>JASDDO010000012.1:126019671-127508680 GCA_030015575.1 Agapanthus africanus | reverse complement strand
TGGAGCCGGTGTGTCTTTCATTGACAATGTGTTGACTATTGGAAAAACGTCCACCACTGCAGTGCGGCCATTGCAAGACACTTTCAAGGATGGAGCTTCAGTTTTAACGGCCCGGGAGACCCTTCACCTATATTCTATCAGACCGGGCTTCTTGGTGTTTAGGCAGGACGGGGCAGCGATCTTCATGAGATATAACCAGCATCGTTTCGCCCAACAGCTGAGCTATAATCAAGGGGTACCGCTGGAGGCTTTTTTTATCGGAACCTGCCGCGACTGAAGAAGGGATGGAGAGAGCGCTGCATCACTTCATGCGTCTAAACACGGGCTCTCACTTCTTTATCAGTGAGCCGGCTTGCGCCCCCCGACTTCTTAGGGTATATACAGAATGGTACAGTCATTCGACAGGAGCGGTCATAAAGGAGGAAAGGCGGTTGCTGATCGACCGTAAGGGTGCACCTCCAGGTAGCGATCTCAACGCTCCTCTGGTGCCAAGGACCCCGGTAATCCCCCCTTTAAAAGATGCCAAAGCCGGACCCTCGCGTGCACAAAGTCCTCCACGTGAGTTGCCGCTCCCTGATATTACAGATGCACCTCCCGCACCCTGTGCTCCAGTGGAAACAGTGGTCGTATCCTTGCCAGAGTCTGGCGTGGGTGCGGACATCGGGACCCGTCGTCCCAAAGTGGCTGCTAAGCGGAAGTCGATCCCACGTGAGCCTAGGGTCGGAGGGCAAAAGAAAAAGAAGTCGCTCTTCGTAGCGGACGTCGTGTTCGGTCAGGAACCCCATGCTCCCTATGCCGAGGGCCTGATCGAATACGGGACTAACGAAGGATTAGTGATGCCGCCGCCGGACGATACAGACTTGGAGGCTGCTCTTAGAGCTTCAGCGTGGTTGGCGAGGCGTGACGCGTGGCTATCTAAGCTTGCACAATCAGGTAACTACTAGTCGCCTTTTTCTTTATTGCAACATATCCTCTTCATTGCCTTTGACTAACGCTTTTCTTTCTTTTCTTTCAACAGGCATCACTGATGAAGAAGCCATTGCCGCTTCTCTGAAGACTTTCCAGGAGGAGGAACGTCTTAGAGCATCCATGGGCCTTAGTAAGTTTCAACTCATTAAGTTTTCATTTCCCTTGTGTTATGGTCGATCTAACCTTTCCTTTTTAATCACAGGAACCTCAATGCCGTTCCCTCCAAGTGACGCAGATGTTCTACCAGCTGCCGATGTTCCTGCTTCCTCTAGGCCACCGCAGGAGGTTCGTCTTGAAGAGCCGATGAAAGATGCCTTAAAGGCTCTGGAGGCATCCCTGAACGAGGATGACGACGCCTTGAAGGAGGCGTCACGAAGGTCCATCGCGACAGCCCGGGAGGAAAGGAAACTGCTGAGGCGTGAGGCGAAGGCGCGCAGGGCTGCCTTGGCTACGGGAGCGGGTCCCAGCACCGCCCCTCATGCTGATACTCCATCTGAAGAGGCCCCTATCGCTCTATCCACTGCCCGCAGAGAGGTGGCGCGCGCAGTTCGGAGCGCAAACGGTAAATCCGCTTCAGGTAATATTTCTCTCAGAGTTTTTGTTATAAGGAATTTAATGTCATTGGTCCTTATATCTCTTATCTTGTAGGGCCAAGTCTGATCGAGGGGGAGGCGGAAACCGTTGATCCCAAAGAAACAGAGGAGGCGGTACCTGCCGAACTGGAGCCGACGGTGGGCAACGTCGTTGTGGCTTTGGAGCCTGAGGTGGAGGTCGAGGGGCCTACCGCCGAGAAGGTCATTGATGCCGAACCTAAAATGGTGGCAGATGATATGATCATTATAACTGAGTCCAGGGTGGTGGCGGATGAGGCGCTCGAGGCCGGCGATCTCGTGGTGATGGTGGACGATACAACCGCGACTACTGAACCTGAAAGAGTAGTGGGTGAGGTGGCCATGATTCCCGAGGACAAGCCAACCGCTCCTTCTCTGGAATCTGGCAATACTCCAGTCATAGCCCTCCCCGTCTATGGTCCTCCGCCGTCTCCAGGTCTCGCGAGCACCACAACGGTTCCCATTGAGTCGGGTGATGAGGCCACGGGCGGTGGTCTCATGTCAATAGAGGAGGGAATCGCCTCCGTTTCAGCCGGCAGCTCATCAGGTAAATCCCAAGTTGCTATCTTTTTTTATCTTACAATCTTTTCTGACGAATTCACATTTGTTATAACGCAGGTGCAGCCAGTGCCGATGCCCCACTGCTTGAGGGAGCGCCTTCAACAACTGCCTTGGCGGTGGTCACCTCTCAACCCTCTCTCATACCATCTAAGATGTTGGAAGGTATGGGTTTGCAATTTATTAATCTTATACTTCAGACATATAATTCGTGTACTAAAGTCATATTGTTGTGTCTCTTCAGGAGTGCTCTTTGATCATGTATATCAGATATTGCTCCCACACTTCTCTTTCCCGTCCGAACTTGCTTCTTCCCCTGGTGGCGTTGGTGAGTATGATTTCCATTGACGTCTTTCTTTTTTAATTGATGGAGTTACCTCTAACCCCCTCTTTTTTATCTCGACTACAGTGCTACAGATTGAAGGAGGGGATAAAAGATCAGCTGCGCCGCCGGCCCTTCCGACCTTGCCACCTGTCTCGACTGGTACAGCGACTATCACGTTGATAGCTTCCCTCTCTTTATTTTCTGTATTGTTATCTGATCGTATCCTGTTTCTTTTCAGTTGTCGTTCCGGCCTCGCCGCCCTTCGAGCCTCGTATTACAATGCCGGCGGGTCCTTATCTGAGGAGTCTGTCTTCAAAAGGCGCCGCGAATAGTTTGCACATGTTGAGTGACTACGTCGAGGAACTCGACGTTGAAACTCCTACATCTGCCGCAGACTTCGCTATGGTGGTTAACCCGATGCTAGCAATACTCGTGAACTTTCATGATGAGGGCATCATCGCATCCTGGGTTAACCACTGTAGGGAGATCGAGGGTCGCCTATATCAGTTGCAGTCGCTGCGTCCCGCTCCCGAGACCTTGGCTGCCAGTAATCAAAGAACAACGTGGATTGAGCAGAGCGCTCCTTACTTCCGCCATCTCGAACAAGAAGTCATTTCAAGGCGTAAGGAGCGTGGTGAGACTTCGAGCAAGTCTGCCTAACTGCATGCTCGGGTGGAGGCCAATGCCGCACGGCTGAAGGTTGTTTTTGAGGGCCTTCTGCAATGTCTTTCCGAAGGGTTATTATTGAGGCAACAACTTGACGTTGTCGAGTGAGATGCACCCAGCCAGGAAGCAGCCCAGAAGGCGGCGGAGGAGCAACTTTCATTCTTCTTGCAGCAGCGGGCCCAGGTGGAGGCGGAGGTGGCTGCGGCTGTCACTCAGGAGGAAGCATTGAAGGAAGTGCGAGAGCAGCTTGTGAATTTACTAAAGACACTTCCTCCTCAGTAGCTATCCATCTTTGTATCGTTTGTACTCGTAGATAAAGAATGTATATATATATATTTTTTATTCTTTGACATAATGTATCCTGTATCCAATCAAGTTTATGAATAAAAGATACACCTTTTTTGTAATGTGTCATTTTCTCCGTCTTTTCTTTCTTTTATTATCAGCATATCACCTTAGCAAACATGGTTAACGGATGATTAGAACGAGTATCCTGACTTTCTTAAGAAATAGCGATGGCTTAGGCCGCAGGTTCAGATCTGCTGCCTAAGACTTTTCAACTCTATAAGCCGTGAGGGTCTGATAGAGACTTTTCTCCCTACGGATCGAGAGGATCTCGTAGGTGGGTTTTCTCCTTAGGAATCGTAAGGATTCCTAAGTGTGGTTTTCTCTTATAAGTCGTAAGGATCCTATAAGAGAATTTTTCCCTCTTACGAGTCGAGAGGACCCACAAGCGGTTGTTTCCCTCCTCGTCGAAATTCGACTTTGGAGAGTGAGACCCGTGAATAGTATGCAAGAGACCATTTTGGATTGACTTGCAGGGTCCCATTGTTCAGGAAGCAAGTTTTTTAGTCCCTGCTGCCTGAGGCTTCATTTGCATGTTGAGACGAATCGGGAGTTTTCCGCGGAGACACTAGTTTCTCCGCGAGCTGAAGCGAATCAGGAGGCTCTCGTCAAGGAGTGTTTGTATCCGTGAGTCGAGGAGTTTTCTAGGGATTATTTGTTTCCCAAGCGCCAAGGATTATTTGTTTCCTTGGGGTTTGAAATGAGTCGAGGATTTCCCACGGAGGCACTGGTGGCTCTGCGAGTCGACGCGGATCAGGAGGCTCTCGTCAAGGAGTGTTTGTATCCGTGAGTCGAGGAGTTTGCTAGGGATTATTTGTTTCCCAAGCGCCAAGGATTATTTGTTTCCTTGGGGTTTGAAACGAGTCGAGGATTTCCCGCGGAGGCACTGGTGGCTCTATGAGTCGACGCGGATCGGGAGGCTCTCGTCAAGGAGTGTTTGTATCCGTGAGTCGAGGAGTTTGCTAGGGATTATTTGTTTCCCAAGCGCCAAGGATTATTTGTTTCCTTGGGGTTTGAAACGAGTCGAGGATTTCCCACGGAGGCACTGGTGGCTCTGCGAGTCGACGCGGATCAGGAGGTTCTCGTCAAGGAGTGTTTGTATCCGTGAGTCGAGGAGTTTGCTAGGCATTATTTGTTTCCCAAGCGCCAAGAATTATTTGTTTCCTTGGGGTTTGAAACGAGTCGAGGATTTCCCGCGGAGGCACTGGTGGCTCTGCGAGTCGACGCGGATCAGGAAGCTTTCGTCAAGGAGTGTTTGTATCCGTGAGTCGAGGAGTTTGCTAGGGATTATTTGTTTCCCAAGCGCCAAGGATTATTTGTTTCCTTGGGGTTTGAAACGAGTCGAGGATTTCCCACGGAGGCACTGGTGGCTCTGCGAGTCGACGCGGATCAGGAGGCTCTCGTCAAGGAGTGTTTGTATCCGTGAGTCGAGGAATTTGCTAGGGATTATTTGTTTCCCAAGCGCCAAGGATTATTTGTTTCCTTGGGGTTTGAAACGAGTCGAGGATTTCCCACGGAGGCACTGGTGGCTCTGCGAGTCGACGCGGATCAGGAGGCTCTCGTCAAGGAGTGTTTGTATCCGTGAGTCGAGGAATTTGCTAGGGATTATTTGTTTCCCAAGCGCCAAGGATTATTTATTTCCTTGGGGTTTGAAACGAGTCGAGAATTTCCCACGGAGGCACTGGTGGCTCTGCGAGTCGACGCGGATCAGGAGGCTCTCGTCAAAGAGTGTTTGTGTCCGTGAGTCGAGGAGTTGGCTGAAGATACTGGTTTCTTCAGAGTTGGACTGAACTGTCGAGATTTGGCTTCGTCTTCTGGCGGAGCCTGTTGGAAAAAGTATGTTTCCCTCTTTGTTTACGCCCTTGGATTGTATACATGGATCGATGTGATCTTAACTTTAGGGCCAAAGTTTTATCATCATTTTTTCTTGTTTTATTTCCGCGATACTCTATCATTTCAGCTTTTATATCGCGCAGGTCAAGATTGCCCAATCATTTCGGCTATTTTTTCGCGGTGCCCAATCATTTCGGCTATTTTATTTTTTTCATTTTTACTCGCTGCTTTTTATTGCGAGTTGCCCAATCATTTTGGCCATTTTGCATGCATACATTTTTACTTGCCGCTTTTTATTGCAAGTTGCCCCATCATTTCGGCTATTTCGTATGCATGTGCGGCCTACTGGCTTTTCGCCATAAGCCGATTTCGGCATCAGCACCGCTACAACTGGGATATTACCAGGAGCGAATCATCATCTGCTTCCGTCGATGTCGAACAAAGGTGGCTTAGTGAACAGGGTTAGGGTCCTGTCGACTAAGGCTTTGACTTCATGAGCCGTAAGGGTCTCGCAAAGTTATTTCTCCCTACAAGTCGTGAGGATCTTATAGGTGTATTTTCTTCTTAGGAATCGTGAGGATTCCTAAGTGTTTGTTTCCTCTGTAAGTCGTAAGGATCCTACAGGAGGGTTTTCTCCTTGTAAATCGAGAGGGCTTACAAGGGTCGTGCGAACATATCCCCAGTCACGGATGGATCTTGGTTAGGGAAATGTTTATTCGCGCCCGTGGATTGTATACAAGGGTCAGTATTGAGCCACTTGTAGGGCAGTATCAAAGGTTGGGGGTTGCTTAAGCACAGGTTTAGGTCTCTGTAACTTAAGACTTTCAAATCTTATGAGCCGTGAGGGTCCCATAAGAGAGTTCTCCTTACGAGTCGTGAGGATCTCGCAAGTGTATTTTCTCCTTAGGAATCGTGGGGATCCCTGAGTGTGTTGCTCCCTTGTGAGTCGTAAGGATCTCATGCGGGTGGTTTCTCCTTACAAGGTCAAGAGGACCCTATAAGTGTCTTTTAACGAGGTTGCGCCCTTTCGGGTTTTCACAAACACTCGCCGGTAGTCCTGCTGTTTTTACTCACGGATCCCATTCGGGTTTTCATCCGTGCCCATTTTGCTCATGAACATACCGTTTTTTTTTATTCTTTTTATTTTTATATATTTTTTTACGAGGTCGCGCCCTTTCGGGTTTTCACGAACACTCGCCGGTAGCCCTGCTGTTTTTACTCACGGCGCCCTTTCGGGTTTTCATCCGTTCCCTTTTTTGCTTATGGACATACCGTTTTTATTTTATTATTATTTATATATATATATATATTTTTATATCTTGTCAGCTTAAAGATACCGCGGTAGTAGTTTAAAGACGTTTCGGTCTGCTATTAGTTTAAGGACATTTCGGTCCGTCGTTAGTTTAAGGACGTTTCGGTCCGTCGTTAGTTAAAGGACGTTTCGGTCCGTCATGGAGAAGGCCGACTACTTTTTATAAAGCTTGAGCTTAGGAAGATAGCGAGCGGACATAGTCGTCGTCATCTATCATTGACCTAGGCTGTGGCTCATTAAGCATAGTATTTTTTTAGGAAGCGACCGTTTATCGGCCTGAAAGGCCTTTCACCGTGCATGTCCATGAGTAGATAGGCCCCATCCTGGTAAACTTTATCTATGATGTACGGGCCTTCATAGTTTGGCTCGAATTTTCCCCGCTTGGCGCGATTGGGGATCATAGGCCTTTTGACCACTATCACGAGTTCGCCTTGGCGGAATGTCCTCGGTCGGGTCAATCTTTCATATGAGCGCGTCATCTTTGCTTTATAAGCTTCCAGATTTTGTTGCGCTGTGAGCCGGGTTTCATCAAGGGCATCAAGCTCCTCAAGCCGAAGGTGAGCATTTTCTTCGTCCGTCAGCTCGTAGTGGACTGCCACTCGTAGGGAGGGTAACTCTATCTCGAGGGGGAGTACTGCTTCCGTCTCAAATACCAACGCGTACGGCGTTGTGTTTACGGCCGTTTTAAACGTAGTTCGATACGCGCAAAGAGCTTCTTGCAGTCTTTCGTGCCAGTCCTTCTTATTTTGTGACACCGTTTTCTTTATGATCTTTGTCAAGGTCTTGTTGAAGGCTTCAGCTAGACCATTAGCTCGCGGATTGTAAACTGAAGAATATCTCCAGTCTATATTATGCTGTTGCGCAAAGCGACTGATCTTGTGGCTTCTATAAGCTGGCCCGTTATCGGAGATGATCCGTCGCGGAGTTCCAAACCGATATATGACGTGCGTCTTGAAGAAGTGGAGGATATTTTCCGTCTTCACTTCTCTTAACGGTATTGCTTCTACCCATTTAGAGAAGTACTTAGTTGTTGCTAGGATGAAACGATGCCCTCTAGACGATGCTGGTTCGATGGGGCTGACTATATCAGTCCCCCACATCTCGAATGGCCAGCTAGCCACCGTTGGATGTAGTGGATTTGGATGCTGGTGGATGAAGTCCCCATGAATTTGGCATGAGTGGCATTGTTTCACATATTCGAGGCAGTCCTGAATCATCGTGGGCCAGTAGTAGCCCATCCGTTTGATCTTCAACTTCATCTTTGGGCCTGCTTGGTGAGAACCGCAGAGTCCGTCGTGAACTTCCTGGACGACCCTTTTCGCTTCGTCAGGTCCTAAGCATCTCAGCCACAAAGAATCAAATGACCTCTTGTACAGAGTATCGTTGACGAAGGCGAAAGACAGGGCTCGTTTCATGAGTTGATGTCTTGTGGACGCTTCTTCAGGCATTCGGTGGGACTTGAAGTAATCTATGAAGACTTCTCTCCAATCCTCGGTATTTTCCCAATCTTTTACTTGCAGGGTTGTCTCCTCGTTCGCTCCTTTTTCCTCGAATGATTCCGGAGATATTTCTGCTGGGGCAAGAACTCGACGGCTCTGTACCACGATTCTAACGTCGTCGAGGTTCTCGTCAGCCAGTTCTTTAGCAAGTTTGGCCAACGCGTCTGCTTTGCTATTTTCCGCACGCGGTATGTTCTCCAAAGTATAAGAGGGAATTTGGGTCAACAGTTGTTTCACCTTTTCACCGTATTTCACCAATTCCGGTTTGCACGTTTGGTAGTCGCCGTTTACTTGGCTAACGACCAGTTGAGAATCCCCGTATATGAGGAGGTTTCCAATTCCCATGTCAATGGCGATCTCGAGGCCCGCTATCAGAGCTTCGTATTCGGCTTCGTTGTTTGTCCTCGGCTCCGTCAGGGAGAAAGCAAAACGCATTATCCCTCCTTGTGGAGTTATAAAGATGAGCCCTACCCCCGATTTAATTATAGGGGTACTTTGTTTGCGCTTCTTCATGGAAGATGCTCCGTTGAAATAAAGCTCCCATCGGGTATTATCACCGTCGATCGCATTAAACGCATGTTCGTCTGGAAGATCGCAATTCAGAGGAGAATCGGCGGGTATCGGATGCTCAGCGAGGAAGTCGGCGATGGCCTGGTCTTTCATTGCCTTGAGAGGTTGATAGGTTATCGAGAACTCCATTAAGAGCATGGCCCATTTAGCGAGTCGTCCCGTCAATATGGCCTTTGACATCAAGTATTTAAGGGGGTCCACCTTTGAAATGAGACGGACCTCATGCGCCAACGCATAGTGCCTGAGCTTTGTTATCGCGAAGATCAACGCCAGGCAGTGTTTTTCAATGGGGGAGTAGTTGCTTTCTGCCCCCAGTAGAACTCGACTTAAGTAGTAGAGTGCTCTTTCTTTCCCTTGGTCGTTCTCTTGTGCCCATAATGCGCCTAAAGAACCCTCGAGGGCGGTCGTGTAAAGAATGAGAGGCTTTCCCTTAACTGGAGCAGCCAACACTGGAGGGTTTTGCAGGTACTGCTTGATCTCGTCTAGTGCGCTTTGGCATTTTTGATCCCAGACAAACGGAGTTCCCTTCTTCATCAGGTGGCTATAGGGACGGCACTTGCCTGAAAGATTGGCTATAAATCGCCGTATGTATGGGAGCTTCCCTTGGAGAGATCGCAACTGTTTAAGAGTTCTTGGCGGAGGAATTTCCATGATCGCTTTGATCTTTGACGGATCTATTTCAATACCTCGGTGTCGAACAATGAATCCCAGGAATTTGCCTGAGGAAACTCCGAATGCACACTTGAGCGGGTTCATCTTCAACTTGTATTGCCGAAGGCGTTGAAATACGGTCTTCAGATGCTCGAGATGTTCCTCATATGATTTGCTTTTAATAACGAGGTCGTCGATATAGCATTCGACGATTTCGTGTATAAGGTCATCGAAGATCTTCGTCATGGCCCTTTGATAAGTAGCACCGGCATTCTTTAAACCGAAGGGCATTACTTTATAACAAAATATCCCTAGAGGGGTCCTGAAGGCGGTGTGCTTCTGGTCTTCGGGATGCATCTTTATCTAATTATACCCTGATGAGCCATCCATGAAGGAGAAAACCTCATGAGTGGATGTATTGTCTATCATCAGTTCGGTGACCGGCACCGGGAAATCATCCTTTGGGCAGGCTTTATTGAGATCCCGAAAATCCACGCATATGCGCACCGTCCCGTTTTTCTTCATCACCGGGACGATGTTGGCGATCCATTCAGGGTATTGAACTTCCTGGATGAAGCCAGAGTCAATCAACTTCTTGACCTCAGCATTGATGCTCATCTCAAGCTCGAGCCGCATTCTTCTCGGCGCCTGTTTGACTAGCTTGACGTCCGGAGATATTGCCAACCTATGCACAGCAATTTCTAGATCTAATCCTGGCATTTCGGAATAGTTCCACGCAAAGCAATCTCTATGTTGTAGAAGCACGTCTTTTAACGCGGTCACCCTCTCTTCAGATAGCAGGTCGCTGATGAATGTCGGTCGCGGGTCATTTGCCGTTCCCAACTCAATTTTCTTAAGGTTATCTGCAGTGGTATGGATTTCATCTTCCATCTCTTTTGGCGCTGGCGGAAATTCTGAGATCACCTCGTCATTGCTGTTCTCGAAGCACCAAGGGAACTCATCTATGTCCTCGGGCTCTTCTTTTAATATTGTAATCACATGACAGGTGCGAATTCGCTTCCAATCCCGATGTGGAACCGGTTCTTCTTTCGTGGCCTTGGGCTCATGCTTCTGTGGCGGTGCTACCCTCCAGTTGTCGGACAGAGTGAATTTGCCAAGCTGATACTGATCTTCAACCCAATTCTTGAAGGTGAAGCAATCTTCAAGAGGATGTCCTATTACTCGATGGTAAGAGCAATAGTCCGGGTGTGAGACTTCGCCCGCTTGTCCGGGGTGTTTAGACTCCGACAACGTAAGCATTTGATGTTTTAAAGCAAGATCAAGTATCTTCTTCGTCTTGTCCCGAGGAAACGAGTACGCTCGACCCATTTTCTTCATGAGGGATAGATCAATAACGCTCGACTCCCGTTTGCGTGGCTTCTTAGCCCTGCTTTGTTGTTGTTGAGCGCCTTTTTGGCCTTTCGACTTATTTCTGCTTTTGCGCCGAGCCTTCTTTATAACAGGTTGACAAGGAGCGGCATTTTCATCTTTCACGGCCTGTTGGAGAAGGCATTGCGTTCTGGCTTTCTCGTAAATGACCATTTCGCGGTTATGATCGTCTCAGACTTTTTGACCCGCTTCCCTTATAAGCTTGTCCATTTGTTCTTCGAACGACGGACTGGGCACTTTTGCATCTGGAACTTTCACGGGCTTAGGATTAGCGTCCTCCCATTGAGCATCTGCTTCTTCATCGAAGTCATACATGACGTAACAGCTGTTTAGTAGCTCCCGTTTCTTTGACCGGATGTATCCAAGCCCTCTTGCTTCCATTTTCCCGTTAGGCAGTTTGCGTTGAGTCCCGGGGACGTTCCATACCCTGTCATAGAATTTGGCCTTTCTAACGGTTTGTTTGAAGGATATCCCCTGGCATTTCAGCAGCTTCTTCAAACCCTCTGTATAATATCTGGGAAGACGGATAGGCTGAAGCCTGTCGAGCGTAGGATCCGCGCCATGCCAGATTTCTTTTTCTATCTTGGTTTCTTCAGAGCGGTAAAACAGAATTGCTTTCTCGCTCTCTCGCCTGGGAGGGATGTAGAATGTTTGTAGCTCTTCTACGTTGTAAATATTAAGTGCATCCAGTTCTTTATGGTGTTTAAGCGGCACCATGGCGACTTGCAGACTTTGCTCTTTGTCAGCGGAAGCTTGTATTGAAGGTCGAGCAGAGAATACGACATGGACCTCATCCTACGAATCGCTACCAAAGACCAACGTAGGAGCGGACGGTCCTGGCTTGTTGTGTTGGGGCGGACCCGAATACACTATCTCCTCTTCTTCCTCGGTATCATTGCCGAAGACAGGGATGGTGGCATTAGCTTTATTCTCCGGCTTGTGACACGTTTCTGTGTCTTCGAAATCCGATAAGAAGTATTTGGCGTCTTCGTATTTGCGGACCTCGTTCACAAAGAACGGGTTCAGTTCTCCCGTCACGGTATACTCGAAACCATCCTTAAAATACTTCATACACTGATGTTATGTAGAAGGGATGATGTTGTACTCGTGTAACCATGGTCGGCCGAGCAAAGCGTTGTAGCATGTCTTGGCGTCTATGACGTGGAACTTAACGTCCGTGACGAGTAGCCCGAAGCGTAGCGTCAGTATCACAGACCCAAGAGTTCTTGATGACCGGGAGTCGAACCCGGAGATGGTGATCTTGTCACGAGCAAGGTGCTGGACGCTCATGCAGATTTCTTTCAACATCCGCACGTTGAGGAGATTAACGGAGGATCCATTGTCGATCAGGATTTTACCTATCTTAATATCGTGGCAGTATCCTGAGACATAGAGGGGGCGGTTGTGTTCGCACGTCCCAAGGAGAAGGTCCTCATCGCCAAAAGTAATATCGGCCGTGTGCACTTCCTCCAATTCATCCTTCATCTTTTCCTCGGCCAGGCAAGCTTGGAATTATTCTGGCTCTTGGAGTGCCTTAATTAACGAATCTCTCACCTCTTTTGATAGCAAAAGAGCGTCAAAAATGCTGAGCTGTGAGGGTAGCTTCCTTAAATGCGCTAAGACGTTGTAATCCACCTTATTCTTCTTTGGCGGGTCCTTGGCGGCTAGCTCCTCCAGAACTTGGTCATCTAAGACGATATCTTCAGAGACCTTTTCTTTCCATTTATCTTTTCTGTTTGAGGGTCCGAGATTCTTTTCAGGCAGCGTCCGATTCCGCAGCCGAATATTTTCGCAAACCTTCGGCTCTTCTTCTTTTCCCGAAGTTGACTCTTTAAAGAGAGGGGCGAGTTCCAGCTCCTCATCAGAATCGCTCCCGAATGTAGGCACTTGTGATCTACCGGTGTTAACCATGCAACAATCGCCAGCAGTTCTTTCAAGCCCTTCGGTCGTATTTCTTTGCTCCAGACGAGTTTTGCGCTTTTCCCGCTTAAAGCGTTGTCGATGAGCAACGTATTTTTGCCACCATTTATCGAAAGCTTTGCACTCTTGAGTGGGGTGCGAAACCTTTTGATGATATAAGCAATAGGAGGGGTGCGTTTCCATTTTACCAGTGATGTTTCCTTCAGAGGATGGTAGCTTCATGCCCATTGATATGGCCTTAGCAAACTTTTTCTTTATCTTGAATTGGCTTTTGTCGGTAGCGAAGGTGTTTTGCTCCAGCGGGATCGTCTCAGCCCTTTCATCAAGTCGCTGGTGCTTGGCCTTTTCAAATATAGCCATCTCGCGTTCTCGATCAGCTTTACTTTTCAGTCGAGCTTCGTTAAGGAACGCGTCAATCATTTCAACTGATAGCTCCGGCATTTTTGATTCGGTATCTGCCCCCAGCGTTTTAGTGCCATGAGTCTCCTCATTGTTTGCGATCGAATGGGAAATCATATGACAGCTCGCCACATATTCCTCGGATTCATTCGATGAACTTTCTCCCTCATTTTCTTCTTGAAAAACGTGATTGAGGAACTCTTGGAGCGTAATGGGAGTCCGTGCCTTTTGGTTGTATTCATCCAGCGCGTCAATTTGCTTTTGCAAGTCCGTGCGCTTGTCGCCATGCTTCACGGGCTTCTTAGATTTCTTCTTCTTCTTTTTCGAGGATTTTGACGGCTGGCTGCAAGTGCTTGAACCACCATCATCGGTCTTTGGAGTTGGACGTGGTTTCAACATCCCCTCAATGACCTGCGGTTCCAACGGGTTCTTCCACTTGATCGCTGGATATGTCTGAAGATCGTTTAGCATCCTCTTTGTCTTGGCTGATAATACAACCTCCCAAGGAGCTTCTCCAATGACGGAGCATGTTGCCCCCGGCGTATTCGTCCCCTTAGAGGTGTGGGGCTGCGGGGGATTCACCTTCCATTTGTCAGATAATGCGAACTTGCCCTGTCGGTACTGGTTTTCAAGCCAATTCTTGAAAACATAGCAATCTTCGATCGGATGGCCTAGTACTCGATGATAAGGACAATAGTTGGGCTCGTTGACGTCACTTAGTTGCAACAGACATTTTGGATCCGGCAGATTTATGAGTCTGTTGCGCAACGCCAGCTCGAATAACCTCCTCGTTTTATCGCGGGGAAAGGAATAAGGACGTCCCATCCTATCCTCAAGGGGTACGTACGGGCGCGTATTACTTTGACGCACCACCGGCTTCGCATTGTTCGGCTGTTGTTGGGCATTAGCGACAACGATCGCTTTTCCCTTCCCTTTGTCATTTCGGGAGTCCGGCTTGGGGAGAGGGGGTTTGTGGCCCATCTGGTCCATCTGCGCTAGTTTGTCAATCAAAGCCTGGAAGGTAGTCGGCTTGAAGAACATCATAAACTGCGAGATGGTTGCTTGTGGATCGAGGGTTCCCACAAACATACCCACTGCGGGAGCTTCTTCAACGCGTTGCTCGCACTTCGACCATAAATTCCGCCATCGTATAGCGTACTGAACCCATGTCTCGCCGGGTTTTACCCTGGCGTTAATCAGTGCCGTCATCGGGGTACGCTCACTGGCACTTGCAAAACGCTGAGTAAACAGTAGCTCCATCTCCACGAAGGTTTTGATAGAGTCGTTCGGGAGTTCAGAGTACCACTCAAACGCCGTATCCGATAAACTTCCAACAAACTGGCGCAATAAAAGTTTGTCATCACCGCCGGTATTGCCGCAGAGTGCCCTGAACTGGGCAACATGCTAGTGTGGATTGCCCGTCCCCTTGTAGACATGGAACTTGGGAATCGTATAACCGGGTGGGTACTTGATTTGATCGTACCAACTTGGATATGGCCGCCCCGTTTTTACGACCTGACCAGCCGCTTCGGTCGCATGATGAACCCGTATTTGCTGGGCGATGTATTCATCCAAATCAGCTTTTGAGATGGATCCTCTTTAGCTGTGGATAGAGCCGGTGGAGGATTCGACGTCTCTCCCCTATTGTCTTCAAGAATGATCGGGGGATCTTCAGCAGGTGGATCTTGTTGAATTATCATACCCACCATATCTTGGAACAGGAGGGCCATTTTTTTTATGTTGGCTGCCTGCTCCGCAGCTTCTTTATCTTTCTTCTCTAGTACGCGACGAAGGAATTCGGCGTCCGTTTCTTGTTCTTGACGCTCGTCCGAGGATGTTTCCGGGGTTTCTTTTGGCCCTGTAAGTGCGGCCATAGCATTCATCATTTCTTGGAGCTTCTGCTGCTGCTCCTGAGCCTTGGTCACTGACCTCGTGTGCGGTCTATGACCTGTTGATATGCGGCCATCTTCTTTTCCCGATGCCATGTAAACCGTATGAACTGTTATGCCCCCTGACTTGGGGCGTTTAGGTGCACCATTTTTAACTTTTGCCGCTGACAAGGGAGTTTTCTCTGGCCTCCTTCTTTTGTGGGCCATTAAGGTTGAAGGAACCGTTGAAGGGGGCAGCCTAGCAGCTGCTGTCCCCTGCTGTTTAATGGGACAGTCCTTGTCTTTTTCCACTTTCGCCTTTTTCTGGTGACGAGAGTGACCTGGGTCAATCACAGAGTCTTGAACCCTCCGCCAAACTTTATAAATTTTTGAAGACAACCGTTGAGGGGGCTGTTCTCGTTTTGTTTTTGGAACTCTCTTCGCAGGTGGAGGAGATCTCTTCAGTGTAGCGGTTGGAGAGTTCTTCCGTACCCTCCTCAGCAGTTCAAAGCTGTTTCCAGCTGGAACAGCAGCGTTGATTTCCACCACTAGAGCCGGTGGAATTATCCCTGAGGGGGAGTTGCCCCCTGCCTTCCTCACTCGTTGCCAATGGCGACGTCGAGCATGACGAGCCGTTGGGACTGGCTCGGAGATTGAGACATCTTCTTTTCGCCCTCTGTCTGAATGAGGCGCCGCCGGTGTTAACCTCTTAAAGACTGAGGTTGTCTTTTGAGGGGTGATATCCAACCTGTCGAAGACAGATCCTCGAGTAGGAGGAGGAGCAGGAATCGTCAGCCTGGAAAAGACTGACTCTTTGACAGGGGAAGCCGCCTTGACGACTTCTGGAGCAACAGTTATTGCCTTCCTCAGGACAGCCAATTTAGAGTTCTGATTTAGCCTGGTGAAAACAGAGGCTGTCGGTTTGGTAGTGAGCGACCCGTTGACAGGGGCCGTCGTAGCAGTGAGCCGGTCGAAGACCGACTTTTTGTTCACCTCCGGTGCAGGTATCGGCGCAGAGAAGCTTGTAGGTGGGATCATGGCCCTGAAGAATAGGCCAGCGGTGGCTTGGGTCACCTAGTCTATTGGCAGAGTGAGGAAGGAAGCCGCTTGGGGCCCATACGCTACACCTCCCGGTGAGGTGGAGCGTCCGTTGCAGTGGCATCTCGAGCAGTTGGTGCAGTTGAAGGCCATTGAATCTTGAGTTCTCTACGCCAGGAAAAAGACCAAATCTTAGTAACTTGAAATCCGAAGGCAACCATTAACAAACCGCGATTGGTTCGCGAAGACGGCACACGAAGTGTGGAGTGGAAAGAGGAAAAGGTCCCACCGGGCGTGCCAGAATCTGTTTCCCTCCGAAAGACGGCCGACGACGCGATAAACGTCTCGCATGAGATTCGGGGCAGATGCTAGTTGGTTTTACCCGTCCACCTCTCCGAAGATGCCAAGTTGATTTATGGCACCGTATATCGGAGGTTTAGACGGATGCGGCCGATGTAGCAGACTTCGTCAGATTCCCCCTTGCTTGAGGGTTTTTTGATTGTGGGGACGCTCTTCCCTGCAGGCGCAAGCCCCTGCAATTAATTACGCTACCGCATCGCGGCAATAACTTTCTCCTTGTCCAGAATTTCACTTCGTGTCGTGTGTGTTTGTTGTGTTTGTGGTTGCCCGTGGATTGTATACGGAGACTGAGTAATGCCGTCGCCCGTAGGACGTGGATTAGTCCAAATCCGTATTTACTTAGATTTGGGTTTGGTGTTTTTAGTTTAAGGATGCATTAGTCGCGCTGCGGCTAAGATCAACTTAAACGTTCGTTAAGGATATGTCAGTCCTGTTTGAGACTGAGATCAACTTAACGTAGTGATTCATTTAATATATGGCCGTCAGGACTCATCACCTCTCTGACGTCGTTGAAGGATTACAACGACAGGTGTCAGAGGAGCTCGGAGATGTACCCTCGAACCAGAGTTGATTTGGAATTTTGTAGTCCACTTGAATGTTTAAGGATACGTTAGCCGTGTTTGGGGCTAAGATCAACTTAAACGGGATCGTTTAGATCCGATAAAAGAGCATTTGGAGGCTCTATTGTTCCAGTTTAAGGACGTGGTGGTCCATATTCCAGTTTAGGGACGTGGTGGTCCACTTTCCAGTTTAGGGACGTGGTGGTCTATCGCCAGTTTAGGGACGTGGTGGTCCATGATTAGTTTAAGGACGTCTCGGTCCAATATTAGTTTAAGGACGTCTCGGTCCAATATTAGTTTAGGGACGTCTCGGTCCAATATTAGTTTAGGGACGTCTCGGTCCAATATTAGTTTAGGGACGTTCCGGTCCAATATTAGTTTAGGGACGTTTCGGTCCAACATTAAAGGGTGTGGTCGTCGGGATCCGTCACCTCTCTGACGACGTTGAATGATTACAACGACGTGTGTCAGAGGAGTTCGGAGATGTACCCTCGAACCGGATATAAATTGATTTAAAGGAGCAACATCGCTCAGTCAATTTAATTTGAGGACTTACGGCCAAAATTGGGCTAAGTCCAGTTGAAAATGTTCAATACCTTTATTTATTTCTGGTCTATTAGACCTGTGTTAGGGCTTTGCCCACACTTAAGTAATGCATTGCATTACTTCAGGCCATTTATGCCCATTTTGACTGGGCTCTGCCCTTTTTATTATGATGCAGATCATTTGTTTTGGTCCATTGGACCTTTCAATTGGGCTTTGCCCTTTTAAATAATGCATAGCATTTTGTTCATTAGGCCTGTTAAGCCTTTTAATTGGGCCTGGCCCTTTAGGAAAAGAAATGCATTGCATTTGTCAGGCACTTTGCGCCAATGACTGAGCGCAAGCGCTTGTGGTGAGGACACGTGTCATGCTCTGGTGAGCGCAAGCGCAACAGCGCAATGCGCTGCGCTAGTGCGCTGCGCTGTTGCGCTGCTGACACATGGCGTGCTCTGGTGAGTTGCGCCAATTCCAGAGAGCAAAGCTCTATTTCAAGAGCGCGTAGCGCAAGTGGTTCTATAGCTGACATGTGGCGCTCTCTTAAGAGCGCGACAGCGCAGTTTGGAAGTGCAGAGCACTAAGAATCTTTTAGATTCAAGAACAGAAGTGCAAAGCACTATTTGATTTCTTGATCTAAATTAGATCAAAGAAAAATAAATTTTTCTTTTTTGTTTCAAGAACCAGAGGTTCATAAAAGTGCAAAGCACTATTTTTTTTGTTTTGTTGTTTTGTTGTTTTTTAAAGAACCAGTGGTTCATGAGAAATGCAAAGCACTGTTTATTATGTGAAGAACATTGATCTGGTTTTTAGATCAATGATTTATTAAAAGAGATTTCTTTTCTCTCGTGAAGGTCTTTACCTTTTTCTTTGAAATTTTCTCAGAATTCTCTCTGTTTGAAGCTCTTGACCTTTTTTTTAAGAAATGTTCATGCTTTGAATTGAGGCCTAGGGTTCTTTTTATAGTGCCCATAAATTAGTTAAATTTTTTAAAGAGATATTTCTCTGAGTGATTTGGGGAATTTTCCCCACCGTTGGATCTTTGATCCAAGGGCTTCTGCTTTGCAGAAGAAAATCTTCTTGTTTTAACAATAACAGAAAAGATTTCTTAGAATTTTAATTCTGTTTGGCGCAGATGCCCCAGCGCGTGACACGTGTCGCGCAGCGCACAGCGCAGCGCAACTGCGCTAGCGCATCTGCGCTGACACGTGTCGCGCAGCGCACAGCGCAGCGCAACTGCGCTGACACGTGTCGCGCAGCGCACAGCGCAGCGCAACTGCGCGAGCGCATCTGCGCTGACACGTGTCGCGCAGTGCGGTGCATGCGCAACTGAAGCGTTGCTTCCTTTAAATAGAGCTTTGCTCTGATTGGGCGCGCCTTCTTGGGCGCTGCGCTGACGTATTAGCGCCTGACATGTGGCGCGTTGCGCCCGAGATTTGAAGCGTTGCTTCAAAATTTTGAATTTTGAATTTCAACAGAGCTTTGCTCTGATTGGGCGAAACAGAGGAAGATAGAAAGAAAAAGGTTAGAAGATTACAACTAGCTATTTGAGACCTCACCTTGGCAAGGATCAAGCTTAAGCATCATTGTTGTTAAGGATAAAGAAAAATAGAACAAGAAAGAAACAAACAACAATTAACAACAACTAGATTAGCAAATGAAAATTACAAGAAATTATAATTAAAAAAAGAACAAGACAAGCATGATAAAGAAAAGAACTCTTTTATTCATTACTTCACTCATATAAGCTCACTACAAAGTTTTAATGGAGAAAAGATGACAAGAAGAAGAAGAACAACAAAATATATCCTAGAATCTAACACAAGAATTGAGCACCCTCACTTGGCTCTGTTCTGGGTTATTTATAGGCAGGAAACTGAAACCCTAGGGAAACAATCAGACTCTGAATGATGTTACAAAAATGCCCCTAAAATTTGATCACCTGATGAGCCAACTTGGCCGCGGATCCGCGGCCATATAGTGGAGTTGGCACATCGTATTTTTTGTGCTTCTCTGTGTTGCTATTTACATCAGTGTGGTACACTTTGTTTCTCAGAAGCTCTCCACATTTCTTCCAGATTTGCAGCAGGTCAAAAGGTGATTTGATGTGGATCTTTTGCCATGATTTCCTTGAGCTCCGCGTAGATATCTTGGATTTTGTGTTGCCATTGTACTTTGTGCATGAAAATGACCATCGATTTGCCATTTTGTCCCTTAAACTGGTGTGCAGCAACATACAGATGGAGAGCGAAGACCCGAATTTTATCTGTGGTTGACAGTAATCCAGAATTTGTCATGCTTTTCCATGAATTTCACCGTTTAGAGCCGAGAACCTGTATCCTGCAATTAACTAGCAAACACGGCTCAAGAGTACCTACCGATAAGCAATGTGATAAAAAATGGGTGGTATAAAAATGCAAAAATCTGATATGAACAGCAGCTCAAAAACAACCCCACCGGGGGGGCGTAAGGAACCTCACCGAAAAGAACCGAGGCTCATCAAAAATCATGGTCATGGCGGCGAGGGGTGCGTCAAGTACCTACGGGACTCAGCACCCCACGCCAGCCCCGGAGGCCGATAGCCATCCGAGGAAGAAGGCAAGGGAGGCCGAGCCGATCACTTTTGACGAAGCGAACACCACGGCACTACGGTGTAAGTCCACGTTGCCCACCCCGGTGCTTACGGGGAGGCGGAAAACATAATAAAAAACGGATTTTTATCGACTTAGGCAACATGGACCATGCTTGTGAGGATCTTTGCTAAACAAAAACTAGCTAAAGAAAACTAACAACTAGCTAAGTTGTAGAAAGGTTATACCTTGAGCTCGAAGTCCTTCTCTCCTTGCTCGTCGGAATGGTAGAAAGACCTCACCTTGCTTGTCTTCTTCCGTCAAAGAAGGATCCACCCGAAAGCCTCGACCTTTAGCTTCAACTCCAAGCTAGGAGTAACTAGAGTGCAAGAAATGCTAAGACTTGAACCCTAGAAGAGAGTAGAGAAGATCAAGTGAAGGTTTTTCTCAAGCTTTTTGTTTCTCAACACATGAGAGGGAGAGAGCTTGAGGGAGAGGATGAGCAAGAGAGAGAAATGATATGAGAGAATGAATTATTAGTGAGCCATTCTCACTAATATGTGTGTAATATTTTAATTCAATAATTAGCTAGAAAATTGTCATGGTTTAATCAAGGTGTGACCATTATCATTTCAATATTAATGCAAATTGCAAGGATCAAAGAGCATCTTCCAAATGAAATGATTATGGTCAAGTTGTCAACTTGGTCAACAAGTCAATGAAGTCAAAAGGTCAACAACAACAACCATGCACAATAATTAAGCTAATTATCAATTAACAATAATACACACAAAAGCAATGGGGTTAATAAAATGACAATAGTCATTAACCCTAAACAAGGTCCTCTCCCTCAATCTCAAGCAACTGTACATACGCACCCGCATTCGTGATCCGAGGAACACGAATACACTGAGAAAAACCAATCTCAAATCATATACTAGGATCCGGCTTAAACCAAAGCCCGCTAGTATAAACTGTCCGGACAGCAAACGTGCACAAGTGCGCGGATGCGAACGAACCCTGTCGCAAAACCATGCGACCTCTACTCATTTTGCCTAAAGGCGAATAGCTCTCTGTGTGAGACTCTAAAGACTCGACACTACGCTGGCAGTGGGTTTAACCACAGACCGCAAGCGGCACTAGCTGTACGTAACGGTCCCTAGGTAGATGTCGATAAGAAGACTGACGAGGTGAACCCCATCTGCACTCCTACTGAGCCTGTATGTGACAGTCTCCGTACAGTCCGGTCTGTTCGTCTGATACATCGCATGGCGGGCCTTGGGGGGCGGTGAACGTCAGTCCCCTAATAGCGGTACAAGTCGTGTCGGAGTGTAGCCCAGAACACCCTGAGATAACACTGGAAGCCTACCAGTATATCTCGCTTGCCCTGGCCAGGGACTACTCGTGTAATGGCTCTCCTGGACACAGCGCGATGTCAACCCCTAATACCGGGAGAGACGAATCCTGTCTAACCGTCACTGCCTCCAAGTGCTTCGGGACTGCACCAAAAAACTACCTGTTTGCACGACTCCTTTGAGCCGTGGTAGGGTAGTAATCAAAGTGCAGTGGGAACACACTCGAGGCGAAGTGACAGTGTCAAGTCAGCGGACTAAGCTGTACTCATGTCACCTGGGAACTGATAACTGACGATATGTATATTACCAACCAACAGTTCCCGACGAGTCCTGTCCAGTGTACTCGTAACCTAACGAGCACCCGCATACTATCCCAAGTACGACGTACTAACGGCTGTGGGATAGACCGTCTCCCACACTGGGATGAGAAGCGCACACGCTAGTCTACTCCGGAGTATCGATGCCCTGTCTCGATAGTCCAACGACCAGGGACCTGTATAAGGATGTGCTTATAGATTACCCAGCTCCCACGAGTGCGAGCGCCATCACAACGCTGGTAATCAAGCAAAGATCCTAAGGGCTCTACTAATATGTATACCAGCAATATGCTAAAAGAAACACATGCACATATTAAAGCAGAGACAAACCAAGTAGCATACTACCATTTCGAGCAAGATTGTATATACAACTGTGAATATCCCAAGCTTCCATTAAGTAATATACAAACTAGTATGATACAGTAATGGCCTCTAGGGCATATACACTAACAATCTCCCACTTGCACTAAGGCCATGTACTGGCGTATCGAAGACCTATCATCTCGATCAGCCGCTCGAACTGAGTCTGGGACAAGGCCTTGGTGAATGGATCTGCTGTGTTATCCTCTGATGCAACTCTCCGGACCTCGATCTCCTGGCGATCCACAATCTCCCTGATCAGGTGATACCGCCTTAAGATGTGTCTGGATTTCTGATGGGACCTGGGTTCCTTCGCTAAAGCTATAGCCCCGTTGTTGTCGCAATACAAGGGTATTGGGTCAACAATGGACGGAACCACCTGAAGTTCTTTCAAGAACTTCCTCATCCAGACAGCTTCTTTTGCGGCATCAGATGCAGCGATGTATTCCGCTTCCATAGTCGAGTCAGCAACGGTTTCCTGTTTGGAGCTCTTCCAACACACCGCCCCTCCATTGAGGGTAAAGACAAAACCCGACATGGACTTGGAATCATCCTTGTCACTCTGGAAGCTGGAGTCAGCAAAGGCCTCAATCTGCAGGTCTTTTCCGCCATACACCAAGAACATCTCCTTAGTCCTTCTCAGGTATTTGAGAATGTTCTTTACTGCTATCCAATGTTTCTCCCCAGGGTTTGACTGATACCTGCTTACCACACTCAGTGCATAAGCCACATCCGGTCTGGTACACAACATCGCATACATTATAGAGCCTACCGCAGAAGCGTAGGGTATAATAGACATGCGATCCCTCTCCAAATCAGTCTTGGGAGACATCTCTTTGGAGAGGGTGATCCCGTGACAAGCCGGTAGATTACCGCGCTTGGAATTTTCCATACTGAATCTCTTCAGTATGGTGTCGATGTACCTGGACTGTGAGAGTCCTAATATCCTCTTGGATCTGTCACGGTAGATCCGGATACCCAGAATGTATGAGGCATCACCCAGGTCTTTCATGGAGAACCTGTGTGACAAGAACCCCTTGACAGATTGTAGCATAGGAATGTCATTTCCTATTAAGAGAATGTCATCCACGTATAAAACGAGGAATACTACAGTTCTCGCTAAAAATCTACAATAGATGCATGGTTCATCTGGATTTTTGATAAAGCCAAATTCTTTGACCGTCTCATCAAAACAGATGTTCCAACTCCGCGATGCCTGCTTGAGTCCATAAATGGACTTGAGCAACTTGCACACCTTTCCGCTGCTCCCACCCTGAATGAAACCCTCTGGCTGGTCCATATAGACACACTCCTCTAAATGACCATTTAGAAAAGCTGTCTTTACGTCCATCTGCCAAATCTCATAATCGTGGAAAGCAGCGATGGCAAGAAGGATCCGAATGGATTTCAGCATAGCTACTGGAGAAAAGGTTTCGTCATAGTCCAAACCAGGTCGCTGACGAAAATCCTTTGCTACCAGTCTAGCTTTATAGGTCTCAACCTGTCCATCTACACCAATCTTCCTTTTGAAGATCCACTTGCATCCTACGGGTTTTACCCCGTCTGGAGCAACGTCCAACTTCCATACTTTGTTGGTGTACATGGACTCCATCTCGGTCCGCATTGCATCCAGCCATTTTACCGAGTCGACGCTCTGAATGGCTTGCTGGAAGCTAGTAGGCTCATCACAATCTATGATGCAGTCCTCTCTATCCCCGTCAATGAGAAAACCGTAGTACCTCTCGGGCGGATGAGACTGCCTACTACTCCTGCGGAGTGGCGTAGGAATGTCCTGTTCTTTTGAACCTTCTGGTTCCACTAAGCTTTCAGTAATAGTTTGTGGTTCTGGAATTTCTTCCAGTTCTATTGCGCTCCCACTTATTTCTTTTTCTAAAAACTGATGTTCCAGAAAATGGGCATTACGAGAAACAAGGACTTTTTGTTCCTCTGCGTAATAGAAAAGATACCCCCTGGAGTTCTTTGGGTATCCCACAAACTTGCACAGTACTGAGCGTGCCTCGAGCTTGTCCGTATGCTGCTTTTTGACATAAGCTGGACATCCCCAAATCTTTAAGTATTGAAGATAGGGTTTCTTCCCACTCCATAACTCATATGGTGTAGTAGGCACAGTCTTAGTGGGAACACGGTTCAAAAGATATGCAGCTGTTTCTAGTGCATATCCCCAGAACGATCGCGGTAACTCAGCGTTACTCATCATGGACCGTACCATATCCAATAGGGTCCGGTTCCGTCTCTCCGATACACCGTTATGTTGCGGAGTGTATGGAGGAGTAAGCTGAGAGAGAATTCCATTCTCTTTTAAGTAATTCAGGAATTCGGCACTTAAGTATTCTCCTCCTCGATCCGATCTTAGGATCTTGATACTTTTGCTGGTTTGTTTTTCTACTTCATTCTTATATTCCTGGAACTTATCAAAAGCTTCGGATTTATGCTTCATTAAGAAGATATGTCCGAATCTTGAGAAATCATCCGTAAAAGTAATGAAGTAAGAAAAACCGCTTCGCGCATGTGTAGACATTGGACCGCACACGTCACTGTGTACGAGTCCCAAGAGCTCGCTCGCTCTTTCTCCGTGTCCAGAAAACGGAGCCTTTGTCATCTTTCCTCTGAGACAGGATTGACAAGTTGCATACGATTGATATTCGAACGGATCTAAATATCCTTCAGTATGTAACTTAGTCAATCTTCTCTCATTGATGTGACCCAGTCTACAATGCCATAAGAAAGTTTTATTAATTTCTGGAGACTTTCTTTTGTGTGTATTCTGGATATTGAAAACCTGTGGTTGGTTTAAAACGTATATACCGTTGTTCAATGTACCTGACCCAATCAAAACTTGATTAAGGTGAATGTTCACTACATTACTTACAAATGCAAATTCATAACCTTCTTTAGATAATAAAGATACAGAAATGATATTACAGGTTGCATTTGGTACATAATAACAACTACGCAAAACCAAAAAGTGTCCATCTGATAATCCCAGGTGATAGTCCCCCACGGCCTCAGCATCCATGCTAGCACCGTTCACAACTCTGAGGGTCATGTCACCTGCCTTCAAGACTCTACGCTTTCTCAACGCCTGCAAAGAATTACAGATATGAGATCCTGATCCGGTATCCAATACCCAGGATGTAGAGTTTATTGATAGACAGTTTTCAATAACATACACACCTGAAGCTGAAGCTGCAACTCGCTTCAAATCCTGTGTTCTGGCTTTCCAAGCCTTGCAATCCTATTTCCAGTGACCACTTTTGTGACAATAGAAGCATTCTTCCTTCCACACCAGCTTCCCCGCTACTTTTGTTGCTTTAACCTTTCCCTTCGTATCCACTTTACCGACACCGCCTCTTGGTTTGGCGGGGGCTTTCCTCTTCTTGCCCTTTGCTTTCGCCCTGGACCTAGAAGAGGAAGATCCTCCTACAAACAAAGTGGATGTCTCCCTACCCTTCTGTAGGGTGCCCTCAGCAGTCCTCAACATGTTCAGAAGTTCGGCAAGTTCAACCTCCTTTTCTTGCATGTTGAAGTTAAGAATGAACTGGGTGTAAGTGGAAGGAAGGGACTGGAGAATCAAATCGGTATAGAGTTCATTCTCCAACGTGGTCCCAAGGTCCGCGAGCTCCTCTATGTAGCCGATCATCTTAAGCACGTGGTCCGCTACCGATGATCCGACGGCCAACCTTGCCGAAAAAAGCTTCTTCGACACTTCGTATCTAGCGATACGAGACTGCTCTCCATACAGTTCTTTTGTATGGAGAAATATGGACTCTAGGTCCATATTCTCGTGCCTCCTCTGATGTTCGTTGTCCATCGAGGCTAGTACGAGGCATCTGGCCCTCGCGCAATCTATCTCCCATGTCTTACGGATTTCTACATCCGCGACGCTGGAGGTGGGACCTGGGACAGGGGGAGCTTTGGTGGTAAGTATATACCCCAGCTTGTCATAAGTGATAGCCATCTTGACATTCCTGAGCCAATCTTTGTAGTTTGGCCCTGTCAATATATTTTTATCTAACAGTAACTTAAGTCCGGTCATGTTGAATGGTCGCTGCAATTAGGAGAGAGAAAAGAAACACTTTAGCATGATGCTCTTGCAAGTTTAGAGTGGTTTTTAATTTGTCTAAACTGGATGGCTCCCACTGTTTCTCGAATCCCTTCTCAAACCATAAAGAAAAGGATTAGCCGGGATCATTCTCACCGTACAATACTTGCTTAACCGTTCAGCCAGGCCAGTGTCGGTACTTCGAGGGAGGTTTTCCAACGCTTTCGCGAAGTTCCTTAATTAAGTAACCTCTTTTCCCTGTGGGCGTAGCCCCGCTAACACCTTTCTAGGCACCTACTAGGTTTATAGCATTGATCGTTAAGTGAGAGTTTTCCCGAGGAGTAGCATATACTCACAGTAGGATCGGGATCCAAATATCATCGCGTGATAAAACCGAAGGAATCCTACCAGAATTATCACACTCCAAATGGTATGCAACGCTAGCAAGTTTCAGTACTTATGAAACTCCCGATGTGGATTTTTGCCCCATGCTCTTATGACCTTGGCGTGAGGTCAAAATGTCATAAGTCACATGTCAAGTTCTTCCCATCATTATCCTGGTTAATTTGAACCCACCCGTACCTACCCTTGACGTAGGCCAAAACGGCAGTACGACTGTCTCAAATCAACGCATTCTATCTATGCAACGGATAAATATCCGGCAGCTACCAATCACTATGCCTTAGCGTGAGGTCAAAATACATAGCTTGAATACTACCGAATATTTAACCGAAATGATGGAGGGCTACGGATGGTTTTGGCGAAACCGTGAACGTAGTGAACTTGATATAATCGATGGAACGAGATAGCTTTTAAAAGGAGTGGTTCAAGCTCCGCGTTTAAAAGTTTAGTTTTGAAAAGAACCGAGTGGTTTTCAAAGTGTTCCAATCGACTTTTACTTGGTTTATTTCTTGCATTAGTTCTTTTAATGCGTCCCATCATTTAATCCTACCATTGCAGAAAACAACCAAAATATGACGTACGCTTATGCCATTCGCATTCGCCACGGGGCCCCGTCATCACCCGTTAGGTTACTTAACTAACGACAGAGCGGGGGCTGGGCTAGCGCGGCTGTAAAACATAAGCAACGCCTAAATAGTTATTATATATAAATATATAGCAATGATAGACATTACAGATCACAGATGAATACATTGGATATACTAGGAATCCGCAATGCGTTCGAGCCTGCAACGTAAAGCGGATTACACGGTCGCGGTGAATAGCCAATACCCCACCCAAGACCCCTACGGGTGCGGCAAACTACCCGCCAAACACCCGAAGCGAAGCAACCTCCCTCACCACCGTGAGTAGGCCACTCGGCGCTTCGAGATACCCGGTAGTTTGTGCACCCCCTCCATGGGTCTATCCTAGGAGCAAAAACAGTAAAAAGAATTATACAATGACGGCTACAACCCCGACCCGGTTGTGCGGCCATAAAAATAATAATATTACATCAATTTACATGTTACAAATGAATGAAAGAAAAATAACGCTCATCTCACATCCACCCCGGCTATTCACCCGCGACAATCCAATCCATTCATATCCACAAACCAATAACAATCACAGATCACAGAGATGTATAACCCCGACTAATCGACTTATAGCGATTAGCCGACGTTCAATACATACAAGCATCACAGATATAACCGATATAGTTAAAGTGTAGTGAAGTTTCGGAAAAATACGGATTTATAGGCCCCCAAAAGTAAATTTTAGTTCTGGAAAAACTGGGCACATATAACATATCCTAAAAATCCCAAAACCAACACAGAAACACTCTGCACCAAAATCGAAGCAGAGAGGGGACCAGACGGCCGCGCTTCCGCTGCAACAGCTTCCTCTTGCCGCGGATCCGCGCTCCTCTGATCGCCTCTCTGGTTCGTATTTGGTGGTTTTCTATACAAAAGCCTGAGATAATTTTTGGTGTATAACAAATGTCATTTTGACCAGAAAAAAAATTAACAGAAACTAGGGTTTTGCAAAGTTTGGTTTTTGGATTTTCCGGTTTCGAAACTTCGTTACACTTCACTACCTAGCTAGTTTAAGTTTAGTTAGGCTCTGATACCACTGTAAGTCCACGTTGCCCACCCCGGTGCTTACGGGGAGGCGAAAAACATAATAAAAAACGGATTTTTATCGACTTAGGCAACATGGACCATGCTTGTGAGGATCTTTGCTAAACAAAAACTAGCTAAAGCAAACTAACAACTAGCTAAGTTGTAGAAAGGTTATACCTTGAGCTCTAAGTCCTTCTCTCCTTGCTCGTCGGAATGGTAGAAAGACCTCACCTTGCTTGTCTTCTTCCGTCAAAGAAGGATCCACCCGAAAGCCTCGACCTTTAGCTTCAACTCCAAGCTAGGAGTAACTAGAGTGCAAGAAATGCTAAGACTTGAACCCTAGAAGAGAGTAGAGAAGATCAAGTGAAGGTTTTTCTCAAGCTTTTTGTTTCTCAACACATGAGAGGGAGAGAGCTTGAGGGAGAGGATGAGCAAGAGAGAGAAATGATATGAGAGAATGAATTATTAGTGAGCCATTCTCACTAATATGTGTGTAATATTTTAATTCAATAATTAGCTAGAAAATTGTCATGGTTTAATCAAGGTGTGACCATTATCATTTCAATATTAATGCAAATTGCAAGGATCAAAGAGCATCTTCCAAATGAAATGATTATGGTCAAGTTGTCAACTTGGTCAACAAGTCAATGAAGTCAAAAGGTCAACAACAACAACCATGCACAATAATTAAGCTAATTATCAATTAACAATAATACACACAAAAGCAATGGGGTTAATAAAATGACAATAGTCATTAACCCTAAACAAGGTCCTCTCCCTCAATCTCAAGCAACTGTACATACGCACCCGCATTCGTGATCCGAGGAACACGAATACACTGAGAAAAACCAATCTCAAATCATATACTAGGATCCGGCTTAAACCAAAGCCCGCTAGTATAAACTGTCCGGACAGCAAACGTGCACAAGTGCGCGGATGCGAACGAACCCTGTCGCAAAACTATGCGACCTCTACTCATTTTGCCTAAAGGCGAATAGCTCTCTGTGTGGGACTCTAAAGACTCGACACTACGCTGGCAGTGGGTTTAACCACAGACCGCAAGCGGCACTAGCTGTACGTAACGGTCCCCAGGTAGATGTCGATAAGAAGACTGACGAGGTGAACCCCATCTGCACTCCTACTGAGCCTGTATGTGACAGTCTCCGTACAGTCCGGTCTGTTCGTCTGATACATCGTATGGCGGGCCTAGGGGGGCGGTGAACGTCAGTCCCCTAATAGCGGTACAAGTCGTGTCGGAGTGTAGCCCAGAACACCCTGAGATAACACTGGAAGCCTACCAGTATATCTCGCTTGCCCTGGCCAGGGACTACTCGTGTAATGGCTCTCCTGGACACAGCGCAATGTCAACCCCCAATACCGGGAGAGACGAATCCTGTCTAACCGTCACTGCCTCCAAGTGCTTCGGGACTGCACCCAAAAACTACCTGTTTGCACGACTCCTTTGAGCCGTGGTAGGGTAGTAATCAAAGTGCAGTGGGAACACACTCGAGGCGAAGTGACAGTGTCAAGTCAGCGGACTAAGCTGTACTCATATCACCTGGGAACTGATAACTGACGATAGGTATATTACCAACCAACAGTTCCCGACGAGTCCTGTCCAGTGTACTCGTAACCTAACGAGCACCCGCATACTATCCCAAGTACGACGTACTAACGGCTGTGGGACAGACCGTCTCCCACACCGGGATGAGAAGCGCACACGCTAGTCTACTCCGGAGTATCGATGCCCTGTCTCGATAGTCCAACGACCAGGGACCTGTATAAGGATGTGCTTATAGATTACCCAGCTCCCACGAGTGCGAGCGCCATCACAACGCTGGTAATCAAGCAAAGATCCTAAGGGCTCTACTAATATGTATACCGGCAATATGCTAAAAGAAACACATGCACATATTAAAGCAGAGACAAACCAAGTAGCATACTACCATTTCGAGCAAGATTGTATATACAACTGTGAATATCCCAAGCTTCCATTAAGTAATATACAAACTAGTATGATACAGTAATGGCCTCTAGGGCATATACACTAACATACGGACCAACCTGGACATCTTGTTGGAGAAAAGAGACCGAGCTCAGATCAGGGCTGCCGCCTATCAGCAGCAAACTTCCCGATACTATAATGCGCGGGTCAAGCGTCGCTCCTTCAGGACCGGTGATCTAGTCCTACGGCGAAATGAGTTCGTCGATCAAGGCAGGCTGCACAAGTTTTCCCTAAAATGGGACGGTCCATTCCTCGTCTCAAAGGTACTTCCCGGCGGAGCCTACCGCTTACAGGACGCGGACGGGCGTAAGTTTCCACGGCCTTATAACGCCGAGAAGCTCAAGCTATACCAGTGAAACCAATACCTACGAATGTGTACCACCCCTTTCACAAAGACAATGTAAATTTTTCTAAAAAGTGATTTCCATTCAAATAACAAGAAGGGAACGTTAGAACATTGCAAGAAGAGGAGTTCTGTCTTTGGGATCAAAGCCCTCACCAAAAGGCAGCCCAGCAGCTACCCTGCTCGGCTATCCCTGGCCGACAGCTTCGCTGCTTGGTCCATCCTTAGTAGGCCACTTACGGCCCCTCCCGTGCTAAGGATCTAAGCCCTCACCAAGAGGCAGCCGAGCGGCTACCCTGCTCGGCTATCCCTGGCTGGTAGCTCCCTACCCCACAACGCCAAGGATCTAAGCCCTCACCAAGAGGCAGCCGAGCGGCTACCCCGCTCGGCTATCCCTGGCTGGTAGCTTCCTTACCCCAAAACGCCAGGGATCAAAGCCTTCACCAAGAGGCATCCGAGCGGCTGCCCCGCTCGGCTATCCCTGGTTGGTAGCTCCCTACCCCCACAACGCCAGGGTTAGCCCTCACCAACAAGCACCGGGCAGCAACCCTGCTCGGCCATCCTTAAGGACCAAAAGCCCTTGCCAAGAGGCACCGGGCAGTAACCTTGCTCGGCCCATCCTTAGCAGCCCACTTACGGCTCCTCCCGCGCTAAGGATCAAAAGTGTAACGCCTTAGATTTCGATTAGTGTTAGTTTAGACGATAATGCGGGTTTTTGGTAAAAAGTTTACCAATTTGGGTTCCTCATATTTTATAATATTTAATTAATAATTTATTATTATTTGTTATGGCATGCACACACATGTGCATGTTTATGTGAGGGTGTGTTTGTGTAATCTGGATTAGTGACCATGACAACTTAACCCTAATCCTAATCCTTTGCTTTAACCTAATCCTTGCCTTGACCTAAACCTCTTGATATTTGTTGTAAGGGAGAGAGATATTTACTTTGGCTTTTTTTTTGGGAGAGGTGGAATGGTGAGTAGTGTGTATGCATTAATGAGGAGTTAATGCTAGGTGCACTCACCTCTTACACTCACCTCTCTCTTTCTCTTTATCTTTTCCTTCTCTCATTCTCTCACACTTATTCCCTTCTAATTTTCTTCATCTCTCTCTCATCTAAACTGAACACTTCACCAATTCTTCACAAAACCTTCACAATCTCACCAAAATCACATCTTTGGACTAGTTTTGCCTCTTGGATGCCTTGGACCTTGGAAAGTTAGGATCTTTGAGTTTGTGGGAGTAGGTAATGATCTCTATCTGTTCTTTATGTTGTTATTGTATTGTGTAGACTTTTAGTTTTAGTTTAGAACATTTAAAGTTAATTTTCGTGCAAATATCGTATTTTTAGTGTCGATTTGTGATATCTGTGATCTGCTGTGACCCCGAGAGTATACTAGAAAACCAAACAATGTAGTTGTGTTGTACCTGAGACCATAGGACATCACGTGGAGCACGAACCCCCTTGCTCAGATCTCGGCCGGCGACGAGAAGGAGAAATCCGGCGACCTCGGTTTTTGGTTGGAGTTAGGGTTTGGGTTTTTATGGGTAGGTGTCTGCAGTGGTTTAAGTGTGTTTGGTCTTGTTTGATTTTTGGGTTCTCTCTGTATGCAAAATCCGGGATCACATAGATAGTTTCTTGTGTTACGATTACGCGCGATACGTTATACGACACGGATCGTGCACTTTGTGTGGTTTTGCTCTTGGGTTGGTTTCGTAGTGTCGCTACGCACGTTAGCCACAATACGAACACTTGAGAGTATGTTTTGAGTTGGTCTTCGGTCAAACGTAGTTTGTACGTGTTTTGGGTCTATTTCTAATATATACTTGTTATATTGTTTTAGGTTTTAGGTTCGCAGGCGGGGACTTCGGACGCTGCGGAGAAAGAGAAACAGGTGGTAGGCTTTACTTAGCCAGGAGCGTTGATGAGTGGATTTAACATCTACAGGGGAACGCCCACATGGCGTTATGCGTCTGGGCTAGAGATGATATGATATTAGTCGCATATTCTATTGCATATATAGAGTTTGCGCATACACCTCATTGCATATTTACTTGTTGTGCTTGGACTTATACCCTTAGGACACTGCACTATTATTGACGGCTCATGTTGCACGAGCACTGATTGTATGCCACTCACACCGTCAATAATTGCCATGACACGCACAACACACATATATTTATGATATTGTTTGGTTAGGGACATTGGGACTGATCCTTATATTCCTTTTTGCATATGACATATAGCATACCTGTATACCTACATGCTTACACATATGCCTTGACATGCTTACATGCTAGTCACCTATATACCTATATGGTATTGTACCATTAGTGATAGGTATATACACACATGAGACATAGCTACATGTGCACCTTGCATACATACTTACACTTATACCTGGAGGGTATATTACATCATTACTGATAGGTAGATACATATACCTTGCTATACCTACATGTTTACACATATATCTGGCTATAGCTACATATTCACCTTTATTTGATATTATATTAGACTTGGAGAAATTAGGAACCGCATGATATATATATTAATTTGTTGCAGTTAAATAGCGGCTTTTCCTTTATATGCTCACATTACAGTTTTATGTTGCATATATTATATTCATGGATTTTCGCATTGAGATATGGATTTTTCATGATGTTTTCTGGATTTGAGGACCGTGGTAGTTCATGAAATTATGCATCATTTGAAAAACCCGGTTTCTCTTGATATGATATTTCAGCAGCCACCATAAGTTTTATCGGTTCTGATATATATACCCCATACGAGGAGGAGTCGTGGGCCATGTGAGGGTACATGGTGGGGCCCGGTACGGTTCCCCTCGGCAAGAAGATCAACAGTACATGCCGATTGAGCCTGGAAGGTGGGCAAGTACCTACCGGTGACAGCACCTATGACTCGGCGGTTATCGTGGGGATATCGACCGTTGTTATGTACGTTTGGATACGTCGAAAGATGAGGGTCGAAGCTGGACACTCGGGTTTTCGGGATAGCATATGATACGTACCTATTGGGGGCCAGTCGTGATGACAGTACCTGATAGATCAGTATTTATGTGTCGATGTTTGACACTTGGTTTCATGATATTTTTACTCCTAAGTATATATAATAGTGGAATGGGACGCTGTTATATATATATATATATTAGTGGAATGTGACGTTAATATATATGTATACATATTTAATTTATATAAATCATCATAATAATCATCATCATAATAATCTTGCAAATATACTTGTTCAGGATATAAGAGTTTCACTTGATATTGGATATATGATTTATGAGATTCACTTGATATTGGATACATGATATATGAGATTTATTTGATATTGGACACTCAGGATATATGAGAATTACTTGATATTGTACATTCAGGATATATGAGATTTACTTGATATTGTACATTCAGGATATATGAGACTTACATGATATGATGTTAGTGTATATGCCCTATGGGCCATTATTGTATTATACTAGCTTGTATATTACTTAATGGAAGCTTGGGATATTCACAGTTATATTAACAGTCTTACTCAACATAGTAGTATGCTACTTGGTTTATATCTATCTTAATATGTGTATATGTGTCTTTTAACATATCGCGAATACATATTGATAGAGCCCATAGGATCTTGCTTGACTACTAGCATTGTGATGGCAGTCACATTAGTGGGGGCTGAGTAGTCTACAAGCACATCCTTTTTCACGTCCCTAGTCGTAGGATTATCGAGACAGGGCATCGATACTCCAGAGTAGACTAGTGTGTACGCTTCTCATCCCAACAGGAGAAATGGTCTGTCCCACAGCTATTAGTACGTTGTACTGGAGATAGTATACAGGTGCTCGTTGGGTTACGGGTACACCGGACAGGACTCGCAGGGAACTGTTGGTTGGTATTATACCCGTCGTCAGTTAACAGTTCCCAGGTGACATGAGTACAGCATAGTCCGTTGACTTGACACTGCTCTTCCTCTCAGGTGTGTTCCCACTGTTCTTAGATTGCTACCCTACCACGGCTCAAAGGAGTCATGCAAACAGGTAGCAGTTGGGTGCAGTCCCGAAGCACTTGGAGGCAGTGGCGGTTAGATAGGATTCGTCTCTCCCGGTATTGGGAGTTGATATCGCGCTGTGTTTGGAGAGCCATTACGCAAAGTCCCTAGTCAGGGCAAACGAGATTTACTGGTAGGATTTCCAATAGCTTCTCAAGGTGTAATGGGCTTCACTCCGACACGACTTATACCGCTTTTAGGGGACTGACGTTTGCCGCCGCCTGGGCCCAATATGCGATAGTATTAGACGAACAGACCGGACTGTACGGAGATTGTCACATCAGACTCAGTAGGAGTTCGGATAGGCTTTCTCATCGGCCTTCTTATCGATATCTACCTGGGGACCGTTACGTACAGCTAGTACCGCTTGCGGCCTGTGGTTAAACCCACTGCCAGCGTAGTGTCGAGTCTTTAGAGTCCCACACAGAGAGTTTCCCTGCTTCAGACGAAACGATATAGAGGTCTTATGGTTTTACGACAGGGTTCGGACACATACGTGTATTTATGCACGTATGATGTTCGGACAGATTATACTAGCGGGCTTTAGTTTAAGCCAGATTCTAATATTGGATTATTGGATTTATACAGTCTCAGTATTTCCGTGTTTTTACGGATGGGAGGGGCATTCTCATAATTAGTCGAGAAGCTTCTAGAAGAAATGTGACTCATTATGTTTTAATTCATTTATGAATTAAGCTTAATGTGGTGGAGGAGATGATGTGTTATTTGCATTAATTACATCATGAGTCATGAGGTGATTCACCTCAAAGTAATTAATGAAGCATGGTTGTTGATTTTATATATTATTACTTAGATATTTTCATGCTTCATTTTTTATCCAAATGACTTAAGATTTATATTCATTCTCACAAATACATTCTCTCTCCTTAAGCTCTCTCTCTTCAAAAACCTAACCCTAATCCTCTCATGTGTTGAGATCCCAAGGGTTAGCAAGACTAATAGATCCTTAATCTACTTCTATATCTTCTAGGTCACTTGGATTAGCAATCCTAGCCACTTAGTTACCTCAAGTGAGAGGTTAAAGCTTGGAGAAGGAACTCTCGGGTGGATCTTCTATCACATCGAGGAGGCCGACGAGGAGGTGAACAACAAGAACAAGAAGGACTAGAATATTGAGGTATAATCATCTATCATAGTAGTTATTCACTTCTAGATAGTTGTTAGTTAGGGTTTAGAAAAGATCTGTAAAGTTAGTCGATGTTAACTAGAACAAAATGATTGTTTTACCTATTCCGCCTCCCCGCATCATGTGGGGTGTCTAACTTCGACTTACAGTGGTATCAGAGCCTAGCTAAACTATAACTAACATGTTAGCAAAGTCGTTAGAAATTCGATCGCAAAACGAACCCGAAAAAACAACATTTTCACATAGTTTCTGCCGATTTTCAAACGGGGTCTAAAATTTTTTCAGGGACCCTTAAAAATACAAGCAGGGTTTTTAAAGAATTGTGAAGAAATTTGGGATCGTGACTCGACCATACCACCGCGGAACCGCCACCGATCCAAGCGATCCGCCGTGGATCCGCAGCCGAGTTGACACCGAGTCAACCCAAATTTGCTCAGTTATTCATCTGTGTTGATGTTGTGTTTTCTGGGATGTTTTGTTTCTGCTCAGGTTTTATGTGCATAGAGAATTGTTTGGAGTAGATTCATATGTGTTGCTTGATTGAAATTCTAAGATTTTTGGCTAACTGGATTATATCTGTGTTGTGTTTAATGTGTTCATAAACCTCCCCTAACTGCTAGTATGTCGGTTAGCAGGGGGTTGCACATTTCTGTAATAGTTTTTACTGGTTTGTGATTATGAACTTGTTGGATTGTCGTGAATGGATAGCCGGGATGTGAGATGAGTGTTTCTTTCATTCAAATGTAAATTGTAATTTGTTGTTATATTCTTTTGCGGGGCACATCCGGGTTGAGGTTGTAGGCACCGTTGTATTATTTCATTTACTGTTTTCTGCTTCTAGGATAGACCCAAGGTGGGGTGCACAAACTACCGGGTACTTTGAAGTGTTTAGTGTCCTACTCACGTCGTTGAGGGAGATCACTTCACTTCGGGTACTTGGCGGGTAGTTTGCCGTACCCGTAGGGGTCTAGGGTGGGGTTTTGGCTATTCATCGTAACTATGTAATCCGTCTTTCTTTGCAGGCTCAAAAGGAATGCAGATTCATAAAAAATCCAATATGTTCATCTATGATCTGGAATGCCTATTATTGCGTCTGACGAATGTACAATATCTATATATGATATCTAGTAGGCGTTACTTATGTTTTGCACCCGCGCTAGCCCAGCCCCCGCTCTGTCGTTAGTTAAATAACCTAACGGGTGAATGACGGGGCCCAGTGGCGAATGTGGATAGCATAAGATGACGTTGTATTTTCATTGTTTTCTGCAATGATAGGTTAATTGATGGGACGCATTATATTAATGCAAAGAAAATAAACCAAAGTTGAATCGTTGGAACAGTTTAAAAGAAACCACTCGGTTATTTTAAAACATAAGATTTTTTATTTTATTGCGGAGCTTAAACCACTCCTTTTAAAAGCTATCAAGTTCCTTCGATCATATCAAGTTCACTACGTTCACGGTTTCGCCAAAAACATTCGTAGCCCTCCGTCATTTCATTTGGGTATTCAGTAGTATTCAAGCTATGTATTTTGACCAACGCCAAGGCATAGTGTTTGGTAGCTACTGGGTATTCATTTGTTGCATAGATAGATGAGTTGGTTTGGGACAGTCGTACTATCATTTGGCCAACGTCAGGGGTATGTACGGGTGGGTTCAAATTAACAAGATAATGATGGGTAGAACTTGACATGTGACTTATGACATTCTAACCAACGCCAAGGTCATAAGATCATGGGGCAGAAATCCATATCGGGAGTTTCTAAAGAAACTGAAACTTGCTAAGAGATTGCATACCATTTGGAGTGTGATAATTTTTGTAGTATTCCTTCAGCTTTATCACACGATGATATTTGGATCCCGATCCTACTGTGAGTATATGCTACTCATCAGGAGATTCTTTCACTTAACGATCAATGCTATAAACCAAGTAGGTGTTGGGAAAGGTGTCAGCGGGGCTAAGCCCCCAGAGAAAAGAGGTTATTTAATTAAGGAATTTCGCGAAAGCGTCGTAAAACCTCCCTCGAAGTACCGCCACCGGCCTGGCTGAACGGTTAAGCAAGTATTATACGGTGAGAATAGTCCTGACTAGTTCTTCCTTTTTGGTTTGAGGAGGGATTCGAGAAACAGTGGGAGCCATCCTATTTAGATAAACTAAAAACCACTCTAAACTTGCAAGAGCATCATGCTAAAATGTTTCCTCTCTCTCTCCTAATTGCAGCGACCCAGAACATGACAGGCCTTAAGTTACTATTAGATAAAAATATTTTGACAGGGCCAAACTATAAAGACTGGTTCCGGAATGTCAAGATGGTTTTAACTTATGACAATTTGGGGTATGTCCTTACTACTAAGGCACCTGCCGTCCCAGGTCCTGAATCCAATATCGTGGATAAGGAAATCCGCAAGATCTGGGAGTTAGACTGTGCGAAGGCCAAATGCATCGTGCTTGCCTCTATGAATAATGAACATCAGAGGAGGCACGAGAATATGGATCTTGAATCCATATTTCTCCACACCAAGGAACTGTATGGAGAGCAATCTCGTATAGCTAGATACGGGACCTCGAAGAACTTATTTCAGTCGAGGCTGGCCGTCGGGTCATCTGTAGGAGAACATGTCCTTAAGATGATTGGCTATATTGAAGAGCTCGCAGACCTCGGGACAACATTAGAGAACGAGCTATATATAGACTTGGTTCTTCAGCCCCTTCCTTCCACCTACGCCCAATTTATCTTGAATTTCAACATTCAAGGTAAGGAAGTTGAGCTTCCAGAACTCCTTAACATGTTGAGGAGTGCAGAGGGCACCTTGCAGAAAGCAAGGGAAACACCCACTATGTTTGTTCGCGGTGCTTCCTCTTCCAGGTCCAAGGCAAGAGCCAAAGGAAGGAAGAAGAAGGCCGCTACCAAACCAAGAGGTGGTGTTGGTAAGGTGGGAGTTAAGGGAAAGGCAAAGGTTGCGGTGCCAGTAGTGGCAAAGGAAGAGTGCTTCCACTGTCGTAGGAAAGGCCATTGGAAGAAAGATTGCACAGTTTGGATTGCCAAGAACCAGGACCTGAAGCAAGCTGTGGCTTCGACTTCAGGTGTGTTTGTAATTGAAAATTGTCTGTCAATCAACTCTACTTTCTGGGTATTGGATACCGGATCAGGATCTCATATATGCAATTCATTGCAGGCACTGAGAAACCGTAGAGTGCTGAAGGTTGGTGATATGACCCTCCAGGTTGCTAACGGAGCTAGCATGAATGTTGTGTCCGTAGGGTATTATCACCTTGGATTGACGAGTGGACATATTTTGGTTTTGCGCAACTGTTTTTGTGTACCCAGTTTAACGTGTAATATCATATCAATATCGTTATTATCAAAAGAAGGTTATGATTTCACGTTTGTAAGTGATGTTGTTAACATCCACCTTAATCATGGTCTGATTGGGTCGGGTACACTAGATAACGGTATATACGTGTTAAACCAATTACAGATTTTCAATGTCCAGAACACACTAAAAAGAAAGTCTCCAGATATAAATCAGGCTTTCTTATGGCATTGTAGACTAGGTCACATCAATGAAACAAGGTTAACGTTACATAGAGAAGGATATTTGGATCCGTTCGAATATCAATCTTATGCCATTTGTCAATCATGTCTCAAAGGAAAGATGACAAAGACTCCATTCACTGGACATAGAGTAAGAGCGAGCGAGCTCTTAGGACTCATACACAGCGATGTATGTGGTCCAATGTCTACACATGCAAGATGTGGTTTTTCATATTTCATTACTTTTATGGATGATTACTCTAGGTATGGATTCATTTTCTTGATGAAACATAAATCCGAGGACTTTGAGAAATTCCGAGAATATAAGAATGAAGTAGAAAACCAAACCGGCAAAAGTATCAAGACACTGAGATCTGATCGAGGTGGTGAATACTTAAGTGCCGAGTTCCTGGGTTACCTAAAACAGAAAAGAATTCTCTCTCAGCTTACTCCTCCATACACTCCACAGCATAACGGTGTATCGGAAAGACGGAACCGAACCCTATTGGATATTGTACGTTCTATGATGAGTAATGCTGAGTTACCGCGATCTTTCTGGGGTTATGCGCTAGAATCAGCTGCATATCTTTTGAACATGGTTCCTACCAAGACTGTGCCTACCACACCATATCAGATGTGGAGTGGGAAGAAACCCTATCTTCAGTATCTGAAGATATGGGGATGTCCAGCTTTTGTTAAAAAGCAGCATGCAGACAAACTCGAGGCACGATCAGTGCAGTGTTAGTTTGTATGATATCCAAATAACTCCAAGGGGTATTTTTTCTATTACGCAGAGGAACAAAAGGTTTTTGTTTCTCGTAATGCCCATTTTCTAGAACAACAGTTTTTAGAAAAGGAAACAAGTGGGAACGCAATAGAACTGGAAGAAATTTCAGAACCACAAACTACTACTGAAAGTTTGGTAAAACCAGAAGTTCAAGAAGAATAGGATATTCCCGCACCCCTCCGTAGGAGTAGTAGGCCGTCTCATCCGCCTGAGAGATACTACGGTTTTCTCATAGACGGGGATAGAGAGGATTGCGTCATTGATAATGATGAACCAACTAACTTCCAACAGGCCATCCAGAGCGGCGACTCAGTAAGATGGCTGGATGCAATGCGGAACGAGATGGAGTCCATGTACACCAACAAAGTATGGAATTTGGACTTTGCTCCAGATGGGGTAAAACCCATAGGATGCAAGTGGATCTTCAAGAAAAAGATTGGTGTAGATGGACAGGTGGAAACCTATAAGGCTAGACTTGTTGCAAAGGTTTTTCGTCAAAGACCTTGTTTGGACTATGACGAAACTTTTTCTCCAGTGGCTATGCTCAAATCCATTCGGATCTTTCTTGCCATTGCCGCCTTCCATGATTATGAGATCTGGCAGATGGACGTAAAGACGGCTTTTCTAAATGGTAATTTAGAAGAATGCGTCTATATGGATCAGCCAGAAGGTTTCAATCAGAGTGGGAGCAGCGGAAAAGTGTGCAAGTTTCTTAAGTCCATTTATGGACTAAAGCAGGCATCGCGGAGTTAGAACATCTGTTTTGATGAAACGGTCAAAGAATATGACTTTATCAAAAATCCAGATGAACCATGTATATATAGTAAAATTGTAGCACGAACTATCGTATTCCTCATCTTGTACATGGATGACATTCTCTTGATAGGAAATGACATTCCTTTGCTACAATATGTCAAAGGATTCTTGTCACACAGGTTCTCCATGAAAGACCTGGGTGATGCCTCTTACATTCTGGGGATCCGGATCTGTCGTGATAGATCTAAGAGGATGTTGGGACTTTCACAGTCCAGGTATATCAACACTATACTGAAAAGATTCAGTATGGAAGATTCTAAGCGCGGTAATTTGCCGGCTTATCATGGAATCACCCTCTCCAAAGAGATGTCTCCCAAGAATGATTTGGAAAGGGATCGCATGTCGATTATACCCTACGCTTCTGCGGTAGGCTCTATAATGTATGCGATGTTGTGCACCAGACCAGATGTAGCTTACGCACTGAGCGTGGTAAGCCGGTATCAGTCAGACCCGGGGGAGAAGCACTCGATAGCAGTAAAGAACATTCTCAAGTACCTGAGAAGGACTAAGGATATATTCTTGGTTTACGGCGGAAAAGACCTCAAGATCGAGGCTTTTGCTAACTCCAGCTTCCAGAGTGACAAGGATGGCTCCAAGTCCATGTCAGGTTATGTCTTTACCCTCAATGGAGGGGCGGTGTGTTGGAAGAGTTCCAAGCAGGACACCGTTGCTGACTCGACGATGGAAGCGGAGTATATCGCTGCCTGCGATGCCGCAAAAGAAGCAGTCTGGATGAAGAAGTTCCTCACAAAACTTCAGGTGGTTCCATCCATTGTTGATCCAATACCTCTGTATTGTGACAACAACGGGACTATAGCTTTAGCAAAGGAACCCATGTCCCATCAGAAGTCCAGACACATCTTAAGGCGGTATCACCTGATCAGGGAGATCATAGATCGCCGGGAGATCGAGGTCCGGAGAGTTTCTACAGAGGAGAACACTGCAGATCCATTCAAAAAGGCCTTACCTCAGATACAGTTCGAGAGGCTACTCGAGATGATAGGTCTTCGATACGCCAGTATATGGCCATAGCAAGTGGGTGATTGTTAGTGTATATGCCCTATGGGCCATTATTGTATCATACTAGCTTGTATATTACTTAATGGAAGCTTGGGATATTCACAGTTATATTAATAGTCTTGCTCAACTTAGTAGTATGCAACTTGGTTTATATCTATCTTAATATGTGTATATGTGTCTTTTAACATATCGCGAATACATATTGATAGAGCCCATAGGATCTTTCTTGACTACCAGCGTTGTGATGGCAGTCACACTAGTGGGGGCTGGGTAGTCTACAAGCACATCCTTTTTCAGGTCCCTAGTTGTAGGATTATCGAGACAGGGCATCGATACTCCAGAGTAGACTAGTGTGTACGCTTCTCATCCCAGCAGGGGAAATGGTCTGTCCCACAGCCATTAGTACGTTGTACTGGAGATAGTATACAGGTGCTCGTTGGGTTACGGGTACACCGGACAGGACTCATAGGGAACTGTTGGTTGGTATTATACCCGTCGTCAGTTAACAGTTCCCAGGTGACATGAGTACAGCATAGTCCGTTGACTTGACATTGCTCTTCGTCTCAGGTGTGTTCCCACTGTTCTTAGATTGCTACCCTACCACGGCTCAAAGGAGTCGTGCAAACAGGTAGCAGTTGGGTGCAGTCCCGAAGCACTTGGAGGCAGTGGCAGTTAGATAGGATTCGTCTCTCCCGGTATTGGGAGTTGATATCGCTCTGTGTTTGGAGAGCCATTACGTAAAGTCCCTGGCCAGGGCAAACGAGATTTACTGGTAGGATTTCCAGTAGCTTCTCAAGGTGTAATGGGCTTCACTCCGACACGACTTATACCGCTTTTAGGGGACTGACGCTTGCTGCCCCCTAGGCCCAATATGCGATAGTATTAGACGAACAGACCGGACTGTACGGAGATTGTCACATCAGGCTCAGTAGGAGTTCGGATGGGTTTCCTCATCGGCCTTCTTAATGATATCTACCTGGGGACCGTTACGTACAGCTAGTACCGCTTGCGGCCTGTGGTTAAACCCACTGCCAGCGTAGTGTCGAGTCTTTAGAGTCCCACACAGAGAGTTTCCCTACTTCAGGCGAAACGATATAGAGGTCGTATGGTTTTACGACAGGGTTCGGACACATACGTGTATTTATGCACGTACGATGTTCGGACAGATTATACTAGCGGGCTTTAGTTTAAGCCAGATTCTAGTATTGGATTATTGGATTTATACAGTCTTAGTATTTCCGTGTTTTTACGGATGGGAGGGGCATTCTCGTAATTAGTCCAGAAGTTTCTAGAAGAAAGGTGACTTATTATGTTTTAATTCATTTATGAATTAAGCTTAATGAGGTGGAGGAGATGATGTGTTATTTGCATTAATTACATCATAAGTCATGAGGTGATTCACCTCAAAGTAATTAATGAAGCATGGTTGTTGATTTTATATATTATTACTTAGATATTTTCATGCTTCATTTTTTATCCAAATGACTTAAGATTTATATTCATTCTCACAAACACATTCTCTCTACTCAAGCTCTCTCTCTTCAAAAACCTAACCCTAATCCTCTCATGTGTTAATATCCCAAGGGTTAGCAAGACTAATAGATCCTTAATCCACTTCTATATCTTCTAGGTCACTTGGATTAGCAATCCTAGCCACTTAGTTACCTCAAGTGAGAGGTTAAAACTTGGAGAAGGAACTCTCGGGTGGATCTTCTATCACATCGATTAGGCCGACGAGGAGGTGAACAACAAGAACAAGAAGGACTAGAATTTTGAGGTATAATCATCTATCATAGTAGTTAATCACTTCTAGATAGTTGTTAGTTAGGGTTTAGCAAAGATCCGTAAAGTTAGTCGATGTTAACTAGAACAAAATGATTGTTTTACCTATTCCGCCTCCCCGCATCATGTGGGGTATCTAACGTCGACTTACATATGAGAGCCAATTTGGGGGTTGATTTGAGGAAATTGGGATTTGGATTGTCTTGATGGACTTTGGTCATGCCACGAGGTCAGGATTCCGTGGGAATGACATGTTTTATCCCATACTCCGCATTTATTGTATATGAATTGCTTCATGTATTAATAGTACCTGATAGAGTACCTTTCATGATTGTTACATATATACATTGTCATATCATTGCTTCATGTATTAGTTGAACCTGCTAGAGTACCTTTCTTGACTGTTGCTTGTATATGACCATTTATTGCTATTAGTTTGCATATGTTAGATTCGCGCTGTACGTGCATACTTGCGATTACTTGCATATGTTATTTACTATTCACGTGTTGGCAACTCACCCCCGTTGTGCCGCAGTGTTTTGCAGGTTGTTCCTCAGAGTTGTCAGTGGCAGGGTTATCTTCTATCTATCGCATCATCTTTTGCTACGGATACCGCTTCGGCTGACTGCGTGCAGTTTTGCTAGAGGTGGGTCTTGCGGTTATCCGATGTTGCTTATTGTATATTCGTTATATCCTGTACTCTCCATCTACTACTTTCATGTATGACTTAGAGACTTGATGTGAGGACGATATTGTATATTATTTTGTGACTTGGAGGTCTTTTATGCAGTTTTATTTATATCGTCTTTTATTTCTTCGCTACGGCGTCGTATATCTGTTATGGTGGTTATTTTCCGCCTTTGAGCGTGTATTTGCTCCCGTTTGGGGATGCTTTACTTATATTTTTGTTGTACCCATTTTGGGGCTGGTTTTTACAAAGGAGGTGTTGCCAAATTTTTAAAGGAAATAAAGTTGGATTTTAAAGAATTTGGGTTGAGATTTAAAAGGTTTTAAAATTGTTATTATCACTTACTATTTTGATGGTTTAGATTGCTGGGTTTTCGACTTACTTAAATTGCATTACGCCTGTAGACGTTGCGTAGTTTAAGAGCCGTCACGTGCCAATTTCGGGTCGTGACAAAGTTGGTATCAGAGCGCTAGGTTTTACCTTTCGGAGTGTAGGATAACCTTGGTATGATGGAGTAGGTAGCTTAAGCAGAGTAACGTAGTGTGTGTATGTCCACGACATACTCACGACACGGTACTCCGTCTAAAGTGACCTAAGTACTAATTGCTTGAAAATTCCTTCCTTGTTGACATATCCTTGTGATTTGATTTCCGTGTTCTTGTCGAATCCTTTTCTATTTATAGCCTTTGCCGCCGATGACTATGAAGACTCAGAGTGGTGCAGCGAGAGCCGAGGTCAGAGTTGCCTCGTTTGGGGCGAGGACTGACCAGGATGGTATGCTCGTTGCACTGGAGAAGATGGATCCGCCTTCGACAGATCGTATCGCTAGGCTTGAGGCTAAGATGCAGGACTTGCGCCAGACGATGAGGTCTTTGGTTGAGGCCAGCAGAGCGCAGCGACAGGAGGTTGCCACCCCTGTTTCCCAGTTGTTCCTTGTGGTCAGTACACAACATTTCTTCACCTACACAGCACCAGTGGATGCAGCCCTAGTTGACGAGGCATGTCTTCCAGAGACTTTGGGAGTTCGAGGACTGAGGAGGGCTAGTACATGTGTGTTAGCCCCGAGACAGAGGTTCAGTCGCCGAGACAGATTTCGTGACCATCGCGGGAGTAGCAGAGGCTTAGGACGAGGACAGTCATTCAACACTCATCCCCAGGAGGGTCAGCAGCCATCGGGTGGATGTTTTCGATGCGGGAGCCTTCAACACATCGTCAGACATTGTTCCTTAGCACCGCGTCAGGCTCATGTTCAGATTGGTCATAGTCGCGGAGGTTTCGCTCAGAGGGGACAGGTCAGCAGAGGAGGAGTTCAGCCAGTTGCGGGTAGGGGGCAGACATGAGAGTTTGCTTCTACTCATCGGGACACGCGGGCGTCCAATGCAGAGTTTTCAGGTATTCTTAATTTGTATGTTCTTTTGTTACACTTGTTTTTTTTTACACACTTTGTGCCGTGGTTGGGCCGAGAGTCATGTTATCTAGATCAGCCGTTTGTTGTGTTAATTTCTGTCAGCGATTCTTTTGTTGCGCGACACGTGTTTCAGTCGCGTGCTAATCGGATAGGAGATTGAGATTCGTCCGTCGTTTTGATCCTTCTAAAGATGTTGGGTTTGACGTTCTCCTGGGCACGGACTGGTTAGCTACGTGCTATGCGTCTGTGGACTGTCGCGAGAAAACAGTCAGGTTTTGTTTTCCCGGCGAGTCAGTTCTTGTTGTGCAGGGGGGACTGTGGTGCCGCCTCTCACAGCTTGAATTCAGCCTTTTTCGCTAGTCGGCTTTTGAGGAGAGGATGTCGAGAATTCTTAGCTTTCATTCGTGATACCGGAGCCACAGTGGGTTTGTTGGACCGGGTTCCTATCGTGCGGGAGTTTCCGACGTTGTTCCAGATGAGCCGGCGAAGCTTAGGGAGCTTAAGGATCTGCTACAGAGTTGCTTGTAGGGGGCTTGTGCGTCTGAGTGTTTAGCTTTGGGGAGCTCCTATTCTGTTCGTCAAGGAGAAGGACGGCAGTTGAGGTGGTGTATTGATGGATCGTCAATTGAACCGAGTTACGGTGCAGATAGGTATCCTTTACCTCGCATTAATGATTTGTTCGACTTGCTCCAGAGTGCGAGTTCGGATCAGGTCATCATTGGTTGCGGGTTCGGAGTGATGACATTCCGAAGACTGCTTTTGTGCGCGCTACGGGCAGTATGAGTTTTGGTGGTGTCGTTGGACTCACCAATGCCCTAGCAGCATTCGTGGATGTGATGATCCAGATTTCTTCAGGCCGTTCCTCGACCAGTTGATTGTTGTGTTATTGATGACCTTCTGGTCTATTCCAAGAGTTGTGAGGAACGTGAGCAACACTTGAGGATTTGTTTTGCAGACATTGGGAGAGCACTAGCTATTTGCTAAATCCTCTGGGGGTTCATTCAGGCTTGATTGTGTTGACTCCTAGGTCTTGTAGTTACGGGAGACGGTTTTCGTATGGTCCCGAGAAAGATCAAGGCCGTACAGCTTTGGCCCAGACTTGTGTACGGGACGGAGGTCCGCAGATTTTTGGGCTTAGCAGGTTTTTACCGCCGTTTCGTGCAGGATTGTTTGAGTATCGCTGCACCGTTGAATGAACTGACCGGAAAGGAGGTTCCTTTTCTTGGACTGTGGCATGCGTGCGGAGTTTTCAGTAGTTGAAGACTCGGTTGACAACTGCACCAGTTCTTTCTTTGCTTTTTGGTTCGGGCGACTTTGTTGTTTAACTGTGATGTTTCGCGAGTGGGGCTCGATTGTGTACTGATGTGACACTATAGAGTTATCGCTTTTGCTTCCCGATAGTTGGAGGAAGTATGAGCAGGATATCCCACTCATGATCTGGAGATGGCCGCGGTGGTCGTGCGTTGAAGATTTGGAGACACTACTTGTGTGGAGAGTCGTGTTAGATTTTCACGGACCACCAGAGCTTAATATACATCTTGCTGCAGCGGGTTTTGATTGTTGAGGAAGCGCCGTTGGATGGAGCTTGTGAAGGATTGTGTTTGTGAGATCCTCGTTACCCGTAGCAAGGCGATTGTGGTAGCTGATGCTGGAGTCGTAGGCCCGGGGTTAGCTTGTCCCAGTTGTGTGCAGTTTTGAGACAGTCTTCTGCAGATTTACAGTTCTTGTGTAATCGTTGAGTACATCTTGAGTTCGCCTCTACTGAGGGGACAGCTTGCTCATGTCCGCGCCTGTCCATTTTTCCTTAATCATTTTCGCGAGGCACAGCCCGCCGATGCTCGTTTGTCAGAGATTCTTGAGCATACTCGGCTGGGTAAATATTCGGAGTCCTTGATTTGTGACCAGGGTGTGCTACGTTTAGGGACACATTTGTGTGTACCTGATACCGTTGGGTAGAGACGCGAAATCCTAGAGCAGGCACATCAATCAGCTTTCTGTGTTCATTCAAGTTCCACCAATATATGACGTGACTTGTGAGATAGTTACGGATGGGCAGGGATGAAGAGTGAAGTTTTGGATTTCGTTTCAAGGTGTCTGTCTTGTTGTGAGCTAAGGTTGAGTATTTGAGACCGGCTGGAGAGTTGCAACCTTTAACCGTTCCGTAGTGGGAATGGGAGCAGATCTCCATGATTTTCGTTGTGGTGTCTACCCAGTTCTAGACACGGTGTGACTCCATTTGGGTGTTTGCTGTCCGGTTATGCTCAGTTTGCTCAGTTGTTCTTCGTTAAGTTTGTGCGTTGCACAGAGTTCCTTCATGTGTTGTATCCAATAGAGGCACCCTGTTCGCTTGCCGTCTTTGGCAAAAGTTTCAGAAAGCCTTGGGTACTGGTTGAGCTTTAGCTCCGCTTTTCCATCCACAGGATGAGGGTTTGTGAGAGTGGACTATACAGACTCTGGAGGATATGCTTGTGCGTGCATACTAATTGTTTTCGGCAGTTGGGATCGTCACTTGCCATTGTTAGGGTTCTCCTTCGATAGCAGTTATCAGGAGACATTCCAATTGGCAACCTTTAGGTTTTTGTTTGGTAGGCCGTGTCGATCGCCAGTCTATTTTTCTGACTCCGCGTGAGTAGGATTTTTAGACCCCAGCTAGTCATGAGACTTCGGAGATGATCCAGTTGATTCAGGTCAGGATGAGAGCAGGCCAGTGCAGACAGAGGTCTTATGCTGACCGTGGTGGTCACAGACTTGAGTTCGCAGTGGAAGATCATGTATTCCTACGAACTTTTCGATGAATGACATGTTGAGTTTTGGGAAGCTTGTCCCAGGATTGTAGGTCCTTTTGAGATCCTTAAAGCCAGTTAGTTCCGTTGCCTATAATTTGGCACTTCCGCCTAGATTATTGAGTATTCATCCCGTATTCCTTGTGTCGATACCTCACAAATACCTTCATGACCTTTCTCACATGATTCAGCACCAGACCATTTAGATTGGGACGCGATCTTTTCGTTCACCGGCAGCCGATAGTGTTATTGGATCGGCAGGTGGAGAAACTTCGGTCAAGGGTCTTGCTATCTGTGGAGGGTTTTCTTGGGCGTAGCCGTATAGTGAGGTGATCACTTGGAAGGCTGCGAGCAAGATTTGGGAGTTTTGCACTCATCTCCTTGAAGGTACGCTTAGTGAGAATTTTAAATTCGGGGACAAATTTTCTATAGGGGGATTATAACGCCTTAGATTTCGATTAGCGTTAGTTTAGACGATAATGCGAGTTTTTGGTAAAAAGTTTACCGATTTGGGTTCCTCACATTTTATAACATTTAATTAATAATTTATTATTATTTGTTATGGCATGCACACACATGTGCATGTTTATGTGAGGGTGTGTTTGTGTAATCTAGATTAGTGACCATGACAACTTAACCTTAATCCTAATCCTTTGCTTTAACCTAATCCTTGCCTTGACCTAAACCTCTTGATATTTGTTATGAGGGAGAGAGATATTTACTATGGCTTTTGTTTTGGGAAGAGGTGACATGGTGAGTAGTGTGTATGCATTAATGAGGAGTTAATGCTAGGTGTACTCACCTCTTACACTCACCTCTCTCTTTCTCTTTATCTTTTCCTTCTCTCATTCTCTCACACTTATTCCCTTCTCATTTTCTTCATCTCTCTCTCATCTAAACTGAACACTTCACCAATTCTTCACAAAACCATCACAAAACCTTCACAATCTCACCAAAATCACATCTTTGGACTAGTTTTGCCTCTTGGATGCCTTGGAGCTTGGAGAGCTAGGATCTTTGAGCTTGTGGGAGTAGGTAATGATCTCTATCTGTTCTTTATGTTGTTATTGTGTTGTGTAGACTTTTAGTTTTAGTTTAGAACGTTTAAAGTTAAGTTTCGTGCAAATATTATATTTTTAGTGTCGATTTGTGAGTCCTCTCGGGGTCACCCGTAACCAGATATTCGTGCAAATATTATATTTTTAGGGTTCCTAGGCACACAATAGAGGTCTCACGAGGCATCAACCATGCCAATTTCAAAAATTACGGGTGCCGAGAAACCCTAATACGGATCGTTAACTAGATATTTAGGCGAAAAACGAAACTAGTTAACATCTTAACTAAAGGAGAGAGGCTACAACCTTTGTAGATCCGGTTATCCACTTCCTTAGCTCCATGTAGTCGTCCTCTCGCTGTCCATCTCGAATCCCGAACTCAAACGTCGGCTTCATCGGAGAATTGGGCGGACTAGGTCGTCGGCTTTGTGCCGAAGATGATCTACGTCGAGGCATCACAAGTTCAAGCTCCGACTTCACAAATTTGTGAAACTTGTGAAGAAAACACCCAAAACAACTTGGCAAGAGGTAGAGGGTGAAGAAATAGGAGGTGGGTTCACTTTAGAATTGGATTTCTCACTTTAGAACTCAAGTTGCCATTGATGGCATCAAGCTTTCTTTCTTGAAGAAGAAGAAGATCAAGAAGGAAATATTATGATAAGTTCTTTTAAAATGAAAAGAAAATGAATACTTATCATAATGTAAACCATGGTCAAGTGTAGAGATTAAACTAAGGTTAGTTGGAATGGTTAGGGTTAAGGAAGAGATAAGAATGGTGGACTTGTTCAAAGTTTCAAGAAACTTCAACATAAAAACAAAATAAGCCACCATCCTTAATAATTTCCAAAATGAATATATAAATAAATAACTAAGTAAATAATCAAAACCCTAACCATTCATATAACCATGGTTTAATCTTTACACAAACCCAAGTGAGCAAGTATCATCAAACATGATACAAACTAGTGTACAAAAGTATATCACATATACAATGTGCACAACAAGTGAGAAAATCCATTTAAAATGAACCAATACTAGTTAATGCAAAATAATATATCAAATATATAATTATACATTAAATCATTAAATCAACACTTGACTTAACGATCCGGTCATATCGCATATAACCGACTAGTCACCTATGTATCGGCTTATCGAATCAATCGTTGATTCGATATCTAGGTTATATCGAATATAACCAGTCGATACATTCATCGCGAGAATGGAATACGGTATCACATACACACATTATTCTCGGTCCTGCACATATCTCATATGCGCTCCTATTTCGTTTCGCTTGAGCCAGGAAACCTCTGTGTAGGACTCTAAAGACTCGTCAATACGCCGGTAGCAGATGATGATCATATCAAACATCCACAAGCCGCAAGCGGTCTGCTAAACGTAACGGCCATCCGGGAATTGAGCGATCAGAAGATCGACGAGCTAGCCCGCCCACACTCATGTGAATCCAACCCGTAACACTTACCGTACAGTCCGGTCTGTTCGTCTGATATGTCGCATATCAAGTCTAGGGGTGGTAAACGTCAGACCCCAATAACCGATAAGTCGTGCCGATGTGAGGCTCATAACGGGTCGAGAAACTACTGGTAACACTTACCAGCAAATCTCTGATCAGCCCTGGCCAGGGACTTCCCTGTTACGGCCAATCGAGCACAGCGCAACATCAACCCCCAATACCGGGAGAGACGAAACCCCTGCTATCGCTCATTGCCTCCATGCGACTCGGGACTGTACCAAAAGACCACCGTTTTGCACGCCCTCATGGACGTGGTAAGGTGGAGATCAAAGCACAGTGGGAATCACACAAGACTCTATGACGATCTCGGATCTACAGACTAACCTGTACAAGTGTCACCTGAGAACTGCCATCTGACGTGAGGTATAATACCATCTGGGAGTTCTCGGCGAGTCCGTCCAGTGTACCCAGTCTCCACTGAGCACCCGCACACCATCTCTGATGTCAAACACCAATGGATATGGGATCATCCATCGCCCATCTCATGGGTCGAGAAGCGTATACGCTAGTCTACACTGGTATATCGATGCCCCGTCTCGATACACCCACGACTAGGGACCTTGAAGGATGTACTTATAGACTACCATGTCCCCACTAGTATGATCTGCATCATAGTCCAAGTAGTCAAGTACACATCCTAAGGGCTTTATCAACATGTAACCATAAGACAGTTTAAAGAGACTAGTATACATGTTAAGATAAAGAGTAACCAGATAGCATACTATCATATCGAGCAAGAAAGTCATCTCTATATATGTCCAAGCATCCAATATAATATACATCATCTGTATAATACTGGCCTCTAGGGCATACATACAACTAACAATCTCCCACTTGCACTAGGGCCAGCTGCTGTAGTATCGTATACCGAGCATCCCGAAGAGTCTCTCAAACTGTATCTGGGGAATGGCCTTCGTGAGTGGATCCGCCGTGTTGTTCTTCGTGTCAACTCTCCTGACCTCGATCTCCCGGCGATCAACTATCTCCCGGATCAGGTGATACCGCCTCAGAATATGCCTGGATCGCTGATTGGACCTGGGTTCCTTGGCCAAAGCCACCGCTCCATTGTTATCGCAATACAAAGGTATTGTATTCTCAATGGATGGAACCACTCCAAGTTCAGTAATGAACTTCTTGATCCAGACAGCCTCTTTGGCAGCATCGTTGGCAGCGATGTATTCAGCCTCCATCGTCGAGTCTGCCACGGTTTCCTGCTTGGAACTCTTCCAGCTAACCGCCCCTCCGTAAAGGGTAAAGACAAATCCCGACTGCGACTTAGAGTCATCCTTATCACTCTGGAAGCTCGAATCGGTAAAGGACTCCACTTGGAGTTCTCCGTTACCATACACCAAGAACATATCTCTAGTCCTTCGTAAGTACTTGAGAATGTTCTTCACAGCTGTCCAGTGACTCTCTCCAGGATCTGCTTGATACCGACTCACTACACTTAGTGAGTATGCAACATCGGGTCTGGTACATAGCATCGCATACATGATAGAGCCTACTGCCGAAGCATAGGGTATCCCTTGCATGCGAGCTCTCTCCAAATCAGTCTTGGGAGACATCTCTTTGGAGAGAGTGAGTCTAGAGATCGTGGGTTGGTTCCCACGCTTGGATTCTTCCATACTAAACCTTTTTAGTATGGTGTCAATGTACCTGGATTGGGACAATCCCAATATCCGTTTGGATCTATCTCTATAGATCCTAATTCCCAATATGCAGGAGGCATCACCAAGATCTTTCATTGAGAATCTTTGTGATAAGAAGAGCTTGACCGATTGCAGCATAGGAATATCATTTCCTATCAAGAGTATATCGTCCACGTACAATACGAGGAAGACAACCTTACTCTCTGCTACCTTCTTGTAAATACAAGGTTCATCTGGGTTTTTGACGAAATCAAACTCTTTGATAACGACGTCAAAGCAGATGTTCCAACTCCGCGATGCTTGCTTGAATCCATAAATGGATTTAAGCAGCTTGCACACCTTCCCGCTGCTCCCACTGTCTACAAAGCCCTCTGGCTGAGTCATGTACACGCACTCTTCTAAATCACCATTTAGAAAGGCGGTCTTAACATCCATTTGCCAGATTTCGTAATCATGATATGCAGCGATGGCAAGCATGATCCGGATGGATTTACGCATAGCCACTGGAGAAAAGGTTTCGTCATAGTCCACGCCTGGTCTTTGACGAAAACCCTTTGCAACAAGTCTAGCTTTGAAAGTCTCCACTTTCCCATCTACACCAAGTTTTTTCTTGAAGATCCACTTGCTCCCAATGGGTTTTACCCCTTCAGGAGCAACTTCCAAAGTCCATACTTTGTTGGTGTACATGGATTCCATCTCGGACCGCATAGCATCCAGCCATTTCACTGAGTCCCCACTCGTGATGGCCTGCTCGAAGCTAGTTGGGTCATCATCCTCCATGATGAAATCCTCACTGCCACCATCAATGAGAAAACCATAGTATCTCTCAGGTGGACGAGAAACCCTACTAGATCGGCGGAGAGGCTGGGGTACGTCGGGCACCACTGAATCGTCTGGTTCTACTAAATCATTAGTTGCAGTTTGTGGTGCTGGAACCTCTTCCAGCTCTACCTCTTTGCCATTAATTTCTTTTGCAAGAAATTCCCTTTCCAAAAAGGTGGCATGTTGAGCAACAAACACTCTTTGTTCCTCAGCTTGGTAGAAGAAATATCCTTGAGAATTCTTAGGATATCCCACAAACTTGCAAAGGACTGATCGTGCCTCGAGTTTGTCCGGATTTTGCTTTTTGACATAGGCCGGACAACCCCATATCTTAATTCGTTTAAAATATGGTCTCTTCCCACTCCATATCTCATGGTGTGGTAGGTACAGATTTAGACGGAACCAGATTCAATAGGTATATGTCTGTCTCAAGCGCATACCCCCAAAAGGAAATAGGTAACTCAGCATTGCTCATCATTGAACGCACCATATCTAATAGGGTGCGATTCCTTCGTTCCGATACACCGTTGTGCTGTGGTGTATAAGGAGGAGTAAGCTGAGAGAGAATCCCATTCTCTTTTAGATAATCCAGGAATTCACTGCTTAAGTATTCACCTCCTCGATCAGATCGAAGAATCTTAATACTTTTGCCCGTTTGGTTCTCTACCTCGTGCTTATATTCTTTGAATTTCTCAAAAGCTTCAGACTTGTGTTTCAACAGGAACACATGCCCGTATCTAGAGAGATCGTCAGTGAATGTAATGAAGTAGGAAGAACCATTTCTGGCGTGTGTAGACATCGGACCGCATACATCACTATGCACCAGTCCCAAGAGTTCTGTAACTCTTTCTCCGTGTCCCGTAAACGGAGTTTTGGTCATTTTTCCTTTGAGACAAGAATGGCAAGTGTCATAAGATGATAATTCGAATGAATTCAAATATCCATTCTTATGCAACTTAGCTAGTCGTGTCTCATTGATATGGCCAAGTCTACAGTGCCACAAGAAGGATTCGTTCATTTCTGAGCTTTTCCTCTTGTGTGTGTTTTGTATATTGAAGACTGTATTTTGATTGAGAATGAATATGCCATTATGTAGCGATCCTGATGCAATCAACTTTTGATCTAGGAATATGTTCATAACATTATCCTTTACTACAAAATTATATCCTTCTTTACTTAATAAAGAAACTGATATAATGTTGCACATCATGTTTGGTATATAATAGCACTCATTCAGGACTAGTGTATCACCATTTGGTAACACCAGGTGATATATGCCAACTGCTTTGGCTGCAACATTTGCCCCATTCCCTACTTGAACGGAATGATCACCTTTTTCCAGTTCTCTACCTTTCCGTAGCCCATGTAACTGTTTACATATGTGGGATCCTGATCCGGTATCTAATACCCAGGACGTAGGGTGAACTGAGAAACAGTTCTCAATAACAAACACACCCGAAGAAGGTGCATCATCATGCATGTTCTCCGTTTGGGCGGCGTGAGAATCTAGATATTCTCCTGTTTCCTGTTCAGTCTTATAACATTTATAAGATAGAACGGGTCCAACGTTCCCCTGCACAGTATAACAGGCGGGTTCGGTCAATACATCCATATTATTATCTTGATTAAGGCATGAAATGGTCGCTACCTGGAGAGAGAGAGAAGAAAACACTTTAGCGTATGCTCGTGCAAGATCAGATTGGTTATTATCTTATCTAATCAGGATGGCTCCCACTGCTTTTTATCAAATCTTCCTTCAAACCCTAAAAGGAAAGACTAGCCGGGATTAATTACACCCTACAACTTCGTCGATCTTTCAGCCAGGCCAGTGTCGGTACTTTGAGGGAGGTTCCCCGTGCTTTCTCACAGACCTAATTAAAGTAAACCTCGTTTTCCCAGAGGCGTAACCCCGTTGACACCTTTCTAGACACCTACTTAATCGGCTAATTGTAGTATGCAAAACTCTCCCAGGAGTAACTCTTACTCGCAGTGGGTATCGGGATCCAACTATCTCATAGAAGGTATGCAATCTCATTGCAAATTTCAACACTTGAAATTCCTGATAATGCTTTTGCCCCTAGCGATCTATGACCTTGACTAAGTCAACAAACCATAAATCGCAAGTCAAGTTCAACCCGTACATTTCCCGATTGAATTAAACCCACCCGTACGACCCTTGACTGAGTCAACAAGGCCGTGCGAATGCTCTAATCCAATCACATCTCATGTTTTTACAGATAAACATAATTTAGCTACCATACACTATGCCTTGACTAAGTCAACAAACATAGTACGAATACTAAATAATATCTATCTGAAATGACGGAGGGCTACGCGGGTTCTTTCAGAAAAAACCATGAGCGTAATGAACTTGATATTGTTGTAGAATCAAATGAAGTTTTAAAATGGAGTGATTTTGAGGCTTTTTCAAGTTTTGCTAAAGGGGTCACTCCCGGTGAAGGGATCGTCGGCCCTTTCCTCGTCGAATGAGGTGCGAGATATATCATATATATCTCTGTGCAAAGCAGAAACTATAGAAGCAATCAAAAGTCAAACCAAGTGTGTAGCATCTGCCAGTTATTGCTAAAGGAGTCACTCCCGGTGAAGGGATCTGGGTCCTTTCCTCATCGAATAAGGTGCTGGGTATATCATATATACCGCTGTGCAAAGCAAGAACTGTAGCTACCTGTTTTTATTTAAAATTTGATTCTACAACATCTTAGGTTTCTTTTCTTTCATTAATCACATTAATGAAGTCCCATCATTTAAGTACCTAAACATCACAGATAAATACGACGTACACTTATGCCATCCGCATTCGTCTGGATGTCCCCTCGTGCACCGTTAGGTTAGGTAACTAACGACAGAGTAGGACAGGGCTAGTGCGGGTGTAAAACATAAGTAACGTCTATATAATATATCATATATACTATATACTGTATCTATCACAGAACATCACATGATCACATCACAGATTAAAGCAGCAGAAGAAACATATGAAATATTGGATATACTAGGACGTCCGTGTTTTCAATACGAGCCAGTATAAAACACGGATTCCACGGTCGTGATGAATAGCCAATCCCACACCCCTAGACCCCTACGAGAGCGGCAAGCAACCTTGCCAATTCTAGGGTTAGGAGACCCGGACTCGACTCCTCGAGTTGGTCTCCCACTGGACCCCAGAACCCGGTTACTTGTGCTCCCCTCCTTGGGTCTATTCTAATGAGGAAAAGTAAATAATATACAAAAGGTGACAACTTTCGCTACCTGGAAGTGCCCCAAATAAAAGAATATTACATACAAGTTTTTACATGAATGAAAATGAAAAACACTCATCTCACATAAAAACCCCCGGCTATTCAAACACGACGATCCAATATAACATATCCAGCAACACATAACATCACATGTCATCAACGTAAGTAAATATGTGCATCCCAATTGTCGTTGACATATAGCAACGAAACCGGCGATATCACATATTACACTTACGGTCACAGAAAAGAAAGTGTAAAACTACAACAGTTGGAATCCGCAATCCTTTTAGACATCACATGTCTAATCAAATGAAATACTTAGACATCACATGCCTAACAGTTATAAACCCCGCATTTTAGTCTCATTATCGAAAACTCTTTTCAATATCAAGTGAAACTAAACCGCTAGATTTATAACATTCATTCAGTTATCTCATAACTGTTTGTGAATTCCAATTATTGTATCCCATTCCGGATAAATAGAATATATTAAATTTTCCGATCGAACATTCGAACACCCAAGTTTTCCCGAAACCGTTCAACACATGAAATAGGTTCAAAGACATTCACTTCATGCCTCAGTACCAACGGTCCAGCCGTAGAAGGGTCAAGCCAACGCCTCACATGTGGCACGCCGTACTGCCCCAAACCCGAAGGTTCAAAGGGCAGTTCAAGACGGTCACATAATCGAGTTAAGGTTTGTTGTCTTCTAGAGGGACCATCGCGTTACTTGCACTACTCAGAACGTCTTTAAACCACACAAAAATCCAACACTTGGATATTTTCCGGCAGGGGAAAAGTTGGGTATTTATATCCGGTCGGACTTTTTAACATATTCAAAAAATTATCCGGAAAGCACTTAGACAAAGTTCGATAATCCGATCGAAACATTGATTCCCAATACAACCCCAGAATACTCAACTGTAGAGTCATAATAAAAATTCCTAGAAAATATAGTATTCAATTATATGAATTACTGTGTAGAAATCATTGGACAGGGAGACAGTACGGCCGCGGAACCGCCGCATTTGGAGGCTTATGCCGCGGTTTCGAGGTGGAAAAATCGATTTAGGTCATCGTATTTCACAGTAATTCAAATAACACCCTGCTTATTTTTCTGCATATTTTTAATTGACAAAAATCCAAATTTTCAGAAAATTTCCAGAGAGCATTATGGATTCTGGGGTTTTGGTTCGATCGGGTTTCAAACGTCATCTAGACTTCGCCTAAGGCTCTAGCTAGGCTCTGATACCACTGTAGGATTCCTAGGCACACAATAGAGGTCTCACAAGGCATCAACCATGCCAATTTCAAAAATTACGGGTGCCGAGAAACCCTAATACGGATCGTTAACTAGATATTTAGGCGAAAAACGAAACTAGTTAACATCTTAACTAAAGGAGAGAGGCTACAACCTTTGTAGATCCGGTTATCCACTTCCTTAGCTCCATGTAGTCGTCCTCTCGCTGTCCATCTCGAATCCCGAACTCAAACGTCGGCTTCATCGGAGAATTGGGCGGACTAGGTCGTCGGCTTTGTGCCGAAGATGATCTACGTCGAGGCATCACAAGTTCAAGCTCCGACTTCAAAAATTTGTGAAACTTGTGAAGAAAACACCCAAAACAACTTGGCAAGAGATAGAGGGTGAAGAAATAGGAGGTGGGTTCACTTTAGAATTGGATTTCTCACTTTAGAACTCAAGTTGCCATTGATGGCATCAAGCTTTCTTTCTTGAAGAAGAAGAAGATCAAGAAGGAAATATTATGATAAGTTCTTTTAAAATGAAAAGAAAATGAATACTTATCATAATGTAAACCATGGTCAAGTGTAGAGATTAAACTAAGGTTAGTTGGAATGGTTAGGGTTAAGGAAGAGATAAGAATGGTGGACTTGTTCAAAGCTTCAAGAAGCTTCAACATAAAAACAAAATAAGCCACCATCCTTAATAATTTCCAAAATGAATATATAAATAAATAACTAAGTAAATAATCAAAACCCTAACCATTCATATAACCATGGTTTAATCTTTACACAAACCCAAGTGAGCAAGTATCATCAAACATGATACAAACTAGTGTACAAAAGTATATCACATATACAATGTGCACAACAAGTGAGAAAATCCATTTAAAATGAACCAATACTAGTTAATGCAAAATAATATATCAAATATATAATTATACATTAAATCATTAAATCAACACTTGACTTAACGATCCGGTCATATCGCATATAACCGACTAGTCACCTATGTATCGGCTTATCGAATCAATCGTTGATTCGATATCTAGGTTATATCGAATATAACCAGTCGATACATTCATCACGAGAATGGAATACGGTATCACATACACGCATTATTCTCGGTCCTGCACATATCTCATATGCGCTCCTATTTCGTTTCGCTTGAGCCAGGAAACCTCTGTGTAGGACTCTAAAGACTCGTCAATACGCCGGTAGCAGATGATGATCATATCAAACATCCATAAGCCGCAAGCGGTCTGCTAAACGTAACGGCCATCCGGGTATTGAGCGATCAGAAGATCGACGAGCTAGCCCGCTCACACTCCTGTGAATCCAACCCGTAACACTTACCGTACAGTCCGGTCTGTTCGTTTGATATGTCGCATATCAAGTCTAGGGGTGGTAAACGTCAGACCCCAATAACCGATAAGTCGTGCTGATGTGAGGCTCATAACGGGTCGAGAAACTACTGGTAACACTTACCAGCAAATCTCTGATCAGCCCTGGCCAGGGACTTCCCTGTTACGGCCAATCGAGCACAACGCAACATCAACCCCCAATACCGGGAGAGACGAAACCCATGCTATCGCTCATTGCCTCCATGCGACTCGGGACTATACCCAAAGACCACCGTTTTGCACGCCCTCATGGACGTGGTAAGGTGGAGATCAAAGCACAGTGGGAATCACACAAGACTCTATGACGATCTCGGGTCTACAGACTAACCTGTACAAGTGTCACCTGAGAACTGCCATCTGACGTGAGGTATAATACCATCTGGGAGTTCTCGGCGAGTCCGTCCAGTGTACCCAGTCTCCATTGAGCACCCGTACACCATCTCTGATGTCAAACACCAATGGATATGAGATCATCCATCGCCCATCTCATGGGTCGAGAAGCGTATACGCTAGTCTACACTGGTATATCGATGCCCCGTCTCGATACACCCACGTCTAGGGACCTTGAAGGATGTACTTATGGACTACCATGTCCCCACTAGTATGATCTGCATCATAGTCCAAGTAGTCAAGTACACATCCTAAGGGCTTTATCAACATGTAACCATAAGACAGTTTAAAGAGACTAGTATACATGTTAAGATAAAGAGTAACCAGATAGCATACTATCATATCGAGCAAGAAAGTCATCTTTATATATGTCCAAGCATCCAATATAATATATATCATCTGTACAATACTGGCCTCTAGGGCATACATACAACTAACAGGTAGTTCATGAAATTATGTATTATTTGATAAACCCGGTTTCTCTTGATATGATATTTCAGCAGCCACCATGAGTTTTATCGGTTTTGATATATATACCCCATGCGAGGAGGAGTCGTGGGCCGTGTGAAAGTACATGGTGGGGCCCGGTACGGTTCCCCTCGGCAAGAAGATCGACGGTACATGCCGATTGAGCTTGGAAGATGGGCAAGTACCTATCAGTGACATTACCTATGACTCGGCGGTTATCGTGGGGATACCGACCGTTGTCATGTACGTATGGATATGTCGAAAGACGAGGGTCGAACCTGGGCACTCGGGTTTTCGGGATAGCGTATGATACGTACCTATCAGGAGGCCAGTCGTGGTGACATTACCTGATAGATCGGTATTTATGTGTCGATGCTTGACACTTGGTTTCATGATATTTTTACTCCTAAGTATATATAACAGTGGAATGGGACGCTGTTATATATGCATATATATATATATATATATATATATATATATATATATATATATATATATATATATTAGTGGAATGGGACGTTAATCTATATGTATACATATTTAATTTATATACATCATCATAATAATCTTGCAAATATACTTGTTCAGGATATAAGAGTTTCACTTGATATTGGATATATGATATATGAGATTCACTTGATATTGGATACATGATATATGAGATTTATTTGATATTGGACACTCAGGATATATGAGAATTACTTGATATTGTACATTCAGGATATATGAGATTTACTTGATATTGTACATTCAGGATATATGAGACTTACATGATATGAGAGCCAATTTGGGGGCTGATTTGAGGAAATTGGGATTTGGATTGTCTTGATGGACTTTGGTCCTGCCACGAGATCAGGATTCCGTGGAAATGACATGTTTTATCTCATACTCCGCATTTATTATATATGCATTGCTTCATGTATTAGTAGTATCTGATAGAGTACCTTTCATGATTGTTACATATATACATTGTCATATCATTACTTCATGTATTAGTTGTACATGCTAGAGTACCTTTCATGACTGTTGCATTTCTATGACCATTTACTGCTATTAGTTTGCATATGTTAGATTCGCGCTGTACGTACATACTTGCGATTACCTGCATATGTTATTTACTATTCACGGGTTGGCAACCCACCCCCGTTGTGCTACAGTGTTTTGCAGGTTGTTCCTCAGAGTAGTCAGTGGCAGGGCTATCTTCTATCTATTGTTAGTGTGTATGCCTTAGAGACCATTACCGTATCATACTAGTTTGTATATTACTTAATGGAAGCTTGGGATATTCACAGTTGTATAGACAATCTTTCTCAAAATAGTAGTATGCTATTTGGTTTGTTTCTACTTTAATGTGTACATGTGTTTCTTTTAGTATATCACCTATACACATTAGTGGAGCCCTTAGGATCTTTGCTTGATTACCAGCATTGTGATGGCAGTCACACTCGTGGGGGCTGGGTAATCCACAAGCACATCCTTATACACGTCCCTAGTCGTAGGACTATCGAGACAGGGCATCGATACTCCGGCGTAGACTAGCGTATGCGCTTCTCATCCCAGCAGGGGAGACGGTCTGTCCCACAGCCGTCAGTACGTCGTACTTGAGATAGTATGCGGGTGCTCTTTAGGTTACGAGTACACTGGACATGACTCATCGGGAACTATTGGTTGGTACTATACCTATCGTCAGTTATCAGTTCCCAGGTGACATGAGTACAGCTTAGTCCGCTGACTTGACACTGTCACTTCGCCTCGAGTGTGTTCCCACTGTACTTTAATTACTACCCTACCACGGCTCAAAGGAGTCGTGCAAACAGGTAGTAGTTGGGTGCAGTACCGAAGCATTTGGAGGCAGTGATGGTTAGACAGGATTCGTCTCTCCCGGTATTGGGAGTTGATATCGCGCTGTGTCAAGGAGAGCCATTACATATAGTCGTCCCTGGCCAGGGCAAGCGAGATATACTGGTGGGTTTCTACTGTTATCTCAAGGTGTTCTGGGCTACACTCCGACACGACTTGTACCGCTATTAGGGGACTGACGTTTACCGCCCCCTAAGCCCGCCATGCGATATTCTCAGATGAACAGACCGGATTGTACGGAGACTGTCACATTCAGGCTCAGTAGGAGTTCGGATGGGTTTCACCTCATCAGTCTTCTTATCGGCATCTACCTGGGGGCCGTTACGCATAGCTAGTGCTGCTTGCGGTCTGTGGTTAAACCCACTGCCAGCATAGTGTCGAGTCTTTAGAGTCCCACACAGAGAGCTATTCGCCTTTAGGCAAAAAGGGTAGAGGTCGCATGGTTTTGCGACAGGGTTTGGTCACATCCGCGCACTTGTGCACGTTTGGTGTCCAGGCAGTTATTACTAGCGGGCTTTGGTTTAAGCCAGATCCTAGTATACATTTTGGGATTGGTTTTATCTCGTTTGTGTTCGTGTTTCTCGGAACGCGGATGCGGGTGTGTATGCATGGTTGACCGAGACAGAGGCAGATGATTCTCATTAGGGTTGTTGACTGTTGACTTTTTCTAAACCCTAATGAGAATAGGAAATATGATTAGTAATAATATTAATTAAGTATTATTGTGCCATGGTTGGGTTGAAAGTTTGACTTTGTTGACCAGCTTGGACTTGTTGACCATCATCATTACAATGGCTATCATTTCATGGCTATGACTTTTGCTTGCTTGTATGTTCACAAAATGCATTAAATGCATGAAATGATATTGCCATTGAAATGAACCATCACAAAATACTTGATTACAATTATTATTATGATTATTTTGGTTTTTGAGAGCATGGTTGCAAAAGTCTTCATTTATTCTATCATTCTCACTCTCTCTCATCCAACCTCTCTCCATTGCTCTCCCTCTTCCTCTAGCTCATGGAAAAATCCCTCTCATGAGTTGAGAACCATTTTCCTTTGAGATAAAACACCAAAACCACTCTCTACTCATCCTAAGGTTGAAGGTTTAGCAAACCTAACACTTTAGTTTCCTCTAGATTGAGGTTGGAGCCAAAGGTAGAAGCTTTCGGCTGGATCCATCTTCGGCACAAGGAGACGACGAGGTGAGGCCGATCCGACCACCACAAGGAGTCGAAGAGAAGGAGTTCAAGTTTAGGTATAACCCCTAACATAGTAGCTAAACTCTTAGTTAGGTTGCTAGATAGTTTGTTTAGCAAAGATCCGGTTTTTGAGTCCATGTTACCTCCACCGAAAAATCGTTTTTCACCGCTTCCACATCCCCGAAAGAACCGGGAAGGGTAACGTGGACTTACATCTATCGCATCATCTTTTGCTACGGATACCGCTTCGGCTGACTGCGTGCAGTTTTGCTATAGGTGGGTTTTGCAGTTATCCGACGTTGCTTATTGTATATTCGTTGTATCCTGTACTCTCCATCTACTACTTTCATGTATGACTTAAAGACTTGATGTGAGGACGATATTGTATATTATTTTGTGACCTGGAGGTCTTTTATGCAGTTTTATTTATATCATCTTTTATTTCTTCGCTATGGCGTCGTATATCTGTTGTGGTGGTTGTTTTCCGCCTTTGGGCGTGTATTTGCTCCCGTTTGGAGATGCTTTACTTATATTTTTGTTGTACCCATTTTGGGGCTGGTTTTTACAAAGGAGGTGCTGCCAAATTTTTAAAGGAAATATAGTTGGATTTTAAAGAATTTGGGTTGAGATTTCAAAGGTTTTAAAATTGTTATTATCACTTACTATTTTGATGGTTTAGATTGCTGGGTTTTCGGCTTACTTAAATTGCGTTACGCCTGTAGACGTTGCATAGTTTAAGGGCCGTCACGTGCTAATTTCGGGTCATGACAAAAATCGCAAGAGGCAACCGGGCCCGCCCTTGCTCGGTTATCCCTGGCTGGTAGCTCCCTACCCCAACAAACCAGGGATCAAAGCCTCCGCCAAGAGGCACCGGGAAGTAACCCTGCTTGGCCCATCCTTAAGGATCAAAAGCCCTCGCAAGAGGCAACCGGGCCCGTCCTTGCTCGGTTATCCCTGGCTGGTAGTTCCCTACCCCAACAAACCAGGGATCAAAGCCCTCTCCAAGAGGCAGCCGAGCGGCCACCCCGCTCGGTTATTCCTGGCTGATAGCTCCCCTACCCTAACACACCAGGGATCAAAGGCCTCGCCAAGAGGCAGCCGAGCGGCTACCCTGCTCGGCTATCCCTGGCTGGTGGCTCCCATACCCCACAACGCCAGGGATCAAAGCCCTCACCAAGAGGCAGCCGAGCGGCTACCCTGTTCGGCTATCCCTGGCTGGTAATTCCCTACCCTACAACGCCAGGGATCAAAGCACTCGCCAAGAGGCACCGGGCAGCAACCCTGCCCGGCCATCCTTAAGGACCAAAAGCCCTTGCCAAGAGGCACCGGGCAGTAACCCTGCTCGGTCCATCCTTAGCAGGCCACTTACGACCCCTCCCGGGCTAAGGATCAAAAGCCCTCGCAAGAGGCAACCGGGCCCGTCCTTTCTCGGTTATCCCTGGATGGTAGCTCCCTACCCCAACAAACTAGGAATCAAAGCCCTCGCCAAGAGGCATCGGGCAGTAACCCTGCTTGGCCCGTCCCTAAGGATCAAAAGCCCTCGCAAGAGGAAACCGGGCCCGCCCTTGCTCGGTTATCCCTGGCTAGTAGTTCCCTACCGAAAAAACCAGGGATCGAAGCCCTCTCCAAGAGGCAGCCGAGTGGCTACCCTGCTCGGTTATCCCTGGCTGGTATCTCCCCTACCCCAACACACCAGGGATCAAAGTCCTCGCCAAGAGGCAGCCGAACGGCTACCCTGCTCGGTTATCCCTGGCTGGTAGCTGCCCTACCCCACAACGCCAGGGATCAAAGCTCTCACCAAGAGGCAGCCGAGCGGTTACCTGCTCGGCTATCCCTGGCTAGTAGTTCCCTACCCCACAACGCCAGGGATCAAAGCCCTCGCCAAGAGGCATCGGGCAGCAACCCTGCCCGGCCAGCGTTAAGGATCAAAAGCCTTCGCAAGAGGCAACCGAGCCCGCCCTTGCTCGGTTATCCCTGGTCGGTAGCTCCCTACCCCAACGCACCAGAGATCTAAGCCCTCGCCAAAAGGCAGCCGAGCGGCTACCCTGCTCGGCCCATCCTTAGTAGGCCTCTCACGGCCTCTCCCACGCTAAGGATCAAAGCCCTCGCCAAGAGGCAACTGAGCGGCTACCCAGCTCGGTGCATCCTTAGCAGGCCTCTTACGGACCCTCTAGCGCTAAGGATCGAAGCCCTCACCAAGAGGCAATCGAGCAGCTACTCTGCTCGGCGCATCCGCGGCTGGTAGTTCAATTACCGCCGACGCCAAGGATCAAAGTCCTCTCCAAGAGGCAACCGAGCGGCTACCCTGCTCGGCGCACCCCCAGCGGATAACTTCCTACACTATAACAGCTAAGAAACATGACCTCACCACGAGGCATCCGGTCTGTCTACGTCTGAGCGATCTCCACCTCGACTTCGGGGCCATGGAGATACCATCTTTGCACACTGGGTAAATGAACAGATTCAACTCGACGCGTAATCGCTAGATGAAGAACCGATATAATACTAAGGCAGTACTATGCAACTACAAGTGTTTACCGACAAAGGAAAATACGCGCATAAATATTACTGCAAAAAGTCTTTATTCACAAAGTCAAAGTCTTTACAAGGGTATTGGGGGCTCCCCAACCTTACAAAATGCCCGGAGGCCTACAAAATTCCGGATACAACAAAGAAATGAAACAAGAAGACGAGGGGCTTCAGGCCTCAGGGCCAGGCTGTTCATACCATAATATTGCATTATTATATTCCCCATTCTTATTCTTTTTACAAATAAACAGGTGCTTTTGACGCATGTCTGCTACATATTACAGGTTACAGGTTCTTGGACAGAAAACAGTGAAAACGATGAAAAGACGACACAAAAAGGGACTTTGACCAACAAATAGAAGGATCTTAATCAAGCCTACACAAAAGATCAGTACAAGGCAACGCAAGGTCCAAGATTACAAAGCAAACGGTTAAAAGTCCACTGCAATTGTTCACTGGAGATCTGGAAGAAATAGAGAAGCCAAATTGAATAAAGATCTAAAGAAATAAAAAGCCCAAGAAGCCCAGAATCAGTTCCAAAATTTCCAGACATAAAATTTTACCAAAAGCTTGGAAGTCTACTTTGACTAGGTCTTCCTAAGGATATTTTGGTAAATGTAGACATGCGAATCAATTGTAACCTAGGGTTTCTATCTCCTATAAATAGAAGCCCAAATCATTGTATTCTTTTCATGCCTCCATATGCCTCTTTTTATGAATAAAATTTAGAATTCTTTTGGAGAGCATCGATGCCTCTTTTCATATCATCTATCCAGATCTGACAACCCTGTGTAAATGTTTGGAGAGAGACATCTGTAAAGTAAGTAGATTTATTTCATTGCCCTAGTTTAGATTTCAATTCTTGCCCTAGGTAATTTTCATTCTCTGCCCTAGATAAATGTTTTTAAATTCCCTAATGAGTGAGTAGTCTCCTCGCTTGTTAGGCTTAGATCTGGGGAAGGTTTGAGAGACGAAGATCTCTCATCCCCTTTCTTGCCCGTCATATATTTTCATAGGACTCTATGCATACATGCACATACCGCTCCCTACGGCACCCTATCCCACGAGGTAGCGGTGATACCGTAGTATAAAGGCCCGGTTGTGATTGTTTTCCATGGAGGTTAGGGTAATGATTGATAAAGGAAGGACAAGAACCTAGAGGAATAAACATCTTTCCAAATGATTCTAATCCCTTTTATTAATAATTACCATAACACCTAATTAGATCTTCATATGGGTATAGAAAGCGGTGAGATTTATTGACTTTCTAAACTTAACCTAGACCTAACCCTAGCAAGATTTAGATATAGATTAATTTAGTTTTTAGATTTAATAATCAATCCGGCTCCCATCGGAATTAACTCGATAGAGCGATTAGGAGATTCACAAAATCCCTGTGGACCGACCCGTACTCACCGGCTAGCTACCAAGTGACGCCGTTCTTGATTGCGGTTAATAGATAGTTTTTGAGACAAATCAAATGGCGCCGTTGCCGGGGATGGCGTGTTATTTCCTTTTTGCAATTTCGGGTTAATCAAAATTAAAAAAATCATAAAAATCTGAAAAATCAAAAGAAAACAAATCTAAAAATATATCATGTGTTATTTTTGGGAAGGGTATTTTTGTGTGAATTTTGCAGGATCTACGAACAAATTCGGATCTGGAAATGTACAGAGATAAAAACAGCAAATATCAAATCCGAATAAACAGAAGATCACAACAACTGAGGAACAGAAGAAATTTGGAGGACCGAGTCAAAAAAAGAAGAATCGCGGTGATCTGGTCAAAAAAAAAAACCGGCGACCCCATTCCGGTCGCGGAACCGCCGCGCGACCCCGCTTTTAGCAGCGGAACCGCCGCGGCCTGGTGGATTCAGGGCCAAAAAAAAAAGAAAAAAAAACTCTGTAAGTCTTCTGATCTCCTTCTCTGCAAATCTCGATATATCTTCTGTAAAATCTCCTGCAGGATTCTTTGCGCTTAAAAAATCTTCCCCCTTCCAAATAACAATCTTGTGCAGGATTCTTTGTGCGCGTTTAAAATAAAAATTGATTGCAAGTGATCTTTTCTGATTTGCATATCCTTAATCTTTTTGCTAAAAATATCTTTCCAAATAAAGAGGAAGCGGAAAAAGAAAAATTTTAATTAGGAAACTTGCAAACTTTGAAATTCACAAAAAGATTTGCGTGCAAGTGATTTACTGTTTTGCATATCTTTAATCGGATTTTAAGGGGCTTTTGACCAACTCAGATTGGGTGGGGATTTCATCACCCTTTTCAGGACCCCAGAAATCACATAAAGCATTTGTATTGATCAATCTTTAATTAAAAAATACTAGACTCAGCCCTAAGGACTTCGAGCTCAATAGGACAGAGGACTAGTTATAGGCATCGACCGTTTATCCTAACCTGACTTTGCGGTGTCTAGGCAAGTGTGTCTAAGGCAAGTGGTTACTTAATTAGGACCGCTACTTGTAGCGGGGAGCCTCCCACTTACCTGGCACTTACCTGGTCGCAATTGGCGGTGAAGAGGCGGTTTGAGGTCCTATTTCTAGCCCTTTGGAACAGTTAGGAGCTGTCTAGCTGACCTAGATGGTCCTAGATCTAGGCCTGATTGTGCATTTTTGGTTGATCAAAAGTGTGTCTTAGCTTTTTTCTCGAAAATCTTTTTGCAAACAGTTCTAAATAAAGAGAAAAAGGAAAAAGGAAAATGGAATTTTTAAAAAAAAAACTTGCAACTTTTGTCGCTGAGAAATCCTTGCACCACCCAACCTTCTTTCTTTCCCTCTTTCTTCTAACATGGGTACCACACATAATAAATCACTTACCGAACTTTGGTATCCCGAACCTAATTTTGCCTCGTTCGTCAATTTGTTCGGTCAATTTAAAGACGATCCTTCTATGCCTAAAATATCTTTGAAAGATCAAATAGAAGCGTCTAGGAGAAACAGTTTGACTTTTCATCCCACTTTGTGTCAACCAAGTAAACCTTTACCACCTCCAGATGTTGATACCACTTTTTCAAGTCCTGCTGTAACTCCTAAACCGATGTCCTTTGCTGAGCATATTGCTCAATCTCGTAGCCGATCTTTCACCCCTCTCCACACATCTAGTTCTAGGGATCCACACGATTATTCACCTTTTTATCCACATGTTGACCCTACTCCTGTCCAACCATCCAATTCCTACCAGTCCTACCCGACTTTCCCACCTTCACTAGATCCTGTTTCTACACAACCTTTTGGGAGTTTCACATATCCACACAATTTCGAATCTTTTACCGAAACCCCCTTACCACCCAAGTCTAGTTTGGAAGAGTCGTTGGAGGCTTATATCTTAGCAACAAACAAAATGGTTAGGAATGTGGAAGCGTCCGTAGCCGCCCTTATGCAACCTAGTGAACATGCAGCTAGTTTCCAACTAGCTTCAAATTTTTCAATGTATAAGGAGGCGGTTGGACAGAGTGAGAATGTGAGAGGATTTCCAAATCAAACCTACCCTTACCCAATTGAATCCAACAACTCCAATTTTCAAACATGTGTCCAAAATGATGAGTTGTGCGACTTTGTAGTGCTTGATTTGCCAAATTGTGAGGAACCCCTTTCGAGTGAAACCGCACCTAATCCGTTTGACCTTTACACCTCCACTCTAGAACCTAAATCGATAAATATCCATGCTTTTGATGAGGTGTCAGAAAATATTGATTTTCACTTGATTGAGGATATAGACGCCGGAAATATTTCGGATGATGAACCTGTCGATTTGATTGAAATTTTATGTCCAATTCATCATCCCGAGTCATTAGATGTTTCTCCCGAACTTCATATGCGTCTTGATTTTGATGATAAAGGCATGGATGAGATAAATATTGAGGAGAATTATGAGGATAGTATTGAGGAGAGTATTGAGGATAATATTGAGGTTGAATCATTTTTGTTTGATGTGTCGGATTTTCCAATTCATCCTCTTGAACCTTTAACTAAATCACCCTCCCTCCTTTTCATCGTTCCGTCCACGCCTAATATCACGCTTGAAGACTGTGAGCTTGAAATTTTTTCCTTTGAATCTGACACAGTTCTCACAGACGATAACATGTACGGGTGTTTCACTTTTACGGACGATGTTGATGACTCACCGCCCGAGTTTGAGTCCTTTGAATTTTCAGATGAGTTAGTTGAACCATCAGACTCGGTTGCTTACAGTTGTTTCGAACCATTGATGGAATCTTTCCAATTCGAGACAGTTTACTACGGTGAGAATGAGACTATCCCTAATTCACTCCCTTCCCTACCTTCCATTGTTCCGACCGTACAAGAGACCGTTACGCTTTCATCTCCTATACCAAGTTCGGAGTACCCATGCTTTCTTGCGAATCTTGAGGGATTTGACCCCATTTCTCGACGGGTTGATAGGTTAGCACAATCGCTTTTAACACATTGGTCATCACAAATTATGCTAATTTATTCACTCGATTTACACCCTCAAGATCGTACTCTACTTCTTTCCTTTTCCGCCATTCTTCTCCCCCACCGAGACCGTATCCCGTTTCTCCCTCCACACGGTCTCGTGTTCTTCTCATCTCTTTTCTTTCCACTCCATTCTTTCACCAACTCGACCATTACCACGATAAGATTTTTGAATGGTTGGTGCTAACTTTTGGCTTGTGTAAGGCCAAGCTTAAGTTTGGGGGGAACCTTGTTGTATATATGTATATATATTTTTTGTTTTCTTTTTCTATAAAAAAATAACAAAAAAATTTCAAAACAAAAAAAAAATTATTATAAATAAATAAACACGGGAGTGCCGGCATTTTGACCCTCTTGGTGTAGCATGACAGTGAGGACACTGTCAAGTTTAAGTTTGGGGGTATGCTCGGTACGTCTTCTTCCTTCGCATTCATTTGTGTATATTTTTGCATTTGCATACTTATTTTAAAACCCATAAAAATTGAAAAATTTTGGAAAATTATAAAAATTATTGTATTCAATTTTGGCTAATTGACTTGAGTTTGACAAAAAGGTTAACTAGTTAGGAACAACTAGATCTTAGACTTAGTAAATTAAAAGCCCTAAAAATAACCTCCCTTAAAGTTTAACGGTAGAAAGTATATGTCTTTGTAGTTTATTTAGAAATAGGCAAATTTTGAGTTCAGTTCTTGGGCTAAGTTGAAACAAAGGAAAAGTATTGATGTTCTTATTAGAGTATAAGTTTGAAAAATAGTTCCTAGCTTAAGTCTAGATTCTGAAAATGTATACCCTACAATTTGCACAATCAGGCACCTTGAAACTTGGAATAGTAGAAGAGACCTTGAAATGCTCTTGTCTAAAGTCCTTAGTACAATGAAAATAAAAGAAAAAAATTCAAGTGTGAATAAAGAAAAACTGAACACTGGTTTTTGTGATTACTTAAGGCTGCAAAAATAGAAAAATATTTAGCGAGGGTGCTTCATCACCTAGTGCCTTAGACCAACTGGTTTGGGAGTCACTGCTAAAGTCTTGGGTGTTGCAAAACTAGGAAGTACGCTTTAATGTGCAAACGCATCTTGTAATCGGTTGTTGGTACCTCAAGAAGTATTAATGGTCGCATGAAGGATGTGTAAGCAAAATTCATTTAAAAATTCACCAACTAATAAGTGCTTTGGACAACGGACAAGGGTATGATTGCTTGATTTGAATTTCCAAGTGTAGGGGTGATTCATACACACACGTAGGGATATGTGATTGGAGTTTAGATGAAAGAAAGGAATGAAGAATAGAACATGTATCTTTAGTAGAGTTGATAAAAATTCCTAAGTGGAGATGGAACCCTAGAAGGAAAACTTAAAAAATGCCGAAAGCTAAGTAAGTCTATAGAACATATATAATCTTAAGTTAAATAATAAGGAAGTGTGAAGAATATGGGTGGATAATTTACGAGTCGACGATAATAGAATTCCTTGTTAGAAGACCTAATTGGAGGATTAAAGTTAATGGGCTGAATTGATAGGATTTTGTGGGTAGTATCCGCTGAAAACCCTCAGGAGACAACACTCCTCCTACTAGGGACACCTAGAGATTTAACGGCTTGTTGCACGAGCTCAGTGCAATCGCGTTTCCCTGCGAAAGTGCGGTTAGGTTTTTTGTAGAGAATAAAAATAAGTTTGCTCGAGGACGAGCAAAAGATAAGTTTGGGGGTATTTGTTCATACCATAATATTGCATTATTATATTCCCTATTCTTATTCTTTTCACAAATAAACAGGTGCTTTTAACGCATGTCTGCTACATATTACAGGTTACAGGTTCTTTGACAGAAAACAGTGAAAACGATGAAAAGACGATACAAAAAAGGGACTTTGACCAACAAATAGAAGGATCTTAATCAAGCCTACACAAAATATCAGTACAAGGCAACGCAAGGTCCAAGATTATAAAGCAAACGGTTAAAAGTCCACTGCAATTGTTCACTGGAGATCTGGAAGAAATAGAGAAGCCAAATTGAATAAAGATCCAAAGAAATAAAAAGCCCAAGAAGCCCAGAATCAGTTCCAAAATTTCCAGACATAAAATTTTACCAAAAGCTTGGAAGTCTACTTTGACTAGGTCTTCCTAAGGATATTTTGGTAAATGTAGACATGCGAATCAATTGTAACCTAGGGTTTCTATCTCCTATAAATAGAAGCCCAAATCATTGTATTCTTTTCATGCCTCCCTATGCCTCTTTTTATGAATAAAATTTAGAATTCTTTTGGAGAGCATCGATGCCTCTTTTCATATCATCTATTCAGATCTAACAACCCTGTGTAAATGTTTGGAGAGAGCCATCTGTAAAGTAAGTAGATTTATTTCATTGCCCTAGTTTAGATTTCAATTCTTGCCCTAGGTAATTTTCATTCTCTGCCCTAGATAAATGTTTTTAAATTCCCTAATGAGTGAGTAGTCTCCTCGCTTGTTAGGGTTAGATCTGGGGAAGGTTTGAGAGACGAAGATCTCTCATCCCCTTTCTTGCCCGTCATATATTTTCATAGGACTCTATGCATACATGCACATACCGCTCCCTACGGCACCCTATCCCACGAGGTAGCGGTGATACCGTAGTATAAAGGCCCGGTTGTGATTGTTTTCCATGGAGGTTAGGGTAAGGATTGATAAAGGAAGGACATGAACCTAGAGGAAGAAATATCTTTCCAAATGATTCTAATCTCTTTTATTAATAATTACCATAACATCTAATTAGATCTTCATATGGGTATAGAAAGCGGTGAGATTTATTGACTTTCCAAACTTAACCTAGACCTAACCCTAGCAAGATTTAGATATAGATTAATTTAGTTTTTAGATTTAATAATCAATCCGGCTCCCATCGGAATTAACTCGTTAGAGCGATTAGGAGATTCACAAAATCCCTGTGGACCGACCCGTACTCACCGGCTAGCTACCAAGCGACGCCGTTCTTGATTGCGGTTAATAGATAGTTTTTGAGACAAATCAAATGGCGCCGTTGCCGGGGATGGCGTGTTATTTCCTTTTTGCAATTTCGGGTTAATCAAAATTAAAAAAATCATAAAAATCTGAAAAATCAAAAAAATATAAAAATATATCATCTGTTATTTTTGGAAAGGGTATTTTTGTATGAATTTTGCAGGATCTACGAAAAAATTTGGATCTGGAAATCTACAGAGATCAAAACAGCAAATATCAAATCCGAACAAAAAGAGGAATATCACAACAACCGAGGAACGGAAGAAATTTGGAAGACCGAGTCAAACAAGAAGAATCGCTGTGATCTGGATCACAAAAAAAAAACGAAGAAACTAACTCGCGGCGGAACCGTCGCGCGACCCCCTCTTCGGCTGCGGAACCGCCGCGCCCTGGTGGCATCACCCGGACGGAAAAAAAAAGTTCCGCCACTGCAAATCTCTGTGAGTTTTCTCTCTTCTCCTCTGCAAATCTCCGATATATCTTCTGAAAAATCTCCTGCAGGATTCTTTGCGCTTAAAAATCTCACCCCTTCCAAATAACAAATCTTATGCAGGATTCTTTGCGCGCGCTTAAAATAATAATTGATTGAAAGTGATCTTTTCTGATTTGCATATCCTTAATCTTTTTGCTAAAAATATCTTTCCAAATAAAGAGCAAGCGGAAAAAGGAAATTTTTAATTAGAAAACTTGCAAACCTTGAAACAAGAAGACGAGGGGCTTCAGGCCTCAGGGCCAGGCGCACCTTCTGGAAGCTCAGCACCCATTACAGGAGCCTCGACGTCGCCCTTGCAGGGAATCTCTTCCTCAGCCTCGCCCCCGGGGCTGTGCCCCTGCTCGTCATCCCCGTGAGGATATTCAGCTCGGAGTTCGTCATCAACGAACTCCGGCATCCAAGCATTGACGGCATCGAGGGCCTTGTTCCAGATGGTGGTAGTGGCCGAGGCTAGGACGGTGTAAAAATCTTCCGACTTCTTGAAGTCCTCCACCGCCTTCGCCATCCTGAAATCGACTCGCTTCGACCCCTCTACCGCCGCCTCCAGCTCCTTCCGGAGGGTTCTCGCCCACTTCTTCATGGTGCCGATGAGCACCTGGGAGTCCTGGAGCTTGACCTCGGCGGGCTGGGCAGCCTCGCGGTACCGGGCAACCTCCTGCTTCGTGGCCGCCATCTCTTTCTTCCCGGCCGCCACCTCCTACTTCCCTGCCGCCACCTAGCCCTCTAGGGTGGCGACCCTCGTCATCGCCGCCTCCAGCTCCAACTTCGAGCTCTCCTCCAGCGAGGAAAGCTCGCCCGTAGCTCGTATAGCCGGGGTAATTTTCTCGTTCTTCATATGGATGACGAGGGCGACGTGCTGGAGAACCTAAAGAAATCAGAGGGGGTAAGAAAGAAAGGAGAGGCACCAAATCTCACGAATAGTAAGAAGCTGAAGCAAAAGTCAAGTAAAGTACGGGCACTAACCTGCATGGCATTGATTAAGAGATTTTTTTCGATCAAAAATATTTTACCGCAATCAGAAACGGCGTCGCTTTGCAGCTAGCCGGTGAATACGGGTCGATCATAGGGATGGTGTTAATTTTCCTAAGTGTTCTTACGAGCTAATTCCAATGGGTGTTTGGTCCTTTAATTCAATCTAAAAAAAAACTAAGTTGTACGATGGTTAAGAAACTTGTTAGGATTAGGTCTATGGTGGAGTTTGGTAAGATTAAATTTCACACCTCTTTCAATGCCCTCAATTAAATCTCTTAGGAGTTATAGCAATTATTAGTAAAGGGGATTATGATGATTGGGAAGAAACGAAGTTTCTTCCTCTAGATCCTTGTCCGTCCTTTCCTGATACTTGCTCTAACCTTCATGGAAGACATGCATGTCCGGTCCTTTATACTACGGTTTCACCGTTACCTCGTGGGTAGGGTGCCGTAGGGAGCGGATCATGCATGCATGCATGAAGTTCTAGTTATTAAAAATGATTGGGCACAAAAGAGATGAGAGATATTCATCTCTCAAACTCCTCCCTATTCCTAACCCTAACAAGCGAGGAAATTACTCGCTCATTAAGGGATCTGTTAAAAACGTCATTTTATTGTATGTAATTTTTTTAGATCTAATAGATTAGTTACCTACTGCAGGTTAAGAGATTCTACGCTAGATTAAACTAGGGCAAAGGATTGATTTATCTAAGGAAAGAATTAAATTAGAAAACTAAGGCAGAAAAATAAAAGACAACTTACAAGAATGATGCTCTTAAATCTTCAAAAGAATCTGAACTTTTATTTATCAAAAAGAGGCATCCCTCATACAATCTTTTGAATACATACTTATAGGAAATAGGAAAATTAGGGTTACAATTTCCCGCACATGTGCTATTACAGATATACCCCCGAAAAATCCCAACAAAAGCACCGACGCACCGCCACCAGACTTTTTCACCGACATGTGCAACAGATGGCCGCGGAACCGCGACATGGGTGGGGGTAGGGCGGCGGTTCCGCGTCCCCTTGGTCAGTTCGTCAGGTGAATTTTTCTGGGATCTTTCCTGATGCTTTGGGCTTTTTATTTCTCTAGTTCTTTTCTCCATTTGGCTTCTGGGTCTTCTCCAGATCTTTCAGTGAAACTTGTAGTGGTCTTTTAACTTGTTCATTTTGACATTTTGGACCTTGCGTTGCCTTGTACAATTGTGAACTGTTCTTCGTCTAGGCTTGACTAGGATCCTTCTACATGTTGGTCAAAAGTCCCACTTTTGTATCATCTTTTGTTGTTTTCACTGTTTTCGCTCCAAGAACCTGTATCCTGTAATATGCAGCAGACATGCGTCAAAAGCACCTGTTTATTTATAAAACGATTAAGAATGGGTAATATAATAATGCAATATTATGATATGAACAAATACCCCAAAACTTATCTTTTGCTCGTCCTCGAGCAAACTTATTTTTTTATTCTCAACAAAAAGAACTTAATCGCACTTTCGCAGGGAAATGCGATTGCACTGAGCACGTGCAATAAGCCGTTAAACCTCTAGGCGTCCCTAGTAGGAGGAGTGTTGTCTTCTGAGGGTTTTTAGCGGATACTACCCACAAAATCCTATCAATTTGGCTCATTAACTTTAATTCTCCAATTAGGTTTTCTAACAAGAAACTCTATTATCTTCGACTTGCAAATTATCCACCCATATTCTTCACACTTCTTCATCATCTAACTTAAGATTATATGTTCTATAGACTTACTTAGCTTTCGGCATTTCTTAAGTTTTCCTTCTAGGGTTTCATCTCCACTTAGGAATTTTATCAATTCTACTAAAGATACAAGTTCTATTCTTCATTCCTTTCTCTTATCTAAACTCTAATCATATATCCCCACGTGTGTGTATAAATCACCCCTACACTTAGAAATTCAAATCAAGCAATCATACTCTTGTCCTTTTCGTCCAAAGTACTTATTAATTGGTGAATATTTAAATGAATTTTTGCTTACACATCCTTCATGCGACCGTTAATACTTCTTGAGGTACCAACGACCGATTACAAGATGTGTTTGCACATTATAGCGTATTTCCTAGTCTTGCAACACCCAAAGCTTTAGCAGTGACTCCCAAACCAGTTGGTCTAAGGCACTAGGTGATGAAGCACCCTCGCTAATATTTTTCTATTTTTGCAGCCTTGAGTAATCACAAAAACCAGTGTCCATTTTTTTTATTCACCTTTTTTCTTTTATTTTCTTCGTACTAAAAACTTTTAGACAAGAGCATTTCAAGGTTTTCTCTACTATTCCAAGTTTCAAGGTGTGTGTTAGTGCAATTTGTAGGGTATACATTTTCAGAATCCATACTTAAGCTAGGAATTATTTTTCAAACTTATGCTCTAATAAAAATCAATACTTTTCCTTTATTTCGACTTAGCCCAGGAAGTGAACCCAAAATTTGTCTATTTCTAAATAAACTACGAGGACATATACTTTCTACCGTTAAACTTTAAGGAATGTTATTTTTAGGGTTTTTAATTTACTAAGTCTAAGATTTAGTTGTTCCTAGCCAGTTAACCCATATGTCAAACTCTAGTCAAATAAACCAAAATTGAGTACAATAATTTTTATAATTTTCTGAAAATTTTCAATTTTTTATGGTTTTTTTTTCTATTTTTTTCTATTTTCTAAATTTTTCAGATTTTTATGAAATATGATTTTTTATAAAGATGCAATGCAGAAATCAAATATGCAAAAGGAAAAGAAAAATTATATACAAAAATTAAAATATGCAATGCAATGCAACAGATAACTATATACACCACCATCTCCCCCAAACTTGAGCAAAGCAGTGCCCTCACTGCCCGACCCCCACGTCGCGCCCTCGAGTGTGAACGTGATCGCTCCTCTCTAGCTAATAGGGTCTAAATACCCCTCTCAATCTTTGTCAAACGACGGTCGTGCTCTCGTGCCGTCGTCCTAAACTCTTCCCTCAACGTATCAATTCCCCTCACAGCTCTCCTCATTAAGCGTGCATGCTCTTGAGGGGTCAGCTCACCCTCACTCGAAGTCGAACTAGAGCTAAGGGTGCGAGCGGGGACATTTTCGGCCGGTTCGGTTCGCGACCATATATCCGTCAGTCTAGAATAGGACGAAGTAACGCCCTCAACAAGTGGTCGAACTGGGACTCCTCCCATCATGTAAAAGTCAAATTCCTCGATGGGGAGGAAATAACGACAGAGCTGGGTGACTAGCATAGGACAATGGTAGTTTGTAGCCCTTTTCCCCGTACCTATAGAATGAAGTAAAACAGTGCACATGTCGAACCGTGGGTTCTTCGTCATTAGTGTGTGCACGACATGTAATGAGGGGGTGAAAAAAGTCGTGTTGTAAGAACTACCAAAGATGTTGTTTTGTGCCCACCGGCACACAGTAAAAACATTCGCGAAGAGGGATCGTGCTTGGATACCCTTTCGCGGCACTCTCGCGCAGTCATTGCCCATCAAGGGCATGTAATCCTCCAACTGTAGGGGGTGGTCATGCGCGGGCAAACGAGGTATAAGTGTGACCTCGTGGATTAAATCCCGATCAATGTTAATAACGCGATCCCCCCAATTCAACTTGATATACCCTAAGTCCGCTAGACAATTTTCTTCCATGGATTCATAAAAATAGGTAACTAGATCTGGTAGAGCAAATGCAGAGGGGTGATTGTAGATCAGAAAATTCCAGCCCCTCTGCTCTATTTCGTGTGCAAAGTAGCTACCGTAAAATTCATGCGATAAAACTGGGGAGAAATCCCTCTCAAATTGCATTCTGTGTGCCATAGTAATTTTACAGAAATTGAAATGATGAAAACAGTGAGTATTGGAACAGATTTACCTCCCCTGGAATTTCCACGGGTGACGAGGCAGAACGGCGGCGGAAGGGCGGTCGGAGCTTGCTGTCGCGGCGGAACCGCGGTCTCGTGGCGGTGGCACTCCGAGAAAATTCAGCAGAAGTAGGTTGAGGCGGCTAGGGTTTTAAATGGGGAGAAAGTTTTAGGGTTATGAAAACAGGGGGCTCGGGTCCTTTAAATAGGAGGGGTGAAATGGAATTTTGTAGAAAACCACCTCCAAAAGGGGGAATTTATTTGTAAATAAATAATTGTATTTATTAATTACTCTGCAATTTTACAATTAGGTCCAAAAATATATTTTTATTTTTTTCAATTTTTTTTATTTTTTATGGTATTTTTGAATTATGTAATTACAAATGATACACACCTCCAAACTTATTTGAAATTAAGTAATTGGAATAATTGGAAATTCGGGGGGAAAGTGAGGAGAATTAATCGGTGTAGATCGGCTCCTGCAAAAACAGGAGCTCCTCCGATGGGTCCGCTGTGAAGAACGGTTTCAATCGATGTCCATTCATTTTGAATAAAGTACCATCCTCATAATTTTCAAGATCAACCGCACCGTGCGGAAATACGGTGCGAACAACATATGGCCCTTTCCATCTAGAACGGAGCTTGCCTGGGTGATAATGTAACCGAGTATCATAGAGTAAAACCTGTTGACCAGGTTCAAAAGTTTTTCGCAAAAGGTGTTTATCGTGGAACACCTTAGTTCGGTTTTTGACAATTACGGCATTATCATATGCCTCATCCCGCGGCTCTTCTAGTTCATTTAATTGCAGCTTTCGGTTGCTGCCTGCATCTCCTAAAGATAAATTCAACTCTTTGATAGCCCAAAATGCCTTGTGCTTAATTTCTACCGGGAGGTGGCAAGCCTTCCCGTAAACAAGCCGGTATGGAGACATACCAAGATCGGTCTTGTATGCAGTACGGAAGCCCATAGTGCATCGATCAGTTTGAGGGACCAATCTTTACGGTTTTTAGACACCGTTTTCTCCAAAATTTGCTTGATTTGCCGATTTGAAACCTCGGCTTGTCCACATGTTTGGGGGATGTTATGGCGTTGACAGCTTGTAGGTTATAGAATATTTGCGCATTAAGGACTCAAAAGTCCTATTGCAAAATTTAGAACCATTATCACTTATGATCGCTCGAGGGTGCCCAAATCGAGAAAAGATGTGTTCTTTAAGAAATCGAACGACAACCTTATTGTCATTCGTTCGGCTAGGCACAGCCTCGACCCACTTTGAAACGTAGTCAACAGCCAACATAATATAAACATTCCCAAAAGAATTGGGAAATGGTCCCATGAAATCTATACCCCAAACATCAAAAATATCGACAACCAAAATTGGTTGGAGCGGCATTTCGTTTCTCCGCGATATCCAGCCCAAGTGTTGGCACCGGGAGCATGTCTTGCAGTATTCATATGCATCCTTAAAGAGTCGTGGCCAATAGAAACCACACTGCAAGATTTTTTCGGCCGTCTTCTTTGGGCCAAAATGCCCGCCACATGCTTGATCGTGGCAATAAGACAGCACACTCTTAAACTCGTTTTCCGGTACACACCGACGAATGATTTGGTCGGAATAGTATTTAAAAAGATAAGGTTCATCCTAGTAAAAATGCTTTGCTTGGGACAAGAATCGAAGTTTATCCTGTTTCGACCAATCGTTAGGTATCAAGCCGGTGGCTAAGTAGTTTACTATATCAGCGAACCATGGTTCGCATGAAACGGTCAAGAGTTGCTCATCTGGAAAAGCATCAGTGATAGGAAGTTCTGAAAGGTTCCTAGGCACCCTAAAGAGGTCTCACAAGGCATCAACCATGCCAATTTCAAATTTTAACGGTGCCGAGAAACCCTAACAAGATCGTTGGCTAGATATTTAGGCGACAAAACGAGCTAGTTAACATCTTAACTAAGAGTACGGAAATACAACCTTTGTAGATCCGTTCCTCCACCTCCACGGCTCCGTGATGAATTCCTCTCCGCTGTCCAAATGCAATCCCGGGCTCTAGCGTCGACTTCATCGGAGAAGAAGCGGGTTAGGTCATCGACGACGATGCCGAAGATGATCTACGTCGAGGCATCGCTAGATCAAGCTCCAACTTCACCAAGTCAAGAAAACTTGTGAAGTAAACACACTCTACTACTTGGCAAGAGGTAGAGGATGAAGAAATAGGAAGTGGGTAGACTTTAGAATTGGATTTCTCACTCATTTTCATCAATCACCATTGATGAAGTCAAGGTTCTTCATCTTGAAGAAGAAGAAGAAGATGATAATGTTATGATAAGTTATTCTTAAAAAGAAAAGAAAATCAATCTTTATCATAATACAACCATGGTCAAGTGTAGAGAATAAACTAGGGTTAAATGGAGTGGTTAGGGTTAAGCATGAGACAAAATGGTCACTTTGGTCAAAGGTTCAAGAAGCATCAACTAGAATACAAAATTAGCAACCATTTTCTCTTTATGCTTATCATATTCCAAAATGAATAAATAAATAAGATAAATGAAAAAGAAAACAAAACCCTAACCATTCATATAACCATGGTTTAGTCTTTACACAAACCCAAGTTAGCATGCATCATCAAACATGATACAAACTTGTGTACAAAAGTATATCATATATACAATGTGCACAATCCAAATGAGAAAATCCATTTAAAGTGAACCAATACTAGTTAATGCAAAGTAATATATCAAATATATAATTATGCATTAAATCATTAAATCAATACTTGATTCAATGATCCGGTCATGTCGCACACAACCGACTAGTATACAATGTATCGGCTTATCGAATCAACGCTTGAATCGATAACTAGGTTATATCGCATACAACCATTCGACACATTGATCGCGAGAATGAAATACGGTATCACATACACGCATTATTCTCGGTCCCGCACATATCTCATATGCGCTCCTATTTCGTTTCGCTTGAGCCAGGAAACCTCTGTGTAGGACTCTAAAGACTCGTCAATACGCCGGCAGCAGATGATGATCATATCAAACACCCACAAGCCGCAAGCGGTCTGCTAAACGTAACGGCCACCCGGGTATTGAGCGATCAGAAGATCGACGAGCAAGCCCGCTCACACTCCAGTGAATCCAACCAGTAACACTACCGTACAGTCCGGTCTCGTCGTCTGATATGTCGCATATCTTGCCTAGGGGTGGTAAACGTCAGACCCCAATAGCTCGATAAGTCGTGTCGATATGAGGTCTATAACAATTCGAGAAACTACTGGTAACACTTACCAGTAAATCTCAGCAACCCTGGCCAGGGATTTCCTGTTATAGCCAATCGAACACAGCGCAACACCAACTCCCTATACCGGGAGAGACGAATCCCCTCCTATCGCTCATTGCCTCCATGTGACTCGGGACTGTACCCAAAAACCACCGTTTTGCATGCCCTCTTGGACGTGGTAAGATGGAAATCAAAGCACAGTGGGAACCACACAAGACTCTATGACGATCTCGGGTCAACAGACTACTCTGTACCAGTGTCACCAGAGAACTGCCATCTGACGTAAGGTATAATACCATCTGGGAGTTCTCGGCGAGTCCGTCCAGTGTACCCAGTCTCTACTGAGCACCCGTATATCATCTCTGATGTCAAACACCGATGGATATGTGATCATCCATCGCCCATCTGTATGGGTCGAGAAGGTACACGCTAGTCTACTCTGGTATATCGATGCCCCGTCTCGATACACCCACGACTAGGGACTTTGAAGGATGAACTTAGGGACTACCATGTCCCCACTAGTATGATCCGCATCATAGTCCAGGTAGTCAAGTACACATCCTAAGGGCTTTACCAACATGTAACAGAGAGACAATCTGTATACACGTTAAGGTAAAGAGCAACCAGATAGCATACTATCATGTCGAGCAAGAAAGTCCTCCCTATATATGTCCCATCATCCACTATAATATACATCCAATGTACAGTAATGGCCTCTAGGGCATACATATAACTAACAAGTTCAAGTGTGGGCGAAGAAGGAAGTCGTGAAAGGTGATCGGCCACTACGTTTTCACATCCTTTTTTGTCCCTTATGACAAGGTCAAACTCTTGTAGCAGGAGGATGTTCCCCTCCGAACGGCGGCCCGGACTTCGCGTCCGTTGCCTGAGGTTCGGGGCAGATGCTATTTGGTTTTATCCGTCTATCTCTCCGAAGATGCCAAGTTGATTTATGGCACCTCGTATCGGAGGTTTAGACGGATGCGGCCGATGTAGCAGACTTCGTCAGATTCCCCCTCAGGGTGAGGGGTTTTTGATTGTGGGGACGCTCTTCCCTGCAGGCGCAAGCCCCTGCAGTTAATTACGCTACCGCATCGCGGTAACAACTTTCTCCTACTCCAGAATTTCACTTCGTGTCGTGTGTGTTTGTTTTGTTTGTGGTTGCCCGTGGATTGTATACGGAGACTGAGTGATGTCGTCACCCGTAGGACGTGGATTAGTCCAAATCCGTATTTAGTTAGATTTGGGTTTGGTGTTTTTAGTTTAAGGATGCATTAGCCGCGTTGCGGCTAAGACCAACTTAAACGTTCGTCAAGGATACGTTAGTCCTGTTTTAGACTACGATCGACCTGACGTAGTGATTGATTTAATTATCTGGTTGTCGGGACTCGTCACCTCTCTGACGTCGTTGAGGAATTACAGCGACAAATGTCAAAGGAGTTCAGAGATGTACCCTCGAACCAAAGTTGATTTGGAGTTTTATCATTTATTTGAATATCTAAGGACACGTTAACCGTATTTGGGGTTAAGATCAACTTAGACGGGACCGTTTAGATCCAACAAAAGAGCGTTTGGGCCCTATTGTGCCAGTTTAGGGACGTGGTGGTCTATCGCCAGTTTAGGGACGTGGTGGTCCAACATTAGGTTAGGGACGTTTCGGTCCGATATTAGCTTAGGGACGTTTCGGTCCGATATTAGCTTAGGGACGTTTCGGTCCGACATTAGTTTAGGGACGTTTCGGTCCGACATTAGTTTAGGGACGTTTCGGTCCGATATTAGTTTAGGGACGTTTCGGTCCGATATTAGTTTAGGGACGTTTCGGTCCAACATTAGTTTAGGGACGTTTCGGTCCGATTAGATAAGTGGTCGTTGGGACCCGTCACCTCTTTGACGTCGTTGAGGGATTACAACGACAGGCGTCAAAGGAGTTCGGAGATGTACCCTCGAACCGGTCATGAATTGGTTTAGGAGAGCCATTTTAATTTAAGGACTTACAGCCAGGATTGGGTTAAGTCCAATTTTTTTTATTTATTTTAGGCTCTGCCTGACTGAAAGAATCAGTCCAAACAGGGCTCTGCCCCTTTATTATTTTGCAATTTGACTTGGGCCAGGCCCTTAAGAATTTTCCAAACAGGGCTCTACCCTTTTATTATATTTTGTTTTGATTTGGGCCAGGCCCTTTTAAATAATGAGCTGCACTTGTGCAGAAAATCAATAATTTTCTTGATTTGGGCCAGGCCCTTTTAAATAATGAGCTGCACTTGTGCAGAAAATCAATAATTTTCTTGATTTGGGCCAGGCCCTTTTAAATAATGAGTTGCACTTGTGCAGAAACTCAAGAATTTTCTTGATTTGGGCCAGGCCCTTTTAAATAATGAGTTGCACTTGTGCAGAAACTCAAGAATTTTCTTGATTTGAGAACAGAAGTGCATAGCACTTTTGATCTAAATTTGGATCAAAGGAAAAAAAGTTCTTCTTGTTTTCCCTGATTTTACAGAACCAAGGGTTCATATCAAGTGCAAGGCACTATTTATTATTCTCTGATTTTACAGAACCAAGGGTTCATATCAAGTGCAAGGCACTATTTATCATTCATTTCATTTTTTTTATCTTCTGTTCTTCATAGATTTTTCTTTTCTTCCAAAAGAAGTTTTTTACCTTTTTTTTTGTTCTTGAATAATCTTCAAGAGTTCTTTCTCTTCTCTTTTTTTTCCAGAAGTTAATTCTTCTCTTGATGATGATGATGATTTTTGAATGAGGCTTAGGGTCTTATTTATAGTGCCCACAAATTTGTTGAATTTGTTATCAAGATCTTTCCTGAATAATTTTGGGAATTTTCCCACCATTGGATCTCTGATCCAAGGGTCCCTGTTTTACAGAAGAACAGAAAAGATTTACTTAAATTTTCATTCTGTTGCTGCGCAACTCACCAGCGCGTGACACGTGTCGCGCATCCGTGCGCTTGCGCAGTTGCGATTGCGCAACTGCGCAGACACGTGTCGCGCATCCGTGCGCTTGCGCAGTTGCGATTGCGCAACTGCGCAGACACGTGTCGCGCTGCCGTGCGCTTGCGCAGTTGCAATTGCGCAACTGCGCAGACACGTGTCGCGCATCCGTGCGCTTGCGCAGTTGCGATTGCGCAACTGCGCAGACACGTGTCGCGCATCCGTACGCTTGCGCAGTTGCGATTGCGCAACTGCGCAGACACGTGTCGCGCTGCCATGCGTTTGCGCAGTTAAGTCTTAATTATGTTTTCTGAAGAGCCTTGCTCTGATTGGACGCATTGTCTTGGGCGTTACGCTGCCGAATCAACTTCTGCCATGTGGCAAATTGCGCGCTGCGCACGGGAACCGAAGCGTTGCTTTGAATTTTGAATTTTCAAAATTTATGTAGAGCCTTGCTCTGATTGGGGGAAACAGATGCCCCCCCACCGTTGCGCTCACGTGGCGCGCGCGTGAGTGCAGAGGTGGCAAGATCCTGACCGTCGGATCGAGGGGTCAAGTGAACAGGCGCAGGCGCCTATAAATAGGACCCTTGGTCCTTGGTAATTCTTTACCATTCTCAAGAAATTGAATTTCAGAGCCTTGCTCTTACTTGAGAACTTCCAGAGCCTTGCTCTTGTGATTTCCTTAAGAACTTCCAAGTTCTAACCTTAGAACCATTCTAGGTAAAATTAAATTAATTTAATTTAAATTAAATTTAATTAACAGAGCCTTGCTCTTATAGATCTTTGATCTAAAGGAAACCCCTTTGGGGTTTCTTCAACAGAGCCTTGCTCTTATAGATCTTTGATCTAAAGGAAATCCCTTTGGGGTTTCATCCACAGAGCCTTGCTCTCAAAAATTTACAGAGACTCTATTCCTGGGTTTTGACCCATGAACAGAGCCCTGCTCATAGATCAAGTAGAAAACTTTTTAAAAGTTTCCATGGGTCTTTAAGGTCCTAAAATTTTAATTCTTAGGAGTTATAAAATTTTTATTGCTACTACAGAGCTAGGCTCTTTTTAAGAAGTTTTATTCCTTTGAAACAGGAGTTTGACAAATGTCACTCTGTGGCAGAGCTTTGCTCTGAAAAGAGGAGATTTTCTCCTTGTCTCTAGGGATCCCCCCAATGGGGATATTCTCTTGGGGGTCTTTTAATTGACTGACAGTCTCATCCAATGGTGGGATTGTCTTATCAAATGATGCGCCGTCATCTTGATTTTGTGGGTCCCCCTTTGGTCCCCTACCCACTGCATCACAATGTGGAGCAAGATTTTTATTTATAATTATTATTATTATTTTTATTATATTTTTTTTTATGTTAAGCGTCAGGCCACTAATGATATATATATATTTTTTATACAGAAAAGATATCTGACGACTTGTCTTTTCCCTTCGTTCGCTCGGAAGGAGGGTTCCCCCATGCGCCAGTGGATCGGGTGGTGTTTGCTCTTATTAAAGATCGCGATCCTGAATGCAAAAAGCTTCATCTGTGGGGAAGGTGGTATAGCCAAATCATCCAGGGTCGTCGCAGTTTTAGTTCTGCCTCGCCCTCCGAACCTATAGTTACGATCCCCTATGCGGACAAACCCCCGGTGGAGTATGCCGTGGAGGTTAAAAATTGGAATTCCGACGACCTCCTCCAGCCCGCAATCGGCGCTATTCCGGTGCAGCCGCCGCCGGCCATAGATATCTTGGGAAGGCGAATCTGTCAGGGTGAAGCACGCCCTTGGGGACATGCCTACAACATTGGATTGAATCCGCGACCGCTTGCTGGATATCTGCCATGGGCCCGGTACATTTTAGCGGCGAAAAGAGCTCACCTGACGAAGATTGGTTTATACTCCACCGTCTACGTCTCGCTTTTCGAGTATCCTACTCCTCCAACGTGGTGGACAAAGGCCTTCATTGAACAATGGAATATCCCTACACATACTTTCCTCACAGCGGATAGGGAAGTCTCCATTTCTCTAGAGGAATTCGTTGAGCTTTCAGGTTTACCGGCGATGGGGGAGCACTACGAAGAGCTGCTTCCTCCTGACGAGTACGTCTTTGCCACCAAGCAGGTGGTATTCGACTTAACTCCGGAAAATGCCATTCAGCATCAGCATCCGGGCCTGGTGAAGGTATTGGAGATTTACGAGGAGCTCCATTTGGAATTGGGTGACCGAGGCGTTAGTTTCGCGGACTTCATTGCTTGTTTTATTCGCCCGGAGTTTTTATCAGAGCAGGGTGAGAAGTTCGCCCAGCTTACTGACCCCTTTGGTTTCGGCCTGGACCGCAGACCTTCATCGGAAATTGATCAGCGGGGTTTTTACCTCCCCGGCGCTGCTAGCGTCCCTTTCTCAGAGATCGCCGTTCCTGGCATGGATGAGGAGACCTTTTTTATAAGGTTCTTGGGTCTGTGGCTATGCAGCTTCGCGCTTCCCATGCACCCACGCCTTATGCGGTCCTCTGTCTTTTACCCGGCGCATCGAATGGTGGCCGGTTTGCAGTTATCAGTAGGGATCGCCGGGTTGGCTTATCTCTACAATGGACTTAGCGTAGCGGCGGACGCTAATGAGCCTGGGGTACAGCCTGCTAACTTTCCGATGCACTACTTCACTTCTTGGATGGAGCTGCATGTTCGAGGAGTGTTTGGTGCCCATAAAACTCCCCCGTTCTTTGAGAGATTCAAACTCCCAAGAATCATGCGATTGGTCGGGGCTTCCATTGTGTTTGCATCTCCGCGGGAGTCTAGGGGACTGCTCCTGCGTTCGCATCTAGTCGGAGCGAAGACCTCTTTTGTGGATAAGGTCATCACCATGGGTTCAGAGACCACTAAGTCAGTGGTGCCGCTGCGTGATGACTTTAAGGGCGGTGTTTCTGTGTTGAAGGCTCGGGAAATCCTCCACCTTTACTCCATTCGGCCGGGCTACTTGGTATTTAGGCAAAATGAAACGGCCCTCTTTATGAGGTATAACCCGCATCGATTTGCCCGGCAATCGAGTTACAACCAAGGGGTCCCGTTGGAAGCCTTCTTGGGAACACCTGCGGTCGGCCCAGAGGGGGTACGGAATGCGATGCATCACTTCATCCGGCTCAATACAGGTTCCTACTTTTTCATCAGTGAGCCCAGCTGTACCCCTAAGATACTCAATTCATATGTGGCCTGGTACGCGCACACGATGGGCCCAATCATCTTGATGGAGAAACGCCTGCTGGTCGATCGTAGGGCTGCGCCTCCCGGCGGTGATCGCAAGGCTCCCTTGCAGCCCAGGGTTGAGGTTATCCCTCCGATGAAAGATGCCGGAGTTGATCGACCACGCGTGTTGCCCCCTCCGCGTGGATTGCCACTATCTACTACGGTGGATGCACCAATGGCGCCCCGTGCTCCGACAAAGACGGTTAAAGCGGTATCGCCGGAATCGGGCGCAGGAGCGGACATCGGGACTCGCCGCCCGAAAGTGACTGCCAAAGCTGGCAAGCGCAAAGCTGTTCCGAGTGAATCCAAAGCTGGCGGACAGAAGAAGAAGAAGTCCACCTTATCCCTCGACGCGATCCTTAACTTAGGGCCCGCGGCTCATCCTACCGAGGCCATATGCGAGTACGGCAGCAATGAGGGTTTTGTGGTGGACCCTGAGGACACCAATCTAGCTGCCGCCATTGCAGCTTCGGAGCGATCGGCAAGGCTTGAAGCGATGTTGAGCAAACTCGCTGAGTCCGGTAATCATCAGACGCGTTATTTATTATTTCATTGCACTTTGTATCATTATATTTAATCAACATTTGCTCCATTTTTAACAGGCGCATCTACTGAAGAGGCTATCGCTGCCTCCCTGAAAACCTTCCAAGAGGAGGAGGAGAAGCGTACCCTAGCAAGCGTCGGTATGTTTTATCCCTTTCTCTTTTATGAGGAAAGTTTGTTGTCTCTTTATGCTAGCCAACCTGACCTTCTTTTGTTTCTTTGCAGGGGTTGTATTAATCGACGCGAGGATCCTTCCCAAGCCCGTCGTCGAAGTCCCGGCTTCGCCGCAGTTGCCACAAGAGCCTCAGCTTGATAGAGTGACGAGGGATGCCTTGAAGAATCTAGAGGCATCCTTGTATACGGGCGAAGAAGCCTCACTTAAGGAGGCTCTGGTAGCATCTGTCTCTATGGCTCGAGAGGAGCGGAAGCGGTTAAGACGCGAAGCAAAGGCGCGCAGAGCTGCTCTGGCCGCAGGAGTGGGCCCTAGCACTATTCCTCGTGCTGACACTTCTTCTGAAGAGGCCCCTGCCGCCCTATCTACTGCTCATAGGCAGGCGGCGAGCACGGTCCGGGATGCAAACGATAAATCCTCTTCAGGTAACCTTTCTCTCAGAACTTTGTTGTAAGAATTATCAAATCGTTGACTCATATGCACTCCTATTTGCAGGGCCAAGTCCGACTGAGGGGGAGGCGGAGACCGTCGAACCCCGGGGAGCGGAGGAAGCGGCGCCTGCCGAGCCTGAGCTGACAGTGAGCAACGTCATCGGGGCCACGGCGCCCGAAACAGAAGTTGAAGAATTCGCTGCCGAGAAGGTCATCGATGTCGCATCTGAAATGGCGGCAGGTGAGATGATTGTCGAGCCGGAGGCAGTAGAAATCGAGGCGCTTGAGGCTGGAGATGTCGCGGTGCCGATGGGTGAGGCAACTGTGACCGTAGGACCCGAAGGAGTAGTGGGTGAGGTGGCCACGATTCCTGAGGAGGAGCCAGCCGCTCCTTCTCTGGAATCTGGCAATACTCCAATCATAGCCCTCCCTGCGTATGGTTCCTTGCCGTCTCCCGGGCTTGCGAGCACAACAACGGCTCCCATCGAGTCAGGTGATGAGGCTACGGGTGGTGGCCTGATGTCAGTGGAGGAAGGAATTGCCTCCGTCTCGGCCGGCAGTTCATCGGGTAAGTTTCGGGTTATTATCGTTTCCCCCCTTTTTTATATATATTTTGCAATCTCTTCTAACAAGCTTGTCTTTGCAGGTGCGGCCAGTGCCGACGCTCCATTGCTTGAGGGAGCACCGTCAACTACTGCTTTGGCGGTGGTCACTTCCCCGTTTTCCCTCGTGCCGTCGCGGATGTTGGAAGGTATGGACCTGTGACTCACAAGTTAATCTCTTAAACGTATAGTTCATGGACTAATGCCATACCATCGCGTCTTTTCAGGAGTGCTCTTTGATCATCTATATCAGGTGTTGCTCCCACACTTCTCCTTTCTATCCGAGTTTACTTCCCCTTCTAGCGGCGCTGGTGAGTGTACGTTCAATATAATATCTTCATTCATCCCCTTTTCCTAGTAATTGAATGATTTTTGACCTTTCCCTTTCTTTATTGCAGTGTCACAAATCGAAGGAGGGGATGCCAGACCTGTCGCGCTACCGGCCCTCCCGGCTCTGCCGTCCGTTGCTGCTGGTATAGCAAGCACCCCTCCTTTTTTTGTAACCCTTAAATATCTCTTGAACCACTGTTTGACCATGTTTTGTTTTTCAGCTATTGTTCCGGCTCCGGTCCCCTTTGAGTCGCGTGTCCTTATACCGGCAGGCCCTTTCTTGAGGCGCCCGTCTTCAAAGGGTGCTGTGATGAGTCTAGGCATGCTGAGCGGGTATATCGAAGAGCTCAGCATGGATGCTCTCCCTTCTGCTGTAGATTTCGCTGTGGATGTTAACCCAATGTTAGCGGCGCTCGTAACTTTTCACAACGAAGGCGTCGTTGAATCTTGGGTTAATCACTGCAGGGAGATCGAGGCCTGTCTGTACCGGCTGGAGTTGACGCGCCCTTCTCCCGAAGTTTTAGCTCTGAGCACCCAACGCACAACTTGGCTCGAGCAAAGCACTTCGCACTCCCACCACTTGGAGCAAAAAGCAGCTCAAAGACTAAGGGAATGCCAAAAGACCTCGAACGAAACGGCCCATCTGCGCGCTGAGGTTGAGGCAAATGCTGCCCAAGTGAAGACTATTTTTGAGGGTCTCTTGGAGCGCATCTCCCATGGGCTAAACTTAAAGCGGAAGCTTGACGTGGCTGAGCGCAATATCCCAAGTCGGGAGGCTGCTTATCAAGTCGTGAGGGAGCAGCTTGCATCGGTCTTGCGGCAACGAGCCCAAGTGGAGGCAGAGTTGACGGTGGTAGCCGAGCAAGAGAAGGTGTGGAAGGACATATGCGAACGATTGCTACATCTGTGCAAGACGCTTCCTTCCCAATAATTCTCCTTGTATCATTTGTTTTTGTAAAGTATATGTATACGTTTTTTATTCTTTTAGCACAATGTATCCTGTACTCAATCAATATTTATGAATAAAAGATACACATTTTGTAATGTCTTGTGTCATTTCTCCGTCTTTCCTTTCTTTTATTATCAGTACGCCACCTTAATAACCATAATTGACGGACGATTGGGACGAGTATCCCGACCTTCTTAAGAAATAACGATGGCTTAGGCCGCAGGTTCAGATCTGCTGCCTAAGACTTTTCAACCCTATAAGCCGTGAGGGTCTCATAGAGACTTTTCTCCCTACGGATCGAGAGGATCTCGTAAGTGGATTTTCTCCTTAGGAGTCGTGAGGATTCCCAAGTGTGGTTTTCTCTCATAAGTCGAAAGGATCCTATAAGAGAATTTCTCCCTCTTACGAGTCGAGAGGGCCCGTAAGCGGTTGTTTCCCTCTTTGTCGAGAAACGACTTCAGAGAGTGAGACCCGTGAATAGTATGCAAGAGACCATTTAGGATTGACTTGCAGGGTCCCATTGCCCTCTTACGAGTCGATAGGGCTCGCAAGCGGTTGTTTCCCTCTTTGTCGAGAATCAACTTCAGAGAGTGAGACCCGTGAATAGTATGCAAGAGACCATTTAGGATTGACTTGCAGGGTCCCATTTGTTCAGGAAGTAAGTTTTTGAATCCTTACTGCCCGAGATGTGAGTCAAAGAAGCTCTCGTCACGGAGTGTTTGTATCCGTGAGTTGAGAAGTTTTGCGAGGGATTATTTGTTTCCCAAGCGCCAAGGATTATTTGTGTCCTTGGGGTTTGAAACGAGTCGATGGTTCCCACGGAGGCGCTGGTGGCTCTGCGAGTCGACGCGGATCAGAAGGCTCTCGTCAAGGAGTGTTTGTATCCGTGAGTTGAGAAATTTTGCGAGAGATTATTTGTTTCCCAAGCGCCAAGGATTATTTGTGTCTTCGGGGTTTGAAACGAGTCGATGGTTCCTACGGAGGCACTGGTGGCTCTGCGGGTCGACGCGGATCAGGAGGCTCTCGTCAAGGAGTGTTTGTATCCGTGAGTCGAGGAATTTGCCGGGATTATTTGTTTCCCGAGCGCCAAGGATTATTTGTGTCCTTGGGGTTTGAAACGAGTCGAGGGTTCCTACGGAGGCACTGGTGGCTCTGCGGGTCGACGCGGATCAGGAAGCTCTCGTCAAGGAGTGTTTGTATCCGTGAGTCGAGGAATTTGCCGGGATTATTTGTTTCCCGAGCGCCAAGGATTATTTGTGTCCTTGGGGTTTGAAACGAGTCGAGGGTTCCTACGGAGGCGCTGGTGGCTCTGCGGGTCGACGCGGATCAGGAGGCTCTCGTCAAGGAGTGTTTGTATCCGTGAGTCGAGGAATTTGCCGGGATTATTTGTTTCTCGAGCGCCAAGGATTATTTGTGTCCTTGGGGTTTGAAACGAGTCGAGGGTTCCTACGGAGGCGCTGGTGGCTCTGCGGGTCGACGCGGATCAGGAGGCTCTCGTCAAGGAGTGTTTGTATCCGTGAGTCGAGAGATCGGCTGAAGACACCGGTTTCTTCGGAGTTGGAATGAACCGTCGAGGTTTGGCTTCGTTTTCTGGCGGAGCCTGTTGGGAAGGTATGGTTCCTTCTTTGTTTACGCCCTTGGATTGTATACAGGGATCGATGTGATCTTAACTGTAGGGCCGAAGTTTTATCATTTCTTCTTTTTATTTTATGTTATTTCCGCGATGCTCTATCATTTCAGCTTTTATATCGCGAAGGTCGCGATTGCCCAATCATTTCAGCTATTTTTCGCGGTGCCCAATCATTTCGGCTATTTATTATTTTATTTTTACTCGTTGCTTTTTATTACGAGTCGCCCAATCATTTCGGCTATTTTGCATGCATACATTTTACTTGCTGCTTTTCATTGCAAGTTGCCTTATCATTTCGGCTATTTCGTATGCATGAGCGGCCTACTGGCTTTCGCCGTCAACCTGAAATTGGACACCGATTTCGGCATCAGCACCGCTGCAACTGGGATATTACCAGGAGCGAATCATCATTTGCCTCTATCGTTGTTGAACAAAGGAGGCTTAGCGACCAGGGTTAGGATCCCGTCGGCTAAGGCTTTTGACTTCATGAGCCGTAAGGGTTTCGTGAAGGTATTTCTCCCTACAGGTCGTGGGGATCTTGTAGGTGTATTTTCTCCTTAGGAACCGTGAGGGTTCCTAAGTGTTTTGTTCTTCTGTAAGTCGTAAGGATCCTACAGGAAGGTTTTCTCCTCATAAATCGAGGGGATTTATAAGGGTTGTTTACCATACGAACGTATTCCCAGTCATGGATGGACCTTGGTTAGGGAAACGTTTATTCGCGCCCGTGGATTGTATACAAGGGTCAATATTGAACCACTTGTAGGGCAACATTGGAAGGTTGTGGGGGTTTGCTTAAGCACAGGTTTAGGTCTCTGTGACTTAAGACTTTCAAACCCTATGAGCCGTGAGGGTCCCATAAGAGAGTTCTCCTTACGAGTCGTGAGGATCTCGTAAGCGTATTTTCTCCTTAGGAATCATGGGGATTCCTAAGTGTGTTGTTCCCTTGTAAGTCGTAAGGATCTCACGCGGGTGGTTTCTTCTTACAGGGTCGAGAGGATCCTGTAAGGGTTTTTTTAACGAAGTTGCGCCCTTTCGGGTTTTCACAAACATTCGCCGGTAGTCCTGCTGTTTTTACTCACGGAGCCCTTTCGGGTTTTCATCCGTGCCCCTCTTGCTTATGGACATACCGTTTTTTTTTATTCTTTTTATTTTCTTTTTCTAATCTCTTTTTTTTTTACGAGGTCGCGCCCTTTCGGTTTTTTTTTTTACGAACACTCGCCGGCAGCCCTGCTGTTTTTACTCACGGAGCCCTTTCGGGTTTTCATCCGTGCCCTTTTTGCTTATGGACATACCGTTTATTTTACATTTTTTTATATCTCGTCAGCCTAAGGATGCTGCGGTATTAGTTTAAAGACGTTTCGGTCTGCTATTAGTTTAAGGACATTTCGGTCCATTGTTAGTTTAAGGACGTTTCGGTCCGTCATGGAGAAGGCTGGCCACTGCTTATAGAGCTTGAGCTTAGGAAGATAGCGAGCGGACATAGTCGTCGTCATCTATCATTGATCTAAGCCGTGGCTTATTAAGCATAATATTTCTTTAGGAAGCGGCCGTTTATTGGCCTGAAAGGCCTTTCACCGTGCATGTCCATGAGTAGATAGGCTCCACCCTGGTAAACTTTATCTATGATGTACGGGCCTTCATAGTTTGGCTCGAACTTTCCCCGCTTGGCGCGATTGGGGATCATGGGCCTTTTGACTACTAGTACGAGTTCGCCTTGACGAAATGTCCTCGGTCGGGTCAATCTTTCGTATGAGCGCGTCATCTTTGCTTTATAGGCTTCCAGATTTTGCTGTGCTATGAGCCGGGTTTCATCAAGGGCGTCCAGCTCCTCAAACCGGAGGTGAGCATTTTCTTCATCCGTCAGCTCGTAGTGGACTGCCACTCGTAGAGATGGTAGTTCTATCTCGAGAGGGAGTACTGCTTCCGTCCCAAATACTAACGCGTATGGCGTTGTGTTTGTGGCCGTTTTAAACGTAGTTCGATACGCCCAAAGAGCCTCTTGCAATCTTTCGTGCCAATCTCTCTTATTTCGTGACACTGTTTTCTTCATGATCTTCGTCAAGGTCTTGTTGAAGGCCTCAGCTAGACCGTTAGCTCGCGGGTTATAAACTGAGGAGTATCTCCAGTCTATATTGTGCTGCTGTGCGAAACGGCTAATTTTATGACTTCGGTAGGCTGGCCCATTATCAGAGATGATTCTTCTCGGGGTTCCAAACCGGTATATGACGTGCGTTCTGAAGAAATGGAGGATGTTCTCCGTTTTCACTTCCCTCAACGGTACCGCCTCTGCCCATTTGGAGAAGTAATCAGTCGTCGCCAAGATGAAACGATGTCCCTTTGACGATGCTGGTTCGATGGGACCGACTATGTCAGTTCCCCACATTTCGAATGGCCAACTAGCTACTGTTGGATGCAGTGGATTGGGATGCTGATGGGTGAAGTCCCCATGAATTTGGCATGGATGACATTGCCTCGCGTATTCCAGGCAATCCTGCATCATCGTGGGCCAGTAGTAGCCCATCCGCTTTATCTTCAACTTCATCTTAGGGCCTGCTTGGTGGGAACCGCAGAGTCCGTCGTGAACTTCTTGGACGACCCTTCTCGCTTCGTCAGGTCCTAAGCATCTCAACCACAGAGAGTCGAATGACCTCTTGTATAGAGTATCATTGACGAAGGCGAAAGACAGAGCTCGTTTCATGAGCTGATGTCTTGTGGACACCTCTTCAGGTATTCGTTGGAACTTGAAGTAATCTATGAAGACTTCTCTCCAGTCCCCGGTATTTTCCCAGTCTTTTATTTGCAGGGTTGTCTCCTCTTTCACTCCTTTTTCTTTAGACGATTTCGGAGATATTTCTGTTGGGGCGAGCACTCGACGGCTCTGTACCACGATTCTAACGTCGTCGAGGTTCTCGTCAGCCAGTTCTTTAGCAAGTTTGGCTAGTGCGTCTGCTTTGCTGTTTTCCGCACGCGGTATACTTTCCAACGTGTAGGAGGGAATTTGGGTTAGCAGTTGCTGCACTTTTTCACCGTATTTTACCAATTCCGGTTTGCATGTTTGGTAATCGCCGTTCACTTGACTGACGACCAATTGGGAGTCCCCGTATATGAGGAGGCTCTCAATTCCCATATCGATGGCGATCTCGAGGCCTGCTATCAGAGCTTCATATTCAGCTTCATTATTCGTTCTCGGCTCTGTTAAGGAGAAGGCGAAGCGCATTATTCCTCCTTGGGGAGTCACAAAGATGAGTCCCACCCCCGATTTGATCATTGGCATACTTTGTTTATGCTTTTTCATAGAAGACGCCCCATCGAAGTAAAGCTCCCAACGGGTATCACCACTGTCGATTGTGTCAAACGCATATCTGTCTGGCAAATCGCAATTTAAAGGAGAATCGGCAGGTATGGGATGCTCAGCAAGGAAGTCGGCGATGGCCTGGCCTTTTACTGCCCTGAGAGGTTGATATTCGAAAATTCCATCAAGAGCAGGGCCCATTTAGCGAGTCGCCCTGTCAATATGGCTTTTGACATTAAATATTTAAGAGGGTCCACTTTTGAAATAAGACGGACCTCGTGCGCCAACGCATAGTGCCTAAGCTTTGTTATTGCGAAGATCAACGCCAGGCAGTGTTTTTCAATGGGAGAGTAGTTGCTTTCTGCCCCCAGCAGGACTCGACTTAAGTAGTAGAGTGCTCTTTCTTTCCCTTGATCGTTCTCTTGTGCCCATAATGCGCCTAAGGAACCTTCGAGGGCGGTTGTATAAAGAATAAGAGGCTTCCCCTTAACCGGAGCAGCCAACACCGGCGGGTTCTGCAGGTATTGCTTGATCTCATCCAGTGCGCCTTGGCATTTTTGATCCCAAACGAATGGGGTTCCCTTCTTCATCAGGTGGCTATAAGGACGGCACTTTCCTGAAAGGTTGGCTATAAATCGCCGTATATACGCGAGTTTCCCTTGGAGAGACCGCAGCTGTTTGAGAGTCCTCGGCGGAGGCATTTCCATGATCGCTTTGATCTTCGACGGATCTATTTCAATACCTCGGTGTCGAACGACGAATCCCAGGAATTTGCCCGAGGAAACCCCGAACGCACATTTAAGAGGATTCATCTTCAAGTTGTATTGCCGAAGGCGTTGAAATACAGTCTTCAGATGTTCGAGATGTTCCTCGTATGATTTGCTCTTAACCACGAGATCGTCGATATAGCATTCGACGATTTCGTGTATAAGGTCGTCGAAGATCTACGTCATGGCCCTCTGATAAGTAGCACCGGCGTTCTTCAAACCGAAGGGCATCACTTTATAACAAAATATACCAAGAGGAGTCCTGAAGGCTGTGTGCTTCTGATCTTCAGGGTGCATTTTTATTTGATTATACCCCGATGAGCCGTCCATGAAGAAGAAAACCTCATGAGTGGATGTGTTGTCTATCATCAGTTCGGTGACTGGCACTGGGAAATCATCTTTTGGGCAGGCTTTATTAAGATCCCGAAAGTCCACGCATATGCGCACCGTCCCATTTTTCTTCATCACCGGAACGATGTTGGCGATCCATTCAGGGTATTGAACTTCCTGGATGAAGCCAGAGTCTATCAGCTTCTTGACCTCAGCATTGATGCTCATCTCAAGCTCGAGTCGCATTCTTCTCGGCGCTTGTTTGACTGGCTTGATGTCCGGGGATATCGCCAACTTGTGTACAGCAATTTCTGGATTTAATCCCGGCATTTCGGAATAGTTCCACGCGAAGCAATCTTTGTGCTGTAGAAGCACATCCTTTAATGCAGCCACTCTTTCTTCAGATAGCAGCTCGCTGATGAATGTCGGTCGCGGCTCATTTCCCGTCCCCAACTCAATTTTCTTGAGATTATCTGCAGTGGTATGTATTCCGTCCTCCAGTTCTTTCGGAGCTGGGGGAAATTCTGAGATTACCTCATCGCTGCCGCTTTCAAAACACCAAGGGAGGTTGTTCATGTCCTCGGACCCTTCTTTTAATATTGTTATCACATGGCAGGTGCGAATTTTCTGCCAATCCCAATGCGGAGTTGGTTTTATTCTTGTGTTTTCGGGTTCGTGCCTTTGCGGCGGCGCTACCCTCCAACTGTCAGACAACGCGAATTTGCCAAGCTGATATTGGTCTTCAACCCAATTCTTAAAGGTGAAGCAATCTTCAAGCGGATGTCCTACTACTCGATGGTAAAAGCAATACTTTGGGTTGGAGACTTCGCCTGCTTGTTCAGGGTGTTTAGACTCTGGCAACGTAAGCATTTGATGTTTTAGAGCGAGATCGAATATTTTCCTTGTTTTGTTCCGGGGAAATGAGTATGCTCGACCCATTTTCTTCCTGAGGGCTAAGTCAATAACGCTCGATTCTCGGATGCGTGGCTTCTTAGCTCTGCTTTGTGGTTGTCGAGTACCTTTTCGTCCCTTCGACTTGTTTTCGCTTTCGCGTCGAACCTTCTTTGTAGCGGGTTGACAAGGAGCGGTATTTTCATCTTTCACTGCCTGTTGAAGGAGGCGCTGTGTCCTGGCTTTCTCATAGATTGCCATTTCACGATAGTGATCATCTCGGGCTTTTTGACTCGCATCCCTTATAAGTTTGCTCATCTGGTCTTCGGACGATGGACTGGGCGGTTTTGTATCAGGAACTTTTGCTGGTTCAGGATTAGCATCCTCCCATTGAGCGTCCGCCTCTTCATCGAAGTCATACATGGCATAACAGCTGTTTACTAGCTCCCGCTTCTTTGGCCGGATGTACCCAAGCCCTTTGGTTTCTACTCTCCCGTTAGGCAGTTTGCATTGGGTCCCGGGAATGTTCCAGACCTTGTCATAGAATTTGGCTTTTCTAACGGTCTGTGTGAAGGACATCCCCTGGCGTTTCAGCAGTTTCTTCAAACCTTCGGTATAATATCGGGGAAGACGGATAGGCTGAAGCCTGTCGAGCGTGGGATCCGCGCCATGCCAAATTTCTTTTTCTACTTTGTTTTCTTCAGAACGGTAGAATAGGATTGCCTTCTCGCCTTTTCGTCCGGGAGGGATATAGAATGTCTGCAATTCTTCTACGCTGTTGGTGTCGAGTGTATCCAGTTCTTTGTAATGTTCAAGTGGCACCATAGTTATCTGCAGACTTCGCTCTTCATCAGCGGAAATCCGTATCGAAGGCCGAGCAGGGAATACAGCATGAACTTCATCCTCTGAATCACTACCGAAGATCAACGAAGGAACGGATGGTCCTGGCCTGGTAGATTGGGATGGACCTGAATAAATTATATCCTCTTCCTCGGTGTCACTGCCGAAGACAGGGATGGTGGCATTAGTTTTGTTCTCCGGTTTGTGACACCTTTCCGTGTCTTCGAAGCTCGGCAAGAAGTATTTGGCATCTTCATACTTGCGAACTTCGTTCACGGAAAACGGATTCAACTCTACGGCCACAGTGTACTCGAGGCCATCCCTGGAATACTTCATGCACTGATGTTGTGTAGAAGGGATGATATTGTACTCATGTAGCCATGGTCGGCCGAGCAGAGCATTATAGCACGTCTTGGCATCTATAACATGGAATTTGATGTCTGTGACGAGCAACCCGAAGCGTAGCGTCAATATCACAGATCCAAGAGTCTTTGAGGATTGAGAGTCGAAACCGGAGATAGTGATCTTGTCTCGGGCGAGGTGTTGGACACTCATGCAAATTTCTTTTAACACCCGTACATTGAGTAAATTGACGGACGATCCGTTATCGACCAAGATTTTACCTATCTTTATGTCATGGCAATATCCTGAGACGTAAAGGGGGCGATTGTGTTCACACATCCCGAGGAGAAGGTCTTCATCACCAAAAGCAACGTCGGCTGTGTGCACTTCTTCTAATTCGTCTTTCATCTTTTCTTCGGCTAAGAAGGCTTGAAACTGGTCCGGATCTTGTAGCGCCTTAATCAAAGAGTCTCTGGCTTTCTTTGATAGTAACAAGGCATCAAGGATACTGAGCTGAGAGGGCAGTTTCCTCAGATGTGCCAGAACGTTGTAATCCACCTTACTTCTCTTCGGCGGGTTCTTGGCGTTTAGCTCTTCCAGAACTTGGTCATCTAAAACGATGTCTTCAGAGACCTTTTCTTTCCCTTTATCTTTTCTATTCGAGGGTCCGAGGTTATTTTCAGGCAGTGTCCGATTCCGCAGCCGGATATTTTCGCAAACCACTGGCTCCTCTTCTTTTCCCGAAGTTGACTCTTTAAAGAGAGGGGCAAGCTCTAGCTCCTCATCCGAGTCGCTCCCAAATGTAGGCACTTGTGACCTGGTAGTGTTAACCATGTGACAGTTGCCGGCAGTTCTTTCAAGCACTTTGGTCGTGTTTCTTTGCTCCCGATGAATCTTACGCTTTTCCCGTTTAAAGCGTTGTTGATTAGCGACGTATCCTTGCCACCATCTATCAAACGCTTTGCACTCTTGGGTAGAATGTGAGACCTTCTGATGATATAAGCAATAAGAGGGGTGCATTTCTACCATGCTAGTAACTTTTTCTTCTGAGGGTGGTAGCTTCATGCCCATCGATATGGCCTTAGCGAACTTCTTTTTTATCTTGAATTGGCTTTTGTCAGCGGTGGAGGCATTTTGCTCCAGTGGGATCATCTCAGCTCCTCCCTCAAGTCGCTGGCGCTTGGCCGTTTCGAATATAGCCGTCTCGCGTTCTTGATCAGCTTTACTTTTCAATCGAGCTTCACTAAGAAACGCGTCAATCATTTCTATTGATAATTCCGGAACCCTTGACTCAGTATTTGCCCCCGGCGTTTTGGTGCCAGAAGTCCCTTCATCGTTCGAGGTCGAGTGAGAGATCATATGACAGCTCGCCACGTATTCCTTGGATTCATCTGATGAACTTTCCTCCTCATCTTCTTTTTGAAAGACGTGATCAAGGAAATCTTGGAGCGTAACGGGAGTTCGCGCCTTCTGGTTATATTCATCCAGCGCGTCGATTTGCTTTTGTAAGTCGGTGCGCTTGTCGCCAGGCTTCACGGGCTTCTTAGATTTCTTCTTCTTCTTTTTCGAAGATTTTGACGGCTGGTTATGAACGCTTGAACTACCACCATCGGTCTTCGGAGTCGGACGTGGCTTCAACATCCCTTCTATAACCTGCGGCTCCAAGGGGTTCTTCCACTTGACCGCTGGACAGGTCTGAAGATCATTTAGCATTCTCCTCGTTTTGGCCGATAATACGACTTCCCAGGGAGTTTCTTCAACGACGGAGCATGTTGCCCCCGGCGTATTTGTCCCCTTAGAGGTGTGGGGCTGCGGGGGATTTACCTTCCATTTGTCGGATAGCGCGAATTTGCCCTGGCGGTACTGGTTCAAGCCAATTTTTGAAAACGTAACAGTCTTCGATCGGATGTCCTAGCACTCGATGATAAGGGCAGTAATTAGGCTCATTGACGTCACTTGGTTGCGACGGACGTTTTGGATCTGGCAGATTTATGAGCCTATTGCGCAATGCCAGCTCAAATAACCTCCTCGTTTTATCACGGGGGAAAGAGTAAGCACGCCCCATCCTGTCCTCAAGGGGTACGTATGGGCGCGTATTATTTGGACGAGCAACCGGCTTCGAGTCGTTCGGTTGTGGTTGGGCATTAGCGACGATGATCGCTTTTCCCTTTCCTTTATCGTTTCGAGAGTCCGGCTTCGGGAGAGGGGGTTTATGGCCCATCTGGTCCATCTGCGCCAATTTGTCGATCAAAGCCTGGAAAGAAGTCGTCTTGAAGAACATCATAAACTGCGAAATGGTTGCTTGTGGATCAAGGGTTCCGACAAACATTCCTACCGCAGGGGCTTCTTCTATGCGCTGTTCACACTTAGACCATAGATTACGCCACCGTATAGCGTACTGGACCCACGTCTCGCCGGGCTTTACCCTGGCGTTAATCAGCGCCGTCATCGGAGTACGCTCGCTGGCACTTGCAAAGCGTTGGGTGAAGAGCAGCTCCATCTCTGCAAAGGTTTTAATAGAGTCGTTGGGGAGCTCGGAATACTATTCGAACGCCGTATCCGATAGGCTTCCAACAAACTGGCGCAGCAAAAGCTTGTCGCCGCCGCCGGTGTTACCGCAAAGCGCTCTGAACTGGGCGACATGTTGATGGGGATTGCCGGTCCCTTTGTAGACATGAAACTTGGGAATTGTATAACCCGGCGGGTACTTGATTTGGTCATACCAGCCCGGATACGGTCGCCCCGTTTTTACGACGTGGCCGGCTGCTTCGGCCGCGTGATGAACCTTTATTTGCTGGGCTATATATTCGTCCAGATCAGTTTTAGAGATTGTGTCTTCTTTAGCCGTCGATAGAACGGGCTGAGGGTTTGATGTTTCTCCCCTATCATCCCCAAGGACGATCGGGGGTTCTTCAGTCGGGGGCTCTGGTTGTATCATCATCCCTATCATGTCCTGGAAGAGGAGGCCCATACGCTGTATATTGGCTGCTTGTTCAGCAGCCTCTTTGTCTTTCTTTTCCAGTACTCGGCGGAGGAACTCGGCGTCGGTCTCTTCCTCTTGGTGTTCATCTAAAGACGTCTCAGGATTCTCTTTTGGCCCCGTGAGTGCAGCCATTGTAGTCATCATCTCCTGGAGCTTTTGTTGCTGCTCCTGAGACTTAGTCACTGACCGGGTAAGTGGTCGGTGACCCGTAGAAGTACGACTTTCTTCCTTCCCCGAAGCCATATAGACCGTATGAACTGTTATGCCCCCTGACTTGGGGCGTTTAGGTTCACCGCTCTTAGACTTTGTCAGTGTCACGGGAGCTTTTTCTGGCCTCTTCCTTTTATGGACCTTTGAGGTTGAAGGAGCCGTTGAAGCGGGCATTCTAGCATTTGTTGCCCCCTGCTGTTTAATGGGGCGATTCTTGTCTTTTTCCACTTTTGCCCTTTTCTGGCGACGGAAGTGGTCTGAGTCAATCACGGAGTCTTGAACCCTCCGCCAAACTTTATAAATTTTCGACGACAGCCGTTGAGGGGGCTGTTCCTGTTTCGTCTCCGGAGCTTTTTCCATGGGTGGAGGAGACCTTTTCAACGTAGCAACCGGGGAGTTCTTTCTCACCTTCCTCAGCAATTCAAAGCTGTTCCCAGTTGGAACAGCAGCATTGACCTCCACCACTGGAGCAGGTGGGGTTAGCCCTGAGGGGGAGTTGCCCCCTGCTTTCCTTATTCGCTGCCAATGGTGACGTCGCGCACGACGAGCTGTTGGGACGGGCTCGGAAATCGAGGTGGTTTCTTGCTGCCCCCTGTTTGAGTGTGGGGTAACTGCTGATGTCAGCCTATCGAAGACTGATGCCTTCTGACCAGCTGGGGGAGGAGTAGGAATCGTCAATCTTGTGAAGACCGACCCTCTGATAGGAGAAGCCGCTATAACGACTTCCAAAGCAGCGGCCGTTGCCCTCTTTGGGACAGCCACCTTATAGTTCTGACCCAGCCTGGTGAAAACGGAGGCTGTTGGTTCAGTAGCAGGCGACCCGTTGACAGGGGTCGTGGTAGCAGTGAGCCGATCGAACACCGACTTCTTGTTCGCTTCCGGTACGGATATCGGCATAGAGAAGCTTGTAGGTGGGACCATGGTCCCGAAAAACAGGCCGGTGGTGGCCTGGGTCACCTGTTCAACCGGCAGAGTCAGGAAGGAAGCCGCCTGGGGCCCATATGCTACACCTCTCGGTGAGGTGGAACGTCCGTTGCAGTGGCATTTCGAGCAGTTGGTGCAATTGGTGGCCATTGAATGCTTGAGTTCTGTACCAAACAAAAGACCAAATCTTAGCAACTTGAAATCCGAAGGCAATCATTTAACAAACAGCGACTGGTTCGCGAAGACGACACACGAAGTGTGGAGTGGAAAGAGGAAGAGGTCCCACCGGGCGTGCCAGAATCTGTTCCCCTCCGAACGGCGGCCCGGACTTCGCGTCCGTTGCCTGAGGTTCGGGGCAGATGCTATTTGGTTTTATCCGTCTATCTCTCCGAAGATGCCAAGTTGATTTATGGCACCTCGTATCGGAGGTTTAGACGGATGCGGCCGATGTAGCAGACTTCGTCAGATTCCCCCTCAGGGTGAGGGGTTTTTGATTGTGGGGACGCTCTTCCCTGCAGGCGCAAGCCCCTGCAGTTAATTACGCTACCGCATCGCGGTAACAACTTTCTCCTACTCCAGAATTTCACTTCGTGTCGTGTGTGTTTGTTTTGTTTGTGGTTGCCCGTGGATTGTATACGGAGACTGAGTGATGTCGTCACCCGTAGGACGTGGATTAGTCCAAATCCGTATTTAGTTAGATTTGGGTTTGGTGTTTTTAGTTTAAGGATGCATTAGCCGCGTTGCGGCTAAGACCAACTCAAACGTTCGTCAAGGATACGTTAGTCCTGTTTTAGACTACGATCGACCTGACGTAGTGATTGATTTAATTATCTGGTTGTCGGGACTCATCCCTCTCTGACGTCGTTGAGGAATTACAGCGACAAATGTCAAAGGAGTTCAGAGATGTACCCTCGAACCAAAGTTGATTTGGAGTTTTATCATTTATTTGAATATCTAAGGACACGTTAACCGTATTTGGGGTTAAGATCAACTTAGACGGGACCGTTTAGATCCAACAAAAGAGCGTTTGGGCCCTATTGTGCCAGTTTAGGGGACGTGGCGGTCTATCGCCAGTTTAGGGACGTGGTGGTCTATCGCCAGTTTAGGGACGTGGTGGTCCAACATTAGTTTAGGGACGTTTCGGTCCGATATTAGCTTAGGGACGTTTCGGTCCGACGTTAGTTTAGGGACGTTTCGGTCCGATATTAGTTTAGGGACGTTTCGGTCCGATATTAGTTTAGGGACGTTTCGGTCCAACATTAGTTTAGGGACGTTTCGGTCCGATTAGATAAGTGGTCGTTGGGACCCGTCACCTCTTTGACGTCGTTGAGGGATTACAACGACAGGCGTCAAAGGAGTTCGGAGATGTACCCTCGAACCGGTCATGAATTGGTTTAGGAGAGCCATTTTAATTTAAGGACTTACAGCCAGGATTGGGTTAAGTCCAATTTTTTTTATTTATTTTAGGCTCTGCCTGACTGAAAGAATCAGTCCAAACAGGGCTCTGCCCCTTTATTATTTTGCAATTTGACTTGGGCCAGGCCCTTAAGAATTTTCCAAACAGGGCTCTACCCTTTTATTATATTTTGTTTTGATTTGGGCCAGGCCCTTTTAAATAATGAGCTGCACTTGGGCAGAAAATCAATAATTTTCTTGATTTGGGCCAGGCCCTTTTAAATAATGAGCTGCACTTGTGCAGAAAATCAATAATTTTCTTGATTTGGGCCAGGCCCTTTTAAATAATGAGTTGCACTTGTGCAGAAACTCAAGAATTTTCTTGATTTGGGCCAGGCCCTTTTAAATAATGAGTTGCACTTGTGCAGAAACTCAAGAATTTTCTTGATTTGAGAACAGAAGTGCATAGCACTTTTGATCTAAATTTGGATCAAAGGAAAACAAGTTCTTCTTGTTTTCCCTGATTTTACAGAACCAAGGGTTCATATCAAGTGCAAGGCACTATTTATTATTCTCTGATTTTACAGAACCAAGGGTTCATATCAAGTGCAAGGCACTATTTATCATTCATTTCATTTTTTTTTATCTTCTGTTCTTCATAGATTTTTCTTTTCTTCCAAAAGAAGTTTTTTAACTTTTTTTTTGTTCTTGAATAATCTTCAAGAGTTCTTTCTTTTCTCTTTTTTTTCCAGAAGTTAATTCTTCTCTTGAGGATGATGATGATTTTTGAATGAGGCTTGGGGTCTTATTTATAGTGCCCACAAATTTGTTGAATTTTTTTATCAAGATCTTTCCTGAATAATTTTGGGAATTTTCCCACCATTGGATCTCTGATCCAAGGGTCCCTGTTTTACAGAAGAACAGAAAAGATTTACTTAAATTTTCATTCTGTTGCTGCGCAACTCACCAGCGCGTGACACGTGTCGCGCTGTCGTGCGCTTGCGCAGTTGCGATTGCACAACTGTGCAGACACGTGTCGCGCATCCATGCGCTTGCGCAGTTGCGATTGCGCAACTGCGCAGACACGTGTCGCGCTGTCGTGCGCTTGCGCAGTTGCGATTGCGCAACTACGCAGACACGTGTCGCGCATCCGTGCGCTTGCGCAGTTGCGATTGCGCAACTGCGCAGACACGTGTCGCGCATCCGTACGCTTGCGCAGTTGCGATTGCGCAACTGCGCAGACACGTGTCGCGCTGCCATGCGTTTGCGCAGTTAAGTCTTAATTATGTTTTCTGAAGAGCCTTGCTCTGATTGGACGCATTGTCTTGGGCGTTACGCTGCCGAATCAACTTCTGCCATGTGGCAAATTGCGCGCTGCGCACGGGAACCGAAGCTTTGCTTCGAATTTTGAATTTTCAAAATTTAAGTAGAGCCTTGCTCTGATTGGGGGAAACAGAGGATCCAACGTATTAGCCTCGATTTAGCATCCTTCTTCGCAAAAAGGTGGCGAAGAGCTGAATGATCCGTATACATAATGACTGGAGAGCCGATTAAATAAGGCCGAAATTTTTCAAGTGCAAACACAACTGCTAGAAACTCTTTTTCTGTTGTTGTGTAGTTTAGTTGGGCCTCATTTAATGTACGGCTAGCGTAATAAATCAAGTGCGGCATTTTGTTAATGTGCTTTCCAAGGACATCACCAATGGCAAAATCTGATGCGTCGCACATAATTTCGAAAGGTTGCGTCCAGTCTGGAGATGAAAGAATGGGCGCAGAAATGAGAGAGTGTTTCAAAGACTCGAATGCTTCCATGCAAGTTGAGTCGAAATCAAATGTTGTATCCTTGGCCAATAAGAGAGTCAAGGGTCTAGCAATCTTGCTAAAATCCTTGATGAACCGTCTATAAAATCCGGCATGGCCAAGGAAAGCTCGGATGTCTTTGACGCATTTAGGAGGAGGAAGATTAAAGATGACTTCAAGTTTGTCTCTATCAACCTCTATGCCGTTTTGCGAGATGACATGTCCTAAGACGATGCATTCTCGTACCATAAAGTGGCACTTCTCCCAATTCAAAGTTAGGTTCTTATCCCTACAGCGGGTAAGAACTGCATCAAGATGTCGTAAACACTCGTCGAAGGAGTCACCAAAAATGGAGAAATCATCCATAAAGATCTCCAAGAACTTTTCAACCATGTCTGAAAAGATCCCCATCATACACCGCTGAAATGTAGCGGGTGCATTGCATAACCCAAAGGGCATGCGACGATAAGCAAAAGTGCCAAAGGGACAAGTAAATGTGGTCTTGTCTTGATCCTCTTTGGCTATGGAGACTTGGTTATAACCGGAATAGCCATCTAAAAAGAAGTAGAACTCATGCCCCGCCAATCGTTCTAGCATTTGGTCAATGAATGGTAAAGGAAAGTGGTCCTTTCTTGTCGCGGCATTGAGTTTTCTATAGTCGATACAAACTCGCCATCCCGTTTGGGTGCGAGTGGAAATTAACTCATTTGCCTCATTGGTAATGACCGTGATGCCCGATTTCTTTGGCACGACATGAATGGGGCTAACCCATTGGCTATCCGAGATAGGGTAGATGATACTACTATCAAGACATTTAACAATCTCCTTCTTGACAGCCTCTTTCATAATGGGGTTGAGGCGTCTTTGTGGATCCCTTGCTGGCTTGGCATCATCCATCAAGTGTATATGATGTTCAACTATGAGGGGACTAAGCCCCTTGATGTCGGCCATAGACCAGCCAAAAGCTTGCCGATTATTTTCTAAGACCATTAAAAGGGCCTTCTCTTGCTCAAGAGCTAGAGAGGCCGATATGATAACGGGTAAGGTCTCATTATCACCTAGATAAGCATATTTTAGGTGCGACGGCAAAAGCTTTAGTTCGAGTTTAGGAGGTGAAACAATAGATAGTAACAATGGAGTAACTGTTTCAAACTCGAAGGATTCCATCAAAGGTTCAAATCGAGTGTACGCAACCGAGTCGGATGGTTCAACTAACTCATCCGAAAAATCAAAAGACTCAAGCTCGGGTGGTGAGTCTTCAAAATCGTCTACAAAGGTGAAACACTCATAATCGTTGTCCGCCGTGAAAGCTGTGTTGGATTCTAGGAGGAACGCACTAGTGGCGTCAACACTGCTGTAATCGAACATGAAATTTTCGAACTCACAGTTCTCCTCCGCGATCTCATTGATCGAGCAAATATCAAGTACGCTAGAATTAGGCTCGGCAGGCTGATTTCCCAACTTAAAGATGTTGAGTTCAATTGTCATATTGCCAAAAGATAGATTTATTGAACCGTTACGACAATTGATCACTGCGTTAGAAGTCGCCAGGAATGGTCGACCAAGTATCACCGGAATTTGACTCCGGGGGTTAGCGACATGTTGTGTATCCATAACAATAAAGTCTACGGGGAAAATGAAATCCCCAACTCTAATTAACACATCCTCCAACTCTCCCCTAGGATGGGTGATTGATCGGTCGGCCATTTGGAGAGTGCAGTGAGTGGGCTTAAGCTCTCCAACGCCTAATTGCTTGTACACAGAATAAAGTAGCAAATTGACACTAGCACCAAGATCTAATAGTGCTCTATTGATGTTCTTGTCCCCAATTGTTATCGAAATAGTAGGAAAACCGGGGTCCTTTTGCTTTGGGGGTAAAGAATTTACAATAGCATCACTAATAGCACTAGCCACGAAAACTTTCTTTGGTACTTGTGACTTCCTCTTTTTGGTGCATAAGTCCTTTAAGATTTTTGCAAATGAAGGAACTTGTTGGATTGCATCCAAAAGAGGGATATTTATGCTGACCTGTTTGAATAACTCAACAATCTTCTCTATTTGTGGAGTTGGTTTATTGGATCTCAACCGGTTTGGAAAAGGTACATTTTGAAAGGTTGTTGAGTCCAATTTTTGCAGATCAGATTGTTGAGTTGGAACGGAACCCCGTGTAGATGTGTTCGTGTTGTGAGAAGTGGGTCCGTTCGAGCTAGAAGAAGTAGAGCCGTGTGAAGGATGGAGAATAGGCTCTAATGAAGAAGAAGAAGGTGAAGAAGAACCACCGGCGGGGGTGTCATGGTTAATACCCACATTGTTTTGCAACACTTTTCCGGATCTCAACGTGGTCACAGCATTTACGTTATGATTTTGCTGTTGATATGCAGCATGTGCGTGACCGGGATTGGGCAGTGGTTGAGATGGGAGCTTTCCTTTCTCTCGCTCGCTCAATGCTGCATTGAGTTGTGCAATTTGTGCCTCAATAGATTTGATGCTTTGATCCTGTGAGGCACTGTTTTGCACCAAAGATTGAATAGAAGTCTCTAATCTTGCTGTAGATTGTGTAGATTACTTTAGGAACGCATCTAGACTTCTTTCGAGCGAAGTAACCTTGTCATTATTAGGTTGAACAAAATTGTTTGGCGGGTAAGAATTGTTAGGCACAAAATTGTTTACTTGATTAGGGTAAGGTTGCTGTTGAAAAGGTTGCTGTTGAAATTGAGTTTGCGGAGGTGCTTGTTGTTGTTGTGGAGGAGGAGGCCTTTGAAAATTGTTATTTCCTTGGAATTGTTGATTTTGGTTCCAAGCGAAATTTGGGTGACTCCTCCACCCCGGATTGTATGTCGAAGAGTATGGATCGTTTCTCTGTCGTTGCTGGTAGGCAGTATTGACTTGATCATGTCCTTGAGTAGATGCATTGTAAGGACACTCTTCGGTAAGATGTGATGGATCCGAACAACAAGCACAAACAGTTCGTGGAGGCACAACAGGGGTAGGATAAGACGATGAGATTTTGGTCTCAATCGCTTCTAGCTTTTTCGTAAGAGCGGCCATCTCGGCCTTCATAGCAATCGACATATCTAATTGATGTATGCCTGCCCTAGATTGACCACTAGAAGAAGATGATGTGGTCTTGGTGCTCTCCCACTGAATTGTTTGTTTACTAAGGTCCTCAAGAAACTGCCATGCTTCCTCACTAGATTTGGTTAGAAAGTGACCTTGACAAATTGTTTCTAACAACTGCTTCGTTGCCGGGTTCAATCCCTCGTATAATGTTTGGCAGAGTTGCCAACTTTCGATCCTATGTTGAGGGCATTGAACGAGTAGGTCTTTAAATCTTTCAAAATACTTCCAAAATGGTTCGTGAGGAAGCTGGGAAAATTGTATAATCTCATTACGGATTCTAGCAGTTTTGTGGTGAGGATAGAACTTTTTAAGAAAAGCTTTCACAAACTCATCCCAATTTCTAATTGAATGTGATGCTGTGCTATATAGCCACTTCTCGGCTAAGTCACATAAGGTGAAAGGAATGACCCTTAGCCTTATAGCGTCATCACTTATTTGGGTCGTTTTCATCATAGCGCACACGTTTTGGAATTTATTGATAAAGATATAAGCATCTTCAGATTCCAAACCATGAAATTTTGGCTGCATATTGATGAAATGGGGTTTTATTTCAAAATTTTCCCCATTTGCCGGTGGGGGTGAAAGACAGGTAGGTAAAGAAGTGCGGACAGGGTAGAAGAGATCCTAGAGCGCAACTCGTGTGGGCACTTCAACAGGCGGTTGATTAGGGTTATTCGCACCTAACGGAGGTGGAATCATTCCCGTCGGTAAGGTATCATTAGGATTGTATCCCGATATGCCTTCGGAAGAAGAATTTGAAGGTGGAGGTAAGAAAGTGGACGGAGTTTCGACTTCGGTGTCGAAAGGTTTGTCGGTTGGTACCAACGAAACACGGACTAATCGGGCGTTAGTGTCCCTAGTCCAAAGTGACATACACTAAAGGGGTATTGTAGTCAGAAAAGTGAAAGACAGAATGTGGAGGTAAGATAACGTCAATGAGAGGAAGTGGTGTAAGTGAGTTGCAAGATTTCTTTAGCGACAAGTTGCAAGTTTTGAAAAGATTTTTTTCTTTCTTTTTTAATGTGAAATTTTTGCAAAAATATTTTTGAAAAGAGACTTGTGACACAAATACGATCAACCACACATGCACAATCAGGCCTAGATCTAGGGTCACCTAGGTCAGCTAGACAGCTCCGAACTAGGATTAGAAATATGACCTCAAACCGCCTCTTCATCGCCAATTGCGGCCAGGTAAGTGCCAGGTAAGTGGGAGGCTCCCCGCTACAAGTAGCGGTCCTAATTAAATAACCACTTGCCTTAGACACACTTGCCTAGACACCGCAAAATCAGGTTAGGATAAACGGTCGATGCCTATGACTAGTCCTTTGTCCTATTGAGCTCGAAGTCCTTAGGGCTGAGTCTAGTATTTTTTAATTAAGAGTGGTCAATGCAAATGCTTTAAGTGCTTTCTGGGGTCCTGGGAAGGGTGATGAAATCCCCACCCAATCTGAGTTTGGTCAATAGCCCCTTAAAGTCCGATTAAATTATGCAAAACAGTAAATTCACTTGCAATTAATTATTTTTAAGCGCGGCGCAAAGAAACCTGCAGAAAATCTATTATTGAGAAGGGGAGGGATATTCTTATTTTTATGCGAGAAGAATCCTGCAGAAAATTTGGGAAAAGATATATCGGGAGATTTCAGAGGGAAGAAAGATGAAACAAACAGTGTAATTTCCTCGAGATGACGTCAGATTCCTGCCGCGTTTTCGCGGTCCAAGCGCCTTAATGCCGCGTTTTCACGGTCAACTAGCCGGCACGGTTCCCCAGAAAATATTCCAGATGATGAAGTCACTATGTCACTGCCCTTCCACGGTCTTAGGTAGGTTTCGGCCGCGTTTTCGCGGTTGAATGGAGGGATCAGGTCTCCAGAAAATTTGTACAGTTCTGTTGTGGAATTTCCCCTCTGTTCTGATGTAGCGTTTTCTATTTCTCACACTGGAATTTTCCAGATCCGAGATTCTTCGCTGTTCCTGCAAAATTCAAACGATAAACCCTTCAAACAGATAAAAATTGATAAAACTTTTTGTACTTTTTTTCTATTTTCAGATTTTTCTATTGTTTTAAATTTATATTAACACGAAATTACACAAATGAAATTTTACGCCAACCCCGGCAACAGCGCCATTTGATTAAGAGATTTTTTTCGATCAAAAATATTTTACCGCAATCAGAAACGGCGTCGCTTTACAGCTAGCCGGTGAATACGGGTCGATCCACAGGGATGGTGTTAATTTTGCTAAGTGTTCTTACGAGCTAATTCCAATGGGTGTTTGGTCCTTTAATTGAATCTAAAAAAAAACTAAGTTGTACGATGGTTAAGAAACTTGCTAGGATTAGGTCTAAGGTGGAGTTTGGTAAGATTAAATTTCACACCTCTTTCAATGCCCTCAATTAAATCTCTTAGGAGTTATAGCAATTATTAGTAAAGGGGATTATGATGATTGGGAAGAAATGAAGTTTCTTCCTTTAGATCCTTGTCCGTACTTTCCTGATACTTGCTCTAACCTTCATGGAAGACATGCATGTCCGGTCCTTTATACTACGGTTTCACCGTTACCTCGTGGGTAGGGTGCCGTAGGGAGCGGATCATGCATGCATGCATGAAGTTCTAGTTATTAAAAATGATTGGGCACAAAAGAGATGAGAGATATTCATCTCTCAAACTCCTCCCTATTCCTAACCCTAACAAGCGAGGAAATTACTCGCTCATTAAGGGATCTGTTAAAAACGTCATTTTATTGTATGTAGTTTTTTTAGATCTAATAGATTAGTTACCTACTGCAGGTTAAGAGATTCTACGCTAGATTAAACTAGGGCAAATGATTGATTTATCTAAGGCAAGAATTAAATTAGAAAACTAAGGCAGAAAAATAAAAGACAACTTACAAGAATGATGCTCTTAAATCTTCAAAAGAATCTGAACTTTTATTTATCAAAAAGAGGCATCCCTCATACAATCTTTTGAATACATACTTATAGGAAATAGGAAAATTAGGGTTACAATTTCCCGCACATGTGCTATTACAGATATACCCCCGAAAAATCCCAACAAAAGCACCGACGCACCGCCACCAGACTTTTGCACCGACATGTGCAGCAGATGGCCGCGGAACCGCGGCATGGGTGTGGGTAGGGCCGCGGTTCCGCGGCCCCTTGGTGAGTTCGTCAGGTGAATTTTTCTGGGATCTTTCCTGATGCTTTGGGCTTTTTATTTCTCTAGTTCTTTTCTCCATTTGGCTTCTGGGTCTTCTCCAGATCTTTCAGTGAAACTTGTAGTGGTCTTTTAACTTGTTCATTTTGACATTTTGGACCTTGCGTTGCCTTGTACAATTGTGAACTGTTCTTCGTCTAGGCTTGACTAGGATCCTTCTACATGTTGGTCAAAAGTCCCACTTTTGTATCATCTTTTGTTGTTTTCACTGTTTTCGCTCCAAGAACCTGTATCCTGTAATATGCAGCAGACATGCGTCAAAAGCACCTGTTTATTTATAAAACGACTAAGAATGAGTAATATAATAATGCAATATTATGATATGAACAGGCCTCTTGGGCGATTGCCGCCGTCTGTGCCTGAGAGTCCCCCGAAGGATCTTGCCTCTGGCCGACCTCTCCATATACGACAGCAAGCTGTCAGCGACGGAAATCCCTGAGGGCACCTCATAGCGGAGGCCCCCCTCGTCCACCAAGATCGGGAAGGCCGGGGTCCGCGGAACTGTTCGTGGGAACCTCTTGAGAGGCGACGGCGGAGAGCCGGTCTTTACCTCCGAAGCCTGGGCATCCTTTTCCCGAACCCGTTTTCTGCTTGGCACCTAGCTGGGATCCAGGGCTCGGCCCGCAGTCGAACGCTGGGGTAGGACGACTGCCGGGGGAACCGGGACAGACGTCGGACAAGAAGAGATGGCACCTCCAGCTTTCGATCCCTTCTTCGGCTTGTGCATGGTTGCTCGGAGGTGGCTCAAGTCCATAGGTTCTGCACAAGACAAAATACAATGGAATTAGCAACACAAACAGAAATGAAGACAAACGCAATCTCCTAACTTACCGACGAACTAGGCGGGGCTGAGCCCAGCCCAACTAAGGGCCCGCTCAGAAAGCAGCACGTCGGCCCGAGGAATGGGCTCCCACTCTGCCACTCTCACCGCGTCGGGATCATTGGACGGACTTCCCCACCAGCACCTATCCCTAGACCACTGGGTGGGCACGGGCTAGTCCTCACCCTCTGGCGGCCCAACAAAAAAAAACTTCTTCTTCCAATCGTGGATGGAAGAAGGCAAGACGACGACTCCTGACCCGGCTGCACTCGCCCATTGTTTCCTAAAGGAGAGGTAAACCCACCTCGGGTCGCCCGCACGAGTGCCGGGATAGCCTTTGTAAATAAGAGAGGAGGCAAGTATGGACAGGCTGAAGGGGATCATCTGCAACTTCAAACGGACTTGGAACCCAAGGAGAATCCTCCAGGAGTTCGGTACTAGCTAGCCCGAGGCTAGCCCAAAGTAATTCAGCGCTCTAACAACCTCGGGAGAGAAAGGCAGGCGCATTCCGGCCCAAAAGGCTTCCAAGTACAAAGCAATCTCCTTGCCTCGTACCTGATCTGCCCTCTCCCCCTCCCCGGCCAAACGCAACGTGTAGCCGGGAGGAATATGGAAACGAGTCTGAGCGTTGGCAAGCTCTTCCTCGTGCCTCACCCTAGACGGCAAGCCAGGCGCATTCGGGACCTCCACTCGGGGAGCCGCCCCCGTCGCGCGACCCTGGGAAGAAGACCTAACCCTAACTCCCTGGGAGGACTCCGGTCCAGAAGAAGAAGAAGAAGGAGGAGAAGAGAAAGGAGAAGAAGACTCTACAGAGGGCTCCCCAGACTCTACACCAACTGCATCTACAGACTCCTCAGAGGAAGACATCTAACCTGATGAAGAGAAGTCCTCGGGAAAGGAAACGCGGAAATCCCGACCTAAAGAGGAGAACGCCGAGCTAACAAGACCAAAGACGAGAAGATTATGAAGAGGAATGGGCCCTCACGTGGACCCCCACCTCTACTTATTGCCACCAACGTGCACAACCTACGGTGACGATTGACTCCCGCAAAAAACAACTCTTCGCATTCGAAGACCACGATCGCTCCACCTGTCGCACTCGCACTGGCCGTATCCTATCAGACGCCGGTGTTCAGACCATAATATTGCATTTTTCATCCTCCTATTCTTATCCATTTTATAAATAAACAGGTACTCTTGACGCACGTTTGTTGCATGTTACAGGATACAGGCTCTTGGAGCAAATACAGTGAAAAAGACGAAAGTTAATACAGAAAAAGGACTTTTGACCAACAAGTAAACGGATCTTACTCAAGCTGAGACGAAGAACAGTGCAAGGTCCAAAAAGACGAAAGTGAAACGGTCAAAAGATCCTTACAAGTTTTCACTGAAGATCTGTAGAAGACCCAGAAGTCAAACAGAGAAAAGTGGTGAAGAAACAAGAAGCCCAAATGCCCAGAATACAGCTCAAGAATTTTGGTGAGCTGAGCTCACCAAAGGGCCGCGGAACCGCGGCCCAAGCGCCTTATTGCCGCGGTTCCGCGGCCGTCTAATGCCCCTGTCGGCGCAAACTTTCTGAGTTGGTGCGTCGGTGCGGGTGTTGTGATTTTCAGTGGGCAAATTTGTAATTGCACATATGCGAGAGTCTGTAACCCTAGTTTCCTTCTTTGCTTATAAATTGTAATCAAAAATTGTAAAACCCCATGCCTCTTTTCAATCAATAAAATTCAGAATTGCTGGGAGTTTATTCAGATCTGTTCTATATTGCTTGGAGGGAGCCATCGAACTAGTAAGTTAATTTTAATACTTTGTTTTGATTCTTTTAATTAATATGTCTTTTCATCCCCTAATGAGCGAGTAATCTCCTCGCTTGTTAGGGTTAGCCTTAGGGAAAGGTTTGAGAGATGAGATCTCTCACCCCTTTCATGCCATCCACACCTAAGAGTTAGAACTCCATGCATGCACGCACAACCGCTCCCTACGGCATCCTACCCCTCGAGGTAACGATGAACCGTAGTATAAAGGGCCGGTTGCGCGTGTTTTCCATGGGGGTTAGGGTAATTATCGATGAAGGAAGGATAAGAATCTAGAGGAAGAAATATCTTCCCAAAAGATTCTAATCCACTTTATTGTTAATTACCACAATATCTAATAGATCTAAAATAAGGCAATGAAAGCGGTGAGGAAATCTTTAATCTCCAAACTTCCCCTAAACCTAACCCTAGCAAGACTTCAAATTAGATTAATTTAGTTTAGTGAAAGATCTAGGTTTTTATAGATTTAATAAACCAACCAAAACAACATTTGGAATCAACTCGTAAAGACGCATTAAGGAAATTACCCATCTCTGTGGATCGACCCGTACTCACCGGCTAGCTGCAAAGCGACGCCGTTTCTGATTACGGTTAACAAGTATCTTTGAGACAAATCAAATGGCGCCGTTGCCGGGGATGGCGTAAATTTCTTTCTGTGTAATTTCGGGTTGATATAAATTTTAAAAAAATTATAAAAATCTGAAAATAAAAAAAAAGAAATAAAAATTATCAATTTTGATCTGTTTGAAGGGTGTATCTTTTGAATCTTGCAGGAACATCGAAGGATAGCGGATCTGGAATTTTACAGAAGGCTGAACAGAAAAGTACATATCAGAACAGAGGAGAATTGGTGAACAGGAGCGACACAAATTCTTTCAGAATCTGAACCCATTACCAGGCCACGGAACCGCGGCCAAGGAGCACCCCAGACCGCGGAACCGCGCCCCTTTTGCCTCTTCAGCACCTCAAATTTTGTGGGTCTGTTCCTCCTTCTCCCCTCTGTCAACCTCCATATATCTCTCTGTAAAAACTTTCTGCAGGAATTCTTTGCGCTAAAAATTCTTTCTCCCCCTTCTAAATAACAGATTTTCTGCAGGTTTCTTTGCGCCGCGCTAAAAATTGATTGCAAGTGAATTTTATTGTTTTGCATAATTTAATCGGACTTTAAGGGGCTAATTGACCAAACTCAGATTGGGTGGGGATTTCATCACCCTTCCCAGGACCCCAGAAAACACCTAAAGCATGTGCATCGACCACAATTAATTAAAAAATACTAGACTCAGACCTAAGGATATCGAGCTCAATAGGAAAAGGACTAGTATAGGCATCGACCGTTTATCCTAACTGACTTTGCGGTGTCTAGGCTAGTGGTTATTAATTAGGCCCACTATTGTGGTTCCTTCTCACTTACCTGGCCGTACTTGTCGGTGAAGAGGCGGTTTGAGGTCCTATTTCTAGCCCTAGTTAGGAGCTGTCTAGCAGACCTAGGCGACACTAAATCTAGGCCTGATTGTGCATGTGTGGTTGATACATTTGTATCACGAGTCTCTTTTCAAAACTTCTTTGCAAAACTCTCACATAAAAAAAAAATCTTTTCAAAACTTGCAACTTGCCGCTAAGAAAACTTGCAACTCACTTCCACTCACTTCCCTTCATTGACGTTATCTTACCCCCACATTCTGTTTTTCTATTTTTCTGACTACACTACTCCTTTAGTGTATGTCACTTTGGACTAGAGATACTAACGCCCGATTAGTCCGTGTTTCGTTGGTACCGACCGACGAACCCTTCGACACCGAAGTCGAAATTCCCTCCATTTCCTTACCTCCACCTTCAAATTCTTCTTTCGTAGGTATGTCGGGATTCAACCCCAACGATACCTTACCGACGGGAATGATTCCACCTCCGTTAGGTGCGAATAACCCGAATCTTTCGCCTGTTGTAGCGCCCGCACGAGTTGCGCTCCAGGATCTCTTCTACCCCGTCCTCACTTCTTTACCTACATGTCTTTCACCCCCACCGGCAAATGGGGACAATTTTGAAATAAAACCACATTTCATCAATATGCTGCCAAAATTTCATGGTTTGGAATCTGAAGATGCGTATATCTTTATCAATAAATTCCAAAATGTGTGCGCTATGATGAAAACGACCCAATTAAGTAATGACGCTATAAGGCTAAGGGTCATACCTTTCACCTTATGTGACCTAGCCGAGAAGTGGCTATACAGCACCGCATCACATTCTATTAGAAATTGGGACGAGTTTGTGAGAGCTTTTCTGAAAAAGTTCTATCCTCATCACAAAACCGCTAGAATCCGTAACGAGATTATACAATTTTCACAGCTTCCTTCCGAACCATTTTGGAAGTGCTTCGAGAGATTTAAAGACCTACTTGTTCAATGCCTTAATCATGGGATCGAAAGTTGGCAACTTTGCCAAATATTATACGAGGTATTGAACTCCGCAACGAAGCAGTTGCTAGAAACCATATGTCAAGGTCATTTTCTCTCCAAGTCTAGCGACGAAGCTTGGCAGTTTCTTGAGGATCTTAGTGAGCAAACAATTCAGTGGGAGAGTACCAAGACCACATCATCTTCTTCTGTTGGTCAATCTAGGGCAAGCATACATTAAGTAGATATGTCGATTGCTATGAAGGCCGAGATGGCCGCACTTATGAAAAAGCTAGAAGCCATTGAGACCAAAATCTCATCGTCTTCTCCTGCCCCTGCTTTACCCACGCGAACTGTTTGTGCTTGTTATTCGAATCCATCGCATCTAACCGAAGAGTGTCCTTATAATGCATTTGTAAGTCTACGCTAGCGCCCCGGCAGTCTACAGACGCCAAATGCGGAACAAAAACTTTTTAACTGGCGCTATCGTATACTTTAACCCGGATCTGCCATTATTGCTAAACTAACAAACTGTAAAGAGTGTAGGAAGATTGTACCGAACGATCCGAGTCCTTCGTTCTTCAACCATCATCCCACGCTCCGTTGCGGCTGCTCCGATCTCGTCGATCTCCGATCTCCTCGTCGATGTGGCACCACATGATCGATTCTTTAAACGGGCTCCCGCCTCTGACTCGAGGCAACTCGATCGTCAAGTTTGCTAAAAGAGACGACCAAGAATGATGTAGAGAATGAGTAGATGACTTTGTCTCACTTCGTCCAAATCCGTGGACGATCAGTTAATGAAGTTGCCGTGGAAATCGGGTGATGGAATGAAATGAACTGTAAAATTCCATACACCCCGAATACTATCATAATCTTTTCTAACCAAAATGAAACATCAAGTGAAGTGAGGAGGAGAGAGAAGGCCGGCCACTTTTATATGATGGAGGGAGGTGACCGTAGGAGCAAGTGGTGACCATAAGCAAAAGCTTCTCACTTCAAAATATCTTAACCAAAACAAGAATGCTTTAATACAAAGCATGACTCACTTAAACCTAGTCACCCTTTAATAAATGCAAAGATGAGTCACTAGCCTAGTCATCATATCTAGAAACTTCTAGAATACTGACTCATCATATCTGAAGAAAAGATAAATCCGTCTTTAACAGAATGTTAAAAGACGGCTGATAGAAAACTGGAAACTGGCAACTTCCAAAAGTGATCCTGAAACGACTTTCAGGAAAACCCCGAAACTGTATAAATATACCCGCATTTGTATTACGACCGAATACAAATGCAACTGAGACAAAGATATTATACCTACTCAATATAATACTCGGATCCGGCTTAAACCAAAGCCGACCAGTATCATCTGCCCGAAAAATAACACGTGCGTAAACGCACGTGCATTTTCCGAACCCTGCCATAAAACCATACGGCCTCTACAACGTTTCGCCCGAACTTGGGAAACTGTCTGTGGGGGACTCTAATGACTCGTCAGCACCCTGGCAGTGGGTTTAACCACAAACCGTCAGCGGCACTAGCAATGCGTAACGGCTGCCCATGGACTGACCTCAAGGGAGACCGATGAGTGCGCTCAAGGGAGGCCGATGAGCGAACTCATCCAGAAACCCTACTGAGCCTAACAGTGACAATGTATATACAGTCCGGTCCGTTCGTCAATGAGTATCGCATATCTTCCTAGGGGGCTAGTAACGTCAGACCCCCAATAGCAGTATAAGTCGTGTCGGAGTGAAGCCCAATAACACCCTGAGATACTACTGGAGTACCTACCAGTAAATCTCCTACCATGGCCATGGATTTGTGTAATGGCTCTCCTAGACACAGTACGATCTCGCCCCCAATACCGGGAGAGACGAATCCCCTGCCGATCCGCTCACGTGCCTCCATATGGCTCGGGACTGTACCCAAAAACTACCTGTTTGCACGACTCCTTTGAGCCGTGGTAGGGTAGAAATCAAAGCACAGTGGGAACTCACACGAGACAAATGACGACCTCAGGTCGATGAACTAACCTGTACACATGTCACCAGGGAACTGCTATCTGACGATAGATATAATACTAACTAGCAGATTCCCGGCGAGTCCTGTCCGGTGTACTCATAACCCAATGAGCACCTGTATACATCTTAGGTGATCCAACTGACACCAGTGGCTTGTGAGACCGGCCACCGCCCCTCGTCGGGGTCTCGACTGTACACACTAGTCTACTCCGGAGTATCGATGCCCTGTCTCGAAACTCCCACGACTAGGGACCACAATTAAGGATATGCGTATAAACCACCCAACTCTCACTTATATGATCGCCATCATACTGTTGGTGGTAAAGCAAGATCCTAAGGGCTCTATCAAAGTGTAACATGCAATCAGTCACCTGAACATGTACACGACTGATAAAGGCAAACCAGATAGCATACTATCATCTCGAGTAAGACTGTCATACCGGTATAGGTCCTCCGCAATCATTGCAATCACGTACCTGCGATCCAATAATTGACTATGAGGGCACTATCTCCAACAATCTCCCACTTGCACTCAAGGCTAATATTGCGATGTCGACTACTCACAGCCCGTGTGAAACCGAACATCCAACTCCTCTACTAATCAGTTTCACAAAGCCCGTTTGAGAAACTATTGTGTTCGAGAAATAGCCTCAGTGAGTGGATCCGCCTAGAAGTATCTTTCTATATCTCTCTTAATCTCAAGTTCGCGGAGAAAACCATCTCCCGAATTGAGTAATACCTGTCTTAGAACATGTCTGGATATCTGATGGGACCTTAGTTCATAAATGAACTCCATATCCAAACTTCTTAGACTGTATGGATCACTGAACCTAATCAGTATCCGGCACCATGCCACCCACAGTATCCTCTGGAACCACCTGTCCATAATACTGTCCCTCGTCAAAGGGAAAACTAAAAACTCTGACAATCACTCTGTCATCCATGTCACCTTTGAAGCCTGGAATGATAACCGTCTCCCGAAAGAGGCTGCCGTTATCAAATCCGTAGAACATGTACCAATGTTCTAAAACTGCTTCCTTATGTTTCTCCAGGATTGGATTAATACAAACTTATTGCATCTAGTGCAAAAACAACATTTGGTGCGGTACTTGACATCTCATGATTGACTCAATTGCCTAAGCAAGTGATCTGCCAATCATGCACATCCCTCTCCCCTTTAGTCTATACGACACCTTTAGAGAGGGTGACTCCATCACCTGCAGGTACACTACCATGCTAGGAGTCAACTATTCTAAAAACCATTAGAATATCTGTCAACGTACCCACGTTGGGAAACTACCCAAATCCAGATCTAAAACCATAGATCTAGAAACCAGAATGTCAAATATTATATCCATATCCCGTCTGGAGAAACAACTGTGTGACGACCACAGTACAACCGATCGTAGTATAGGAATTTTACTTCCTACTCTGTGTATGTCATCCAGATACCATGACATCACACCCTACTACCTTCTTAACTGATCCATCCCCTATTCTGATTGAAGTCAAACCCATGACTGTCACATCAAAATTAGATGATCTATCTCCGCTATAATTGCTCAAGTCTATAAATAGATATAAGCATCTTGCCCACTATGCTTCCGCTGCTCCCACTGACTACGACAACCCTCCTACCGGGTCTCATATCCTGGAACAACAGTAGTGTCAAGTCTGGGTAGATAAGAACCTCCCTGTCACCGTCCTTGAGCCTACCGAAGTATCTCTCGGGCGTCTGAGGTTGCCTACCATACCTGCGGAGTGGCTATTGGAATGTCAAACCTGATTGAATATATGGGTCCTATTAAATTTTCCGTAATCGTTCGTGGTTCTGGAATCACTTCCAGTTCTACCATACTTCCACTACTGTTTTCTGAAAAAGATCTATTTTACTAAAACTGTGGCGAGTCAAGAACAATATCACTATTGATCTTCTAAATGGTAGAATATCAACCCTCGTCATAGCCAGGGTCAACCCACAAACAGCCATTACAGAAACGTGCCCTGAGTTATCCAGTGTCTGGTTTTAATCATAAGCTGGACAACTCCCCGTACCTTAATATCTTTTAAGGTACGAACTATTCTATATCCAATATAGAAACTTTGGCACTTATTTAATTGGAACCATATTCAATCCATGCATCTGTCTCCAGTGCATATCAACTTAATGGAAAAGAGGCCAATCAGCATTACTCAACTTAGGAATCCATCCACTTATGAGTAACCTGAAAGAAAAACACGTTTCTCAAAACCATCACTATCATCTGAATACCAATCACAAGAATCTACATCTTCGATCTCTTTGAAGAATCCCGATACTTGTGATACCTGGTTCTCTACTTTATTCTTATACCCACAACTTCTCAAAACTTAGACCTTGTATTTCTACGAAACACTCGTCTAAATACTAGAGAAGTTATAAGTAAACAGAACATAGTACGAGGACCTACCCCTTTGTCCTGATGGACACTGGACAACATACAATACTCTGTATAAGTCCGCTGAGTTAAACAACTCAAAACCTGTGCGTCGTAGGTTGAAAACTGTACCCTGGTGATTTCCTCAAATATCACCAATTACAACGAATTCCGATATAATGAGGATGATCACCTAATTCCCAATATCTTACTCCCACTCATCATCTGTAAAACCATACAGATATGAGAATGAAACCTGGTAAATACATACCCTTGGAGTAAGTGTCTAATCGGGAAAACAGTTTTTCCTTTAACAATGCACTGAAACATGAAAATGTTTCGTAGGGGTATCCTGGTATTCATAGCAATGCCTCTTCCATAATCCAATTCATGACTTCAACCGTATATTTTATTGCCATCTCTCCAAATCCCTTTATTTGTCTTTAGTCGTTACCTTCTGTACACCATCGTTAGGCTAAATGGTTTTCTTCCTTCCCTACCGTTCGGCACCAGCCTATGGTTTGGAAGAAGACTATCCAGTAAGCATAATAGGTGTACCCTCCTAAACCAAGGAGTACTCGCATCTCGAGAGAAGGTGACGATAAAAGACAACTGAATAATACCTTATTCTTTTAAAGGTGAAATAGGAGCGGCGATGAAGTACGCGGTTTTGGTCATGAATGATATCAGTCGCAATTTACTTTGCCCTCTTTCTAATCCCTTTATTTTGTCTTTACATATTACCTTCTGCACACCCTACTTAGGCTAATTGGTTTTCTTCATTCCCTACCTTTCGGCACCAGCCTATGGTTTGGAATAAGACTATCCAATAAGCGTAATAGGTGTACTCTCCTAAACCAAGGAGCTCTCGCAACCTGAGAGAAGGTGATAATAAAAGACAACTGAATAAACCAATTCTATTTCTCCTGAACCTGGATCCATCCCCGAAGAAGTCCCTTCGAGTTCGTATATAACCATACGATGGATCTATCCAATGGAAGTGGATATCCGTAGTAATACGGGTGTTCTGAGAAATGCAAAGGGAAAAAGAAGGAGTGGCAATGACTTATGAAACTCAGACAATCCAAAAGCCAGTATTTTAAGAAGGTTCGGTCAACCTGGTCACTGAGTCATAGTCTAGGGTCGGTCAAAGGTCGCTGCCAAAGAGAGAGAGAAAAGAAACACTCTGCGTGCACTCTATCCTAGATCAGAATGGTCATCACTTTATCTAATCCGGAAACCTCCCACTGTCCTGTCAAATTCTCCTCCAAACCTAAAGAAGAATCAATCGGGATCACCCGAAGAGTAAACCAACTCATCAGTGGGAATCGGGATCCAACTCTCATCGCATGTTAACGTGATGGAATGCATCCACGTTATTCATACTCCAGAAGGTATGCGCATACTTGGCAAGTTTCAGTTTCTTTAGAAACTCCCGATATCATTTTCTTGCCCCATGCTCTTATGACCTTGGCGAAAGTCAACAAATCATAAGTCACATGTCAAGTTCTGCCCGTCATTATCTTGTTAATTTGAATCCACCCATACATACCCTTGACGAAAGCCAACAAGGTAATACGACTGTCCCAAACCAACTCATCTATCTATGCAACAAATGAATACCCATCAGCTACCAAACACTATGCCTTGACGAAAGCCAACAAACATAGCTTGAATACTACTGACCATCCATAAGAAACGACGGAGGGCTACGACTGGTTTTTGGCGAAAAACCTTTAACGTAGTGAACTTGATATCGCTGAAGGAACCTGATAGCTTTTTATAAAAATATAGTGGCGAAAACCTTTTGCTAAAGAGGTCATTCCCGGTGAAGGGATCTCGGCTCTTTCCTCATGGAATGAGGTGCAGGATATTCCACTGAATACCGCTATGCAAAGCAACATGTAATCGACTATAGTAAAGTTATTACCCAGACGCAAACTTCTGTCCAAGGGGTCTTTCCCGGTGAAGGGATATCAGCCCTTGCCTCGTCGAATGAGGTGCTGGATATTCACACCGAATACCGCTATGCATAACAAAAAGAAACGTCTTTGTAATAACAGCTTTTAAAAATTGTTCCAACAACTCAAACAGGTTTGTTTTACATTGCATTGATCAGAATCAACGCAGTCCCATCATTAATCACACCAGAAAAGAACGAAAATAAAATGTACGTATATGCCATCCGCATTCGTCACCGGGTCCCGTCATCACCCGTTAGGTTACTTAACTAACGACAGAGCGGGGACTGGACTAGCGCGGGTGTAAAACATATACAACATCTAATAGTATATAAACCAATATACAATAATCGCTCCAGGCGTGATAATATGCAACATTACAGAAAAGTAATAAGCATCACAGAACAATACAGATAATCTGGGATCCCCGAGTTTCACAGAGCCGCTGCTGAAACTCGACGTTCCCCTGTCGTGTGGATAGCCTGTGCAATGAAACCTAGACCCCTACGGGTGCGGCAAGTTACCCGCCAAAACCTGAAGCGAGGCAGTCCCCCACAGCATAGTGAATGGAACACCCGGCACTTCACGGAATCCGGTAAATTGAGCACCCCTCCTTGGGTCAACCTGTACCCCCTACGAGTGCGGCGAATAGTCTGCCAATTTTAGAGTGGGGCCCCTCTGCCTCCCAAAGCCATGAGATGCGGACCCGTTGCCCTCCAGAACCCGGCTATCCGTGCACTCCGTCTCGGGGCAAAACCTAGTACAGTAATGAAAAATAGTACAATAGGTACATCGACCGCAACCTGGTCGTGCCCCAAAAGAATATTATACAACAGGCAGTGACGGCTGTCCACAAGTTGGACGCTCGCCCCGCAATATCAAATATACAAATAAACTCAAACTGTACTACCATTGCTCACTGCTATCCACCACGACAAATCCGCAACATCACAGCACAACACAGAACATCAACGCGAATGTCACGTTCGTAAACCCGTCTAAAAGAACTATAGCAATCGGACGCGGTTTACCGATCAAATGACATTCCCGGTCGGAGATATAATGTAAGCACTGTAAACTAACGTGTTTAAATTTCGATCGACCAAATATCAAAAAAATGGGCCCCACGACTTACTGGTGAACAGTAACAAAACCTGGGCCAAAACGATATTTACCAAAAAGCCCAATTTCCAACAGAGAAACTACTGTAGAATTTTGACCAACTGATTCGACTTTACTGCGGCGGATCCGCGGCCAAACCCACGCTTGGGCCACGGATCCGCGGCTGAACAGTCGATTCACTTCGACGAATTTCTCCAGTATTCCTAAAAAAACCCTGCACAGATTTTTAAGACATGTAGAATTCATTTTTGACACCGTTTAAAAACAACAGAAACTGTCGGGCAAGAAAATTGTGTTTTTCGATTTTCGATTCGATCGATGTTTTAAACGCGTTAGCACAAGTTAGCATAGCAAAATGGTGAGGCTCTGATACCACTGTAAGTCTACGCTAGCGCCCCGGCAGTCTACAGACGCCAAATGCGGAACAAAAACTTTTTAACTGGCGCTATCGTATACTTTAACCCGGATCTGCCATTATTGCTAAACTAACAAACTGTAAAGAGTGTAGGAAGATTGTACCGAACGATCCGAGTCCTTCGTTCTTCAACCATCATCCCACGCTCCGTTGCGGCTGCTCCGATCTCGTCGATCTCCGATCTCCTCGTCGAGGTGGCACCACATGATCGATTCTTTAAACGGGCTCCCGCCTCTGACTCGAGGCAACTCGATCGTCAAGTTTGCTAAAAGAGACGACCAAGAATGATGTAGAGAATGAGTAGATGAATTTGTCTCACTTCGTCCAAATCCGTGGACGATCGGTTAATGAAGTTGCCGTGGAAATCGGGTGATGGAATGAAATGAACTGTAAAATTCCATACACCCCGAATACTATCATAATCTTTTCTAACCAAAATGAAACATCAAGTGAAGTGAGGAGGAGAGAGAAGGCCGGCCACTTTTATATGATGGAGGGAGGTGACCGTAGGAGCAAGTGGTGACCATAAGCAAAAGCTTCTCACTTCAAAATATCTTAACCAAAACAAGAATGCTTTAATACAAAGCATGACTCACTTAAACCTAGTCACCCTTTAATAAATGCAAAGATGAGTCACTAGCCTAGTCATCATATCTAGAAACTTCTAGAATACTGACTCATCATATCTGAAGAAAAGATAAATCCGTCTTTAACAGAATGTTAAAAGACGGCTGATAGAAAACTGGAAACTGGCAACTTCCAAAAGTGATCCTGAAACGACTTTCAGGAAAACCCCGAAACTGTATAAATATACCCGCATTTGTATTACGACCGAATACAAATGCAACTGAGACAAAGATATTATACCTACTCAATATAATACTCGGATCCGGCTTAAACCAAAGCCGACCAGTATCATCTGCCCGAAAAATAACACGTGCGTAAACGCACGTGCATTTTCCGAACCCTGCCATAAAACCATACGGCCTCTACAACGTTTCGCCCGAACTTGGGAAACTGTCTGTGGGGGACTCTAATGACTCGTCAGCACCCTGGCAGTGGGTTTAACCACAAACCGTCAGCGGCACTAGCAATGCGTAACGGCTGCCCATGGACTGACCTCAAGGGAGACCGATGAGTGCGCTCAAGGGAGGCCGATGAGCGAACTCATCCAGAAACCCTACTGACCCTAACAGTGACAATATATATACAGTCCGGTCCGTTCGTCAATGAGTATCGCATATCTGCCTAGGGGGCTAGTAACGTCAGACCCCCAATAGCAGTATAAGTCGTGTCGGAGTGAAGCCCAATAACACCCTGAGATACTACTGGAGTACCTACCAGTAAATCTCCTACCATGGCCATGGATTTGTGTAATGGCTCTCCTAGACACAGTACGATCTCGCCCCCAATACCGGGAGAGACGAATCCCCTGCCGATCCGCTCACGTGCCTCCATATGGCTCGGGACTGTACCCAAAAACTACCTGTTTGCACGACTCCTTTGAGCCGTGGTAGGGTAGAAATCAAAGCACAGTGGGAACTCACACGAGACAAATGACGACCTCAGGTCGATGAACTAATCTGTACACATGTCACCAGGGAACTGCTATCTGACGATAGATATAATACTAACTAGCAGATTCCCGGCGAGTCCTGTCCGGTGTACTCATAACCCAATGAGCACCTGTATACATCTTAGGTGATCCAACTGACACCAGTGGCTTGTGAGACCGGCCACCGCCCCTCGTCAGGGTCTCGACTGTACACACTAGTCTACTCCGGAGTATCGATGCCCTGTCTCGAAACTCCCACGACTAGGGACCACAATTAAGGATATGCGTATAAACCACCCAACTCTCACTTATATGATCGCCATCATACTGTTGGTGGTAAAGCAAGATCCTAAGGGCTCTATCAAAGTGTAACATGCAATCAGTCACCTGAACATGTACACGACTGATAAAGGCAAACCAGATAGCATACTATCATCTCGAGTAAGACTGTCATACCTGTATAGGTCCTCCGCAATCATTGCAATCACGTACCTGCGATCCAATAATTGACTATGAGGGCACTATCTCCAACAGCATTTACTCAAGGACAGGATCAAGTCAATGCTGCATTTCAGCAACGACAAAGAAACGATCGGTCCTCTTCGACATGCAATCCGGGGTGGAGGAGTCACCCAAATCAACAGTTCCAAGGGAATAACAATTTCCAAAGACCTCCTCCACAACAACAACAAGCACCTTCACAAACTCAAAACCAGCAACCTTTCCAACAACAACCTTATACAAATCAAACGAACAATTTGGTTCAACCAAATGATGATAAGGTTATCTCGCTCGAAAAAAGTCTAGATGCATTTCTCAAGCAATCTACAGAATCCGCAGCAAGATTTGAAAATTATGTTCAGTCTTTGATGCATAACAATGCCTCACACGATCAAAGTATCAAATCTATTGAGGGACAAATTGCACAATTAACTGCTGCGTTGAGCGAGAGAGAAAAGGGAAAGCTTCCATCTCAACCATTGCCAAATCCCGGTCACACACAAAACGCATATCCCAATCACAATGTAAATGCGGTGACCACGTTGAGATCCGGAAGAGTGTTGCAAAATAATGTGGGAACTAGTGATGACATCCCCGCCGGTGGTTCTTCTTCTTCTTCTTTTTCCACATCGTCATCTTCCCCTTCTTCATTTTCTTCACCTTTTTCTTTAGAGCCTATTCTCCACCCTTCACACGGCTCTACTTCTTCTAGCTCGAACGGACCCATTTCTTACAACATGAACACATCTACACCGGGATCCGTTCCTACCCCACATTCTACTCCACAGACATTTGACTCAACGAATTTTCAAAATGCTCCATTCCCAAACAGGTTGAGTCCTAATAAACCAAATGCACAAGTGGAGAAGATTGTGGAGATATTCAAGCAGGTTAGCATAAATATACCTCTCTTGGATGTAATCCAACAAGTCCCTTCATACGCGAAAATCTTAAAGGGCTTATGCACCTCGAAGAGAAAGGCATCTCAAGTACCCAAGAAAGTGCTAGTAGCTAGTGCAGTGAGCAATGCTATTAACCACCATCAAACCTTACCCCAAAAATGAAAGGACCCCGGCTGTCCTACGATTTCAATCACAATTGGGGATAAGAAAATTAATCGAGCACCTTTAGATCTTGGGTCTAGTGTTAACCTGATTCCCTACTCCGTGTATGAACAATTAGGGGTTGGAGAGTTGAAACCCACTCGTTGTACTCTCCAAATGGCTGATCGATCAATCACCCATCCAAGAGGTCAGCTAGAGGATGTGTTAATCAAAGTTGGGGAGTTCATATTCCCCATTGATTTTATTGTTATGGATACACAACCTGTTGCTAACCCAAGAAACCAAATCCCGGTGATCCTCGGTCGACCATTTTTGGCCACTTCCAATGCTGTAATAAACTGTCGCAATAGCTCCATGACTCTATCCTTTGGGAAGATGTCTAGTGAGTTCAATATTTATAAGATGGGAAGTCTGCCCCCCGTGCCTAAAACTAGTACACGAGAAGTTTGCTCTATTCACGAAATCACGCAGGAGGACTGCGAGCTTGAAAGATTCTTGTTTGGTGAAAACAGTTTTGACGCCACTAGTGCGTCCCTCCTTGAGCCTACCACCGTTGACACAACCGACATTGATTATGAATGTTTCACTTTTTCGGATGATGACGACTCACAGCCCGAATATGAGTCTTTTGAATTTTTGGATGAGTTAGTCGAACCATCCAAATCGGTTGTTTGCAGTGATTTCGAACCTGTGTTGGAGCCCTTTGAGTTCGAGGTAGATTCCGCAATGATTCTTTCGCCTCCGAAAGTCGAACTCATGTCCTTACCGTCTCACCTTAAATATGCTTACATGGGTGAGAATGAGACTTTTCCCATTATAATATCAGCGTCTTTAGCCTTCGAGTAAGAGAACGCTATTTTAAAAGTCTTACAAGATAGGAGGCAAGTTTTCGGTTGGACTATGGCGGACATCGAGGAGATCAGTTCCCTTATAATTGAATATCATATGCAATTGATGGATGATGCCAAGGCAATAGATGACCCACAGGAACATCTTGGGGGTATTGTGGTGAGTCAACCTCCTCCTTTAGAAGTTGAACCACCCCCAGTTCTTTTAAGCTACGAGAATGTCAATATTCCACTGATTGCTGATCATTCACATTCTCGTTTAGATGCATCACCACCTCCTGTATATTCACCTCCACACCCTCCATACCACCACTTCTATCTTCCTCAATTCTTTGTGAATCGCTATAACTTATTCTTCCACCAACCCATACTCTTTACTGATAAATTTTTCAACTGGTTGGTGTTGACGTTTGGTCTATGCATAGTTTGGCAGTAATGTCTAACATAGTTTAAATAAAGTTTGGGGGAGGGCCTTTCTGTATATATTTTCCTTAACAATAAAAAAATAAAATAAATAAATAAACAGGGAAGTGCCGGTATTGTTACCCTCTTGGTTTAGCATGACAGTGAGAACACTGTCAAATTCAAGTTTGGGGGTATGCTCGGTACGTCTTCTTCCTTCGCATTCATTTGTACATATTTTTGCATTTGCATACTTATTTGAAAACCCATAAAAATTTGAAAAATTATAAAAATTAATGTATTCAATTTTGGCTAATTGACTTGAGTTTGATAAATAGGTTAACTGGCTAGGAACAACTAGATCTTAGACTTAGTGAATTAAAAACCCTGAAAATAACATTCCTTAAAGTTTAACGGTAGAAAGTATATGCCTTTGTAGTTTATTTAGAAATAGGCAAATTTTGGGTTCACTTCTTGGGCTAAGTCGAAACAAGGGAAGAGTATTGATGTTCTTATTAGAGTATAAGTTTGAAAAATAGTTCCCAGCTTAAGTCTAGATTCTGAAAATGTATACCCTACAATTTGCACAATCACGCACCTTGAAACTTGGAATAGTAGAAGAGACCTTGAAATGCTCTTGTCTAAAGTCCTTAGTACAATAAAAAAAAGTGAATAAAGAAAAAAATGGACACTGGTTTTTGTGATTACTTAAGGCTGTTAAAAATAGAAAAATATTTAGCAAGGGTGCCTTATCACCTAGTGCCTTAGACCAACTGGTTTGGGAGTCACTGCTAAAGCCTTGGGTGTTGCAAGACTAGGAAGTACGCTTTAAAGTGCAAACGCATCTTGTAATCGGTTGTTGGTACCTCAAGAAGTATTAACAGTCGCATGAAGGATGTGTGAGAAAAATTCAATTAAATTCACCAACTAATTAGTACTTTGGACAACGGACGAGAGTACGATTGCTTGATTTGAATTTCCAAGTGTAGGGGTGATCTATACACACACGTAGGGGATATGTGATTGGAGTTTAGATGAGAGAAAGGAGTGAAGAATAGAACTTGTATCTTTAATAGAGTTGATAAAAATTCCTAAGTGGAGATGGAAACCCTAGAAGGAAAACTTAAGAGATTCCGAAAGCTAAGTAAGTCTATAGGATATATATAATCTTAAGTTAAATAATGAGGAAGTGTGAAGAATGTGGGTGGATAATTTGCGAGTCAAAATATAATAGAATTCCTTGTTAGAAGACCTAATTGGAGAACAAAAGTCAATGGGCCGAGTTGATAGGATTTTGTGGGTGTAATCCGCTGAAAACCCTCAGGAGACAACACTCCTCCTACTAGGGACACCTAAAGGTTTAACGGCTTGTTGCACGTGCTCAGTGCAATCGCGTTTCCCAGCGAAAGTGTGGTTAGGATTTTAGAGAATAAAATAATAAGTTTGCTCGAGGACGAGCAAAAGGTAAGTTTGGGGGTATTTGTTCAGACCATAATATTGCATTTTTCATCCTCCTATTCTTATCCATTTTATAAATAAACAGGTACTCTTGACGCACGTTTGTTGCATGTTACAGGATACAGGCTCTTGGAGCAAATACAGTGAAAAAGACGAAAGTTAATACAGAAAAAGGACTTTTGACCAACAAGTAGACGGATCTTACTCAAGCTGAGACGAAGAACAGTGCAAGGTCCAAAAAGACGAAAGTGAAACGGTCAAAAGATCCTTACAAGTTTTCACTGAAGGTCTGTAGAAGACCCAGAAGTCAAACAGAGAAAAGTGGTGAAGAAACAAGAAGCCCAAATGCCCAGAATACAGCTAAAGAATTTTGGTGAGCTGAGCTCACCAAAAGGCCGCGGAACCGCGGCCTAAGCGCCCTATTGCCGCGGTTCCGCGGCCGTCTAATGCCCGTGTCGGCGCAAACTTTCTGAGTTGGTGCGTCGGTACGGGTGTTGGGATTTTCAGTGGGCAAATCTGTAATTGCACATATGCGAGATTCTGTAACCCTAGTTTCCTTGTTTGCTTATAAATTGTAATCAAAAATTGTAAAACCCTATGCCTCTTTTCAATCAATAGAATTCAGAATTGCTGGGAGTTTATTCAGATCTGTTCTATATTGCTTGGAGGGAGCCATCGAACTAGTAAGTTAATTTTAATACTTTGTTTTGATTCTTTTAATTAATATGTCTTTTCATCCCCTAATGAGCGAGTAATCTCCTCGCTTGTTAGGGTTAGCCTTAGGGAAAGGTTTGAGAGATGAGATCTCTCACCCCTTTCATGCCATCCACACCTAAGAGTTAGAACTCCATGCATGCACGCACAACCGCTCCCTACGGCATCCTACCCCTCGAGGTAACGATGAACCGTAGTATAAAGGGTCGGTTGCGCGTGTTTTCCATGGGGGTTAGGGTAATTATCGATGAAGGAAGGATAAGAATCTAGAGGAAGAAATATCTTCCCAAAAATTCTAATCCACTTTATTGTTAATTACCACAACATCTAATAGATCTAAAATAAGACAATGAAAGCGGTGAGGAAATCTTTAATCTCCACACTTCCCCTAAACCTAACCCTAGCAAGACTTCAAATTAGATTAATTTAGTTTAATGAAAGATCTAGGTTTTTATAGATTTAATAAACCAACCAAAACAACATTTGGAATCAACTCGTAAAGACGAATTAAGGAAATTACCCATCTCTGTGGATCGACCCGTACTCACCGGCTAGCTGCAAAGCGACGCCGTTTCTGATTGCGGTTAACCAGTATCTTTGAGACAAATCAGCCGGCATTCTGCGGCCCGCCGCGTCAGCCAACCAGCGCCCGACACGTGGCCTGTCGCTTCAGCGAAAGTACGCACGATCCGGCGCACCCTTCTTAATGCAAAGATATCGCCCTGATTCGCTGTCATCATCCACAATATACAACAGATTACCCGAGGACACGCCCAATGATATCCTCGAAAAGGAGCTCACCTCGGGTCCCCGGCAGACCACTCTCGACCCGACCCGTTAGCTGGTCGGGAAGAGAGTGGGGTGCTAATGGTGATGCTCGATATCGGTGATCTCACAGATCATGACACATGGCAGATGACGTGTCCCAGGGCATGCAAGAAAGGACCTACAGTAGCCGACTAGACCACTCCTGTGCCCGTCCCACAAACAAGCGTTGGCTCACCTCCGAGCCCCCAGCACAATTGGCCTCCTCGGCCTCACAGCTCGTCTCCGGGCTACCACAGAACCAAGATACCTCGGCTCTCCCGCACATCCGCGAGCTCTCCCGCCGAGGTCATCTTTCTCGGTCTCATCGACCAACCAACGGCACCACTCATAGGCGCAACCACCATCCCGCGAATCTCGCCATGCGCGAGATATCCGCCGGCCACATCCCACGTTCCACGCCATCACGATCCCCCATTAACGAGCCTGTTTCTCCATTAATGGGAGATCCCGCCCATCGCGCGGGCGTGACGTCGGGAGCGTAACGACCGGCGTGATTCTCGCGCCTGCCTTGCCTGCTGCCACCGCTATATAAACCTCTTCTGCAGACGGTTCAAGTAAACCATTTTTACTCCACTAAGCCGTTACTCTGCTCGGATTTCCTCTCTAACTTGACCGTCGAAGGGTCCTAGGTGGTACAACCATCCCAGGACTTCCTTGCAGGTAGCTCGGCGCAAACAACCTCAAACCCATTGAGATCCATACGCTTCAGGAGCCAGCCTCCTGATCAAATTTCAGCAGTCCATCGCCGCCATCGTCAGATCAACGGAAGGTAACATCTTGGCGCGTATCTCACCCACGTCACCTTTGGACCTATCCTTTAAAGAAAGCTATCATGCATGATTAACATTGTCACGTCACCACTAACGGTACCACGTTATTTAAATTGCCACAATCGGCCTAAAAGTTCAAAAAACTCAAAATTACCTACCTTAAACCAACCCTTATTTTGTCCAATGCCTCGTGCCGGCCTCCTCTCTTCGGATGCCACGCATGCAACTTCCTCTTCCTTCCTTCTTAACATCTTCTTCTTCTTCCGCCCAACTTTTAAATTCCTAACCCTAAACCCAATCTTCATTTTCTTCCTCTTCCACCTCTATTTCTAAATCCCTTCCCTCTGTTTAAATTCGCGTCCCCCCAATATCTTTCTACCCCACTCAGTCAAAAACCCTCTGGCTTCGAAGTCGTAGTCAAAAACCCCTTAGAAATTTTTACTATAGTATCTACATAGTAACCTGATATATCTAACCAATTCATATAAACTAATTAGATTTGGATGTCGCTGGTTACTGCTTAGATATTGCAGCAAACTAGATATAGCAAGAAATTACTGGATATCACATGTAAGGGTTTTTTTGACAACTAAATTTTTTTTAGGGGTGTTTTGACTACTGTTTCTTGGCCGGGGGTTTTGACAACGGAAAAAAGACCAGATAGGTCTATGGTGCTGAGCCATATTCCGAATATGACATGTTATATTTCTCCACATTGATTCCACTGTGAAATGTTCCAACTTTTGGAGGATATTGTAAGCATTGTAATAAAAAAAAATATAACAATATATTTCCCTGAGAAAAAACATAGCAAACAAATTTTAGACGACAAAAAGAAATTACTAATCAAGGACAGCAGTTGCAATCCAAATATAAATATGTCTGCCCCAACTTGGCATGCAAAACCTTTGAACTCATATACATGAATTTTTTTCTTTATATTTCTTCTTTTAAGAAAGACGTGTAAACTTTTAGCATGAAAAGGGATAACCGAATCAAAAATACTTTTTCTACCACAATTGGTTTATCCAAGAGCTTACCAAAAAGACAAACACCACGGGCTCACCTGTCTGACACTATTACCTGGTGTTGTGGGTCCTACCATTTTGTTTCTTGGGTAAACTTTTGGGTAGGCAACTTGCAGCTAAGAAAAGTATTGATCTAAGGGAATAACTTCTTCACATTAAAGAAATAAATTTTAAGAACTAGGATCTTGTTTCACCATATGAGAATCTTTTGCAAATTATATTGCCATTGTTAGTAATATGTATGCCCTAAAGGCCATTATATGGATAGTGGAAATTTGGACATATATCTATGGAGATAGATGAATTTCTTGCTCAACATGATAGTACGCTATCTGGTTTACTTTATCTGTACATGTAGATTTAATCATTTACACATGTTGATAAAGCCCAAAGGATATTTGCTTGACTACTGTGATTATGATGCGGATCATACTAGTGGGGCACATGTAGTCTATAAGCATATCCTTGAACTGTTCCTAGTCGAGGGTGTATCGAGACAGGGCATCGATATTCCAGAGTAGACTAGCGTATACTATTCTTGTCCCATATGATGGGCGATGGATGATCCCATATCCATCTGGTGAGGAGACACCAAAGATTGTATGTGGGAGCTCAGTGGAGACTGGGGTACACTGAACGGACTCGTCGAGAACTCCTATGTGGTATTATATCTATCGTCGGATAGCAGTTCTCAGGGAACACTGGTACAGGTTAGTCTGTAGACCCGAGATCGTCATAGAGTCTTGTGTGTCCTCCCACTATACTTTGATCTCCACCCTACCACGGCTCTACTGAGTCGTGCAAACAGGTGGTCTTTGGGTACAGTCCCGAGACGCATGGAGTCAATGAGCGATAGGAGGGGTTTCGTCTCTCCCGGTATTGGGGGTTGATGTTGTGCTATGCTCGATTGGCTATAACATGAAGTCCCTGGCCAGGGCTGCTGAGATTTACTGATAAGAGTTATCAGTAGTTTCTCAATCTGTTATGAGCCATACACCAGCATGACTTATTGAGTTACTGGGGACGACGATTCCATCCCTAGACTCGATATGCAGCATATCTGACGAAGAGACCGGACTGTACGGTAAGTGTTGCCAGTTGGCTCGACGGGAGTTTTTACAGCTTCGCTGGTTTTCTTCTGATCGCTTCAATACCCGGGTGGCCGTTATGTTTAGCTGACCTCTTGCGACTTGTAAATGTTTGATATGATCATCATCTACTGCCGGCGTATTGACGAGTCTTAGAGTCCCACAATGAAGTTTCCTGGCTCAGGCAAAAAGATGTGGTGTGCATATGAGATATGCGCGGGACCCGATTAAATACGGTTATGTGATAACGTATATTAATCGGGCATTTTCTATTTGTCGGATCGTATGTTATATGACCGGTTTGCTAAATCAAGTGTTGATTTGACAAATTACATTTAGATTAAATCTTTAAGTAAATCCTTTTGTATGCATGCATGTATGCACATGATGATGTGCATGGACACATACATGCATACATAGTATCATGGTTGATGATACAAGAATGGTGGCAATGCAAGACTTATATTGAAGCTTTTAATTTGTATTTATCATTTTAAGTTAATGTAAAGAATATCCACTCATGCTCCTTTATTCTTTAGTGGGTAAGCTTTATTTAACTTAATGAAAAGAATTTCCACCCATGCTTAATTCTTTATGAAAAGAATTTCCACTCACAATTATGGTGGTAATGGAATAATGGTGATTATTCCTTCTCATCACTATAAATAGCTTCATATGTGATATGAAACAAAATGCACACAACAAAGGAAAAATTGTGAACAAGGGTGTGAAAACAAGTTATCATATGTGATATGATAGAAAGCTCAAGCCACCATTATCTTCTTCTTCCTCACTTGATTTCTCTCTTGAGTGAAGTTGACAAAAGAAAGGATTTCAATTGAAGAACATAAACCACATTATCATACTACACACATCTAGCCGATTTGCGTAGGGTGTTTGCTCTACTTCGTTTGCGAAACAAGTAAGGCAAGGAGCTTTGGGCAAAGGGACTTCGGGTGGATCATCGTGGATAAGGAAGGCTTCCATCGATCCGTTCCAAACTCTCATAGTGCCAAGGAGTCACCGAGGGAGATTTACAAAGGTTGTAATCTCTACTCTTAGTGATAGTTTTACATTTGAATGTGATGCTTATTTGTATGAATCCCTAAAACTTCTAGTTTCGATTCTTATCGAGTTAACTTAGCACCTCTAAAATTTTGATTATGGCATATGTGATGCCACCGAACCCTTGACAAGGTGCTAGGCTAGCCCTTCAGTGGTATCAGAGCCAAGCTAGAGCTTTAGGCGATGCGTAGGCGATGTTAAACGTCCGATCGAACCGCGAAACTCCAATTTGGACCGCTCTCTGGAAATTTTTTGAAAATTGGATTTTTCCAAATTAAAAGTTCTTAAAAAATTTAGCAGGCTTTTTTAAAAGTTACTGTAAAAAAAATTTTCAACGATCCTTCAAAGGAGCCGCGGTTCCGCGGCAAAGGCATGCCTTTGGCCGCGGATCCGCGGCCGTACAATGGGTTCAGGGGAAATATTTTATTACAGAGGACCTGATTTAATATGTACATGCCTCTGAAATATTTTAAACTTACTCAAGTGTTGAGTTTTCTGGAGAACTATTGTATTTGGTGATTCGATTGGAAAGGTTTAACTTCGTTCAGATTTTCAGATTTTTAGAACGTGTTAAAATGTTTGAACGAATATTAGAAATGCAATTCTTCCCGTATTGGAAATATTCCAAGTGTTGGATTTTTCCCTAGTTCGAAATCTTCGAAAAACATGCAAGCGTATCTGTGGACACTCTAGAAGAACATAACCTTAACTCGATTATGTGACCGTCGAAACTATCACTGAACCTTAGGGTTTGTGGTAGTTTAGCGTTGCCACATGTGAGGCGTTGGTTTGGCCCTTCTACAGTTGGTCCATAAGGGGCTGTGGCATGTTCTAGAAATTTTTGAACTCGGCTCAAGTGTTGTGCAGTTTGGGAAATCTTGGGTGTTTGTTTATTCGATCGAAAAGTTTAACATTGTCTATTTATCTGAAATGTGATACAATATGTGGAATTCATATAGTTAGGCATGAAATACGAAGTATGCGACATTTCGAATTTATGATGTCTAAGGTGATTGTGGATTCCAAATGTTGTAGTTTTTCATTTTATTTTCTGCGACCGTAAGTGTAGTATGTGGTGTATCGCCGTTTTCGTTGCTATACGTCAACGACAATCGGGATACGCATACTTACTTACGTTGATGATATGAGATATTATGTGTTGCTGAGATATGATGAGTAGGATTGTCGCGAATGAATAGCCGGGGTTTTTTATGTGAGATGAGAGTTTTATTTTTCATTCATACTTATTTTTTATCCCATACGCATACTTACTTACGTTGTATATTATTTACTTTTCCGCATTAGGATAGACCCAAGGAGGGGAGCACAAGTGACCGGGTTCTAGGGTTCAGTGGGAGGCCATCTCGAGGAGTCGAGACCGGGTTCCTAAACTCTAGAATTGGCGGGATCACTTGCCGCTCTCGTAGGGGTCTAGGGGTGTGGGCTTGGCTATTCATCACGACCATGGAATCCGTATTTTCTATTGTTGGCTCGATACAAAATACGGACATCCTAGATATCCTTTTATATGCTTCTGCTGTTGATATTCTGTAATGTGATTACTTAGTATCTGAGACGAATGGATTATTATTATATATATGATATATAATAAACGTTGCTTATATTTTACACCCGCGCTAGTCCCGCCCCGCTATGCCGTTAGTTAAGTAACCTAACGGTGCATAACGGGACACTGTGGCGAATGCGGATGGTATAAGTATACGTTCTATTCTGTGATGGCTTAGGAACTTAAATGATGGGATCACATTAATGAGATTAATGTAAAGAAAAGAAACCTAATGATGTTGTAGAATCAGATTTGAAACCAACTTGGCTTTTTATGAAAAATGCAAGTTTCAAGAAGATGCGGAGCTTAAGCCACTCCTTTTCTTAACCGTTTGATTCTACAATGAGATCAAGTTCAAAGCGTTAAAGGTTTTCTTAAAAACCATCCGCAACCCTCCGTCATTTTAGGAAGCAAAGTACTTAGTATTCGTGCTGCGTATGTTGATTATAGTCAAGGCGTAGTGTACGGTAGCTAAGTGATGTCTTCTTACAAAGCATATGATGCGATTAGTTAGGACATTCATGTGATTATGTTGATCATAGTCAAGGGTCATGTGGGTGGGTCTAGTTAATCACGAAATGACGGGTAGAATTTGACTAGCACTTATGATATGTTGACCATAGCCAAGATCATAAGTGACTAGGGGTAAAAACCATATCGGGAATTTTAAGAGTTGAAATTTGCAATGAGATTGCATACCATCTATGTGATAGTTGGATCTCGATCTCACTGTGAGTAAGTGTTACTTCCAGGAAAATTATTCCTGGCTAGTTTTCTTTTCAGGTTTTGAAAGAAAATTTGATTAAAAGCAGTGGGAGACATCGATTAGATAAAATAATAACCAATCTAATTCTTTGAAAGAGCATTTCGCTAAGTGTATCCTTTTCTCTCTCCGAATGGCAGTTACAGATGTCAGGACTTAAGCTTCTACTTGAGAAAAATAAACTTACAGGATCAAATTATAAAGAATGGTTGAGGAACTTGAACATTGCACTTTCATATGATAAGGTATCATATGTCCTCAATACTGAAGCCCCACTCGTCCCAGGACCTGAATCATCTGTCTCGGATAGGGAGATCCGAAAAACTTGGGAGAATGACTGCAACACGGCCAAGTGCCTCGCGCTCGCTTCTATGGACAATGTCCATCAGAAGCAACACGAGAATATGGATGTGCAATCCATCTTTCTTCACACAAAGGAGTTGTATGAAGAGCAATCTCGTACCTTGAGATACGAGGCATCTAGAAAGCTGTTTCAGATGCGAATGGCCCCTGGTGCATCAGTTGGAGACCATGTTTTGAAAATGATTGGTCTTATTGAAGAACTTGAGGGACTGGGATGGACTATGGATAATGAGCAATATACGGATATTTTTCTACAGTCTCTCCCCCCTGTCTTTGCTCCGTTCATAGTAAATTTCAATATGAATGGTTTGGAGAAATCATTGCCTGAACTTCTCAATATGTTGAGAAGTGCAGAGAACACGTTGAAAACGGAAAGGACTCATGCTCTGCTTGCTGGGCCATCTTCCTCTTCATTCCCAAAAGCTAAGGCCAAGGGAAAGAAAAAGAAGAAGTCCATCAAACAGAAAGGTGGAGTTAGAAAGGCGAAGGGGAAAGACAAAGTCGGGGCTGTGGGAAGTGGAAAAGGAGAATGTTTTTACTGTAAAAAGTCAGGACATTGGAAACGCAACTGTGCTGCATATCTTGCTGATCTCAAGAAGAAGAAGCATGCTGATGCTTCCACTTCAGGTGTGTTTGTAACTGAAAACTGTTTTTCTTTAAACTCTGCATCCTGGGTATTGGATACCGGTTCTGGTTCTCACATCTGCAATTGTATGCAGGGATTGAGAAATAGTAGAGTTTTAAAGATTGGAGATCATACTCTGCGGGTTGGAAATGGTTCCAATATACATGCTGTATCTGTGGGAGAGTATCATCTAGGGTTGCCTTCAGGAAGTATTTTGGTTTTGAACCCGTGTTATTTTGTACCAAGTATGCTGTGTAACATAATATCCGTTTCTTTGTTGGACAATGAAGGATATCATTTTATATTGCAAAATAATATTATGAACATTAACCTGAATCAAGAGTTGATTGGGTATGGTACACTAAATAACGGTATTTACGTCCTGAACCAACACACAGTTTTCAATATACAACATACTAGTAAAAGAAAGTTTTCAGATATAAATGAAGCTTTTCTTTAGCATTGTAGACTTGGTCATATTAATGAAACAAGACTAAACAAGCTACATAAAGATGGATATTTAAATCCGTTTGAATATAAATCTTATGCGACTTGCCAGTCTTGTATCAAAGGTAAAATGACCAAAACTTCGTTTAGTGGACACAGAAAGATAGCTGGTGAACTCTTAAGCCTCATACATAGTGATGTATGCGGACCAATGTCTACACATGCAAGAGGTGGTTTTTCATACTTCATCACTTTTACTGATGATTTCTCAAGATTCGGACACGTGTTTTTGATAAAGCACAAATCTGAAGCTTTTGAGAAATTCAAGGAGTATAAACTTGAAGTAGAGAAGCAAACAGGCTTGAGCATCAAGAAACTTCGATCGGATCGAGGTGGAGAATATTCAAGTACAGAGTTTCTAGACTTCTTAAAAGAGAATGTGATTCTCTCTCAGCTCACTCCTCCTTACACACCGCAGCACAATGGTGTGTCAGAACGGAGGAATCGTACCCTATTGGATATGGTACGATCCATGATGTGTGATGCTGAGTTACCGCTTTCCTTTTGGGGACATGCATTGGAGACAGCAATGTATCTATTGAACAGGATTCCAACCAAGACCGTGTCTACCACTCCATATGAGATGTGGAATGGAAAGAGACCATCTCTTAAAAGGTTTAGGATTTGGGGTTGTCCGGCTTTTGTTAAAAAGCAGAATCCAGACAAACTCGAGACACGATCGGTCATGTGTAAATTTGTGGGGTATCCAAAACATTCGTATGGATATCTATTCTACCACAAAGAGGAACAAAAGGTGTTTGTTGCTCAGCATGCCACATTTTTTGAAAATGAGTTCTTTACGGAAAGTACTAATGGCAATATGGTAGAACTAGAAGAGGTTCTAGAGACACAAATTACTCAGGAGGAATTAGTTGAAACTGATGTTGCAGTAGAACTTCATGAACCTCAGCCGCTCAGGAGGTCTAGTAGAACTTCTCGCCCACCAGAGAGATACTATGGGTTTCTCATAGATGGTGATAGAGAAGATTGCATCATGGATGATGATGACCCTACTAGTTTTCAGCAAGTTATCACGAGTGGTGACTCAGTGAAATGGCTGGAAGCAATGAGATCCGAAATGGAGTCAATGTACACCAACAAAGTATGGACTTTGGACGTTGCGCCTCCTGGGATAAAACCCGTTGGGTGCAAATGGATCTTTAAGAGAAAGATTGGTGTAGATGGACAGGTGGAGACCTATAAAGCAAGGCTTGTAGCGAAAGGTTTTCGTCAAAGACCAGGCTTGGACTATGATGAAACTTTCTCTCCAGTAGCAATGCTTAAATCCATTAGGATCCTACTTGCTATTGCTGCTCACTATGATTATGAAATCTGGCAGATGGACGTGAAAATTGCATTTCTAAATGGTGATTTAGAAGAATGCGTTTTTATGGATCAGCCAGAGGGCTTCATTGGTAGTGGGAGCAGCGGGAAAGCATGTAGATTGCTTAAATCCATTTATGGATTAAAGCAGGCCTCAAGGAGCTGGAACATCTGCTTTGATGATACAATCAAAGAGTTTGATTTTGTCAGAAATGAAGATGAACCATGTATTTATAAGAAGATTGTAGGGAGTACTGTCACATTCCTCGTATTGTACGTTGATGACATTCTCCTGATAGGAAATGATGTTCCTATGCTACAATCGGTCAAACTATTCTTATCACAAAGGTTCTCCATGAAGGACCTGGGTGATGCCTCGTGCATTTTGGGCATTAGGATCTATAGAGATAGATCCAAGAGGTTATTGGGACTGTCCCAATCAAAGTACATAGACACCATTCTAAAGAGGTTTAGTATGGAAGATTCCAAGCGTGGTGCCTTGCCTGCTAGTCATGGAATCACTCTCTCCAAGGACTTCTGTCCGAAGACTGATGAAGAGAGAGCTCGCATGAGCGTTATACCCTACGCTTCAGCTGTGGGATCTATAATGTATGCGATGTTGTGTACTCGCCCTGATGTGGCTTATGCACTGGCTGTAGTAAGCAGGTATCAATCCAACCCAGGGGAGAAACATTGGATAGCAGTGAAGAACATTCTTAAGTACTTGCGAAGGACTAAAGAATTGTTCTTGGTGTATGGTAATGGGGATCTCCAGATGGAGGCCTTTACCGATTCAAGCTTCCAAAGTGACAAGGATGACAGTAAATCAATCTCGGGGTTTGTATTTACCCTAAATGGAGGAGCGGTTAGTTGGAAGAGTTCCAAACAGGACACCGTTGCAGACTCCACAATGGAAGCTGAGTATATTGCTGCAAGTGATGCTGCTAAGGAAGCCGTCTGGATGAAGAAGTTCATTGCGGAACTAGGAGTAGTTCCAACCATTGTTGATCCAATACCATTGTATTGTGATAATAATGGAGCTATAGCATTAGCCAAAGAACCAAGGTCCCATCAGAAGTCCAGACACATCCTAAGGAGATATCATCTGATCCGGGAGATAGTAGATCGCCAGGAGATCGAGATTCGGAGAGTAGATACAAAGGATAACACAGCGGATCCATTCACCAAGGCACTTCCACAGCCTCAGCATGAGCGACTGTTTGAAATGTTGGGTATGAGATACGCCAATAACTGGCCTTAATGCAAGTGGGAGATTGTTAGTAATATGTATGCCCTAAAGGCCATTATACGGATAGTGGAAATTTGGACATATATCTATGGAGATAGATGAATTTCTTGCTCAACATGATAGTACGCTATCTGGTTTACTTTATCTGTACATGTAGATTTAATCATTTACACATATTGATAAAGCCCAAAGGATATTTGCTTGACTACTGTGATTATGATGCGGATCATACTAGTGGGGCACATGTAGTCTATAAGCATATCCTTGAACTGTTCCTAGTCGAGGGTGTATCGAGACAGGGCATCGATATTCCAGAGTAGACTAGCGTATACTATTCTTGTCCCATATGATGGGCGATGGATGATCCCATATCCATCTGGTGAGGAGACACCAAAGATTGTATGCGGGTGCTCAGTGGAGACTGGGTACACTGAACGAACTCGCCGAGAACTCCTATGTGGTATTATATCTATCGTCGGATAGCAGTTCTCAGGGAACACTGGTACAGGTTAGTCTGTAGACCCGAGATCGTCATAGAGTCTTGTGTGTCCTCCCACTATACTTTGATCTCCACCCTACCACGGCTCTACTGAGTCGTGCAAACAGGTGGTCTTTGGGTACAGTCCCGAGGCGCATGGAGGCAGGAGGGGTTTCGTCTCTCCCGGTATTGGGGGTTGATGTTGTGCTATGCTCGATTGGCTATAACATGAAGTCCCTGGCCAGGGCTGCTGAGATTTACTGATAAGAGTTATCAGTGGTTTCTCAATCTGTTATGAGCCATACACCAGCATGACTTATTGAGTTACTGGGGACGACGATTCCATCCCTACACTCGATATGCAGCATATCTGACGAAGAGACCGGACTATACGGTAAGTGTTGCCAGTTGGCTCGACGGGAGTTTTTACAGCTTCGCTTGTTTTCTTCTGATCGCTTCAATACCCGGGTGACCGTTATGTTTAGCTGACCTCTTGCGGCTTGTAAATGTTTGATATGATCATCATCTACTGCCGGCGTATTGACGAGTCTTAGAGTCCCACAATGAAGTTTCCTGGCTCAGGCAAAAAGATGTGGTGTGCATATGAGATATGCGCGGGACCCGATTAAATACGGTTATGTGATAACGTATATTAATCGGGCATTTTCTATTTGTCGGATCGTATGTGATATGACCGGTTTGCTAAATCAAGTGTTGATTTGACAAATTACATTTAGATTAAATCTTTAAGTAAATCCTTTTGTATGCATGCATGTATGCACATGATGATGTGCATGGACACATACATGCATACATAGTATCATGGTTGATGATACAAGAATGGTGGTAATGCAAGACTTATATTGAAGCTTTTAATTTGTATTTATCATTTTAAGTTAATGTAAAGAATATCCACTCATGCTCCTTTATTCTTTAGTGGGTAAGCTTTATTTAACTTAATGAAAAGAATTTCCACCCATGCTTAATTCTTTATGAAAAGAATTTCCACTCACAATTATGGTGGTAATGGAATAATGGTGATTATTCCTTCTCATCACTATAAATGGCTTCATATGTGATATGAAACAAAATGCACACAACAAAGGAAAAATTGTGAACAAGGGTGTGAAAACAAGTTATCATATGTGATATGATAGAAAGCTCAAGCCACCATTATCTTCTTCTTCCTCTCTTGATTTCTCTCTTGAGTGAAGTTGGCAAAAGAAAGGATTTCAATTGAAGAACATAAATCACATTATCATACTACACACATCTAGCCGATTTGCGTAGGGTGTTTGCTCTACTTCGTTTGCGAAACAAGTAAGGTAAGGAGGTTTGGGAAAAGGGACTTCGGGTGGATCATCGTGGACAAGGAAGGTTTCCATCGATCCGTTCCAAACTCTCATAGTGCCAAGGAGTCACCGAGGGAGATCTACAAAGGTTGTAATCTCCACTCTTAGTGATAGTTTTACATTTGCATGTGATGCTTATTTGTATGAATCCCTAAAACTTCTAGTTTCGATTCTTGTCGAGTTAATTTAGCACCTCTAAAATTTTGATTATGGCATATGTGATGCCACCGAACCTTTGACAAGATGCTAGGCTAGCCCTTCAGCCATAAGTAAGGATAAGTGACAAATCATCAAAGATAAGTAAAAGGAAATTAACTTGCATCACTATTCTTAGATAGAATGAAATTTTCAAAAGAGAGGACATGCAGCAAAATAATTAGCTTTGTATTTGATAATGGGATCGTCAAGAATTGGCTGCGTAGAAAATCTCATTTATGGCAAGGTTCTAAGCAAACAGTTTCGAAATAACCGATGCAGAGCGGGTTGCATAAGAATTCTGTATCGTTTTGACCGAAACAAGTCCAAATATATAGAAAAAAGTGTTGCTTTTAGGATCTCAGCTTCCGGAGGCCATAACTTTTGATCTGAACTCGGAATCGCTATAGCCTATAAGTATATCTTTTCGGAAGAGCATCTAAAACTGTAAGAGGTGATAAACAGGAGGTCTAATCTTGTTAACCTTCTGGATTTATTGCAATTTGTTGTTTGAAGGATGCAACGCTCCAAAGTTTTTATTAAGCAGTTCTGCCAATTTATTTAGTTTATTTATATTACATTTTCTCTCTCTAAATTTCCAAATTAAAGATTTTTCCCTTCTTTCTTTAGCAATATTAACTATGCTATGTTTTGACTATTTAGATGTGTTTTGCCTTCGATATTGTATTCAATATATGATCTTTGTTGAGATACATGGATGATATAGGTCCATATTGGAAAAACTATAAGAGATGCATGGGTAGGGACAAACCTCCATAAAACTTGAGTCTTATTGGATATAACTCGTTTATATTAAAAGCCCGTTTGTGCTCTCATATAAAAATAAGATATAATCTGCCCCTCTTATTCATGTATATTAAATTTAATATGGTATCAGAACTAGGTTTAGTCACTAGGGGCGTACTTAATAACACTTTTGAGAGAGAGCCGTCTACATGTTTTTGATAGATTAGCCTTTTAAGATGAGACGTACTGATGATGCTTAATAACGGTAATTTCTTAGATCATGACACGTGGCGGATGACGTGTCACATGCGTAAGCCAGTTAAGCCCCTGAGGGTCACGGAGGGGGAACCAGTGTGCTACAGTGGGGGCTTCCCTCGAACCCCGTCCCCGAGGTTGCACCGCACTCCTTGCCCCCGAGCACTTCAGCAGCCACGCTAACTGTCCCTTTGCTCTACTCTGAGCTATCACAGGCTCGAGCTTCCTCTGCCATCCGGCTCGTCTCCGAGCCTTCCTTCAGGTTGAGCTTCCTCGCCCTCCCGGCTAGCCTCCGAGCCATCCTCCGGCCCGAGGAGTCCCCCGACCTTCGGTGGCCTTCCAGACCACCCACAGCTCACCTCCGAGCTGTCACAGAGTTGGCCTCCTCGGCCCCCTCAGCTCGTCTCCGGGCTACCGCAGAACCTAGATACCTCGGCCTCCCGCTCGTCCCCGAGCCTCCCGCCGAGCTCATCTTCCTCGGTCCCTTCGACCGACCAACGGCATCATTCGCAGGTACTTCCGCCTCGCCTCCGCGAATCTCGCCATGCGCGAGATATCTGCTGCCCACGATCCTGCGTTCCACGCCATCACGATCCCCATTAACGAGCCTGTCTCGCCATTAATGGAAGATCCCGCCCATCACGCGGGCGTGACGTCGGGGACGTAACGGCCGGCGTGATTCTCACACCTGTCTGCCTGCTGCCACCGCTATATAAACCTCTCCTTCGGACGGTTCAAGTAAGTCATTTTCCACTCACTAGGCCGTTACTCTGCTCGGATTTTCTGTCTAACTTGATCGTCGGAGGGTTCTCGGTGGTACAACCACCCCGGGACTTCCTTGCAGGTAGCTCGGCCCTAACAACCTCAAACCCATTGAGATCCACACACTTCAGGAGCTATCCTCCAGCTCAAATCTCGGCTGTCCATCGTCGCCAACAGCAGATCAACGGAAGGTAACATCTTGACGCGATTCCACCCGCGTCACGTACCATCATAAGACTTAAGTCTTATTGGATGGAATCCGTCTTATATGAAAACATGTGTGTGCCCTCATTTAAATAAAAATATAATCCGCACCACTCGTTCGTGAACATCAAATATAATAGTCTTAATAAACTGAGATTTTCCTCTATCTTCTAGAAGATCTACGGTTAACTCGCGTCCAATAGTACGATAACTATTTCTTCATGTCCGTAAAGCAATATCTACTCAAAATCAGGGCTGCACCTATAATATTATATTTTTATCAAGTCCGAAGTAAGAAACTAATTGAGTAGAAGAGGAATTGTCATTACTAACTTACTATGGATGGACGATCAATCAACATCTTTCGAGAAATCTTGGAACAAATTGTAGAAAAGGACAATTATTTTAGAGACAAATAAAACCAATAGCTAACATAAAACACCCCCACAATTGCATTTTTAACGATTTATTATGGTAGTATAGAAAAAGTTAGAGCAAGAAAGAAATGGAATTTTATCCTTGTTTGACCTTTGTATTTTAATTAATAAAAGTTGCTTTCTTATTTTATATATCCCTCCTCAAATTTGTTTATAAGCTCTTCTTTTGTTTCTTAGACACCATCATGCATGCAATGGGCACTAATGGGGACATGTTATGCTACTTGCCTAATAATGCTTTATTAAAACACCATGGTGCCATTGATATTACCTCCAAAAAGGGGGAGAAAAGTAACAAAAATAAAAAATAAATGAAGGTTCTTAGATCTCTTCTTCTACAAGATAAAACAATGAAATTTCACAATTTCAACTTTTTTGAGAACGTTTAGCCATCAGAGATTTGATGCATAGGTATATTGTGTTATTGTTTATGAAGAAGGCTTGAAAAATGTACCAAATAGAGATATAGTATAATACTGCCAAATAGGATCGGGGCCATCCAAATTCAAAATGAAATTAGGCTTGGATATTGTTAATTAAAATACTCTTTTGCACAAAAGCTCCAGCATTTTGACTCATGGGAAAGATCATACCTAGTAGAGGAAAATATTGGACCATAAGTCATATCCCTTGATTCTTACAACTTTAATATGGTAATAAGTAGTGAGAATTTAGGAATATAAACATCCAAACCACATTTCACATCTTTATTTTTGTAAATGATCCGAACAGATTTTACTTGTTATATATTGGAAGTTTAGATGTGAAACAAGGCAAAATCAGGCATCTGAAGTAGATGACAACACACTACAAATTTCACGGAAGGCCACACCACCACACTTCTATTTCGTGAAAGGTTGCGACATTAGGGTTCATTGGGGTTATATTGTAGCACTTGGGATATCATGGCTTTTCGGGAGAATACCGGTAAGGAAAAAAAATTAGATTGTTGTTGTTATACCATTCTACAAAACCCTAACCGATCAATGAGATATATTATTATTATTTTCACATGAACTCTTTGATATTTGTAATTTTTTTTCCTATTACATAAAGCCCTTAAAAATTAATAGAGGTTGCAAAAAAAATATTTATATCTAAAATTACAATTATCCAGCTTATTACAAATATTTATAGGGTTTTTTTTGAAATAATATTATTTTAAAATTATATTATTAAAATAGAGTAGTTTAAATTAAAATTATGAAAGTAGGGTGGTTTGCACCTCACCCCCGCTACCCCATCCCCACCCCCAGAATAGGGGGCGGGTTCTGGGAACCCGCCCCATTTTTTTTATGTTTTTAATTATTAATTATAATTATTAATTATATAATTATAATTATAATTATAAATATAATATTAATTTTGATTTTAATTATAATTAAAATTATATAATGATAATTATAATTATTTTAAAAATTGTTTAAAAATAAATAAACGAAAATAAATTTAGAAAAAATATTAAAATTTCATTATATGAATGTTTTTTATAAAATGAATCCGTCAAATTTACAATGTAAAAAAATCTTATCTATTTGTAAAATGTAAATACTATATCGACGGTCAAATTTATAATAACAAAATAAATCCGTCAAATTTATAATACAAAAAAATATGAGTGCACTTGTCACGATCCTGAAGGTCCCGCCCCTGATGCATGTCCTGGACATCTGGTCCTATAATGGCCTGGTTGTTTGCATAGGCTACATCTGGATTGTCTTTGCTGAGGATCAGCATCCATTGTCATTCGATCTCGACGCACCTTAGGTCTTCCGGGCCTTATATTTTTTTCCGGCGGTAATACAGTCGGTGTTTGTCTGTTGGCAGTATAATAGTGCCAATAGCGACTGTCCGGTATAGGATGAAATTTTGGATCGTATGCGCCTTGGTAATTGGAAACTGTATAGTAATGGGAAGCAAAATTGTAATGTGAGGTATGCATGCTGCTCGCAGCAGCAATTGCGTGGGCACAAGGTAAATGTTGTTGCTGGAAAAGACCGCATGTACACGAAGAGAGCCCTTCATCTCTAAAGTTCACGGTATATTGATTCCCATTACCGCCCGTTACCTGAAACTCCGCCGTGTCAAACCTTTCGGATCTGTAGTATTGTGCTCTGCGCTCTCTTTTTCGAAAGATATTTTCGTAATACGCGGTGAGCGGAGTGTCCATCGCCAAGGACTTTTCTCTTCTGTGCACAAAATAAGTATTCATCCGGAAAAAGGTTCGAACAATCAACCCATGTATCGGTAAGCCTCTAATCCCTTTAAGGACCCCGTTGAAGCTTTCAGACATATTAGTCGTCATTAGGAGATATCTGCACCCATCATCATGTGCTTGTGACCACATGCGTACTGGATACTCATCTAACCACGCTTTCACGGCTTGACTCATCTCCCCAATTTTCGTCATGTATATGTCGTGAACATTAGGGTCAGGCGTTTCACCGGCTCTGTACATAAGTTTATGTAGATCCGAATTTTTAAATTTTCGATCAAAATTTTGCCTGAAGTGTCGTAGGCAAAACCTATGTGGGGTCGTCGGAAATACAGATCTCATTGCAGCTAGTATTCCCGGATGTCTATCAGATATGATGCATAAATCCGTTCTATGAAGAACAGATGGGATATTTTTGAGGTGACGGAAAAACCATGACCAGGATGATGTATTTTCACTCTCGACAATAGAAAATCCCAACGGAAATATACCGTTATTAGCATCAACACCTGTAGCAATTAACATGCAGCCTCTGTACTTACCGTATAGATACGTACCATCAACGCACAATACCGGCCGACAGTGTGTGAAACCAGCCGCACATGGACCAAAGCACCAGAAAATTCTTTGAAACCTGACAGAGCCCTCGACGTCTGTTTCTGTGGTTTTTAACCGGTATACGGTCCCCGGATTTGATGCTTTCATGGCTTTCATAAAAGGGACTAGTGAGTTGTACGAGCTTTCCTAGTCCCCGAATATCTTACACAAAGCCTTTCTACGAGCATCCCATGCCTTCACATACGAAATCTAAATTTTATGCTCTCCGCTAACCAAGAGCCGTATCTCCCGGGGAGTCATCGCCACATCTGTACGGATCAGTGGCATGATTAGCGAGCAAATGTAAGATGAAGTGCAATTCCGGTGATCCTGTAACATAATATATTACACGGGGAGGAAATATTCTAAACTTAGTTAATTTTTTTTAATTACACCTTTCATTTAATTCTAATAGTTGAAAATAACATTATTTAATTTTGCAGGATGGAGATAATCTCACCGTCATCACCCATAGCTCAGACAAATGGATAGTTAGCGACCAACGAATAAACCATCGGCTTAGACGGGCCGGATTTTATGAAGCGTCGTTGATTCGTCATATCCAAATCGACCACGCTCTCGTCACCTCTCTGGTTGAGCGTTGGAGAAAAGAGACCCACACCTTTCATCTAAGATGGGGTAAGGCCACAATCACACTCCAGGATATTGGCCACTTACTCGGTTTACGGGTCAATGGGCTTGGGTTGGTCGGAGGAAAAATTGTTGGTCCAGATACCGACCACCCATACTGGGATACATATGCCGAGTCTGCTCTCGGACAGGTAAACAATTTCATTCTGATTCCCCTCTTTAGTGTACCTATTTTATGTTTTACATTATTTCTAGTTTTAATATTTAAAAAAAATGCTAATATCAGGCACCAGGAGGCTACAGTAAGGGGTATAAAATCAGTTTAAACTGGTTAAGAGATACATTTAGTAATATCCCTGATGAAGCCGCCGATGAAGTTTTGGATAGACATGCACGCGCCTACATTCTGTACATGATCGGTTCTTGGTTGATGCCGGACCAATCAGCAACGCATGTCCATCCGTTATACCTTTGCTTCCTAACGGATTTTGATGTCTGTGGCCAATATGCTTGGGGAGCAGGGGTCATGACCTTTCTTTATAAGGAACTCGATAAGGCATGTGCTCCTACGAAGAATAAAATTTGTGGATGCATTACATTACTTCAGGTAAATTCTTTATTTTTCACAGCTAGAATTTTGCAAAATTGCAATATTGGTTTTCTCTCTTATAATCTGAAATTTTATTTATAGATCTGGTCATGAGAGCATATGTATATAGGAAGACCAGAGAATGTTAAAATAACTGGCTTGGATATCCCCGGAAAGCCGCTCGGCTGCTGGTGGAATAGGAAGAAAGCGTATAAGGCTCCTCGTCGAGTACTTAAGTACTATAGAGATGAGTTGGATCGCATGGAGGCGGCTCAGGTAACCATAATTTAGGTAATTAAATTTGTTTTACAATTTTGAAATACCTTAATCACAATTTTTTACTATGTTATTTGCGCAGTTTCTGTGGACGCCTTATACAGCAGATCGTCTACAACGCTTACCCGGCATCTGTCTCGAAGGAGAGCCAGTTTGGCGGGCTCGATGCCCACTCCTCTGCATTAATGTCGTTGTCATGCACCTCCCGGATAGGGTGTTGCGACAGTTTGATAGATTGCAACATATTCTTGTCCCGCCGCCTTCGCCTATGACAATAGAGGGAGACATGCGAAGAGGAAATACGGAGCGTGATTGGAGGGAGCATCATCATCAATATAAACTGAGATGGGAGGATAGGAAGCGTAGTATTGCCTTATAGCAAATAGGTGACCACACAGCCACCGACGCTATCAAAGTATATCTACAGTGGTATAAGCGTGTCACCATAAGATATCTTTCTGCTCCCCCCAAAAACTTCCCAAACATCTCGCGGTACGAGCCTAGAGGCCACATGGAACGAGATTTGGTAAGTTGAATTCTTTATATCATATTACTTTTTAACATCCGGCGGTATGGGTCAATACTTATTTCTTATTTCTAATGTAGCGACAGGCTCGTGGGTTGCATCTTGTACAAACAATGGTGCAGAAACCATACCCGACTGATGCTGGTCCGGCATCTCAGGCTCGATTTTCAAATGTCGACCAATTAATTGGTGATGCATTCGGTTCATATGGTATTTCTCAACATTTATCGCCGGCACCGGAGCCGTAGTATCAGCCGGCACCGGAGCCGCAGTATGAACCAGCACCGCGGCCGTAGTATGACCCGGCACCAGAGCCGCAGCATCAAGGAGATCCAGCGCAGCAGGATCGGTGGTTTGGATCACCATACCGTCAGCAGCAACGCTGGCATACCGAACAGGGGCAACAACACCAGTCTTGGGGATCAGGTTTTGCAGAACAGCCGTCTTGGGGGTTAGGTTTTGCGCAACAACAGCACCCTTGGGGGTCAGGATTTGCGCAGCCATGGGGCCAAGGTTTTGTGCAACATCAACCGCATGAAACCGGGACAGGTTCTTCGCTACAACTGCCCAGTTGGGAGACGGATTTAGCGTCCTACGCAAATTTGTTGGGAGAAAACACATATCCGACACCTGTCCCACATTCAGGTTCAGGATTTGCGGATCAACAGCCTGTCCAAGACGTTGCTGAAGACGAAGCTGAAGCAGAATCCGAACCCGAAGCAGAAGATCAGACGCCGCCGCCGCCATCTATCCAAGAAACAGGTGGTTCCTCCAGTCATCCCAGGAGGCATAGGCTTATATCGAGCCTTCTCGGATTTCATAAGGGAAAAGGAAAAGGAAAAAAATAGTATTTAAATTTTACAAACAGATAGGATTTTTTCACATTGGAAATTTGACGGATTCATTTTGATATTATAAATTTGACCGTCGAGATAGAAATCGGATAGGAATTTTTGGTATTGTAAATTTTGACGGATTCATTCTGTAAAAAACATTGATATAGTGAAATTTTATTATTTAATTTAAATATTTTTTTCGTTTATTTACTTTTATTTTATTTTAAAGAATTTTAATTATAATTAAAATCAGAATTAATATTATATTTATAATTATAATTATATAATTAATAATTATAATTAATAATTAAAAAAATAAAAAAAATGGGGCGGGTTCTGGGAACCCGTCCCATATTCTGGGGGTGGGGGTGGGGTGCCAAACCGCCCTACTTTCATAATTTTAATTTTAACACCCCTATTTTAATAAAATATTTTTAAAATAATATTATTTCAAAAAAAACCCCATATTTATATCTAGTCTTTTGGATGCCAAGACCAGGATTGGGTCCAATTGATATTTGTGCAAGGTCATGGTCAAGTTTCAGATGGAAGACCCTATGCAAGTCTCTGGCTTTTGGAAATTCTTAAATACTTTATTCATGATGTATTCTCTTGCTCTTTGTCATTTCTTTTAACTTAGTCATTAAGAATTGTATTGACTGACCACAGATGTTCCAAACCTTTCTTTTTTGGCCTTAAATAGTTTATGTCAACTTTGGACACCTCATATAATAGAACCACATATTGATTATTTCTGAAGCAAGAAATGCCATAACAATGCAAATATCTGTACTTTTTTTGGAGTATAGGTACAGGTTTTGTTGCAATGCAACGTGTTGTAGGAAAATGGATGACAACCTTCTCACATTCATATTCATGATGCTTTTGATTATTTTTAGAAAATTCCTCCTTTTTCCACCTTTTTGACATGTCATTCCGAATCCTATTTTCTTTTATTTTTTCAACCCAAAAGCATAACAGCTCCTTTAATTACAATTGCATTCTTGATTTTACCAAAAAAAAGAACTATGAGCAGCAGAAAACCTACAGTATCGATAAAAGATAAGTTGGTATTCTTTGAATCCTTCTGCTCTGCGGAAAACTTTAAATTTATGGATAAGAATTGGTCATATTGGATTTCTGTACCTCATTATTTGGGCCAAAGCCCACTTTCTTCTCAAAGAAAGATAACCATAAACCATGTCTTCAAATTGCAATAGTCAATCTAAGCCGTCGTTATAGGGATATACACATAAAAGCGGAGCAATCCCGCTTGCCTGCCAACGTAGATAAGAAAGTTGGCCAAAACGTCATAAAGTTATGCCCATAAGCAAGCATAAAAAGTCCAAACCAATTTTATTAGAGAGTGCAAAGTCCAAATTCACTTGCACCAAGTACGGTGTAGAAATTTTACCAAAAATGGATAAATTGTTGAAAACTCCCCGGCCCAATCCAAGTAAAGGAAAAAGTCCCTCGAATTTTCTAAATAGGAAGAAGCGGCCTAATGTTTAAAATCTTTGTGTAAACACCACTTAGCCTAATAACAAGTCAGGCTTGATTATTAGAAATTGTGGATGGTTCAAAATACCCCTATTCAATCTCAACGTTCAAAATTTCTCTCTTCCTCTCTCTTTCTTTCGATCCCAGAGAACCCAACTCGCTTCTTGTCATGCACCGCTTTCCAAAATACGAAATGTGAGGGGTGACTAGACCAGCCATGCTCCTTCTGTCGGGAATAATCCCGCCGTAGTCATATTTCGGATTCTAGTATTACATGGTAGTCAGTAAACAGTGCTAAAGTAAAGTAAATCACAGTTCGCAACCTTATTACATTAAAATAAAAAGTTCAAGATACATTTATTTGCATGGAAGAAATAACTAACCAATGAAATAATAATGTTCTTATAGCAAAAAAAGGATGGCGCTGATGTCACGGTCTAACCTCCGCGATCTCGAATGGCAGGTCCTGCTCCTGAGCTGGGTCCACTCCGTCCTCTAAACATGCACACTCAGGTCGTCAGGACGACACGTATAGCAATAAATATATAATATGTGTACAATATTATTAAATATAACAGGTGCGACAGAATACATAAATATGAGAGTAATGAATATCATTTGAATATGAACAGCGTGATATATGCATCATGTCGGCAAACCAGGCAATGTGTATGTCACCATAAACCAGGCAATGCGTATGTCACCACTTATCAGTCACTAAGTCAATGAAATCAATTGGTGGAAAGGATACTCGTGTTTAATGAGGATCTCGTGCATGCCTAAGACCACGGTCCAGTATTGCCCGGGACATAACCCTACAGCCGTGCCACTAGGCTCACGACCTAATGTATATATATATCACTAATATTGAATGATCATCCTCTAAATCTGTCACGACCCGAAATTGGCACGCGATGACCCTTAAACTACGCAACGTCTACAGGCGTAACGCAATTTAAGTAAACCGAAAACCCAGCAATCTAAACCATCAAAAGTAGTAAGTGATAATAGAATTTTCAAAACTTTTGAAATGTCAAACCAAATTCTTTAAAGTCCAACTTTACTTTCTTAAAAATTTTGGCAGCACCTCCTTTGTAAAAACTAACCCCAAAAATGGGTACAACATAAATATAAGTAAAGCATCCCCAACCGGGAGCAAATCCATACCCAAAGGCAGAAAATAACCACCACAACAGATATACGACGCCGTAGCGAAGAAATAAAAGACGATATAAATAAAAACTGCATAAAAAACCTCCAAGTCACAAAATAACATACAATATCGTTCTCACATCAAGTTTCTAAGTCATACATGAAAGTGGTAGATGGAGAATACAAGATACAAAGATATACAAAGAGCATCATCGGATAACCGCAAAACCCACCTATAGCAAAACTGCACGCAGTCAACCGAAGCGGTATCCGCTGCAAAAGATGATATGATAGGTAGAAGCCCTGCCTCGACTATTCTGATGAACAACCTGCAAACCATGTGGCACAACGTGGGTGAGTTGCCAACTCGTGAATAGTAAATAACATATGCAGGTAATCGCAAGTATGCACGTACAACGCCAATCTAATACATGCAAGCTGATAGCAATAAATGGCTATATGTATGCAGCAGTCATGAAATGTACTCTATCAGGTACAACTAATACATGAGGCAATAAATGGCAATATGTATATGCAACAGTCATGAAAGGTACTCTATCAGGTACAACTAATACATGAAGCAATGCATATAAAATAAATGAGGAGTATGGAATAAAACATGTCATTCTCACAGAATCCTGACCTCGTGACAGAACCAAAGTCCATTAAGACAATCTAAATCCCAAATTTTCTCAAATCAACCCCAAAATTGGCCTTCATATCCTGAACGTACAATATCAAGTAAAGCTCATATATCCTGAATATACAATATCAAGTAAAATCTCATATATCCTGAATGTACAATATCAAGTAAATCTCATATATCCTGAATGTACAATATCAAGTAAATCTCATATATCCAATATCCAGTATCGAGTAAGTTTCATATAAAGTGAGTGTCCAATATCGACACCCAAAAACATCATGAAACAAGTGTCTAGCATCGACACATAAATACTGATCTATCAGGCGCTGTCACCACGACTGGCCTTCCTGATAGGTATGTATCATACGCTATCCCGAAAACTCGAGTGCCTAGCTCTTACACTCGAAATTCGACGTATCCATACGTACATGACTCCGGTCGGTATCCCCACGATAACCGGCGAGTCAAAAGCACTATCACCGGTAGGTATGGTTCCCTTGTCAGTTTCATCGGCGTGGTCCATCGAAATACCTTTCTTGCCCCGGGGTACCTCCGGGCCCCACCATGTACCCGCACACGGCCCACGACGCCTCCTCGTATGGGGTATATATATATCAGAACCGATAAAACTCATGGTGGCTGCAGAAATATCATATCAAGAGAAACCGGGTTTTTCAAATAATGCATAATTTCATGAAACAACCACGGTCCTCAAATCCAGAAAACATCAAGTAATGAATAAGTATAACTGCATGAATCAATACATATATATTAGCGTCCCATTCCATTAATATATATATATATATATATATATAACAGCGTCCCATTCCACTGTTATATGTACTTAGGAGTAAAAATATCAGAGAACATCATATGAAATCCATGAATGTAATATATGCAACATGAGACAGTAATATGTGCATATAAAGGAAAAACCGCTATTTAACTGCAATAAGTTAATATATATATATATATATATATCATGCGGTTCCTAATTTCTCCAAGTCCATACAACATCAAATAAAGGTGAACATGTAGTTATAGCCAGGTATGCGTAACCATGTTGGTATAGCAAGATATGTATATCTACCTATCAATAATGATGTAATATCCCCCAGGTAAATGTATAAGTATGTAAGCAAGATGTACATATAGCTATACCTCATATGTATATATACCTATCACTAATGATGTAATACCCCCCATGTATATGTATAAGTATGTAAGCAAGATGTACATGTAGCTATACCTCATATGTGTATATACCTATCACTAATAATACAATACCATATAGGTATATGGGTAACTAGCATGTAAGCATGTCAAGGCATATGTGTAAGCATGTAGGTATACATGTATGCTATATGTCATATGTGAAAAGTCTATGTTACCCACCCGGTAGTCTCGGGGAGGCGGAATAGGTAAAAATCGAATTTTTATCACAAGGAAACATAGACTAACCATGAAGGATCTTTGCTAAACAAAAACCAACAAACTAACTTAGAGTTTTAACTACTAGGTTAGATGATTATACCTTGGTCTTGAACTCCTTCTCTTCTTGTGTTGCTTCTCCTTGTTGTGAGCTCCTTGGAGTGGTGTGGATGGCTCCTCCTCACCGTCTTCTCTTTGCCAAAGAAAGATCCACCCGAAGGCCTCTACCTTGAGCTCCAACTTCTATCTTGAAGTAACTAAGGTGCTTGGTATGCTAGACTAAGAACCTTAGAGTGAGTAGAGAGTTGTTTTAGTGGTTAGATCTCACAAAACTCTTGATTTTCAACTCATGAAACAAGAGAGCCTTGAGAGAGGAAGAGGAGAGAGCTTGCAAGAGAGAGAATGTATCATGATAGAATGAGGAGATAGCTCTCATATAATGAAAAAGAATAATGATAATTTTAATTAGGATAAATTGTCATGGTTGATGTTGATTTGACCATTATCATGTCACAATTAATGCTAAGCATGTTCACAAAAATATCTAAGTCAACATGGATCAACAAAGTCAAATGGTCAAACCAATTAAGCATGATACAATTATCTCTAATTAAAACTCATTAATCAATTTCCTTCATCTCATTATGATTTTAATCAAGTCAATGGTCAAAACCCTAATGAGGTTCCTCTGCCTCTGTCAACTGTGTATACACACCCGCATCCGTGCTCCGAGGAACACGAATACAATGAGACCGAACCAACTCGAAACTAAATACTAGGATCTGGCTTAAACCAAAGCCTACTAGTATCAACTTCCCGAACACCGAACACGCACAAGTACGCATATGTGAACGAACCCTGTCGTAAAACCATACGACCTCTATCTCGTTTCGCCCAAAGGTGAACAACCCTCGGTGTGGGACTCTAAACACTCGACATTACGCTGGCAGTGGGTTTAACCACAGGCCGCAAGCGGTACTAGCTGTACGTAACGGTCCCCAGGTAGATGCCGATAAGAAGACCGATGGGGTGAACCCAACCGAACTCCTACTGAGCCTGAATATGACAATCTCCGTACAGTCCGGTCTGTTCGTCTAAGAGTATCGCATGTCGGGCCTAGGGGGTGGTAAACGTCAGACCCCTAATAGCGGTACAAGTCGTGTCGGAGTGTAGCCCAGAACACCCTGAGAAACTACTGGAAACACTACCAATAAATCTCGCTTGCCCTGGTCAGGGACTTTGTGTAATGGTTCTCCTAGACACAGCGCGATATCAACTCCCAATACCGGGAGAGCCGAATTCTGTCAAACCGTCACTACCTCCAAGTGCTTCGGGACTGCACCCAACTACTACCTGTTTGCATGACTCAATAGAGCCGTGGTAGGGTAGTAATCTAAGAACAGTGGGAACACACTCGAGGCGAAGTGACAGTGTGAAGTCAACGGACTAAACTGTACTCATGTCACCTGGAAACTGTTAACTGACGATAGGTATAATACCAACCAACAGTTCCCAACGAGTCCTGTCCAGTGTACTGATTTGTAGAGATTTTTTTAGATCAAAAATTGTTAATTACCGCAATTAAGAACGGCGTCACTTGGTAGCTAGCCGGTGAATACGGGTCGGTCCACAGGGATGTTGTGTATTTCTTAATTGTTCTAACGAATTAATTCCAAATGGTGTTTGGATCTTTATCACTAAAAACTAAGTTGACTTATACTAGGATTAGAAATCTTGCTAGGGTTAGGTCTAGGTTAAGTTTGGAAAATTAAGATTTCCCACCGCTTTCAATGCCCTAAATTAAATCTCTTTAGGAGTTATGGTAATTATTAATAAAGGGGATTGGGACGATCAGGAAGAAACAATGTTTCTTCCTCTAGGTCCTTGTCCGTCCTTTCTTAATCCTTACCCTAACCTCCATGGAAAGCATGCACATCCGGTCTTTTATACTACGGTATCACTGTTACCTCGTGGGTAGGGTGCCGTAGGGAGCGGTATGTGTATGTATGCATGGAGTCCTAATTATTAATATGTGACGGGCAAGAAAGGGGTGAGAGATTTGCATCTTTCAAACCTTCCCTATTCCTAACCCTAACAAGCGAGGAACTACTAGCTCATTAGGGGATCTATGAAAAACATGATTTTTATGAGTTTTTGATTTAAGAGATTAATTACCTAACTACTGCAGATCAATAAAAAGTTCTAATCTAAATTAAACTAGGGCAGAGAATAAATTTAAATTAGGGCAGAAAGAAGAATTAAGAATTAGGGCAAAAATAAAAGAACCTACTTACTTTATTGATGATCTCAAACCATATAAAGGAATTCTGAATTTTAGATCTATGAAAAGAGGCATAACCTAAAACAAGTTTTAGGGCTTCTATTTATAGAGCATAGAAACCCTAGGGTTACAATTGATTCACGTCTGCATTTACAATTTTATCCCCTAAGAAAACCCTAGTCAACGCACCGCCAGCCGCCAAGACTTTTTCCACCCATACGGGCTTAGCATGGCAGCGGAACCGCGGCCAAGAGCCAGGTTTGGCCGCGGTTCCGCGGCCATCTAGGGGCATCATGAGCTGAAAAATTCTGGTCCTCTTCTGGTTGACTTTTTCCTCTTGTTTCTTCAGTTGGTTCTTCAGAATGTCTTCTAGTTCTGTTCCAGATCTCCACAGTGAATAATGTGGTGGACTTTTACCGTTGCTTCGTGTCGAAGTCTTGAACCTTGCGCTGCCTTTGTGGTTTGTGAACTTGTTCATTGATCTTCATTGTCCTTCAAAATGTAGGCACGATCAAGATTCCATCATTTATCGGTCGTAGTCTCACTTTTGTATCGTCTTTTCATCAATATCACTGTTTTTATTCCGAGAACCTGTAACCTGCAACTATGTAGCAGACATGGGTCAAAAGCACCTGTTTACTTGTAAAATGACTTAGAATGGGGAATATAATAATGCAAAATTATGATATGAACAAATACCCCCAAACTTATCTTTTGCTCGTCCTCGAGCAAACCTAGTTTTATTCTCGAAAAAGACCTAGCCTCACTTTCGCAGGGAAACGCGATTGCACTGAGCTCGCGCAACAATCCGTTAAACCTCTAGGTGTTCCTAGTAGGAGGAGTGTTGTCTCCTGAGGGTTTTCAGCGGATACTACCCACAAAATCCTATCAATTCGGCCTATTGACTTTTATTCTCCAATTAGGTTTTCCAACAAGGAATTCTATTATCTTCGACTCATAATTATCCACCCGTATTTTTCACACTTCCTTATCATTTAACTTAAGATTATATATATTCTTGTGAATTTACTTAGCTTTTGGCATCTTTTAAGTTTTCCTTCTAGGGTTCTATCTCAACTTAGGAATTTTTATCATCTCTATTAAAGATATAAGTCCTATTCTTCATTCCTATCTCTTATCTAAATCCCAATCACATACCCCTACGTGTGTGTATATATCACCCCTACACTTGGAAATTCAAATCAAGCTATCATACACTTGTCCGTCGTCCAAAGCACTTCTTAAGTGGTGAATTTTTAGATGAATTTTGCTTACACATCCTTCATGCGACCGTTAATATTTCTTGAGGTACCAACAACCGATTACAAAATGTGTTTGCACATTAAAGCGTAATTCCTAGTCTTGTAACACCTAAGGTTTTAGCAGTGACTCCCAAACCAGTTGGTCTAAGGCACTAGGTGATGAAGCACCCTCGCTAAATATTTTTTCTATTTTTGCAGTCTTAAGTAATTACAAAAACCAGTATTCATTTTTTTTTACTCACACTTGCATTTTATTGTATTTTTCTTCGTACTAAGGACTTTAGACAAGAGTATTTCAAGGTCTCTCCTACTATTCCAAGTTTCAAGGTTCGTGTTTGTGCAATTTGTAGGGTATATATTTTCAGAGTTTAGACTTAAACTAGGAATTATTTTTCAAACTTATACTTTAATTAAGGCATCAATATTTTCCCCTTGTTTTAACTTAGCCCAAGAAGTCAACTCGAAATTTGCCTATTTCTAAATAAACTACAAAGACATATACTTTCTACTGTTAAACTCAAAGAAAGGTTATTTTTAGGGTTTTTAATTTACTAAGTTTAAGATCTAGTTGTTCCTATCTAATTAACCTATTTTTCAAACTCAAGTTGATTAAGGCAAAAATTGAATGTTTTAATTTTTATAATTTTTCAGTTTTTATTTGATTTTCTTTTTCTATATTTTTTTTATTTTTTTAATTTTTCAATTTTTATGATTTTTATATAAGGATGCAATGCAGATTTTAAATATGCAAAATAAAAAATATATACAAAAATTAAAAATATGCAATGCAAAAGATAACTATATACAACCACCATCTCCCCCAAACTTAACCAAATCAGTGCCCTCACTGCTCGGCCCCACGCCGCGCTCTCGAGCGTGAACGTGAACGCTCTTCCCTAGCCAAAAGGGTTTGAATACCCCGCTCAACCTCCGTCAATCGACGGTCGTGCTCCCTTGCTGTCGCCCTAAATTCCTCTCTCAACACATCAATACCCCCAACTGCTCTCCTCATCAATTGTGCATGCTCAAGAAGGGTCATTTCGCCTTCGCTCGCTGTCGAGCTAGAGCTAGGTATGCGGGCAAATACATTCTCTGCCGGTTCGGTTCGAGACCACACATCAGTCAATCGAGAATAGGACGTAGAAACACCCTCGATAAGAGGTCTGACCGGGATGCCTCCATGCAAATAAAATTCGAACTCCTCCGCGGGAGGAAATATCGACATAATTGTGTAACCAGCATGGGGCAAGGGTAATTAGCGGCCCGTTTACCCGCACCTATGGAATTTAACAATATTGTGCACATGTCAAAACGTGGGTTCTTGGTCATAAGAGTGTGCACAATATGTAAGGAGGGTGTGAAAAAAGTTGTATTATGGGAACTACCGAAAATATTATTTTGTGCCCACCGGCACACAGTCAAAACATTCGCGAAAAGAGTTCGTGCTTGGATAACCTTTCGCGGCTCCCTCGAGCAATCGTTGCCCATCAGGGGCATGTAATCCTCGAAATGAAGGGGTTGGTCATGTGCAGGTATGCGAGGTATTAGTGTGATCTCGTGTATTATATCCCTATCAATTATAATTTCGCGATCGCCCCATTGCAATTTAATAAAACCCAGTAGGGTGAGACACCCATCCTTCATAGACTCGTAAAATTGGTTTACTAATTCTGGCAATGCAAATGCATAAGGGTGATTCTATATCAAATAATTCCACCCCCTACGCGCGATTTCGTTCGCGAAATAGCTACCATATATCTCATGTGAGAAAACTTATGAAGAATCTCTTTCTAACTGCATGCTATGTGCCATGATGCGTTCTACAGATCTAAAAATTCAAAAAACAGAGAGGGGTTTTAACAGATCGTACCTCCCCTGAAGTTTCAGGGGGAGAAGATAGCAGGCGGTGGCGGATGCGCAGCGGGAGCAGAGTCTGGCGGCGGCTCCGCTGCGGGTAGGTGGCGGCGCTCCGAGAGATTTCTGCAGAAGAGGGGCGGCGGCGCAAGGGTTTCGAGAGAGGGTGAAAATTAGGGTTAGAAAGAACAGGGGGGTCGGGTCCTTTAAATAGTGGGTAATAATGGATATTTGCACGTAAACCCCTCTAAAAAGAGGAATTTATTTGCAAATAATTTATTTATTTATTTATTCTGCAAAAATGTCCAATTTTTTTTTTTCAAAATTTTTATTTTTTATGTTATTTTGTATTTTTATATATTTACAAATGATACATACCCCCAAACTTATTTGAAACAAAGTTTTGGCAAGAAGATCGGAAATTTGGGGGTAAAAATGGAGGAGAATCAATCGGTGTAGATCGGCTCCTGTAAAAACAGGAGCTCCTCCGACGGGTCCACAGTGAGGAACGGTTTCAATCGATGTCCGTTTACTTTAAATAAAGAACCGTCCTCCGGATTTTCAAGATCTATCGCACCGTGCGGATATACGGTGCGTACTAAAAATGATCCTTTCCACCTAGATCTGAGCTTGCCAGGGTGAAAGTGTAACTGAGTGTCATAGAGTAAAACCTGTTGACCAGGTTTAAACGTTTTGCGCATAAGATGTTTTTCATGGAACACCTTAGTTCGGTTTTTTACAATGACAACATTATCATAAGCCTCATCTCGCAGCTCTTCTAGTTCGTTTAATTGCAGCTTTCGATTGCTGCCCGCATCTCCTATTGATAAATTCAACTCTTTGATCGCCCAAAATTCCTTGTGCTCAATCTCAACTAGGAGGTGGCAAGCCTTCCCATAAACAAGCCGGTATGGAGACATACCAAGACCGGTCTTGTATGCAGTACGGAATGCCTATAGTGCATCAATCAGCTTATGTGACCAATCTTTACGGTTTTTAGAAACCGTTTTTTTCCAAAATTTGTTTAATTTGCCGATTCGAAACCTCGGTTTGCCCATATGTTTGGAGATGGTATGGCGTTGACAGTTTGTGAGTAATGTAATATTTGCGCATTAAGGACTCAAAAGTCCTATTGCAGAAGTGAGATCCATTATCACTTATAATTGCGCGAGAGTGCCCAAACCGTGAAAAGATATGTTCTTTAAGAAATCGAACGACAACCTTGTTGTCCTTCGTTCGGCTAGGCACAGCCTCGACCCATTTTGACACATAGTCAACAGCCAAAAGAATATACACATTCCCAAAGGAATTGGGAAATGGTCCCATGAAGTCTATTCCCCAAACATCAAAAATATCCACAACCAAAATTGGTTGGAGCGGCATTTCGTTTCTCCGTGATATCCGGCCCAAGTGTTGGCACCGGGAGCATGTCTTGCAGTATTCATATGCATCCTTAAAGAGTCATGGCCAATAGAAACCACACTGCAAGATTTTCTCGGCTGTCTTCTTTGGGCCAAAATGCCTGCCACACGCTTGATCGTGGCAAAAAGACAGCACACTCTTAAAATTATTTTCAGGTACACACCGACGAATGATTTGGTTGGAATAGTGTTTAAAAAGATACGGTTCATCCCAGTAAAAATGCTTTACTTGGGACAAGAATCGGAGTTTATCCTGTTTCGACCAATCTTTAGGTATCAAGCCGGTGGCCAAGTAGTTTACTATATCAGCGAACCAAGGTTCGCATGACACGGCTAAGAGTTGCTCATCGGGAAAAACATCTTTTATTGGAATTTCAAGTGTAGGCGAAGAAGAAAGTCGTGAAAGGTGATCGGCCACTAAATTTTCACATCCTCTTTATTCTCTTATGACAAGGTCAAACTCTTGTAGCAAGAGAATCCAACGTATTAGCCTTTATTTAGCATCCTTCTTCGAAAAATGGTGGCGAAGAGCTGAATGGTCCGTATACACAATCATTGGAGAGCCGATTAAATAAGGCCGGAATTTTTCAAGTGCAAACACAATGGCTAAAAATTCTTTTTTTGTTGTTGTGTAGTTCAGTTGGGCCTCATTTAATGTTCGGCTAGCGTAATAAATCACGTGCGGAATCTTATTAATGTGATGTCCAAGAATAGCACCAATGGCGAAATCTGATGCATCGCACATAATTTCGAATGGATGCGTCCAGTCTGGAGATGAAAGAATGGGCGCAGAAATGAGAGAGTGTTTTAATGACTCGAACGCTTACATGCAAGTTGAGTCAAAATCAAATGTTGTGTCCTTGGCCAATAAGAGAGTTAAGGGTCTAGCAATCTTGCTAAAATCCTTGATGAACCGTTTATAAAAACCGGCATGGCTAAGGAAAGCTCGGATGTCTTTGACGTATTTAGGAGGAGGAAGATTGGAAATGACCTCAATCTTGGCTTTATCAACCTCTATGCCGTTTTGCGAGATGACATGTCCTAAGACAATGTCTTCTCGTACCATAAAGTGGCACTTCTCCCAATTTAAAGTGAGGTTCTTATCCCTACAGCGGGTAAGAACTGCGTCAAGGTGTAGCAAACACTCGTCGAAGGAGTCACCAAAAATGGAGAAATCATCCATAAAAATCTCCAAAAACTTTTCAACCATGTCTGAAAAGATCCCCATCATACACCGCTGAAATGTAGCGGGTGCATTGCATAACCCGAAGGGCATGCGACGATAAGCAAAAGTACCGAAAGGACAAGTAAATGTGGTCTTGTCTTGATCCTTTTCGGCGATGGGGACTTGGTTATAGCCAGAATAGCCATCTAAAAAGCAGTAAAACTCGTGCCCAGCCAATCGTTCTAGTATTTGGTCGATGAAAGGTAAAGGAAAGTGGTCTTTCCTTGTCGCGGCATTGAGTTTTCTATAGTCGATGCAAACTCGCCACCCAGTTTGGGTGCGAGTAGGTATTAACTCATTTTCCTCATTGGTTATGACCGTAATGCCCGATTTCTTTGGGACAACATGAATGGGGCTAACCCACTGGCTATCCGAGATAGGGTAAATGATACCACTATCAAGACATTTAACAATCTCCTTCTTGACAGCCTCTTTCATTATGGGGTTGAGGCGTCTTTGTGGATCCCTCACTGGTTTGGCCTCATCCATCAAGTGTATATGATGTTCAACTATGAGGGGACTAATCCCCTTGATGTCCGCCATAGATTAGCCAAAAGCATGCCGATTATTTTGTAAGACCATTAAAAGGGCCTTCTCTTGCTCGAGAGCTAGAGAGGCCGATATGATAACGGGAAGGGTCTCATTCTCACCTAGGTAAGCATATTTAAGGTGAGACGGCAAAAGCTTTAGTTCGAGTTTAGGAGGTGAAATAATTGAAGGTAGCATTGGTGAAACTGTTTCAAACTCGAAGGATTCCATCAACGGTTCAAATCGAGTGTACGCAACCGAGTCGGATGGTTCAACTAACTCATCTGAAAAATCAAAAGACTCAAACTCGGGTGGTGAGTCTTCAAAATCGTCTAAAAAGGTGAAACACTTATAATCGTTGTCCGGTGTGAAAGCTGTGTCGGATTCTAGGAGGAACGCACTAGAGGTGTCAACACTGCTGTGATCGAACAGAAATTTTTCGAGTTCACAGTCCTCCTCCATGATCTCGTGGATCGAGCAAACATCAAGTATACTAGCATTGGGCTCGGTAGGCTGATTCCCCAACTTAAAGATGTTGAGTTCAATCGTCATATTTCCAAAAGATAGGTTCATTGAACCGTTACGACAATTGATCACCGTATTGGAGGTCACAAGGAATGGTCGACCAAGTATCACCGGAATTTGACTCCGGGGGTTAGCTACAGGTTGTGTATCCATCACGATAAAGCCAACGGAGAAAATGAAATCCCCTACTCTAATTAACACATCCTCTAACTCACCCCTAGGATGGATGATGGATCGGTCAGCCATTTGGAGAGTATAATGAGTGGGTTTAAGCTCTCCAACGCCTAATTGCTCGTACACTGAATATGATAGCAAATTGATACTAGCACCAATATCTAATAGTGCTCTATTGATGTTCTTGTCCCTAATTGTTATCGAAATAGTAGGACAGCCGGGGTCCTTGTGCTTTTGGGGTAAAGATTGGACAAGAGCATCACTAATAGCACTAGCCACGAAAATTTTCTTTGGTACTTGTGATTTCCTCTTCTTGGTGCATAAGTCCTTTAAGATTTTCGCATAAGAAGGAACTTGTTAGATTGCATCCAAGAGAGGTATATTTATGCTAACCTGCTTGAACAACTCTACAATCTTCTCCATTTGTGGAGTTGGTTTATTGGATCTCAATCTGTTTGGAAAAGGAACATTTTGAAAATTTGTTGAGTCCAATTTTTGTGGATCAGATTGTGGAGTTGGAACGGATCCCCGTGTAGATGTGTTCGTGATGTGAGAAGTGGGTCCGTTCGAAGTAGAAGAAGTAGAGCCTTGTGAAGAATGAAGAATAGGTTCTAACGAAGAAGATGAAGATGAAGAAGAAGAAGATGAAGAAGAACCACCGGCAGGGGTGTCATTATTAATACCCACGTTATTTTGCAACACTTTTCCGGATCTCAACGTGGTCACAGCATTTACGTTATGATTTTTCTGTTCATATGCAATATGTGCGTGATCGGAATTTGGCAATGGTTGAGATGGAAGCTTTCCCTTTTCTCGCTCGCTCAACGCAGCATTGAGTTGTGCAATTTGTGCCTCAATAGATTTGATGCTTTGATCGTGTGAAGCACCGTTTTGCACCAAAGATTGAATGGAAGTCTCCAACCTCGCTGCGGATTGTGTAGATTGTTTTAGGAACGCATCTAGACTTCTTTCTAGTGAGGTAACCTTATCATTATTTGGTTGAACAAAATTGTTTTGACGGTAAGAGTTGTTGGGCACAAAATTGTTCATTTGGTTTTGGTAAGGTTGTGGGTGGAAAGGTTGCCGGTATTGAGTTTGTGGAGGTGCTTGTTATTGTGGAGAAGGAGGCCTTTGAAAGTTGTTGTTTCCTTGGAATTGCTGATGTTGATTCCAAGCAAAATTTGGGTGACTCCTCCAACCCGGATTATAAGTCGAAGAGTATGGATCATTTCTTTGTCGTTGCTGAAGGTAGCATTGACGTGATCTTGTCCTTGAGCAGGTGGATTGTAAGGACACTCTTCGGTAAGATGTGATGGATCCGAAAAACAAGCACAAACAGTTCGTGGGGGCAAAGCAGGGGCAGGAGAAGGCGATGAGATTTTGGTCTCAATTACTTCTAGCTTTTTCGTAAGTGCGGCCATCTCGGCCTTCATAGCAATCGACATATCTAATTGATGTATGTCTGCCCTAGACTGACCAATTGAAGAAGATGAGGTGGCCTTGGTGCTTTCCCACTGAAGTGTTTGTTCAGCAAGATAGTCGAGAAACTGCCACGCTTCCTCACTAGATTTGGTTAGAAAGTGACCTTGACAAATGGTTTCTAGCAACTGCTTCGTTGCTGGGTTCAATCCCTCGTATAAAGTTTGGCAAAGTTGCCAATTTTCGATCCCATGGTGAGGGCATTGAACAAGTAGGTTTTTGAATCTTTCAAAACACTTCCAAAAGGGTTCGGAAGGAAGCTGGGAAAATTGTATAATCTCATTGCGAATTCTCGCAGTCTTGTGATGAGGATAAAACTTTTTAAGAAAAACTTTAACAAACTCTTCCCAATTCTTAATTGAATGTGACGCTGTGCTGTATAACCACTTCTCGGCTAAGTCACATAAGGTGAAAGGAATGACCCTTAGCTTTATAGCATCATCTGATAATTGGGTTGTTTTCATCATTGCGCAAACGTTTTGGAATTTGTTTATGAAGATATAGGCATCTTCGGATTCCAGTCCGTGAAATTTTGGCAACATGTTGATGAAGTGGGGTTTGATCTCAAAGTTGTCCCCATTTGCCGGTGGGAGTGAAAGACAAGTAGGTAAGGCGGTGCGGATCGGGTAAAAAAGATCCTGGAGCGCGATTCGTTGGGGCGCTTCAACAGGCGGGTGCTACGGGTTATTCGCACCTAACGGAGGTGGAATCAGTCCCATAGGTAAGGTGTTGTTAGGATTATATCCCGACGTCCCTTCGGAGGAAGAATGTGAAGGTGAAGGTAAGGAAGTGGAAGGAATTTCAACTTCGGAGTCGAAAGTTTCGTCGGTCGGTACCAACGAGACGCGGACTAATCGGGCACTAGTGTCCCTAGTCCAACCGGACATACACTAAAGAGGTAGTGTAGTCAAAATGGTGAAAAACAGAATGTGGAGGTAAGAAAACGTCAATGGAAAGAAAGTGGTGTAAGTGGGGTGCATGGATTTCTTAGCGACAAGTTGCAAGTTTTTGTAAAACTTTTTCCTTTTTTCTTTCTTTTATGTGGTGCTTTTTGCAAAAAGATTTTCGATAAAAGGCTTAGACACCGTTCAATCAACCACAAATGCACAATCAGGCCTAGATCTAGGGTCACCTAGGTCAGCTAGACAGCTCCTAACTGTTCCAAAGGGCAAGAAGTAGGATCTCAAACCGCTTCTTCACCGCCAATTGTGGCCAGGTAAGTGCCAGGTAAGTGGGAGGCTCTCCACCACGTAAGTAGTGTGCCTAATTAAGTAACCACTCGCCTTAGACATACTTACCTAGACACCACAAAGTCAAGTTAGGATCAACGGTCGATGCCTACAACTAGTCCTTTGTCCTATTGAGCGCGAAGTCCTTAGGGCTGAGTCTAATATTTTTTAATTAAATGATGGTCAATGCAATATGCCTTATGTGATTTCTGGGGTCCTGGGAAGGGTGATAAAATCCCTACCCAATCTGGATTGGTTTCAAGCCCCTTAAAGTCCGATTAAATATGCAAAACAGTGAACAACCACTCGCAAACAATTTTTTATTTTTTAGCGCGGCGCAAAGAATCCTGCATAAGATCAATTATTAGAAGGGGGAGAGATTTTTTTTTAGCGCAAAAATCCTGCAGGAGATTTTACAGAGGAGATATTGGGGTTGCAGAGAAAGGGAAAAGAAGCTTACAGTGGGTTTTCCACAAGCTGACGTCAGCAGCACACCGCGAGAGCGCGGCTAAATGGCACCTCCGGCGGCGGTTCCGCGGCGGAAAGAAGGTTGCGGCGGCGGTTCCGCGGTCCAAAGGTAGGTTCGGGTCCCGAGGATTTTTCTGTTGCTCTGTTTTTATATTCCTCTGTTGTTCAGATCTGCCGTTTTCTGTTTTGATCTCTGGATTTTTTTCCAGATCCGAACTCGTTCGTCGATCCTGCAAAATTCACACGAAACACCCTTCAAACAATAAAAAGATGATAAATTTTTATATTTTTTAATTTTTCAGTTTTTATGATTTTTAAAATTTTATATTAACTCGAAATAGCAAAAAGAAAATACTACGCCATCCCCGGCAACGACGCCATTTGATTTGTAGAGATTTTTTTAGATCAAAAATTGTTAATTACCGCAATCAAGAACGGCGTCGCTTGGTAGCTAGCCGGTGAATACGGGTCGGTCCACAGGGATGTTGTGTATTTCCTAATTGTTCTAACGAGTTAATTCCAAATGGTGTTTGGATCTTTATCACTAAAAACTAAGTTGACTTATACTAGGATAGAAATCTTGCTAGGGTTAGGTCTAGGTTAAGTTTGGAAAATTAAGATTTCTCACCGCTTTCAATGCCCTAAATTAGATCTCTTTAGGAGTTATGGTAATTATTAATAAAGGGGATTGGGACGATCGGGAAGAAACGATGTTTCTTCCTCTAGGTCCTTGTCCGTCCTTTCTTAATCCTTACCCTAACCTCTATGGAAAGCATGCACATCCGGTCTTTTATACTACGGTATCACCGTTACCTCGTGGGTAGGGTGCCGTAGGGAGCGGTATGTGTATGTATGCATGGAGTCCTAATTATTAATATGTGACGGGCAAGAAAAGGGTGAGAGATTTGCATCTCTCAAACCTTCCCTATTCCTAACCCTAACAAGCGAGGAACTACTCACTCATTAGGGGACCTATGAAAAACATGATTTTTATAAGTTTTTGATTTAAGAACTACTGCAGATCAATAAAAAGTTCTAATCTAAATTAAACTAGGGAAGAGAATAAATTTAAATTAGGGCAGAAAGAAGAATTAAGAACTAGGGAAAAAATAAAAGAACCTACTTACTTTATTGATGCTCTCAAACCATACAAAGGAATTCTGAATTTTAGATCTATGAAAAGAGGCATAACCTAAAACAAGTTTTAGGGCTTCTATTTATAGAGCATAGAAACCCTAGGGTTACAATCGATTCATGTCTGCATTTACAATTTTATCCCCTAAGAAAACCCTAGTCAACGCACCGCCAGCTGCCAAGACTTTTTCCACCCATACGGGCTTAGCACGGCCGCGGAACCGCGGCCAAGAGCCAGGTTTGGTCGCGGTTCAGCGGTCATCTAGGGGCATCATGAGCTGAAAAATTCTGGTCCTCTTCTGGTTGACTTTTTCCTCTTGTTTCTTCAGTTGGTTCTTCAGAATGTCTTCTAGTTCTGTTCCAGATCTCCACAGTGAATAATGTAGTGGACTTTTACCGTTGCTTCGTGTCGAAGTCTTGAACCTTGCGCTGCCTTTGTGCTTTGTGAACTTGTTCATTGATCTTCATTGTCCTTCAAAATGTAGGCACGATCAAGATTCCATCATTTATCGGTCGTAGTCTCACTTTTGTATCGTCTTTTCATCAATATCACTGTTTTTATTCCGAGAACCTGTAATCTGCAACTATGTAGCAAACATGGGTCAAAAGCACCTGTTTACTTGTAAAATGACTAAGAATGGGGAATATAATAATGCAAAATTATGATATGAACATGTACTCGTAACCTAACGAGCACCTGCATACTATCTCCAGTACGACGTACTGATGGCTGTGGGACAGACCATCTCCCCTGCTGGGACAAGAAGCGTATGGACCAGTCTACTCTGGAGTATCGATGCCCTGTCTCGATAATCCTATGACTAGCGACCTGTATAAGGATGTGCTTATAGACTATCCAGCCCCCACTAGTGTGATTACTATCACAACGCCGGTAGTCAAGCAAAGATCCTAAGGGCTCCATCAATATGTATTAGCGATAAGTTAAAAGAAACATATACACATATTAAGATAGAAACAAACTAAGTAGCATACTACTATATTGAACAAGACTGTCGTAAACACGTATATATATCCTAAGCTTCCAAAATATATTATACAAACTAGTACTATACAATAATGGCCTCTAGGGCATACATATCCAACAATATCCCACTTGCACTAAAGGCCAGTAATTGGTGTACTGCATACCCAACGTATGCTCTATGGCCAGCTGCCGGCATACCGCATACCCAATAGCTCAAAAAGTCGCTCGAACTGTGTTTGAGGGAGGGCCTTTGTGAATGGATCCGCCGTGTTGTCTTTAGTGTCCACTCTCCGTACCTTGATCTCCTAGCAATCAATGATCTCCCTGATCAGGTGATACCGCCTTAAGATGTGTCTGGATTTCTGATGCGACCTTGGTTCCTTTGCTAAAGCTATAGCCCCATTGTTATCGCAATACAAAGGTATTGGGTCAACAATGGACGGAACCACCTGAAGTTCACTAATGAACTTCTTCATCCAGACCGCCTCTTTTGCGGCATCGATTGCAGCAATGTATTCAGCCTCCATTGTTGAGTCTGCGACGGTATCCTGTTTGGAACTCCTCCAACACACCGCCCCTCCGTTGAGGGTAAACACAAAACCCGAGACAGACTTGCTGTCATCCTTGTCACTCTGGAAGCTTGAATCGGTAAAGGACTCGACCCTGAGGTCTCCATTACCGTAAACCAGGAACATCTCCTTAGTCCTTCTTAGGTACTTGAGAATGTTCTTCACTGCTGTCCAGTGGTTCTCACCTGGGTCCGACTGATACCGGCTCACCACGCTTAGCGCGTAAGCTACATCTGGTCTTGTACATAGCATCGCATATATTATAGATCCTACCGCCGAAGCGTAGGGTATAGTGCTCATGCGAACCCTCTTCTCGTCAGTCTTGTGAGACATCTTCTTGGAGAGGGTGATTTCGTGCAATGCAGGTATATTACCGCGCTTGGAATCTTCCATACTAAATCTCTTTAGTATGGTCTCTATGTACCTGGACTGCGAAAGTCTCAGTAATCTCTTAGATCTATCTCTGTAGATCTTGATCCCCAGAATGCACGAGGCATCACCCAGGTCTTTCCTGGAGAACCGTTGTAACAAGAATAGCTTGACCGATTGTAGCATAGGTATGTAATTTCCTATCAAAAGAATGTCGTCCACGTACAAGACTAGGAATACGACAGTTCGTCCTACAATCTTCTTATATATACTTGGTTCATCTTCGTTCTTGATGAAGTCAAATTCCTTGACTGCTTCATCAAAACAGATGTTCCAGCTCCGCGATATTTTCTTTAATCCATAAATGGATTTAAGCAACTTGCACACCTTCCCGCTGCTCCCACTGTTTACAAAATCTTCTGGCTGATCCATATAAACGCACTTTTCCAAACTACCGTTTAGAAAAGCCGTTTTTATGTCCATCTGCTAGATCTCATAGTCATGGAAGGCTGCAATGGCAAGTAGGATCCGAATGGATTTGAGCATAGCCACTGGAGAAAAAGTTTCGTCATAGTCCACACCAGGTCTTTGACGAAAACCTTTTGCAACGAGTCTAGCCTTATAGGTTTCCACCTGCCCATCTACACCAAGTTTCCTTTTGTAGATCCATTTGCATCCAACGGATTTTACCCCAGGTGGAGCAATATCCAAGGTCCACACTTTATTGGCGTACATGGACTCCATTTCGGATCGCATAGCGTCCAGCCACTTATCAGAGTCCCTACTGATAATGGCCTGCCTAAAACTGGTAGGATTATCTTCTTCTAAGATGCAATCCTCTCGATCCCCGTCTATGAGAAAACCGTAGTATCTCTCGGGCGGATGAGAAATCCTACCAGATCTGCGGAGTGGCTGAGGTTCGTCGGGTATAACTGAATCTAGCGGTTCCACCAAATCTCCAGTTATAGTTTGTGTCTCTGGAATTTCATCCAGTTCTACCGTGCTGCCACTAATATTTTTAACAAGAAATTCTTTTTCCAAAAATGTGGCGTTCCTAGAAACAATAATCTTCTGTTCCTATGCATGGTAGAATAGATACCCATTAGAATCTTTTGGGTATCCCACAAACTTACACAAAACTGACCGTGCCTCAAGTTTGTCTGGGTTCTGCTTTTTGGCATAAGCTGGGCAACCCCAAATCTTAATACGTTTAAGATACAAACTCTTACCACTCCATATTTCAAATGGAGTCTTAGGCACGGATTTGGATGGAACTTGATTCAAAAGATGTGCTGCTATTTGAAGTGCATATCCCCAGAATGAAAGAGGTAACTCAGTATTACTCATCATGGAGCGAACCATATCCAATAGGGTACGATTCTTCCGCTCCGATACACCGTTGTGCTGTGGTGTATACGGAGGAGTAAGTTGAGAGAGAATTCCATTCTCTTTTAAGTATTCTAGGAATTCCGTGCTTAAGTACTCCCCTCCTCTATCCGATCGGAGGATCTTGATACTTTTGCCAGTCTGGTTCTCTACTTCGTTTCTAAATTCCTTGAATTTCTCAAAAGCTTCAGATTTGTGTTTCATGAGATACACATATCCGAATCTAGAGTGATCATCAGTGAATGTGATGAAGTACGAGAACCCACCCCTTGCATGTATAGACATCGGACCACACACATCACTGTGTATGAGTCCCAAGATCTCCGCTGCTCTTTCCCCATGTCCGGTGAAAGGAGATTTGGTCATCTTTCCTTTGAGACAAGACTGAAAAGTTTCATAAGATGAGAATTCGAACGTTTTCAAGAGTCCATCTTTATGTAACTTACTTATTCTTTTCTCTCCGATATGACCAAGTCTACAATGCCACAAGTAGGATTCGTTCGTATCTGAATTCTTCCTTTTGCGTGTGTTTTGTACATTGAGAACTGTATTCTAATTTAGAACATGGATACCATTACACAGTGTACCTTCTGCAACCAGTACCTTATCAAGGTAAATGTTCATGATATTTCTATCAAGAACAAAGTTATATCCATTTTTATTAAGTAAAGAAACTGATATGATGTTGCAAACCATGGAAGGTACATAGTAGCAATTGTTCAAAATCATAATATTGCCATTTGGCAACACTATTTGATATTCACCGACGGCTGCAACATTAACTTATGCTCCATTCCCTACCCTGAGGAACATATCACCAGGTCCAACGATCCTACTTTTTCTCAGTCCCTGCAATAAATTACAGATATGAGATCCTGATCTGGTATCTAGTACCCAGGAGGTAGGATTGACCGAAAAGCAGTTCTCAACTACAAGAACACCTGAAGTAAATGTGATAGTATGCTTCTTCTTCAATGGGGTTTCTTTGGAATCTATACAATACTCTTTCCCTTGCTCACACTTATGACTGTTGTCGTAAGTTAGAGCCGAACCGACGTTCCCCAGCCTCGAATAAGAATTCGGATCGGTCAAGCGATACATTTTATTATCTTGATTAGGGCGTGAAATGGTTGCTACCTAGAAAGAGAGAAAAGAAACACTCAGCGTGCGCTCTTGCAAGATTAGATTGGTTATTAATTTATCTAACCAGGATGGCTCCCACTGTTTCCTCAAATTCTTCTTCAAACCCTAAAAGAAGAACTAGTCAAGATTAATCGCACGTCACAATACTTGCTTAACCTTTCAGCCAGGCTAGTGTTGGTACTTCGAGGGAGGTTTTCCAACGCTTTCGCGAAGTTCCTTAATTACATAACCTCTTTTCCCTGGAGGCGTAGCCCCGCTAACACCGTTCTAGACACCTACTTGGTTTATAGCATTGATTGTTAAGTGAAATAATCTCCCGAGAGTAATCCAACACATCAGTGGGATCGGGATCCAACTATCATTGTGTGAGGACCTAGATGGAATCCACTCTAGTCACCACACTCCAGAAGGTATGCTAAATCTGCAAGTTTCCTGTATATTTGAAACTCCCGATGTGGTTTTTGCCCCTATGACCCAAGTGACCTTGACACAATTAATAAATCAAAGAGCCCTAGTCAAGTTCAACCCGTCATTATCTTGATTGCATTAAACCGACCTGCATAACCCTTGACACAGTCAACAAGGTTAGACGACTGTCCTAACCAATCACATTGTATGCTACAGATAAGCAATACTTAGCTACCGTTCACTGCACCTTGACACAGTCAACAAACGCAGCACGAATACTAAGTATAACTTATAAGAAATGACGGAGGGTTACGGCTGGGTTTTTGGCGAAAAAACCCGTTAACGTAATGAACTTGATATCGTTGAAGGAACCTGAGTGGTTTTACAAATATATAATGGCGAAAGCCTTTGCTAAAGAGGTCACTCCCGGTGAAGGGATCTCGGCTCTTTCCTCGTAGAATGAGGTGCATGATATTCTAACTGAATACCGTGATGCAAAGCAAAAGTAATCGACTATAGTGAAGTTATTACCCTGACGCAAACCTCTGTCCAAGGGGTCACTCCCGATGAAGGGATCTCGGCCCTTGCCTCGTCGAATAAGGTGCTGGATATTCATAACCGAATACCTCTGTGCAAAACAAAAGAGAACGTCCTTGCAAAAACAGCTTTTTGAAAATTGTTCCAACAACATATTTTAGGTTTATTTTCTTGCATTAATCAAAATTAACGCGGTCCCATCAATGTAACTTATCACACCAGAAAAGAACGATAATACAATGTACGTATATGCCATCCGCATTCGCCACTGGGCCCCGTCATCACCCGTTAGGTTACTTAACTAACGACAGAGCAGGGGCTGGACTAGCGCGGGTGCAAAACATATACAACATCTACTAGTATATATATATATATATATATATATATATATATATATATATAAGTATATACAACATTTGTCCGACGCAATGATAGTCATTCCAGATCACAGATGAACACATTGGATATGCTAGGAATCCGCGTTTCGTTCAAGCCTGCAATGAAAGACGGATTACACGGTCGTGATGAATAGCCAAAACCCCACCCTAGACCCCTACGGGTGCGGCAAACTACCCGCCAAATACCCGAAGTAGAGCAGCCTCCCTCAACAAAGTGAGTAGGCCACTCGGCACTTCAAAGTACCCGGTAGTCTGTGCACTCTACCTTGGGTCTATCCTAGGAGCAGAAAACAGTAAAAAAAATAATATACAAAGGCGGCTACATCCTCAACCCGGATGTGCGACCCAAAAATAATATTACATCAATTTACAATTTACATTAAATGAAAGATAAATAAACACTCATCTCACATCCCCGGCTATTCATCCACGACAATCCAACAAGTTCATATACACAATCCAACATCACAGATCACAGATATGTACAACCCCACTATTCGACGTATAGCGATTAGTAGACGTTCAGTACATATATCACATTACAGATATAATCCAATTAGCTAAAGTTTATAGAATTTCGATCAATATTCAAATTTGAAACTACCCCAAATACAACACTGTACTTAAAAGAATCTGGGCAGAAACAAAGTATCCGAAAAATCACAAAACCTCAATCTGGACAATCTGCAAGAGAAACGAGTTGACTCCGAGTCGACTCGGCCGCAGATCCGCGGCGAAACGCATGGTTTCGCCGTGCTTCCGCGGCAGTCTGAATGAGTTACGAGCTCGTTTTTCTTGGGTGTCCCTAAAAAAGCCTGCACATATTTTTCAGATCTCTGAAAATATTTTTAGACCTGTTTTAAAATCGGCAGAAAACACAAGTTTTTGATGGTTTCTTGCGATTTTTCCGGGATTGAAGTTCTAAACACTTTGCTAACATGTTAGTTGTTGTTTAGTTAGGCTCTGATACCACTGAAAAGTCTATGTTACCCACCCGATAGTCTCGGGAAGGCGGAATAGGTAAAAATCGAATTTTTATCACAAGGAAACATAGACTAACCATGAAGGATCTTTGCTAAACAAAAACTAACAAACTAACTTAGAGTTTTAACTACTAGGTTAGATGATTATTCCTTGGTCTTGAACTCCTTCTCTTCTTGTGTTGCTTCTCCTTGTTGTGAGCTCCTTGGAGTGGTGTGGATGGCTCATCTTCACCATCTTCTCTTTGCCAAAGAAAGATCCACCCGAAGGCCTCTACCTTGAGCTCCAACCTTTATCTTGAAGTAACTAAGGTACTTGGTATGCTAGACTAAGAAACCTAGAGTGAGTAGAGAGTTGTTTTAGTGGTTAGATCTCACAAAGCTCTTGATTTTCAACTCATGAAACAAGAGAGGCTTGAGAGAGGAAGAGGAGAGAGCTTGCAAGAGAGAGAATGTATCATGATAGAATGAGGAGATAGCTCTCATATAATGAAAAAGAATAATGATAATTTTAATTAGGATAAATTGTCATGGTTGATGTTGATTTGACCATTATCATGTCACAATTAATGCTAAGCATGCTCACAAAAATATCTAAATCAACATGGGTCAACTTAGTCAAATGGTCAAACCAATTAACCATGATACAATTATCTCTAGTTAAAACTCATTGATCAATTTCCTCCATCTCATTATGGTTTTAATCAAGTCAATGGTCAAAACCCTAATGAGGTTCCTCTACCTCTGTCAACTGTGTATACACACCCGCATCCGTGCTCCGAGGAACACGAATACAATGAGACCGAACCAACCCGAAACTAAATACTAGGATCTGGCTTAAACTAAATCCCACTAGTATCAACTTCCCGAACACCGAACACGCACAAGTACGCATATGTGAACGAACCCTGTCGTAAAACCATACGACCTCTATCTCGTTTCGTCCAAAGGTGAACAACCCTCTGTGTGGGACTCTAAAGACTCGACACTACGCTGGCAGTGGGTTTAACCGCAGGCCGCAAGCCGCAAGTGGTACTAGCTGTACGTAACGGTCCACAGGTAGATACCGATAAGAAGACTGATGAGGTGAACCCATCCGAACTCCTACTGAGCCTGAATGTGATAATCTCCGTACAGTCCGGTCTGTTCGTCTAAGAGTATCGCATGTCGGGCCTAGAGGGGAGGTAAACGTCAGACCCCTAATAGCGGTACATGTCGTGTCGGAGTGTAGCCTAGAACACCCTGAGAAACTACTGGAAACACTACCAGTAAATCTCGCTTGCCCTGGCCAGGGACTTTGTGTAATGGCTTTCCTAGACACAGCGCGATATCAACTCCCAATACCGGGAGAGACGAATCCTGTCTAACCGTCACTGCCTCCAAGTGCTTCGGGACTGCACCTAACTACTACCTGTTTGCACGACTCAATAGAGCCGTGGTAGGGTAGTAATCTAAGAACAGCGGGAACACACTCGAGGTGAAGTGACAGAGTCAAGTCAACGGACTAAGCTGTACTCATGTCACCTGGGAACTGTTAACTGACGATAGGTATAATACCAACCAACAGTTCCCAACGAGTCCTGTCCAGTATACTCGTAACCTAACGAGCACCTGCATACTATCTCCAGTACGACGTACTGATGGCTGTGGGACAGACCATCTCCCCTGCTGGGACGAGAAGCGTATGCACCAGTCTACTCTGGAGTATCGATGCCCTGTCTCGATAATCCTACGACTAGGGACCTGTATAAGGATGTGCTTATAGACTATCCAGCCCCCACTAGTGTGATCACTATCACAATGCTGGTAGTCAAGCAAAGATCCTAAGGGCTCCATCAATATGTATTAGCGATATGTTAAAAGAAACATATACACATATTAAGATAGAAACAAACCAAGTAGCATACTACTATATTGAACAAGACTGTCGTAAACACGTATATATATCCCAAGCTTCCAAAATGTATTATACAAACTAGTACTATACAATAATGGCCTCTAGGGCATATATATCCAACAATATGCACGAAAGAAAATAAGGATCATGTCTCAATGTCCCTAAGCAATACAATATCACATATGTATATGTGTTGTACGTGTCATGGCAATTATCGACGGTGTGTTAGTTGTATGTATGCCCTAGAGGCCAGTATTGTACATATGATGTATATTATATTGGATGCTTGGACATATATAGAGAGGACTTTGTTGCTCGATATGATAGTATGCTATATGGCGGCTCTTTATCTTAACATGTATACTTGTCTCTTGATACTGTCTTATGGTTACATGTTGGTAAAGCCCTTAGGATGTGTACTTGACTACCAGGACTATGATGCAGATCATACTAGTGGGGCCATGGTAGTCCATAAGTTAATCCTTTAATGTTCCTAGCCGTAGGTGTATCGAGACGGGGCATCGATATACCAGTGTAGACTAGCGTATACGCTTCTCGAACCATAAGATGGGCGATGGATGATCCCATATCCATTAGTGTTTGACATCAGAGATGGTATACGGGTGCTTAGTGGAAACTGAGTACACTGGACGGACTCGCCGAGAACTCCCAGATGGTATTATACCTCACGTCAGATGGCAGTTCTCTGGTGACACTTGTACAGGTTAGTTTGTAGACCCGAGATCGTCATAGAGTCTTGTATGATTTCCACTGTGCTTTGATTTCCACCTTACCACATCCAAGAGGTCATGCAAAACAGTGGTTTTTGGGTACAGTCCCGAGTCACATGGAGGCAATGAGCGATAGGAGGGGTTTCGTCTCTCCCGGTATTGTGGGTCGATGTTGCGCTGTGCTCGATTGGCTATAACAGCGAAGTCCCTGGCCAGGGCTGTTTTAGAGATTTACTGGTAAGTGTTACCAGTAGTTTCTCGACCCGTTATGAGCCTCACATCGGCATGACTTATCGGTTATTGGGGTCTGACGTTTACCACCCCTAGACTTGATATACGACATATCAGACGAGGAGACCGGACTGTACGACAAGTGTTACCGTCAGGATTTTGCAGGAGTTGGAGCTGGCTTGCTTGCTTATCTTCTGATCACTCAATACCCGGGTAGCCGTTATGTTCAGCTAGTACCGCTGACGGCTTGTGGGTGCTTAATGTGATCATCACCTACTGCCGGAGTATTGACGAGTCTTTAGAGTCCTACATAGAGGTTTTACTGGCTCAGGCAAAACGAAATAGGGGCACATATGTGATATGTGCGGGACTGAGAATAATGCGAGTATGTGATACCGTATTCTATTCTCGCGTCTTTTGTATCGGTCGGTGTTCAGTTGATAAAACTGCACATTTGTTATTACATTTTTCCTACCATTTCTATATTAAAAAGGTCTTTATTATAATATATCATACATATGAGGGTTTATCTATAAAAATACTATTTTCCATGTGTTGATATATTATAGTTAGCATTTGGTAGGAAAATGTATGCAAATAATATCATTGACCAAATCCTAGTAGAACAAAGTCTACTAAATATTATTTGTTAAGTTGTTTTGCAGAATTTGCAGGTCTAAAATCAAGGAAATCAAGTTGTTAAAGTAAACCTGCCTAATTAAGAAATCAAAATGAAGAAATCAAGTCTGGCAGCAACTATGAGAAGATTTCCAAATTCCAAAGATTCCAGAGAACACCACATGTCACATAGAGCAAGCCCCAGAATTTTGATCAATGGATATGATCAAGTGGCCGCGGATCCGCGGCCATACCCCTCTTGGGCCGCGGATCCGCGGCATGATAGGGGAGTTAGAAGATGCTATTTTTGGGGGTGAATCTCTACAGTTTGCTTCCAATTTTGGAAGCTAAATTTCTGGCTTTTGGACTATAAATAAAGACCAAGACCCTCTTGGAAAGATTATCAAGCCGACGAGATCACGAAGTCCAAGACGGCTCACGCATCCAGGCAGATCATCAACTGTTCGTCTACCTCCTTAGAAGAGATCGAGAAGCAACTAGAAATTGTAATCATTTTCTAAGGAATCAAGTGTAATGAATATTGTTGATTAATAAAGGTAGCTTTCTTTTTCTTATTCTATTTCTTCGTAGTTTAATTATGCAATTTCTCTCCATCTCTTTTTCTCCCAACGTGCGCGAGTAATTCTCCGCTTGTTAGGGTTCGTAGGATTAGGGTAGGCTAATGGATGAAGAACATCCCTAAACTCTTTTTAAGTCCTATAAAGTTTATGAACTTTATCAAAAGAATCATTAACATCCTAATCGGGCGCGCTAACAATTCCTTGTTAGTTCCGACCGCGATTAGAGATTAGATTAATGATTGTTTTGATAAAGGCTAGATATGAACGGAGTTCTGTGTCGAGATAGGGGTTAAGAGTGGGATTCCTTTTCCCTCCAGAAACCCTAATCTACACGCATCACCGAGTCAAGTGTAGCGAAGGATCTTCTACTATTGATTAACTTGTTCTCTAGATGCCAGATGCCTAAGCCTATTCTTGCAACAGACGTGGCATAATTGCTAAATCAGTTCCTTCCCTCTCTCACAACCTAGTCTGCTCGTGGTCATGGAAAGCCCGTCTTTTTGGCATAACTGCTTCTAGTTTTAAATCTATTAAAGGATAAAAAAGGTAACTTTTAATTAATCATCCATAACTACTAAATCCTAACGATCCCTACAAGCCCTTTCTTATATTAACTACATCCTTAAAAATCTAGATCTATATTTTGCATTAGCGCTTAACATAGATCTAGAAACCATTCATCAATATTCTTTATCCCTCCTCTCTTTCTCAACACATCTAAAGTAAGAGTAAAAGATTCAATGTTTCCCAGAGGACGACCCATACTCACCTCGGTCTAGCTACACGCGACACCGTTCTGATTGCGGTTAAACTACAAAAACACACTCTTTCGAAACAATCAAATGGCGCCGTTGCCGGGGAGACGTGCGTAATTTTTTATTCTTTCTATTTGTGTTGAATTCTTAGACGATTCATATCATTATTAAAACAAAACTGCAAATTGCATATTTAACGATCTGTGTGTGAATTTTGCGAGGGAATCTGGAGTCACGGACTTGAGGAAACAAGAGATCTAGGGTTTCGCACTTCTCTGGTATCTTTCTTAACTCCTTCTCTCTCCTCTCAAATCCAATAAAATCTATTTTCTGCAGGATTCTTTGCAAAATATCGCCGCTCAAAAATCTTTTTGCAAAGTTTTGTTTTGTGTTTTGTTTTGCATATTTTAATACGGACTTTAAGGGGCAAAGAACAAATCAAGATTAGGTGGGGATTTCATCACCCTTCCTAAGCCCCACAAATCACAAACCGAGCATCCGTATCAACCCTACATTAATTTAAAAAATATCTAGACCATACTCTAAGGACTGTCGCGCTCATTAAGGACAGAGGAAGGTCGTGGGTAATCTATCGCTTATCCGCATTACTTTTGTGGTGACTAGGCAAGTGTGTCCAAGGCGAGTGGTTACTTAATTAGGACCACTACTTTTGTAGTGGGGAGCCTCCCACTCACCTGGCACTTACCTGGCTACAAGGGTAGTAAAGAGGCGGTAGAGGATTTATCCTGCGGCTTTTCCTTTGGAAGTCTAGGAGCGGTCTAGAGACTGGACCTAGGTAACCATAGTTCTAGGGTTGTTTGTGCATTTTTGTTTGATTTGTCTAAATCCGTCATTTTTCAAAACAAACCAATTATTTTCTCCCCTTTTTACCCCTTCCCCCTTCTTCTCTTCTTATAATGGGTGACCTAAACAGAAGAACACTTGCCGAGCTTTGCTGTCCATAACCAGATATCTCTTGTTTTCGAAATCCCTTCGGTATACCGTCCGGCTCTTCCATGTCCTTAAGAGATCATATAGAACAAGCAGTAAGAAACAGTTGGCCACCTCAGTCTAGGTCTTATCAACCGTATCCTAATCCTACACCTGTTTCAGTTGATACCCAGAGTGAGGAAGCCCCTAGACGAATGTCCATTGCTGAGCACATAGCTAGGTCTAGAGGCCAAAGTTTCAACCCAGACCAATATCAACCATCACCACCACTGTCTGAAGAAGAGTTTGATATGCGGTTTGTGGCATATAAGATGTCTGTTGAAAATAGCCAACCAACCAACCCATATCAATATTCTTCTTATCATAATATTGATCTTACTCCTACCCAAGTTCCGCAACCATTCTATTCCTATCAATCCAATCCGACTTTTCCACCTACTCTAGACAGTTCTTCTAATCAGTCATTTAGGAGTTTTAATTATCCACAGGAATTTCAATCTTATATTGAAACCCCTTATCAACCCAAGACTAGTCTGGAGCAGACATTAGAAAAATTTCTGGAACTGTCGAACCAAATTAGGAAGGATTTGGGTAGTAAGACAGAACTGTACACCCTTCCTAATCAAACCTCCTGTTTCCAAACTGAAATCCACAACTCCAGTTTCATAGATTCATCAAGTACACCAAATAGAATGACTGATAAGTTGTGTGACCTTGTAGTGTTTGATTTACCCGACTGTGAAGGGTCCAATTCAAGTAAAACCATACCCAACCCTTGTGATCTCTACACCTCCACTCTTGAACCAAAATTGATTGAAAACCATACTTTTGATGAGGTGTTTGAGAATTTTAACCTTCACTTGAATGAAGTGATTGACGTTGGGGATATATTGATTGATGAACCCAAAATTTTGGATGATTTTGTCCCACCAATTCATCAAATCCTTTCACTTCCGTGTGGTCATCATCTTGAGCCTTTAATTCTTCCCGAATCCCAAATATATCTTGAAGTTGATGATAATGGTATACCCGAAGATCAGACCGAAATACAGCCTCCATCTTCCACATCTAGTACAGCAACACTCGACACACCAATTTGTTTACCCATTTCACCTTCTACTTTCTCCGGTTCTTCTTCTGTTCCTATAGTTTCAGTGAGTTTTGATAAATCACAATTCGTTAATTCAAGTTCAATAATACCAGAAATTCAACTTGATTTGGATATTTTTGAAACTGAGGTAGATGAGTTTTTCGAGTCCTCTACCTCAATAATTTTTGATGAATCAAGTAGGATAAATTCTGGCACAAAACTCTTTGACAGCAAAATGTTCAATCACACCATTGATAAAAGTTTTGAAGAACTTTTTGCTGACGAACTTGAATTTTTAAACAATACGGATTTTGTGATTAATCAATCTCCACCTATAGAGGTTGAACCGTCACCATTCCTTCTTCCTAATCATTCACATTCATCCTCATTCTTTCTTTTCTCTAATTTCAAACCCTTTCCAGACCACCTCTTATCCCTTCCCCACTTTTTCTTGACTCGATACAACACATTCTTCCACCAACCTATACGATATACTGATAAAATCTTTAAATAGTTGGTGTTAACTTTTGGTCTTTGTAAAGTCTTACTTTGACCAAATGACTCACCCCCTCTTAAAATGCTTCGTATTGTTTAACTCATGTTTGAGGGGGGTATATTTTTGGCTCTTGAACATAAATTTTGTCCTCAAATTTGTGAGCCAAAAATAAGTTTGGGGGAGGATTTTCACTTTCATATATTCTTGCCCCCTTTAATAATGTCCTCCCAAGCTTACAGGTTTTTTGTGATCCAGCAGATGGCAACAGTGATGACACTGTTGAAAACAAGTTTGGGGGAGGTTTGTGCTTATTTACACATCAATTTGCATCATATTTTGCATAAGCACAACGTTTACAAAAATTTAAAAAAAAAAATTTCTTTTATAACAAAAGAGTAGAAAGTGAAAAATTACATCCAAAAGATAGGAATAGTTTAAGAAAACCAAGAAAATTAGAAGTTTTCTTAAACGAACTAGTAATAAGTAGTTATGAGCTGTTGTCCCAAGGGTTAGTAAGATGAAGGAAGTCACTAATCTGAGGATAAAAATAAGTCTAAAAAATAGTTTCTATTCTGGAAGCCAAACATTTGAATATTGATATCCTACTATATACACTTACACACATCTTGAAACTCGGGATAGTAGAGGATACCTTGAAATGCTCTTGTCTAAAAGCCAAAGTATGAAGGAAATAATAAATGAAGTAAAATATAAAATGGTGAAGAAAAGAAAAAAATGAACACTGGTTTTGTTATCGCCAAGGCAGCAATAAAAAAATATAGCGAGGGTGCCTCTTCACTTAGTGCCCTAAGGCCAACTGGTCTGGGAGTCACTGCTAAGCCTTAGGTGGTGCAAGACGAGGAAAATATTATCACCTAATCAGCAAGCACATGAGTAATCGGTCAGTTAGTACCTCAAGAAGTATTAACAGTCGCATGAAAATGTGTGAGCAAATCTAAATATTCATCAAATTAAAAAGTACTGAGGCAGATGGACGAGAGTATGATAGCTTGAATTGAATTCTCCGAGTGTAGGGATGTTCTATTCACACACGTAGGGGTATATGATCGATGTTTGGATGAAAGGTAGGAATGAAAAATAAAGACAATGTTTTATTGAGGAATGATGTGATTTCTAACATCTTTTCATGACTATTAAGATAGGGCTCATAACAACTGAAAAGCTAGTGTAGTTGGAAACTCTAAATTTTCAAAGTCTTTCTTTTATGGTTCTTATCTTTATATGTAAATTTCACCATCTCTCTTTTATTATAGGATTTTGTGGGTGTAATCCGCTGAAAACCCTCAGGAGACAACACTCCTCCTACTAGGGACACCTAGAGGTTTAACGGCTTGTTGCACGTGCTCAGTGCAATCGTGTTTGCTTACGAAAGTGTGCTTAGTTTTCTCCTTTCTTTTTCTTCTCCTTTTCTTGAATAAACTAGTTTGCTCGGGACGATCAAAGATAAGTTTGGGGGTATTTGTTCAGTTGATAAAACTGCACATTTGTTATTACATTTTTCCTACCATTTCTATATTAAAAAGGTCTTTATTATAATATATCATACATATGAGGGTTTATCTATAAAAATACTATTTTCCATGTGTTGATATATTATAGTTAGCATTTGGTAGGAAAATGTATGCAAATAATATCATTGATCAAATCCTAGTAGAACAAAGTCTACTAAATATTATTTGTTAAGTTGTTTTGCAGAATTTGCAGGTCTAAAATCAAGGAAATCAAGTTGTTAAAGTAAACCTGCCTAATTAAGAAATCAAAATGAAGAAATCAAGTCTGGCAGCAACTACGAGAAGATTTCCAAATTCCAAAGATTCCAGAGAACACCACATGTCACATAGAGGAAGCCCCAGAATTTTGATCAATGGATATGATCAAGTGGCCGTGGATCCGCGGCCATACCCCTCCTTGGGCCGCGGATCCGCGGCATGATAGGGGAGTTAGAAGATGCTATTTTGGGGGTGAATCTCTACAGTTTGTTTCCAATTTTGGAAGCTAAATTTCTGGCTTTTGGACTATAAATAAAGACCAAGACCCTCTTAGAAAGATTATCAAGCCGACGAGATCACGAAGTCCAAGACGGCTCACGCATCCAGGCTGATTATCAACTGTTCGTCTACCTCCTTAGAAGAGATCGAGAAGCAACTAGAAATTGTAATCATTTTCTAAGAAATCAAGTGTAATGAATATTGTTGATAAATAAAGGTAGCTTTCTTTTTCTTATTCTATTTCTTCGTAGTTTAATTATGCAATTTCTCTCCATCTCTTTTTCTCCCAACGTGCGCGAGTAATTCTCCGCTTGTTAGGGTTCGTAGGATCAGGGTAGGCTAATTGATGAAGAACATCCCTAAACTCTTTTTAAGTCCTATAAAGTTTATGAACTTTATCAAAAGAATCATTAACATCCTAATCGGGCGCGCTAACAATTCCTTGTTAGTTCCGACCGCGATTAGAGATTAGATTAATGATTGTTTTGATAAAGGATAGATATGAACGGAGTTCCGTGTCGAGATAGGGGTTAAGAGTGGGATTCCTTTTCCCTCCAGAAACCCTAATCTACACGCATCACCGTCGTTCTAGTTTTAAATCTATTAAAGGATAAAAGGGTAACTTTTAATTAATCATCCATAACTACTAAATCCTAACGATCCCTACAAGCCCTTTCTTATATTAACTACATCCTTAAAAATCTAGATCTATATTTTGCATTAGCGCTTAACGTAGATATAGAAACCATTCATCAATATTCTTTATCCCTCCTCTCTTTCTCAACACATCTAAAGTAAGAGTAAAAGACTCAACGTTTCCCAGAGGACGACCCGTACTCACCTCGGTCTAGCTACACGCGACACCATTCTGATTGCGGTTAAACTACAAAAACACACTCTTTCGAAACAATCAGTCGGTTATATGTGATATAGCCGGGTTATCGAATCAAGGGTTGATTCGATATGACGATACATTGGATGTTAGTCGGTTATATGTGATATATCCGGATTATTAAGTCAAATGTTGATTTAATAATTTAGTGTATAATTGTATATGTGATATACTAATTTACATTAACTAACATTGGTTGACTTAACCATTTGTTTTTCTCACTTGTGCACAACTTAATATATATGTGATAATATTAATTTGTGTTTTGATTTTTGTATCATGGTTGTTGATACGACTTTCATGGGTGTACAAGACTTACACCATGCTAATTATGATGTTGGGTTTTGATATTTAAAGTAATTCTAAAATTAGTGGATAATTAGCATAATGCATGAAGCTAGTGGAAGCTTGTGGATGCATTAACTAAGTCCACCAGGTTTGTTTTACTTTAGATATTTGTTAACATAACTATTTTAATTAGACATGGTTATATCTCTACATGAGTTAGTATATGATACTCACTCACCATGGTTCACCCTCTCACTTGATCATTTTTATTCTCATCTCATTTGTTCATCTTCTTCCTCAAGATCAAAAAGCTTTCTAGGGTTTGAAAAAGTGAGAAAGTATTGTGAGCAAAATAATTCTAAAGTGAGCCCACTTCCTATTTCATCATCCTCTACTAGACTAGCACTTTAGTTTAGGGTGTTTTCTTCACGAATTCTTTAGTTAGTGAAGTAGAATCTTGAGCTAGTATTCCCTCGACGTAGATCATCTTCGGCCTCGAAAACTTCAAGAAAGAACGTTCCATTCGTCTTGTGAAGCCATGCAAGGGTCCATGAGTTCCATCAATGCAGCGAAGGGACTACTACAAGGAGCTTATGAAGTGAAGGACCGATCTACAAAGGTTGTATTTCTAGTTCACTTAGTTGTAAATGGTTTACTATAGTTTCTGTATTATATTCTAGTTAACGATTCTAGTTTAGAGTTCCTTGAAACGGCAAAATTTTTAAAATGGCATGGACGATGCCTCCCGAAACCTTGCTGCCGTCGATAGAAATCCTACAGTGGTATCAGAGCCTAGCTAGAAAATTATATGGATAATGTTAGATTACAAATACGAAACAAACTCCGAAACTTGAAACCCTAATTCTATGTTTCTGTCGATTTTAAAACGAGCTCCAAAAAATTTTCAAACAAGTGCAGAATTATCTTTGAGCAAACATAGGAGCATGGAAGAAGTTTGGGACCCAGTGCTCGGATTTGGACCGAGCACATGGGGGGTAAAACCGGGGAGGCCGGCCTGGGCTTGTCCTCAGGGTCCCAAAATTTTTTCTTGCTCTGGCCTCTGGGATTTGGGGTTTCAGGTGTTGTTTATTTTTACTACTTTTTCATGTGATGATTAACTCATAGCAAAGGCAACTCGGAGTGTTTCGTAGTCGTAATTTTAACTGTTTTTGGGTTACTTTAGACGATATTAAAAGGTTCAATCGGATGTCAAATACCCACTTTTTTCCTTGCCGGAAAATTTTCCAAGTGTTGGATTTTTCCGTAGTTAAAAAGCTTTCAAAAATCATGCAAGTTATGCGATGGACCCTCTAGAAGAACAAAACCTTAACTCAATTATGTGACCGTCAGAACCGCCACTGAACCCTCGGGTTTGTGGTGGTTCAGCGGTGCCACATATGAGGCGTTGGTTTAGCCCTTCTACGGCTGGTTCATTGGTACTGTGGCGTGTACTGAATAACTTTAAACTACGCTCAAGTGTTGAGCTTTTTGGGTAATCTTGGGTGTTCGTTGATTCGATTGGAATGTTTAACATCGTTTAGGCTTTTCTCTGTGATGTCATGACATGTGATGTTCTGTGATGCTGGATATGTTATATTGGATCGTCGCGTTTTGAATAGCCGGGGGTTTTATGTGAGATGAGAGTTTTCATTTTCATTCATGTAAAATTATTTGTACGTAATATTCTTTTATTGGGGCACTTCCGGTTTGAGGTTGATGTCACCATTGATGTATATTATTTACTTTTCCGCATTAGGACAGACTCAAGGAGGAGAGCACAAGTAACCGGGTCCTAGAGTCCAGTGGGAGACCGACTCGAGGAGTCGAGTGCGGGTCTTCTAACTCTAGAATTGGTAGGGTTTGTCACGACCCGAAAGAGCACGTGACTGGCCCTTGAACCCTATGAAGCCTATAGGACTCCATCTGATCCAAGTATGCCAAAAGCCCAGAAATCTAAAACCATTTAAAAGTAAATAAGGAAAACTGGTTTTTAGAAGTAAAGGAATCGTGTTTCAAAAATCCAAGTTTTTAAATAACTAAGCCGAATATGTATTTTAAAAATGTGTAACTTTTCCTGAAAATTTCGGCAGAGTTTCCTTTGTAAAAATTGGCCCCGAACGGGGTACAACAAGAATAATATATATAACATGATAAAAGGCATCCCCAAGCGGGAGCTAGCTCTTCGTCAATCGACGGTCACATCCACGCAAGCAATAATAATATACAACGCCAAAGGGTGAGGATCAAACTCAAAAGAAACTCAAAACAGCCAGAAAACCGTAATACTACAAGCGTGACTCTAAGGTCGAAATAGAACAACACTGATCTCTAAGTCTGAAACAATATACAAGTTTTGGTTGATGGAAATTCTAGATACAATAAATGATACATGAACAATGGCGGTTCTGATACAAAAGAACCCACCTATCCAAGCAAGTCACCCATAAGGAAGCGGTGTGCCAGAAATGCCGCTATGGAATCTGTACGGCAACCTGCAAGAACTGGGGCACAACGGGGGTGAGTTGCCAACTCGTGAATAGAAAATATCTACAAGCAGAGATCGAATGCATGACCCATCCTAGGTCAATACGATCAGATATAAATAAACCTCAATATGAATAAAGCTGAAGCATGCTAAACAGGCAATGTAATCTCTATACATGAGTGTAGTGCCAAGTGCTCGTGCTAGTGCCTCAGGTAATAGCATGTCATGAATATGAGGTATGATCAATGTAATCAAATCTGCACACACGTGGATCCCGTCCACTCGTCACCCAATGACAATAACCATCATGCAAGTAAATATCATGAAACCTGTGCATGGAAATATGAGGATATAACCCACCCGTGTCCCTCGCGACACGTCAAAATCATGGAACCGGAGTGCCCAGCATCGGCACTCGAAAACATCATGAAAACTGTGCCCAGCATCGGCACGTAAATCCTCATATATCGGGCTCCGTCAGTCCGGATCGGCCCGCGGGCTCTGTCTGCGGTATCGGCCCTCGGCCCCGGCAGGACGCCCAAATCTATCCATCGACTCTGGTCAGTATCCTCCGGAAAACTGCCAGGTCCAACCAATCACCGGTAGGTACTCGCCCACCTCCAGGCTCAATCGGCAAAACCCATCGATCATCTCGCCGAGGGGAACCATACCGGGCCCACCACGAACCCGCAAACGGAACATCCACTCCTCGAATCGGGTTTCAAGCACACGTCTCAGCACCGAGAAAACGCGTGGTGGACACACCAAAATATCATATCACGGGTAACCGGGTTTTTAAAACAATTACATATTCTCTTTGAAACACCCACGGTTCCCAAAACCAGAAATATCATGGAAACATCATATCTCAATGCGTATAATCAGAAAGCAGCATATATGCGACATATAGCAGAAAGGTAAGCATATCAGTATGTCATGCAAGGGTCATATCCTGAATGCAACAGTACTACAGTGTAGTGACATGGCAATTATCGATGATGAAGTGTGTGAGCCGGCAACAGTGTACGTGGAACATACGCATCATCGATAATGGTGCTGGTGTCCTAGCAGCATGACTGAAATATATCCACAATATAAGCGATGCAATACAAACAGCATGAATGTGCGGAATCAAGTAATCAACGCAACAGTAGAGAATCTACACCAATAGCTATATCATGCAACCTTGCCTTTTGAAATAAGACGAATCAGGGGTTTTGGTAAAATAAGGGCTACGGTGTTTTAAGAAAAGATGCGCCTTTTAAAATATCCGTATAAACCCTTTTGCTGATCTTTAAAATATCCCCGATTCGTTAGTTTTGAAATAGGTATGACTCGGTCTAGTCTAACGCCTACTATGCGAACTACGAACCCACAGTCAAGTCAAAAAAGAGGGGTATGGAAACCTCCTAAATCTGAGTCGAGATCACACTATCTCATCACATGACAGGTATCACTACCATCATATCACATCTCCAATACGACTATGTCATGTCGCCAAATCTCACGGCCTCAATCGAATCTCATCGACTCATCTCAATCCCACGTATCATCCTCAAAACCCGTATATAAACACATAGTCCCATACCCATGTGTAGATATCTCCACCACCATATGCGCACAGATATATGAAAGAATTTATGCAAGTATGTGTGTATGTGTGAGTGTGGGTGCAACCACTACTCTAGGGTTCGCACTACTCAACCAATACATCCTTATCACCAATAATCCATTATTACCACCAATTACCCTAAACAACACATAATAAATATATGTGTGTATACGTATTCGTATACATCACCACGGACTGCGGGGGTGCTATACGCCATCCACCCGACTTCTCCCCGTAGATATAAATCTACTCACCTTGTTTCTCGTGTGCCAAAGCCGATGTCGCCATCTTCATCTTCTTTGTCTCAACATCTCGTAGGGTACCTACAAGTACATCACAATGCTAAAGCACATGAAAATCACATCGGAAACCAAAATAGCACACGCTACCCGCATAGGTAAAACCTGTCGACTCGCATGTAAACACAATCAAAATCCACTTGTCGTTGACGTCCAAACGCCACGCGACAGGAATGAATCACCAAATACCAAAATCCATGCTAAAACAAGTCCCAAATTATACACCAACATAGGAAAATCAACCCAGATTTCACCCTAGATGGAATCAGTCAAAACTAGAAGTACCCAGGGTCAATACTAGAGGAAATGGGGGCATGCACAGAAAATTAGGCAGATCCACCCTGCTCTGGCCGCAAATTGCGGCCAGAATGGGAGAATTGGCGGCCAGGAAATGGAGTGGGGTGCTAGGGTTTGGTGTGTTGGTTCAATAGTGCCTGCATATCTCACTGTTAACTCAGTTTTATTTTTAGGGTCTCGGGGTAAAAGCAGATTCTTAAAAACAGTGACAGATTTCCAGTTTTTCCAATAACGGTTCCGTAATCCCGTATTCTGGTTTCACTTCCAGGTTTGGGTTCAATTTAGCATTACACCAGGGTTTCTAAGGTTACCACCATCCCCAATTTCATCTTAAGTTTCAGTTTTACCCTAAACCCTAACTTGAATTCTCTAAAATCCACAAACATCACAATATCGATACAAAACTAGTATGGATGCACAAGGAATTGAAATACTACTCCATAGGTGCTGGAATTACCTCCTTTGGCAACTCAAGAAAATTCTTGAGTTGCTCAAAGTCCACCAAATCCAATCTTGCTAGGTTCAAAATGTAGCTAGTGAGCTCGGGAACATTTTTTGTGAAGGGGGAATGAGGTTTTGGCTTGGTTTTCATTGTGGATCTAGGATTTTATGAAGAGGGAGAGAGAGGGAAAGAGAGCTGCAGCAGCAAGGGAAAGAGAGGAGAGAGAATGAGAAAGGGAAAATGATGAAGGATGGCTCAAAAAGGTGGGGTTGACTTGGTCTCTCTCTCTCTCACTCATTACCTACCCTTTTTCCTTTTCTTTTCTTTTCTAACACTTCTCACTTGAATAGTGAAACCAAAAGAAAAACCATGGCCAAAGAATGTAACACAAGTGTAACAAGTGTGGAAAAATGATATGTGCACATTTTTGCACAAAAATGCTAAAAATCCAATTAGCGATTTTTAATCGCGATTAACACTAAATTAGCATATAACTAATTTTAAAAACTTTAAAATGGCATAATTCCTTAAAATACCTTATTTTAGAATTTTCCATAATTTTTCCCCATTTATTTGTATTTAATTATACCAGAATATTAAAATATTCATTAAAATAATATTAAATTATAAAATTTCCCAAAAATCATATTTTATTATTTTGAAGACGTTACAATCTACCCCCCTTAAAAAAATTCGGTCCCCGAATTTAAGTTTAAAACCCCCAAATACTAAAATATTGCCATACAATTTCTAAGTTATCGGGGCTCCAAAATCATCAACACATAAAACGTCACAGCGCAATGCCTGCGCATGAGTACTGAGCAGATAACTCAAAATCGAAACTCCGTCAAGCATCTCGCAATCATCGGAGTCAAGGTAAAGACACAAATGTCAAATCCAATACAAAACCAATATGATATGGATCAGACTATACATGTAGACATCCAATCTATACATGTAAATAGCTGATGCAAATGTATGCCAAATCTTTTTAAGTCGCTGTGCGATGGGCGTAACACTGCACAGTGGCGGACGTTTCTCATAAGAAAATAACTATATATGTGTATATATATCCTTTGTTTAATAGGTACGTTCCGCCGTTTTGAAAACAGTTTAGAAGGGTTTCCTTGTTTTTAAAACGTTTCGTGTCATATCGGACACGTAGGTATATACTGAGACTATAGCTCGCTTTTCGGAAATCCCTTCGATAACTATCGATGCATGCAAAATATATCCAGGTACTGCCCACCGACTAGTCCTGCTCAGTATGAAAGCAAATATCCAACATCATAAAAATGTACTGCTCCAAAAGGAATAAATCCCAAAAATCACATAACACCACCCTGTGCGTCTGGTGCGCACGGAAATCAAAATCCATATATGTGCTAAACATGTGCACAAAACAACATCTAGGTGCAACGGGTGTGCACGAAGCATCTGTCATAGGCAACGGGTGTGCCTGACAGCCAGAAATCCGGTGCATCTGACATGCACGAAGAATCTCGATTTAGTGCATCTAGTGTGCCCCAAAATCATATCTCAAAACATGCGCCCAACATGCGCGAAAATCCAAATCGGTGCATCCATCATGCACGAATGAAAATCTAGACCCTGCGCACTCAATATGCACGGAATCACAAAATCCAATAGCAACGCCGAATATGCGTAAGGCCAGTCAAAAGCACGGAGTGCAAGAATCCACATCAATATCACAATCAAAATCGACATACCGAAAGGCATCAAATCGAAGTCAGGCGCAATCGTAATGCACAAAATATAAATCCGGTGCAACAAAGGCACGAAATATAAATCTGATGCGATAAACGCAAGAAACATAAAACTGGTGCGACAAACGCACGAAGTATAGAACTGGTGCATCCCATGCACAAATACCAAGCTATAACTCAAATACGTAAGCAGCAACACCAAGTGTACCCAGATATGAAGAAAATCATAAACGTGTGCAACTGCGTGCACAGAACACATATCGAAGCACTACGAGTACATATAAGCTATACCGAGTGCCAAATCAAAACACTAAAAGCACATGAAACTCTGCTGGAACCGTAAATCGAATCACTGGCACAAAATAGGCATGAAATCGCAATCAACACCTCAAGAGTAATAATTATGTGCAAGGTATAAATACCCAGTAGGTGCAACCATGGTGCACAAAATCAAATATCATGAAACTCAGCCATCAAAACTAAATCATGAAAACAGGACGCCAAAATACCGAAATCCAAAGTGACGGATACGTGATAGTCAAATCACAAAATCACAAATCATGACCACTGTCGTCGGTATATCCTCCCTCGAAGTCGAGAAGGTGCCGGTGCATCCAATGCTAGTAGCGCAAGATATCTACTTGCCTCTTGCTCGCGGCTGGCGTCCTCTGCCTCTGGTCCTGATCTTTCCTGTAGATTACCAATCTCGCAATCTACCGGCTCATCGGCCCGGTCAGGAGTGCTGACAGGAACGATTCCGTTCTGGCACTTCTTTGGAAATCTCTCGGTCAATCCTCACGACTGCTCGTAAAGCAACACATCTCTGGCGCCGACCTCGGGTCCTCTGAATGCACATCAGGCATCTACTCCTGGTGCAAATCTTATAGCAGCAATGTACTGGAAGGAATCCTACTCAAGGTCTCTTCTGATCTTGCCTAAGCCAAACTGTAAGGAGGCTGGTACTCTGGCGTAATCTTTCCTCGCTTTCTGAACATCTGCACCCTTAGTACAACATCTCCTCGAAAGCTGGTCGCATCTCTGCACCTCTGTATGCATGTCCGACCTTTAATCTTAACGGGGTGTAGTGACAGCTCTCCTGCCTCTCGCACGAACTTCTCGTCCCGCTTGTCTGTATCATCGAACATTCGACGTCGCGTCTTTATCTGTGCACTGCAATGTCCTCGGCTACGGTCCATCCGAAGTCTCTAACACGGACTCGAAATCACGAACTCGGTATCTTCATCACTCCGTAGAAGATATCTAGCCGAACACGTCCTCAACGTGCATGTCACATCTCTGATGTCAGCGGAGTGGAACGTCAACTCGTCGAAATCTCGTGCAAACTCTTTACTCCACCTTGCTCCACTATCGACTGATTCGGACTCATCTCATCGTGGCTACACGGACTGCGCTCCGACGGCTATGCTCGTATCTGGAGTCTTCCAAGCAGTGTCCCATCACAATATCCGAAAGATGTCGAACCATCCGATCGACTCGTCAGAACCTCATAATCCCCCAAGAGATCAACATCTCGGGTACAGTTTAATAGTATCGAGTACATGCCACAGCGCCGGTGGTCCAGCCGTAGAAGGGCAAACCCAAGCCTCACTAATGGCGCCGAGGAACTGCCGCAAACCCTAAGGTTCAAAGGCTTTCACACGGTCATTAAGTCGAGTTAGGGTTTCATTCTTCTAGAGGGTCCATAGAATCACCTGCATGTCTTTCCGTATACTTTAAACTTGGAAAATGGGTTCCTGACATTCGATCGTCTCAATCGACTCTCAACGAACCTGCGTGAAGTCATCTCTAGCTGGAATCAATCTACCTGATGACCTCGCATCGGGGTAAGCGAACGAACCACATGTCCTAGTCATTAATCCTCGGTGACTAGCGACTCACTATCATATCTCTAAGAATATGCTCATGCTGCAGTAGCTCCAATCATCTGGGCGATATCTCATCACTCGCAGCAACAACTGGCTCATTCGTCGGTACGCTAAGCAGCGCCTCAACCATCATGAATAAGCGATACATCAACGGTCATCACATCCTGGCTGGACTCTATCAGTGGCCCAATCCTCTGGTACCATCCGGTACATCCTAGAAATCTCACAACAGCGATCTGTCAAACGCCCATAGTGCGGAAACACAAAATACGAAGCCTCAACGCAACCGTATGTCTCTGGAATCACGCCTCGGTCAGCCCTCGTCCCCGACGAGCTCATGCTGATACAACTCGAGCCGTAGCTCACTCTGCCCGTGCAATCGCGGCAGCAACACCACAACCAGTATCGATGAAGATAGATCATAGGAAGGAATATGACACAATGCAAGGAAATGTACAACCTAAGGTTTCTTAAGCGGAGTGGCGTGTCGTAAGTATGCCGCGGAACATACCCACGGTACGTCACTCTACTTTAGTCACCTATTCCATCAACCAAGGGTCATCCTACACGACGAAAGTTCGGGTCTAATACCCCCTCGAATAAGTCTAAGTTCCGTAAGGTCAAGCCTAAGTTCCGTATGTAAATAACGCCCTAGGCTCCACATAGTCAAACTCAGACTCAAACCAAGGTCAACCTAGCGCTCTGATACCAACTTTGTCATGACCCGAAAGAGCACGTGACTGGCCCTTGAACCCTATGAAGCCTATAGGACTCCATCTGATCCAAGTAAGCCAAAAGCCCAGAAATCTAAAACCATTTAAAAGTAAATAAGGAAAACTGGTTTTTAGAAGTAAAGAAATCGTGTTTCAAAAATCCAAGTTTTTAAATAACTAAGCCGAATATGTATTTTAAAAATGTGTAACTTTTCCTGAAAATTTCGGCAGAGTTTCCTTTGTAAAAACTGGCACCGAACGGGGTACAACAAGAATAATATATATAACATGATAAAAGGCATCCCCAAGCGGGAGCTAGCTCTTCGTCAATCGACGGTCACATCCACGCAAGCAATAATAATATACAACGCCAAAGGGCGAGGATCAAACTCAAAAGAAACTCAAAACAGCCAGAAAACCGTAATACTACAAGCGCGACTCTAAGGTCGAAATAGAACAACACTGTTCTCTAAGTCTGAAACAATATACAAGTTTTGGTTGATGGAAATTCTAGATACAATAAATGATACATGAACAATGGCGGTTCTGATACAAAAGGACCCACCTATCCAAGCAAGTCACCCATAAGGAAGCGGTGTGCCAGAAATGCCGCTATGGAATCTGTACGGCAACCTGCAAGAACTGGGGCACAACGGGGGTGAGTTGCCAACTCGTGAATAGAAAATATCTACAAGCAGAGATCGAATGCATGACCCATCCTAGGTCAATACGATCAGATATAAATAAACCTCAATATGAATAAAGCTGAAGCATGCTAAACATGCAATGTAATCCCTATACATGAGTGTAGTGGCAAGTGCTCGTGCTAGCGCCTCAGGTAATAGCATGTCATGAATATGAGGTATGATCAATGTAATCAAATCTGCACACACGTGGATCCCGTCCACTCGTCACCCAATGACAATAACCATCATGCAAGTAAATATCATGAAACCTGTGCATGGAAATATGAGGATATAACCCACCCGTGTCCCTCGCGACACGTCAAAATCATGGAACCGGAGTGCCCAGCATCGGCACTCGAAAACATCATGAAAACTGTGCCCAGCATCGGCACGTAAATCCTCATATATCGAGCTCCGTCAGTCCGGATCGGCCCGCGGGCTCTGTCTGCGGTATCGGCCCTCGGCCCCGGCAGGACGCCCAAATCTATCCATCGACTCTGTTCAGTATCCTTCGGAAAACTGCCAGGTCCAACCAATCACCGGTAGGTACTCGCCCACCTCCAGGCTCAATTGGCAAAACCCATCGATCATCTCGCCGAGGGGAACCATACCGGGCCCACCACGAACCCGCAAACGGAACATCCACTTCTCGAATCGGGTTTCAAGCACACGTCTCAGCACCGAGAAAACGCGTGGTGGACACACCAAAATATCATATCACGGGTAACCGGGTTTTTAAAACAATTACATATTCTCTTTGAAACACCCACGGTTCCCAAAACCAGAAATATCATGGAAACATCATATCTCAATGCGTATAATCAGAAAGCAGCATATATGCGACATATAGCAGAAAGGTAAGCATATCAGTATGTCATGCAAGGGTCATATCCTGAATGCAACAATACTACAGTGTAGTGACATGGCAATTATCGATGATGAAGTGTGTGAGCCGGCAACAGTGTGCGTGGAACATACGCATCATCGATAATGGTGCTGGTGTCCTAGCAGCATGACTGAAATATATCCACAATATAAGCGATGCAATACAAACAGCATGAATGTGCGGAATCAAGTAATCAACGCAACAGTAGAGAATCTACACCAATAGCTATATCATGCAACCTTGCCTTTTGAAATAAGACTAATCGGGGCTTTTGGTAAAATAAGGGCTACGGTGTTTTAAGAAAAGATGCGCCTTTTAAAATATCCGTATAAACCCTTTTGCTGATCTTTAAAATATCCCCGATTCGTTAGTTTTGAAATAGGTATGACTCGGTCTAGTCTAACGCCTACTATGCGAACTACGAACCCACAGTCAAGTCAAAAGAGAGGGGTATGGAAACCACCTAAATCTGAGTCGAGATCACACTATCTCATCACATGACAGGTATCACTACCATCATATCACATCTCCAATACGACTCTGTCATGTCGCCAAATCTCACGGCCTCAATCGAATCTCATCGACTCATCTCAATCCCACGTATCATCCTCAAAACCCGTATATAAACACATAGTCCCATACCTATGTGTAGATATACCCACCACCATATGCGCACAGATATATGAAAGAATATATGCAAGTATGTGTGTATGTGTGAGTGTGGGTGCAACCACTACTCTAGGGTTCGCACTACTCAACCAATACATCCTTATCACCAATAATCCATTATTACCACCAATTACCCTAAACAACACATAATAAATATATGTGTGTATACGTATTCGTATACATCACCACGGACTGCGGGGGTGCTATACGCCATCCACCCGACTTCTCCCCGTAGATATAAATCTACTCACCTTGTTTCTCGTGTGCCAAAGCCGATGTCTCCATCTTCATCTTCTTTGTCTCAACATCTCGTAGGGTACCTACAAGTACATCACAATGCTAAAGCACATGAAAATCACATCGGAAACCAAAATAGCACATGCTACCCGCATAGGTAAAAACCTGTCGACTCGCATGTAAACACAATCAAAATCCACTTGTCGTTGACGTCCAAACGCCATCCGACAGGAATGAATCACCAAATACCAAAATCCATGCTAAAACAAGTCCCAAATTATACACCAACATAGGAAAATCAACCCAGATTTCACCCTAGATGGAATCAGTCAAAACTAGAAGTACCCAGGGTCAATACTAGAGGAAATGGGGGCATGCATAGAAAACGAGGCAGATCCACCCTTCTCTGGCCGCAAATTGCGGCCAGAATGGGAGAATTGGCGGCCAGGAAATGGAGTGGGGAGCTAAGGTTTGGTGTGTTGGTTCAATAGTGCCTGCATATCTCACTGCTAACTCAGTTTTATTTTTAGGGTCTCGGGGTAAAAGCAGATTCTTAAAAACAGTGACAGATTTCCAGTTTTTCCGATAACGGTTCCGTAATCCCGTATTCTGGTTTCACTTCCAGGTTTGGGTTCATTTTAGCATTACACCAGGGTTTCTAAGGTTACCACCATCCCCAATTTCATCTTAAGTTTCAGTTTTACCCTAAACCCTAACTTGAATTCTCTAAAATCCACAAACATCACAATATCGATACAAAACTAGTATGGATGCACAAGGAATTGAAATACTACTCCATAGGTGCAGGAATTACCTCCTTTGGCAACTCAAGAAAATTCTTGAGTTGCTCAAAGTCCACCAAATCCAATCTTGCTAGGTTCAAAGTGTAGCTAGTGAGCTCGGGAACATTTTTTGTGAAGGGGGAATGAGGTTTTGGCTTGGTTTTCATTGTGGATCTAGGATTTTATGAAGAGGGAGAGAGAGGGAAAGAGAGCTGCAGCAGCAAGGGAAAGAGAGGAGAGAGAATGAGAAAGGGAAAATGATGAAGGATGGCTCAAAAAGGTGGGGTTGACTTGGTCTCTCTCTCTCTCACTCATTACCTACCCTTTTTCCTTTTCTTTTCTTTTCTAACACTTCTCACTTGAATAGTGAACCCAAAAGAAAAACCATGGCCAAAGAATGTAACAAAAGTATAACAAGTGTGGAAAAATGATATGTGCACATTTTTGCACAAAAATGCTAAAAATCCAATTAGCGATTTTTAATCGCGATTAACACTAAATTAGCATATAACTAATCTTAAAAACTTTAAAATGGCATAATTCCTTAAAATACCTTATTTTAGAATTTTCCATAATTTTTCCCCATTTATTTGTATTTAATTATACCAGAATATTAAAATATTCATTAAAATAATATTAAATTATAAAATTTCCCAAAAATCATATTTTATTATTTTGAAGACGTTACAATCTACCCCCCTTAAAAAAATTCGGTCCCCGAATTTAAGTTTAAAACCCCCAAATACTAAAATATTGCCATACAATTTCTAAGTTATCGGGGCTCCAAAATCATCAACACATAAAACGTCACAGCGCAATGCCTGCGCATGAGTACTGAGCAGATAACTCAAAATCGAAACTCCGTCAAGCATCTCGCAATCATCGGAGTCAAGGTAAAGACACAAATGTCAAATCCAATACAAAACCAATATGATATGGATCAGACTATACATGTAGACATCCAATCTATACATGTAAATAGCTGATGCAAATGTATGCCAAATCTTTTTAAGTCGCTGTGCGATGCGCGTAACACTGCACAGTGGCGGACGTTTCTCATAAGAAAATAACTATATATGTGTATATATATCCTTTGTTTAATAGGTACGTTCCGCCGTTTTGAAAACAGTTTAGAAGGGTTTCCTTGTTTTTAAAACGTTTCGTGTCATATCGGACACGTAGGTATATACTGAGACTATAGCTCGCTTTTCGGAAATCCCTTCGATAACTATCGATGCATGCAAAATATATCCAGGTACTGCCCACCGACTAGTCCTGCTCAGTATGAAAGCAAATATCCAACATCATAAAAATGTACTGCTCCAAAAGGAATAAATCCCAAAAATCACATAACACCACCCTGTGCGTCTGGTGCGCACGGAAATCAAAATCCATATATGTGCTAAACATGTACACAAAACAACATCTAGGTGCAACGGGTGTGCACGAAGCATCTGTCATAGGCAACGGGTGTGCCTGACAGCCAGAAATCCGGTGCATCTGACATGCACGAAGAATCTCGATTTAGTGCATCTAGTGTGCCCCAAAATCATATCTCAAAACATGCGCCCAACATGCGCGAAAATCCAAATCGGTGCATCCATCATGCACGAATGAAAATCTAGACCCTGCGCACTCAATATGCACGGAATCACAAAATCCAATAGCAACGCCGAATATGCGTAAGGCCAGTCAAAAGCACGGAGTGCAAGAATCCACATCAATATCACAATCAAAATCGACATACCGAAAGGCATCAAATCGAAGTCAGGCGCAATCGTAATGCACAAAATATAAATCCGGTGCAACAAAGGCACGAAATATAAATCTGATGCGATAAACACAAGAAACATAAAACTGGTGCGACAAACGCACGAAGTATAGAACTGGTGCATCCCATGCACAAATACCAAGCTATAACTCAAATACGTAAGCAGCAACACCAAGTGTACCCAGATATGAAGAAAATCATAAACGTGTGCAACTGCGTGCACAGAACACATATCGAAGCACTACGAGTACATATAAGCTATACCGAGTGCCAAATCAAAACACTAAAAGCACATGAAACTCTGCTGGAAGCGTAAATCGAATCACTGGCACAAAATAGGCATGAAATCGCAATCAACACCTCAAGAGTAATAATTATGTGCAAGGTATAAATACCCAGTAGGTGCAACCATGGTGCACAAAATCAAATATCATGAAACTCAGCCATCAAAACTAAATCATGAAAACAGGACGCCAAAATACTGAAATCCAAAGTGACGGATACGTGATAGTCGAATCACAAAATCATAAATCATGACCACTGTCGTCGGTATATCCTCCCTCGAAGTCGAGAAGGTGCCGGTGCATCCAATGCTAGTAGCGCAAGATATCTACTTGCCTCTTCCTCGCGGCTGGCGTCCTCTGCCTCTGGTCCTGATCTTTCCTGTAGATTACCAATCTCGCAATCTACCGGCTCATCGGCCCGGTCAGGAGTGCTGACAGAAACGATTCCGTTCTGGCACTTCTTTGGAAATCTCTCGGTCAATCCTTACGACTGCTCGTAAAGCAACACATCTCTGGCACCGACCTCGGGTCCTCTGAATGCACATCACGCATCTACTCCTGGTGCAAATCTTATAGCAGCAGTGTACTGGAAGGAATCCTACTCAAGGTCTCTTCTGATCTTGCCTAAGCCAAACTGTAAGGAGGCTGGTACTCTGGCGTAATCTTTCCTCGCTTTCTGAACATCTGCACCCTTAGTACAACATCTCCTCGAAAGCTGGTCGCATCTCTGCACCTCTGTATGCATGTCCGACCTTTAATCTTAACGGGGTGTAGTGACAGCTCTCCTGCCTCTCGCACGAACTTCTCGTCCCGCTTGTCTGTATCATCGACCATTCGACCTCGCGTCTTTATCTGTGTACTGCAATGTCCTCGGCTACGGTCCATCCGAAGTCTCTAACACGGACTCGAAATCACGAACTCGGTATCTTCATCACTCCGTAGAAGATATCTAGCCGAACACGTCCTCAACGTGCATGTCACATCTTTGATGTCAGCGGAGTGGAACGTCAACTCGTCGAAATCTCGTGCAAACTCTTTACTCCACCTTGCTCCACTATCGACTGATTCGGACTCATCTCATCGTGGCTACACGGACTGCGCTCCGACGGCTATGCTCGTATCTGGAGTCTTCCAAGCAGTGTCCCATCACAATATCCGAAAGATGTCGAACCATCCGATCGACTCGTCAGAACCTCATAATCCCCCAAGAGATCAACATCTCGGGTACAGTTTAATAGTATCGAGTACATGCCACAGCGTCGGTGGTCCAGCCGTAGAAGGGCAAACCCAAGCCTCACTAATGGCGCCGAGGAACTGCCGCAAACCTTAAGGTTCAAAGGCTTTCACACGGTCATTAAGTCGAGTTAGGGTTTCATTCTTCTAGAGGGTCCATAGAATCACCTGCATGTCTTTCCGTATACTTTAAACTTGGAAAATGGGTTCCTGACATTCGATCGTCTCAATCGACTCTCAACGAACCTGCGTGAAGTCATCTCTAGCTGGAATCAATCTACCTGATGACCTCGCATCGGGGTAAGCGAACGAACCACATGTCCTAGTCATTAATCCTCGGTGACTAGCGACTCACTATCATATCTCTAAGAATATGCTCATGCTGCAGTAGCTCCAATCATCTGGGCGATATCTCATCACTCGCAGCAACAACTGGCTCATTCGTCGGTACGCTAAGCAGCGCCTCAACCATCATGAATAAGCGATACATCAACGGTCATCACATCCTGGCTGGCCTCTATCAGTGGCTCAATCCTCTAGTACCGTCTGGTACATCCTAGAAATCTCACAACAGCGATCTGTCAAACGCCCATAGTGCGGAAACACAAAATACGAAGCCTCAATGCAACTGTATGTCTCTGGAATCATGCTTCGGTCAGCCCTCGTCCCCAACGAGCTCATGCTGACACAACTCGAGCCGTAGCTCACTCTGCCCATGCAATCGCGGCGGCAAAACCACAACCAGTATCGATGAAGATAGATCATAGGAAGGAATATGACACAATGCAAGGAAATGTACAACCTAAGGTTTCTTAAGCGGAGTGGCGTGTCGTAAGTATGCCGCGGAACATACCCACGGTACAACACCCAGATCCCTTCACCGGGATCCCTTTAGCAAAACTGGCAGATGCTACAACACCCAGTTTGTCTTTTAATTGCTTTTGGAGTTTTGTTTTGCATAGTGATACATATGATATATCCCGCACCTTATTCGATGAGGAAAGAGCCGAGATCCCTTCACCGGGAATGACCTCTTTAGCAAAACTAATGAAAGCCTCAAAAACACTCTTTTTCAAAATTCACTTGTTTCTACAACGATATCAAGTTCATTACGCAATAGGTTTTCAGAAAAACCTGTCGTAGCCCTCCGTCATTTCAGATAAGTCCTACTTAGTATTCGTGCTATGTTTGTTGACCTCCGTCAAGGCATAGTGTGCGGTAGCTAACTAGTATTTATCTGCTTATGCATATGATGCAGATTGGATTAGGGTAGTCGTACGACCTTGTTGACCTCCGTCAAGGGTCGTGCGGGTGGGTTTGATTCAATCAAGAAATGACGGGTTGAACTTGACTTGCACCCTATGGTTTGTTGACCTCCGTCAAGGTCATGGGATGCTTGGGGCAAAATATTATCGGGAATTTCAAGTGTTGAAATTTGCAATGAGATTGCATACCTTCTATGAGATAGTTGGATCCCGATACCCACTGCGAGTAATTGTTACTCCTGGGAGAGTTTTACACAGGACAATTAGCCGATCAAGTAGGTGTCTAGAAAGGTGTCAACGGGGTTATGCCTCTGGGAAAACGAGGTTTATTTTAATTAGGTTCGTGCGAAAGCACGTGGAACCTCCCTCAAAGTACCGACACTGGCCTGGCTGAAAGATTGGCAAAATTGTAGGGTGTAATTAATCTCGGCTAGTCTTTCCTTTTAGGGTTTGAAGGAAGATTTGATAAAAACAGTGGGAGCCATCCTGATTAGATAAAATAATAACCAATCTGATCTTGTAAGAGCATACGCTAAAGTGTTTTCTTCTCTCTCTCTCCAGGTAGCGACCATATCATGCCTTAATCAAGATAATAATATGGATGTATTGACCGAACCCGCATGTTATACTGTGCTGGGGAACGTTGGTTCCATTCTTTCTTATAAAAGTTATAAGACTGAACAGGATATAGGGGAATACCAGGATTCCCATGCCACTCGAATGAAGAAAGTATATGTTGATGCATTTTCTTCGGGTGTGTTCGTTACAGAGAACTATTTCTCCATTTGCTCTACGTCCTGGGTATAGATACCGGGTCAGGATCCCATATATGTAATTAGTTACATGGGCTGAGAAAAGGTAGAGAACTTGGAGAAGGTGATAAAGACATAAAGGTTGGAAATGGTGCAATTGTTGCAGCTAAAACCGTCGGGGAATATCATCTTGTATTACCAACTGGTAATACATTGATTCTGAACGAATGCTATTACATGTCGAACCTGATATGCAACATTATATCGGTTTCTTTATTAAGTAAAGAGGGATATAATTTTGCATTACATGATAATGTTATGAACATTTTTCTGAATCAAAAGTTGGTTGGATCAGGCACATTGTGCAATGGCATTTATGTTCTAAATCAATCAACAATTCTGAGCATAACAAACACACACAAGAGGATGAGTTCAGAATTGAACGAATCCTTCTTGTGGCATTGTAGACTAGGTCACATCAATGCGACACGGCTAGCTAAGTTGCATAAAGATGGATATTTGAATCCGTTCGAATTTTCATCTTATGAAACTTGCCAGTCATGTCTCAAAGGCAAGATGACCAAAACTCCATTTACGGGACACGGAGAAAGAGTTACTGAACTCTTGGGACTGATACATAGTGATGTATGCGGTCCCTTGTCTACACATGCCAGGGATGGTTCTTCGTACTTCATTACATTCACTGACGATCTCTCTAGATTCGGATATGTGTTTCTGATGAAACACAAATCAGAAGCTTTTGAGAAATTTAGAGAATATAAACAAGAAGTCGAGAACCAAACTGGAAAAAGTATTAAAATCCTTCGATCTGATCGAGGAGGTGAATACTTGAGCAATGAATTCCTGGACTTCCTAAAAGAGAATGGGATTCTCTCTCAGCAAACTCCTCCATATACACTACAACACAATGGTGTATCGGAACGGAGGAACCGCACCCTATTAGATATGGTGCGCTCTATGATGAGCATAGCTGAGTTACCTATTTCCTTCTAGGGGTATGCACTGGAGACATCGGCATACCTACTGAATAGAGTTCCTACCAAATTCGTACCTGCCACCCCATATGAGATATGGGAGGGGAAGAGATATGGGGTTGCCCGGCCTATGTCAAAAGACAAAAACCGGACAAACTTGAGGCAAGGTCTATTTTGTGTAAGTTTGTTAGATATCCCAAGCATTCGCGAGGGTATATCTTCTACCACAGTAAGGAACAAAGGGTGTTTGTTGCTCAACATGCCACCTTTTTAGAAAATGAATTTCTTGCAAAAGAGATTAGTGGCTCTGAGGTAGAACTGGAAGAGGTTCCAGCAGTACAAACCACAACAGAAGATTTGGTGGAACCAGAGGATTCGGTAGTTCCCGATGAACCCCAGCCACTCCGCCGATCTAGTAGGGTTCCTTACCCACCTGAGAGATACTACGGTTTTCTCATGGATGGTGGGAGCGAGGATTGCATCATGGAGGATGATGACCCGACTAGCTTCGAGCAGGCCATCACGAGTGGAGACTCAGTGAAATGGCTGGATGCAATGCGGTCCGAGATGGAATCCATGTACACCAACAAAGTGTGGACTTTGGAAGATGCTCCTGAAGGGGTAAAACCCATTACGAGCAAGTGGATCTTCAAGAAAAAACTTGGTGTAGATGAGAAAGTGGAGACTTTCAAAGCTAGACTTGTTGCAAAGGGTTTTCGTCAACGACCAGGTGTGGATTATGATGAAACCTTTTCTCCAGTGGCTATGCTTAAATCCATTCGGATCATGCTTGCTATCGCTGCATATCATGACTACGAAATCTGGCAAATGGATGTTAAGACCGCCTTTCTAAATGGTGATTTAGAAAAGAGTGTGTACATGGCTCAGCCAGAGGGCTTCGTAGCTAGTGGGAGCAGCGAGAAGGTATGCAAGCTGCTTAAATCCATTTATTGATTAAAGCAAGTATCGCGGAGTAGGAACATCTGCTTTGATGTCGTTATCAAAGAGTTTGATTTCGTCAAAAACATAGATGAACCTTGTATATACAAGAAGGCGACAGACAGTAAGGTTGTCTTCCTCGTATTGTACGTGGATGACATACTCTTGATAGGAAATGACATTCCTATGCTGCAATCGGCCAAGTTCTTCTTGTCACAAAGATTCTCTGTCAGTGTATATGCCCTAGAGGCCATTACTGTATCATACTAGTTTGTATATTACTTAATGGAAGCTTTGGATATTCACCTTGTATAGACAATATTGCTTAAAATGGTAGTATGCTACTTGGTTTGTTTCTACTTTAATATGTGCATGTGTTTCTTTTAGCATATTGCTTATACATATTAGTAGAGCCCTTAGGATCTTTGCTTGATTACCAGCGTTGTGATAGCAGTCACACTCGTGGGGGCTGGGCAATCCACAAGCACATCCTTATACAGGTCCCTAGTCGTAGGACTATCGAGACAGGGCATCGATACTCCGGAGTAGACTAGCGTATGCGCTTCTCATCCCAGCAGGGGAGACGGTCTGTCCCACAGCCGTCAGTACGTCGTACTTGAGATAGTATGCGGGTGCTTGTTAGGTTACTAGTACACTGGACATGACTCGTTGGGAACTGATTGGTTGGTACTATACCTATCGTCAGTTATCAGTTCCTAGGTGACATGAGTACAGCTTAGTCTACTGACTTGACACTGTCACTTCGCCTCGAGTGTGTTCCCACTGTACTTTGATTACTACCCTACCACGGCTCAAAGGAGTCGTGCAAACAGGTAGTAGTTGGGTGCAGTCCCGAAGCACTTGGAGGCAGTGACGGTTAGACAGGATTCGTCTCTCCCGGTATTGGGGGTTGACATCGCGCTGTGTCTAGGAGAGCCATTACACAAGTAGTCCCTGGCCAGGGCAAGCGAGATATAATGGTAGGTTTCCAGTGTTATCTCAGGGTGTTCTGGGCTACACTCCGACACGACTTGTACCGCTATTAGGGGACTGACGTTTACCGCCCCCTAGGCCCGCCATGCGATGTACTCGGACGAACAGACCGGACTGTACGGAGATTGTCACATTCAGGCTCAGTAGGAGTTCAGATGGGTTTCACCTCGTCCGTCTTCTTATCGGCATCTACCTGGGGGCCGTTACGCACAGCTAGTGCCGCTTGCGGTCTGTGGTTAAACCTACTGCCAGCGTAGTGTCGAGTCTTTAGAGTCCCATACAGAGAGCTATTCGCCTTTAGGCAAAAGAGTAGAGGTCGAATGGTTTTGCGACAGGTCGCATGGTTTTGCGACAGGGTTCGGTCACATCCGTGCACTTGTGCATGTTTAGTGTCCGGACAGTTAACACTAGTGGGCTTTGATTTAAGCCAGATCCTAGTGTACGTTTTTGGATTGGTTTTATCTCGTTTGTATTCGTGTTCCTCGGAACGCGGATACGGGTGTGTATGCACAGTTGACAGAGACAGAGGCAGAGGATTCTCATTAGGGTTGTTGACTGTTGACTTTTGCTTAACCCTAATGAGAATTAGAAATATGATTAACAATAATATTAATTGAGTATTATAGTGACATGGTTAGGGTTGAAAGGTTGACCTTGTTGACTTGTTGACTTTTGTTGACCGGTTGACTAGGTTGGACTTGTTGACCACCATCATGACAATGGCTATCATTTGTTTGCATTGACTTTGGCTTGCTTGTTTTGTTCACAATTTGCATTTAATGCAAGAAATGATATTTTCATTTGTCATGATAACAACCATTACATTATACTCAATTATTATTATTTGTTATGATGATTTTGGATTATGAGAGCTTGGATGGAAAAAGACTTGCTCAATTCTCTCATTTTCATTTCTCTCTCTTGCTCAAGCTCTCCCTCTTCCTCTTGCTCTCTCTAGCTCAAGGCAACCCTCTCTCATGAGTTGAGAACCATTGCCTTAGAGATAAAAACACCAAAACAATCCTCTACTCATCTTAGTTCACAAGGCCTAGCAAGCCAAGTGTTCTAGTTTCTTCAAGTTTGAAGTAGAAGCCAAAAGGTAGAAGCTTTCGGGTGGATCCATTTTCGGCGCGAGAAGACGATGAGGTGAGGCCGATCCGTACACCACCAAGAGTTGAAGACGAAGGAGTTCAAGAAAGGTATAACCCCCTAACCGAGTAGGTAAAACTCCTAGTTAGGTTGTTAGGTAGTTGTTTAATAAAGATCCGTATTATGAGTCCATGTTACCACCCTAAAGAAAATCGTTTTTCACCATTTCCGCAACCCCGTAAGTACCGGGGAAGGGAAGCATGGACTTACAGTGGTATCAGTGCCTAGTTAAACACTATCTAACATGTTAGCAATGTAAGTAGAAATTCGATCGTAGAAGAAGTCGCGAAACACGCCAGGGTTGCATACTTTCTGTCGAATTTTTCCTCTGTTCCAAAAATAATAAATCTTGCCTTAAAATTCGACTCAGGGTGTTTAGAGCACACTGTAGGAAAATGGTCCAGAGAGCCGATCAACGCGCCGCCGAACCGCGGCAGGAGCTTGCTTCCGCCGCGGATCCGCGGCCGAGTTGACTCGGCCGTGGACGATTTTCCTTGCTGTGTGCTCATAGGGGTGTTTTGGGATTTTTACAATATGTTTTTTCTGCCCAGATTTTCCAGAAAGCAAAATTTGTTTTTGGGGCTTAAAAAACCGTATTTTGATCGAATTTCTGAAGACTAAAGCTAACGGGTTTATATCTGTGATTTGATATATGTATTGAACGTCTGCTAATCGCTATACGTCGATTAGTGGGGGTTATACATATCTGTGATCTGTAATGTTGATGGTATATGTATATGAATTCATTGGATTGTCGCGGGTGAATAGCCAGGGGGTTGTGAGATGAGAGTTTTCTTTTCTTTCAATTCATGTAAAATTTGTAATTGATGTAATTTTATTTATTTGGCCGCACAACTGGGGTGAGGTTGTAGCCGTCATTGTATAATTTCTTTTACTGTTTTTGCTCCTAGGATAGACCCATGGAGGTGGTGCACAAACTACCGGATACCTCGAAGTGCCGAGTGGCCTACTCACGTCGTTGAGGGAGGTTGCTTCGCTTCGGGTACTTGGCGGGTAGTTTGCCGCACCCGTAGGGGTCTTGGGTGGGGTATTGGCTATTCATCGCGACCATGTAATCCGCTTTTCGTTACAGGCTCGTACGAATTGCGGATTCCTAGTATATCCAATGTGTTCATCTGTGATCTAGAATGGCTATCATTGCAATATATCTATATATGATATCTATTTAGGCGTTGCTTATGTTTTGCATCCGCGCTAGTCCAGCCCCCGCTCTGTCGTTAGTTAAGTAACCTAACGGGTAATGACGGGGCCCCGTGGCGAATGCGGATGGCATAAGCGTACATCATATTTTTGTTGTTTTCTGCAATGGTAGGATTAAATGATGGGACGCATTAAAAAATTAATGCAAGAAAATAAACCAAAGTAAAGTCGTTGGAACACTTTCAAAAACCACTCGGTTTCTTTTCAAAAACAACTTTTAAACGCGGAGCTTAAGCCACTCCTTTTTAAAAGCTATCTCGTTCCATCGATTATATCAAGTTCACTACGTTCACGGTTTCGCCAAAACCATTCGTAGCCCTCCGTCGTTTCACATGGATGGTCAATAGTATTCAAGCTATGTTTGTTAGCCAAAGTCAAGGCATAGTGATTGGTAGCTATCGGGTATTCATGTGCAGCATAGATAGATGCGTTGGTTTGGGACAGTCGTACCGCCTTATTGGCCAAAGTCAAGGATAGGTACGGGTGGGTTCAAATTAACCTGGAGAATGACGGGTAGAACTTGACATGTGACTTATGATTTGTTGGCCAAAGTCAAGGTCATAAGAGCATGGGGCAAAAATCCACATCGGGGGTTTCAAAAGAACCTGAAACTTGCTAGCGCTGCATACCATTTGGAGCGTGATGATTCTGGTTGGATTCCTTCAGTTTTGTCACGCGATGATATTTGGATCCCGACCCTACTGTGAGTATATGCTACTCCTCGGAAAATTTCTCACTTAACGATCAATGCTATAAACCAAGTAGGTGTCCAGAAAGGTGTTAGCGGGGCTACGCCCCCAGGGAAAAGAGGTTATTTAATTAAGGAACTTCGCGAAAGCGTTGGAAAACCTCCCTCGAAGTACCAACACTGGCCTGGCTGAACGGTTAAGCAAGTATTGTACGGTGAGATTGATTCCGACTAATTCTTCCTTTTTGGTTTGAGGAGGAATTCGAGATACAATGGGAGCCATCTTGTTTAGACAAACTAAAAACCACTCTAAACTTGCAAGAGCATCATGCTGAGTGTTTCTTCTCTCTCTCCTAATTGCAGCGACCAATCGACATGACTGGACTTAAGTTACTTCTAGATAAAAACATACTGACAGGGCCAAACTACAAAGATTGGCTCAGGAATGTCAAAATGGCAATCGCTTACGACAAGCTGGGGTATCTTCTTACCACCAAAGCTCCCCCTGTCCCAGGTCCCACCTCTAGCGTCGCAGATAGGGAAATCCGTAAGACCTGGGAGATCCATTGCGCGAAGGTCAAGTGCCTCGTGCTTGCCTCTATGGACATGAACATCAGAGGAGGCACGAGAATATGGACCTCGAATCCATATTTCTCCATACAAAAGAACTGTATGGAGAGCAATCTCGTATCGCCAGGTACGAAGTGTCGAAAAAGCTGTTTTCGACAAGGTTGGCCATCGGATCATCGGTAGTGGAATACGTGCTTAAGATGATTGGCTTCATTGAGAAGCTCGCGGACCTTGGGAACACGTTAGAGAACGAGCTCTATACGGACTTGATTCTCCAGTCCCTTCCTTCCACTTACGCCTAGTTTATCCTGAACTTCAACCTGCAAGGAAAAGAAGTTGAACTTCCGGAGCTCCTCAACATGCTGAGGAGTGCAGAGGGCACCCTACAGAAAGGTAGGGATACATCCACTTTGTTTGTAGGAGGATCTTCCTCTTCTAAGTCCAAGGCAAAAGCCAAGGGAAAGAAGAAGAAAGCCCCCGCCAAACCAAGGGGCGGTGTTAGTAAAGTGGATACGAAGGGAAAAGCAAATGCAACAAAGATAGCGGGGCAGCTTGTGGGAAAGGAAGAATGCTTCTATTGTCATAAGAAGGGACACTGGAAGAAAGATTGCAGTGCTTGGAAGGCCAGAAACCAGGATCCGAAGCAAGTTGCGGCTTCGGCTTCAGGTGTGTATGTTATTGAAAACTGTCTTTCAATAAACTATACTTCCTGGGTATTGGATACCGGATCAGGATCTCATATCTGTAATTCTTTGCAGGCACTGAGAAAGTGTAGGGTTTTGAAGGCAGGTGATATGACCCTCAGAGTTGCAAACGGAGCTGGCATGGATGCTGAGTCCGTGGGGGACTATCACCTGGGCTTGTCAGATGGACACGTTTTGGTTTTGCGTAATTGCTATTTTGTACCCAATGCAACTTGTAATATCATTTCTGTATCTTTATTATCTAAAGAAGGTTATGAATTTGCATTTGTAAGTAATGTTGTGAACATTCACCCTAATCAAGTTCTGATTGGGTCAGGTACATTAAGCAATGGTATATACGTATTAAACCAACCACAGATTTTCAATGTCCAGAATACACACAAAAGAAAGTCTCCGGAAACTAATCAGGCTTTCTTATGGAATTGTAGACTGGGTCACATCAATGAGAGAAGATTGACTAAGTTACATACAGAAGGATATTTGGATCCATTCCAATATCAATCATATGCAACTTGTCAATCCTGTCTCAAAGGAAAGATGACAAAGACTCCGTTCACTGGACACGGAGTAAGAGCGAGCGAGCTCTTGGGACTTGTACACAGCGACATGTGCGGTCCAATGTCTACACATGCGCGAAGCGGTTTTTCTTACTTCATAACTTTTACGGATGACTTTTCAAGGTACAGATATGTCTTCTTAATGAAACATAAATCCGAAGCCTTTGGAAAATTCCAGGAATATAAGAATGAAGTAGAAAAACAAACCGGCAAAAGTATCAAGACACTAAGATCTGATCGAGGTGGAGAATACTTCAGTGCCGAGTTCCTGGATTACCTAAAAGAGAATGGTATTCTCTCTCAGCTTACTCCTCCATACACTCCGCAACACAACGGTGTATCGGAGAGACGGAACAGGACCCTATTGGATATGGTACGTTCCATGATGAGTAACGCTGAGTTACCGCGATCATTCTGGGGATATGCGCTAGAATCAGCCGCATATCTTTTGAACCGAGTTCCAACTAAGACTGTGCCTACCACACCATATCAGATGTGGTATGGGAAGAAACCCTATCTTAAGCACATTAAGACATGGGGATGTCCAGCTTTTGTTAAAAAGTAGCATGCGGACAAACTCGAGGCACGCTCGGTACTGTGCAAGTTTGTGGGATATCCAAAGAACTCCAAGGGATATTTCTTCTATTGCGAAGAGGAACAAAAGGTTTTTGTTTCTCGTTATGCCTGCTTCTTGGAAACTGAATTTTTGGAAAATCAGATAAGTGGGAGCGCAGTAGAACTGGAAGAAATTCCAGAACCACGAGCTATTACTGAAAGCTTAATAGAACCAGAGGGGTCAAAAGAACAGGACATTCCTACGCCGCTCCGCAGGAGTAGTAGGCAGTCTCATCCGCCCGAGAGATACTACGGTTTTCTCATAGACGGGGATAGAGAGGATTGCATCATTGATTATGATGAGCCTACTAGCTTCCAGTAGGCCGTTCAGAGCGTTGACTCGGTAAAATGGCTGGATGCAATGCGGACCGAAATGGAGTCCATGTACACCAACAAAGTATGGACTTTGGACGTTGCTCCAGACGGGGTAAAACCCGTAGGATGCAAATGGATCTTCAAAAGGAAGATTGGTGTAGATGGACATGTGGAGACCTATAAGGCTAGACTTGTTGCAAAGGGTTTTCGTCAAAGACCTGATTTGGACTATGACGAAACCTTTTCTCCAGTGGCTATACTGAAATCCATTCGGATCCTTCTTGCCATTGCTGCCTTCCACGATTATGAGATTTGGCAGATGGATGTAAAGACTGCTTTTCTAAATGGAAATTTAGAGGAGTTTGTCTATATGGACCATCCAGAGGGTTTCATTCAGAGTGGGAGCAGCGGAAAGGTGTGCAAGTTGCTTAAGTCCATCTATGGACTAAAGCAGGCATCGCGGAGTTGGAACATCTGTTTTGATGAGACGGTCAAAGAATTTGGCTTTATTAAAAATCCAGATGAACCATGCATCTATAGTAGATTTGTAGCAAGAACTGTCGTATTGCTCGTTTTATACGTGGATGACATTCTCTTTATAGGAAATGACATTCCTATGCTACAATCTGTCAAAGGGTTCTTGTCACACAGGTTCTCTATGAAGGACCTGGGCGATGCCAACTACATTCTGGGGATCCAGATCTATCGTGATAGATCTAAAAGGATGTTGGGACTTTCACAGTCAAGGTATATCGACACCATACTGAAACGATTCAGTATGGAAGATTCTAAGCGCGGTAATCTGCCGGCTTGTCACGGAATCACCCTCTCCAAAGAGATGTCTCCCAAGACTGATTTGGAAAGGGCTCGCATGTTATCAATACCCTACGCATCAGCGGTAGGCTCTATTATGTATGCGATGTTGTGTACCAGACCAGATATAGCATACGCATTGAGCGTTGTAAGCCGGTATCAGTCGGACCCAGGGGAGAAGCACTGGATAGCGGTAAAGAACATTCTCAAGTACCTGAGAAGGACTAATGAGATGTTCTTGGTGTATGGCGGAAAAGACCTCCAGATCGAGGCCTTTGCTGACTCCAGCTTCCAGAGTGACAAGGATGATTCCAAGTCCATGTCGGGTTTTGTCTTTACTCTCAAAGGAGGGGCGGTGTGTTGGAAGAGTTCCAAACAGGAAACCGCTGCAGACTCGGCGATGGAAGCGGAATATATCGCTGCTGCTGATGCCGCAAAAGAGGCTGTCTGGATGAGGAAGTTCTTAACGGAACTTCAGGTGGTTCCGTCCATTGTTGATCCAATACCTCTGTATTGCGACAACAACGGGGCTATAGCTTTAGCGAAGGAACCCAGGTCCTATCAGAAATCCAGACACACTTGAGGAGGTATCACCTGATCAGGGAGATCGTGGATCGCCAGGAGATCGAGGTTCGGAGGGTTGCTACGGAAGATAACACTGCTGATCCACTCACGAAGGCCTTACCCCAGACTCAGTTCGAGCGGCTGATCGAGATGATAGGTCTTCGATACGCCAATACATGGACTCAGTGCAAGTGGGAGATTGTTAGTGTATATGCCCTAGAGGCCATTACTGTATCATACTAGTTTGTATATTACTTAATGGAAGCTTGGGATATTCACCTTGTATAGACAATCTTGCTTAAAATGGTAGTATGCTACTTGGTTTGTTTCTACTTTAATATGTGCATGTGTTTCTTTTAGCATATTGCTTATACATATTAGTTGAGCCCTTAGGATCTTTGCTTGATTACCAGCGTTGTGATGGCAGTCACACTCGTGGGGGCTGGGTAATCCACAAGCACATCCTTATACAGGTCCCTAGTCGTAGGACTATCGAGACAGGGCATCGATACTCCGGAGTAGACTAGCGTATGCGCTTCTCATCCCAGCAGGGGAGAAGGCCTGTCCCACAGCCGTCAGTACGTCGTACTTGAGATAGTATACGGGTACTCGTTAGGTTATGAGTACACTGGACAGGACTCATCGAGAACTGATTGGTTGGTACTATACCTATCGTCAGTTATCAATTCCCAGGTGACATGAGTACAACTTAGTCCGCTGACCTGACACTGTCACTTCGCCTCGAGTGTGTTCCCACTGTACTTTGATTACTACCCTACCACGGCTCAAAGGAGTCGTGCAAACAGGTAGTAGTTGGGTGCAGTCCCGAAGCACTTGGAGGCAGTGATGGTTAGACATGATTCGTCTCTCCCGGTATTGGGGGTTGACATCGCGCTGTGTCTAGGAGAGCCATTACATAAGTTGTCCCTGGCCAGGGCAAGCGAGATATACTGGTAGGTTTCCAGTGTTATCTCAGGGTGTTCTGGGCTACACTCCGACACGACTTGTACCACTATTAGGGGACTGACGTTAACCGCCCCCTAGGCCCGCCATGCGATGTACTCAGACGAACAGACCGGACTGTACGGAGATTGTCACATTCAGGCTCAGTAGGAGTTCAGATGGGTTTCACCTCGTCCGTCTTCTTATCGGCATCTACCTGGGGGCCGTTACGCACAGCTAGTGCCGCTTGCGGTCTGTGGTTAAACCCACTGCCAGCGTAGTGTCGAGTCTTTAGAGTCCCACACATAGAGCTATTCGCCTTTAGGCAAAAGAGTAGAGGTCGCATGGTTTTGCGACAGGTCGCATGGTTTTGCGACAGGGTTCGGTCACATCCGTGCACTTGTGCATGTTTAGTGTCCGGACAATTAACACTAGTGGGCTTTGATTTAAGCCAGATCCTAGTGTACGTTTTGGGATTGATTTTATCTCGTTTGTATTCGTGTTCCTCGGAACGCGGATACGGGTGTGTATGCACAGTTGACAGAGACAGAGGCAGAGGCAGAGGATTCTCATTAGGGTTGTTGACTGTTGACTTTTGCTTAACCCTAATGAGAATTAGAAATATGATTAACAATAATATTAATTGAGTATTATAGTGACATGGTTAGGGTTGAAAAGTTGACCTTGTTGACTTGTTGACTTTTGTTGACCGGTTGACTAGGTTGGACTTGTTGACCACCATCATGACAATGGCTATCATTTGTTTGCATTGACTTTGGCTTGCTTGTTTTGTTCACAATTTGCATTTAATGCAAGAAATGATATTGTCATTTGTCATGATAACAACCATTACATTATACTCAATTATTATTACTTGTTATGATGATTTTGGATTATGAGAGCTTGGATGGCAAAAGACTTGCTCAATTCTCTCATTTTCATTTCTCTCTCTTGCTCAAGCTCTCCCTCTTCCTCTTGCTCTCTCTAGCTCAAGGCAACCCCCTCTCATGAGTTGAGAACCATTGCCTTAGAGATAAAAACACCAAAACAATCCTCTACTCATCCTAGTTCACAAGGCCTAGCAAGCCAAGTGTTCTAGTTTCTTCAAGTTTGAAGTAGAAGCCAAAAGGTAGAAGCTTTCGGGTGGATCCATCTTCGGCGCGAGGAGACGACGAGGTGAGGCCGATCCGTACACCGCCAAGAGTTGAAGACGAAGGAGTTCAAGAAAGGTATAACCCCCTAACCGAGTAGGTAAAACTCTTAGTTAGGTTGTTAGGTAGTTGTTTAATAAAGATTCGTATTATGAGTCCATGTTACCACCCTAAAGAAAATCGTTTTTCACCATTTCCGCAACCCCGTAAGTACCGGGGAAGGGTAGCATGGACTTACATTCTCAATGAAAGATCTAGGGGATGCCTCCTACATCTTGGGGATTAAGATCTATAGAGATAGATCTAAACGGATACTGGGATTGTCCCAATCCAGGTATATTGACACCATACTAAAAAGGTTTAGTATGGAAGAATCCAAGCATGGGTTTTTACTCACGATCTCTGGGCTCACTCTCTCCAAAGAGATGTCTCCCAAGACTGATTTGGAGAGAGCTCGCATGCAAGGGATACCCAATTCTTCGGCAGTAGGCTCTATCATGTATGCGATGCTATGTACCAGACCCGATGTAGCACACTCACTAAGTGTAGTGAGCAGGTATCAAGCAGATCCTGGAGAGAGTCACTGGACAACTGTGAAGAGCATTCTCAAGTACTTACGAAGGACTAAAGAGATGCTCTTGGTGTATGGTAATGGAGAACTCCAAGTGGAGTCCTTTACCGATTCGAGGTTCCAAAGTGATAAGGACGACTCTAAGTCGCACCCGGGATTTGTCTTTACCCTCAATGGAGGGGCGGTATGCTGGAAGAGTTCCAAGCAGGAAACCGTGGCAGACTCGACGATGGAAGCTAAATACATCGCTGCCAACGATGCTGCTAAAGAGGCTGTCTGGATCAAGAAGTTCATTACTGAACTTGGAGTGGTTCCATTCATTAAGGATCCAATACCTTTGTATTGTGATAACAATGGAGCGGTGGCTTTGGCCAAGGAACCCAGGTCCCATCAGCGATCCAGGCATATTCTGAGGCGGTATCACCTGATCCGGGAGATAGTTGATCGCCGGGAGATCGAGGTCAGGAGGGTTGACACGAAGAATAACACAGCGGATCTACTCATGAAGGCCATTCCCCAGATACAGTTCGAGAGACTCTTCGGAATGCTCGGTATGCGATACTACAGCAGCTGGCCCTAGTGCAAGTGGGAGATTGTTAGTTGTATGTATGCCCTAGAGGCCAGTATTGTACATATGATGTATATTATATTGGATGCTTGATATATATAGTGGGGACTTTCTTGCTCGATATGATAGTATGCTATCTGGTTGCTCTTTATCTTAACATGTATACTTGTCTCTTGATACTGTCTTATGGTTAAATGTTGGTAAAGCCCTTAGGATGTGTACTTGACTACCAAGACTATGATCCAGATCATACTAGTGGGGCTATAGTAGTCCATAAGTTCATCCTTTAATGTTCCTAGTCGTAGGTGTATCGAGTCGGGGCATCGATATACCAGTGTAGACTAGCGTATACGCTTCTCAACCCATGAGATGGGCGATGGATGATCCCATATCCATTAGTGTTTGACACCAGAGATGGTATATGGGTGCTCAGTGGAGACTGGGTACACTGGACGGACTCGCCGAGAACTCCCAGATGGTATTATACCTCACGTCAGATGGCAGTTCTCTGGTGATACTTGTACAGGTTAGTCTGTAGACCCGAGATCGTCATAGAGTCTTGTGTGATTCCTACCGTGCTTTGATTTCCACCTTACCACGTCCAAGAGGGCATACAAAACGGTGGTTTTTGGGTACAGTCCCGAGTCACATGGAGGCAATGAGCGATAGGAGGGGTTTCGTCTCTCCCGGTATTGGGGGTTGATGTTGCGCTGTGCTCGATTGGCCATAACAGGGAAGTCTCTGGCCAGGGTTGTTTTAGAGATTTACTGGTAAGTGTTACCAGTAGTTTCTTGACCCGTTATGAGCCTCACATCGGCATGACTTATCGGTTATTGGGGTCTGACGTTTACCACACCTAGACTTGATATGCGACATATCTGACGAGGAGACCAGACTGTACGACAAGTGTTATCGTCAGGCTTTTGCAGGAGTTGGAGCGGGATTGCTTGCTGATCTTCTGATTGCTCAATACCTGAGTAGCCGTTACGTCCAGCTAGTACCGCTGACGGCTTGTGGGTGCCGGAGTATTGACGAGTCTTTAGAGTCTTACATAGAGGTTTTACTGGCTCAGGCAAAACGAAATAGGGGCACATATGTGATATGTGCGGGACCGAGAATAATGCGAGTATGTGATACCATATTCTATTCTCGCATCTTTTTTATCGGTCGGTTATATGTGATATAGCCGGGTTATCGAATCAAGGGTTGATTCGATAAGACGATACATTGGATGTTAGTCGGTTATATGTGATATATCTGGATTATTAAGTCAAATGTTGATTTAATAATTTAGTGTATAATTGTATATGTGATATACTAATTTACATTAACTAACATTGGTTGACTTAAGCATTTGTTTTTCTCACTTTTGCACAACTTAATATATATGTGATATATATTAATTTGTGTTTTGATTTTTGTATCATGGTTGTTGATACAACTTTCATGGGTGTACAAGACTTACACCAAGCTAATTATGATGTTGGGTTTTGATATTTAAAGTAATTCTAAAATTAGTGGATAATTAGCATAATGCATGAAGCTAGTGGAAGCTTGTGGTTGCATTGACTAAGTTCACTAGGTTTGTTTTACTTTAGATATTTGTTAACATAACCATTTTAATTATCCATGGTTATGTCTCTACATGAGTTAGTATATGATACTCACTCACCATGGTTCACTCTCTCACTTGATCATTTTCATTCTCATCTCATTTGTTCATCTTCTTCCTCAAGCTCAAAAAGCTTTCTAGGGTTTGAAAAAGTGAGAAAGTATTGTGAGAAAAATAATTCTAAAGTGAGCCCACTTCCTATTTCATCCTCCTCTACTAGACTAGCACTTTAGTTTACGGTGTTTGCTTCACTAATTCTTTAGTTAGTGAAGTAGAAGCTTGAGCTAGTATTCCCTCGACGTAGATCATCTTCGGCCTCGAAGACTTCAAGCAAGAACGTTCCATTCGTCTTGTGAAGCCATGCAAGGGTCCAGGAGTTCCATCAATGCAGCGAAGGGATTACTACAAGGAGCTTATGAAGTGAAGGACCGATCTACAAAGATTGTATTTCTAGTTCACTTAGTTGTAAATGGTTTACTATAGTTTCCGTATTATATTCTAGTTAATGATTCTAGTTTAGAGTTCCTTGAAACGACAAAAATTCTAAAATGGCATGGACGATGCCTCCCGAAACCTTGCTGCCATTGATAGGAACCCTACATGGTGTATGTGTAGCATACAATTAGTGCTCATGAAACATGAACCGTCAATAATGGTGTTGTGTCTCATTAATACTAAGTCCATGCATAATAGGAAATGAGATATGCAACAAAGGTACACATGCACAATCAATATCCATATAAATCTAACTAATAGTCATATCATTTAATCTAGACCAGATGCATAACGCCATGCGGGCGATTCCCCTGTAGATGTTAAATTTACTCACTAACCATCCTGGCTAAGTAAAGCCAATAACTGACTTTCCTTTCTTCGCAGCGCCCGAAGTCCCCGTCTGCGATCTTGAAAGCATATAACAATATAACAAGTATATATTAGCAATCGATCAATAACACGTACAAACTACGTTTGACCGACGCATCAACTCCAAACATACTCTCAAGTGTTCGTCCAGTGGCTAACGCGCGTAGCGACACTACAAAACTAACTCAAGAGCAAAAACTACACAAAAACACGAACGACATCGGCACGACCCTAACTAGGAACGCAAAGCGACAAAACTACCATGCCTAGATTCTGATCGTACCGATCGCGCATTCACAACACAAGATATAGCGTGGAATCAATATAATTAACGTCGCAGCGTCAAAAGAAACGCACGCCTACATTATCCTAAAATCTAGTAAGCAATTTATATCATTTTAGCACAAAACTACAAGTTTTTACCAAAACTAGAATTAATAAATATCACAAGATAGCAAGATTAAACCATTCATACCTTTACTAGAATTTTAATCTTACCTAATTAGGATTAGAAAAAGTTTAGTTTGCTAATTAGGCTAATTATACAATTAGGAAAAATCATTTAACAAACTAGCATCTAGGTTAACTTTTCATCAAGCCTAACTTATCAATTAACCCTTTCACTAATGAAAACCCTAACTTGATTAACCAAAACCAGTTGCTAGAAATTCTAAATATGCAATTAATAGCTTTAAATTAGCAACTAATAAGCTAATTTAAAGTATTAAACAACAAAAAGAGATTAGGGTTAAGGTTTTATACCTTCAAGGATTCACAAAAAAGGAACCAAGATCATCAAATTAAGCTCCAAAATGATGACTTCTATGAAGATTCAAACATGCTTTGTGAAGAGAAATGATGGGTTTTGATTTGTTTAAGAGTTTTGTAGGATTATCTAGGGATTTTTGATAATTTATTGATCTTAGAAATGATGAAATTGGTCAAAGAAGAACAAAGGGCAGAACTAGGAAGAAGGCTCGGCCAAAAGGAGAAATGGGGGGAATTTTGGTGAAGTGTGTGGAAATTTCTAGCAACAAAATGTAATAAATGCTCATAAATACAATTTGCCACCTTTTCATTTCATTTCATTTCTTTTAAAAAAATATTTCCTTTAACACAAAATATCTAGATTTTCTATGGATGGATTAACTAAAAATCTTGTGATTAGATTAGCAATGATTCACATTAGAAGTAATTAACCCAAACCAAAAATGTAATTACCACTAATAAAGTGCATAATTAACAACTTAAAATAATATTTAATTAGGGAAAAATTCTATGTGAACCAAAACTTCCAATTGACCCCCAAATCCCGCGCACTAGCTTCATTCTAGCCAAACTAGGTACCGTCAAGTGTATACAGAAGTTTGATCACAATCGGGTTAAAACGGAAACCACCGACTATTTTACCCTAAAACGGAAAATCACCTAAACGATTTCTAAAGAGTTACAAAGTCACTGTACCTTGCTAAATACGAGTTCAATTCCACCTTGATTTCCCCATTCCCCAGGTCTTAATAACTATAAGTATAAGATTAATTGTATACTAGCATGCGCCAAATTACGGTCTTACTCATTTTCACCGCATTGTTCACTTTCACTAGTAAATCACTTATCACCGGCGTGTTTGATACAACTAATCCAATACCACTCATGTTCGACAATACAAGTCAGTCGCTAGGTCTCAATGTAAATGATCACTTTGCACTGGGTATAAAGCAACACAGAACACTAAACAAATGTTCATTAAATTATGACAGCCAACGCCAAATGACTTGCAAATATCACCATAAATCACACGTATATAATCGACCAAAACAATATAAAAGGCATACAAAGTATACATGATTATCTAAGCGGTAAAATTAGTTTCATGTCAATAGAAATTCAGGTTAAGGATTTATCATCATTTTAAATCAGCGATCAGTTGCTGCAATTCCAGTTTCAGAACTGGAAGTTCAACTTCACGTGCGGTTTATTAGGGATTGTGTTTAGATTCAGATATTGCCCCAGTTGAATAAAACCTAATTCTATCTGTTAGGTTTCCGACGCATCAAGCGGGTCCATGATAGCCTATCTGTTTAGTGTGAAGGTGTAAAACAATGTCACTATAGAAACTGCAGAACACGTCGACAATTTAAAATATAATCAAAATACCAAACGACAGTGAAACTGAACGAGTCAAGAACCATATGTTAGCTAACTAAATTATCTACACGACGATATAGGACTCTGCATATTTTCAGTTTTTCGTAGGGACGTGCAGGCGTTTAAGTTCAGGCATCTTCGTGGAATGCTGCTCTGGACAGCAGTCCAGGGCCGCATTCCAAGTCTGTTCTCGTTGCTGTGGTCTATTAGTATCAAAGAATAAATAATAGAGAGTTCTAGCTTATCGTGTCGGCTCCGATATGGGCCATAGAACCTTACATTCCGTCATGTATCTAATTTAATATCAATTTAACACTACGATATGTACATTAAAACCCAGATTTGGCGTCGCCTCTTTGGGGCGATGTTTCGTGACAATATTCTCAAGATTCTAAACTTAAATTACTACAAAATATCATTAGTCATAACGGGAATCCCCTAAACACAAGATATGAGCATTTTGGAGAGTATTCACATCGAACACTCAGGTTACAACTACGGGTAATAATCGAAATGTCGGTTACATCTATTTGATTTGACTAGTCGACATTTAATTAAATTCTAACTGGTATAGTTATGGATTAGAAGACCGAGTCGGAATTCTATTCCTTACAATCAATCTAAAAGGGTTCGCTAAAGGATTTGTTTACGCGTCGTCGACATGATTATAATAGGTACGCACGAGTACAAAACCATTTGTTTCGATTACTATTCGGTTAATTAATACAATAGCATGAATAAACAAGTGATTGAATTTAACTTGCCTTCGGTCGCTGATATAGAAGCGACACCACGTGCGGGATTCGTCTCGACACACGAGACGATGCGATGTTGGACATAGTGCGTGATACGAGCGCGATGCGCGGTAATCCGGTACTGGACACGGTGATGATGCGGGCGTGACTCGGTAGTGAGCGTGGTGATGACGCGTGCATGATACGGTACTGGGCACGGTCTTGGCTTAGTGCGTGGTGCAGGTGTGGTACGGCGCAACACGGTACTGGATGCGGCGCTGGTGTGGGAGTGGGCACGGTGTGTGCACTAAACTGGGGCATAGGGTGGCACGGAAGCGGGCATGGTGTGGAGATGTAGAGAGGTTGCTGAGGTAGGGTCGACGACGACTGATGGAGGAGGTAACAATGGTGATCGCTGGAGGCGGCGGCAGCGGCGGCGGCCTCGGCAATAGGCAAGGGCTGTGGTGATGGGTTGGGGAATGGGAAACGGCGATGCTGAGGATTAAGGGTGAAGCTCAGCTGCAGAGACTTAGCCGACGTGGAGGTGGTCGGTAGAGGTAGCTCTGGTGGTGATTTCTGACAGTGGGGTCGGCGACTGGGTTTTTTTGGAGTGGGGAGCTCAGGGGTGTGAGGTGATGATGGGGATCGAATTCATCGATGGAGGAGGCGGTGGTGGTGTGGTGTTGCGGTGTTAGAGAGGTGGTTGTGGCAGTGTTCAGGTGGCTGTGAGGTCGCCATTGATGAGGTAGGTTGCTGGCGAGGTGGTCGGAGGTTGCTTGGAGGAGGACGAAGGAGAGTGAGAACGAGAGAGATGGAGCGAGATGGGATATGAAGGGCGAGGGGAGCTCAGTTGAGGGAGACAGACGTTGAGGAGATCGTGGGGGTCGGTGCATAGATAATGCGGCCATTGGTGATGAGGTGGCACGGGTCTTGGAGGAGAGCGGGTCTCGCGGAAGCAGTGCGAGAAGAGGGGAAAGAACCGTTGGGGGGAGAGGGGAGACAAGGGTTATTTTGTTCGAGGCAGGGTCATCGTGGAGGTGAGCGCGGGTTACGAGGCGGCGGTCGTGAGGAAGGGGGAGGGGAGACGTTGGAAAAATTTAGAGGAAAAGAAAAGGAAAAAAAGAGAAGAAGAAGAAGAAGAAGAAGAAGAAGTAGGGAAGGTCGGGTCAGGTTTAGGGGTAAAAAATTAGGAAAAAATAATAAATAAATATAAATATGAAGAAAATAATAGGAAAAATTTAGGAAAATACGGAAAAATATGTACAAGGAACTGGGGATATACATCATACCCTCCTATAAAAATTTCGTCCTCAAAATTAAAGAATGAAAACAACGGAACAAACAACCATCCAAACAGGTGCGGAAAACGTGGACGGATGTCCTCCTCGCGTTCCCAGGTAGACTCTCTTGGAGAACGAACACCCTAAGAAACGAGAACCAAGAGAATGACTTTGTTCTTTAGCACCTTTTCCCGACAATCGAGAATGGTGGTGGGCTGCTCCTCGTAAGACAGATCGGTGCCCAACATTAATTCTGAATGGTCCAAGATATGGTTGTCATCCCGAATGTAGCATCTCAACCGAGATACATAGAAAGTATTGTGCATACTAGCTAGCGATGGTGGCAAGGCAAGTCGATAAGCCACCTCTCCTACTCGCTTTAGCACCTTAAAAGGTTTGATGAATCGGGGATTGAGTTTTCCCCGACTACCAAACCTGATCACTCCCCGAGTGGGTGATATCTTCAGAAAAACGTGGTCACCAACACCAAACTCCAATGACCTTCTGCCGCATTTGTCTAACTCTTCTGTCGGTCCTGAGCCGCCTTGATACGTTGCCTGATCGTCTGAACCTTGTTCACCATCTGTACTATGAGCTCAGGGCTCAAAAAGCTTCGTTCACCCACGTCATCCCAACAAATAGGGGATCGACACTTCCGTCCATACAGAGCCTCGAATGGGGCCATCTGGATGCTAGTTTGGTAGCCATTGTTATACAAAAACTCTACCAGATGGAGGTGATCTTCCCAAGAGCCCTGAAAATCAAGCATGCATGCCCTCAGCAAATCCTCGAGTGTCTGGATAGTACGCTCGGATTTTCCGTCCGTTTACGGATGATAGGCCGTGCTGAACTTGAGATGAGTGCCCAAACTCTCATGTAGGCTCTTCCAGAAATAGGAAACGAACCTGGTGTCTTGATCAGACACGATACTAACGGGTACTCCATGCAGTCTCACAATTTCATGCATATATTTCTCCACAAGCGACTCCGTCGATTGTCCGACTCGGAAAGGTATGAAATGTGCTGACTTCGTGAGACGATAAAAAATAACCCAGACAATATTGTTGTCCCTTGGACATCGAGGTAGTGCCGTCACAAAATCCATGGTGATGTGCTCCCATTTCCACTATGGTACTGGAAGCCGTTGCAACAACCCAGCTATTCTCTGATACTCGGCTTTCACCTGTTGGCATACCAGACACTTGGAGACAAAGCGAGCAATCTCCCTCTTCATTCCGTTCCACTAGAAGTGCTGCCTCAGATCTCTGTACATCTTGGTGCCTCCTGGGTGCATCGAGTAAGCGGAACTGTGTGCCTCAACTAGAACTTCATCTCGAATACCCCCTTTTGGAACACACAGCCGTCTGCCAAATCTCAGAGAACCATCTTCGTGTATATGCAAATCCGTCCTCAAACCAGCCTCGACCAACCCTCTGAACTTCTGCAACTGAGAGTTTCCAGCCTGTGCAGCTTTAATGCGATCTATAAGCGATGATTGAATCTACAACTGCTAGATTTGTCCGGGCACACCCGGTGTAACTACCTCCAACTCGAGTCTCTGAAGGTCATCGAGAATCCCCTTCTGACAAGTTAGCAACTTGGCTGGCGGCTGATTGAACTTATTTTCCGTTGTCGGTTTATAGAAACTTGTAAGAAATCACAACCAAAAATATTTTGACCGCAATCAACTACGGTGTCGGATGTAGATCGTTAGCGAGTGCGGATCGTCCACAGGGATTGTGCGATTCGTTTGTATTTTGATTTGTTTGAATCGAAAAGTTAATAGAAAAGAAAAGAAAACATGATTCAAGATTTTTATCGATGGTTTCAAGTATTACCATTCTAATCAAGAATCAAGAAAATGATAAACATCGAGAATCGAGTTTCGATAGAATTCCAATCACTTTAGGGTTTCAAGATTTGAAGTAAAGCTCGTAGGAATCGAGTAAATTGTAGATGTGATGAAGATTCAAGATTACAATTTCTTATTTAGTAAGAAATTGATGCTAAATCGATGTCGAATTCATCGAGGATCAAGGACTTTGCAAGGAATTAGGGTTCCTCATCCTATCCTTTGTCCTTTCGATGAATAACATTCACTAGATAGCTTCTTGAAAGTCGAATGATCAATTGTTGATCTCTAGATCATGCGAAAGGAATCAAGAACACATTCGCATCAATCTAGATCATCGATCAATCAATTTTCAAGAATTTACAATTGTTTTAAGACTTAAGAAAACGTTTAACAATTCATCAACATCATCATTTTACAATTGTTTCGATTCCTCCACGAGCGGAGTTTTATTCAAGCATCATCACAAAGTACATATTCAAGAATCGAAATGAATCATAATGCTCGAATTGAAATGTAAACAAGTTTAATGAATCTTCACCTTTATTACATCAACAAGTAGTTACAACTCTCAAGATTTACAAGAGGTAGGAACTTCGCTCGTCGAATCTTGCATCGTTCGGCTTCTTGAGTCTTGGATCGCTTTGATCTCGTGCTCCGTTGAATACCGGCTTTGCCTCTAAAGGATGTTCGAAGACTTGCTTTGCTTGAACTCCATGGATCTTGAATTGGGTATTTCTAGATTGGATTAGGGTTAGGGTTTGGAGGTGGCAAGAATGTGGGTAGATGAAGAACTAGGGTTTCTCAACAATCAACAACTAATGATCAACCCACAAATGATTGATTTACAATATATGTCATCCTTTCTAGTGAGCCTTGGGTCCTATTTATAGATTTCCAAAACCCTAGGTCTAGGATTTTGAATTTGCAATTCCCTCCAAAAGTTTGTTGTAAGTTAGTTAGGAGCTTAGCTTAGACTTTAAGCTAGGAATGTTTAGCTTAGAAACCCTAAGTTTGCTGAATTGGTAGAAGCTTCAGGACTATTCTGGAACTTGCAATGGCTTGAAGAGCTTCTGGAAGTGAGGTGGAAATTATGAAGCCAAATTGGGGTGGTTACGTGGCAAGGCCGCCGCAGAACCGCGGCGCAAGGCGGCTCCGGCCGCGGTTCCGCGGCCAAGTGGCTTCTGTGGAGCTTCAAACTTGCAGTGTTGGCTTCTTCTGTACTTTGATGTATTTTCTGATATGTTAAATCTCTGAATGCTTCTTAGATCAATACCAGATTCCAAATTCATGAGTTGGCGTATTTTTTAGCAGTCTGTTATGTAATTTTGACCGATCTTCTGTATTTTCCTGCACGGACTTCGAAACACAAGTTGCGATATATATAGAATGATGCCATGCTATGAAATGTAGTCAATTTCCCTTATAGTGCCGGTTTTAGAGTCTAACACATGCAATCTGATATTTAATGACTGATTTGCTAATATGTGCGATATGAATGCCGAACATTTCTAGATGAGTGCAAATGATAAGGAAATTGCCGGTTAAAAGATGCAGTATTTTCGACTGATCAAATTCCCCCAAACTTATTTTCGATCGTCTCGAGCGAACTTTTTATTAAAAAGAAGGAGAAAATAAAGAAAGAGAAAAACTAACTAGCACACTTTCGTAGGCAACACGATTGCACTGAGGACGTGCAACAAGCCTTTAAACCTCTAGGTGTCTCTAGTATGAGGAGTGTTGTCTCCTGAGGGTTTTCAGCGGATTGCACCCACAAAATCCAATAATAAAAGGAAGATCATGAATATTACATTTAAAGAAAAGAATTGTGAAAGAAAAGCCTTGAAAATTAGGGTTTCCAACTAAGCTAGCTTTTCGGTTGTCATGTGCCCTATCTTAATAGTCATGAAAAGATGTTAGAAATCACGTCCTCCCTCAATAAAACATCTTCTTATTCTTCATTCCTATCTTTCTTCCAAACATCGATCATATAACCCTGCGTGTGTGTAAAGACATCCCTACACCCGGAGAATTCAATTCAAGCTATCATACTCTTGCCCATCAGCCTCAGTACTTTTTAATTAAAGAATATTTAGATGAGATTGCTCACACACTTTCATGCGACTGTTAATACTTCTTGAGTTACTAACCGACCGATTACTCCTGTGCTTGCTTACTTGGTGTATTTTTCTCGTCTTGCACCACCTAAGGCTTAGCAGTGACTCCCAGACCAGTTGGCCTTAGGGCACTAGGTGAAGAGGCACCCTCGCTATATTTTTTTATTGCTGCCTTGGCGATGACAAAACCAGTGTTCATTTTTCTCACCATTTTATATTTTATTCATTTTTTTTATTTCTTTCATACTTTTGGCTTTAAGACAAGAGCATTTCAAGGTATCCTCTACTATCCCAGGGTTTAAGACGTGTGTAAGTGCGAATAGCAGGGTATCAACGTTCAAAATGTTTGGCTTCCAGAATAGAAACTATTTTTCAGACTTATTTTTATCCTCAGATTAGTGACGTCCTTCATCTTACTAACCTTTGGGACAACGGCTCATAACTACTTATTACTAGTTCGTATAAGAAAACTTCTAATTTTCTTGGTTTTCTTAAATTTTTCTAATCTCATGGATGTAATTTTTTTCACTATCTAAACTTTCATTATCTTATTTATGTACAAAAAATGTTAAATATTAAAATATTTTTATATTTTGAAAATTTTAAATTTTTATGGATTTTGAAATTTTTTAAATTTTTATAAGTTTGTAAAGAAATGTTTTGTGCTTATGCAAATGATATGCAAATGATGCAAAAATAAGCACAAACCTCCCCCAAACTTGTTTTCAACAGTGTCCTCACTGTTGCCAACAGCTATATCTACAAAACCTGTAAGCCTGGGAGGAATTTATTAGTGGAGGCAAAACATATAAGTGAAGAACCTCCCCCAAACTTACTCTTTTCACTCACCTCCATTCAAAAGATGATGCAATGATATACTGGACATGAAGGTGAGACGGAGGAATTTTAATCCAAATAAAATGGCTCCTGTAAGAACAGGAGCTCCTCCGTGGGGTCAGTGGAAAAATACGGCTTTAGTCTATGTCCATTCACTTTGAAAAATGTGCCGTTTTTAACATTTTCTACTTCTACTGCCCCGTGCGGGTATACAGACCGCACAACGAAAGGTCCCTTCCACCGAGATCGAAGCTTACCCGCGTGAAGGTGTAGTCGTGAATCATAAAGAAGGATTTGTTGACCAGGTGAAAATGTTTTCCTCAAAATATTTTTATCGTGAAAAACCTCAGTCCTATTCTTTACGATTACAGCGTTATCATAAGCTTCATCGCGGAGTTCGCTTAGCTCATTTAATTGCAGCTTCCGAAAGTTGCAGGCTTGGTTTAGGTCAAAATTTATTTCCTTAATAGCCCACAATGCTTTATGCTCAATCTCGACGGGTAAGTGACATGCCTTCCCAAACACTATCCTATATGGAGACATCTCTAGGTCGGTTTTAAATGCAGTTCGGAATGCCCAAAGAGTATCCGTCAGTTTGGTCGACCAGTCTTTTCTATTCTTAGCAACAGTCTTCTCCAGGATTAGTTTGATCTGTCTGTTTGAGATCTCAGCCTGCCCGCTCGTTTGGGGATGATAGGGTGTAGAAAGTCGGTGGTTGATTGAGTATTTCCGCATCAAAGTCTTGAAAGACCTGTTGCAGAAATGTGTCCCATTATCGCTAATAATAGCGCGTGGGTGTCCAAATCGCGAAAAGATATTCTCTTTAAAGAACTTAATGACAACTTTCCTGTCATTAGTGCGACATGGAATGACTTCAACCCACTTTGAGACATAATCAACCGCCAGCAGTATGTACAAATTCCCAAAGGAGTTGGGAAAGGGACCCATAAAATCAATTCCCCAAACATCGAAAATTTCAACAACCAAGATAGGTTGCTGAGGCATTTCATTTCTCCGGGAGATTCTACCCGTGTACTGACATTGTGTACAGGTTATGCAATAGTCAAATGCGTCCTTGAATAAGGTCGGCCAATAAAAACCACATTGCAAAACCTTTTCCGCTGTCTTTTTAGGACCGAAGTGACCCCCGCAGGCCTGATCATGACAAAAAGAAAGAACACTCTTGAACTCTTCTTTCGGGACACACCAGCGAATGATCTGATCAGGACAATATTTAAACAAATATGGATCATCCCAGTAAAAGTGTTTTACTTGGGACAGAAAACGGTATTTGTCCTGTTTTGACCAATCGCTGGGTATAAGTCCCGTGACAAGATAGTTCACAATATCCCTGAACCATGGTTCATTGGATACGTTCAAGAGTTGTTCTTCGGGAAATGAATCATTGATCGGCAGGGTCACAGGGGAAGAAGAGATGCGTGAAAGATGGTCGGCTACTACGTTTTCACATCCTTTCTTATCTTTGATAACAAGATCAAATTCTTTTAACAGAACGATCCAACGTATTAGCCGACCTTTTGCATCTTTCTTCGCCAGAAGATGTTTTAAAGCGGAGTGGTCAGTGTACACAACTATAGGAGAGCCAATTAAGTAAGGCCTGAATTTTTCTAATGCAAATACAACCGCCAAAAGTTCTTTTTCGGTAGTTGTATAGTTGATTTGTGCATCATTCAGGGTCTTACTCGCATAGTAGATCACATGTGGCATCTTTTCAATGTGCTGTCCTAAGACTGCACCTACTGCAAAGTCAGATGCGTCACACATCAGCTCAAAGGGGTAGTCCCAATTTGGAGACGATAGAACGGGGGCTGAAGTGAGGGAGTGAATAAGTGAGTCGAAAGCTGCCTCACAATCCGAGTCAAAGTTGAAGGTCGTATCCTTGGCCAGGAGAAGAGTTAAAGGTCTAGCAATTTTGCTAAAGTCCTTAATGAATCTCCTGTAAAAGCCCGCATCGCCAATGAAAGATCGAATATCTTTGACGCTTTTGGGATGAGGGAGGTTTTGAATGACATCTATCTTAGCTCTGTTAACCTCAATGCCTTTCTGTGAAATGACATGTCCAAGTACAATTCCTTCTTGGACCATGAAATGACATTTTTCCCAGTTCAAAGTTAAGTTCTTCTCTTTGCAACGAGTAAGAACTGCGTCAAGATTCGATAGGCAATCAGAAAAAGAGTCTCCAAAAATCGAGAAATCGTCCATAAAGATCTCCAGAAAATTCTCTACCATATCAGAGAATATCCCCATCATACACCGCTGAAAGGTAGCGGGAGCATTGCATAACCCAAAGGGCATGCGACTGTAAGCAAAGGTACCAAAAGGACAAGTAAAAGTGGTTTTATCTTGATCCTTTTTGGCGATGGAGACCTGATTATAGCCTGAGTACCCGTCCATAAAACAATAATACTCTCGTCCTGCTAAGCGTTCCGGCATTTGATCAATGAATGGTAGGGGAAAGTGATCTTTCCTCGTGGCAGCATTGAGTTTTCTATAATCAATACATACACGCCACCCAGTTTGGGCGCGTGTCCGAATCAACTCATTTGCCTCATTGGTTATAACAGTGATGACGGATTTCTTAGGGACGACATGTATAAGACTCACCCATTGGCTATCGGAGATGGGGTATATAATACCATTATCTAGGCATTTGACGATCTCTTTCATCACCGCTTCCTTCATGACGGGATTTAGCCGTTTCTGTGGTTCTCAGGTTGGTCTGGCATCATCCATCACATGTATATGATGTTCAACTATCAAGGGACTAATCGCTTTGATGTCCGCCATAGTCCAACCAAACGCCTCTCTATTAGATCTCAATACCGATAAAAGTGCATTCTCTTGCTCTGATGCTAGAGAAGCGGATATGATAACCGGTAAGGACTCCTTCTCACCTAAATAAGCATATTTAAGATGAGAAGGTAAAATTTTGAGATCTAATACTGGCGGAGAAATGATAGAAGGAGGGATCATCGAGTGATTTTTGGAATTACAAAGAAGCTCAGAGCCTGTGAAAGATACAGACTCGGTTGGAGAAAAGTCTGGAGTGCAGGACTCAAGTGTAGGAAAAGTGTCCTCACTAAGATCATGTGTAAAGTAAAATAGAGATGTGGTAATGTCGTCGAGATCTGTAAAGCAAAGTTCCTCAGCTCCGCAACTATCGGGAGCGATCTCGTGGACAGAGCACACATCTAGAATATGAGCAGAGGGTTCTGATGGCTGACTTCCAACTTTGTAGATGTTTAGTTCAATGGTCATATTTCCAAATGATAAATTCATTGAACCATTTCTACAGTTTATAACAGCGGTGGAAGTGGCATGGAAAGGACGACCCAGAATCACCGGAATTTGGCCCCGGGGGTTTGCTACAGGCTGTGTATCGAGTACAATGAAGTCTACAGGGAATACAAATTCCCCGACCTTTATCAACACATCCTCTAGTTCACCCCTTGGTTTGGTGATTGAACGGTCTGCCATTTGGAGAGGGCAGTGAGCAGGTTTCAGCTCTCCAATCCCTAGTTGCTCATATACAGAATATGGAAGTAGGTTAACACTTGCGCTAAGGTCTAAAAGAGCACGATTTATGTTTTTACCCCCAATAGAAATCGATATTGTAGGACATCCTGGGTCCTTACGTTTCTTTGGTAGTTGGGGGATAAAAGCAGTGCTAATATTATTAGACATGAAGACCTTCTTCGGCACTTGAGTCTTCCTCTTCCTAGTGCACAAGTCCTTAAGAATTTTCGTATAAGCGGGGACTTGCTGAATCGCATCTAGGAGAGGGATGTTGATGTTAACCTGTTTGAACATTTCCATAATTTTCTCCATATGTGGACTCGTTTTGTTACCCCTTAACCGATTCGGGTAAGGTGCTTTCGCAATAAGTGCCGGGTCCATCATAGGAGAAGGAAGAGGGGGTAGAAGAGATCCCAAAAGAGGAGTGGGGACCGTCTGTGGAGAACTAGAAGGGCTATACTGAGGTGTCGAGCCTAGTGGGAAATGGAGAATAGGCTCGCGAGAAGGCGGTGGGGTAGAAGAACAAGGATCAGAACTAGAAGTGTGTGTGTGAGGAAAGGTCTCAGCCGGGGTGTTATTGATATGATTTTCAATATCATCAATTCCTTCCCTGACATGGTTATTCAGCACTCTTCCCGATCTCAACGTTGTGACGACATTTACATTGTAATGCCCAGGATTCTGTAGGGGTTGAGAGGGAAGTTTCCCTTTTTCTCTCGCACTCATTTCGGCTTTAAGTCATGCGATTTCAGCTTCCATCGATCTGATACTCTCATCTTGGGACGCTGAGTTTTTCTTTATCTCACTGACGGAAGTTCTAACCTCAGCCGAAACCTCTATGAAATTTGACAAGAGTGATTTCATGGTTTGAGTGAATTGAGAGAGTTCGTCAGAACCGGTCAACTGCATAGGATTAGACTGTGCAGGAGTGTTAACCTGGTTGTGGAAATTTTGTGACTGGTAGGGGTGCTGAGTGAGTTGAAGTGGTTGCTGTTGTGGTGGAAGAGCCTTTTGAAATTGATTTTGGCTTGGAACCGTGTTTTGAGATTGTTGTTGGTTCCAAGCAAAATTCGGGTGATTCCTCCAACCCTGATTGTACGTGGAAGAATATGGATCGTTTCTAGGTCTTTGAAATGCGGCATTAGTATGCTCTTGACCTTGAAACGCAGAGTTTAATGGACATTCTTTCGTTAAGTGAGACGGATCAGAACATCAGCCACATACAGTTTTGGGGAGCGACATTGGGTTTAGGGAGTCTGCTGCAAATTTGTGTTCCATAGCCTCGAGCTTCTTTTGCATTGCTGCCATCTCAGCTCGAACACCTATGGACACATCTATTTGGTGTACGCCACCCCTATTCAATGGTTGGGTTCCACTCTCCCACTGTAGTGATTTTTCAGCGAACCCTTCTAAAAATTTCCACGCTTCCCCATCATCCTTAGTCATAAAAGTACCTTGACACATGTTTTCAAGGTTCTGTTTAGTGTTTGGGTTAATGCCCTCATATATGATTCGGCAAAGATCCCATCTCGGGATGCCGTGATGAGGACATTGAACCAAAAGATCCTTGAAACGTTCAAAGCATTTTGAAAATGGTTCAGTCGGAAGCTGGGCAAATTGATTCAGTTTGCTACGGATTCGAGCTGTCTTTTGCATTGGGTAGAATTTCTTAAGGAATGCTGCGACGAATTCTTCCCAATTCGTAATAGAGTGTGCGGCAGTGTTATATAGCCACTTCTCGGCTATATCGCACAAAGTAAATGGAAGAAGTCGTAGACGCATAGCATCCACTGAAAGTTGTGACGTACCCATCATTGCGCATATATTTTCAAATTTGGTAATGAAAACGTAAGCGTCCTCAGTCTCGAGTCCGTGGAATTTGGGTAAAAGGTTGATGTATTGGGGTTTAATTTCAAAATTATCCCCGTTGGCTGGTGGAATGGATAAGCAGGTCGAAAGAGGACCTCGCAATGGATAGCACCTCTCTTGGAGAGAGATGCGGGGTGGATTCTGCGCACCAACGGACGGCGGCAGATTAGTGTTAAAGAAATTCGATGGAGGTGGATCCATCGATGTGGGTGTGGTAGTGGGTACAGAAGAAGTAAATGGAGAAATACCGACTTCGGAGTCGATAAAGGGTACGCGGACTAAACGGGCACTAGAATCCCGTGTCCAGCCTATCTTGCACTAAAAAGGGTTAGTACAAGTGGCAGCGTGACTTTATAATTAGGGGAATGATGAATGAATGCGGTTTTTGTTTTGAAAGTGGACGGATTTTTTTTTTTTTGAAAAAAATGATGCAACACAACAAATGCAACACACAAAACCCTAATTCTAGGGGTCGCCTAGGTCAAATCTCTAGACCGCTCCTAACTTCCAAAAGACAAGACGCAGGATAAATCCTCCACTGCCTCTTTGTCTCTCCTGTGGCCAGGTAAGTGCCAGGTAAGTGGGAGGTTCTCCACTACGTAAGTAGTGGGCCTAATTAAGTAACCACTAGCCTTCGACACACTTGCCTTAGACACCACAAGAGAAACGCGGATAAGCAATGAATTACCCACGGCCTTCTTCTGTCCTAAGTGAGCGCGACGGTCCTTAGAGTCATCTTTAGATTTCTTTTAGTTAATTTGGGGTAAATGCGGATGCAAATTTTGCGGTTTTCGGGGCTTAGGAAGGGTAATGAACTCCCCACCTAATCTGGATTTGGTCTTTTCCCCTTAATGTCCGTATTAATTATGCAAACAACCACAAAAAAAAATCAGAACAAGCACAATTTAATTTTGCTTTTTGCGCGGCGCTGCGATTTTTGCAAAGAAGCCTGCACAAAATGTTAATTGGAGCAGACAGAGGAGGAGATAAGAAAGTAAGAAGCTTACAGAGAAAATTTTGTACCGACGGAGCTTCACCAAGGCGTGGAACCGCGGCAATAGGAGGCTCCCACCGCGCTTTCGCGGCCGTATGTACTGCTCAGTGCTCCAAAATTCAACAGCAGCTTGCTGTTGATTCCTCCAGCTCTCTGGAAATTTCCAAATTTTTTTTGAATTGCACAGTAGCTCCAGATTTTCCTTGCAAACACCACAACAAATCGTTTAGATTTTGCGCAAATTTTGATCACAAAATTACAATGGAATAAATCTTTCAATTCAAACTTCAATATAAAACGAATTAGCGCGCGATCCCCGGCAACGGCGCCATTTGATTGATCTTATTTTCCGTTGTCGGTTTATAGAAACTTGTAAGAAATCACAACCAAAAATATTTTGACCGCAATCAACTACGGTGTCGGATGTAGATCGTTAGCGAGTGCGGATCGTCCACAGGGATTGTGCGATTCGTTTGTATTTTAATTTGTTTGAATCGAAAAGTTAATAGAAAAGAAAAGAAAACATGATTCAAGATTTTTATCGATGGTTTCAAGTATCACTATTCTAATCAAGAATCAAGAAAATGATAAACATCGAGAATCGAGTTTCGATAGAATTCCAATCACTTTAGGGTTTCAAGATTTGAAGTAAAGCTCGTAGGAATCGAGTAAATTGTAGATGTGATGAAGATTCAAGATTACAATTTCTTATCTAGTAACAAATTGATGCTAAATCGATGTCAAATTCATCGAGGATCAAGGATCGTGCGAGGAATTAGGGTTCCTCATCCTATCCTTTGTCCTTTCGATGAATAACATTCACTAGATAGCTTCTTGAAAGTCGAGTGATCAATTTTTGATCTCTAGATCATGCGAAAGGAATCAAGAACACATTCGCATCAATCTAGATCATCGATCAATCAATTTTCAAGAATTTACAATTGTTTTAAGACTTAAGAAAACGTTTAACAATTCATCAACATCATCATTTTACAATTGTTTCGATTCCTCCACGAGCGGAGTTTTATTCAAGCATCATGACAAAGTACATATTCAAGAATCGAAATGAATCATAATGCTCGAATTGAAATGTAAACAAGTTTAAAGAATCTTCACCTTTATTACATAAACAAGTAGTTACAACTCTCAAGATTTACAAGAGGTAGGAACTTCGCTCGTCGAATCTTGCATCGCTCGGCTTCTTGAGTCTTGGATCGCTTCGATCTCGTGCTCCGTTGAATACCGGCTTTGCCTCTAAAGGATGTTTGAAGACTTGCTTTGCTTGAACTCCATGGATCTTGAATTGGGTATTTCTAGATTGGATTAGGGTTAGGGTTTGGAGGTGGCAAGAATGTGGGTAGATGAAGAACTAGGGTTTCTCAACAATCAACAACTAATGATCAACCCACAAATGATTGATTTACAATATATGTCATCCCTTCTAGTGAGCCTTGGGTCCTATTTATAGATTTCCAAAACCCTAGGTCTAGGATTTTGAATTTGCAATTCCCTCCAAAAGTTTGTTGTAAGTTAGTTAGGAGCTTAGCTTAGACTTTAAGCTAGGAATGTTTAGCTTAGAAACCCTAAGTTTGCTGAACTGGCAGAAGCTTCAGGAGTATTCTGGAACTTGCAATGGCTTGAAGAGCTTCTGGAAGTGAGGTGGAAATTATGAAGCCAAATTGGGGTAGTGACGTGGCAAGGCCGCCGCGGAACCGCGGCGTAAGGCGGCTCCGGCCGCGGTTCCGCGGCCAAGTGGCTTCTGTGGAGCTTCAAACTTGCAGTGTTGGCTTCTTCTGTACTTTGATGTATTTTCTGATATGTTAAATCTCTGAATGCTTCTTAGATCAATACCAGATTCCAAATCCATGAGTTGGCGTATTTTTTAGCAGCTTGTTATGTAATTTTGACCGATCTTCTGTATTTTCCTGCACGGACTTCGAAACACAAGTTGCGATATATATAGGAATGATGCCATGCTATGAAATGTAGTCAATTTCCCTTATAGTGCCGGTTTTAGAGTCTAATACATGCAATCTGATATTTAACGACTGATTTGCTAATATGTGCGATGTGAATTCCGAACACTTCTAGATGAGTGCAAATGATAGGGAAATTGCCGGTTAAAAGATGCAGTATTTTCGATTGATCATCGGCCTACGATTGAGAGCATCAGGAACGACGTTCACCTTTCCTGGGTGATACTGTAGATCAATATTGTAGTCTGCCATCAACTCCAACCATCTGCGTTGTCTTATATTCAGCTCCTTCTGAGTGAACACGTATTTCAAAGTTTTGTGATATGAGTACACCTCCACTCTTTCGCCTAGCAAGTAATGCCTCCATATCTTTAAAGCGAACACAACGGCCGCTAACTCCAGGTCATGCGTAGGGTAGTTCTTCTCGTGAGTTTTCAGCCGACGAGAGGCGTAAGCCACCGCTCGACCGTGCTGCATTAATACACAACCTAAACCTTTTCCCGATGCATCATTATGAACAACCAAGCCACCGAAGCTGTCTAGCATAGTTAGGATTGGGGCCGTGGTCAACTTTAGTTTCAACAGCTCGAACGCCTGGATGCACTCCTTCGACCAAATATAAGGCACCTCCTTTCGTGTGAGCTTCGTCAAGGGTTCCGCTACTCTAGCGAAATCCTGGACAAACTGCCGATAATACCCAGCCAATCCCAAGAAGCTCCTTATTTTAGCTACCAATTTTGGGGTCGGCCAGTCCTTGATAGATTCAATTTTCATCGGATCCACTGAAATGTTGTCACTCGAAATGACATGCCTCAGAAATTGCACCTTGTCGAGCCAAAACTCGCACTTGCTTAGTTTAGCATAGAGCTTTTCCTCCCGTAGAATCTGCAACACAATTCGTAGATGCTCGGCGTGCTCCTCTCGACTTTTGGAATAGATTAGAATGACGTCGATGAATACAATGACAAACTGATCCAACTACTTGGAGAAAACCCTGTTTATCAAGTCCATAAATATGGCGGGTGTATTGGTAATACCGGATGGCATCACAAGAAACTCATAGTGGCCATATTGGGTTCGGAAAGGCGTCTTGAATACATCCCCGCTTTAATCCTGATTTGGTGATATCCTGACCGAAGGTCTAGTTTAGAAAATACTCGAGCACCACCCAGCTGAGCAAACAAGTCGTCGATGCGGGGATAGGATACTTTTTTTCACGGTCACCCGGTTCAACTCCCGGTAGTCAATGCACATACGCAAGGAACCTTTTTTCTTCTTCACCAGTAGCACCGAAGCACCCCACGGGGAAGCGCTTGGACGGATAAATCCCTTGTCCAAAAGATCTTCTATCTGCTTCTTTAATTCTTCCAACTCAACTGGCGCCATCCTGTAGGGAACCTTGGAGACTGGCGCAATCCCTGGAATTAGGTCGATCGAGAAGCCCAATACACGAGGCGGGGGTAGACCGGATAGATCTTCGGGGAACACATCAAGAAACTCTCGAACTACCTCCGGTGCTGGCTCCTCGTCTATTTCCATAGCTATCAAGGTCTTCGGCTTTGCTCGGAACTTAGCTGGTTCTAAAGACTCGCTTCCGCCCACGAACACAAACTCTGGGTGATTAGGAATGCGAAATGTCACACTCCTAGCCCGGCAGTTGATAACAGTATGGAACGTGCTCAACCAATCCATCCCCAGAATGGGGTCGTAGTTACCAGTCCCAATCAAATGGAAGTTTGCATAAAATTCTCTGCCACAAACCACCACAGGGCATAACCTACACTCTTGGCTGGACACAATAATTTCGTTACCCGTATGTATCTCCCAACCCTTGGTCAATGGCTCGTGAGGTATAAAGCGCGTGTCAACAAACCGTGCAGAAATAAAGCAATGCGAAGTACCCGAATAAAAAATAACTCTAGCTGGTATAGAATAAACAAGGAGAGTACTTGCAACCACTTCCCCAGAAGCCTCCGCCTGCTCGGCGGTCAGGGTGAAAGCCCACCCCTGATTCCAACTTGTACCAGTTTGCCTCTGATCGAATAATCGTCGTTGGGATACCAGAGGCGGACCCCTCTGAGCTGAAGTGCCATACGACGGCTGTTGTTGCTCGAACCCTCCCTATAGCTCGGATCTCTGGGGACACCCGCTGACCCTGTGCTCGCTGGATCCGCAAATCAGACACTGCCCCTTGGCTCTGCGACAATCTCTCTGCTTGTGCCCTGGCTTCTGGCAACAGTCGCAAATTAGTGCCCTCCGCTGCGGTTGCTGAGGTGAGAAAGTACGCTTCATCTGCGTAACACCCGGCCTGTGAATTGGGATCGCTCTACGAGGGGAAATGGTAGTTCGTGATGGAACTACGTGGGATCTCCTGTCCACCAATCGTTGGCCCTTAGCCTTCTCTTCCAATCTTTCCTGTACTCGGGCAGCGTTCAACACCTGAGCGAAGGTCTGTAGGTTGAGAGATGCGATAAGCTGCCGCAGTTCAATATCAATCCCCTGCTGAAACCGTCTAGCCCTGGCGGTTTCGGTGGATACCATGTATGATGCGAAGCGACTCAGCCGGTTAAACTCTGTAGCGTAGACGTCCACTGAGCATCCATTTTACCTCAACATGATGAATTTCTCCTCCATCTCGGTCTTGGCAGTGGCCAAAAAATAGTGATCTAGAAAGTATGTAGAGAACGTGCCTCATCCGATAGGTTTCTCTAGCCGTCTTTCCTCAACGGACCACCACGTGCGAGCTTCGTCCTCTGGCTGGATCTTCACCACGCTCACTCTGTCATCACCAGGAACCCGAACGGTTGTTAAAAGGTTCACTACGTTGATGAGCCATTACTCGGCCTCGAGTGGATTTGCTGACCCCGTGAAAACTGCTGGATGAAGCCTCCTAAAATCAGAAATGATACCGGCCATAGCCTGTGTAGCCAGTACGAGGGCACCCTCGGGGGCGGCGGGGACAGCTGTAGATCTTTCCAGTGCGGTAATTGCGGTCTCTTGTACCTCCTTCAATCTCTCAGCCAAGAGATCGGTCTTCCTCTCTTAAGCCTTGGCTAGGGTCGTCAGTGTGCTGAGGATCTTCTCGGTACGATCGTGGGAACCGACACATTAGGAGTCGCCTGAGGAGTCCATACCTCTAAAAGATGATCAAGAAAAGGAATCAGATTCAAGTAAGGATTATAGAATAATTCGACGAGGATTAGAAGAATGAAAATGAAATGTAATAAAGTATAAATCAAGGGTGTAACTCAATCTATGGATCCCTCGACAGAACTGTAATTTTATCCAAACCTGGCTCTGATACCAACAAAACCATGTCACACCCCGCTTCCCAAAATACGGAATGTGAGGGGTGACTAGGCCAGCCATGCTCCTACGGTCAGGGAATAATCCCGCCGTAATCACACTTTGGCTTCTAGTATTACATGGTAATCAGTAAACAATACTAAAGTAAAGGAAATCACAGTTCACAACTTTATTACATTAAAATAAAAGAGTTCAAGATACATTTATTTGCATGGAAGAAATAACTAACCAACGAAATAACAATGTTCTTATAGCAAGAAAAGGATGGCACTGATGTCACGGTCTAAACTTCCGCGGTTTCGAATGGTAGGTCCTGCTCCTGAGCTGGGTTGTCACGATCCAAATTAGGCACGCAACCGGCACTTAAATCATGCAACGTCTAAAGGCATAAAGAAATTCAAGTAAGCCAAAAAACCGAGAAATCTAAACCGTGAATTGAAGTAGAGTGGTAAAACATTAGTTTCAAAATATCAACCTTTTAAAATCTCAAGTTGTTACTAAAAATTTTGGCAGCATCTCTTTTGTAAAAACTGATCCAAAAACGGATACGAAACATGATATATAAAAACAGCATCCCCACTTGGGAGCAAGTCTCACGCCTAAAGACGGAACACAACCACAACAGATATACGACGCCAAAGGCGAAGAAATAAGTGAATATGAAAAGAAACAATATCGCAACATAATACAAAAGTCGGCTCACACGAGCACGACACCCAAAGTCACATATAATACAAATATCGAATCTTTCGGTCTCGTCTCTAAGTCAATACATACATATAGGAAATGGAGAGTATTAGATACAAGGATAAGAGTACAAATAGAAAGCACATGAATACTCGCCATCCACCTACAAAATATATTAAGCCCAAAAGTAGTGGTATCCGCAGAAATAGAAGAAGTAGAGTGCCCCGCTACGACTACAATGAGGAATACTGTTGCACAACGGGGGTGAGTTGCCAGTTCGTGAGTAGTAAATAACATCATACGTGTAATCGCAAACATGCACGAAATAGCGACAATTCTAATATGAGGTTATGATGGCATATGTATAACAGTGTGAATGTTACATAATCATGAGCAAGGTACAACATCAGGATGCAACAACTATATGAACAGAGCATATTATAACAAATCCTGAATGTGAAATAAAACTGCGACACCATCAATAAATCATTATAAAAACCGGTGTCAATCAACGACACCCAAATCCCAATATCTCAGGCGCCATCACTCTGATCGGCCCTCATATCCATCTCATTATATAACTCCGAACGGTATCCTCCGGATATCCGCCAAGTTTCCATAAAGTCACTGGTAGGTAATGCTCCCCTGCCGGGTTCATCGCCTTTCTATACGATCTTCTTGCTCCGAGGTACCTTATCGAGCCCACCATGTACCCGCAAACGGTTCCTCCTCACTCCTCGAATCGGGTATACCATCACCCAGAACCGAGAAACCCATGGTGGAAACGAAATATCATATCAAGGAAAACCGCCCTTTTAAATAATTCAAGTTTTCAAAATGTACTTTGCGGTTTCCCAAATTCCTGAAACAGAAATCTCATGAAATATCATATAAGAATATGGTACTATAGCAATGTATGTATGATGCTAATATGATGTGTACTAGTATAATGAACAATGTCTAACTGTCAATTATGAATATGGTATAATGTAGTTATTCATGGCAATATCTATAGTGTGTGTATAGTGTGCGTGACTTGGCAATTACCAATGGTGTGTGTGGGCATATGAATCAGTGCTCATGCGACATGAACCGTTAGTAATGGTGCAGTGCCCTACTGAGGATATGTCAATGCATAACAGGTAATGGGATGCATACTATGATACCCATGCACAATCACAAATGTATAAGCATACAGTATAAAGTTTGTAACTGGAATCTCGCCATTGGTACTTAACGCCATACAAGCGATTCCCCCGTAGATGTTAAATCTACTCACCGGAACGGTCTCGAGCTAATGGAATCCGATCACCTCCTTCCCCTTCCTAGCTGTGTCCGAAGTCCCCGCAAGTGATCCTAGCATCGCACAAAACCATAACGTGTGTAGTTAGTAAACTTTCCGATAAGATACGGACACATACGCAAAACTAACGAACCAACTCCCACAAGCTATCATGCGTTAGCTTAGCGGGCTAAACGTGTGCAGCGACATTCTAGACCACGCCTAAGGCTGCTAACCACACGAAGCACCTAAACGAGAGTCGGATAAATCCGCATCGCTTTATCGAAACACTTGAAATATAGCAAAACAGTCCCAGATTTTCCTATACAAGCAATTAGGGAAAGTTGCACATGCCATAAGCCTACAGGTAGCTCCAGAAAACACTCGACCAAGACCCACACTCCAACTCCTAAGACTGGACGCAATTTGCGGCCAGAACGATTATATCTGCGGCCAAGTGATGGGGGATTGAGCTCAGGTTTTGCGGTTAAGTTCTAGGTCTTTAGACTAGCTCTCAGTGATGGCAACTTCCCACAAAGATCTCGGGGTTGATAGCAGATTCGAACAGAAACCCTAAGCTTAACAAATACGATATTTAACACTACACCAAAACATTAAGATATATTAGTGGAACTAGTTAACAAAAGGACTTTCCTTAGAGCCTAATTAGAAGTTTTAGATCATTACCTCACTAAAACTTGGAAGAAACCCTAGCCATGAAAGCTCCAAGACATCTTAAGAGGGTTAAACATGATTAATGGAAGGTTTAGTGAAGTTTTATGATGGTTTAGGCTCAACCTTTGTGGTGGAGAATTTTTAAGAGGAGAACTTGAAGAAAGAAAAAGAAGAGTGAAATAAGAGGGTTGAGAGTTGAGAGAATGAGAGAGTGAGAGAATGAGTGGAGAGGGATGGCTCTTGAGAGCCATGCTCTCTCTCTCTCTCTCTCTTCATCTATTACCCCCTTACCTCCATGTCTCCCCATACCTTCAATCTTTATTCTTTTTCTATTAAAAACCAAAACCTTTTTATTTACTTAAAATATATAACATAACAATATAGTTAATGTGCCATTGCTAGCTAAACAAGTTTAGCATATCCTTAATGCTAGATTACCATGCATATGTGTGTGCATAAATACCACAAGTACATAAATAATTAAATAAAGATATTAATTAATTATATAAAATATGTTTAAGTTTATTAAAAACCTACGTTATATCACTTAATTTACTCTAAGCGCGTTTTCAGATGTTACATAAGTCCACTCCGTCCTCTGAGCATGCACACTCAGGTCGTCAGGGCGACACGTATAGCAATAAATATATAATATGTGTAAAATGTTATTAAATATGACAGGTGCGACATAATACAGAAACATGAGAGTAATGGATATCATTTGAATATGAACAACGCGATATATGTATCATGTCGGCAAACCAGGCAATGTGTATGTCACCACTTTTCAGTCACTAAGTCAATGAAATTAATTGGTGGAAAGGATACTCATGTTTAACGAGGGTCTCATGCATACCCGAGACTAAGGTCGACTGTTTCCCGGTATATAACCCTGCATCCGTGCCGCTAGGCCCACGACCTAATGTGTGTGTGTGTGTGTGTATATATATCACTAATATCGAATGATCATCTTCTAAGTCACTGTACCTTGCTAAATACGAGTTCAATTCCATCTTGATTTCCCCATTCCACAGGTCTCAATAACAATATAGGATTAATTGTATACTAGCACGCGCCAAATCACGGTCTTACTCATTTTTATCGCATTGTTCACTTTCACTAGTAAATCACTTATCATTGGCATGCTTGATATAACTAATCCAATACCACTCGCGTTTGACAATGCAAGTCAGTCGCTAGGTCTCAATGTAAACGATCACTTTGCACTGGGTATAAAGCAACACAGAACAAGATAGAAATGCACTAAATAAATGTTCACTAAATTATGACAGCCAACGCCATATGACTTGCAAAATCCACCATAAATCACACGTATAGAATCGACCAAAACAATATAATAGGCATACAAAGTATACATGATTTTCTAAGCGGTAAAATTAGTTTCATGTCAATAGAAATTCAGGTTAAGTATTTATCACCATTTTAAATCAGCGATCAGTTGCTGGAATTCCAGTTTCAGAACTGGAAGTTCAATTTTATGCGCGGTTTATTAAGAATTGTGTTTAGATTCAGATATTTCCGCAATTGAATAAAACCTAGTTCTATCTGTTAGGTTTCCGACGCATCAAGGGGGTCCATGATATCCTTTCTGTACTAGGAGATATGTCTTGTTTAGTGTGAAAGTGTAAAAAAGATGTCACCGCAGAAACTGCAGAATACGTCGACAATATAAAATATAATAAAAATACCAAACGGCATTGAAACTGAAAGAGACCAAAACCATATGTTAGATAATTAAATTATCTATGCGATAATATAGGACTCTGCATATTTTTAGTTTTTCGTAGGGACGTGCAGGCGCTTAAGTTCAGGTATCTTCGTGGAATGCTGCTCTGGACTGCAGTCTAGAGCCGCATTCCTAGTCCATTCTCGTTGCTGTGATCTATCAATATCAAAGAATAAACTATATAAGGTTCTAGATTATTGAGTCGTCTCCGATATAAGCCATAGAACCTTACATTCCGTAATGTATCTAATTTAATATCAATTTAACACTACGACATGTACAGTAAAAACCAGATTTGGCGTTGCTTCTTTGGGGGCGATGTTTCGTGAAGATATTCTCAACATTCTAAACTTAAATTACTACACAATATCATTAGTCATAACGGGAATCCCCTAAACACAGGATATGAGCATTTTGGAGAGTATTCACATCGAACACTCGGGTTACAACTATGGGTAATAATTGAAATATCGGTTACATCTAACTCTTAAAACTTATCACCCATTCTCAGTTCTCTACCTCTATGTAGCCCATGTAACAGATTACATATGTGGAATCCTGATCCGGTATCTCATACCTAGTACATAAATGAAACTGAGAAACAGTTCTCTGAAATGAACACACCCGAAGAAGATACATCAACATGCACTTTCTTCGTTTGGGCGGCACGGGAATTCTGGAAATCTCCTATTTCCTGCTCGGTCTTATAACAATTATAAGTTGGAGCGGGACCAACGTTTCCCAACACAGTATAACAAGCAGGTTTGGTCAATACATCCGTATTATTATCTTGATTAAGGCGTGACATGGTCGCTACCTGGAGAGAGAGAGAAGAAAACACTCAGCGTATGCTCTTGCAAGATTGGATTGGTTATTACTTTATCTAATCAGGATGACTCCGACTGTTTTAGTCAAATCTTCCTTCAAACCTTAAAAGGAAAGACTAGCCGGGATTAATTACACCCTACAAGTTTGCCAATCTTTCAGCCAGGCCAGTGCCGGTACTTTGAGGGAGGTTCCCCGTGCTTTCGCACGGACCTAATTAAAATAAACTTCGTTTTCCCAAGGACGTAACCCGTTTGACACCTTTCTAGACACCTACTTGATCGGCTAATCGTAATGTGTAAAACTCTTCCAGGAATAACTCTTACTCGCAGTGGGTATCGGGATCCAACTATCTCATAGAGGGTATGCAATCTTATTGCAAATTTCAACACTTGAAATTCCCGATAATGTTTTGTCCCAAGCGTCCCATGTCCTTGACAGAGGTCAACAAACCATAGGCTGCTAGTCAAGTTCAACCCGTCATTTCCTGATTGAAGTAAACCCACCCGCATGACCCTTGACAGAGGTCAACAAGGTCGCACGACTACCCAAAATCAATCACATCATATGCTTATGCAGATAAGCACTAATCATCTACCACACACTACGTCTTGACAGAGGTCAACAAACGCAGCACGAATACTAACTATTACTTATCTGAAATGACGGAGGGCTACGACAGGTTTGTAAGAAAACCTTTTGCATAATGAACTTGATATCGTCGTAGAATCGAGTGATTTTAAATGGAGTGTTTTTGAGGCTTTTACTAGTTTTGCTAATGAGGTCACTCCCGGTGAAGGGATCTCGGCTCTTTCCTTATCGAATAAGGTACATGATATTTCACAAATACCTCTATGCAAAGAAAAAACTATAAAAGCATTCAAAAGACAAACCGAGTGTGTAGCATCTGCTAGTTTCACCAAAGAGGTCACTCCCGGTGAAGGGATCTCGGCTCTTTCCTTATCGAATAAGGTGCTAGATATTCTTAAAGGAATACCGCTATGCAAAGCAAGAACTAGAGCTACCAGATTTCGAGACAAGTTTCTACAACATCTTTAGGTTTCTTTTATTTCATTAATCTCATTAATGAAGTCCCATCATTTTAAGTTACCTAAACATCACAGATAAATACAACGTACGCTTATGCCATCCGTATTCGCCTCGATGTCCCCTCGTGCACCGTTAGGTTAGGTAACTAACGGCAGAGCGGGGCAGTGCTAGCGCGGGTGTAAAACATAAGCAACGTCTATATAATATATCATATATACTATATCCTGTATTTATCTCATCAATATATCAAATGATCACATCACGGATATCGTAGCAGAAAACAACATATGAAATATTAGATATACTAGGATTTCCGTGTTTTAAATTAGGCCAGTATAAAACACGGATTCCACGGTCGTGATGAATAGCCAATTCCACACCCCTAGACCCCTACGAGAGCGGCAAGCAATCCTACCAATTCTAGTGTTAGGAGACCCAGTCTCGACTCCTCGAGATGGTCTCTCACTGGACCCTAGAACCCGGTTACTTGTGCTCCCCGTCTTGGGCCTATCCTAATACGGAAAATTAAATAATATACAATGGTGACATCATTCTCAACCCGGAAGTGCCCCAATAAAAGAATATTACATACAATGAATTTTACATGAATGAAAATGAAAACCTCTCATCTCACATAAAACCCTCGGCTATTCAATCACGACGATCCAATATAACATATCCCAGCAACACATAACATTGTAAGTCTATATTACCCATCCCGGTACTTTCGGGGAGGCGGAATAGGTAAAAATCGAATTTTTTCACAAGGAAACATAGACTAATCAAGAAGGATCTTTGCTAAACAGAAAACTAACAAACTAACTTAGAGCTTTAACTACTAGATTAGATGATTATAACTTGGTCTTGAACTCCTTCTCTTCTTGTGTTGCTTCCTCTTCTTATGAGCTCCTTGGAGTGGTGTAGATGGCTCCTCCTCACCGTCTTCTCTTTGCCAAAGAAAGATCCACCCGAAGGTCTCTACCTTGAGCTTCTACCTCAACAATGAAATAACTAGAGTGCTTGGCTTGCTAGACTAAGAACCCTAGAGTGAGTAGAGAGGTGTTTTGGTGGTTTGATGTCACAAAGCTCTTGATTTTCAACTCATGAAACAAGAGAGCCTTGAGAGAGGAAGAGGAGAGAGCTTGCAAGAGAGAGATGTTGGAGATAGTGCCCTCATAGTCAATTATTGGATCGCAGGTACGTGATTGCAATGATTGCGGAGGACCTATCCCGGTAGGACAGTCTTACTCGAGATGATAGTATGCTATCTGGTTTGCCTTTATCAGTCGTGTACATGTTCAGGTGACTGATTGCATGTTACACTTTGATAGAGCCCTTAGGATCTTGCTTTACTACCAACAGTATGATGGCGATCATATACGTGAGAGTTGGGTAGTTTATATGCATATCCTTAATTGTGGTCCCTAGTCGTGGGAGTTTCGAGACAGGGCATCGATACTCCGGAGTAGACTAGTGTGTACAGTCGAGACCCCGACGAGGGGCGGTGGCCGGTCTCACAAGCCACTGGTGTCAGTTGGATCACCTAAGATGTATACAGGTGCTCATTGGGTTATGAGTACACCGGACAGGACTCGCCGGGAATCTGCTAGTTAGTATTATATCTATCGTCAGATAGCAGTTCCCTGGTGACATGTGTACAGGTTAGTTCATCGACCTGAGGTCGTCATTTGTCTCGTGTGAGTTCCCACTGTGCTTTGATTTCTACCCTACCACGGCTCAAAGGAGTCGTGCAAACAGGTAGCTTTTGGGTACAGTCCCGAGCCATATGGAGGCACGTGAGCGGATCGGCAGGGGATTCGTCTCTCCCGGTATTGGGGGCGAGATCGTTCTGTGTCTAGGAGAGCCATTACACAAAGCCCACGGCCGTGGCAGGAGATTTACTGGTAGGTACTCCATTAGTATCTCAGGGTGTTATTGGGCTTCACTCCGACACGACTTATACTGCTATTGGGGGTCTGACGTTACTAGCCCCCTAGGCAGATATGCGATACTCATTGACGAACGAACCGGACTGTATATACATTGTCACTGTTAGGCTCAGTAGGGTTTCTGGATGAGTTCGCTCATCGGCCTCCCTTGAGTGCGCTCATCGGTCTCCCTTGAGGTCAGTCCGTGGGCAGCCGTTACGCATTGCTAGAGCCGCTGACGGTTTGTGGTTAAACCCACTGCCAGGGTACTGACGAGTCATTAGAGTCCCCCACAGACAGTTTCCCAAGTTCGGGCGAAACGTTGTAGAGGCCGTATGGTTTTATGGCAGGGTTCGGAAAATGCACGTGCGTTTACGCACGTGTCGATTTTCGGACAGATGATACTGGTCGGCTTTGGTTTAAGCCGGATCCGAGTATTATATTGAGTAGGTATAATATCTTTGTCTCAGTTGCATTTGTATTCGGTCGTAATACAAATGCGGGTATATTTATACAGTTTCGGGGTTGTCCTGAAATTCGTTTCAGGATCACTTTTGGAAGTTGCCAGTTTCCAGTTTTCTATCAGCCGTCTTTTAACATTCGGTTAAAGACGAATTTATCTTTTCTTCAGATGGAGTGAGTCATCATTCTAGAAGGTTCTAGAAGTGATGAAGTGGCTTATGACTCATTTGTGTCATTAATGGTTCATTAATGATGCAAGGTGACTAGGTTTAATGTGATTGGTTCCTTTTAATGATAGTTGATGATTCATTCTTTCATGATTGTTATGATAACTATCATTCTTCTATGGTCACCTCCTTATCTCCTCCTACACTCACCCTCCTCCTTCATATTAAGTGGCCGGCCATTTCTTTGAGAGAGTGAGAGAATGATTTCATTTTTGGAGAGAAAAGATTATGATAGTATTTGTGTGCATGGAAATTTCATTGCTTCTTTCATTTCCATCACCCGATAAAATGGCAACTTCATTAACCGATCGTCCACGGACTTGGACGAAGCGAGACAAAGTCATCTACTCATTCTCTACATCATTCTTGGTCGTCTCTTTTAGCAAACTTGACGATCGAGTTGCCTCGAGTCAGAGGCGGGAGCCCGTTTAAAGAATCGGTGATGTGGTGCCACCTCGACGAGGATATCGGAGATCGACGAGATCGAAGCAGCCGCAACGGAGCGTGGGATGATGGTTGAAGAACGAAGGACTCGGATCGTTCGGTATAACCTTTATACACTCTTTACAGTTTGTTAGTTTAGCAATAATGGAAGATCCGGGTTAAAGTATACGATAGCGCCAGTTAAAAGTTTTTGTTCCGCATTTGGCGTCTGTAGACTGCCGGGGCGCTAGCGTAGACTTACAGTGGTATCAGAGCCTCACCATTTTGCTATGCTAACTTGTGCTAACGCGTTCAAAACGTCGATCGAACCGAAAATCGAAAAACACAATTTTCTAGCCCGACAGTTTCTGTTGTTTTTAAATGGTCTCAAAAATTAATTCTACATGTCTTAAAAATCTGTGCAGGCTTTTCTAAGAACCACGACAAAATTTGGTCTCGTGATTCCTCCAACTTGCCGCGGAAACGCGGTCAAACCCCTGGTTTGGCCGCGCATCCGCGGCCACTTGGTGTGTTCATGATCCCAAATTTTTCCAGTGGGTTCTCTGATAGATTTTGTGATTTTTGGTAAATATCGTTTTGGCCCAGGTTTTGTTACTGTTCACCAGTAAGTCGTGGGGCCCACTTTTTGGTATTTGGTCTTTGGTCGATCGAAATTTAAACACGTTAGTTTACAGTGCTTACATTATATCTCCGACCGGGAATGTCAATTGATCGGTAAACCGCGTTTGATTGCTATAGTTCTTTTAGACGGGTTTGCGAACGTGACATTCGCGTTGATGTTCTGTGTTGTGCTGTGATGTTGCGGATTTGTCGTGGTGGATAGCAGTGTGCAATGGTAGTACAGTTTGAGTTTATTTGTACATTTGATATTGCGGGGCGAGCATCCAACTTGTGGACTGCCGTCACTGCCTGTTGTATAATATTCTTTTGGGGCACGACCAGGTTGCGGTCGATGTACCTATTGTACTATTTTTCATTACTGTACTAGGTTTTGCCCCGCGACATAGTGCACGGATAGCCGGGTTCTGGGGGGCAACGGGTCCGCATCTCATGGCTTTGAGAGGCAGAGGGGCCCCACTCTAGAATTGGCAGACTATTCGCCGCACTCGTAGGGGGTACAGGTTGACCCAAGGAGGGGTGCCCAAGATTACCGGATTCCGTGGAGTGCTGGGTGGTCCATTCACTATGCTGTAGGGGGCTGCCTCGCTTCAGGTTTTGGCGGGTAACTTGCCGCGCCCGTAGGGGTCTAGGTTTCATTGCACAGTCTATCCACACGACAGGGGAACGTCGAGTTTCAGCAGCGGCTCTGTGAAACTCGGGGATCCCAGATATCTGTATTGTTCTGTGATGCTTATTACTTTTCTGTAATGTTGCATACTATCACGCCTGGAGCGATTATTGTATATTGGTTTATATACTATTAGATGTTGTATATGTTTTACACCCGCGCTAGTCCAGCCCCCGCTCTGTCGTTAGTTAAGTAACCTAAGGGGTGATGACGGGACCCAGTGATGAATGCGGATGGCATATACGTACATTTTATTTTCGTTCTTTTCTGGTGTGATCGAATGATGGGACTGCGTTGATTCTGATCAATGCAAAGTATAACAAACCTGTTTACAGTTGTTGGAACAAATTTAAAAAGTGTTATTGCAAAGACGTTTCCTTTTGTTATGCATAGCGGTATTCAGTGGAATATCCTGCACCTCATTCGACGGGGCAAGGGCCGATACCCCTTTACCGGGACCGACCCCTTGGACAGAAGTTTGCGTCAGGGTAATAACTTTACTATAGTCGATTACAAGTTGCTTTGCATAGCGGTATTCAGTGGAATATCCTGCACCTCATTCCACGAGGAAAGAGCCGAGATCCCTTTACCGGGAGTGACCTCTTTAGCAAAAGGTTTTCGCCACTATATTTTAAAAAGCTATCAGGTTCCTTCAGCGATATCAAGTTCATTACGTTAAAGGTTTTTCGCCAAAAACCAGCCGTAGCCCTCCGTCGTTTCTTATGGATAGTCAGTAATATTCAAGCTATGTTTGTTGGCTTTCGTCAAGGCATAGTGTTTGGTAGTTGCTGGGGTATTCATTTGTTGCATAGATAGATGTGTTGGTTTGGGACAGTCGTATTACCTTGTTGGCTTTCGTCAAGGGTATGTACGGGTGGATTCAAAGTAACAAGATAATGACGGGCAGAACTTGACATGTGACTTATGATTTGTTGACTTTCGCCAAGGTCATAAGAGCATGGGGAAAAAATCATATCGGGAGTTTCTAAAGAAACTGAAACTTGCCAGGCATGCGCATACCTTCTGGAGTATGAGTAACGAGGATGCATTCCATCACGTTATCATGCGATGAGAGTTGGATCCCGATTCCCACTGATGAGTTGGTTTACTCTTCGGGTGATCCCGATTGATTCTTCTTTAGGTTTGGAGGAGAATTTGACAGGACAGTGGGAGGTTTCCGGATTAGATAAAGTAATGACCATTCTGATCTAGGTTAGAGTGCACGCAGAGTGTTTCTTTTCTCTCTCTCTATTTGGCAGCGACCTTTGACCGACCCTAGACTATGACTCAGTGACCAGGTTGTCCGAACCTTCTTAAAATACTGGCTTTTGGATTGTCTGAGTTGCATAAGTCAATGCCACTCCTTCTTTTACCCTTTGAATTTCTCAGAACACCCGTATAACTACGGATATCCACTTCCATTGGATAGATCCATCGTATGGTTATATACGAACTCGAAGGGACTTCTTCGAGGATGGATCCAGGTTCAGGAGAAATAGAATTGGTTTATTCAGTTGTCTTTTATTATCACCTTCAGGTTGCGAGAGCTCCTTGGTTTAGGAGAGTACACCTATTACGCTTATTGGATAGTCTTATTCCAAACCATAGGCTGGTGCCGAAAGGTAGGGAATGAAGAAAACCAATTAGCCTAAGTAGGGTGTGCAGAAGGTAATATGTAAAGACAAAATAAAGGGATTAGAAAGAGGGCAAAGTAAATTGCGACTGATATCATTCACGACCAAAACCGCGTACTTCATCGCCGCTCCTATTTCACCTTTAAAAGAATAAGGTATTATTCAGTTGTCTTTTATCATCACCTTCTCTCAGTTGCGAGTACTCCTTGGTTTAGGAGGGTACACCTATTATGCTTACTGGATAGTCTTCTTCCAAACCATAGGCTGGTGCCGAACGGTAGGGAAGGAAGAAAACCATTTAGCCTAACGATGGTGTACAGAAGGTAACGACTAAAGACAAGTAAAGGGATTTGGAGAGACGGCAATAAAATATACGGTTGCAGTCATGAATTGGATTATGGAAGAGGCATTGCTATGAATACCAGGATACCCCTACGAAACATTTTCATGTTTCAGTGCATCGTTAAAGGAAAACTGTTTTCCCGATTAGACACTTACTCCAAGGGTATGTATTTACCAGGTTTCATTCTCATATCTGTATGGTTTTACAGATGATGAGTAGGAGTAAGATATTGGGAATTAGGTGATCATCGTCATTATATCGGAATTCGTTGTAATTGGTGATATTTGAGGAAATCGCCAGGGTACAGTTTTCCACCTACAACGCACAGGTTTTGAGTTGTTTAACTCAGCGGGCTTATACAGAGTATTGTATGTTGTCCAAATGTCCATCAGGACAAAGGGGTAGGTCCTCGTACTATGTTCTGTTTACTTATAACTTCTCTAGTATTTAGACGAGTGTTTCGTAGAAATACAAGGTCTAAGTTTTGAGAAGTTGTGGGTATAAGAATAAAGTAGAGAACCAGGTATCACAAGTATCGGGATTCTTCAAAGAGATCGAAGATGTAGATTCTTGTGATTGGTATTCAGATGATAGTGATGGTTTTGAGAAACGTGTTTCTCTTTCAGGTTACTCATAATTGGATGGATTCCTAAGTTGAGTAATGCTGATTAGCCTCTTTTCATTAAGTTGATATGCACTGGAGACAGCTGCATGGATTGAATATGGTTCCAATTAAATAAGTGCCAAAGTTTCTGTATTGGATATAGAATGGATCGTACCTTAAAAGAAATTAAGGTACGGGGAGTTGTCCAGTTTATGCTTAAAACCAGACTCTGGATAACTCAGGGCACGTTTCTGTAATGGCTGTTTGTGGGTTGACCCTGGCTATGACGAGGGTTGATATTCTACCATTTGGAAGATCAATAGTGATATTGTTCTTGACTCGCCACAGTTTTAGTAAAATGGATCTTTTTCAGAAAACAGTAGTGGGAGTATGGTAGAACTGGAAGTGATTCCAGAACCGCGAACGATTACGGAAAATTTAATAGGACCTATATATTCAATCAGGGTTGACATTCCAATAGCCACTCCGCAGATATGGTAGGTAACCTCAGACACCCGAGAGGTACTTCGGTCGGCTCAAGGACGGTGACAGGGAGGTTCTTATCTACCCAGGCTTGACACTACTGATGTTCCAGGCTATGAGACCCGGTAGGAGGGTTGTCGTAGTCAGTGGGAGCAGCAGAAGCATAGTGGGCAAGATGCTTATATCTATTTATAGACTTGAGCAGTTATAGCGGAGATAGATCATCTAATTTTGATATGACAGTCATGGGTTTGACTTCAATCAGAATAAGGGATGGATCTGTTAAGAAGGTAGTAGGGTGTGATGTCATGGTATCTGGATGACATACACAGAGTAGGAAGTAAAATTCCTATACTACGATCGGTTGTACTATGGTCGTCACACAGTTGTTTCTCCAGACAGGATATGGATATAATATTTGACATTCTGGTTTCTGGATCTATGGTTTTAGATCTGGATTTGGGTAGTTTCCCAATGTAGGTACTTTGACAGATATTCTAATGGTTTTTAGAATAGTTGACTCCTAGCATGGTGGTGTACCTGCAGGTGATGGAGTCACCCTCTCTAAAGGTGTCTTACAGACTAAAGGGGAGAGGGATGTGCATGATTGGCAGATCACTTGCTTAGGCAATTGAGTCAATCATGAGATGTCAAGTACCACACCAAATGTTGGTTTTTCACTAGATGCAATAAGTTTGTGTTAATCCAATCCTGGAGAAATATAAGGAAGCAGTTTTAGAACATAAGTACATGTTCTACGGATTTGATGACGGCAGCCTCCTTCGGGAGATGGTTATCATTCCAGGCTTCAAAGGTGACATGGTTGACAGAGTGATTGTCAGAGTTATAGTTTTTCCCTCTGACGAAGAGGGACAGTATTATGGACAGATGGTTCAAGAGGATACTGTGGGTGGCATGGTGCCGGATACTGATTAGATTCAGTGATCCATACAGTCTAAGAAGTTTGGATATGGAGTTCATTTATGAACTAAGGTCCCATCAGATATCCAGACATATTCTAAGCCAGGTATTACTCAATTCGGGAGATGGCTTTCTCCGCGAACTTGAGATTAAGAGAGATACAGAAAGAAACTTCTAGGCGGATCCACTCTCCGAGGCTATTTCTCGAACACAATAGTTTTACAAACGGGCTTTGTGAAACTGATTAGTAGAGGAGTTGGGTGTTGGTTTCACACGGGCTGTGAGTACGCAACATCGCAATAATTAGCCTTGAGTGCAAGTGGGAGATTGTTGGAGATAGTGCCCTCATAGTCAATTATTGGACCGCAGGTACGTGATTGCAATGATTGCGGAGGACCTATCCCGGTAGGACAGTCTTACTCGAGATGATAGTATGCTATCTGGTTTGCCTTTATCAGTCGTGTACATGTTCAGGTGACTGATTGCATGTTACACTTTGATAGAGCCCTTAGGATCTTGCTTTACTACCAACAGTATGATGGCGATCATATACGTGAGAGTTGGGTAGTTTATATGCATATCCTTAATTGTGGTCCCTAGTCATGGGAGTTTCGAGACAGGGCATCGATACCCCGGAGTAGACTAGTGTGTACAGTCGAGACCCCGACGAGGGGCGGTGGCCGGTCTCACAAGCCACTGGTGTCAGTTGGATCACCTAAGATGTATACAGGTGATCATTGGGTTATGAGTACACCGGACAGGACTCGCCGGGAATCTGCTAGTTAGTATTATATCTATCGTCAGATAGCAGTTCCCTGGTGACATGTGTACAGGTTAGTTCATCGACCTGAGGTCGTCATTTGTCTCGTGTGAGTTCCCACTGTGCTTTGATTTCTACCCTACCACGGCTCAAAGGAGTCGTGCAAACAGGTAGCTTTTGGGTACAGTCCCGAGCCATATGGAGGCACGTGAGCGGATCGGCAGGGGATTCGTCTCTCCCGGTATTGGGGGCGAGATCGTGCTGTGTCTAGGAGAGCCATTACACAAAGCCCACGGCCGTGGCAGGAGATTTACTGGTAGGTACTCCATTAGTATCTCAGGGTGTTATTGGGCTTCACTCCGACACGACTTATACTGCTATTGGGGGTCTGACGTTACTAGCCCCCTAGGCAGATATGCGATACTCATTGACGAACGGACCGGACTGTATATACATTGTCACTGTTAGGCTCAGTAGGGTTTCTGGATGAGTTCGCTCATCGGCCTCCCTTGAGTGCGCTCATCGGTCTCCCTTGAGGTCAGTCCGTGGGCAGCCATTACGCATTGCTAGTGCCGCTGACGGTTTGTGGTTAAACCCACTGCCAGGGTACTGACGAGTCATTAGAGTCCCCCACAGACAGTTTCCCAAGTTCGGGCGAAACGTTGTAGAGGCCGTATGGTTTTATGGCAGGGTTCGGAAAATGCACGTGCGTTTACGCACGTGTCGATTTTCGGACAGATGATACTGGTCGGCTTTGGTTTAAGCCGGATCCGAGTATTATATTGAGTAGGTATAATATCTTTGTCTCAGTTGCATTTGTATTCGGTCGTAATACAAATGCGGGTATATTTATACAGTTTCGGGGTTGTCCTGAAATTCGTTTCAGGATCACTTTTGGAAGTTGCCAGTTTCCAGTTTTCTATCAGCCGTCTTTTAACATTCGGTTAAAGACGAATTTATCTTTTCTTCAGATGGAGTGAGTCATCATTCTAGAAGGTTCTAGAAGTGATGAAGTGGCTTATGACTCATTTGTGTCATTAATGGTTCATTAATGATGCAAGGTGACTAGGTTTAATGTGATTGGTTCCTTTTAATGATAGTTGATGATTCATTCTTTCATGATTGTTATGATAACTATCATTCTTCTATGGTCACCTCCTTATCTCCTCCTACACTCACCCTCCTCCTTCATATTAAGTGGCCGGCCATTTCTTTGAGAGAGTGAGAGAATGATTTCATTTTTGGAGAGAAAAGATTATGATAGTATTTGTGTGCATGGAAATTTCATTGCTTCTTTCATTTCCATCACCCGATAAAATGGCAACTTCATTAACCAATCGTCCATGGACTTGGACGAAGTGAGACAAAGTCATCTACTCATTCTCTACATCATTCTTGGTCGTCTTTTTTAGCAAACTTGACGATCGAGTTGCCTCGAGTCAGAGGCGGGAGCCCGTTTAAAGAATCGGTGATGTGGTGCCACCTCGACGAGGATATCGGAGATCGACGAGATCGAAGCAGCCGCAACGGAGCGTGGGATGATGGTTGAAGAACGAAGGACTCGGATCGTTCGGTATAACCTTTCTACACTCTTTACAGTTTGTTAGTTTAGCAATAATGGAAGATCCGGGTTAAAGTATACGATAGCGCCAGTTAAAAGTTTTTGTTCCGCATTTGGCGTCTGTAGACTGCCGGGGCGCTAGCGTAGACTTACAAGAGAATGTATCATGAAAATATGAGGAGATAGCTCTCATATGAATAAAAAGAATAATGATAATTTTAATTAGGATAAATTGTCATGGTTGATGTTGATTTGACCATTATCATATCACAATTAATGCTAAGCATGCTCACAAAAATATCTAAGTCAACATGGGTCAACTTAGTCAAATGGTCAAACCAATTAACCATGATACAATTATCTCTAATTAAAACTCAATAATCAATTTCCTCCATCTCATTATGGTTTTAATCAAGTCAATGGTCAAAACCCTAATGAGGTTCCTCTGCCTCTGTCATCTGTATATACACACAAGCATCCGTGTTCCGAGGAACACGAATACAATGAGACCGAACCAACCCAAAACCAAATACTAGGATCTGGCTTAAACCAAAGCCCACTAGTATCAACTGCCCGAACACTAAACACGCACAAGTACGCATATGTGAACGAACTCTGTCGTAAAACCATACGACCTCTATCTCCTTTCGCCCAAAGGTGAACAACCCTCTGTGTGTGGACTCTAAAGACTCGACACTATGCTGGCAGTGGGTTTAACCACAGGCTGCAAGCGGTACTAGCTATACGTAACGGTCCCCAGGTAGATACTGATAAGAAGACCGATGAGGTGAACCCATCCGAACTCCTACTGAGCCTGAATGTGACAATCTCCGTACAGTCCGGTCTCTTCGTCTAAGAGTATCGCATGTCGGGCCTAGGGGGCGGTAAACGTCAGACCCCTAATAGCGGTACAAGTCATGTCGGAGTGTATCCCAGAACACCCTGAGAAACTACTGGAAACACTACCAGTAAATCTCGCTTTCTTTGGCCAGGGACTTTGTGTAATGGCACTCCTAGACACAGCGCGATATCAACTCCCAATACCAGGAGAGACGAATCCTGTCTAACCGCCACTGCCTCCAAGTGCTTCGGGACTGCACCCAACTACTACCTGTTTGCACGACTTAATAGAGCCCTGGTAGGGTAGCAATCAAAGAACAGTGGGAACACACTTGAGGCGAAGTAGCAGTGTCAAGTCAACGGACTAAGCTGTACTCATGTCACCTGGGAATTGCTACCTGACGATAGGTATAATACCAACCAACAGTTCCCGACGAGTCCTGTCCAGTGTACTCGTAACCTAACGAGCATCTGCATACTATCTCCAGTACGACGTACTGATGGCTGTGGGATAGACCATCTCCCATGCTGGGATGAGAAGCGTATGCACTGGTATACTCTGGAGTATCGATGCCCTGTCTTGATAATCCTACGACTAGGGACCTGTATAAGGATGTGCTTATAAACTACCCAGCCCCCACTAGTGTGATTGCCATCACAACGCCGGTAGTCAAGCAAAGATCCTAAGGGCTCCATCAATATGTATTAGCGATATGTTAAAAGAAACATATACACATATTAAGATAGATACAAACCAAGTAGCATACTACAATATCGAGCAAGACTATCGTCAATCCATGTATATATCCTAAGCTTCCAAAATGTAATATACAAACTAGTACTATACAATAATGGCCTCTAGGGCATACATATCCAACAATCTCCCACTTGCACTAAAGGCCAGTAATTGGTGTACCGCATACCCAACGCATGCACTAAGGCCAGCTGCTGGCGTACCACATACCCAATAGCTCAAAAAGTCGCTCGAACTGTGTTTGAGGGAGGGCCTTTGTGAATGGATCCGCCGTGTTTTCTTTAGTGTCCACTCTCCATACCTCGATCTCCTGGCGATCAACGATCTCCCTGATCAGGTGATACCGCCTTAAGATGTGTCTGGATTTATGATGGGACTGTGGTTCCTTAGTTAAAGCTATAGCCCCATTGTTATCGCAATACAAAGGAATTGGGTCAACAATGAACGGAACCACCTGAAGTTCACTAATGAACTTCTTCATCCAGATCGCCTCTTTTGCGGCATCGCTTGCAGCAATGTATTCAGCCTCCATCGTCTTGTCTGCGACGGTATCCTATTTAGAACTCCTCCAACACACCGCCTCTCCATTGAGGGTAAACACAAAACCCGAGACAGACTTGCTGTCATCCTTGTCACTCTGTTAGCTTGAATCGGTAAAGGACTCGACCCTGAGGTCTCCATTACCGTAAACCAGGAACATCTCCTTAGTCCTTCTCAGGTACTTGAGAATGTTCTTCACTGCTGTCCAGTGGTTCTCACCTGGGTCTGACTGATACCGGCTCACCACGCTTAGCGCGTAAGCTACATCTGGTCTTGTACATAGCATCGCATACATTATCAATCTTACCGCCGAAGCATAGGGTATAGTGCTCATGCGAACCCTCTCCTCGTCAGTCTTGGGAGACATCTTCTTGGAGAGGGTGATTCTGTGTAATGCGGGTATATTACCGCGCTTGGAATCTTCTATACTAAATCTCTTTAGTACGGTCTCTATATACCTGGACTGCGAAAGTCCCAGTAATCTCTTGGATCTATCTCTGTAGATCTTGATCCCCAGAATGCACGAGGCATCACCCAGGTCTTTCATGGAGAATCTTTGTGACCAGAATAGCTTGACCGATTGTAACATAGGAATGTCATTCCCTATCAAAAGAATGTCATCCACGTACAAGACTAGGAATACGACAGTTCGTCCTACAATCTTCTTATAAATACAAGGCTCATCTTCGTTTTTGATGAAGTCAAATTCTTTGATTGCTTCATCAAAACAGATGTTCCAGCTCCGTGATGCCTGTTTTAATCCATAAATGGATTTAAGCAACCTGCACACCTTCCCGCTGCTCCCACTGTCTACAAAACCTTCTGGTTGATCCATATAAACGCACTCTTCCAAACTGCCGATTAGAAAAGACGTTTTTACGTCCATCTGCCAGATCTCATAGTCATAGAAGGCAACAATGGCAAGTAGGATCCGAATGGATTTGAGCATAGACACTGGAGAAAAAGTTTCGTCATAGTCCACACCAGGTCGTTGACGAAAACCTTTTGCAATGAGTCTAGCCTTATAGGTTTCCACCTGCCCATCTACACCAAGTTTCTTTTTATAGATCCATTTGCATCCAACAGGTTTTACCCCAGGTGGAGCAATATCCAAGGTCCACACTTTATTGGTGTACATGGACTCCATTTCGGATCTCATAGCATCCAGCCACTTATCAGAGTCCCTACTGATAATGGTCTGCCTGAAACTGGTAGGGTCATCTTCTTCCAAGATGCAATCCTATCGATCCCCGTCTATGAGAAAACCGTAGTGTCTCTCAGGCGGATGAGAAATCCTACCAGATTTGCGGAGTGGCTGAGGTTCGTCTGAGACTATTGAATTTTTTGGTTCTACTAAATCCTCAGTTTGAGTTTGTGGATCTGATATTTCATCTAGTTCTACCGTGCTCCCACTTATTTCTTTTGCAAGAAATTGCCACTCTAAAAAAGGTGGCGCGACGAGCAACGAACACCTTCTGTTCCTCAGTGTGGTATAACAGATATCCCAGAGAATTTCTAGGATATCCTACAAACTTGCAAAAAACTGATCGTGCCTTAAGCTTGTCCGGATTTTGTAACTTTACATAGGCCGGACAACCCCATATCTTAATACGTTCAAGATATGGTCTTTTACCACTCCATATTTCATATGGAGTCTTAGGCACAGATTTAGACGGAACCTGATTCAGCAAGTACGCTGCTGTTTCTAGCGCAAGTCCCCAGAATGAAAGAGGTAACTCAGCATTACTCATCATGGAGCGAACCCTGTCCAATAGGGTACGGTTCCTCCGCTCCCATACGCCGTTGTGTTGTGGTGTGTACGGAGGAGTAAGCTGAGAGAGAATTCCATTCTCTTTTAAGTAATCTAGGAATTCTGTGCTTAAGTACCCCCCTCCTCTATCAGACCGGAGGATCTTGATACTTTTTCCAGTCTTGTTCTTTACTTCATTTCTGAATTCTTTGAATTTCTCAAAAGTTTCAGATTTGTGTTTCATGAGATACACATATCCGAACCTATAGAGATCGTCAGTGAATGTGATGAAGTACGAGAACCCTCCCCTTGCATGTATAGACATTGGACCACACACATCACTGTGTATGAGTCCCAAGAGCTCCGCTGCCCTTTCTCCATGTCCGGTGAACGGAGATTTGGTCATCTTTCCTTTGAGACAAGACTGACAAGTTTCATAAGATGAAAATTCGAACGTATTCAAAAGTCCATTTTTATGCAATTTACTTAGTATTTTCTCTCCGGTATGACCAAGTCTACAATGCCACTAGTAGGATTCGTTCGTATCTGAACTCTTCCTCTTGCGTGTGTTCTGTACATTGAGAACTGTATTCTGATTTAGAATATAGACACCATTACATAGTATACCTTCTGCAACCAGTAACTTATTAAGGTAAATGTTCATGATATTTCTATCAAGAACAAAGTTATATCCATCTTTATCAAGTAAAGAAACTGATATGATGTTGCAAACCATGGAAGGTACATAGTAGCAATTGTTCAAAATCATAGTATTGCCATTTGGCAACACCAGGTGATATTCACCGACGGCTGCAGTATTAACTTGTGCTCTGTTCCCTACCCTGAGGGACATATCACCAGGTGCAACTTTCCTACTTTTTCTCAGTCCCTGCAATAAATTACAGATATGAGATCCTGATCCGGTATCTAGTGCCTAGGAGGCAGGACTGACCGAAAAGCAGTTCTCAATTACAAGAACACCTGAAGTAGATGCAATAGTATGCTTCTTGATTGTTAGAGTATGCGTGCTTAGTTAATTACCGCAATCAAGACGGTTTCGCTTGGTAGCTAGCCAGTTGAGTACGGGTCGTCCGCATGGAGATGGGAATCTTTTTCTATGTGCTTTAACGAGTTAAGTCCAAATGTCCAGGTTTGTTTGAGATTAACTATGTGCTAAAATGTATATAAAGAGAGCTTGTTAGGGTTAGGATTAGGTTAGTTTGAGATAGGAGTCGCTCACTTCTTTCGTTGCCACTCTTAATATCGGTGTTACGGTAATCAGCAACAACGGGGATTAGCACGACTAGGAAGGAACCTGCGAGTATAAGCTAGGCTTTCCAACGCTTAGTTTCTTCCTTTTGGTCCTTGTCCCTCCGTTCTTGGCTTTTAGCCTTAACCTCCGGTTAATTCAACCACAACCGGTCTCACTAAGGAATCACTGCTATCATGTAGGATAGAGTGCTGATCAGTCGAAAATAATGTATTTTTAACACGACAATTTCCCCATCTTTTGCACTCATTTAGAAGTGTTCGGTATTCATATTTCACATATTAGCAAATCAGTCGTTAAATATCAGATTTCATGTGTTAGACTTTTAAACCGACACTTTAAGGGAAATTAACCGCATTTCATAGCATCACATCATTTCTGTATTTGCGAAACACTTGTCTTGAGTCTGTGCAGGAAAATACGGAAGAAAAACCAAAAAAGCTGATCAAAATTACGCCAACTCAATGAATTCAGATATGGTAGCATTTCAGAAGGAGATATTAAATTCCACATATACAATAAAGGCCCATATATCAGCCCAAGCAAGCACCAGAGAGCCCAAGCCCCAACTCTCCAAAAGCACCGCGGTTCCGCGGCAGGAGCGCGCTTGCGCCGCGGTTCCGCGGCAGGAGCGCGCTTGCGCCGCGGTTCCGCGGCGGCTTGATGGCTTCAGAGATTCAATTTTTCTGTGTTATCTCTATCTCAGTGGCCAAAGCTCATAATGACATGTCAAATTCCAGAAGGACCTAGAAGCTACTACCAGATCAGCAAAGATCATTAAGCAAGGCTAAACATAATTAAGCTCCTAACTAACCTCTTCTAGAAGCTCCCTCCTAACTAATCACATCTAGAAGCTTCTCCTCTAACAAACTTTTGGAGGGAAATTAAAATTTCCTCAACAAACTTTAGGAGGGAAACTTAGAATTTGAAATCCTAGATCTAGGGTTTAGATGGCTATAAATAGGAACCTAGATCTAAGGGTTGTGGTTGTTCATCATTAATCAATTTTTAGGGAATCAATTTTTAGGTTCATCATTAGTTGTTAATCTTTTAGTTAGCTAGTTCATTCCCTCTTACATCATCTTCTTCCACAAGTCTAGTGACAAGGCTTGTGCGAAACCCTAACCCTAATTCCAATCCAAATTCAAGATCTTGAGTACCAAATTAAGTGAGAAGCCTTCAACCTTTTATGAGCCGAGCCGATCTTCAATCGGGCAAGTGATCCAAGCCGATCCGCGACTCACGGGGACGAGCGAAGCCAAATCGACGATCGAGTTCTTCCTCTTGTAGTTCTTGAGCGAATGTAATGAAATTGTTGATATAAATAAAAGGTGAAATTCTTTAATCTTGCTTTCTTTTAATTCTTGCATCATGATTAGATCTCAATTTGTAATTGTTGTTCTTGTTGAGATGTTTGAGTAAAACTCCGCTCGTTAAGGAGTCGAGACGATCAATAGAATGATGATGTAACAAATCTTTAAACGATTCCTGAGTCCTACGAGTTTTGTAAACCCTAGCAAGTTCAAGAATCGATGACCTAGTTTCATAGCGATGCTTTCTTGATTTTATCGCTCGAAATTAGGGATCTACGATCGTTTCTTGAATTTACTAGAGGCTAGAATATGAATGATATCGACGAAAGAACAAGGGATAAGATGAAACCCTAGTTTCATAAGAAATCTCTAATTCTCGATCGATCATCATCGATCTAGTATCAATTCATCGAAGGATAAGAATACGTCATTGTACGATCACATCACATCTATAGACCCGATCGATTCCTACGAGCCTCATTTCGATTCTTGATATTTGGTTTGGAAAAATCAACAAACTATCAATTCTTGATTCTATCTTTTTCTTGTTATTAGATCTAGATTTTTCTAATTCTTGAACTTCAATTCTTTAAATCATGAATTGTTTTGTTTTCTTTTCATTAAAGTTTCGACTCATCTAATTCAAAAGACGAACGATTACACTGTCCCTGTGGACGATCCGCACTCACTTACAATCTACATCCGACACCGTAGTTGATTGCGGTCAAACAATTCTTTGATTGTGAATTTTATTCATTTTCTTAAACACACACAAAGAAATGCTCAATCAAATGGCGCCGTTGCCGGGGACTATTTGGTTTGATAAACACAATCGAAATCTATTACAATCAAATGGCGCCGTTGCCGGGGATAGTGCGCTAATTGTTTGTATTTTGAAATTTGAGTTGAAAAATTTATTCCGTTATAATTTTTAGATCTAAACTCGCACAAACCCTAATACGTGTTTTGTGATTTGATTGCGAGGGAATCTGGAATCATTGGAGCTTGGATAAAAATTTTCTGAATATTCCAGAGAGCGGAGGAGTTGAATTGAAACATTGTCAAGAAATGTTTTTGCAGCAATCTCTCCAAAGTACCACGGTTCCGCGGCTTTTGGGCTCTATTGCGGCGGATCCGCCGCAATTTAACTTGATCACTACTCCAAATTTTCAGGTATACTTCCATACTTTCTTATCTCTTCCCTCATCTGCTCCAATTAACATTTTGTGCAGGTTTCTTTGCAAATAATCGCAGCGCCGCAAAAGCAAAATTAAAATTTATGCGTGTTTTGATTTCGTGGTTGTTTGCATAATTAATACGGACATTAAGGGGAAAAGACCAAATCCAGATTAGGTGGGGAGTTCATTACCCTTCCTAAGCCCCGAAAATCGCAAAATTTCATCCGCATTTACCCTAATTAACTAAAAAAAATATCTAGAGATGACTCTAAGGACCGTCGCGCTCACTTAGGATAAGAGAAGGACGTGGGTAATTCATTGCTTATCCGCGTTTTCTTGTGGTGCCTAGGCAAGTGTGTCGAAGGCTAGTGGTTATTAATTAGGCCCACTACTTACGTAGTGGAGTACCTTCCCACTTACCTGGCACTTACCTGGCCACAGGGGGACAAAGAGGCAGTGGAGGATTTATCCTGCGACTTGTCTTTTGGCAGTTAGGAGCAGTCTAGAGCCGGACCTAGGTGACCACTAGATTCTAGGGTTGTGTGCTGCATTTGTTGTGTCGCATCAATTTTTTCAAAACTCCGTCCCTTTTTCAAAAGCAAACACCGCATTCATACCCCTAATTATAAGCCAACGCTGCCACTTGTACTAACCTTTTTTAGTACAAGATAGGCTGGACACGGGATTCTAGTGCCCGTTTAGTCCGCGTACCTCTTATCGACTCCGAAGTCGATATTTCTCCATTTACCTTTCCTTTACCTACTACCACACCCACACCGATGGATCCGAATCCATCAAACTTCTTTAACCCTAATCTGCCGCCGTCCGTTGGTGCGCAAAATCCACCCCGTATCTCTCTTCAGGAGAGATGCTATCCACTTAGAGGTCCTCTTTCGACCTGCTTATCCACACCACCATCCAATGGGGATAACTTTGAAATTAAGCCCCAGTATATCAATCTTTTACCTAAATTCCACGGACTCGAGACTGAGGACGCTTATGTTTTCATTACCAAATTTGAAAACATATGCGCAATGATGGGTACGTCACAACTTTCAGTGGATGCTATGCGTCTACGACTTCTTCCATTTACCTTGTGCGATATAGCCGAGAAGTGGCTATATAACACTACCGCACACTCTATTACGAATTGGGAAGAATTCGTCGCTGCATTCCTTAAGAAATTTTACCCAATACAAAAGACAGCTCGAATCCGTAGCGAACTGAATCAATTTTCCCAGCTCCCTGCTGAACCATTTTCAAAATGCTTTGAACGTTTCAAGGATCTATTGGTTCAATGTCCTCATCACGGCATCCCAAGATGGGAGCTTTGCCGAATTATATATGAGGGCAGTAACCCTAACACTAAACAGAGCCTTGAAAACATGTGTCAAGGTACCTTCATGTCTAAGGATGATGGGGAAGCTTGGCGATATTTAGAAGAGTTCGCTGAAAAGTCTTTACAGTGGGAAAGTCCATCATTTAGGAGTGGCAATAACCAATCGGATGTTTCCATAGGAGTTAGAGCTGACATTTCAGCTATACACAAGAAACTCGAGAATATGGAAAACAAATTTTTAGCCGCCTCCCTTAATCGAATGTCACTTTCCAAAACTGTATGTGGCTGCTGTTCTGATCCGTCTCACTTGACGGAAGAATGTCCGTTTCAAGGTCGTGAGCATACCAATGCCACATTTCAAAGACCTAGGAACGATCCTTTTTCTTCCACATATAATCAGGGTTGGAGGAATCATCCTAATTTTGCTTGGAACCAATCACAATCACAAAACACGGTTCCAAACCAAAACAATTTTCAAAGGGCTCTCCCTCCACCACAACAGCAACCACAACTTCAATTGAGTCAGCACCCCTTTCAAGCACATAATTTTCAAAATCAGGTCAACACACCTGCACTGTCTAGTCCTTTACAGTTGACCGGAACTGATGAATCCTCTTCTTTTGCACAATACATGAATTTGGTCTTAACAAATACCATGCAAGTTTCGGTTGAAATGAAGTCTTCTGTCGATAAAATTGAGAAAAACTCTGCGTCCCAAAACGAGAGTATTAAATCGATGGAAGAAGAAATTGCACGATTAAAAGCCGAAATGAGTGTAAGAGAGAAAGGGAAACTTCCAGCTCAACCCTTACCCAATCCTGGTTATTCACATCATGTGAATGCAATCACCATGTTGAGATCTGGAAGAGTGCTTGACAATCATGTTGGGGAAGAAGTTGATGATACTGAAAATCATATCAACACCCCGGCTGGGACCTTTCCACACACACACACTTCTAACTCTGACCCCAGTTCTTCTACCCCACCATCTTCTTCCAAGCCTATTCTTCATTTCCCAAAAGGCTCGCCACTTCAGCCCACCTCTTTTACTCCTCCACGGACGATCCCCACTTCTATTCCGGGATCGGGTCCACACACACTTCCTTCTCCTATGATGGACCCAGCGCTTATTGCTAAAGCACCTTACCCTAATCGGTTAAGGGCTAACACACCGAGTCCACATATGGAGAAGATCATGAACATGTTTAAGCAAGTTAACATCAACATCCCTCTCCTAGATGCCATCCAACAAGTTCCGTCCTATGCAAAAACTCTTAAGAACTTGTGCACTAGGAAGAGGAAGACTCAAGTGCCCAAGAAGATTTTCATGGCAAAAACAGTAGATACGGCCTTCCCCCAGCAATTACCGAGGAAACGTAAGGACCCTGGCTGTCCTACTATTTCCATTTCTATTGGGGAAAAACACATCAACCGTGCTCTACTAGACCTTGGCGCTAGTGTTAACTTGCTTCCATACTCAGTCTATGAGCAACTAGGTATCGGGGTGTTAAAGCCTTCGAACATAACTCTTCAGATGGCTGACCGATCAATCACCAAACCTAGGGGTGAACTGGAGGATGTGTTAATAAAAATCGGAGAATTTATATTCCCGGTAGATTTTATTGTAATTGATACACAGCCTGTAGTGAACTCACGGAATCAAATTCCGGTGATTTTAGGTCGCCCCTTTTTGGCCACTTCCAATGCTATTATCAACTGTCGTAATGGTTCTATGACCCTATCTTTCGGGAATAGGTCAATAGAGCTGAACATTTACAAGTTGGGAAGTGTACCCTCCGAACCTACTGCTCAGGTCTGTTCTGTCGACTTAATGGATGTCGACAGCAGCGAATTTGATAATCCTCCTGATATCGATCTTGACTCTTTTCATACGTTATTGTTTGACCCAACTATGTATCATACACATACGGACTCTTCCACCGAGATGTCCGGGTCAACAATTAACACGGATTATGAACTGTTCTTAGAGTCTGAAGATCACCCCGCACTTTGTGATGACATTATTCATCAGGGTATAAATGGAACTTTTGAGGAAATCTTCGCTGATGAACTCGCATTTTTGAATGACACGGGTGTTGAGATGAATCATCTCCCAATCAATGAAATTGAACCTCCACCCCTTTTTATGAACTGTAAAAAGAATGCGAGTAATCCATCACATACACTGCATCGTCTCTCCAAAATGAGACGCACACACATTCTATTCCACCACTTACCCTTTCCACATTTCTTCTTCCACCAACCAGAGCACTGCATTGATAAAATTTTTGAATGGTTGGTGTTAACTTTTGGTCTTTGCAAAACTTGGCATCGACCACTGATTTTTGACCCCCTCATATGATTTTCAAAGATTAACATTGCATAACTCAAGTTTGAGGGGGGGTATATGTTTTTCTGGCTCCTAAAAAGAATTTTTACAAAATGATGAGCCAAAAATAAGTTTGGGGGAAGTTCTTCACTTAAATATTTTGCCCCCAATAATAAATTCCTCCCAAGCTTACAGGTTTTTCGAGATTTAGCAGATGGCAACAGTGAGGACACTGTTGAAAACAAGTTTGGGGGAGGTTTGTGCTTATTTTTGCATCATTTGCATAAGCACAAAACATTTTTGAAAACCATAAAAATTTAAAAATTTTCTAAAAAGATAAAAATATTTTTGTACATAAATAAGATAATAAAAGTTTAGATAGTGAACAATTACATTCATGAGATTAGAAAAATTTAAGAAAACTAAGAAAATTAGAAGTTTTCTTATACGAACTAGTAATAAGTAGTTATGAGCCGTTGTCCCAAGGGTTAGTAAGATGAAAGATGTCACTAATCTGAGGATAAAAATAAGTCTGAAAAATAGTTTCTATTCTGGAAGCCAAACATTTTGAACGTTGATACCCTGCTATTCACACTTACACACGTCTTAAAGCCTGGGATAGTAGAGGATACCTTGAAATGCTCATGTCTTAAAACCGATGTATGAAGGAAATAAAAAAAAAGTGAATAAAGAAAATATATAAAGTGGTGAGAAAAATGGACACTGGTTTTGTTATCACCAAGGGCAATAAAAAAAAATATAGCGAGGGTGCTTCTTCACCTAGTGCCCTAAGGCCAACTGGTCTGGGAGTCACTGCTATGCCTGAGGTGGTGCAAGACGAGGAAAATACACCAAGTAAGCAAGCACATGAGTAATCGGTCGATTAGTACCTCAAGAAGTATTAACGGTCGCATGAAAGTGTGTGAGCAATTTCGTCTAAATATTCATTAATTAAAAAGTACTGAGGCTGATGGGCAAGAGTATGATAGCTTGAATTGAATTCTCCGGGTGTAGGGATGTCCTTTACACACACGCAGGGTTATATGATCGATGTTTGGAAGAAGGATAGGAATGAAGAATAAGACGATGTTTTATTGAGGGAGGACGTGATTTCTAACATCTTTTCATGACCATTAAGATAGGGCTCATGACAACTGAAAAGCTAGCTTAGTTGGAAACCCTAATTTTCAAAGTCTTTCTTTTACAATTCTTTTCTTTAAATGTAATATTCATGATCTTCCTTTTATTATTGGATTTTGTGGGTGCAATCCGCTGAAAACCCTCCGGAGACAACACTCCTCCTACTACGGACACCTAGAAGTTTAAAGGCTTGTTGCACGTGCTCAGTGCAATCGTGTTGCCTACGAAAGTGTGCTAGTTAGTTTTTCTCTTTCTTTATTTTCTCCTTCTCTTTTTAATAAAACATTCGCTCGAGACGATCGAAATTAAGTTTGGGGGTATTTGATCAGTCGAAAATAATGTATTTTTAACACGGCAATTTCCCCATCTTTTGCACTCATTTAGAAGTGTTCGGTATTCATATTTCACATATTAGCAAATCAGTCGTTAAATATCAGATTTCATGTGTTAGACTTTTAAACCGACACTTTAAGGGAAATTAACCGCATTTCATGGCATCGCATCATTTCTGTATTTGCGCAACACTTGTCTTGAGTCTGTGCAGGAAATTACGGAAGAAAAACCAAAAAAGCTGATCAAAATTACACCAACTCAATGAATTCAGATCTGGTAGCATTTCAGAAGGAGATATTAAATTCCACATATACAATAAAGGCCCATACATCAGCCCAAGCAAGCACCAGAGAGCCCAAGCCCTAACTCTCCAAAAGCGCCGCGGTTCCGCGGCAGGAGCGCGCTTGCGCCGCGGTTCCGCGGCGGCTTGATGGCTTCAAAGATTCAATTTTTCTGTGTTATCTCTATCTCAGTGGCCAAAGCTCATAATGACATGTCAAATTCCAGAAGGACCTAGAAGCTACTACCAGATCAGCAAAGATCATTAAGAAAGGCTAAACATAATTAAGCTCCTAACTAACCTCTTCTAGACGCTCCCTCCTAACTAATCACATTTAGAAGCTTCTCCTCTAACTAACTTTTGGAGGGAAATTCAAATTTCCTCAACAAACTTTAGGAGGGAAACTTAGAATTTGAAATCCTAGATCTAGGGTTTAGATGGCTATAAATAGGAACCTAGATCTAAGGGTTGTGGTTGTTCATCATTAATCAATTTTTAGGGAATTAATTTTTAGGTTCATCATTAGTTGTTAATCTTTTAGTTAGCTAGTTCATTCCCTCTTACATCATCTTCTTCCACAAGTCTAGTGACAAGGCTTGTGCGAAACCCTAACCCTAATTCCAATCCAAATTCAAGATCTTGAGTACCAAATCAAGTGAGAAGCCTTCAACCTTTTATGAGCCGAGCCGATCTTCAATCGGGCAAGTGATCCAAGCCGATCCGCGACTCATGGGGACGAGCGAAGCCAAATCGACGATCGAGTTCTTCCTCTTGTAGTTCTTGAGCGAATGTAATGAAATTGTTGATATAAATAAAAGGTGAAATTCTTTAATCTTGCTTTCTTTTAATTCTTGCATCATGATTAGATCTCAATTTGTAATTGTTGTTCTTGTTGAGATGTTTGAGTAAAACTCCGCTCGTTAAGGAGTCGAGACGATCAATAGAATGATGATGTAACAAATCTTTAAACGATTCTTGAGTCCTACGAGTTTTGTAAACCCTAGCAAGTTCAAGAATCGTTGACCTAGTTTCGTAGCGATGCTTTCTTGATTGTTATCGCTCGAAATTAGGGATCTACGATCGTTTCTTGAATTTACTAGAGGCTAGAATGTGAATGATATCGACGAAAGAACAAGGGATAAGATGAAACCCTAGTTTCATAAGAAATCTCTAATTCTCGATCGATCATCATCGATCTAGTATCAATTCATCGAAGGATAAGAATACGTCATTGTACGATCACATCACATCTATAGACCCGATCGATTCCTACGAGCCTCATTTCGATTCTTGATATTTGGTTTGGAAAAATCAACAAACTATCAATTCTTGATTCTATCTTTTTCTTGTTATTAGATCTAGATTTTTCTAATTCTTGAACTTCAATTCTTTAAATCATGAATTGTTTTGTTTTCTTTTCATTAAAGTTTCGACTCATCTAATTCAAAAGACGAACGATTACACTGTCCCTGTGGACGATCCGCACTCACTTACAATCTACATCCGACACCGTAGTTGATTGCGGTCAAACAATTCTTTGATTGTGAATTTTATTCATTTTCTTAAACACACACAAAGAAATGATCAATCAGGTGCCGTAGGGAGCGGATTGCGGTTCAATTAATAGGAGTTCGAATTAAGATGTTGGGCAAGAAAAGAGTGAGAGAGAATTCCTTCTCTCAAACTTTCCTTATCCTACCCTAACAAGTGAGAAACTACTCACCCATTATAGAAAAAAGGAAAATACAACAAAAGGAGGAAGATAGAAAGAAGGAGGTTAGAAGATTACAACTAGCTATTTGAGACCTCACTTTGGCAAGGATCAAGCTTAAGCATCATTGTTGTTAAGGATAAAGAAAAATAGAAGAAGAAAGAAACAAACAACAAATAACAACAACTAGATTAGCAAAAGAAAATTACAAGAAAGTATAATCAACAAAGTAACAAGACAAGCATGATCAAGAAAAGAACTCTTTTATTCATCACTTCACTCATAAAAGCTCACTACAAGGTTTTAATGGAGAAAAGATGAAAAGAGGAAGAAGAACAACAAAATCTATCCTAATCTCATACAAGAATAAGCACCCTTCACTTGGCATTGTTCTGGGCTATTTATAGGAAGGAAACTGAAACCCTAGGGCAACAATCTGGCCCTGGATGATATTACCAAAATTCCCCCAAAAAAGAATCTTCCACCGAGTTAACTCGGCTGCAGATCCGCGGCCGAGTCACCATGTTGGCCGCGGATCCGCGGCCATAAAGGGGAATTGGCTCTTCGTATTTTGTGGGTTTCCCTGTGTTGATGTTTTCTTCAGTTTGGTATACTTGCTTTCTCAGAAGCTCTTCACATTTCTTCCAGATTTTCAGCAGATCAAAAGGTGATTTGATGTGGATCTTTTGCCATGATTTTCTTGAGCTCCGCATAGATATCTTGGATCTTGTGTTGACATTGTGCTTTGTGCATGAAAATGACCATTGATTTGCCATTTTGTCCTTTAAACTGGTGTGCGGCAACATACGGATAGAGAGCGGAGACCCATATTTTATCTGTATTTGGCAGTAATCCAGAATTTGTCGCGCTTTTCCATGAATTTCACTGCTTAGAGCTGAGAACCTGTAACCCGCAATTATCTAGCAAACACGGATCAAGAGTACCTACCTATAAGCAATGTGATAAAAAATGGGCGGTATAAAAATGCAAAAATCTGATATGAACAAATACCCCCAAACTTATCATTTGCTCGTCCCGAGCAAAGCCAATTTATTCACAAAAAATTCCTAACCTCACTTTCGCAGGGAACACGATTGCACTGAGCATGTGCAACAAGCCGTTAAACCTCTAGGTGTCCCTAGTAGGAGGAGTGTTGTCTCCTGGGGGTTTTCAGCGGATACTACCCACAAAATCCCGTCAAGCTAGTTTTGCGAAATAACTAAAAACCCTAAGGTTTTGTCTTTAAAAATAACAATTCTATTATCCTAATTCTAGACTATCGAACCTTTATTTTTCACACCTCGCTTCTCGTTTTACTTAATATTTTATATGCCTTTACGTGCAGTGCAAATAGTGTCGTTTAGTTTCAGAAGGATCGATTAAAGTCATCATGTCATAAAATAAAGCCCAGATAAACATTTAAAAAGGATCACATAAGTTTTATAAAGAGTTCAGAATTTTTCAAGTTTCGTTTTCCAGTAAGGTTATAATTTCAGAATTTCTATCTTCCTTAACAGGAAACTAGGTCTTATTTTTCACTCCACCTTTTTCTTGTTTTCATTTCATACACACCTCTGTGAACGTGCAATAGTCTTTCATAGAATAAAACCTTCATATCTCCGCTAGAAATACTTTTTTTATAAAAACCTGTCTTTTGTCAAGATTATTCTCACACAAAGAACCGTTAGGAATTTTAACTCGGAGAGAACACTTGCTTGACTTTGTTTTAATCTGGACTTTCTAGGCTTCTTAACGAGCTTTGGGCCAATGCTCCCAAACCAGTTGGCTTTTGGGCATTAGGTGTAGAAGCACCCCAGCGGACTTAATTACTCAAGTTACTTAGGCCCAAAAACAAAAGACAATTTAGCGTGAAAATCATGATGATTCAATGCGAACAGAGATATAACCGGCAGTCCAATTATTTTTTTTGGATAAAAGACGTGTTTAGTGGGTTCTGTGTGTAATCATTCCAATCAAGTTCCCGATGGGTTATTTTTCAGAATTAGTTCCAATTAAGGCATCAATAACATCCCTTCATATCCGCTTCACTTCATAAACTATTCTTGATATTACTTATTTCAGAACAAACCTATTTGATCCTCAGAAAATAATTTATCCATTTAAAAGTTTTTCAGACATAATAGACTTATCATCAAATTTTCAAAACTCACGACACGTGTAGTGTGATGTAAAGACGTATATCAGCTATAGTTAACTTCAAAGGAGAGTTATCTTTCAGGTTTTCAAAATCTAAAAATAAAATTTAGTTATTCTTATCTTATCAAACAAAACCGTTGAAATGTTGAATCTGAGTTCTCCCACTAGCTAACTTGACGAAAAAGTTTTTATGTTTTTAGAAAATTTTCTGATTTTTATGGATTTTAGTATGCAGATGCAAAATATACATATGAATGCGAAGGTTAGAAATGCGTACCGAGCGTACCCCTAAACTTAAACTGGACAGTGTCCTCACTGTCATTGCATGAAGAAATCATTGAAGGGTCAAAATTGTCGGTTAGATATACACATTTTTTTTAAAAAGAAAATTGTTAAAAATGAATATGCACCGGACAAGAATATCCACATATATATACAAAATGGTATATACATACCCCCAAATTTATTTGAAACAGTGTCCACTGTTTTGGCTGGATAACCGAAGTTTGGTGGTAGGCAGAGGAAGATTATGCAGGGTAAACCGGCTCCTGTAAGACCAGGAGCTCCTCTGTTGGTTCGACGCTAAGGTAGGGTTTTAGTCTGTGTCCGTTTACTTTGAAAAATGAATCGTCCTTCGGATTCTCCAAATCCACAGCGCCATGCGGATACACATTCTGCACAAAATATGGCCCTTTCCAGCGAGATCTGAGCTTACCTGGATAGAAATGTAGCCGGGTGTCGTAAAGTAGTACCTGTTGACCAGGTGCGAATGTTTTGCGCAAAAGGTGTTTATCGTGAAACACCTTCGTTCGGTTCTTAACGACAACCGCGTTTTTGTAAGCCTCATCCCGAAGCTTGCTCAATTCGTTCAACTGCAGCTTCCGATGGCTGCCCGCATCTTCGAGAGACAGATTCAGCTCCTTTATCGCCCAAAATGCGCGATACTTTATTTCCACAGGAAGGTGGCAAGCCTTTCCGTAAATAAGCCGATAGGGAGACATGCCAAGATCGGTCTTATAAGCAGTTTGAAATGCCCAAAGGGCATCAGTGAGTTTTAACGACCAATCTTTACGGTTCTTGGAAACCGTCTTCTCCAGTATCTGTTTGATTTGCCGATTTGAAACTTCGGCTTGCCCACAGGTTTGGGGGTGATTGGGCGTAGATAACTTATGATTAATGGAATATTTCTGCATCAAGGCCTCGAAAGTCTTATTGCAGAAATGAGTTCCATTGTTGCTAATGATCGCTCGGGGGTGTCCAAACCGGGAGAAAATGTTTTCCTTAAGAAATCTAACGACAACCTTGTTGTTGTTATTCCGGCTGGGCACAGTCTCGACCCACTTAGAGAAATAATCAACAGCGAGAAGGATGTACAAGTTTCCAAAAGAGCTGGGAAACGGCCCCATGAAATCAATCTCCCAAACATCGAAAATCTCCACAACCAAGATTGGTTGGAGCGGCATCTCGTTTCTCCTGGATATCCAGCCCAAGTGTTGGTACTGGGAGCAAGTCTTGCAGTAGGTATGAGTGTCTTTGAAGAGTTGTGGCCAGTAGAAACCACACTGCAAGATCTTCTTGGCTGTCTTTCTGGGGCCAAAATGCCCGTCACATACTTGATCGTGGCAAAACGACAGCACACTCTTGAATTTATCGTTAGGGACACACCGACGAATAATCTGGTCGGGACAGTACATGAACAGATAGGGTTCGTCCCAGTAAAAGTGTTTTACTTGGGATAAGAATCAAAGTCTGTCCTGACTTGACCATTCAGTTGGTAGTAATCCTGTGGCCAAATAGTTCACAATATCTGCGAACCAGGGTTCGCAAGATACTGTCAAGAGCTGTTCATCCGGAAAAACGTCGTTGATCGGAATTTGAAGCGACGACGAAGAAGGAAATTGTGAGATATGGTCGGCGACTACGTTTTCACATCCTCTTTTGTCCTTGATGACAAGGTCAAACTCTTGCAGCAAGAGGATCCAACGTATCAGCCGAGATTTTGCATCCTTCTTTGCAAAAAGATGGCGTAGAGCAGAATGGTCCGTGTAGACGATGACTGGAGAGCTGATGAGGTAGGGCCTGAACTTTTCTAAAGCAAATACAACAGCCAAGAATTCCTTCTCGGTTGTTGTGCAGTTCAGTTGGGCGTCGTTCAGGGTTCGGCTAGCATAGTAGATTACGTACGGCATCTTGTCGATGTGTTGTCCAAGGACAGTGTTGGAGATAGTGCCCTCAGAGTCAATTATTGGATCACAGGCACGTGATTGCAATGATTGAGGGAGGACCTATCCCGGTAGGACAGTCTTACTCGAGATGATAGTTTGCTATCTGGTTTACCTTTATCATCGTGTACTGCTTCAGGTGACCTTACAGGTCGCTATTACACGCTGATAGAGCCCCTAGGATTCTTGCTTGACTGCCGGCAGTATGATGGCGATCATATACGTGAGAGCTGGTGGTCCATAAGCACATCCTTAAAAGGTCCCTAGTCGTGGGAGTTTCGAGACAGGGCATCGATTCTCCAGAGTAGACTAGTGTATACAGTCGAGACCCCGACGAGGGGCGGTGGCCGGTCTCATAAGCCACTGGTGTCAATTGGTTCACCTAAGATGTATACAGGTGCTCATTGAGTTATGAGTACACCGGACAGGACTCGCCGGGAACCTGCTAGTTGGTCTTATACCAGATGTCAGATAGCAGTTCCCTGGTGACATGTGTACAGGTTAGTTCATCGATCTGAGATCGTCATTTGTCTCGTGTGAGTTCATACTGTGCTTTGATTACTACCCTACCACGGCTCAAAGGAGTCGTGCAAACAGGTTTTAGTTGGGTACAGTCCCGAGCCACATGGAGGCAGTGAGCGGATCTGCAGGGGTTCGTCTCTCCCGGTATTGGGGGTGAGGTCGCGCTGTGTCTAGGAGAGCCATTACACAAAGCCCTCGGCCGAGGCAGGAGATTTACTGGTAGGTATTCCAGTAGTATCTCAGGGTGTTCTGGGCTACACTCCGACACGACTTGTACCGCTTTTGGGGGTCTGACTTTTACCAACCCCCTAGGCCCGACATGCGATACTCATAGACGAACGGACCGGACTGTACGGATATTGTCACTGACAGGCTCAGTAGGGTGTCAGGATGAGTTCGCTCATCGACGTCCCTTTTGGTCAATAGCTGGTGGCCCGTCACGTATTGACTAATACCTCTGACGTGCTAGCGGTTAAATCCACAGCCATAGTATTGACGAGTCTTTAGAGTCCACCACACTTTCAGTTACTCAAGCTTTCGGGCGAAACGCTGTAGAGGCCGTATGGAGATATGGCAGGGTCCGATCAGATACGTGCGGTATTGCACGGATCAGGATCGGACAGTTTTGTACAAGTGGCCGTATAGTTATATGGCAGGGTTCGATCTGATACGTACGGTATTGCACGGATCAGGATCGAACGGATATTACTAGCCGGCTTTGGTTTAAGCCGGATCCTAGTTTAGTACAGTGTAGATTTTGTCTCATTGCATTTGTATCCGGACGGAATACAGATGCGGGTGTGTATGCACAGTATCGGGGTTTTCCTGTAATTTATTACGGGACCAGTTTTCTGGAGTTGCCAGTTTGCATTCCGTTCCGGCCGGTTTTCCTTTGTTCTTTCCCGGCCGGACTTTTCCGATGGAGGGTGTTATTTGCAAGTTTGCAAATAACATGTTGTGGAGGGTTTTCTTGCATATGTTTTGATTATGATGGCATCTTTTCTTTTCAACCATCATTTGATTCTCTTTTAATCACTAAAAGGTGATTAGAGTTTGATGTGAGATTGTGATGATGAGGTTTGGATATGGTCACCTTTCTCTTTCTCCTACACTCACCTCCCTTCTTGTTATGGTTGGGATTTTCATTCCTCCACCATATTATTCTCACTAGATGGAAGAAGGGTTCACTTGAGAGAAAAAGAATGAGAGAGTTCATTTTGTGATGTGTGGAATTCTTCATTTCATCTTCTTCTTGCTAGAAAATTGAAAGCACCAATTTTCTTTACCTCTTCCTCCATCCATCAATGGCAACAACATAACCCCAAAGAGACAAGCATCTTCTACACTACATTCTACAGCATCTCTTGGGCATGTCGACTTGCCGGCTTCATGCCCGAGTTGCCTCGGTATTGAGGCGGGAGCCCGTAAAAGACGCAGGCGATGTGGTGCCCTTCCGGCGAGGAGGCGACGATGTGGAGACAAGACTTTCCGCGGGAGATCGGGACGATGAAGAGAAGACCGGAGGACTCGGATCACTTGGTATACTTCTCTTCCCATCTCTTGTTTGCTAGCATTAGGTTAATGGTTACGATCCGGGTTTTCATTGTCCGCGGTAGCGCCAGTTTGAAAGTTAAGAAAATTTTGATTCCGCATTTTGGCCTCGGATAGACGGCCGGGGCGCTGCCGTGGCGCAACATGGTATCAGAGCCACGCCATTAACCTTGCCTAGCTTGTTCTAATGCGTTTTGCTTATCCGATCGACCGAAATTCCAAAAACCGCGTTTTTGCATGCATCAGTTTTCTGTCGATTTTTTCCGGGCTCTAAAAATTTTTCAGGTGATTGCAGAATGATGTACAGAACATTCTAAGAGTTCTCTAAAAATTTGGGCTCGTGAACAGTTCATAACGCCGCGGAACCGCGGCCAAATCCATGCTTGGGCCGCGGTTCCGCCGCGACTTGGACTGTTCAGTCCCCCAAAATTTTGCAGAATGCTTAAGTGTTGAAAATGGGGGTTTTGGAATATTATTTTTGGGCCCAGAATTTCTGTGAGTACTACAGTATTACTTGTGGGGCCCACTTGATAAATTTGATCGATCGGATATTTTAAACACATTATTTCACAGTATTTACATTATATCTGCGACCGTGAATGTCACTTGATCGGTAAATCCCGTCTAACTTCTATAGCCCGGTTAGACGGATTTGCGAACGTGACTTTCACGTTGATGTTCTATGTTTATGCTGTGTTGTTGCGGATCGGTCATGGGGGATAGCCTGGATGCAATGCTAGTACAGTTTTGTTGCATTTTGTACATTTGATATTGCGGGGCGAGCGTCCGACACGTGGACTGCCGTCACTGCCTGTTTGTATTATTCTTTTGGGGCACGATCTGGTTGCGGTCGATGTACCCGTTGTATGTATATTTTACTTTCTGTACTAGGATTACCCCGCGGAGGGGTGCACGGATAGCCGGGTTCTAGAGGGCAACGGGCCCGCATCTCATGGCATTGAGACGGAGGGGCTTCACTCTAGGATTGGCAGGCTATTCGCCGCACTCGTAGGGGGTACAGGTTGACCCAGGAGGGGTGCCCAAGTTACCGGATTCCATGAAGTGCTGGGTGGTCCATTCACGGTGCTGAAGGGGGCTGCCTCGCTTCAGGTTTTGACGGGTGACTTTCCGCGCCCGTAGGGGTCTAGGATTTCATTGCACAGGCTATCCACACGACCAGGGGAACGTCGGGTTTCAGCAGCGGCTCTGTGAAACCCGGGGATCCCAGATATCTGTATTGTTCTGTGATGCTGTACTTTTCTGTGATGTTGCATTTTATCACGCCTTGAGCGAATATAATATATTGGTATATATATTAGTAGATGTTGTATATGTTTTGCATCCGCGCTAGTCCAGTCCCCGCTCTGTCGTTAGTTAAGTAACCTAACGGGTGATGACGGGACCCAGTGGCGAATGCGGATGGAATATACGTACATCAGTATATTTTCGTTCTTTGTGGTGTGATCAATTGATGGGACTGCGTTGATTCGGATCAATGCAAGATAAACAAACCTATTCTGATGTTGTTGGAACATTTTTCAAAAAGCTGTTATTGCAAGGACGTTCACTTTTGTTTTGCATCGTGGTATTCATTTGGAATATCCTGCTCCTCAGTCGACGAGGCAAGGGCCGAGATCCCTTCACCGGGAGTGACCCCTTGGACAGAAGTTTGCGTCAGGGCATTAACTTCACTATAGCCGATTACTTTTGCTTTGCATCGTGATATTCAGTTGGAATATCCTGCACCTCATTCTACGGGGAAAGAGCCGTGATCCCTTCACCGGGAGTGACCTCTTTAGTAAAGGTTTTCGTCACTATATTTTTATAAAAGGCTATGCAGTTTCTTCAACGATATCAAGTTCATTACGTTAAAAGTTTTTTGCCAAAAACTAGACGTAGCCCTCCGTCATTTCTTACAAGTATTACTTAGTATTCGTGCTGCGTTTGTTGACTGTGTCAAGGCGTAGTGTGCGGTAGCTAAGTAGTGTTTGTTTGCAGCATATTAATGGGATTGGTTAGGACAGTCGTGCGGCCTTGTTGACTGTGTCAAGGGCTCGTACGGATGGGTTTAATGCAATCCAGGATAATGACGGGTTGAACTTGACTAGGACTCTTTGATTTGTTGACTGTGTCAAGGTCACTTGAGTCCTAGGGGTAAAAATCACATCGGGAGTTTCAAAAGAACTGAAACTTGCCAGGCATGCGCATACCTTCTGAAGTGTGGTGACTTGAGTGGATTCCGTCAAGTTATCATGCGATGATAGTTGGATCCCGATTCCCACTGATGAGTTAGTTTACTCCTCGGGTGACCCCGACTAATTCTTCTTTCAGCTTTGGAGGAGAATTTGAGGTACAGTGGGAGGTTTCCTGATTAGATAAATTGGTAACCATTCTGATCTAGGTTAGAGTGCACGCTGAGTGTTTCTTTTCTCTCTCTCTGGCAGCGACCATTGACCCGACCCTAAGACTATGACTCAGTAACCAAGTTGACCGAACCTTCTTAACACAGGTTTTTGGATTGTCAGAGTTGCAGACCTCATTGCCACTCCTACTTTTACCCTTTTCTCCAGGACACCCCGTATTACTACGAACGTCCACTTCCATTGGACAAAACCATCGTATGGTTATATACGAACTCGAAGGACTTCGAGGATGGTTTCTGGTTCTGGAGAAAACGAATAGGATTATTCAGTTGTCTTTTCTTTTCACCTTCTCTCATTGCGAGTACTCCTTGGTTTAGGAGATAGTACACCTATTACGCAAATTGGATAGTCTTCTTCCAAACCTTAGGCTGGTGCCGACCGGTAGGGAATGAAGAAAACCAATTAGCATAACGATGGTGTGCAGAAGGTATTAAGTTAAGACAAAGCAAGGGATTAGTAAAAGGGCAAAGTAAATTGCGACTGCTATTCACGACCGAACCAAGTATTTCTTCGCCAATCCTAAATCACCTTTGTATTTCTCCAGGACACTCCGTATCACTACGAAGATCCACAGTTTATTTGGATACTCCATCGTATGGTTATATACGAACTCGAAAGGAACTTGTTCCTGTTCGGGGATGGATTCTGATTCAGGAGAAATAGGAATAAGGTTTATTCGGTTGTCTTTTATCTTCACCTTCTCTCGCTTTGCGAGTGCTCCTAGGATTAGGACAGTACACCTTTTATGCTTATTGGATAGTCTTCTTCCAAACCATAGGCTGGTGCCGAACGGTAGGGAAGGAAGAAAACCATTTGGCCTAAAAGGGTGTGCAGACGGTAATGACTAAAGACATATAAAGGGATTTGGACAAATGGCAAAGAGATATACGGTTACAGTTGTGAATCTGGATAATGGAAGAGGCATTACTAAGAATACCGGAATACCCCACCGAAACATTTCAATGTTTCAGTTTCACTGTGTAATGTTAAAAGAAAACTGATTTCCCGATTAGATACCTACTCCAGGGTATGTATTTACCAGGTATGATTCTCACATCTGTATGGTTTTACAGATGATGAGTAGGAGTAAGTTATTTGGAATAGGGTGATCATCCTCATTATATCGGGATTCGTTGTAATCGGTGATATTTGAGGAGATCATCTGGGCTGTTTGCCGGTCGGCAAATATTTGGTTTTGAATATCCGCTGTTGTGCACCAATTTCAAATTGATATATCTGTACGTCTATTTTCATAGAGTGAGATATACCTTTTGATATTATGTCGATGACATTTACCTATATCAGTGGATGGTTAGGTAAGGAGCATTAAACAGCGGTGTAATTCTTCTTAACCATAAGTACAGTTTTCAACCTACGACGCACAGTGAAAGAGTTGTTAGACTCAGCGGACTTATACAGAGTATTGTATGTTGTCCAGTGTCCATTAGGACAGAGGGGTTGGTCCTCATACTATATTCTGTTTACTTTTAACTTCTCTAGTTGTTAGACATGTGTTTCGTAGGAACACAGGGTCTAAGTTTTGAAGAGTTATAGGTATTTAAATAGAGTAGAGAACCAGGTGTAGCAAGTATCGGGATTCTTCAAAGTGATCGAAGATGTAGATACTTGTGTATGGTGTTCAGTTGATAGTAATGATTAAGAGAGCTAGCTTCTCTTTCAGGTTACTCATAATTGGAAACATTCCTAAGTTGAATAACGCTGATCGGCCTCCTTCCATTCAGTTGACATGCACTGGTGACAGTTGCATGATTTGAATCTGGTTCAATTAAATCAGTGCCTCTGTTTCTATATTGGATATAGAACAGTTCATATCTTGACATTGTTAAGGTACGGGGAGTTTTCCGGCTTATGATTAAAACCAGACACTGGACAACTCAAGGCACGTTTCTGTAATGGCTGTTTGTGGGTTGACCCAGGCTATGACGAGGGTTGGCTTTCTACCATCTGGCAGATCAATAGAAATATTGTTTTAGACTCGCCACAGTTTTATTAAAAATGGATTTTTCAAAAACAGTAGTAGGAGTATGGTAGAACTGGAAGTGATTCCAGAACCGCAAACGATTACTGAAGATTTGATAAGGAACATAAAGATTCAATCTGATTTGACATTCCATTGGCCACTCCGCAGATAAGGTGGGTAACTTCAGGCACCCGAGAGGTACTCCGGTAGCCTCAAGGACGGTGACAGGGAAGTTCTTGTTTACCCACACTCGCCATTGTTGTTGTTCCAGGCTGCGAGACCCGGCAGGAGGATGAGTATAGCGTCGTTCTAAACTAGCTTTAGAAGTGCACGTCTATATGACTCTGCCAGAGGGTTGTCGTAGTCAGTGGGAGCAGCGGAAGCATTGGTGGACATCAGGCTTATGTCTATTTATAGACTAAAGCAGATATAGCGGAGATAGATCATCTATTTCTGATGTGACAGTCATAGGTTTGACGTCATCAGAATAGGGGATGGATCTGTTAAGAAGGTAGTAGGGTGTGATGCCCTGGTTTTGGATGACATACACAGAGTAGGGAAGGAAACTCCTATACTACGATCGGTTATACTTTGGTTGTCACACAGTGGTTTCTCCACACAGGACTTGGACATTATATCAGACATACTGGTTACTAGATCTATGGTTTTAGATCTAGATTTGGGTGGTTTCCCAATCTGGGTACTTAGACAGCATTCTAAGAGTATTTAGAATGAACGACTCCTGGCATGGTAGTGTACCTGCAGGTAATGGAGTCACCCTCTCTAAAGGTGTCTTACAGACTAAAGGGGAGAGAGATGTGCATGATTGGCAGATCACTTGCTTAGGCAATTGAGTCAATCATGAGATGTCAAGTACCACGCCAGATGTTGTTCTTGCACTAGATGCAATAAGTTGACATTGATCCAATCCTGGAGAAACAGTCGGAAGCATTTTTAGAACATAAGTGGATGTTCTAGGGATATGATAACGACAGCCTCATTTGGGAGACAGTTATCATTCCAGGCTTCCAAGGTGACATGGACGACAAGGAGGTTGTCAGAGTTATAGTTTTCCTTCTGACGAGGGGCAGTATTTTGGACAGGTGGTCCAAGGCAATACTGAGGGTGGCATGGCGTAGGATACTGATTAAGTTCAGTTGACGATACAGTCTAAGAAGTTTGGATTTGGAGTTCATTTATGAGCTAGGTCCCATCAGACATCCAGACATTCTAAGACAGGTATTGCTCATTTCGGGAGATGGCTTTCTCCGCGAACTTGAGATATAGAGAGACATAGAAAGAAACATCACAGCGGATCCACTAACTGAGGCTATTCATCGAACGCAAAAGTTTCGCAAACGAGCTTTGTGAGACTGACCAGTAGAGGAGTTGGGTGTTCGGTATCACACGGGCTGTGAGTATGCGACATCGCAATAATTAGCCTTGAGTGCAAGTGGGAGATTGTTGGAGATAGTGCCCTCAGAGTCAATTATTGGATCACAGGCACATGATTGCAATGATTGAGGGAGGACCTATCCCGGTAGGACAGTCTTACTCGAGATGATAGTTTGCTATCTGGTTTACCTTTATCATCGTGTACTGCTTCAGGTGACCTTACAGGTCGCTATTACACGCTGATAGAGCCCCTAGGATTCTTGCTTGACTGCCGGCAGTATGATGGCGATCATATACGTGAGAGCTGGTGGTCCATAAGCACATCCTTAAAAGGTCCCTAGTCGTGGGAGTTTCGAGACAGGGCATCGATTCTCCAGAGTAGACTAGTGTATACAGTCGAGACCCCGACGAGGGGCGGTGGCCGGTCTCATAAGCCACTGGTGTCAGTTGGTTCACCTAAGATGTATATAGGTGCTCATTGGGTTATGAGTACACCGGACAGGACTCGCCGGGAACCTGCTAGTTGGTCTTATACCAGATGTCAGATAGCAGTTCCCTGGTGACATGTGTACAGGTTAGTTCATCGACCTGAGATCGTCATTTATCTCGTGTGAGTTCCCACTGTGCTTTGATTACTACCCTACCACGACTCAAAGGAGTCGTGCAAACAGGTTTTAGTTGGGTACAGTCCCGAGCCACATGGAGGCAGTGAGCGGATCTGCAGGGGTTCGTCTCTCCCGGTATTGGGGGTGAGGTCGCGCTGTGTCTAAGAGAGCCATTACACAAAGCCCTCGGCCGAGGCAGGAGATTTACTGGTAGGTATTCCAGTAGTATCTCAGGGTGTTCTGGGCTACACTCCGACACGACTTGTACCGCTTTTGGGGGTCTGACTTTTACCCAACCCCCTAGGCCCGACATGCGATACTCATAGACAAACGGACCGGACTGTACGGATATTGTCACTGACAGGCTCAGTAGGGTGTCAGGATGAGTTCGCTCATCGACGTCCCTTTTGGTCAATAGCTGGTGGCCCGTCACGTATTGGCTAATACCTCTGACGTGCTAGTGGTTAAATCCACAGCCATAGTATTGACGAGTCTTTAGAGTCCACCACACTTTCAGTTACTCAAGCTTTCGGACGAAACACTGTAGAGGCCGTATGGAGATATGGCAGGGTCCGATCAGATACGTGCGGTATTGCACGGATCGGGATCAGACAGTTTTGTACTAGTGGCCGTATAGTTATATGGCAGGGTTCGATCTGATACGTACGGTATTGCACGGATCAGGATCGAACGGATATTACTAGCCGGCTTTGGTTTAAGCCGGATCCTAGTTTAGTACAGTGTAGATTTTGTCTCATTGCATTTGTATCCGGACGGAATACAGATGCGGGTGTGTATGCACAGTATCGGGGTTTTCCTGTAATTTATTACGGGACCAGTTTTCTGGAGTTGCCAGTTTGCATTCCGTTCCGGCCGGTTTTCCTTTGTTCTTTCCTGGCCGGACTTTTCCGATGGAGGGTGTTATTTGCAAGTTTGCAAATAACATGTTGTGGAGGGTTTTCTTGCATATGTTTTGATTATGATGGCAACTTTTCTTTTCAACCATCATTTGATTCTCTTTTAATCACTAAAAGGTGATTAGAGTTTGATGTGGGATTGTGATGATGAGGTTTGGATATGGTCACCTTTCTCTTTCTCCTACACTCACCTCCCTTCTTGTTATGGTTGGGATTTTCATTCCTCCACCATATTATTCTCACTAGATGGAAGAAGGGTTCACTTGAGAGAAAAAGAATGAGAGAGTTCATTTTGTGATGTGAGGAATTCTTCATTTCATCTTCTTCTTGCTAGAAAATTGAAAGCACCAATTTTCTTTACCTCTTCCTCCATCCATCAATAGCAACAACATAACCCCAAAGAGACAAGCATCTTCTACACTACATTCTACAGCATCTCTTGGGCATGTCGACTTGCCGGCTTCATGCCCGAGTTGGCTCGGTATTGAGGCGGGAGCCCGTAAAAGACGCAGGCGATGTGGTGCCCTTCCGGCGAGGAGGCGACGATGTGGAGACAAGACTTTCCGCGGAAGATCGGGACGATGAAGAGAAGACCGGAGGACTCGGATCACTTGGTATACTTCTCTTCCCATCTCTTGTTTGCTAGCATTAGGTTAATGGTTACGATCCGGGTTTTCATTGTCCGCGGTAGCGCCAGTTTGAAAGTTAAGAAAATTTTGATTCCACATTTTGGCCTCGGATAGACGGCCGGGGCGCTGCCGTGGCGCAACAGACAGCACCGATGGCAAAGTCAGATGCATCGCACATAATCTTAAATGGGTGCGTCCAGTCAGGAGAAGAAAGAACGGGAGCAGAAGTGAGTGAGCTTTTTAATGACTCGAACGCAGTCACACAGCTCGAGTTGAAGTCGAATGTCGTGTCCTTGGCCAGCAAAAGATTCAAGGGCTTAACAATCTTGCTAAAGTCCATGATGAACCGTCTATAGAAACCGGCATGGCCAAGGAAGGCTCGGATGTCTCTGACGCATATGGGAGGAGGGAGATTGGAAATGACTTCAATCTTCGCTTTATCTACCTCAATGCCATTTTGCGAGATGATATGTCCTATGACAATACCTTCACGCACCATGAAGTGGCATTTCTCCTAATTTAAAGCGAGGTTCTTGTCCTTACACCGGGTAAGGACAGCGTCGAGATGCAGTAAACACTCATCAAAGGAATCGCCGAAAATGGAGAAATCATCCATGAAGATCTCCAAGAATTTTTCCACCATGTCTGAGAAGATTCCCATCATACACCACTGGAAGGTAGAGGGCGCATTGCATAACCCAAAGGGCATGCGACGATATGCAAACGTGCCGAAAGGACAAGTGAATGGGGTCTTGTCCTGGTCTTTTTCGGCGATGGGAATCTGATTATAGCCGGAGTAGCCATCAAGAAAGCAGTAGTACTCGTGTTCAGCCAATCTTTCAAGCATCTGGTCAATGAAAGGCAGCGGAAAGTGGTCTTTCCGCGTTGCGGCGTTGAGTTTTCTATAATCGATGCATACTCGCCACCCAGTCTGGGTGTGAGTAGGGATTAACTCGTTCGCCTCATTGGTTATGACCGTTATGCCTGATTTCTTGGGGACAACGTGAATGGGGCTAACCCACTGGCTATCAGAGATAGGGTAAATGATACTACTATCTAGACACTTTACGATCTCCTTTTTTACAGCCTCCTTCATGACTGGGTTGAGTCGCCTTTGTGGATCCCTGGCTGATTTGGAATCATCCATCAGATGAATGTGATGTTCAACGATCAGGGGACTAATCCCCTTGATGTCCGCCATTGACCAGCCAAAAGCTTTCCTATTGCTGTGCAAGACCGTAAGAAGGGCTTTCTCTTGCTCTGGAGCTAGAGAAGCCGAGATGATAACAGGAAGGGTCTCGTTCTCACCCAAGTAAGCGTACTTAAGGTGAGACGGCAATGGCTTGAGTTCGAGCGTTGGAGGTGAAACGATTGAAGGCAAGATTGGTGAAAAAGTCTCGAACTCAAAAGATTCCAGCAGAGGTTCAAAATGAGTGTAAGCAACCGAGTTGGATGGTTTAGGTAACTCATCCGGAAATTCGAAGGATTCAAACTTGGGTGGTGACTGGCCAAGATCGTTCGAGAAAGTGAAACACTCGTAGTCATTGTCGGGCGCAGAAGCAGCAACAGGTTCAAAGAGGGGCGCACTAGTGGCGTCAAGATTGCTGTGATCGAACAAAAACTCCTCGAATTCACAGTCCTTTGGGGTGATCTCCTGGATTGAACAAACGTCTAGTATATGAGCATTAGGTTCGGAGGGCTGATTCCCCAACCTAAAAATGTTGAGTTCAATTGTCATGTTTCTAAAAGATAGGTTCATCGAACCATTTCGACAATTGATCACTGCATTTGAGGTTGCAAGGAATGGGCGACCGAGTATCACCGGAATTTGATTCCGGGGGTTAGCTACAGGCCGTGTGTCCAAAACAATGAAGTCAACGGGGAATATGAAGTCCCCAACCTTGATTAACACATCCTCTAGCTCATCCCTAGGATGGGTGATCGATCGGTCGACCATTTAGAGAGTACAGTGTGTGGGTTTCAGCTCTCCTACACCTAGCTGCTCATATACTGAGTACGGAAGCAGGTTAACACTGGCACCAAGATCCAAAAGTGCGCGGTTGATGTTCTTATCCCCAATGGTAATAGAAATCGTAGGACAGCCAGGGTCCTTCCGTTTTTGAGGTAAAGATTGGGTAAGAGCATCACTTACAGCACTAGCTAAGAAAACTTTCTTGGGTACCTGAGATTTCCTCTTTTTCGTGCACAAGTCCTTTAAGATTTTTGCGTAGGAAGGGACTTGTTGGACAACATCTAAAAGGGGAATGTTAATGTTAACCTGCTTAAACAACTCCAGAACCTTCTCCATATGTGGATTCTGTTTATTGGACCTCAACCGGTTTGGAAATGGAACGTTTTTAAAATTGGTTGAGTCCAATGCTTGTGGAGGAGATTGTGGAGTTGGAACGGATCCCAGAACTGGAGTTTTCGTGGAGTGAGAAGTGGGTCCGTTCAGAGCAGAAGAAGAAGAAGAGCCTTTTGAAGAATGAAGAATAGGCCCAGAAGATGAGGAAGGAGAAGAAGAAGACGAAGCGGCCGGGGTGTCATTATCCTCAATTGTTGTGCCGATATTGTTGTGCAGCATCCTTCTAGATCTCAATGTAGTCACGGCACTCACATTATGGTTCTGTTGTTCAAGAGCAACATGCATATTATGTGGGTGACCAGTATTTGGGAGTGGTTGAGATGGAAACTTCCCCTTTTCTCGCTCGCTTAACGCCGCATTCATCTGTGCAATCTGGGCTTCGATGGTCTTGATGCTTTACCCGTGTGCAGCAGTGTGTTGCACCAACGACTGAATAGACGATTGGATGTTTGCAGTGGATTGTGTCGATTGTTTAACGAACGCCTCCAGACTTCGTTCTAGCGAGGAAACCTTATCGTTGTTTGACGGAACAAAGTTGTTTTGAGGAAAAGAATTGTTGGGTGCAAAGTTGTTCGTCTGATTTTGAAAAGGTTGGGGTTGGAAGGGCTGCTGAAATTGATGTTGAGTTTTTTGTTGAGCTTGTTGTTGCGGCGGAGGGGGCCTTTGGAAATTGTTGCCTTGGAATTGATGCTGGTTCTGATTCCAGGCGAAGTTGGGGTGGTTCCTCCAATCGGGATTGTAGGTGGAAGAGTATGGATCGTTTCTTGGTCTTTGCTGAAATGCAGCATTAACCTGATCCTGTCCTTGAGATGGTGGATTGTAAGGACACTCTTCGGTTAGGTGAGATGGATCGGAACAACAAGCACAAATGGTACGAAGGGGAAGAACAGGGGCAGGAGCAGGAGATGAAAATTTTCTTTCTATCGCTTCAAGTTTTCTCGTTCTTGCAGCCATTTCGGCTTTCATTGCAATAGAGACATCGAGTTGGAGAATGCCTACCCTAGACTGACCAGTAGAAGTAGAGGAAGAAGAAGAAGTACTTGGTCTGGTGCTCTCCCATTGAAGCGTTTTTTCCACAAGGTCGTCGAAGAATTGCCATGCTTCTTCGTCAGATTTCGATAGGAAGTGGCCTTGACAAATTGTTTCCAACAACTGCTTGGTTGCTGGATTCAGGCCCTCGTATAAAGTTTGGCAAAGTTGCCATTTCTCAATACCATGGTGAGGGCACTGAACAAGAAGGTCTTTATACCGGTCAAAGCACTTCCAAAAAGGTTCAGTAGGAAGCTGGGCAAATTGGTTGATTTCGTTATGGATCCTCGCGGTTTTATGATTTGGATAGAATTTCTTGAGAAACGCTTTCACAAACTCGTCCCAACTGGTTATGGAGTGGGAAGCAGTGCTATACAGCCACTTTCAGCAAGATCGTACAAAGCGAACGGAATGACCCGTAGCCGTATAGCATCGTCTGACAGCTGGGTCGTTTTCATCATGGCACAAACATTCTGGAACTTGTTGATGAAGATATAGGCATCTTCAGATTCAAGCCTATGAAAAGCATGTTAATGAAGTGGGGCTTAATTTCAAAATTATCCCCATTGGCCGGTGGAAGGGAAAGACAGGTGGGAAGTGCAGAGCGGGTGGGATAGAAACGATCCTGGAGCGTGATTCGCTGTGGCGCTACAACAGGCGGTGGTTGTGGGTTATTCGCATCCATAGGAGGGGAATCAATCCCGGGGGAGTTGAAAGGATGTTAGGATTAAATCCTGACATCGCATAAGAAGAAGTTGGTGATAGTGAAGGTGAGGAAGTGTGAACAGAATCCCGGTCAACGTTGGAGTTGGCCGGCAAAGGTAAGGGTGAAAGAGGCATGGAAGGAGTTTCGATGTCTGAGTCGATCGCGTAGTCGGTAGCGACTAACGTAACGCGGACTAGGCGGGCGCTAGTGTCCCGAGTCCAACCGGACATACACTAAACGAGTTTAGTGTAGTCCAAGCGGAGAAAGGTGAGGATAAGAAAACGTTTCTGGAGAAATACGATGGGAGGTGGGTGAAAAAAAAAATGGGATTCTGGCGACAAAGGGCAAGTTTTTATAAAAGTTTTTGTTTTGCGTTTTTTTTTCTTTTTAGAAATAGATTTACAGAAATATGTACGGACTTACGGCTTCAAACAATCACAGACAAAATATGCACAATCACACCTAGATCTAGGGTCACCTAGGTCAGCTAGACAGCTCCTAACTGTTCCAAAGGGCTAGAAATAGGACCTCAAACCGTCTCTTCTCCGCCAATTGCGGCCAGGTAAATACCAGGTAAGTGGAAGGCTCCCCACTACGTAAGTAGTGATTTTAATTAAGTAACCACTTGCCTTAGACGCACTTGCCTAGACACCGCAAAGTCAGGATAGGATAAACGGTCGATGCCTACAACCAGTCCTCTGTCCTATTGAGCGCGACGTCCTTAGGGCTGAGTCTAGTATTTTTTAATTAAATAATGGTCAATGCATATGCCTTTTGTGATTTCTGGGGTCCTGGGAAGGGTGATGAAATCCCCACCCAAACTGGATTGGTTTCAAGCCCCTTAAAGTCCGATTAAAATATGCAAAGCGGTAACAATCAATTTCAATCAATTTTTTTATTTTTTTAGCGCGGCGCAAAGAATCCTGCCCAAAACAATTTATTGGAAGGGGGAAGAGAGTTTGCGCAAAGAATGCTGCAGAAAACACAGTTCAATGGAGTTCAGAGGAGTCGGGAAGAGGGCAGAAAGACTCACAGGGAATTTTGGTTGCTGATGTCAGCAAACAGCCGCGGTTCCGCAGCCAGACACGTTCTTATGCCGCGGTTCCGCGGCAAGAAAGTGGAATTGGGCCTTCAAATTCCTGGACAGTGCTGGGTCGGGTGTCCTCTTCTTGTTTGGAGCTCCTAAATCTTGATTTGCTCACTGGGTTTGCTCCAGAATTTTACAGTAGACCATTGGTTCCGTCTTGATCACCCGCGGTGTAGCCGCGAGTTATGGGTCTAACTTCCCATGTCTTTAGCACTGAACTCGACCTTCTTTTTACCCTGCACACTTGCACAAAAACTAATCAAAAATAACAAGATGATTTTTACAATATATATATATATTCGGTTATATTCACAAATTAACCCGAAATTACACAAAGAAATAAACTACCGTCTCCCTGGCAACGGCGCCATTTGATTGTTAGAGTTTATGCGTGCTTAGTTAATTACCGCAATCAAGACGGTTTCGCTTGGTAGCTAGCCGGTTGAGTACGGGTCGTCCGCAGGGAGATGGGAATCTTTTTCTATGTGCTTTAACGAGTTAAGTCCAAATGTCCAGATTTGTTTAAGATTAACTATGTGCTAAAATGTATATAAAGAGAGCTTGTTAGGGTTAGGATTAGGTTAGTTTGAGATAGGAGTCGCTCACTTCTTTCGTTGCCACTCTTAATATTGGTCTTACGGTAATCGGCAACAACGGGGATTAGCACGACTAGGAAGGAACTTGCGAGTATAAGCTAGGCTTTCCAACGCTTAGTTTTTTCCTTTTGGTCCTTGTCCGTCCGTTCTTGGCTCTTAGCCTTAACCTCCGGTTAATTCAACCACAACCGGTCTCACTAAGGAATCACCGCTATCATGTAGGATAGGGTGCCGTAGGGAGCGGATTGTGGTTCAATTAACGGGAGTCCGAATTAAGATGTTGGGCAAGAAAAGAGTGAGAGAGAATTCCTTCTCTCAAAATTTCCTTATCCTACCCTAACAAGTGAGAAACTACTCACCCATTACAAAAAAAGGAAAATACAACAAAAGGAGGAAGATAGAAAGAAGGAGGTTAGAAGATTACAACTAGCTATTTGAGACCTCACTTTGGCAAGGATCAAGCTTAAGCATCATTGTTGTTAAGGATAAAGAAAAATAGAAGAAGAAAGAAACAAACAACAAATAACAACAACTAGATTAGCAAAAGAAAATTACAAGCAAATATAATTAACAAAGTAACAAGACAAGCATGATCAAGAAAAGAACCCTTTTATTCATCACTTCACTCATAAAAGCTCACTACAAGGTTTTAATGGAGAAAAGAAGAAAAGAGGAAGAAGAACAACAAAATCTATCCTAATCTCATACAAGAATAAGCACCCTTCACTTGGCATTGTTCTGGGCTATTTATAGGCAGGAAACTGAAACCCTAGGGCAACAATCTGGCCCTGAATGATATTACCAAAATGCCCCCAAAAAAGAATCTTCCACCGAGTTAACTCGGCCGCGGATCCGCGGCCGAGTCACCATGTTGGCCGCGGATCCGCGGCCATAAAGGGGAATTGGATCTTCGTATTTTGTGGGTTTCCCTGTGTTGATGTTTTCTTCTATTTGGTATACTTGGTTTCTCAGAAGCTCTTCACATTTCTTCCAGATTTTCAGCAGATCAAAAGGTGATTTGATGTGGAGCTTTTGCCATGATTTTCTTGAGCTCCGCGTAGATATCTTTGATCTTGTGTTGAAATTGTGCTTTGTGCATGAAAATGACCATTGATTTGCCATTTTGTCCTTTAAACTGGTGTGCGGCAACATACGGATAGAGAGCGGAGACCCGTATTTTATCTGTGGTTGCAGTAATCCAGAATTTGTCGCGCTTTTCCATGAATTTCACTGTTTAGAGCTGAGAACCTGTAACCTGCAATTATCTAGCAAACACGGATCAAGAGTACCTACCTATAAGCAATGTGATAAAAAATGGGCGGTATAAAAATGCAAAAATCTGATATGAACACTTCTTCTTCAACTGGGTCTCCTTGGAATCCATACAATCCTCTTTCCCTTGCTCACACTTATGAATGTTGTCGTAAGTTAGAGCCGAACCGATATTCCCCAGTCCTGAATAAGAATTCGGATTGGTCAAGCGATACATTTTATTATCTTGATTAGGGCATGAAATGGTTGCTACCTGGAGAGAGAGAAAAGAAACACTTAGCGTGCGCTCTTGCAAGATTAGATTGGTTATTAATTTATCTAACCCGGATGGCTCCTACTGTTTCCTCAAATTCTTCTTCAAACCCTAAAAGAAGAACTAGTCAGGATTTAATCACACGTCACAATACTTGCTTAACCTTTCAGCCAGGCTAGTATTGGTACTTCGAGAGAGGTTTTCCAACGCTTTCGCGAAGTTCCTTAATTATATAACCTCTTTTCCCTGGAGGCGTAGCCCCGCTAACACCGTTCTAGACACCTACTTGGTTTATGGCATTGATTGTTAAGTGAAATAATCTCCCGAGAGTAATCCAACTCATCAGTGGGATCGGGATCCAACTATCATTGTGTAATGACCTAGATGGAATCCACTCTAGTCACTATACTCCAGAAGGTATGCTAAATCTGCAAGTTTCCTGTATGTTTGAAACTCCCGATGTGGTTTTTTGCCCCTAACGGTTTATGACCTTGACAATGCCAACATATCATAAACCACTAGTCAAGTTCGGCCCGTCATTATCTTGATTAACTTAGACCCACCCGCATATCCCTTGACAATGCCAACATAGCTATGCGACTGTCCTAAATAATCTGAAAATAAAGCTGCAAACAAGCAATACTCAGCTACCGATCACCATGCCTTGACAATGCCAAAATACGTAGCTCGAATACTAAGTAGTACTTGTAGGAAATGACGGAGGACTATGGCTGGGTTTTTGGCGAAAAACCCGTTAACGTAATGAGCTTGATATCGTTGAAGGAACCTGATTGCCTTTTAAAATATAGTGGCGAAAAATTTTGCTAAAGAGGTCACTCCCTGTGAAGGGATCTCGGCTCTTTCCTCGTCGAATGAGGAGCAGGATATTCCAAACTAAATACCACGATGCAAAACAAAAAATAATCGACTATAGTGAAGTTATTACGTTGACGGAAACTTTTACTAAAGGGGTCACTCCCGATGAAGGGATCTCGGCCCTTGCCTCGTCGAATGAGGTGCTGGATATTCATAACTGAATACCACTGTGCAAAGAAAAATGAACGTCTGTAATGTCAGTTTTTAAAACTTGGTTCCAACAACATCCTTTAGGTTTATTTTCTTGCACCAATCAAAATTAATGCTGTCCCATCAATTAATCCTACCATTGCAGAAAACAAAGAAAATATAACGTACGCTTATGCCATCCGCATTCGCCATGGGGCCCCATCATCACCCGTTAGGTTACTTAACTAACGACAGAGCGGGGGCTGGACTAGTGCGGATGCAAAACATAAGCAACGTCTACAAGATATCATATATAGATATATACATTCATCAGACGCAATGATAGTCATTCCAGATCACAGATGAACACATTGGATATGCTAGGAATCCGCATTTCGTTCAAGCCTGCAACGAAAGACGGATTACACGGTCGTGATAAATAGCCAAAATCCTACCCTAGACCCCTACGGGTGCGGCAAACTACCCGCCAAATACCCGAAGTGGAGCAGCCTCCCTCAACAAAATGAGTAGGCCACTCAGCACTTCAAAGTACCTGGTAGTCTGTGCACCCCACCTTGGGTCTATCCCAGGAGAAGAAAACAGTAAAAGAAATAATATACAAAGGCGGCTACATCCTCAACCTGGATGTGCGACCCAAAAATAATATTACATCAATTTACAATTTTACATCAAATGAAAGATAAATAAACACTCATCTCACATCCCCGGCTATTCATCCACGACAATCCAACAAGTTCATATACACAAAACAACATCACAAATCATAGATATGTACAACCCCCACTAATCGACGTATAGCGATTAGTAGACGTTCAGTACATATATCACATTACAGATATAATCCAATTAGCTAAAGTTTATAGAATTTCGATCAATATTCAAATTTGAAACTACCCCAAATACAACACTGTACTCAAAAGAATATGGGCAGAAACAAAGCATCTCAAAAATCACAAAACATCAAGTTGGACAATCTGCATGAAAAACAAGTTGACTCCGAGTCGACTCGGCCGTGGATCCGCGACGAAACGCATGGTTTCTCCGTGCTTCCGCGGCAGTTTGACCGAGTCACGAGATCGTTTTTCTTGGGTGTCCCTAAAAAAGCCTACACGTATTCAGCTCTCTGAAAATATTTTTAGACCTATTTTAAAATCGGCAGAGAACACAAGTTTTTGATGGTTTCTTGCGATTTTTCCGGGATCGAAGTTCTAAAACTTTGCTAACATGTTAGTTGTTGTTTAGCTAGGTTCTGATACCACTGTAAGTCTATATTACCCAGCCCGGTACTTTCGGAGAGGCGGAATAGGTAAAAATCAAATTTTTCTTACAAGGAAACATAGACTAACCATGAAGGATCTTTGCTAAACAAAAAACTAACAAGCTAACTTAGAGTTTTAACTACTAGGTTAGATGATTATACCTTGTTCTTGAACTCCTTCTCTTCTTGTGTTGCTTCCTCTTCTTGTGAGCTCCTTGGAGTGGTGTAGATGGCTCCTCCTCACCGTCTTCTTTTTGCCAAAGAAAGATCCACCCGAAGGCCTCTACCTTGAGCTCCTACCTCAACAATGAAGTAACTAGAGTTCTTGGCTTGCTAGACTAAGAACCTTAGAGTGAGTAGAGAGGTGTTTTGGTGGTTTGATCTCACAAAGCTCTTGATTTTCAACTCATGAAACAAGAGAGCCTTGAGAGAGGAAGAGGAGAGAGCTTGCAAGAGAGAGAATGTATCATGATAATATGAGGAGATAGCTCTCATATGAACAAAATGAATAATGATAATTTGAATTAGGATAAATTGTCATGGTTGATGTTGATTTGACCATTATCATGTCACAATTAATGCTAAGCATGCTCACAAAAATATTTAAGTCAACATGGGTCAACTTAGTCAAATGGTCAAACCAATTAACCATGATACAATTATCTCTAATTAAAACTCATTAATCAATTTCCTCCATCTCATTATGGTTTTAATCAAGTCAATGGTCAAAACCTTAATGAGGTTCCTCTGCCTCTGTCAACTGTGTATACACACCCGCATCCGTGTTCCGAGGAACACGAATACAATGAGACTGAACCAACCTAAAACCAAATACTAGGATCTGGCTTAAACTAAAGCCCACTAGCATCAACTGCCCGAACACCGAACACGCACAAGTACGCATATGTGAACGAACTCTGTCGTAAAACCATACGACCTCTATCTCGTTTCGCCCAAAGGTGAACAACCCTCTGTGTGGGTCTCTAAAGACTCAACACTACGCTGCCAGTGGGTTTAACCACAGGCCGCAAGTGGTACTAGCTGTACGTAACGGTCCCCAGGTAGATGCCGATAAGAAGTCCGATGAGGTGAACCCATCCGAACTCCTACTGAGCCTGAATGTGACAGTCTCCGTACAGTCCGGTCTGTTCGTCTAAGAGTATCGCATGTCGGGCCTAGAGGGCGGTAAACGTCAGACCCCTAATAGCGGTACAAGTTGTGTCAGAGTGTATCCCAGAACACCCTGAGAAACTACTGGAAACACTACCAGTAAATCTCGCTTGCCCTGGCCAGGGACTTTGTGTAATGGCTCTCCTCGACACAGCGCGATATCAACTCCTAATATCGAGAGAGACGAATCCTGTCTAACTGCCACTGCCTCCAAGTGCTTCAGGATTGTACCCAACTACTACCTGTTTGCACGACTCAATAGAGCCGTGGTAGGGTAGCAATCAAAGAACAGTGGGAACACACTTGAGGCGAAGTAGCAGTGTCAAGTCAACGGACTAAGCTGTACTCATGTCACTTGGGAACTGCTACCTGACGATAGGTATAATACCAACCAACAGTTTCCGACGAGTCCTGTCCAGTGTACTCGTAACCTAATGAGCATCTGCATACTATCTCCAGTACGGCGTACTGATGGCTGTGGGAAAGACCATCTCCCCTGCAGGGATGAGAAGCGTATGCACTGGTATACTCTGGAGTATCGATGCCCTGTCTCGATCATCCTACGACTAGGGACTTGTATAAGGATGTGCTTATAGACTACCCAGCCCCCACTAGTGTGATCGCCATCACAACGCCGGTAGTCAAGCAAAGATCCTAAGGGCTCCATCAATATGTATTAGCGATATGTTAAAAGAAACATATACACATATTATGATAGATACAAACCTAGTAGCATACTACAATATCGAGCAAGACTATCGTCAATCCATGTATATATTCCAAGCTTCCAAAATGTAATATACAAACTAGTACTATAAAATAATGGCCTCTAGGGCATACATATCCAACAATCTCCCACTTGCACTAAAGGCCAGTAATTGGCGTACCGCATACCCAACGCATGCACTAAGGCCAGCTGCTGGCGTACCGCATACCCAATAGCTCAAAAAGTCGCTCGAACTGTGTTTGAGGGAGGGCTTTTGTGAATGGATCCGCCGTGTTGTCTTTAGTGTCCACTCTCCGTACCTCGATCTCCTGGCGATCAACGATCTCCCTGATCAGGTGATACCGCCTTAAGATGTGTCTGGATTTCTGATGGGACCGTGGTTCCTTCGTTAAAGCTATGCCCCATTGTTATCGCAATACAAAGGTATTGGGTCAACAATGGACGGAACCACCTGAAGTTCACTAATGAACTTCTTCATCCAGACCGCCTCTTTTGCGGCATCGCTTGCAGCAATGTATTCAGCCTCCATCGTCTTGTCTGCGACGGTATCCTATTTGGAACTCCTCCAACACACCGCCCCTCCATTGAGGGTAAACACAAAACCCGAGACAGACTTTCTGTCATCCTTGTCACTCTGTTAGCTTGAATCGGTAAAGGACTCGACCCTGTGGTCTCCATTACCGTAAACCAGGAACATCTCCTTAGTCCTTTTCAGGTACTTGAGAATGTTCTTCACTGCTGTCCAGTGGTTCTCACCTGGGTATGACTGATACCGGCTCACCACGCTTAGCGCGTAAGCTATATCTGGTCTTGTACATAGCATCGCATACATTATAAATCTTACCGCCGAAGCGTAGGGTATAGTGCTCATGCGAACCCTCTCCTCGTCAGTCTTGGGAGACATCTTCTTGGAGAGGGTGATTCCGTGCAATGCGGGTATATTACCGCGCTTGGAATCTTCCATACTAAATCTCTTTATTACGGTCTCTATGTACCTGGACTGCGAAAGTCCCAGTAATCTCTTGGATCTATCTCTGTAGATCTTGATCCCCAGAATGCACAAGGCATCACCCAGGTCTTTCATGGAGAATCTTTGTGACCAGAATAGCTTGACCGATTGTAGCATAGGAATTTCATTCCCTATCAAAAGAATGTCGTCCACGTACAAGACTAGGAATACGACATTTCGTCCTACAATCTTCTTATAAATACATGGCTCATCTTCGTTTTTGATGAAGTCAAATTCATTGATTACTTCATCAAAACAGATGTTCCAGCTCTGCGATGCCTGTTTTAATCCATAAATGGATTTAAGCAACCTGCACACCTTCCCGCTGCTCCCACTGTCTACAAAACCTTCTGGTTGATCCATATAAACGCACTCTTCCAAACTGCCGTCTAGAAAAGACGTTTTTACGTCCATCTGCCAGATCTCATAGTCATAGAAGGCAGCAATGGCAAGTAGGATCCGAATGGATTTAAGCATAGCCACTGGAGAAAAAGTTTCGTCATAGTCCACACCAGGTCGTTGACGAAAACCTTTTGCAATGAGTATAGCCTTATAGGTTTCCACCTGCCCATCTACACCAAGTTTCTTTTTGTAGATCCATTTGCATCCAACGGGTTTTACCCCAGGTGGAGCAATATCCAAGATCCACACTATATTGGTGTACATGGACTCCATTTCGGATCGCATAGCATCCAGCCACTTATCAGAGTCCCTACTGATAATGGCCTGCCTGAAACTGGTAGGGTCATCTTCTTCCAACTGCTACCTGACGATATGTATAATACCAACCAACAGTTCCCGACGAGTCCTATACAGTGTACTTGTAACCTAACGAGCATCTGCATACTATCTCCAGTACGACGTACTGATGGCTGTGGGACAGACTATCTCCCTTGCTGGGATGAGACGCGTATGCACCGGTATACTCTGGAGTATCGATGCCCTGTCTCGATAATCCTACGACTAGGGACCTGTATAAGGATGTGCTTATAGACTACCCAGCCCCCACTAGTGTGATCGCCATCACAACGCTGGTAGTCAAGCAAAGATCCTAAGGGCTCAATCAATATGTATTAGCGATATATTAAAAGAAACATATACACATATTAAGATAGATACAAACCAAGTAGCATACTACAATATCGAGCAAGACTGTCGTCAATCCATGTATATATCCCAAGCTTCCAAAATGTAATATACAAACTAGTACTATACAATAATGGCCTCTCGGGCATACATATCCAACAAATATCATATGTCATCAACGTAAGTAAATATGCGTATCCCAATTGTCGTTGACATATAGCAACGAAACCGGCGATACACCACATATTACACTTACGGTCGCAGAAAAGAAAGTGAAAAACTACAACAGTTGGAATCCGCAACCACCTTAGACATCACTTGCCTAACCAAATGAATTCCTTAGACATCGCATGCCTAATAATTATAAACCCCGCATTTTAGTCTCGATCTCGAAAACACTTTTCAATATATAGTCGGGCAATTCAATAAGATTCCTGACATCCTGATCGAATGCTCATCGGAAACTTTAGTAGACGGCCGCACCCCCTGATGCCGTCGACGAAGTGCACTAAGGCGGAACACCGCTGCTGCGAGCACCCGAACGGATGCCTTTGGCGACGGGGTTCTCCTACAGTCACTTGGTCAGGGCTATGGGGTGTGGCTATCTATTAAGTTTACCCGGTGAGTATCCGCGTACGCTACGTGATTGCGACAGACTTTTGATCGCATCAAAATCCTGTAGCAACCGATCAAAAGAGACAAAATTGCTAGATTTATAACATTCAAATTAGTTATCTCATAACTACATTTGTGGATTCCAAATATTGTATCCCATCACATGATACCCGTACGACGTTAAAATTTTCGATCGATTTATCAAAGTACCACAATTTTCCGACAGCTCAACACTTGAGCACAATTCAATAATACCCAGAAGATGCCACAGTACCTATGAACCAGCCGTAGAAGGGTCAAACCAACGCCTCACATGTGACAACGCTGAACTACCACAAACCCTAGGGTTTAGTGGCGGTTCTGACGGCCACATAATCGAGTTAAGGTTTTGTTCTTCTAGAGGGTCCACAGAATCACTTGCATATTTTTCCGAATACGTTAAACTTGGAAAAATGAGTTTTTAACATTCGATCGAACTTTTTAACTTCGCCTATACAATATGTGAATAACCCGAAACAATGTTAAAACTACGAATACAAAACACTCCGAATTGCTTATAGTGTAAGTTCACATCACATGCAAAATTACCAAAAATAAACAACACCTGAAACACCAAAACCCAGTCACTGGAACACAGGCAAAAAATCAGGGGGTGAGCTCGGAATTTGGCCGAGATGACCATGTATGGGCCGGCCACTTTGTCTCAGAAATGTATGAAATTTTGTCAATGTTCATGTTATATCGTATATAGTACTCTGTACTTGTTTAAAAATTTTTTTGACAACATTTTAAAATCGACAGCAAGCAGGTTTTGGCGATGCAAGTTTCGAAGTATTTCGGTTTCGTAATCTTAACAAAATCCGTATTAATTTCTAGTATGGCTCTGATACCACTGCAGGGTTACCTAAGACGGCAGCAAGGTTTCGGGAGGCATCGTCCATGCCAAATTCAAAAATTTGCCATTTTAGCTAACCCTAACTAAGAATCGTTAATAGCTCCGTGTAGTAGTCCCTTCACTGCAAACAACTTTGCATAAGTAAAGTGAGCAAGGAATACAACCTTTGTAGACCGGTCCTTCACTTTAATAGCTCCGTGTAGTAGTCCCTTCACTGCGATCGTGAACTCCGGACTCTAGAGAGGCTCCCATAAAGAAATGAACATGCTTGCTTCGATATCTTCGAGGCCGAAGATGATCAATGTCGAGGAGACACTAACCCATGCTATCTCTTCACTAACTATGGAAATAGTGAAGCAAACACCCTATACTAAATGGCAAGTAGTAGATGATGATGAAGTAGGAAGTGGGCTCACTTTAGATTTGTTTTTCTCACATTTTTCTCATGCCTCCACTAAAGCTAGAAAGCTTTTAGGAAGAAGAAGAAGAATTAACTCATTAAATGAATTGTGTGTGAGGTTAGAAATGCAACCAAGGGTTAATCATGTCATGCTTAACCCTTGTAGAGAGTTAACCATGAGCTAGGGTTAAAGGTTAGGTCAAATTGTAGGGTTCCTAGGCACTCTTGTGAAGGTTCATAAGGCATCAAACATGCCCGGATAAAAATTTAGACGTGCCGAACAACCCAATGCCGGGATCTTTGCTAGATTATTAGGGTTTAACATGCAAGATGATAACTTTTATCTAAGTGTGAGGGATTACAACCTTTGTAGTCCGCTCCTTCGCTTCACAAGCTCCGAGTAGAAGTCCCTTTTGCCGCGATCCACGATCTCCCAGACTCATGAGAGGCTTCACGACTCGAACGATCCATGCTAGCTTGAAGTGTTCCAAATCTTTGATGATCTACGTCGAAGTTGCAAAGACTCAAGCTTTCTCACTCTAAAGAGATGAACGCACTAATCTCATGGGCTAGATGAGATGAGGATGAGAGAGTAGTATTTATGCTTTCTTTTTAAATCATTTTCTCATATTTATTCATCACATAAAGAATTTCAAGTGAGCTTTTTCAAGAGAGAAGAAGAAGATGATAATTCAAAAGATAATGATCATAATCCTTTTGTGATGAATAGAAAGAAAAGTATATGATTGATATATAAACCATGGTCAAGGATGAGTGGCTAATAATGTGTAGAGTATAAACTAGAGTTAGGGTTTGGTTGGGTTAGAAATGTGTCATCAACAAATATCTTAACCATGACAAAAGAAATTGCTTCTAGAAGGTGCATGAAGCAACTAACCCTAATCAAACCCTAACCTCATTTAATCATCCTTAAACATGTTTAACAATAAATCATATCATGTCACAATAATATATATCACATATATATTATATATTTGCAACAAAAGAAAATAATACAATTAACATATATCGCATATATATCAATGTATCATCCAGTGAGAAAATGAAATAATAAAGCGAGCCAATATTAGATAATGTAATACAATATATCATATATATTATTATACATTAAATCATCGAATCAACACTTGATCCGACGATCCGGCTATATCGAATATTACCGACTAATATATCATGTACCGATTCATCGAATCAACACTTGATCCGATGACCCGGTTCATATCTATATATCGCGAGAATATAATACGGTATCTCATATCGCATTATTCTCGGTCCTGGACATATCACATATGTGCCTCTACTCCGTTTTGCCTGAGCCAAGAAACCTCTGTGTAGGACTCTAAAGAATCGTCAATACGCCGGTAGCAGGTGATGATCATATCAAACACCCACAAGCTGCAAGCGGTCAGCTAAACGTAACAGCCATCCAGGTATTGAGCGATCAGAAGATCAACAAGCTAGCCTGTGCGTTCTCCTGTGAATCCAATCAGTAACACTCCCGTACAGTCCGGTCTGTTCGTCTGATATGTCGCATATCAAGTCTAGGGGTGGTAAACGTCAGACCCCAGTAACCGATAAGTCGTGTCGATGTATGGCTCATAACGGGTCGAGAAACTACTCATAACACTTACCAGTAAATCTCTATATCAGCCCTGGCCAGGGACTTCCAGTTATAGCCAATCGAACACAGCACAACATCAACTCCCTATACCGGGAGAGACGAATCCCCTCCTATCGCTCATTGCCTCCATGTGATTCGGGACTGTACCCAAAAGCCACCGTTTTGCACGCCCTCTTGGACGTGGTAAGGTGGAAATCAAAGCACAGTGGGAATCACACAAGACTCCATGATGATCTCGGGTCTACAGACTACCCTGTACCAGTGTCACCGGAGAACTGCTATCTGACGTGTGGTATATCACCATCTGGGAGTTCTCGGCGAGTCCGTCCAGTGTACCCAGTCTCCACTGAGCACCCGTACACCATCTCTGATGTCAAACACCGATGGATATGAGATCATCCATCGCCCATCATATGGGTCAAGATGCGTATACGCTAGTCTACTCTGGTGTATCGATGCCCTGTCTCGATATACCCTCGACTAGGAACAGTTATAGGATGTACTCATCGACTACTATGGAACCACTAGTATGATCTCATCATAATCCCAGTAGTCGAGTACAGATCCTAAGGGCTTTATCAACATGTGAGAGAAAAACAGTAAACCAATACAAGTCAACATGTTAAGATAAAGTGAAACTAAATAGCATACTATCATGACGAGCAAGAAATTCCTCTCTGTATATATCTAAGCATCCATCATAATATACATCATATGTACAACAATGGCCTCTAGGGCATATACATAACTAACAATCTCCCACTTGCACTAAGGCCAGCTGCTGTAGTATCTCATACCTAGCATCCCGAATAATCTCTCAAACTGTATCTGGGGAATAGCCTTCGTGAATGAATCCGCAGTGTTGTCCTTCGTATCTACTCTCCTGACCTCGATCTCCCGGCGATCAACTATCTCCCTGATTAGGTGATACCGCCTCAGAATATGTCTGGACTTTTGATGGGACCTGGGTTCCTTGGCCGAAGCCACAGCTCCATTGTTATCGCAATACAGAGGTATTGGATGTTCAATGGATGGAACCACACCAAGTTCACTAATGAACTTCTTTATCCAGACAGCCTCCTTGGCAGCATCGTTGGCAGCGATGTATTCAGCCTCCATCGTCGAGTCTGCAACGGTATCCTGTTTGGAACTCTTCCAACATACCGCCCCTCCATTGAAGGTAAAGACAAATCCCGAGTGCGACTTAGAGTCGTCCTTATCACTTTGGAAGCTGGAATCGGTAAAGGACTCCACCTGGAGTTCTCCATTACCATACACCAAGAACATCTCCTTAGTCCCTCATAAGTACTTGAGAATGTTCTTCACAGCTGTCCAGTGACTCTCTCCAGGATCTGCTTGTTACCGACTCACTACACTTAGTGAGTATGCTACATCGGGTCTGGTACATAGCATCGCATACATGATAGAGCCTACTGCCGAAGCATAGGGTATTCCTTGCATGCGAGCTCTCTCCAAATCAGTCTTGGGAGACATCTCTTTGGAGAGAGTGAGTCCAGAGATCGTGGGTTGGTTCCCACGCTTGGATTCTTCCATACTAAACCTCTTTAGTATGGTGTCAATGTACCTGGATTGGGACAATCCCAGTATCTGTTTAGATCTATCTCTATAGATCATGATTCCCAATATGCAGGAGGCATCACCTAGATCTTTCATTGAGAATCTCTGTGATAAGAAGAGCTTGACTGATTGCAGTATAGGAATATCATTTCCTATCAAGAGTATGTTATCCACGTACAATACGAGGAAGACAACCTTACCCTCTGCTACCTTCTTATAGATACAAGGTTCATCTATATTTTTGATGAAGTCAAACTCTTTGACTACAACATCAAAACAGATGTTCCAACTCCGCGATGCTTGCTTTGACCCATAAATGGATTTAAGCAGTTTGCATACCTTTCCGCTGCTCCCACTATCTACGAAGCCCTCTGGCTGAGTCATGTACACGCACTCTTCTAAATCACCGTTTAGAAAGGCGGTCTTAACATCCATTTGCCAGATTTCGTAGTCATGGTATGCAGCAATGGAAAGTAAGATCCGGATGGACTTAAGCATAGCCACTGGAGAAAAGGTTTCGTCATAATCCACACCTGGTCGTTGACGAAAACCCTTTGCTACAAGTCTAGCTTTGAAAGTCTCAACTTTTCCATCTACACCAAATTTCTTTTTAAAAATCCACTTGCTCCCAATGGGTTTTACCCCTTCAGGAGCATTTTCCAAAATCCATACTTTATTGGTGTACATGGATTCCATCTCAGATCGCATTGCATCCAGCCATTTCACAGAGTCACCACTCGTGATGGCCTGCTCAAAACTAGTCGGGTCATCATCTTCCATGATGCAATCCTCGCTTCCACCATCAATGAGAAAACCGTAGTATCTCTCAGGTGGATGAGAAACCCTACTAGATCGGCGGAGTGGCTGGGGTTCGTCGGGTACTACTGAATCCTCTGGTTCCACTAAATCTTCAGTTGTAGTTTGTGTTGCTGGAACCTCTTCCAGCTCTACCCCATCGCCACTAATTTCTTTTGTAAGAAATTCCTTTGCTAAAAAGGTGGCATGTTGAGCAACAAACACCTTTTGTTGTTCAACGTGGTAGAATAGATATCCATACGAATTGCTTGGATATCCTACAAACTTACAAAGAACTGATCGTGCCTCGAGTTTGTCCGGATTTTGCTTTTTAACATAGGCCGGACAACCCCATATCTTAACTGTTTTAAGAGATGGTCTCTTCCCATTCCATATCTCATATGGAGTGGTAGGCACTGATTTAGTTGGAACTCTATTCAATAGGTATATGGCTGTCTCCAGCGCATACCCCCAAAAGGAAATAGGTAACTCAGCTGTACTCATCATCGAGCGCACCATATCTAATAAGGTGCGATTCCTCCGCTCAGATACACCGTTGTGCTGTGGTGTATAAGGAGGAGTAAGCTGAGAGAGAATCCCATTCTCTTTTAGATAATCTAGGAACTCATTGCTTAAGTATTCACCTCCTCGATCAGATCGAAGAATCTTAATACTTTTGCCTGTTTGGTTCTCTACTTCGTGCTTATATTCTCTGAATTTCTCAAAAGCTTCAGACTTGTGTTTCATCAGGAACACATATCCGAATCTTGAGAGATCGTCAGTGAATGTAATGAAGTAGGAAGAACCGTTCCTGGCATGCGTAGACATGGGACCGCATACATCACTATGTACCAGTCCTAAGAGTTCAGTAACTCTTTCTCCGTGTCCACTAAACGAAGCTTTGGTCATTTTTCCTTTGAGACATGAATGGCAAGTATCATAAGATGATAATTCGAACGGATTCAAATAACCATCTTTATGTAACTTAGCCAGTCGTGTCGTATTGATATGACCAAGTCTACAATACCACAAGAAGGATTCGTTCATTTCTGAACTTTTCCTCTTGTGTGTGTTTTGTATATTGAGGACTGTATTCTGATTTAGAATGAATATGCCATTATGTAACGAGCCTGATGCAATCAACTTTTGATCTAGGAATATGTTCATAACATTATCCTGTACTACAAAATTATATCCTTCTTTACTTAATAAAGAAACTGATATAATGTTGCACATCATGTTCGGTATATAATAGCACTCATTTAGAATCAGTGTATTACGACTTGGTAATACTAGGTGATATTCGCCAACTGCTTTGGCTGCAATACTTGCACCATTCCCTACTTGAACGGAATGATCACCTTTTCCCAGTTCTCTACCTTTCCTCAGCCCATGTAACAATTTGCATATGTGGGATCCTGATCCGGTATCTAATACCCATGACGTAGGATGAACTGAAAAACAGTTCTCAATAACTAACACACCTGAAGAAGATGCATCAACATGCATGTTCTTTTGGGCGGCTTGAGAATCTAGATATTCTTCTATTCCCTGTTCAGTCTTATAACTCTTATAAGAAAGAACGGGTCCAACGTTCCCCTGCTTAGTATAATAAGCGGGTTCAGTCAATACATCCATATTATTATCTTGATTATGGCCTGACATGGTCGCTACCTGGAGAGAGAGAGAAGAAAACACTTTAGCGTATGCTCTTGCAAGATTAGATTGGTTATTATCTTATCTAATCAGGATGTCTCCCACTGTTTTTATCAAATCTACCTTCAAACCCTAAAAGGTAAGATTAGCCGGGATTAATTACACCCTACAATTTCGTCAATCTTTCAGCCATATCAGTGTCGGTACTTTGAGGGAGGTTCCCCGTGCTTTCGCACGGACCTAATTAAAGTAAATCTCGTTTTCCCAGAGGCGTAACCTCGTTAACACTTTTCTAGACACCTACTTGATCGACTAATTGTCCTGTGTAAAACTCTCCCAAGAGTAACTCTTACTCGCAGTGGGTATCGGGATCCAACTATCTCATAGGAGGTATGCAATCTCATTGCAAATTTCAACACTTGAAATTCCCGATAATGCTTTTACCCCTAGCAACTTATGACCTTGGCTAAGGTCAACAAATCATAAGCGCTAGTCAAGTTCAACCCGTCATTTCCTGATTGAATTAAATCCACCCGTACGACCCTTGGCTAAGGTCAACAAAGTCGCACGACTACCCTAACTCAATCACATCTCATGTTTTAGCAGATAAATACTAATTAGCTACCGTACACCACGCCTTGGCTAAGGTCAACAAACGCAGCACGAATAATAACTAGTCTCTATCTGAAATGACGGAGGGCTACGTAGGTTTTTCAGAAAACCCTGAGCGTAATGAACTTGATATCGTCGTAGAATCGAGTAGTTTTTGAAAAAGGAGTGTTTTTGAGGCTTTTCTTAGTTTCGCTAAAGGGGTCACTCCCGGTGAAGGGATCGTCGGCCCTTTCCTCATCGAATAAGGTGCAGGATATATCATATATACCGCTGTGCAAAGCAAAACACTAAAAGCAATCAAAAGACAAACCGAGTTTTGTAGCATCTGCCAGTTTCGCTAAAGAGGTCACTCCCGGTGAAGGGATCGTCGGCTCTTTCCCCATCGAATAAGGTGCAGGATATATCATATATATCACTGTGCAAGGCAAAACTGTAGCTACCCTTTTTATAAAGTTTTGATTCTACAACATCTTTAGGTTTCTTTTCTTTTTATTAATCTTATTAATAAAAATCCCATCAGCTTATGCTTCCTAGGCATCACAGAAGAAACGAAAGCAGTAATATTTATATATCAACATATATATATAGTATAAGCATTCGTCTCAGGCAGTAATATGATCTCATCACAGAACAATGCAGCAGAAGAACATATATGAAATATTGGATATACTAGGACGTCCGTGTTTTCAATACGAGCCTGTATAAAACATGGATTCCACGGTCGCGACGAATAGCCAAACCCACATCCCAAGACCCCTACGAGAGCGACAAGTAACACTGCCAATTCTAGGGTTAGAAGACCCGGTCTCGACTCCTCGAGACGGCCTCCCACTGGACCCTAGAACCCGGTTACTTGTGCTCCCCTCCTTGGGTCTACCTAATGCGGAAAAGTAAATAATATACACTGGTGACATCAACCTCAACCTGGAAGTGCCCCAAATAAAAGAATATTACATTACAAATGAATTTTACATGAATGAAAATAAAAACCCTCATCTCACATCAAACCCCCGGCAATTCTGAACGCGACGATCCAATATAACATATCACAGCAACACATAATATCTCATATCATCAACGTAAGTAAATATGCGCATCCCAATTGTTGTTGACATATAGCAACGAAACCGGCGATATCACATATTACACTTACGGTCACAGAAAAGAAAGTGTAAAACTACAATATTTGGAATCCGTAATCACTTTAGACATCGTAAATCCGAAATATCACATACTTCGCATTTCATGCCTAACTCTATGAATTCCACATATTGTATCAAATTCCAGATAAATAGACAGTATTAAACTTTTCGAACAGATAATCAAATACCCAAAATTTCCTAAAGTGCTCAACTCTTGAGCGGAGTTCAAATAATCCCAGAATATGTCAAAGTACCAGTGATCCAGCCATAGAAGGGTCAAGCCAACGCCTCACATGTGGCACGCCGTACTGCCCCAAACCCGAAGGTTCAAAAGGCAGTTCAAGACGGTCACATAATCGAGTTAAGGTTTGTTGTCTTCTAGAGGGTCCACCGCTTAACTTGTACAATTTTTCCGAAAGATTTAAACCCGATAAAAATTCAACACTTGAAAGTTTTACGTGCCGGGAAAAAGTGGGTTAATGATATCCGTTCAACTAGTTTAACAGTTTCTAAATATCCGGAAAGAAATACGAATTTAAAATTTCCGATCGAGTCTACTATTACAAAACAAACCCCAGAATATTCAACACTTGAAACAGATTAAAAATACCCAGAAGCATCAACAAGCGCCTACGGATATTACCATGAAGCCACGTGTCACAATTCAACAGAACGGCCGCGGAACCGCCGCGGGAAGCATGTTTCCGCCGCGGTTCCGCCGCGTTTTGGTGGAGTTGTGGGCCCGTATTTCATGGTAATTCTTAGAATTCCCTGCTGATTTTTTTACATATTTTTAATTCAGAAAAATCCCAAATTTTGAAAAATTTCCAGAGAGGGGTTAAATTTTGTCCGTACGGGTTCGATCGGAGTTTTAACTTCGTAAACACATCGCCTAATGCTCTAGCTAGGCTCTGATACCACTGTAGGGTTCCTAGGCACTCTTGTGAAGGTTTATAAGGCATCAAACATGCCCGGATAAAAATTTAGACGTGCCGAACAACCCAAAGCCGGGATCTTTGCTAGATTATTAGGGTTTAACATGCAAGATGATAACTTTTATCTAAGTGTGAGGGATTACAACCTTTGTAGTCCGCTCCTTCGCTTCACAAGCTCCGAGTAGAAGTCCCTTTGCCGCGATCCACGATCTCCCGGACTCATGAGAGGCTCCACGACTCGAATGATCCATGCTAGCTTGAAGTGTTCCAAATCTCCGATGATCTACGTCGAAGTTGCAAAGACTCAAGCATTCTCACTCTAAAGAGATGAACACACTAATCTTATGGGCTAGATGAGATGAGGATGAGAGAGTAGTATTTATGCTTTCTTTTTAAATCATTTTCTCATATTTATTCATCACATAAAGAATTTCAAGTGATCTTTTTCAAGAGAGAAGAAGAAGATGATAATTCAAAAGATAATGATCATAATCCTTTTGTAATGAATAGAAAGAAAAGCATATGATTGATATATAAACCATAGTCAAGGATGAGTGGCTAATAATGTATAGAGAATAAACTAGAGTTAGGGTTTGGTTGGGTTAGAAATGTGTCATCAACAAATATCTTAACCATGACAAAAGAAATTGCTTCTAGAAGGTGCATGAAGCAACTAACCCTAATCAAACCCTAACCTCATTTAATCATCCTTAAACATGTTTAACAATAAATCATATCATGTCACAATAATATATATCACATATATATTATATATTTGCAACAAAAGAAAATAATACAATTAACATATATCGCATATATATCAATGTATCATCCAGTGAGAAAATGAAATAATAAAGCGAGCCAATATTAGATAATGTAATACAATATATCATATATATTATTATACATTAAATCATCGAATCAACACTTGATCCGACGATCCGGCTATATCGAATATTACCGACTAATATATCATGTACCGATTCATCGAATCAACACTTGATCCGATGACCCGGTTCATATCTATATATCGCGAGAATATAATACGGTATCTCATATCGCATTATTCTCGGTCCTGCACATATCACATATGTGCCTCTACTCCGTTTTGCCTGAGCCAAGAAACCTCTGTGTAGGACTCTAAAGAATCATCAATACGCCGGTAGCAGGTGATGATCATATCAAACACCCACAAGCTGCAAGCGGTCAGCTAAACGTAACAGCCATCCAGGTATTGAGTGATCAGAAGATCAACAAGCTAGCCTGTGCGTTCTCCTGTGAATCCAATCAGTAACACTCCCGTACAGTCCGGTCTGTTCGTCTGATATGTCGCATATCAAGTCTAGGGGTGGTAAATGTCAAACCCCAGTAACCGATAAGTCGTGTCGATGTATGGCTCATAACAGGTCGAGAAACTACTCGTAACACTTACCAGTAAATCTCTATATCAGCCCTGGCCAGGGACTTCCAGTTATAGCCAATCGAACACAGCACAACATCAACTCTCTATACCGGGAGAGACGAATCCCCTCCTATCGCTCATTGCCTCCATGTGATTCGGGACTGTACCCAAAAGCCACCGTTTTGCACGCCCTCTTGGACGTGGTAAGGTGGAAATCAAAGCACAGTGGGAATCACACAAGACTCCATGATGATCTCGGGTCTACAGACTACCCTGTACCAGTGTCACCGGAGAACTGCCATCTGACGTGTGGTATATCACCATCTGGGAGTTCTCGGCGAGTCCGTCCAGTGTACCCAGTCTCCACTGAGCACCCGTACACCATCTCTGATGTCAAACACCGATGGATATGGGATCATCCATCGCCCATCATATAGGTCAAGATGTGTATACGCTAGTCTACTCTGGTGTATCGATGCCCTGTCTCGATATACCCTCGACTAGGAACAGTTATAGGATGTACTCATCGACTACTATGGACCCACTAGTATGATCTCATCATAATCCCAGTAGTCGAGTATAGATCCTAAGGGCTTTATCAACTTGTGAGAGAAAAACAGTAAACCAATACAAGTCAACATGTTAAGATAAAGTGAAACCAAATAGTATACTATCATGACGAGCAAGAAAGTCCTCTCTGTATATATCTTAGCATCCATCATAATATACATCATATGTACAACAATGGCTTGTAGGGCATATACATAACTAACACAAATAATATCTTCACTTGCAATTCGAAATTGGTTCTTTTCTAAAAAATTATATATATCTCGTCGATGCGTGGCTTTTAGGTTTGTAACATCGGATATTATAGGGTATTGCTTAGATGATGCATGAAAATGAAAATGAGAACTTGCTTGTATTATAGGTAAAATTTCTTAAAGAACCGATAGCTATAGTTAAGTGCTTATTTTTATTTGTTGTTTGCAAGATACTTAGCGAATGATACTTGCGGCACAAATTCTATTGGTGAACGAGAAAGAAATGGCTTGATATTATTTCAGTTTTTGTTTGGCTGAATTTTGAACTCTTCGTTATTTGTACATGTTCATCTATTTATATTTGGCTGATATCCGCCGATATTATTACTTGTTTTGAGTGAGAATGAAAAATTGATTATATATTACCGGTTTGTCTAATGAATGTAAAAAATTGTTGACGTATTTACTTTAATATTGCTGATATTGGCCGATGTTGTGACACAAATGATATTTTTGTTGATATTATCAGTTTTATATAGCCAATGTTGTCCGATACTGTGATATGAATGATATTTTTGTTGATATTATCGGTTTTATATAGCCAATATTAACCGATACTGTGATATGAATGATATTTTTATTAATATTAACGGTTTTATATAGCCGATATTGGCCGATACTGTATTATGAATGATATTTTTGCTGATATTACTGGTTTTATATAGCCGATGTTGATGTATTAAATATTACAAGTAAGTGCTTAGAAATTACAAGCAATTTATTTGAGTTTAAAGGCAACTTATAAGAAATTATAAGTAAGTATTTAGAAGTTATTGGCAACTTATCAGAAATTACAGGCAATTGTTTAGAAGTTACAGGCAACTGTTGGTTCCTAGTGTCCTCGCTACTAACCCATGGCCAATGCGGAATTCAAAAACAAAAATTTTCATGGCACTAGAAACAAAAACCCAAGAATCGAACCAAACACCAAAACTAGAAACATAACAAGATAGAAATCATAACCTTTATAGCGTCTTCATGTGCACCAATTGGGTTGGACTCTAGCATGCTTTTAAGAGCTCCAGGTCACATTTGCATGCCGGTCCTCTTTCGCCGAAGATGATCCATCCGAGAGAACCGATTCAAGCTCCAGTTTCATCTAGTGAAGCAACCGACGCTCCAAACTCGCTAGAATGGAGAGTGGGGATATCGGATTTTTCCGCTATCCTTTTCTTTCAAATCTAAGCTCAAGAGAGCAAGTGTAGAAGAAGGAGGAGGTGAGGAAAAATATCCATGAGCAAGTGTTGAAAGCATGAGAGAATGATAGAAAGAATAATAGAAAAAGAATGGCTTCATAATTTTAGCAACTATACAAAATAAAATCTCACAACATAATATAATAAAATAATGAAGCCCATTCCTCTGTACATATCTTTAACCATACTCAATGCCATCTCACCCTCCTCCTCATTTCATGAAAATTCATAAATGAATATTCACAAATGAGGTGGCCTTCTTCTAGAACAAATTCCGTATAAATACGGAATACAACCCATTATACATATCGAAATACATATACACGCATTCATATAAAAATACGAATATCCAAGAGAGAAAATGAATAGTAAACAATAATATTAGAATACATACATACATAGATACATATATATATATATATATATATATATATATATATATATATATATAAATTATTAAATCAAAACTTGATTTAATAATCCGGCTTAATCCTAAACCGCTAGTATTATCAACCGTCTGATAAAAGTCCATGTAGCCTGTATATATATTTAATCGGATACCTGTATGTACCAACATACGTCATCTACATCTTATCGCCTGAACCGGGAAAACCTTCTGTGTGGGACTCTAAAGACTCGTCAATACGCTGGCAGTGGGTTTAACCACAAGCAGGTCAGCGGCACTAGCTGTACGTAACGACTATCCAGGTATTGAACGAAAGGAAGGTCGACGAGCAAACTCATTCATATCTCTACCGAGCCTGTCTGTGACAATCTCCATACCGTCCGGTTTGTTCGTCTAAGAGTATCGTATACCGGGTCAAGGGGGTGGATAAAGTCAGACCCCTAATAACATGATAATTCGTGTCCGTGTGAATCCCATCACCCACTGAGAAACTATTGATCCAAATCAGTAATTCTCGTCCACCTTGGTTATGAAATTCTGGTGATAGCCACCCGTGCACAGCGTGACATCTATCCCCAATACCGGGAGAGACGAATCCCCGACGATTCACTCAATGCTTCCATGTAGCTCGGGATTGTACCCAATTAAAACCTGTTGGCACGACTCCTTTGAACCATGGTAGGATAGTAATCAAAACAGTGGGAACTCACATGAAATAAATGACGATCTTAGGTCGACAGACTAACCTGTACTCATGTCACCTGAGAACAACTATCTGACAATATTTATAATACCATCTAGCATGTTCCTGGCGAGTCTGTCCAGTGTACTCACCTATAATGAGCATCTGTATACTATCTTAAGTGACAACTGACACCAATGGGTTGTGAGACTAGCCACAGCCCCTCGTCGGGGTCTTGAAAAATATACACTGGTCTACTCCGGAGTATCGATACCCAATCTGTTAGTTATATGTATGCCCTAGATGAGATTATTATACATGTGATGTATATTATAGTGGATGCTTGGACATATATAGGGATGACTTTCTTGCTCGACATGATAATATGCTATCTGGTTGCTCTTTATCTTAACATGTATACTTATTGTCTCTCTATTACATGTTGATAAAACCCTAAGGATGAGTACTTGACTACCAGGACTATAATGCAGATCATACTAGTGGGGCAGAGGTAGTCGGTAAGTACATCCTTCAAATGTTCCTAGTCGTGGGAGTATCGAGATGGTGCATCGATATTCCAGAGTAGACTAGCGTATACGCTTCTCGACCCATACGATGGGCGATGGATGATCCCACATCCATTGGTGTTTGACATCAGATAAGGTATACGAGTGCTCAGTGGATACTGGGTACACTGAATGGACGCGCCGAGAACTCTAAGATGGTATTATACCTATCGTCAGATAGCAGTTCTCTGGTGACACTGGTACAGGTTAACCTGTCGACCCGAGATCGTTATAGAGTCTTGTGTGATTTTTACTGTGCTTTGATTTTCACCTTACCACGTTCAATAGATCGTGCAAAATGGTGGTTTTTGGGTACAATCCCGAGTCACATGGAGGCAATGAGCGATAGGAAGGGATTTCGTCTCTCCCGGTATTGGGGTTTGATGTTGAGCTATGCTTGATTGGCCATAACAGGAAATCCTTGCCAGGGTTGCTGAGATCTACTGGTAAGTGTTATCAGTAGTTTCTCGAACCGTTATGAGCCTCACATCGGCATGACTTATCAGGCTATTGGGGTCTGACGTTATACCACCATCAGGCTGTGATATGCGACATATTAGACGAAGAGACCGGACTGTACGGTAGTGTTACTGATTGGATTTGCAGGAGTATGAGCAGGCTTTCTTGTTGATCTTCGAATCGTTCAATACCCAGATGGCCGTTACGTTTAGCAGACCGCTTGCGGCTTGTGGGTGTTTGATATGATCATCACCTACTGCCGGCGTATTGACGAGTCTTTAGAGTCCTACACAGAGGTTTCCTGGTTCATGCGAAACGAAGTAGGAGCACATATGTGATATGTGTGGGACCGAGATTAATACGCGTATGTGATACCGTATTCTATTCTCACGATATGTGATATCGGTCGGTTATATGTGATATAGCCGGGTTATCGAATCAAATGTTGATTCGATAAGTTGATTCATATGATATTAGTCAGTTGTATGTGATATGGCCGAATTATTAAATCAAGGGTTGATTTGATAATTTAATGTATAATTATATATTTAATATATTAACTTACATTAACTAATATTTGCTTACTAAGTATTTCTTTTTCTCACTTGTGCTTTGGTATATATGTGATATATATTAATGTACATTTTTTGTGTCATGCTAGATGATATATGCTACATGGGTGTATGAGACTCACACCATGCTTATGATAATTCTAGGGTTTTTATTTATCAAAGTAAATCAAAATTGGTTGGAAATTTGTCATGTCTAGAAGCTTGGAGAAGCTTGTTGTGTCCATTGACTTAGTCCATTAAACTTGTTTTACTTGAGATATTTGTTAACCCAACCATTATTCTAAGCCATGGTTAAGTCTCTATAAGGGTTAGTATATGATATTAACTCACCCATGGTTGCCATTCACACTCTCATGAGATGATATTTTTACATGGTTGCTTCTTCTTCATCTCCTTCCTCAAACTCACTAGCATTTTGGGGGGTGAAGAAAATGAGCGAGAAAATTATTTCTAAAGTGAGCAAAATTCCTACTTCATCATCCTCTACTAGATTAGCCATTTAGTTTAGGGTGTTTTTTTCACTAATCTACCATTAGTGAAGAGGTAGTATGAGCTTGAGTCTCCTCGACGTAGATCATCTTCGGCCTCGAAGATTTCGAGCAAGCTTGTTCATTACTTCATGTGAACCCTTACTAGAGTTCGGGTGTTCACTACTTGGAGCGAAGGGACAACTACACGGAGCTTTAGAAGTTAAGGACCGGTCTACAAAGGTTGTATTCCTCATTCACTTAGATGTAAAGTTGTTTGCATTCTAGTTTCGTTTAATTCTCTAGTTTAGATTCTAGGTTAGGGTTCTTTAGCGCGTCAATTCTTTAAAAATGGCATGGTCGATGCCTCCCGAAACCCAGCGGCGACCTAGGGAACCCTACAGTGGTATCAGAGCCATGCTAGAGAATTAGATGATGTTTGTTAGATTACGAAACCGAAACTACTCCGAAACATGCAACACTAAAACCTAGTTTCTGTCGATTTTTAAATGGCCTCTAAATTTTTTTTAAGCAATTGCAGAGTTTTATATGTGATGTAACATGAACACAGTAGAAATTTGAACCCTCCTCGCCGGAATTTGGCCGGCGACATTGCATAAAATCCGAGCTCGCCGGATTTCTTAGGGAATTTTGGCTTCAAATTTTTACACTGTTCCAGTCTCTGGGTTTTGGTTTTTCAGGTATTGCTTGTTTTTTCTAAGATTGAATGTGATGTGGTCTTACTGTATTGGCAATTCGGAGTATTTCGTATTCTTAATTTTAACATTGTTTCGGGTTATTTAGACGACGTTAAAAAGTTCGAATGGATATCAATTACCCATTTTCTCCCTCGCTGGAATATTTCCAAGACTTGGATTTTTTCCATATTTAAAATCTTCAGAAAATCATGCAGGTGATTCTGTGGAACCTCTAGAAGAACAGAACCCTAACTCGATTCTGTGACCGCCGGAACCGCCACCAAACCCTAGGGTTTGTGGTAGTTCCGCGGCGCCATAGGTGAGGCAAGGGTTGACCCTTCTACGGTTGGTCCATAGGTGCCGTGGCATGATCTGGGTACTTTTTAAACTCCGCTCAAGTGTTGAGCTCTTAGAGAAATTTTGGGTGTTTGTTTATTCGATCAAAAAGTTTTACATCGTCTAGCTATCTATGATTGTGATACAATACTTGGAATTCACAATATTTAGTTTTGTGAAAACTAATTTGAATTTTATAAATCTAGCAATTTAGTCTCATTTGATCGGTTGCCACGGAATTTTGATGTGGATCATAAGCCCGTCATAATCACACAGCGTATGCGGATACTCGCCGGGTATCCTTACTAGATAGCCATGCCCCATAGCTCCGACCAAGTGACTGTAGGAGAACCCCCTCGCCAAAAGCATCCGTTCGGGTGCTCACGTCCGCGGTGTTCCGCTTAACTACACTTCGTTGACGGTATCGGGGGTGCGGCCGATTACTAAAGTTTCCGACGAGCATTCGATCAGGTTGTCGGGAATATTGTTGAATTACCCGACTGGTTATTGGAAACTGTTGTCAATATCGAGACTAAAATGCGGGGTTTATAATTGTTAGACATGTGATGTCTAAGGAATTCATTTGGTTAGGCATGAAATCCAAAGTATGTGATACATTGGGTTTATGATGTCTAAGGTGATTGCAGATTCCAATTGTTGTAGTTTTTCACTTTTTTTCTGCGACCGTAAGTGTAATATGTGGTGTATCGCTGGTTTCGTTGCTATATGTCAACGACAATTGGGATACGCATATTTACTTACATTGATGACATGTGATGTTATGTGTTGATGTGATATGTTATATTGGATTGTCGTGTTTTGAATAGTCAGGTTTTTTTTATGTGTGATGAGAGTTTTTCATTTTCATTCATGTAAAAGCTTGTATGTAATATTCTTTTATTGGGGCACTTCCGGGTTGAGGATGATGTCACCATTGATGTATATTATTTACTTTTACGCATTAGGATAAACCCAAGGATGAGAGCAAAAGTAACCGGGTTCTAGAGTCCAGTGGGAGACCATCTCGCGGAGTTGAGACCGGGTCTCCTAACTCTAGAATTGGGAGGGTTTCTTGCCGCTCTCGTAAGGGTCTAGGGATGTGGGTTTGTCTATTCATCATGACCGTGGAATCCGCGTTTTTTTATTGGCTTAATTAAAACATGGAATTCCTAGTATATCCAATATTTCATATGTGTTCTTCTGCTGCTGATATTCTGTGATGTGATCACTTGATATGTTGAGACGAATGCTTATATTATATATAATAAATATTGTTACTTTCATTTCTTATGTGATGCTTAGGAAGCATAAATGACGGGACTTCATTAATGAGGTTAATGAAAGAAAAGACACCTAAAGATGTTGCAGAATATTGTTTTAAAAACTGGTAGCTCTAGTTCTTGCTTTGCATAGTGGTATTCCTTATAGAATATCCAGTACCTTATTCGATAAGGAAAGAGCCGAGATCCCTTCACCGGGAGTGACCTCTTTAGCAAAACCAGCAAAAGCCTAAAAAACACTCCTTTTCAAAATCACTCGATGCTACAACGATATCAAGTTCATTACACAAAGTTTTTTTTTTAAAACCTGTCGTAGCCCTCCGTCATTTCAGATAAGGACCATTTAGTATTTGTGCTGCGTTTGTTGACCTCTATCAAGACGTAGCGTGTGGCAACTGATTAGTGCTTATCTGCAAAGCATATGATGTGATTGGATTGGGGTAGTCGTACGACCTTGTTGACCTCTGTCAAGGGTCGTGCAGGTGGGTTTAATTCAATCATGAAATGACGAGTTGAACTTGACTAGCGCATTATGGTTTGTTGACCTCTATCAAGGTCATAGGACACTAGAGGTAAAATATTATCGAGAATTTCAAGTATTGAAATTTGCAATGAGATTGCATACCTTCTATGAGATAGTTGGATCCCGATGCCTACTGCGAGTAAGAGTTACTCCTGGGAGAGTTTTACATATTTCAATTAGCCGATCAAATAGGTGTCTAGAAAGGTGTTAACGGGGTTACGCCCCTGGGAAAATGAGGTTTATTTTAATTAGGTTCGTGCAAATGCACGGGGAACCTCCCTCAAAGTACCGACACTGGCTTGGCTGAAAGATTGGCGAACTTGTAGGGTATAATTAATCCCGGCTAGTCTTACCTTTTAGGGTTTGAAGGAAGATTTGATAAAAACAGTGGGAGCCATCCTGATTAGATAAAATAATAAACCAATCTGATCTTTCAAGAGGATACGCTGAGTGTTTTCTTCTCTCTCTCTCTCCTGGTAGCGACCATGTCACGCCTTAATCAAAATAATAATATGGATGCATTGACCGAACCTGCTTATTATACTGAGCTGGGAACGCTGATTCCGCTCTATCTTATAATTGTTATAAGTCCGAGCAGGATATAGGGGAATATCTGGATTCCTATGCGACCCAATCGAGGAATGAGCATGTTGATGCATATTTTTCGGGTGTGTTCATTACCAAGAACTGTTTCTCAGTATCCTCTACGTCCTAGGTATGAGATACCGGATCGGGATCCCACATATGTAAGAGTTATATGTGCTACAGAAAGGTAGAGAACTAGGATTGGGTGATATGTCTCTAAGTGTTAGAGAATGATGCAATTGTTGCAGCCAAATCAGTTGGCAAATATCATATTGTATTACCAGATGGTAAATACATTGATTTTGAACAAATGTTATTAGATACCGAACCTGATATAATTCATTACATCAGATTCTTTATTAAGTTAAAGAAGGATATAATTATGTATTGGAGGATAATGTTGTGAACATTTTCCTGAATCAAGAGTTGATTAGATCAGTCACGTTATATAATGGCATATACGTTCTAAATCAAACCAGAGTTCAAAGTATATAGAACACACACAAGATGAGTAGTTCAGAATTGAACGAATCCTTCTTGTGGTATTGTAGACTAGGTCATATCAATCCGACACGACCAGCTAAGTTACATAAGGATGAATATGAGAATCTGTTCGAATTTTCATCTTATGATACTTGCCAGTCTTGTCTCAAAGGTAAAATGACCAATACTCCGTTTACTAGAAATAGAGAAAGAGTTATTAAACTCTTGGGATGGTTACATGATGATGTATATGGTCCAATGTGTTAGTGTATATGCCCTAGAGGCCATTACTGTATCATACTAGTTTGTATATTACTTAATGGAAGCTTGGGATATTCACAGTTGTATATACAATCTTGCTCGAAATGGTAGTATGCTACTTGGTTTGTCTCTGCTTTATTATGTGCATGTGTTTCTTTTAGCATATTGCTGGTATACATATTAGTAGAGCCCTTAGGATCTTTGCTTGATTACCAGCGTTGTGATGGCGCTCGCACTCGTGGGAGCTGGGTAATCTATAAGCACATCCTTATACAGGTCCCTGGTCGTTGGACTATCGAGACAGGGCATCGATACTCCGGAGTAGACTAGCGTATGCGCTTCTCATCCCAGTGTGGGAGACGGTCTGTCCCACAGCGTTAGTACGTCGTACTTGGGATAGTATGCGGGTGCTCGTTAGGTTACGAGTACACTGGACAGGACTCGTCGGGAACTGTTGGTTGGTAATATACCTATCGTCAGTTATCAGTTCCCAGGTGACATGAGTACAGCTTAGTCCGCTGACTTGACACTGTCACTTCGCCTCGAGTGTGTTCCCACTGCACTTTGATTACTACCCTACCACGGCTCAAAGGAGTCGTGCAAACAGGTAGTTTTTGGGTGCAGTCCCGAAGCACTTGGAGGCAGTGACGGTTAGACAGGATTCGTCTCTCCCGGTATTGGGGGTTGACATCGAGCTGTGTCTAGGAAAGCCATTACACGAGTAGTCCCTGGCCAGGGCAAGCGAGATATACTGGTAGGTTTCCAGTGTTATCTCAGGGTGTTCTGGGCTACACTCCGACACGAATTGTACCGCTATTAGGGGACTGACGTTTACCGCCCCCCTAGGCCCGCCATGCGATGTATCAGACGAACAGACCGGACTGTACGGAGACTGTCACATACAGGCTCAGTAGGAGTGCAGATGGGGTTCACCTCGCCAGTCTTCTTATCGACATCTACCTGGGGACCGTTACGTACAGCTAGTGCCGCTTGCGGTCAGTGGTTAAACCCACTGCCAGCGTAGTGTCGAGTCTTTAGAGTCCCACACAGAGAGCTTTTCGCCTTTAGGCAAAATGAGTAGAGGTCGCATGGTTTTGCGACAGGGTTCGTTCGCATCCGCGCACTTGTGCATGTTTGCTGTCCGGACAGTTTATACTAGCGGGCTTTGGTTTAAGCCGGATCCTAGAATATGATTTGAGATTGGTTTTTCTCAGTGTATTCATCTTCCTCGGATCACCAATGCGGGTGCGTATGCACAGTTGCTTGAGATTGAGGGAGAGGACCTTGTTTAGGGTTAATGACTATTGTCATTTTATTAACCCAATTGCTTTTGTGTGTATTATAGTTAATTGATAATTAGCTTAATAATTGTGCATGGTTGTTGTTGTTGACCATTTGACTTCATTGACTTGTTGACCTAGTTGACAACTTGACCATAATCATTTCATTTGGAAGATGCTCTTTGATCCTTGCAATTTGCATTAATATTGAAATGATAATGGTCATATCTGGATTAAACCATGACAATTTTCTAGCTAATTATTGAATTAAAATATTACACACATATTAGTGAGAATGGCTCACTAATAATTCATTCTCTCATATCATTTCTCTCTCTTGCTCATCCTCTCCCTCAAGCTCTCTCCCTCTCATGTGTTGAGAAACAAAAAGCTTGAGAAAAACCCTCACTTGATCTTCTCTACTCTCTTCTAGGGTTCAAGTCTTAGCATTTCTTGCACTCTAGTTACTCCTAGCTTGGAGTTGAAGCCAAAGGTCGAGGCTTTCGGGTGGATCCTTCTTTGACGGGAGAAGACAAGCAAGGTGACCTCTTTCTACCATTCCAAGGAGCAAGGAGAGAAGGACTTTGAGCTCAAGGTATAACCTTTCCATCACTTAGCTAGTTACTAGTTAGGGTTAGCTTGTTTTTGTTTAGCAAAGATCCTTAAAGCTTGGTCCATGTTTCCTATAGTTGAAAAAAATCCAATTTTTATTATGTTTTCCGCCTCCCCGTAAGCACCGGGGTGGGCAACGTGGACTTACAGTGGTATCAGAGCCTAACTAAACATAAACTAGCTAAGTAGTAAAGTGTAACGAAGTTTCGAAACCGGAAAATCGAAAAACCAAACTCACAAAACCCTAAGTTTCTGTTAATTTTTTTCTGGTCAAAATAAAATTTGTTATACACCAAAAATTATCTCAGGGTTTTGTGTAGAAAACCACCAAAGACGAACCAGAGAGGCGACCAAAGGGCCGCGGATCCGCGGCAATAGGAAGCTCTTGCCGCGGAACCGCGGCCGTCTTGTCCCCTCTCTGCTTCGATTTTGGTGCAGTGTGTTTCTGTGTTGGTTTGGGATTTTTAGGATATGTTATATGTGCCCAGATTTTCCAGAACTAAAATTTACTTTTGGGGGCCTATAAATCCGTATTTTTTCGTAACTTCACTACACTTTAACTATATCGGTTATATCTGTGATGCTTGTATGTATTGAACGTCGGCTAATCGCTATAAGTCGATTAGTCGGGGTTATACATCTCTGTGATCTGTGATTGTTATTGGTTTGTGGATATGAATGGATTGGATTGTCGCGGGTGAATAGCCGGGGTGGATGTGAGATGAGCGTTATTTTTCTTTCATTCATTTGTAACATGTAAATTGATGTAATAATATTATTTTTATGGCCGCACAACTGGGTCGGGGTTGTAGCCGTCTTTGTATAATTCTTTTTTACTGTTTTTGCTCCTAGGATAGACCCATGGAGGGGGTGCACAAACTACCGGGTATCTCGAAGTGCCGAGTGGCCTACTCACGGTGGTGAGGGAGGTTGCTTCGCTTCGGGTGCTTGGCGGGTAGTTTGCCGCACCCGTAGGGGTCTTGGGTGGGGTATTGGCTATTCACCGCGACCGTGTAATCCGCTTTACGTTGCAGGCTCGAACGCATTGCGGATTCCTAGTATATCCAATGTATTCATCTGTGATCTGTAATGTCTATCATTGCTATATATTAATATATAATAACTATTTAGGCGTTGCTTATGTTTTACAGCAGCGCTAGCCCAGCCCCCGCTCTGTCGTTAGTTAAGTAACCTAACGGGTGATGACGGGGCCCCGTAGCGAATGCGAATGGCATAAGCGTACGTCATATTTTGGTTGTTTTCTGCAATGGTAGGATTGAATGATGGGACGCATTAAAAGAACTAATGCAAGAAATAAACCAAGTAAAAGTCGATTGGAACACTTTGAAAACCACTCGGTTCTTTTCAAAACTAAACTTTTAAACGCGGAGCTTGAACCACTCCTTTTAAAAGCTATCTCGTTCCATCGATTATATCAAGTTCACTACGTTCACGGTTTCGCCAAAACCATCTGTAGCCCTCCATCATTTCGGTTAAATATTCGGTAGTATTCAAGCTATGTATTTTGACCTCACGCCAAGGTATAGTGATTGGTAGCTGCCGGATATTTATCCGTTGCATAGATAGAATGCGTTGATTTGAGACAGTCGTACTGCCGTTTTGGCCTACGTCAAGGGTAGGTACGGGTGGGTTCAAATTAACCAGGATAATGATGGGAAGAACTTGACATGTGACTTATGACATTTTGACCTCACGCCAAGGTCATAAGAGCATGGGGCAAAAATCCACATCGGGAGTTTCATAAGTACTGAAACTTGCTAGCGTTGCATACCATTTGGAGTGTGATAATTCTGGTAGGATTCCTTCGGTTTTATCACGCGATGATATTTGGATCCCGATCCTACTGTGAGTATATGCTACTCCTCGGGAAAACTCTCACTTAACGATCAATGCTATAAACCTAGTAGGTGCCTAGAAAGGTGTTAGCGGGGCTATGCCCACAGGGAAAAGAGGTTACTTAATTAAGGAACTTCGCGAAAGCGTTGGAAAACCTCCCTCGAAGTACCGACATTGGCCTGGCTGAACGGTTAAGCAAGTATTGTACGGTGAGAATGATCCTGACTAATCCTTTTCTTTATGATTTGAGAAGGGATTCGAGAAACAGTAGGAGCCATCCAGTTTAGACAAACTAAAAACCACTCTAAACTTGCAAGAGCATCATGCTAAAGTGTTTCTTTTCTCTCTCCTAATTGCAGCGACCATTCAACATGACCGTACTTAAGTTACTATTAGATAAAAATATATTGACAGGGCCAAACTACAAAGATTGGCTCAGGAATGTCAAGATGGCTATCACTTATGAAAAGCTGGGGTATATACTTACCACCAAAGCTCCCCCTGTCCCAGGTCCTACCTCCAGTGTCGCGGATGTAGAAATCCGTAAGACATGGGAGATAGATTGCGCGAGGGCCAGATGCCTCGTACTAGCCTCGATGGACAACGAACATCAGAGGAGGCACGAGAATATGGACCTAGAGTCCATATTTCTCCATACAAAAGAACTGTATGGAGAGCAGTCTCGTATTGCCAGATACGAAGTGTCGAAGAAGCTTTTTTCGGCAAGGTTGGCCGTCGGATCATCGGTAGCGGACCACGTGCTTAAGATGATCGGCTACATAGAGGAGCTCGCGGACCTTGGGACCACGTTGTAGAATGAACTCTATACCGATTTGATTCTCCAGTCCCTTCCTTCCACTTACGCCCAGTTCATTCTTAACTTCAACATGCAAGGAAAGGAGGTTGAACTTGCCGAACTTCTGAACATGTTGAGGACTGCTGAGGGCACCCTACAGAAGGGTAGGGAGACATCCACTTTGTTTGTAGGAGGATCTTCCTCTTCTAGGTCCAGGGCGAAAGCCAAGGGCAAGAAGAAGAAAGCCCCCGCCAAACCAAGAGGCGGTGTCGGTAAAGTGGATACGAAGGGAAAGGGTAAAGCAACAAAGTAGCGGGGAAGCTGGTGGGGAAGGAAGAATGCTTCTATTGTCACAAAAGTGGTCACTGGAAACAGGATTGCAAGGCTTGGAAAGCCAGAACACAGGATTTGAAGCGAGTTGCAGCTTCAGCTTCAGGTGTGTATGTTATTGAAAACTGTCTATCAATAAACTCTACATCCTGGGTATTGGATACCGGATCAGGATCTCATATCTGTAATTCTTTGCAGGCATTGAGAAAGCGTAGAGTTTTGAAGGCAGGTGACATGACCCTCAGAGTTGCGAACGGTGCTAGCATGGATGCTGAGGCCGTGGGGGACTATCACCTGGGATTATCAGATGGACACTTTTTTTTGCGTAGTTGTTATTATGTACTAAATGCAACCTGTAATATCATATCTGTATCTTTATTATCTAAAGAAGGTTATGAATTTGCATTTGTAAGTAATGTAGTGAACATTCACCTTAATCAAGTTTTGATTGGGTCAGGTACATTGAACAACGGTATATACGTTTTAAACCAACCACAGGTTTTCAATATCCAGAATACACACAAAAGAAAGTCTCCAGAAATTAGTAAAACTTTCTTATGGCATTGTAGACTGGGTCACATCAATGAGAGAAGATTGACTAAGTTACATACTGAAGGATATTTAGATCCGTTCGAATATCAATCGTATGCAACTTGTCAATCCTGTCTCAAAGGAAAGATGACAAAGGCTCCATTTTCTGGACACGGAGAAAGAGCGAGCGAGCTCTTGGGACTCGTACACAGCGACGTGTGCGGTCCAATGTCTACACATGCGCGAAGCGGTTTTTCTTACTTCATTACTTTTACGGATGATTTCTCAAGATTCGGACATGTCTTCTTAATGAAGCATAAATCCGAAGCTTTTGATAAGTTCCAGGAATATAAGAATGAAGTAGAAAAACAAACAGGCAAAAGTATCAAGATCCTAAGATCGGATCGAGGAGGAGAATACTTAAGTGACGAATTCCTGAATTACTTAAAAGAGAATGGAATTCTCTCTCAGCTTACTCCTCCATACACTTCGCAACATAACGGTGTATCGGAGAGACGGAACCGAACCCTATTGGATATGGTACGGTCCATGATGAGTAACGCTGAGTTACCGCGATCGTTCTGGGGATATGCGCTAGAAACAGCTGCATATCTTTTGAACCGTGTTCCCACTAAGACTGTGCCTACCACACCATATGAGTTATGGAGTGGGAAGAAACCCTATCTTCAATACTTGAAGATTTGGGGATGTCCAGCTTATGTCAAAAAGCAGCATACGGACAAGCTCGAGGCACGCTCAGTACTGTGCAAGTTTGTGGGATACCCAAAGAACTCCAGGGGGTATCTTTTCTATTACGCAGAGGAACAAAAAGTCCTTGTTTCTCGTAATGCCCATTTTCTGGAACATCAGTTTTTAGAAAAAGTAATAAGTGGGAGCGGAATAGAACTGGAAGAAATTCCAGAACCACAAACTATTACTGAAAGCTTAGTGGAACCAGAATGTTCAAAAGAACAGGACATTCCTACGCCACTCCGCAGGAGTAGTAGGCAGTCTCATCCGCCCGAGAGGTACTACGGTTTTCTCATTGACGGGGATAGAGAGGACTGCATCATAGATTGTGATGAGCCTACTAGCTTCCAGCAAGCCATTCAGAGCATCGACTCGGTAAAATGGCTGGATGCAATGCGGACCGAGATGGAGTCCATGTACACCAACAGAGTATGGACGTTGGACATTGCTCCAGACGGGGTAAAACCCGTAGGATGCAAGTGGATCTTCAAAAGGAAGATTGGTGTAGATGGACAGGTTGAGACCTATAAAGCTAGACTGGTAGCAAAGGGTTTTCGTCAGCGACCTGGTTTGGACTATGACGAAACCTTTTCTCCAGTAGCTATGCTGAAATCCATTCGGATCCTTCTTGCCATCGCTGCTTTCCACGATTATGAGATTTGGCAGATGGACGTAAAGACAGCTTTTCTAAATGGTCATTTAGAGGAGTGTGTCTATATGGACCAGCCAGAGGGTTTCATTCAGGGTGGGAGCAGCGGAAAGGTGTGCAAGTTGCTCAAGTCCATTTATGGACTCAAGCAGGCATCGCGGAGTTGGAACATCTGTTTTGATGAGACGGTCAAAGAATTTGGCTTTATCAAAAATCCAGATGAACCATACATCTATTGTAGATTTGTAGCGAGAACTGTAGTATTCCTCGTTTTATACGTGGATGACATTCTCTTAATAGGAAATGACATTCCTATGCTACAATCTGTCAAGGGGTTCTTGTCACACAGGTTCTCCATGAAAGACCTGGGTGATGCCTCATACATTCTGGGTATCCGGATCTACCGTAACAGATCCAAGAGGATATTAGGACTCTCACAGTCCAGGTACATCGACACCATACTGAAGAGATTCAGTATGGAAGATTCCAAGCGCGGTAATCTACCGGCTTGTCACGGGATCACCCTCTCCAAAGAGATGTCTCCCAAGACTGATTTGGAGAGGGATCGCATGTCTATTATACCCTACGCTTCTGCGGTAGGCTCTATAATGTATGCGATGTTGTGTACCAGACCGGATGTGGCTTATGCACTGAGTGTGGTAAGCAGGTATCAGTCAAACCCTGGGAAGAAACATTGGATAGCAGTAAAGAACATTCTCAAGTACCTGAGAAGGACTAAGGAGATGTTCTTGGTGTATGGCGGAAAAGACCTGCAGATTGAGGCCTTTGCTGACTCCAGCTTCCAGAGTGACAAGGATGATTCCAAGTCCATGTCGGGTTTTGTCTTTACCCTCAATGGAGGGGCGGTGTGTTGGAAGAGCTCCAAACAGGAAACCATTGCTAACTCGACTACAGAAGCGGAATACATCGCTGCATCTGATGCTACAAAAGAAGCTGTCTGGATGAGGAAGTTCTTGAAAGAACTTCAGGTGGTTCCGTCCATTGTTGACCCAATACCTCTGTATTGCGACAACAACGGGGCTATAGCTTTAGCGAAGGAACCCAGGTCCCATCAGAAATCCAGACACATCTTAAGGCGGTATCACCTGATCAGGGAGATCGTGGATCGCCAGGAGATCGAGGTCCGGAGAGTTGCATCAGAGGATAACACAGCAGATCCATTCACCAAGGCCTTGCCCCAGACTCAGTTCGAGCGGCTGATCGAGATGATAGGTCTTCGATAAGCCAGTACATGGCCTTAGTGCAAGTGGGAGATTGTTAGTGTATATGCCCTAGATGCCATTACTGTATCATACTAGTTTGTATATTACTTAATGGAAGCTTGGGATATTCACAGTTGTATATACAATCTTGCTCGAAATGGTAGTATGCTACTTGGTTTGTCTCTGCTTTAATATGTGCATGTGTTTCTTTTAGTATATTGCTGGTATACATATTAGTAGAGCCCTTAGGATCTTTGCTTGATTACCAGCGTTGTGATGGCGCTCGCACTCGTGGGAGCTGGGTAATCTATAAGCACATCCTTATACAGGTCCCTGGTCGTTGGACTATCGAGACAGGGCATCGATACTCCGGAGTAGACTAGCGTATGCGCTTTTCATCCCAGTGTGGGAGACGGTCTGTCCTACAGCCGTTAGTACGTCGTACTTGGGATAGTATGCGGGTGCTCGTTAGGTTACGAGTACACTGGACAGGACTCGTCGGGAACTGTTGGTTGGTAATATACCTATCGTCAGTTATCAGTTCCCAGGTGACATGAGTACAGCTTAGTCCGCTGACTTGACACTGTCACTTCGCCTCGAGTCTGTTCCCACTGCACTTTGATTACTACCCTACCACGGCTCAAAGGAGTCGTGCAAACAGGTAGTTTTTGGGTGCAGTCCCGAAGCACTTGGAGGCAGTGACGGTTAGACAGGATTCGTCTCTCCCGGTATTGGGGGTTGACATCGCGCTGTGTCCAGGAGAGCCATTACACGAGTAGTCCCTGGCCAGGGCAAGCGAGATATACTGGTAGGTTTCCAGTGTTATCTCAGGGTGTTCTGGGCTATACTCCGACACGACTTGTACCGCTATTAGGGGACTGACGTTCACCGGCCCCTAGGCCCGCTATGCGATGTATCAGACGAACAGACCGGACTGTACGGAGACTGTCACATACAGGCTCAGTAGGAGTGCAGATGGGGTTCACCTCGTCAGTCTTCTTATCGACATCTACCTGGGGACCGTTACGTATAGCTAGTGCCGCTTGCGGTCTGTGGTTAAACCCACTGCCAGCGTAGTGTCGAGTCTTTAGAGTCCCACACAGAGAGCTATTCGCCTTTAGGCAAAATGAGTAGAGGTCGCATGGTTTTGCGACAGGGTTCGTTCGCATCCGCGCACTTGTGCACGTTTGCTGTCCGTACAGTTTATACTAGCGGGCTTTGGTTTAAGCCGGATCCTAGTATATGATTTGAGATTGGTTTTTCTTAGTGTATTCATGTTCCTCGGATCACGAATGCGGGTGCGTATGCACAGTTGCTTGAGATTGAGGGAGAGGACCTTGTTTAGGGTTAATGACTATTGTCATTTTATTAACCCTATTGTTTTTGTGTGTATTATAGTTAATTGATAATTAGCTTAATAATTGTTCATGGTTGTTGTTGTTGACCATTTGACTTCATTGACTTGTTGACCTAGTTGACAACTTGACCATAATCATTTCATTTGGAAGATGCTCTTTGATCCTTGCAATTTGCATTAATATTGAAATGATAATGGTCATATCTTGATTAAACCATGACAATTTTCTAGCTAATTATTGAATTAAAATATTACACACATATTAGTGAGAATGGCTCACTAATAATTCATTCTCTCATATCATTTCTCTCTCTTGCTCATCCTCTCCCTCAAGCTCTCTCCCTCTCATGTGTTGAGAAACAAAAAGCTTGAGAAAAACCCTCACTTGATCTTCTCTACTCTCTTCTAGGGTTCAAGTCTTAGCATTTCTTGCACTCTAGTTACTCCTAGCTTGGAGTTGAAGCCAAAGGTCGAGGCTTTCGGGTGGATCCTTCTTTGACGGGAGAAGACAAGCAAGGTGACCTCTTTCTACCATTCCAAGGAGCAAGGAGAGAAGGACTTTGAGCTCAAGGTATAACCTTTCCATCACTTAGCTAGTTACTAGTCAGGGTAAGCTTGTTTTTGTTTAGCAAAGATCCTTAAAGCTTGGTCCATGTTGCCTATAGTTGATAAAAATCCAATTTTTATTATGTTTTCCGCCTCCCCGTAAGCACCGGGGTGGGCAACGTGGACTTACACAATGTCTACAAATGCTAGGGTTGGTTCTTCATACTTCATTACATTCATCGAAGATCTCTCAAGATTCGGACATATGTTCCTGTTGAAACACGAGTCTGAAACTTTTGAGAAATTCAAGAAATATAAGCTTGAAGTTAAGAACCAGATGGGTAGAAGTATTAAATCCTTCGATGTGATCGAGGAGCAGAATACTTGCGCATGGAGTTCCTGGAGTTTCTAAAAGGAGAATGGGATTCTCTCTCAGTTTACTCCTTCGTATACACCACGGCACAACGGTGTATCGGGGTGGAGGTATCGCACTCTATGAGATATGTCACGCTCTATGATGAGTACTGCTGAGTTACCTGTTTCCTTTTTGATGTTATGCAATTGAGAAGCTGCATACCTATTGAATGGTGTTCCATCCAAATCAGTGCCTACCACTCCATATGAGATATGTTATTGGAAGAGATCATCTCTTAAATGAGTTAAGATATGGGGTTTTCCGGGCTATGTTGAAAAGCAAAATCCGGACAAGCTCGAGAGAAGGTCAGTTCTGTATAAGTTTGTTAGGATATCCCAAACATTTGCGAGGGAATATCTTCTACCACACTGAGGAGCAAAAGGTGTTTTTTTTCTCATCATACCACCTTTTTAGAAAATGAATTTCTTATGAAGAAATTTGTGGTCATGAGGTAGAACTTGAAGGAGTTCCAGCTGGACAAACTAACAGCTGATGATTAGGTGAAACTAAAGGATTCAATAGTCTCCGACGAACCTCAGCCTCTCCGCGAATCTGGTAGGGTTCCTCATCCACCTAAGAGATACTACGGTTTCCTCAGTGAAGATGGGAGCGAGGATTGCATCATGGTAGATGATGACTCAACTAGGTTCAGGCAGGCCATCACGAGTGGGGAATCTGTGAAATGGCTGGATGCTATGCTATCAAAGATGGAATCCATGTACACCAACAAAGTATGATTTTGAATGTTGCATCTGAAGGGGTAAAATCCATTGGGAGCAAATTGATCTTGAGAAGATTCTTGGTGTAAATGGAAAAGTTGAGACTTTCAAAGCTAGACTTGTAGTAAAAGGCTATCGTCAATAACCAGGTGTGGTTTATGATGAAACCTTTTCTCCAGTGGCTATGCTTAAGTTCATCAGGCACACATCGCGGAGTTGGAACATCTGTTTTGATGTGGCAGTCAAAGAGTTTGACTTCATCAAAAAGTTAGATGAATCTTATATATACAAGAAGGTTGTAGAGAATAAGGTTGTCTTCCACGTATTTTACGTAGATGACATACTCTTGATAGGGAATGGTTTCCTATGCTACACTCGGTCAAGCTCCTCTTATCATGAGGATTCTCCATGTAAGATCTGGATGATACTTACTACATCTTGTGGATTATGATCTATGGTGATAGATCTAAGTGGATGTTGGGAGTATCCCAAATCCAGGTACATTAACACCATACTAAAGGGGTTTAGTGTGGAAGATTCTAAGCGTGGTGGTTCGCCCACTAACTCAGGAATCACTCTCTCTAAAAAGATGTCTTCCAAGACTGATTTGGAGAGAGCTCGCGTGTAAGGGATACCCTATGCTTCGGCACTAGGCTCTATCATGTATGCGATGTTATGTACCAGACCAGATGTAGCCAATTCACTAGGTGTAGTGATAAGGAATCAATCGGATCTTGGGAGAAGCACTAATGAAATGTTCTTGGTGTTTAGTAACGGTGAACTCCAGTGGGAGTCCTTTACCAATTCCAGCTCCCAGAGTGATAAGGTCGACTGAAAGTCAGTCTCGGGCATTGTCTTTACCCTCAGTGGAGGGACGGTATGTTGGAGGAGTTCCAAGCTATATACCGTGGCAAAATAGACGATAAAGGCTGAATACATCGCTACCAATGATGCTACCAAAGTGGATGTTTGGATATTTCTTGTTCATGAGATGAACACGGTCCTACCATTGAGCGTCCAATAACTGTTATTGTGACAACAATGGAGTTGTGGCTTTGGCCTAGGAACACCGGTCCCATCAGCGATCCAGACATATTCTAAGGACAGTATCACCTGATCAGGAAGATGGTTGATCTCCATGGGATCGAGGTTAGGAGAGTTGACGCGAAGGATAATACGGCGGATCCACTCACAAAGGCCTTTCCCTAGAGAGACTTTTATGGGGCGTTGGGTATGAGATACTACAACAAATGGCCTTAGTGCAAGTGGGAGATTGTTAGTTATAAGTATGCCCTAGAGGCCATTATTATACATGTGATGTATATTATAGTGGATGCTTGGACATATATAGGGAGGACTTTCTTGCTCGACAAGATAATATGCTATCTGGTTGCTCTTTATCTTAACATGTACACTTATTGTCTCTCTATTACATGTTGATAAAGCCCTTAAGATGAGTACTTGACTACCAGGACTATGATGCAGATCATACTAGTGGGGCAGAGGTAGTCGGCAAGTACATCCTTCAAATGTTCTTAGTCGTGGGAGTATCGAGACGGGGTATCGATATTCCAGAGTAGACTAGCGTATACGCTTCTCGACCCATATGATGGGTGATGGATGATCCCACATCCATTGGTGTTTGACATCAGAGAAGGTATACGGGTGCTTAGTGAGACTGAGTACACTGAACGGACTCGCCGAGAACTCCTAGATGGTATTGTACATATCGTCAGATAGCAGTTCTCTGGTGACACTGGTACAGGTTAGTCTGTCGACCCGAGATCGTTATAGAGTCTTGTGTGATTCCCACTATGCTTTGATTTCCACCTTACCACGTTCAATAGATCATGCAAAACGGTGGTTTTTGGGTACAGTCCCGAGTCATATGGAGGCAATGAGCGATAAGAGGGGATTTCGTCTCTCCCAGTATTGGGGGTTGATATTGCGCTATGCTTGATTGGCCATAACAGGAAATCTCTGGCCAGGGTTGCTGAGATCTACTGGTAAGTGTTATCAGTAGATTTTTGAACCATTATAAGCCTCACATCGGCATGACTTATCAGGCTATTGGGGTCTGACGTTATACCACCCCTAGGCTGTGATATGCGACATATTAGACGAAGAGACCGGACTGTACGGTAGTGTTACTAATTGGATTCGCAGGAGTATGAGCAGGCTTGCTTGTTGATCTTCTGATCGCTCAATACCCGGATGACCGTTATGTTTAGCAGACCGCTTGCGGCTTGTGGGTGTTTGATATGATCATCACCCACTGCCGGCGTATTGACGAGTCTTTAGAGTCTTACACAGAGGTTTCCTGGTTCATACGAAACGAAGTAGGAGCACATATGTGATATGTGCGGGACCGAGATTAATACATGTATGTGATACCGTATTCTATTCTCACGATATGTGATATCGGTCGGTTATATGTGATATAGCCGGGTTATCGAATCATGTGTTGATTCGATAAGTTGATTCATATGATATTAGTCGGTTGTATGTGATATAGCCGGATTATTAAATTATGAGTTGATTTGATAATATAATGTATAATTATATATTTAATATATTAACTTACATTAACTAATATTTGCTCACTAAGTATTTCTTTTTCTCACTTGTGCTTTGGTATATATGTGCTATATATTAATGTACATTTTGTGTGTGTCATACTAGATGATACATGCTACATGGGTGTATGTGACTCACACCATGCTTATGATATGTAGGGTTACTAGGCACTCTCACAAGGTTCTTTAAGGCATCAACCATACCCGATTTAAAATTTAGACGTGCCGAACAACCCTAACCAAGATCTTTACTAGAGATTAGGCGAAACAAAGCATGTTAAACCCTTTAACATCTAAGAGTTTGGGATTACAACCTTTGTAGTTCGGTCCTTCACTTCATAAGCTCCATGTTGAGGTCCCTTCGCTGCGATCATCAAGAATCCAGACTCTAGAGAGGCTCCATAAAATAAAAATGCAAGCTTGCTTCCGATCTTCGATAACTAAGACGATCAACCTTGAAGAAACTTTAACTCAAGCTCTCACTCACTAATGAAGTGAACACCCTAATCTAAATGGCTAGGATAGATTAGGATAATGAAGTAGGATTTTAGCTCTCATTTGTTTTCTTAATCTCACTCATTTTCATCACCTCACAAAAAGCTAGAAAGCTTTTCAAGCAAGAAGGAAGAAGAAGAAGAAGCTAACTCTTTTGTGATGAATAATGAAAGTGTAGTGTGGTTAGAAATGCAACTATGGGTTAAGTATGATAACTTAACCCATGTAGAGACTTAACCATGGTCAAGGGTTGGGTTGGGTTAACAAATATCTACAAAAATATCTATACAAAATATCTTTGCAAAAACAAAACAAAAGCTTTAGAAGCTTCTAGAAAAATTAACCAAAATCAAACCTTAATCATGTTTAATCTCCACTAATCACGTTGCATTAATAACCCTAACATGATACAATATTATATATCACATATACAATATTTATTGTAACAAAATAAAATAATACAATCAACATATATCGCATATATATCAATGTATTACCCGAGTGAGAAAAAGAATCTTTTAGTGAGCTTATATTAGTTAATGTAATTTAATATATCAAATATATAATTATACATTAAATTATCAAATCAACACTTGATCCGATAATCCGGCTATTTCATAAATAATCGACTAATATAATCTATATCAGTTCATCGAATCAACACTTGATCCGATGACCCGGCTATATCACATATACCCGGCCGATATCTCATATCGCGAGAATCTAATACGGTATCACATACAAGTATTGTTCTCGGTCCCGTACATATCATATATGTGCTCCTACTCCTTTTTTCCTGAGCCAGGAAACCTCTGTGTAGGACTCTAAAGAATCGTCAATACGCCTGCAGTAGGTGATGATCATATCAAACACCCACAAGCTGCAAGCGGTCAGCTAAATGTAACAGCCACCCAGGTATTGAGCGATAAGAAGATCAACAAGCAAGCCTGTACATTCTTCTGCGAATCCAATCAGTAACACTCCCATACAGTCCGGTCTCTTCGTCTGATATGTCGCATATCTCGCCTAGGGGTGGTAAACATCAGAACCCAGTAGCTTGATAAGTCGTGTCGATATGAGGTCTATAACAGTTCGAGAAACTACTGATAACACTTACCAGTAAATCTCAGCAACCCTGGCCAGGGATTTCCAGTTATAGCCAATCGAACACAGAGCAACATCAAGTCCTTATACCAGGAGAGATGAAACCCCTCCTATCGCTCATTGCCTCCATGTGATTCGGGACTGTACCCAAAAGCCACCTTTTTGCACACCCTCTTGGACGTGGTATGATGGAAATCAAAGTACAGTGGGAATCATACAAGACTCTATGACGATCTCGGGTCTACAGACTAACCTGTACCAGTGTCACCAGAGAACTGCCATTTGACGTGAGGTATAATACCATCTGGGAGTTCTCGGCGAGTCCGTCCAGTGTACCCAGTCTCCACTGAGCACCCGTATACCTTCTCTGATGTCAAATACCAATGGATATGAGATTATCCATCGCCCATCATATGGGTCAAGAAGCGCATACGCTATTCTACTCTAGAGTATCGATGCCCTGTCTCGGTACTCCCACGACTAGGAACATTTGAAGGATGTACTTGGCGACTACACTGTCCTCACTAGTATGATCTGCATCATAGTCCTGGTAGTCAAGTACTCATCCTAAGGGCTTTATCAACATGTAACATAGAGACAATCAGAGTATATGTTAAGATAAAAAGCAACCAGATAGCGTACTATCATGTCGAGCAAGAAAGTCCTCCCTATATATGTCCAAGCATCCACTACACTATACATCGTATGTACAATAATGGCCTCTAGGGTATACATATAACTAACAATCTCCCACTTGCACGAGGGCCATCCGTTGTGGTATCACATACCCAACAATCAGCTGTGGTTGAAGTATCTCATACTCAACCATCCCATAAAAGTCTCTACTGGGAAATAAGACTTTATGAGTGGATCCGCGCTGTTGTCCTCTGTGTCTACTCTCCTAACCTCGATCTCCCTGGAGATCAACCATCTCTATGATCAGGTGATACTGCCTAAGAATTATCTCTGGATTTCTGATGGGACGGGGGTTCCTAGGCCAAAGCCATAACTCCATTGTCACACAATGGTTGGAACGAAGTTCATCTTATGAACTAAAATATATCCAGATTGCCTCTTTGGTAGCATCTTTGGTAACGATGTATCTTGCCTTTAATCGTCTAGTATGTCACAGTATCTAGCTTGGAACTCTTCCAACATACCGTCCTTCCACTGAGGGTAAAGACAATGCCTGCGACTGACATTCAGTCGACCTTACCACCCTGGAACCATTCCAGTGATTCTCCCCAGGATCGATTGATACCATCTCACTACAACTAGTGAGAATCCTAACATCCAATTAGATCTATCTCATAGATCCATAACCTAGGATTTAGGAGGTATCACCTTGATCCTATATGGAGAATCTTTGTGATAATAGGAGATTGACCGAGCGTAGCATAGGAAACTCCTTCCCCATCAAGAGTATGTCATCCACGTACTCTACGAGGATCACCACCATACTCTCTACTACCTTTTTGTATATATAAGGTTCATCTACCATTTTGATGAAGTCAAACTCTTTGACTACCACATCAAAACAGACGTTCTAACTCCGTGATGCCTGATTTATCACATAAAATATCTTGCTCACGTTTCCGCTGCTCCCACTGTCTACGAAGCCCTCTGGTTGTGTACTTATAGATGCTCTCTTCCAAATCATCATTTAGAAAAGCAGTCATGACACCCAACCGCCAGATATCATAGTAATGGTATGTAGCCGTGGCAAGTAGGATTTGGATGGACTTAAGCATAGCTTTGAAAGTCTCAACTTTTCCATGTACACCAAGTAATCTTCTCAAGATATACTTTCTCCTGATGGGGATTTAACCCTTCAGATAAAGCAACCAAAGTCCATACTTTGTTGGTGTATAAGGATTCCATCTCAGATTGCTAAGCATCCAGCCATTCTTACAGAGTCCCACTCCTGATGGCCTGCTCGAAACTAGTTGGGTCATCATCTCATGATGCAATCCTTGCTTCCACTATCATAGAGAAATCGAAGTATCTCTCAGGTGGGTGAGGAACCCTACTAGATCGGCGGAGAGGCTGAGGTTCGTTGATTGCTATTGAATCCTTTGGTTCTACCAAATCATCAGCTGCAGTTTGTATAGCTGGAACTCCTTCCAGTTCTACCTCATGGCCACTAATTTTGCACAAGAAATTCCCTTTCACAAAGGTGGCATGTTTAGAAACAAAACATATTTTATTCCTTGGTTAGGTAGAAGATATTCCCTTTCGTATGCTTGGGATATCCAATAAACTTCCACAGATCTGACTTTGCCTCGAGCTTGTCCGGATTATGCTTTTAGACATAGGCTGGACAACCCCAAATCTTAACAAATTTAAGATATGGGCTCTTCCCATTTCATATCACATATGAAGTGGTAGGTAAATGATTTGATTTGAACTCTATTCAATAGGTTTGCAGCTTCTCAAGTGCGTAACTCCCAAAAGGAAATAGGAAACTCAGTAGTACTCATCATAGAGCGCACCATATCTAATAGGGTGAAATTGGTCTACCCCGATACACCGACGTGCTGTGGTGTATACGGAGGAGTAATGCTGAGAGAGAATCTCATTCTCCTTTAGAACTGTCCAGGAATCCCGTGCTCAAGTATTCTCCTCCCTGATCACATCAAAGGACATAATACTTGTACCCGTTTTGGTTCTCTACTTCTAACTTATATTCTGTGAATATTTCAAAAGGTTCAGACTTGTGTTTTAACAGGAACATATTTCTGAATCTTGAGAGATCATCAGAGAATGCAATGAAGTACAAAAACCGGTCCTGGCATGTGTAGACAGGGAACTTACATACCTCATCATGTATCAATCCCAAGAGTTCACTAACTCTTTCTTTGTTTCCAATAAACAGAGCTGTGGTCATCTTATCTTTGTGACATGACTGGAAAGTTTCACAAGATGTAAATTCAAACTAATTTAAATATGCATCTAAATGTAACTTAGCTAGTCAGGTCGCATTGATATGACCTAGTCTACAATGCCTCAAGAAGGATTCGTTCATTTCTGAACTCTTCCTCTTGTGTGTGTTCTGTATACTAAGAACTGTAGTTTGATTTAGAACGTCAATGCTTTTAGATAATGTGCCTGAACCGATCAACTCTTGATATAGAAAATGTTCAAAACATTATCCAACAATACAAAATTATATCCTTCTTTACTAATAAAGAGACTGATATGATGTTGTATCTCAGGTTCGGTATCTAATAACATTCGTTCAGAATTAATGTATTCTGATAATACAGGGCGATAACTACCAACAGACTTGGCTGCAACACTTGCACCATTTCTATCTCATGAAACTTATCACCCGTTCTCAGTTCTCTACCTATCTGTAGCCTATATAACAAATTACATATGTGGGATCCTGATCCGGTATCAAATACCTAGGACGTAAAGGATATTGAGAAACAGTTCTCAGTAATGAACACACCCGAAGATGATGCATCAGCATGCACTTTTTTCGTTTGGGCGGCACGGGAATTCTGGTAATCCTCTATTTCCTGCTCTGTCTTATAACATTTATAAGTTGGAGCGGGACCAACGTTCCTTAGCGCAGTATAACAAGCGGGTTCGGTCAATACATCCGTATTATTATCTTGATTAAGGCGTGACGTGGTCGCTAGCTGGAGAGAGATAGAAGAAAACACTCAGCGTATGCTCTTGCAAGATTAGATTGGTTATCAATATATCTAATCAGGATGTCTCCCACTGTTTTAGTCAAATCTTCCTTCAAACCCTAAAAGGAAAAACTAGCCGGGATTAATTACACTCTACAAGTTCGCCAATCTTTCAGCCAGGCCAGTGCTGGTACTTTGAGGGAGGTTCCCCGTGATTTCGCACGGACCTAATTAAAATAAACCTCGTTTTCCCAGGGGCGTAACCCCGTTGACACCTTTCTAGACACCTACTTGATCGGCTAATTGTAATGTGTAAAACTCTCCCAGGAGTAACTCTTACACGCAGCGGGTATCGGGATCCAACTATCTCATAGAAGGTATGCAATCTCATTGCAAATTTCAACTCTTGAAATTCCCAATAATATTTTACCCCTAGTATCCTATGACCTTGACGAAAGCCAACAAACCATAGGCTCTTAGTCAAGTTCAACCCGTCATTTCCCGATTGAATTAAACCCACCCGCATGACCCTTGACGAAAGCCAACAAAGTCGCACGACTACACTAACTCAATCGCATCATATGCTTATACAGATAAGCATAAATAGCTACCGCACACTACGCCTTGACGAAAGCCAACAAACGTCGTACGAATACTATGAAGTACTTATCTAAAATGACGGAGGGCTACGACAGGTTTTTAAGAAAACCCTTTGCGTAATGAACTTGATATCGTTGTAGAGTCGAGTGATTTTTAATTGGAATGTTTTTGAGGCCTTTTCTAGTTTTGCTAAAGAGGTCACTCCCGATGAAGGGATCTTCGGCTCTTTCCTTATCGAATAAGGTGCAGGATATTTCACAAATATCACTATGCAAAGCAAAAACTATAGATACAATCAAAATACAAACCGAGTTTGTAGCATCTGCTAGTTTCGCTAAAGATGTCACTCCCGGTGAAGGGATCTCGGCTCTTTCCTTATCGAATAAGGTGCTGGATGTTCTACAAGGAACACCGCTATGCAAAGCAAGAACTAGAGCTACCTGTTTTTAAGACGAGTTTCTACAATATCTTTAGGTTTCTTTTAGTTTAATTAATCTCATTAATGAAGTCCCATTTTATTATGCTTCACAAGCATCACATTTGAAACGAAATCTGCAATATATAACATATATCTCATATATATAATATAAACATTCGTCTCAGGCAGTAATATGATCTCATCACAGAACATTGCAGCAGAAGAACATATATGAAATATTGGATATACTAGGAGGTCCGTGTTTTTAATACGAGCCTGTATAAAACACGGATTCCACGGTCGTGATGAATAGCCAAACCCACATCCCTAGACGCCTACGAGAGCGGCAAGCAACACTGCCAATTCTTGGGTTAGGAGACCCGGTCTCGACTACTCGAGATGGTCTCCCACTGGACCCTAGAACCCGGTTACTTGTGCTCCCCACCTTGGGTCTACCTAATGTGGAAAAGTAAATAATATACATTGGTGACATCATCCTCAGCCCGGAAGTGCCCCAATAAAAGAATATTACATACAAATGAATTTTACATGAATGAAAATAAAAACCCTCATCTCACATAAAACTCCCGGCTATTCAAAACACGACGATCCAATATAACATATCACAACAACACATAATATCTCATATCATCAACGTAAGTAAATATGCGTATCCCAATTGTCGTTGATGTATAGCAACGAAACCGGCGATACACCACATATTGCGCTTACGGTCGCAGAAAAGAAAGTGTAAAACTACAACAATTGAAATCCGCAACCTTCTTAGACATCGCATGCCTAACCAAATGAATTCCTTCGACATCGCATGCTTAACAATTATAAACTCCACATTTTAGTCTCAATATCGAAAACTCTTTTCAATATCAAGTCGGGCAATTCAACAAGATTCCCGACATCCTGATTGAATGCTCATCGCAAAATTTAGTAGACGGCCGCACCCCCGGATGCCGTCGACGAAGTGCACTAAGGCGGAACATCGCTGTCGCGAGCACCCGAACGGATGCTTTTGGCGACGGGGTTCTCCTACAGTCACTTGGTCAGGGCTATGGGGCGTGGCTATCTATTAAGTTTTCCCGGCGAGTATCCGCGTACGCTACGTGATTGCGTCGGACTTTTGATCACATCAAAATCCCGTGGCAACCGATCAAATGAAACTAAACTGCTAGATTTATAATATTCAAATTAGTTATCTTATAACTACTTGTGGATTCAAATATTGTATCACATTCTAGATAAATAGACAATATTAAACTTTCCGATCGAATAAACAAACACCCAAGATTTCCCAAATAGCTCAACACTTGAGCGGAGTTCAAAAAGTATCCATCACATGCCACAGTACCAATGGTCCAGCCGTAGAAGGGTCAAACCAACGCCTCACATGTGGCAACGCCGTACTGCCCCAAACCCTAAGGTTTAGAGGCGGTTCAGACGGTCATATAATCGAGTTAAGGTTTGTGTTATTCTAGAGAGTCCACCACGTTACTTGCACGACTAAGAACGTTCTTAAACTACGGAAAAATCCAACACTTGGAAATTTTCCGGCAGGAGAAAAAGTGAGTTATTGATATCCGTTCGAACTTTTTAACACGTTCTAAAATTACCCGGAAAAACTTAAACGAAGTTAAACTTTCCGATCGAATCAACGAGTTCCCAATACATCCCAGAAAACTCAACACTTGAATAGAATTAAAAATCCCCAGAAGCATGAAAAAGTACATACGGATGTTACTGTAGCAAAATCAAACCCTAATCCCCTTGTATGGCCGTTGAACCGCCGCGCAAGCTAGGGTATTGCCGCGGTTCCGCGGCTCTTTAAAGAGATTATTGGATCATTTTTTTTACAGTAATTCCTAGAATACCCCGCTTAATTTTCTGAGTATTTTTAATATGAAAAAATCAACTTTTTAAAAAATTTCCAAAAACTAGGATTTTACGGGTATTCGGAGTTCGATCGAACTTTAAACTTCGCCTAAAGCTCTAGCTTGGCTCTGATACCACTGTAGGGTTACTAGGCACTCTCACAAGGTTCTATAAGGCCGATTTAAAATTTAGACATGCCGAACAACCCTAACCAAGATCTTTACTAGAGATTAGGCGAAACAAAGAATGTTAAACACTTTAACATCTAAGAGTTTGGGATTACAACCTTTGTAGTCCGGTCCTTCACTTTATATGCTCCGTGTTGAGGTCCCTTCACTGTGATCATCAAGAATCCGGACTCTAGAGAGGCTCCACAAAAGAAAAATGCAAGCATGCTTCCGATCTTCGATAACTAAGATGATCTACCTTGAAGAAACTTTAACTCAAGCTCTCACTCACTAATGATGTGAACATCTTAATCTAAATGGCTAGGATAGATTAGAATGATGAAGTAGGATTTTAGCTCTCATTTGTTTTCTTAATCTCACTCATTTTCATCACCTCTCAAACAGCTAGAAAGCTTTTCAAGCAAGAAGGAAGAATAAGAAGAAGCTAACTCTTTTGTGATGAATAATGAAAGTGTAGTGTGGTTTGAAATGTAACCATGGGTTAAGTATGATAACTTAACCCATGTAGAGACTTAACCATGGTCAAGGGTTGGGTTGGGTTAACAAATATCTACAAAAATATCTATACAAAATATCTTTGCAAAAACAAAACAAAAGCTTCTAGAAGCTTCTAGAAAAATTAACCCAAATCAAATCTTAATCAAGTTTAATCTCCACTAATCACGTTGCATTAATAACCCTAACATGTTACAATATTATATATCACATATACAATATTTATTGTAACAAAATAAAATAATACAATTAACATATATCGCATATATATCAATGTATTACCCGAGTGAGAAAAAGAATCTTTTAGTGAGCTTATATTAGTTAATGTAATTTAATATATCAAATATATAATTATACATTAAATTATCGAATCAGCACTTGATCCGATAATCCGGCTATTTCACAAATAACCGACTAATATAATCTGTATCAGTTCATCGAATCAACACTTGATCCGATGATGTTCTCGGTCCCGCACATATCATATATGTGCTCCTACTCCTTTTTTCCTGAGCTAGGAAACCTCTGTGTAGGACTCTAAAGAATCCTCAATACGCCAGCAGTAGGTGATGATCATATCAAACACCCACAAGCTGCAAGCGGTCAGCTAAACGTAATAGCCACCCAGGTATTGAGCGATCAGAAGATCAACAAGCAAGGCTGTACATTCTTCTATGAATCCAATCAGTTACAGTCCCGTACAATCCGGTCTATTCATCTGATATGTCGCATATCTCGCCTAGGGGTGGTAAACGTCAGACCCCAGTAGCTTGATAAGTCGTGTTGATATGAGGTCCATAATAGTTCGAGAAACTACTGATAACACTTACCAGTAAATCTCAGCAACCCTGGCCAGGGATTTCCAGTTATAACCAATCGAACACAGCGCAACATCAACTCCCTATACCGGGAGAGACGAATCCCCTCCTATCGCTCATTGCCTCCATGTGATTCGGGACTGTACCCAAAAGCCACCTTTTTGCACGCCCTCTTGGACGTGGTATGATGGAAATCAAAGCACAGTGGGAATCATACAAGACTCTATGACGATCTCGGGTCTACAGACTAACCTGTACTAGTGTCACCAGAGAATTGCCATCTGACGTGAGGTATAATACCATCTGGGAGTTCTCGGCGAGTCCGTCCAGTGTACCCAGTCTCCACTGAGCACCCGTATACCTTCTCTGATGTCAAACACCAATGGATATGAGATCATCCATCGCCCATCATATGGGTCAAGAAGCGCATACGCTAGTCTACTCTAGAGTATCGATGCCCTATCTCGATACTCCCATGACTAGGAACATTTGAAGGATGTACTTGGCGACTACACTGTCCTCACTAGTATGATCTGCATCATAGTCTTGGTAGTCAAGTACTCATCCTAAGGGCTTTATCAACATGTAACATAGAGACAATCAGAGTATATGTTAAGATAAAGAGCAACCAGATAGCGTACCATCATGTCGAGCAAGAAAGTCCTCTCTATATATATCCAAGCATCCACTACAATATACATCATATGTACAGTAATGGCCTCTAGGGCATATATATAACTAACATGATAATCCTAGGGTTTTTATTTATCAAAGTAAATCAAAATTGGTTGGAAATTTGTCATGGCTAGAAGCTTGGAGAAGCTTGTTGTGTCCATTGACTTAGTCCACTAAACTTATTTTACTTGAGATATTTGTTAACCCAACCATTATCCTAAGCCATGGTTAAGTCTCTACAATGGTTAGTATACGATATTAACTCACCTCTGGTTGCCACTCACACTCTCATGAGATGAGATTTTTCCATGGTTGCTTCTTCTTCATCTCCTTCCTCAAGCTCAGTAGCATTTTGGGAGGTGAAGAAAATGAGTGAGAAAATTATTTCTAAAGTGAGCAAAATTCCTACTTCATCATCCTCTACTAGATTAGCCATTTAGTTTAGAGTGTTTTCTTCACTAATCTACCATTAGTGAAGAGGTAGTATGAGCTTGAGTCTTCTCGACGTAGATCATCTTCGGCCTCGAAGACTTCGAGCAAGCTTGTTCATTTCTTCATGTGAACCCTTACTAGAGTTTGGGTGTTCACTACTTGGAGCGAAGGAACCACTACACGGAGTTTTAGAAGTGAAGGACTGGTCTACAAAGGTTGTGTTCCTCATTCACTTAGATGTAAAGTTGTTTGCATTCTAGTTTCGTTTAATTCTCTAGTTTAGATTCTAGTTTCGGGTTCTTTAGCGCGCCAATTTTTTAAAAATGGCACGATCGTTACCTCCCGAAACCCAGCGGCGACCTAAGGAACCCTACATAGTCTCGATACTCTCTCGACTAGGGATATTTAAGGATGTGCTTATAGACCACCCCGCTCACATGTATATGATAATCATCATAATGCTGGTAATCAAGCAAAAATCCTATGGGCACTATCAACATGTAATAGTGATCTGTAACACCATATAATGCATGTACATGATGATAAAGTCAAACCAGATAGCATACTATCATCTCGAGTAAGACTGTTCTACCCGTATAGGTCTTCCCTCAATCATCATAATCGCTTGCCTACGATTACAATAATTGAGTTGAAGGCATTATATCCAACAATCTCCCATTTGCACTTAAAGCTAATTATTACGGTGTCGCATACTCACAGCCCGTGTGCTACCGAACACCCAACTTTTCTACTAATCAGTTTCGCAAATCATGTTTACGAGACATTCACGTTCGAGAAATAGCCTCAGTGAGTGGATCCGCTCTAATGTTTCTATCTTTATCTCTCTATATCTCAATTTCACGAAGTACGACTATCTCCCAAAATGAGCGATACCCGTCTTAGAATTTGTCTGGATATCTGATGGGACCAAGTTCATAAATGAACTCTAAATCCAACAAAACTTCTTAGACTGTATCTTCTACTGAATTTAATCAATATCCTATGCCATGTCTTCTTCAGTACCCGCTTGGACCCCCTGTTCAACATACTGCCTCTTAGAAGAGGATAAACTTTAACTTTGATAGCCACTCTGTCATCCAGGTCACTTTGGAAGCCTGAAATAATAACCGCCTTCATGAAAGAGACTGCTGTTACCATATACCAAGATCATCCTCTTATATTCATAACTGCTTTCCAATGTTTCTCCAGGATTGGATTAATATATTCTTATTGCAGCTAGTGCAAAAGCAATATCTGGTGTGATACTTGACATCTCATAATTTACTCAATTGCTTAAGTAAGTGATATGTCAATCATTGAAATCCCTCTCCTCATTAGTCTAGAAGACATCTTTTTAGATAGGGTGACTCCTTCACTTGCGGGTACACCACCACGCCAGGAGTTGTCCATTCTAAAACACTTTAGAATAGTGTCAAAGCATCCGAATTAGGACACTTCCTAAATTTAGATCTAAAACCATAGCTCTAGTCACCAAAATCCCTGATATTTTGTCCAGATCCTATGTGGAGAAACACATTGTGATAACCACAGTATAATCGATCGTAGTATAGGAACATCACTTTTTATCAGGACTACGTCATCCAAATACCAGAACATTACTCCCCACCACCTTCTTACCAGGTCCATCTGTTGTTCTGATGAAGTCAAACTCTATGACTGTCATATCAAAATAGCTGATCTATCTCCACTATTCTTGCTTTAGTCTATAAATAGACATAAGTTACTTTCCCACCACGCTTTTGCTGCACCCATTGAGTACAACAACCCTCTGACAGAGTCATATACACGTGTACTTCTAAAACTAATTTAGAATGATATTATAGTCATCCACCTTCCATATTTCATAGTCTAGGACATTAGTGGTGGCAATCTTGGGTCATCAAAACCTCCCTTTCACGGTCTTTGAGAAGACCGAAGTACCTCTCGGGTGGCTGAGCTTACCCACCAAATCTGCGGAGTGGCTAATGCATTGTCGAATCCAATTGAATCCATAGGTTATACCAAATTTTCAGTAACTGTTTGTGGTTTTGGAATCACTTCCAGTTCTATTATACTTCCACTAATATTTTCTGAAAAGAATTCATTTTACTAAAAAGTTGGCGAGTCAAGAATAATATAACTATTGATTCTGCAAATGGTAGAATGTTAACCCTTGTCAAAGCCCAAGATAACCTACAAACGACCATTACTGAAATGTGCCTTGAGTTTATCCGGATTTTGATTTTAAGTATAAGCCGGATAACTCCATATACCTTAACATCGTCAAGATATGAATCCATTCTATATCCAATATAGAAACAAAAGAACTAATTTAATTGGAATCAGATTCAAAAATCATGCAGCTATTTCCGGTGCATCTCAACTAAATAGAAGAAGGCCAAGCAGCATTACTTATCAAGGAGCGCACCCACAGATGAGTAACCTGATAAAGAAGCAAGTTTTCAATTATATTACTTACGACGGAATACCTAGAAAAAGTATCTACATCTTCGATCACCTCGAAGAATCCTGATACTTCCAACGCATGGTTATCTACTTCATTCTTATACCTATAATTTCTCAAAATTTGGATCTTTTATTTCAACGAAATGCGTGTCTAAAACCAGAGAAGTCATAAGTAAACGGAATATAGAATGAGTACCAACCCCTTGTCCTAATGGACATCGCACAACATACAATACTTTGTATAAGTCTTCTGAGTTTAATAACTCAAACTCAGTGCATCGTAGGTTGAAAACCGTGTTATGGTTAAGAAGAATTATACCGTTATTGAATGCACCTTACCTAACCATCAACTGATATAGGTAAATGTCATAAACATAATTTCAAAAATTTGTATCTCATTTTATAAAATAAACATACATATATATCAGTTTGAAATTGGTGCATAACAATGGATATTCAAAACCAAATATTTACCGTTAAGCAAAACCCAGGTGATTTTCTTAAATATCACCAATTACAAAGAATTCTGATATTGAGGATCCAATCATCCAATTCCCAATATTCTCCTCCCACTCAGTATCTGTAACGCCATACATATGTGAGAATTAAATCTGGTAAATACATACCTTGTAGTCAGAAACTAATTGGGAAAGCAATTCTCAATTAACACCGTATAGTAAAACTGAAACATGAAAATGTTTTGAGGGTGTAACGACCCTAAAAGTCCTCTACACTTTTATTGATCCAATATTAATAAAAGAGTGTATTTCTATCCCGGTTTCGAGTTATAAGTTAGTTTTGATAACTTATGTACAAGAAACTACTTATAGCTTACTGGTTAAGCCTTTCCTCTACTGTCCCATAACCTGCAAGTTCGAATCCCATCAGTTTCAATTATTTTAAATATTTTTTCTTTTTAATTTTTTGGAAGCCCAAGAGTTACACATGCATTACACGGAGAAACGAAGACTTGCAAATAAATCAAACAATAAAAATGAGACATAAATATCCAGTTGAATGCATTGCACGAACCCGAGACCAACCCTCACTTTTGGACCGCCGCTCTTCCCATTTTGACCGCTACTGGCGGGTGGTTTTTGCCCAAACCCCTCCATTCTTTGCCCGTGCACCCATTCAGCTCCCCTCTACTCTATATTCTTTTTTGATTTCTCTAATTTTAGCTAGAGACTCTTCAATTCCCCCTATTAACACTATTTCAATTCTTTAAATTCACACACCTTCATTTTTCTTCCAGAAATAGCTAGACCAGTCGTAGCTCTTCCCTTAGGCATACCACTCTCTCAAATCTATCTTCTCTCTCAAAATTCTCAAGCACTTAAATTCCTCAAGGATCCGAGCACGTTTCTTCCTTCTCGCGGCGTCGTTCTCTCAAGATTTTTCATCTCTCTCCGTTGCTCCATAACTCGCTCATGTGATGTCTGTAGATCGAGCTCGCCCCTTAGTCGCATTCACGGTCTCGGCTCTACAAACCAAGACTTCTACTTTCTTTCTCGTTCGTACGAGTACGAACGCGCAACCGTAAGTCCTCTCATCCTCTTTTCTTTCCCTCTTGCATACTTACTTCTACCTTTTTCATGTCGCCACTCCACTGTTAGTTATATGTATGCCCTAGATGCCATTATTGTACATGATTGTATATTATAATGGATGTTTGGACATATATAGAGAGGACTTTCTTGCTCGACATGATAGTATGCTATCCGGTTACTCTTTATCTTAACATGTACACTTGTATCATTATACAGTCTCTCCGTTACATGTTGATAAAGCCTTTAGGATGTGTACTTGACTACCAGGATTATGATACAGATCATACTAGTGGGACCAGGGTAGTCCACAAGTTCATCCTTTAATTGTTCCTAGTCGAGGGAGTATCGAGACAGGGCATCGATATTCCAGAGTAGACTAGTGTGTACGTTTCTTGACCCTATATGGGGCAATGGTTGATCCCACAGCCATTGGTGTTTGACATCAAAGATTGTACACAGGTGCTCATTGGAGAATGGGTACACCAAATAGGACTCGCCGAGAACTCTTAGATGGTATTATACCTATCGTCAGATAGCAGTTCTCTGGTGAAACTGGTACAGGTTAGTTTGTAGACCCAAGATCGTCATAGAGTCTTGTGTGATTCCCACTATGCTTTGATTTCCTCCCTACCAAGTTCAAGAGAGCGTACAAACAGGTGGATTTTGGGTATAGTCCCGAGTCACATGGAGGCAATGAGCGATAGGAGGGGTTTCGTCTCTCCCGGTATTGGGGGTTGATGTTGCGCTATACTCGATTGGATATAACAAGAAATCTCTGGCCATGGCTGATGCTGAGATTTACTGGTAAGTTTTATCAGTAGTTTCTCGACTCGTTATGAGCCTCACATCGGCATGACTTATCAAGTTATTGGGGGTCTGACGTTTACCACCCCCGACTCGATTTGCGACATATCAGACGAACAGACCGGACTGAACGGTAGTGTTACTTACTGGATTCACGGGAGTTTGGACAAGATTGCTTGTTGATCTTCTGATCTCTCAATACCTGGGTCGCCGTTAAGTCCAGCTAGTACAGCTGACGGCTTGTGGGTGACTGATATGATCATTACTTACTGCTGGCATATTGACGAGTCTTTAGAGTCCTACACAGAGGTTTCCTAGCTCAAGTGAAATGAAGTAGGGCACATATGTGATATGTGCGGGACCGAGATTAATACGTGTATGTGATACAATATTCTAATCTCGCGATATTGGTTATATGTGATATAACCGGATTATTGAATCAAGTGTTGATTCAATAATATGTTATGTGTGTATTTGATATACATATAAATGAAATTAGTTGGTTGTATATGATATAGCCGGATTATTAAATCAATTGTTGATTTAATAATTTAATATATAATTATATATTTGATATATTAATATATATTAACTAATATTAGCTCACTTAAGAATTTCTTTTCTACAAATACATATAAATATATATGAGATATATATTAATGTATTTATTTTTGTGTCATGCTAGATGATACATTGGACATGGGTGTATGAGACTCATACTAAACTAAAGATGTAGGGTTCCTTGGCACTCTTGTGAAGGTTCATAAGGCATCAAACATGCCCGGATTAAATTTTAGACGTGCCGAACAACCCAAAGCCGGGATCTTTGCTAGATTATTAGGGTTTAACATGTAATAAGATAACTTTTATCTAAGTGTGAGGGATTACAACCTTTGTAGTCCGCTCCTTCACTTCACAAGCTCCGAGTAGAAGTCCCTTTGCCGCGATCCACGATCTCCCGGACTCATGAGAGGCTCCACGACTCGAACGATCCATTCTAGCTTGTCGTGATCCAAATCTCCGATGATCTACCTTGAAGTTGCTTCGACTCAAGCTTTCTCACTCAAAAGAGAAGAACACCCTAATCCCAAGGGCTAGATGAGATGAGGATGAGAGAGTAGTGATTTAGCTTTCTTTTTATATCATTTTCTCATAATCTTTCATCACATAAGGATTTTCAAGAGAGCTTCTTCAAGAAGAAGAAGAAGAAGATAATGGAAATCATAATAATGAATTAATCCTTTTGTCATGAATAGAAAATAAAGTATATGATTGATATGCAAACCATGGTCAAGGATGAATGGATGAGAATGTGTAGAGAAACAACTAGGGTTAGGGTTTGGTTAAGTTTAGAATGTGTCATCACAAAAGATCTTTGTAATGACAAAAGAAAGAAAGCTTCTAGAAGGAACTTGAAGCATCCAACCCTAATCAAACCTTAACCTCAATTAATCATCCTTAAACATGTTTAACAATTAATCATATCATGTCACAATAATATATATCACATATATATTATATATTTGCAACAAAAGAAAATAATACAATTAACATATATCGCATATATATCAATGTATCATCCACTGAGAAAATGAAATAATAAAGGAAGCCAATATTAGTTAATACAATAATATATCATATATATTATTATATATTAAATCATCGAATCAACACTTGATCCGACGATCCGGCTATATCGAATATAACCGACTAATATATCATGTACCGATTCATCGAATCAACACTTGATCCGATGTCCCGGTTCATATCTAAATATCGCGAGAATATAATACGGTATCCCATATCGCATTATTCTCGGTCCTGCACATATCACATATGTGCTTCTACTCCGTTTCGCCTGAGCCAAGAAACCTCTGTGTAGGACTCTAAAGAATCGTCAATACGCCGGTAGCAGGTGATGATCATATCAAACACCCACAAGCTGCAAGCGGTCAGCTAAACGTAACAGCCACCCAGGTATTGAGCGATCAGAAGATCAACAAGCTAGCCTGTCCGTTCTCCTGTGAATCCGATCAGTAACACTCCCGTACAGTCCGGTCTGTTCGTCTGATATGTCGCATATCAAGTCTAGGGGTGGTATACGTCAGACCCCAGTAACCGATAAGTCGTGTCGATGTATGGCTCATAACGGGTCGAGAAACTACTAGTAACACTTACCAGTAAATCTCTATATCAGCCCTGGCCAGGGACTTACAGTTATAGCCAATCGAACACAGCACAACATCAACTCCCTATACCGGGAGAGACGAATCCCCTCCTATCGCTCATTGCCTCCATGTGATTCGGGACTGTACCCAAAAGCCACCGTTTTGCACGCCCTCTTGGACGTGGTAAGGTGGAAATCAAAGCACAGTGGGAATCACACAAGACTCTATGACGATCTCGGGTCTTCAGACTACCCTGTACCTGTGTCACCGGAGAACTGCCATCTGACGTGTGGTATATCACCATCTGGGAGTTCTCGGCGAGTCCGTCCAGTGTACCCAGTCTCTACTGAGCACCCGTACACCATCTCTGATGTCTAACACCGATGGATATGGGATCATCCATCGCCCATCATATGGGTCAAGATGCGTATACGCTAGTCTACTCTGGTGTATCGATGCCCTGTCTCGATATACCCTCGACTAGGAACAGTTATAGGATGTACTCATCGACTACCACGGCCCCACTAGTATGATCTCATCATAGTCCCAGTAGTCGAGTACAAGTCCTAAGGGCTTCATCAACATGTGAGAGTAAAACAGTAAACCAATACAAGTCAACATGTTAAGATAAAGTGAAACCAAATAGCATAATATCATGACGAGCAAGAAAGTCTTCTCTATATATAACCAAGCATCCATTATAATATACATCAAATGTACAACAATGGCCTCTAGGGCATATACATAACTAACAAAAGATTATTTGGGTGATTAATAATTAAGGGATAAATCAAAATTAGGTGGAAAATGACATGGCTTAAAATGCTTGTGGAAGCATGTAGAAGCTTTGACTTAGTCCACTAATTTTGTTTTACTCTACATATTTATTAACCCAACCATTATTTTTAGCCATGGTTAAGTCTCTACAAATATCACTTGTGATATTTTCTCACCATGGTTCATCACTTGATCATCTTCTTCATCTCCTTCTTTGCTCTCTAGTTTTTGAGTGAGGTGAAAAAGAAAAAGAGAAAACTAATTCTAAAGTGAGGAAAATTTCTACTTCATTAATCTATACCAAACTAGCCATTTAGTATAGGTTGTTTGCTTCACTAATTCCTCAATTAGTGAAGGGCTAGTTTGAGTTAGAGATTCTTCGACGTAGATCATCTTCGGCCTCGAAGATCTTTAAGCAAGCTCGTTCCTTACTCCTAGTGGAGCCTAAGAAGAGTTCGGGGGCTACTACTTGGAGCGAAGGGACTACTACACAGAGCTTTAGAAGTGAAGGGCTGGTCTACAAAGGTTGTATTCCTATTTCACTTAGTGTAAAGTTTGTTTACATGCATTTAAAACCCTAATTCTCTAGTTAGATTCTTGGATGGTGTTGCTTAGCACACTAGATTTTTTAAAATTGCATACTCGATACTTGCTAAAACCTAGTGGTCGTGCTAAGTAACCCCAACAGTGGTATCAGAGCCAAGCTAGACCCTTAGGAGTGGTCTAGGTGAAGTTAAAGTGTTGGATCAACTTTTTGAAACCCTAAAATTCGGGTTTCTAGAAAAATTTTCAAAATTTGGAATTTTTCAATTTAAAAATATGCAGAAGAATGTACACGGTTTTGTATGGATCCCCAAGAAAAACGAGGGCCCAACTCGACCAAAAGGCCGCGCAATCGCGGCCAAACCATGAGTTTTACTGCAGTTCCGCAGTGCTATTGGTGAGGCAGGGACCGTGCCTTCTTGTTCAGATCCGTAGGTACTTGTGGCACATTCTGGGTATTTTTAAGTGAGTCTCAAGTGTTGAGCTCTCTGGGATTTGTGGGTGTTTGATGAATCGATCGAAATGTTTAACTCGTCTAGATATCTGTGATATGTGATACAATATTTGGAATCCACAATAATTAGTTTTGTGAAAACTAGTTACTGTTTTGTAAATCTAGCAATTTAGTCTCATTCGATAGATTGCCACGGAGTTTTGATTCGGATCAAAACTCCGTCGCAATCACGTAGTGTACGCGAACACTCACTGGATAACTTTACTAGATAGCCTCGCCCCATAGCCCCGACCAAGTGACTGTAGGAAAACTTCCGTAGCTAAAAGCATCCGTTCGGATGCTCGCGGCCGCAGTGTTCCGCCTAATTGCGCTTCGTCGTCAGCATCGGGGGTGCGACCATTTACTAATGTTTCCGACGAGCATTCGATCAACTGTCAGGAATCTTGTTGAATTGCCCGACTGGTTATTGAAAAGTGTTTTCAATTTGAGACTAAAATGCCGGGTTTATAACGTTAGGCATGAAATTCGGAATATGTGATATTCCGGGTTTATGATGTCTAAGGAATTTATATGGTTAGGCATGAAATCCGAAGTATGTGATATTTCGGGTTTATGATGTCTATGGATGTTGTGGATTCCAATTATTATAGTTTTCATCTTCTTTTCTGCGACCGTAAGTGTGATATGTGGTGTATCATCGGTTTCGTTGCTATACGTCAACGACAATTGGGATACACATATTTACTTACGTTGATGACATGTGATGTGTTGCTGGGATATGTTATATTGGATCGTCGTGTTTGAATAGCCGAGTTTTTTTCGCATGAGATGAGAGTTTTTCTATTTTCATTCATGTAAAAATTTGTATGTAATATTCTTTTATTGGGACACTTCCGGGTTTAGGATGATGTCACCATTGGTGCATATTATTTACTTTTCCGCATTAGGATAGACCCAAGGCGGGGAGTACAAGTAACCGGGTTTTAGAGTCCAGTGGGAGACCATCTCGAGGAGTCGAGTCCGGGTCTCCTAACTCTAGAATTGGCAGGGTTACTTGCCACTCTCGCAGGGGTCTAGGGATGTGGGTTTGGTTATTCATCACGACCGTGGAATCCGTGTTTTTTACTGGCTTAATTTAAAACACGGACCTCCCAGTATATCCAATATTTCATATGTTGACTTCTGCTGCAATGTTCTGTGATGTGATCATATAACTGCGTGAGACGAATGCTTTATATTATATATATGATATATAATAAACGTTGCTTATGTTTTGCATCCGCGCTAGTCCTGCCCCCACTCTGCCGATAGTTAAGTAACCTAACGGTGTATGACGGGACCTCGTGGCGAATGCAGATGGTATAAGCGTACGTTGTATTTTCGTTTCTTTATCTGTGATGCTTAGGAAGCATAAATGATGGGACTTCATTAATGAGATTAATGAAAAGGAAAGAAATCTAATGATGTTGTGGAATCAAATTTTCAAAAAGGTAGGTTTAGTTCCTACTTTGCATAGTGGTATTCCTTGATGAATATCCAGCACCTCATTCGATCAGGAAAGTGTAAGTCGATGCCACGTACCCCACGTATTCACGGGAGGCGGAATTTGCAAGAAACGATTATTATAAGCTTCGTAACATCGACTAAACTCCAGAATCGATACTAAACCCTAGCTAACAATATATCATAGAGGTTTAACTACTATGTGTGCGTGTTATACTTCAAGTTCTCGCTGTCCTTCACCTCCTCGCTGTCCTCCTCCAAGTCGTGAGCTCCTTGAAATGAGAATGGAATTCACCTCTTCATCGTTTTCTCCAAATCGTAGACGATCCACCCAAGAGTTCCGATTTTGAGCTTTGCCTCTAACTTGAAGCAACTAGGTCACTTGGAATGCTAAACTAAGTAGCCTAGGATGTGTAGAGAGTGATGAGGAGTGTAGTTATCTCACTAAACCCTAGGATTTCCAACTTATGGAATGGTTAGGGTTTGAGAGGAATGGAGAGAGACATGAAGAAATGAGAGTGAGAAAAAGATCTGCTCTTTTTGTGAAGAGAAAAATTGTTTTGAAAAAGTCAAGGGTTTTTGATTTTAAACCTCAAGAAAAACTCACAAAATATCACACAAATATCTACTAAATATCTCATAAAATATCTAGTTCAACAAACCCTAGAAAGTCAAAGCAAAAACCCTAATCCTTTTTCACCAAAATACCAAAAGATTTCCACTCTCCATTCCTCCACCACATATCCGTATACCCGCATCCGTATCCCGAGAGACATGAATTCAATGAGACGAAACTAATCCAATAATCATATACTAGGATCCGGCTTAAACCAAAGCCCAGTAGTAATGTCCGCCCGAACATCATATGCGTACAAGTGCACGTATGCTATCGAACCCTGTCGTAAAACCATACGACCTCTACACGTTTCGCCCGAAAACGGGAAACCCTCTGTGTAGGACTCTAAAGACTCGACAGTACTCTGGCAGTGGGTTTAACCGCAAGTACGTCAGTGGCACTAGCTGTACGTAACGGCTACCCAGGTATCTGTCGACAAGAAAGTCGACGAGGAAACTCATCTGTATCCCTACTGAGTCTGTCTGTGGCAATCTCCGTACAGTCCAGTCTGTTCGTCTAAGAGTATCACATATCGGGCCTAGGAAGGTGGTAAACGTCAGACCCCTAATAGCGGTATAAGTCGTGTCGGAGTGTAGCCTAGAACACCCTGAGAAACTACTGGAATACCTACCAGTAAATCTCACTTGCCCTGGCCAGGGATTTTGTGTAATGGCTTTCCGAACACAGCACGATATCAACCCCCAATACCGGGAGAGACGAATCCTATCTAACCGCCACTGCCTCCAAGCGCTTCGGGACTGCACCCAATTACTACCTGTTTGCATGACTCAGCAGAGCCGTGGTAGGGTAGTAATCTAAGAACAGTGGGAACACACTTGAGGCAAAGTAGCACTGTCAAGTCGACGGACTAAGTTGTACTCATGTCACCTGAGAACTGCTACCTGACGATAGGTATATTACCAACCAGCAGTTCCCTATGAGTCCGTCCGGTGTAACTCATAACCCAATGAGCACCTGCATATTATCTCCACTACGACGTACTGATAGCTGTGGGATAGACCATCTCCCATGCTGGGAAGAGAAGCGTATACACTAGTCTACTCTGGAGCATCGATGCCCTGTCTCTATTATCCTTCGACTAGGGACCTTTGTAAGTATGTGCTTGTAGACTACCCAGCCCCCACTAATGTGACTGACATCACAACGCTGGTAGTCAAGCAAAGATCCTAAGGGCTCTATCAATATGTATTAGCGATACGTTAAAAGAAACATATACTCATATTAAGATAGATACAAACCAAGTAGCATACTACTATATCGAGCAAGACTGTTATAAATCCGTGTATATATCCCAAGCTTCCAAAATATAATATACAAACTAGTACTATACAATAATGGCCTGTAGGGCATATTACACTAACAATCTCCCACTTGCACTAAGGCCATGTGCTGGCATATCGCAGACCTATCATCTCGAATAGCTTCTCAAACTGCGTTTGAGGGATGGCCTTTGTGAATGGATCTGCAGTGTTGTCCTCTGTAGCAATTCTTCGAACCTCGATCTCCAGGCGATCCACGATCTTCCTGATCAGGTGATGCCGCCTCAAGATGTGTCTGGATTTCTGATGGGACCTGGGTTCCTTTACTAAAGCTATAGCCCCGTTTTTGTCACAATACAGAGGTATTGGACCGACAATGGACGGAACCACCTGAAGTTCTGTTAAGAACTTCCTCATCCAGATAGCTTCTTCTGCGGCATCTGAAGCTGCGATATACTCCGCTTTCATCGTCGAGTCGGCAACGGTGTCCTGCTTGGAACTCTTCCAACAGACCGCTCCTCCATTGAGGGTAAAGACATAACCTGACATAGATTTGGAGTCATCCTTGTCACTCTGGAAGCTAGAGTCAGCAAAGGCCTCGATCTGGAGGTCTTTTCTGCCGTAAACCAAGAACATCTCCATAGTCCTTCTCAGATACTTGAGAATGTTCTTTACTGCTATCTAGTGCGTCTCCCTAGGGTTTGACTGATACCGGCTTACTACGCTTAGTGCATAAGCTACATCTGGTCTGGTACACAACATCGCATATATTATAGAGCCTACCGCAGAAGTGTAGGGTATAATAGACATGCGATCCCTTTCCAAATCAGTCTTGGGAGACATCTCTTTGCAGAGGGTGATTCCGTGACAAGCTGGTAAATTACCGCGCTTTGAATCTTCCATACTGAATCTTTTCAGTATGGTGTCGATGTACCTGGACTGTGAAAGTTCCAACATCCTCTTAGATCTAACACGATTGATCTGGATCCCTAGAATGTTAGAGGCATCACCCAGGTCTTTCATGGAGAACGTATGTGACAAGAACCCTTTGATAGATTATAGCATAGGAATGGCATTTCTTATCAAGAGAATGTCATCCACGTACAAGACGAGGAATACAACAGTTCATGCTACAATCTTACTATAAATGCATGGCTCATCTGGATTTTTGATAAAGTCAAATTCTTTTGCCGTCTCATCAAAACAGATGTTCCAACTCCGCCATGCTTGCTTTAGTCCATAGATAGACTAAAGCAACTTGCACACTTTCCCGCTGCTCCCACTCTGAATGAAACCCTCTGGCTGGTCCATATAGACGCACTCCTCCAAATTTCTATTTAGAAAAGCGGTCTTTTCGTCCATCTACCAAATCTCATAATCGTGGAAGGCAGCAATGACAAGAAGGATCCGAATGGATTTGAGCATAGCCACTGGAGAAAAGGTTTCATCATAGTCCAAACTAGATCTTTGACAAAATCCTTTTGCAACAAGTCTAGCCTTATAGGTTTCAACCTATCCATCTACACCAATCCTCTTTCTGAAGATCCATTTACAGCTTTCGGGTTTTACCCCTTCTGGAGCAATGTCCAAAGTCCATACTTTGTTGGTGTATATGGACTCCATCTCGGTCCGCATTGCATCCAGCCAATTTACCGAGTCAGTGCTCTGAATGGCTTGCTGGAAGTTAGTCGGCTCATCATTATCAATGATGCAATCCTCTCTATCCCCGTCTACGAGAAAACCATAGTATCTCTCGGGCGGATAAGACAGCCTAATACTCATGCGGAGTGGCACGGGAATGTCCTGTTCTTCTGAAACTTCTGGTTCCAATAAGCTTTCAGTAATAGCTTGTGGTTCTAGAATTTCATCCAGTTCTATTGAGCTCCCACTTATCCGATTTTCTAAAAATTCAGTTTCCAAGAAGCGGGCATGATGAGAAACAAAGACCTTTTGCTCCTCTGCGTAATAGAAAAAATACCCCTTGGAGTTCTTTGGGTATCCCACAAACTTACACTGTACTGAGCATGCCTCGAGCTTGTCCGCATGCTGCTTTTTAACAAAAGCTGGACATCCCATGTCTTAAAGTGTTTAAGACAGGGTTTCTTCCCACTCCACATCTGATATGGTGTGGTAGGAACTGACTTAGTAGGAACCTGGTTCAAAACATATGCAGCTGATTCTAGTGCATATCCCCAGAAGGATCTCGACAACTCAGCCATACTCATCATTGAACGAACCATATCTAATAGGGTTCTGTTCCGCCTTTCTGTTAGTTATATGTATGCCCTAGAGTCCATTGCTTTACATACGATGTATATTGTAATGGATGCTTGGACATATATAGGGAGGACTTTCTTGCTCGACATGATAGTATGCTATCTGGTTGTACTTTATCTTAACATGTACTCTGATTGTCTCTATGTTACATGTTGATAAAGCCCTTAGGATATGTACTTGTCTACCGGGACTACGATGAGATCATACTAGTGGGGCCACGGTAGTCGACGAGTACATCCTATAACTGTTCCTAGTCGAGAGTGTATCGAGACAGGGCATCGATACACCAGAGTAGACTAGCGTATACGCATCTTGACCCATATGATGGGCGATGGATGATCCCATATCCATCGGTGTTTGACATCAAGGATGGTGTACGGGTGCTCAGTAGAGACTGGGTACACTGGACGGACTCGCCGAGAACTCCCATATGGCATTATACATCACGTCAGATGGCAGTTCTCCGGTGACACTGGTACAGAGTAGTCTGTTGACCTGAGATTGTCATAGAGTTTTGTGTGATTCCCACTGTGCTTTGATTTCCATCATACCACGTCCAAGAGGGCGTGTAAAAAGGTGGCTTTTGGGTACAGTCCCGAATCACATGGAGGCAATGAGCGATAGGAGGGGATTCGTCTCTCCCGGTATAGGGAGTTGATGTTGTGCTGTGTTCGATTGGCTATAACTGGAAATCCCTGTCCAGGGTTGCTGAGATTTACTTGTAAGTATTATCAGTAGTTTCTCGAACTGTTATAGACCTCATATCGACACGACTTATCGAGCTACCGGGGTCTGACGTTTACCACCCCTAGGCGAGATATGCGACATATCAGACGACGAGACCGGACTGTACGGGAGTGTTACTGATTGGATTCACAGGAGAATGTACATGCTTGCTTGTTGATATTATGAGCGCTCAATACCTGGGTGGCTGTTACGTTTAGCTGACCGCTTGCAGCTTGTGGGTGTTTGATATGATCATCACCTAGTGCCGGCGTATTGACGATTCTTTAGAGTCCTACACAGAGGTTTCTTGGCTCAGGCGAAACGGAGTAGGGGCACATATGTGATATGTGCGGGACCGAGGATAATGCGATATGAGATACCGTATTCTATTCTCGCGATATATGATATCAGCCGGGTCATCGGATCAAGTGTTGATTCGATGAATCGGTACGGATAAATATTAGTCGGTTATATGCGATATAGCCGGATTGTCGGATCAAGTGTTGATTCGATAATTTAATGTATAATAAATATATGATATATTAAATTACATTAACTAATATTAGCTCACTAAAAGATTCTTTTTCTCACTCGGGTAATACATTGATATATATGCGATATATGTTAAATGTATTATTTTATTTTGTTACGATAAATATTATATATGTGATATATAATATTGTCACATGATATGATAACTAATGCAACATGTTTAGTGGAGTTTAAACATGATTAGGGTTTGGATTAGGGTTAAGCTTTCTAGATGATTCTAGAAGGTTTAGTTTTGTTCTGTGAAAGATATTTTGCTATGACTCATGCTTTAACCTAACCCAAACCCTAACCCTAGTTAATTCTCTACATGGGTTTAGTTGACCATGGTTGCATTAATCATCATATTTATCCTTTCATTATTCATCACAAAAGGTTTCATGTTGATTGTTCATCTTCTTCCTTCATTCTTTTCATGAAAAAGCTTTCTAGCTTTTTCTAAGTGATGAAAAATGAGTGAGAATAAGAAAACAAATGAGAGAGAAAATCCTACTTCATCATTCTCATCTATCCTTGACATTTAGACGGGGGTGTTCACATCATTTCATGAGTGATAGCTTGTGTTAACGAAACTTCAAGGTAGATCATCTATGCTATCGAAGATCGGAAGCAAGACTGTATCTTTCTCTTCGTGAAGCCTCTCGAGAGTCCGGAACACGATGATCGCAGCGAAGGGACCTCAACACGGAGCTTAAGAAGTGAAGGACCGGATCTACAAAGGTTGTAATCCCTCTTACTTATTGTTAAAGAATTTAACATACTTGTTTTCGCCTAAACCCTAGTTTAAAGATCCGGCTTCGGGTTGTTCGGCACGGCTAATTTTTAAATCGGGCATGGTTGATGCCTCGTAGAACCTTGTGAGAGTGCCTAGCAACCCTACAGTGGTATCAGAGCCAAGCTAGAGTTTTAGGCGAAGTCTGAGTGAAGTTTAAAGTCCGATCGAACCCGGAAACCTCGATGTTTACCCCTCTCTGGATATTTTTCAAAAATGTGATTTTTTATGAATTAAAAATGCTCAGAAAAACAAGCAGGAAAAACTAAGAATTACTGTGAAGTATGGTCCATTAAGTCGCTCAAGTGACTGCGGAACCGCGGCCAAACCAAGAGTTTGGCGGCAGTTTCGCGGCCAAATTTTGGACTTAGTCCCTCATATTTCATATATTTATTCTTAGGTCCTTTCTTGTCAATTTGTTATGGGAAATTTTTAATTCCACTCAAGGGTTGAGTTTTATAGGGTTGTATTGGGGACTCGTTGATTCGATCGGATATTTTAACTTCGTTTATTTTGTCCGGGTAACTTTTAGAATCTGTTAAAAAGTTCGAACGGATATCAATAACTCACTTTTTCCCCTGTCGGAAATTTTTTCAAAAGTTGGATTTTTTCTCGAGTTTAAGAACGTTTTAAGTCATGCAAGTAACGCGGTGGACCCTCTAGAAGACAACAAACCATAACTCGATTATGTGACCGTCTTAAACCGCCTCTAAACCTTAGGGTTTGGGGCAGTACGGCGTGCCACATGTGAGGCGTTGGCTTGACCCTTCTACTGCTGGACCATTGGTACTGTAGCATGTGATGGATGTTTTTAAACTAATTTCAAGTGTTGAGAACTATTTGGGAAAACTTGGATGTTTGATTATTCGATCGGAAAGTTTAACATTGTCTATTTATCTGGAATGTGATACAATATTTGGAATCCACAGGTAGTTATGGGATAACTAATTTGAATGTTATAAATCTAGCAGTTCTGTCTCAGATGATCGGTTGCCATGGAATTTTGATGTGATCAAAAGTCCGTCGCAATCACGTACCGTATGCGGATACTCGCCGGGTAAACTTAACAGACAGCCACGCCCCATAGCCCCGGCCAAGTGACTGTAGGAGAACCCCGTCGCCAAAAGCATCCGTTCGGGTGCTCGCGGCAGCGGTGTTCCGCCTTAGTGCACTTCATCGACGGCATTCGGGGGTGCGTCCGTCTACTAAAGTTTGCGATGAGCATTCGATCAGGATGTCGGGAATCTTGTTGAATTGCCCGACTTGATATTGAAAAGAGTTTTCGATAATGAGACTAAAATGCGGGGTTTATAATTGTTAGGCATGCGATGTCTAAGGAATTCATTTGGTTAGGCATGCGATGTCTAGGGAGGTTGCGGATTCCAACTGTTGTAGTTTTACACTTTCTTTTCTATGACCGTAAGCGTAGTATGTTGTGTATCGCCGGCTTCGTTGCTATACATCAACGACAATCGGGATACGCATACCTGCTTACGTTGATGATATGAGATATTATGTGTTGCTGTGATATGTTATATTGGATCGTCGTGTTTGAATAGCCGAGGGTTTTATGTGAGATGAGAGTTTTTCTTTTTCATTCATGTAAAATTCATTTGTATGTAATATTCTTTTATTGGGGAACTTCCGGGCTGAGGATGATGTCACCATTGTATATTATTTACTTTTCCGCATTAGGTAGACCCAAGGCGGGGATCACAAGTAACCGGGTTTTAGGGTCCAGTGGGAGACCATCTCGAGGAGTCGAGACCGGGTCTCCTAACCCTAGAATTGGCAGTGTTGCTTGCCGCTCTCGTAGGGGTCTAGGGATGTGGGTTTGGCTATTCATCGCGACCGTGGAATCCGTGTATTATACAGGCTCGTATTGAAAACACGGACGTCCTAGTATATCCAATATTTCATATATGTTTCTTCTGCTGCAATGTTCTGTGATGAGATCATATTACTGCCTGAGACGAATGTTTATATTATATATATGAGATATATGTTATATTGCAGATTTCGTTTCAAAAGAGATGCTTGTGAAGCATAATAAAATGGGACTTCATTAATGAGATTAATGAAATAAAAGAAACCTAAGATGTTGTAGAAACTTGTTTAAAAACTGGTAGCTCTAGTTCTTGCTTTGCATAGCGGTGTTCCTTATAGAACATCCAACACCTTATTCGATAAGGAAAGAGCCGAGATCCCTTCACCGGGAGTGACATCTTTAGTGAAACTAGCAGATGCTACAAACTCGGTTTGTCTTTTGATTGCTTCTATAGTTCTTGCTTTGCATAGTGGTATATATGATATACCCTGCACCTTATTCGATGAGGAAAGGGCCGACGATCCCTTCACCGGGAGTGACCCCTTTAGCAAAACTAGAAAAGCCTCAAAAACATTCCATTTAAAATCACTTGATTCTACAACGATATCAAGTTCATTACGCAAAGGGTTTTCTTAAAAATCTGTCGTAGCCCTCCGTCATTTCAGATAAGTACTTCATAGTATTCGTGCTACGTTTGTTGGCTTTTGTCAAGGCGTAGTGTGCGGTAGCTATTTATGCTTATCTGCTTGTGCATATGATGCAGATTGAGTTAGGGTAGTCGTGCGACTTTGTTGACTTTCGTCAAGGGCCGTGCGGGTGGGTTTAATTCAATCGGGAAATGATGGGTTGGACTTGACTAGTAACCTATGGTTTGTTGGCTTTCGTCAAGGTCATAGGATGCTAGGGGTAAAATATTATTGGGAATTTCAAGTGTTGAAATTTGCAATGAGATTGCATACCTTCTATGAGATAGTTGGATCCCGATACCCGCTGCGAGTAAGAGTTACTCCTGGGAGAGTTTTACACATTATAATTAGCCGATCAAGTAGGTGTCTAGAAAGGTGTTAACGGGGTTACGCCTCTGGGAAAACGAGGTTTACTTTAATTAGGTCCGTGCGAAAGCACGGGGCACCTCCCTCAAAGTACCGACACTGGCCTGGTTGAAAGATTGGCGAACTTGTAGCGTGTAATTAATCCCGACTAGTCTTTCCTTTTAGGGTTTGAAGGAAGGTTTGATTAAAACAGTGGGAGACATCCTGATTAGATATATTAGATAACCAATCTAATCTTGCAAGAACATACGCTGAGTGTTTTCTTCTCTCTCTCTCCAGGTAGCGACCATATCACGCCTTAATCAAGATAATAATACGGATATATTGACCGAACCCGCTTGTTATACTGAGCTGGGGAACGTTGGTCCCACTCCAACTTATAATTGTTATAAGACAGAGCAAGAAATTGGGGAATACCAGATTTCCCGTACCGCCCAAACGAAGAAAGTGCATGCTGATGCATCATCTTTGGGTGTGTTCATTACAGAGAACTGTTTCTCAGTATCCTTTACGTCCTGGTTATGAGATACCGGATTAGGATCCCGCATATGTAATCTGTTACATGGGCTACAGATAGGTAGAGAACTGAGAACGGGTGATAAGTTTCATGAGACAGAAAACGGTGCAAGTGTTGCATCCAAGTCTGTTGGTCACTGTCACCTTGTATTACCAGAATACATTGATTCTGAACGAATGTTATTAGATACCGAACCTGATGTACAACATCATATCAGTCTCTTTATTAGTAAAGAAAGGATATAATTTTGTATTGTTGGATAATGTTTTGAACATTTCCTATATCAAGAGTTGATCGGTTCAGGTACGTTATCTAAAAGTATAGACGTTTTAAATCAAACTATAGTTCTTAGTATAAAGAACACACACAAGAGGAAGAGTTCAGAAATGAACGGATCCTTCTTGAGGCATTGTAGACTAGGTTATATCAATGCGACCCGACTTGCTAAGTTACATTTAGATGCATATTTAAATTTGTTTGAATTTACATCTTGTGAAACTTGCCGGTCATGTCACAAAGATAAGATGACCATAGCTCTGTTTATTGGAAACAGAGAAAGAGTTAGTGAACTTTTGGGATCGATACATGCTGATGTATGAAAGTCCCCTGTCTACACATGCCAAGACCGGTTCTTTGTACTTCATTACATTCTCTGATGATCTCTCAAGATTCAGACATATGTTCCTGTTGAAATACAAGTCCGAACCTTTTGAGATATTCACAGAATGTAAGTTAGAGGTAGAGAACCAAAATACGGGTAAAAGTATTATGTTTTTGATGTGATCAAGGAGGAGAATACTTGAGCACGGAATTCCTGGACTATTTTAAAGGAGAATGAGATTCTCTCTCAGCATTACTCCTCCGTATACACCACAGCACGTCGGTGTATCGGGGCGGAGCAATAGCACCCTATGTGATATGGTGTGCTCTATGATGAGTACTACTGAGTTTCCTATTTCCTTTTGGGTGTTATGCGCTTGAGAAGCTGTATACCTATTGAATAGGGTTCAAATCAAATTAGTTGCCTACCACTTCATATGTGATATGGAAAGGGAAGAGCCCATATCTTAAGTTTGTTAAGATTTGGGGTTGTCCGGACTATGTCTAAAAGAAAAATCCGGACAAGCTCGAGGCAAAGTCTGTTATGTAGAACTAGAAAGGTTCTAGCTATACAAACTGCAGCTGATGATTTGGTAGAACCAAAGGATTCAATAGTAACCAACGAACCTCAATCTCTCCGTAGATCTAGTACGGTTCCTCACCCACCTGAGAGATAGTTCGGTTTCTCTATGACAGTGGGAGCGAGGATTGCATCATGAGATGATGACCCAACTAGTTTCGAGCTGGCCATCAGGAGTGAGACTCTGTAAGAATGGCTGGATGCTTAGTGATCTGAGATGGAATCCTTATACACCAACAAAGTATGGACTTTGGTTGCTTTATCTGAAGGGTTAAATCCCCATCAGGAGCAAGTATATCTTGAGAAGATTACTTGGTGTACATAGAAAAGTTCAGACTTTCAAAGCTATGCTTAAGTCCATCCAGATCCTACTTTCCACGGCTACATACCATGACTGCGATATCTGGTGGTTGGGTGTCATGACTGCTTTTCTAAATGATGTTTTAGAAGAGAACGTCTATAAGTACACAGCCAGAAAACTTCGTAGATAGTGGGAGCAGCGGAAACGTGTGCAAGATGTTTTATGTGATAAAACAGGCATCGCGGAGTTGGAACATCTGTTTTGATGTGGTAGTCAAAGAGTTTGACTTCATCAAAATGGTAGATGAACCTTGTATATACAAAAATGTAGTAGGGAGTATGGTGGTGATCCTCGTAGAGTACGTGGATGACATACTCTTGATAGGGAAGGAGTTTCCAATGCTACGCTCGGTCAATCTCCGCTTATCACAAGGATTCTCCATATAGGATCAAAGTGATACCTCCTAAATCCTGGGTTTTTGGATCTATGAGATAGATCTAATTGGATGTTAGGATACTCACTAGTTGTAGTGAGATGGTATCAATCGATCCTGAGGAGAATCACTGGAATGGTTCCGGTGTGATAAGCACGACTGAATGTCAGTGGAGGGACGGTATGTTGGAAGAGTTCCAAGCTAGATTCCGTGACATACTAGATGATTAAAGGCAAGATACATCGTTGCCAAGGATGCTACCAAAGAGGCAGTCTGGATATATATAAGTTCATGAGATGAACTTCGTTCCAACCATTGTGTGACAATGGAGTTATGGCTTTTGCCTAGGAACTACCGTCCCATCTGTAATCCAGATATAATTCTTAGGCAGTATCACCTGATCATGGAGATGGTTGATCTCCAGGGAGATCGAGGTTAGGAGAGTAGACACAGAGGACAATAGAGCGGATCCACTCACAAAGGCCTTTTTCCCAGTAGAGACTTTTATGGGATGGTTGAGTATGAGATACTTCAACCGTAGCTAATTGTTGGGTATGTGATACCACAACAGATGGCCCTAGGGCAAGTGGGAGATTGTTAGTTATATGTATGACCTAGAGGCCATTACTGTACATACGATGTATATTGTAATGGATGCTTGGACATATATAGGGAGGACTTTCATGCTCGACATGATAGTATGTTATCTGGTTGTACTTTATCTTAACATGTACTCTGATTGTCTCTATGTTACATGTTGATAAAGTCCTTAGGATATGTACTCGACTACCGAGACTATGATGAGATTATACTAGTGGGGCCACGGTAGTCGATGAGTACATCCTATAATTGTTCCTAGTCGAGGGTGTATCGAGACAGGGCATCGATACACCAGAGTAGACTAGCGTATACGCATCTTGACCCATATGATGGGCGATGGATGATCCCATATCCATCGGTGTTTGACATCAAGGATGGTGTACGGGTGCTCAGTAGAGACTGGGTACACTGGACGGACTCACCGAGAACTCCCAGATGGTATTATACATCACGTCAGATGGCAGTTCTCCGGTGACACTAGTACAGAGTAGTCTGTTGACCCGAGATCTTCATAGAGTCTTGTGTGATTCCCACCGTGCTTTGATTTCCATCATAGCACGTCCAAGAGGGCGTGTAAAAAGGTGGCTTTTGGGTACAGTCCCGAATCACATGGAGGCAATGAGCGATAGGAGGGGATTCGTCTCTCCCGGTATAGGGAGTTGATGTTGTGCTTTGTTCGATTGGCTATAACTGGAAATCCCTGGCCAGGATTGCTGAGATTTACTGGTAAGTGTTATCAGTAGTTTCTCGAACTGTTATAGACCTTATATCGACGACTTATCGAGCTACTGGGGTCTGACGTTTACCACCCCTAGGCGAGATATGCGACATATCAGACGACGAGACCGGACTGTACGGGAGTGTTACTGATTGGATTCGCAGGAGAATGTACATGCTTGTTTGTTGATCTTCTGAGCGCTCAATACCTGGGTGGCTGTTACGTTTAGCTGACCGCTTGCAGCTTGTGGGTGTTTGATATGATAATCACCTACTGCCGGCGTATTGATGATTCTTTAGAGTCCTACACAGAGGTTTCTTGGCTCAGGCAAAACGGAGTAGGGGCACATATGTGATATGTGTAGGACCGAGGATAATGCGATATGAGATACCGTATTCTATTCTCGCGATATATGATATCAGCCGGGTCATCGGATCAAGTGTTGATTCGATGAATCGGTACGGATAAATATTAGTCGGTTATATGCGATATAGACGGATTGTCGGATCAAGTGTTGATTCGATAATTTAATGTATAATAATATATATGATATATTAAATTACATTAACTAATATTAGCTCACTAAAAGATTCTTTTTCTCACTCGTGTAATACATTGATATATATGCGATATATGTTAAATGTATTATTTTATTTTGTTATGATAAATATTATATATGTGATATATAATATTGTAACATGATATGATAACTAATGCAACATGTTTAGTGGAGTTTAAACATGATTAGAGTTTGGATTAGGGTTAAGCTTTCTAGATGATTCTAGAAGGTTTAGTTTTGTTTTGTGAAAGATATTTTGTTATGACTCATGCTTTAACCCAACCCAAACCCTAACCCTAGTTAATTCTCTACATGGGTTTAGTTGACCATGGTTGCATTAATCATCATATTTATCCTTTCATTATTCATCACAAAAGGTTTTATTTTGATTGTTCATCTTCTTCCTTCTTTCTTTTCATGAAAAAGCTTTCTAGCTTTTTCTAAGTGATGAAAAATGAGTGAGAATAAGAAAACAAATGAGAGAGAAAATCCTACTTCATCATCCTCATCTATCCTTGCCATTTAGATGAGGGTGTTCACATCATTTCATGAGTGATAGCTTGTGTTAACGAAACTTCAAGGTAGATCATCTATGTTATCGAAGATCGGAAGCAAGACTGCATCTTTCTCTTCGTGAAGCCTCTCGAGAGTCCGGAACACGATGATCGCAGCGAAGAGACCTCAATACGGAGCTTAAGAAGTGAAGGACCGGATCTACAAAGGTTGTAATCCCTCTCATTTTTTGTTAAAGAGTTTAACATACTTGTTTTCGCCTAAACCCTAGTTTAAAGATCCGGCTTCGGGTTGTTCGGCACGGCTAATTTTTAAATCGGGCATGGTTGATGCTTCGTAGAACCTTGTGAGAGTGCCTAGCAACCCTACACTTTCCGATACACCATTGTGTTGTGGCGTGTATGGAGGAGTAAGCTGAGAGAGAATTCCATTCTCTTTTAGGTAATTCAGGAACTCAGCACTCAAGTATTCACCATCTCGATCAGATCTTAATATCTTGATACTTTTGCCTGTTTGTTTTTCCACTTCATTCTTATATTCCCGGAATTTTTCAAAAGCTTCGTATTTATGCTTCATCAAGAAGATATGTCTGTACCTAGAGAAATTATTCGTAAAAGTATTGAAGTAAGAATAACCACTTCGCGCATGTGTAGACAATGGACCACACATATCGCTGTGTATGAGTCCCAAGAGCTCGCTCGCACTTACTCCGTGTCCAGTGAACGGAGTCTTTGTCATCTTTCCCATGAGACAAGATTGACAAGTTGCATAAGACTGATATTCGAATGGATCCAAATATCCCTCTCTATGTAATTTAGTCAACCATGTTTCATTGATGTGACCCAGTCTACAATGCCACAAGAAAGCATGATTTATTTCCTGAGTCTTTCTTTTATGCGTGTTCTGGACATTGAAAATTTGTAGTTGGTTTAATACGTATATACCGTTATTTAGAGTACTGACCCAATCAGATCACGATTAAGGTGGATGCTTACGACATCGCTTACAAATGTAAAATCATAACCTTCTTTTGATAACAAAGATACTGAAATGATATTACAAGTCAAACTAGGTACACAAAAACAGTTGCGCAAAACCAAAATATGTCCACTCGTCAATCCAAGGTGATATTCTCTTACGGACACAACATCCACGCTCGCTCCGTTAGCAACCCCGAGGGTCATATCACCGGTCTTTAGAACCCTACGGCTTCTCAGTGCCTACAAAGAATTATAGATATGAGATTCTGATCTGGTATCCAATACTCAGGAAGTAGAGTTGATTGACAGACAGTTTTCAATTACAAACACACCTGAAGCCGAAGCCACAACCTGCTTCGGGTCCTGGTTCTTGGCCTTTCAAGCCTTGCAATTTTTCTTCCAGTGGACTTTCTTATGACAGTAGAAGCATTCTTCCTTTTCTACTGTCTGCCTCACTACTCTTGCCTTGCCCTTCGCTTCCACCTTACTAACACCGCCTCTCGGTTTGGTGGGGGCCTTCTTCTTCTTTCCTTTGGCTTTCGCCTTGGACCTAGAAGAGGAATCTCCACCAACAAATAGAGTGGGTGTTTCCCTGGCTTTCTGCAGGGTGCCCTCTACACTCCTCAACATGTTGAGGAGTTCCGGAAGTTCAACTTCTTTACCTTGAATATTAAAATTCAAGATAAACTGGGCATAGGTAGAAGGGAGGGACTGCAGAATAAAGTCTGTATACAGCTCATTCTCTAACGTGGTCCCGAAGTCTGCGAGCTCCTCAATGTAGCCAATCATCTTAAGGACGTGTTCCTCTACAGATGATCCGACGGCCAACCTCGACTGAAATAGCTTCTTCGAGGTCTCGTATCTAGCGATACGAGATTGCTCTCCAAATAGTTCCTTGGTATGGAGAAATATGGATTCAAGATCCATATTATCGTACCGCCTCTGGTGCTCATTGTCCATCGAGGCCAGCAAGAGGCACTTGGCCTTCACACAGTCAATCTCCTCAGGTCTTACGGATTTCCCTATCCACGACACTGGATTCTGGACCTGGGACGGCGGGGGCTTTAGTAGTAAGGACATACCCCAACTTGTCATAAGTTACAGCCATCTTGACATTCGTGAACCAATCTTTGTAGTTTGGCCCTGTCAATATATTTTTATCTAATAATAACTTAAGGCCCGTCATCTTTGGTTGCTGCAATTAGGAGAGAGAGAAGAAACACTTTAGCATAATGCTCTTGCAAGTTTAGATTGGTTTTAAGTTTATCTAAACATGATGGCTCCCACTATTTCTTGAATCCTTCCTCAAACCAGAAAAGAAGAATTAGTCAGGATTAATCTCATCGTACAATACTTTCTTAACCGTTCAGCCAGGCTAGTGTTGGTACTTCGAGGGAGGTTTTACGATGCTTTTGCGAAGTTTCTTAATTAAATAATCTTTTTTCCCTGGAGGCGTAGCCCCGCTAACACTGTTCTAGACACCTACTTGGTTTATAGCATTGATCATTAAGTGAAAAATCTCCCGAGAAGCAGCATATACTCACCGTAGGATTGGGATCCAAATATCATTGTGTGATAATGCTGAAGGAATCCTACCAACATAATCAAACTCCAAATGGTATGCAACACTAGCAAGTTTCAGTTTCTTTAGAAACTCCCGATGTGGATTTTTGCCCCATGCTCTTATGACCTTGACTAAGGCCAACAAATCATAAGTCACATGTTAAGTTCTACCCGTCATTATCCAGGTTAATTTGAATCCAGCCATACTTACCCTTGACTAAGGCCAACAAAGTAGTATGACTGTTCCAAACCAACGCATCTATCTATGCTATATATGAATACCCAGCAGCTACCAATCACTATGCCATGACTAAGGCCAACAAACATAACTTGAATACTATTGAATATTCATATGAAATGACGAAGGGCTATGAATGGTTTTGGCGAAACCGTGAACGTAGTGAACTTGATATAATCGAAGGAACCTGATAGCTTTTAAAAGGAGTGGTTTAAGCTCCGCATTTTAAAAGTTTTACTGTTTTTGAAAAAAAAACCCGAGGGGTTTTAAAATTGTTCCAACGATTCATCTTTGGTTTGTTTTGTTTTGCGTTAATGTAATGCAGTCCCATCATTTAACCTACCATTGCAGAAAAAGACAAAAATACAACGTACACTTATGTCATCCGCATTCGCTACGGGGCCCCGTCTTACACCGTTAGGTTAGATAACTAACGCCAGAGCTGGGGGCTGGACTAGCGCGGATGCAAAACATAAGCAACGTTTATTATATAATATATATATATATATATATAATAATATCCATTCGTCAGATGTAATAATAGGCATTCCAGATCACAGATGAACACATTGGATATATTAGGAATTCCGTGTTTCGTTTAAGCCTGTAACGAAAGACGGATTCCACGGTCGCGATGAATAGCCAAACTCCACCTCAGACCCCTACGGGTGCGGCAAACTACCCGCTAAATGCCCGAAGTGAAGCAATCTCGCTCAACAACATGAGTAGGCCACTCGGCACTTCAAAGTACCCAGTAGTTTGTGCACCCCACCTCGGGTCTATCCTAGGAGCAATAAACAGTAAATGAAATAATACAACGGTGGCTACAAGCTCAACCCGGATATGCCCCGCGAAAAAATATTACAACAATTTACAATTTACATTTGAATGAAAGAATATAACAGCTCACATCCCCGTCTATTCATTCACGATAATCCAACAAGTCCATATACACAAACAAACATTATAGAAATGTGCAACCCCCAACTAACCGACATATAGCAATTAGCGTAAGTTTACGAACATATTTATCAAACACAGAAACATTAAACGACACTAAACTGCGAATTCAAAACATCCCAAATTTCCACAGTGAATAATTAACAGTATATGCAAAATTGGAAAAAACAAACAACTCCTGAAACCCTAGATCCTAGTAACAAATCAACACACCAAACTACGAAGCATTTCCCCACTACTTGGCCAAGGAGGCCGGACCAAGAGGCAATGTGGCTTTCAGAGCCTCGGAAAATTCAACAGAAACTAGAATCTACGTTTCGATGTTTACGGGATATTTCGGTTTCGTAGTTTTAGTTATCGTTTAATTTATTAGCTATAGTTTAGTCGGCTCTGATACCACTGTAAGTCGATGCTACGTACCCCACGTGTTCGCGGGGAGGTGGAATTTGCAAAAAACGATTATTATAAGCTTCATAATATCGACTAAACTCCGGAATCGATAATAAACCCTAGCTAACAATATATCATAGAGGTTTAACTACTATGTGTGCATATTATACCTCAAGTTCTCGCTGTCCTTCACCTCCTCGCTGTCCTTCTCCAAGTCGTGAGCTCCTTGAAATGAGAACGGAATTCATCTCCTCGTTTTCTTCTCCGAATCGTAGACGATCCACCCGAGAGTTCCGATTTTGAGCTTTGTCTCTAACTTGAAGCAACTAGGTCACTTGGAATGCTAAACTAAGTAGCCTAGGATGTGTAGAGAGTGATGAGGAGTGTAGTTGTCTCACTAAACCCTAGGATTTCCAACTTATGGAATGGTTAGGGTTTGAGAGGAATGGAGAGTGACTTGAAGAAATGAGAGTGAGAAAAAGATCTGCTCTTTTTTGTGAAGAGAAAAATTGTGTTGAAAAAGTCAAGGGTTTTTGCTTTTAAACCTCAAGAAAAACTCACAAAATATCACACAAATATCTACTAAATATCTACCAAATATTTCACAAAATATCTAGGTCAACAAACCCTAGAAAGTCAAAGCAAAAACCCTAATCCTTTTTCACCAAAATACCAAAAGATTTCCACTCTCTATTCCTCCACCATATATCCGTATACCCGCATCCGTATTCCGAGAGACACGAATACAATGAGACAAAACTAATCCAATAATCATATACTAGGATCCGGCTTAAACCAAAACCTACTAGTAATGTCCGCCCGAACATCATATGCGCACAAGTGCACGTATGCGATCGAACCCTATCGTAAAACCATACGACCTCTACACGTTTCGCCTGAAGCCGAGAAACCCTCTGTGTGGGACTCTAAAGACTCGACAGTACTCTGGCAGTGGGTTTAACCATAAGCACGTTAGTAGCACTAGCTGTACATAACGTCTACCCAGGTATCTGTCGACAAGAAGGTCGACGAGGAAACTCATCCGTACCCCTACTGAGTCTGTCTATGGCAATCTCCGTAAAGTCCGGTCTATTCATCTAAGAGTATCGCATATTGGGCCTAGGGGGGTGGTAAACGTCAGACCCCTAATAGCGGTATAAGTCATGTCGGAGTGTATCCTAGAACACATTGAGAAACTACTGGGATACCTACCAGTAAATCTCACTTGCCCTGGCCAGGGACTTTGTGTAATGGATTTCCGAACATACGCGATATCAACCCCCAATACCGGGAGAGACGAATCCTATATATCCGCCACTACCTCCAAGCGCTTCGGGACTGCCGGGTTACTAGGCACTCTCACAAGGGTTTATAAGGCATTAACCATGCCCGATTTAAAATTTAGACGTGCCGAACAACCCTAACCAAGATCTTTAAACTAGAGATTAGGCGAAACTAAGCATGTTAAACACTTTAACACTAAGAGTTTGGGATTACAACCTTTGTATTCCGGTCCTTCACTTCTAAAGCTCTGTGTTGAGGTCCCTTCGCTGCAATCATCGAGTATTCGGACTCTTGAAAGGCTCCACGAAGAGAAAGATGCAAGCTTGCTTCCGATCTTCGATAACTAAGATGATCTACCTTGAAATTTCTTAAACACAAGCTCTCACTCTCAAATGAAGTGAAAACCCTAATCTAAATAGCTAGGATAGATTAAGATGATGAATTAAGAATTTAGCTCTATTTTATTTTCATAATCTCACCCATTTTCATCACAAGAAACAAAACTAGAAAGCTTTGTAAGAAGGAAGAAGAAGATGAACAATGAATAATCCTTTTGTGATGAATAATGAAAAATGTTATCATGATTAATAATGCAACCATGGTTCACTATGACAAGGCTAACTCATGTAGAGATTTAACTAGGGCTAAGGGTTTGGGTTGGGTTAAGAATGAGTCACTTAAAATATCAACATAATATCTTAGCTCATGACAAAAGAAAACCTTCTAGAAGTATCAAGAAAGAACTAACCCAAATCAAACCCTAACCTTGTTTAATCTCCACTAAACATGTTGCATTAGTAATCATATCATGTTACAATATTATATATCATATATATAATATATATTTGTAACAAAAGAAAATAATAAAATTAATATATCGCATATATATCAAGGTTTTACCCGGTGAGAAAATGAAATAATAAATAATGCAATATATCATATATATTATTATACATTAAATTATCGAATCAACACTTGATCCGACAATCCGGCTATATCGAATATAACCGACTAATATATCATGTACCGATTCATCGAATCAACACTTGATCCGATGATCCGGCTCATATCAAAATATCGCGAGAATATAATACGGTATCTCATATCGCATTATCCTCGGTCCAGTACATATCACATATGTGCTCCTACTCCGTTTTGCCTGAGTCAAGAAACCTCTGTGTAGGACTCTAAAGAATCGTCAATACGCCGGCAGTATGTGATGATCATATCAAACACCCACAAGCTGCAAGCGGTCAGATAAACGTAACAGCCATCCAGGTATTGAGCGATCAGAAGATCAACAAGCAAGCCTGTACATTCTCCTGCGAATCCAATCAGTAACACTCCCGTACAGTCCGGTCTCGTCGTCTGATATGTCGCATATCTCGCCTAAGGGTGGTAAACGTCAGACCCCAGTAGCTTGATAAGTCGTGTCGATATGAGGTCTATAACCGTTCGAGAAACTACTGATAACACTTACCAGTAAATCTCAGCAACCCTGGCCAGGGATTTCCAGTTATAGCCAATCGAACACAGCGCAACATCAACTCCCTATACCGGGAGAGACGAATCCCCTCATATCGCTCATTGCCTCCATGTGATTCGGAACTGTACCCAAAAGCCACCTTTTTGCACGCCCTCTTGGACGTGGTATGATGGAAATCAAAGCATAGTGGGAATCACACAAGTCTCTATGACGATCTCGGGTCTAGAGACTAACAAGTACCAGTGTCACCAGAGAACTGCCATCTGACGTGAGATATAATACCATCTGGGAGTTCTCGGCGAATCCGTCCAGTGTACCCAGTCTCCACTGAGCACCTGTACACCATCCTTGATGTCAAACACCGATGGATATGGGATCATCCATCGCCCATCATATGGGTCAAGATGCGTATACGCTAGTCTATTCTGGTGTATCGATGCCCTGTCTCGATACACCCTCGACTAGGAACAGTTATAGGATGTACTCGTCGACTACCGTGGCCCCACTAGTAAGATCTCATCATAGTCCCAGTAGTCGAGTACATATCCTAAGCGCTTTATCAACATGTGACATAGAGACAATCAGTGTACATGTTAAGATAAAGAGTAACCAGATAGCGTACTATCATGTCGAGCAAGAAAGTCCTCTCTATATATGTCCAAGCATCCACTACAATATACATCGTATGTACAGTAATGGCCTCTAGGGCATACATATAACTAACAATCTCCCACTTGCACTAGGGCCATCTGTTGTGGTATCGCATACCCAATAATTAGCTGTGGTTGAATTATCTCATACTCAACCATCCCATAAAAGTGTCTACTGGAAAAAGGCCTTTGTGAGTGGATCCGCACTGTTGTCCTCTGTGTCTACTCTCCTAACCTCAATCTCCCTAGAGATCAATCATCTCCACGAACAGGTGATACTGCCTAAGAATTATATCTGGATTTCTGATGGGACGGGGGTTTCTTGGCATAAGCCACAACTCCATTGTCATACAATGATAGGAACGAAGTTCATCTCATGAACTTATATATATCCAGACAGCCTCTTTGGTAGCATCCTTGATAATGATGTATCTTGCCTTTAATCGTCTAGTAAGTCACGGTATCTAGCTTGGAACTCTTCAACCATACCGTCCCTCCACTGAGGGTAAAGACAATGCCTGCGACTGACATTTAGTCGTCCTTATCATCCTGGAACCTTTCCAGTGATTTTCCCCAGGATCGATTGATACCATCTCACTACAACTAGTGAGAATCCTAACATCCATTTAGATCTATCTCATAGATCCATAATCCAGGATTTAGGAGTTATCACCTTGATCCTATATGGAGAATCCTTGTGATAAGCGGAGATTGACCGAGCGTAGCATAGGAAACTCCTTCCCTATCAAGAGTATGTCATCCACGTACTCTACGAGGATCACCACCATACTCCCTACTACCTTTTTGTATATACAAGATTCATCTACCATTTTGATGAAGTCAAACTCTTTGACTACCACATCAAAACAGATGTTCCAAATCCGCGATGCCTGATTTATCACATAAAACTTCTTGCTCACGTTTCTGCTGCTCCCACTGTCTACAAAGCCCTCTGGGTGTGTACTTATAGACGCTCTCTTCCAAATCATCATTTAGAAAAGCAGTCATGACACCCAACTTCCAGATATCATAGTCATGGTATGTAGCCATGGCAAGTAGGATCTGGGTGGACTTAAGCATAGTTTTGAAAGTCTCAACTTTTCCATGTACACTAAGTAATCTTCTCAAGATATACTTGCTCCTGATGGGGATTTAACCCTTCAGATAAAGCAACCAAAGTCCATACATTGTTGGTGTATAAGGATTCCATCTCAGATCGCATTATCATCCAGCCATTCTTACAGAGTCCCACTCCTGATGGCCAGCTCGAAAATAGTTGGGTCATCATCTCATGATGCAATCCTCGCTCCCACTGTCATAGAGAAAACCGAAGTATCTTTCTGGTGGGTGAGGAACCCTACTAGATCGGCGGAGAGGCTGAGGTTCGTTGGAAACTATTGAATCCTTTGGTTCTACCAAATCATCAGCTGCAGTTTGTATAGCTGGAACTCTTTCCAGTTCTACCTCATGACCAATAATTTCTTCACAAGAAATTCCCTTTCACAAAGGTGGCATGCTGAGAAATAAAACATCTTTTGTTCCTCGGTTAGGTAGAAGATATTCCCTTGCGAATGCTTGGGATATCCAACAAACTTCTACAGAACTGACTTTTCCTCTAGCTTGTCTGGATTATGCTTTTAGACATAGGCTGGACAACCCCAAATCTTAACATACTTAAGATATGGGCTCTTCCCATTCCATATCACACATGAAGTGGTAGGCATCTGATTTGATTGGAACCCTATTCAATAGGTATGCAGCTTCTCAAGTGCATAACTCCCAAAAAGAAATAGGCAACTCAGTAGTAGTCATCATAGAGCACACCATATCACATAGGGTGTTATTGCTCCGCCCCGATATACCATCGTGCTATGGTGTATACGGAGGAGTAATGCTGAGAGAGAATCTCATTCTCCTTTAGAATAGTCCAGGAATTCCGTGCTCAAGTATTCTCCTTCTTGATCTCATCAAAGGACATAATACCTATACCCGTTTTTGGTTATCTACTTCTAACTTATATTTTGTGAATATTTCAAAAGTTTCGGACTTGTGTTTCAACAGGAACATATGTCTGAATCTTGAGAGATCATCAGTGAATGTAATGAAGTACAAAGAACCGATCTTGGCATCTGTAGACATGGGACCTTCATACATCAGCATGTATCAATCCCAAGAGTTCACTAACTCTTTCTCCGTTTCTAATAAATGGAGCTGTGGTCATCTTATCTCTGTGACATGACCGGCAAGTTTCACAAGATGTAAATTCAAACCAATTTAAATATGCATCTATATGTAACTTCAGCTAGTCGGGTCGCATTGATATGACCTAGTCTACAATGCCTCAAGAAGGATTCGTTCATTTCTGAACTCTTTCTCTTGTGTGTGTTCTGTACTTTAAGAACTGCGGTTTGATTTAGAATGTCTATGCTTTTAGATAACGTGCCTGATCCGATCAACTTTTGATATAGGAAATGTTCGAAACATTATCCAACAATACAAAATTATATCCTTCTTTACTAATAAAGAGACTGATATGATGTTGTATATCAGGTTCGGTATCTAATAACATTCGTTTAGAATCAATGTATTCTGGTAATACAGGGTGATAACTACCAACGGACTTGGCTGCAACACTTGCATCCTTTCCAACTCTTGAAACTTATCACCCGTTCTCAGTTCTCTACCTATCTGTAGCCCATGTAACAAATTACATTTGCGGGATCCTGATCAGGTATCTCATACCCAGGACGTAAAGGATACTGAGCAGTTCTCTATAATGAACACACCCGAAGAAAATGCATCAGCATGCACTTTATTCGTTTGGGCGGCACGGGAATTCTGGTAATCACCTATTTCATGCTCTGCCTTATAACAATTATAAGTTGGAGCGGGACCAACGTTCCCTAGCGCAGTATAACAAGATGGTTCGGTCAATACATCCGTATTATTATCTTGATTAAAGCGTGACATAGTCGCAACCAGGAGAGAGAGAGAGAAGAAAACACTCAGCGTGCGCTTTTACAAGATTAGATTGGTTATCAATTTATCTAATCAGGATGTCTCCCACTGTTTTAGTCAAATCTTCCTTCAAACCCTAAAAGGAAAAACTAGCCGGGATTAATTACACTCTATAAGTTCGCCAATCTTTCAGCCAGGCCAGTGCCGGTACTTTGAGGGAGGTTCCCTGTGCTTTCGCACGGACCTAATTAAAATAAACCTCGATTTTCCAGGGGCGTAATCCCGTTAACACCTTTCTAGACACCTACTTGATTGGCTAATTGTAATGTGTAAAACTCTCCCAGGAGTAACTCTTACTCGCAGCGGGTATCGGGATCCAACTATCTCATAGATGATATGCAATCTCATTGCAAATTTCAACACTTGAAATTCCCAATAATATTTTACCCCTAGCGTCATATGACCTTGACGGAGGTCAACAAACCATAGGCCGCTAGTCAAGTACTACCCATCATTTCCTGATTGAATTAAACCCACCCGCACGACCCTTGACGGAGGTCAACAAGGCTGCACGACTACCCTAAAACAATCTGCATCATATGTATAAACAGATAAATACTAGTTAGCTACCGCACACTACGTCTTGACGGAGGTCAACAAACGTAGCACGAATACTAAGTAGGACTTATCTAAAATGACGGAGGGTTACGACAGGTTTTTAAGAAAACCCTTTGCGTAATGAACTTGATATCGTTGTAGAATCGAGTGATTTTTAATGGAATGTTTTTGAGGCATTTTCTAGTTTTGCTAAAGAGGTCACTCCCGGTGAAGGGATCGTCGGCTCTTTCCTCATCGAATAAGGTGCAGGATATTTCACAAATATCACTATGCAAAGTAAAAACTATAGAAACAATCAAAAGTCAAACCGAGTTTGTAGCATCTGCTAGTTTCGCTAAAGAGGTCACTCCCGGTGAAGGGATCTCGGCTCTTTCCTTATCGAATAAGGTGCTGGATGTTCTAAAAGGAACACCGCTATACAAAGCAAGAACTAGAGCTACCAGTTTTTAAACAAGTTTCTACAACATCTTTAGGTTTCTTTTATTTTCATTAATCTCATTAATGAATTCCCATTTAATTGTGCTTCACAAGTATCACTTTTGAAACGAAATCTGCAATATAACATATATATCATATATATAATATAAACATTCGTCTCAGGTAGTAATATGATCTCATCACAGAACATTGCAGCAGAAAAACATATATGAAATATTGGATATACTTGGATGTCCGTGTTTTAATACGAGCCTGTATAAAACACGGATTCCACGGTCGCGATGAATAGCCAAACCCACATCCCTAAACCCCTACGAGAGCGGAAAGCAACACTGTCAATTCTAGGGTTAGGAGACCCGGTCTCGACTCCTCGAGATGGTCTCCTACTGGACCCTAGAACCCGGTTACTTGTTCTCCCCGTCTTGGGCCTACCTAATGCGGAAAAGTAAATAATATACAATGGTGACATCATCCTCAGCCCAGAAGTGCCCCAATAAAAGAATATTACATACAAATGAATTTTACATGAATGAAAATAAAAACCCTCATCTCACATAAAACCCCCGGCTATTCAAAACATGACGATCCAATATAACATATCACAGCAACACATAATATCTCATATCATCAACGTAAGTAAATATGCGTATCCCAATTGTCATTGATGTATAGAAACGAAACCGGCGATACACCACATATTGTACTTACGGTCGCAGAAAAGAAAGTGTAAACTACAACAGTTGGAATCCGCAACCTTCTTAGACATCGCATGCCTAACCAAATGAATTCCTTAGACATCGCATGCCTAACAATTATAAACTCCACATTTTAGTATCAATATCGAAAACTCTTTTCAATATCAAGTCGGGCAATTCAACAAGATTCCCGACATCCTGATCGAATGCTCGTCGCAAACTTTAGTAGACGGCCGCACCCCCGGATGCCGTCGACGAAGTGCACCAAGGTGGAACACCGCTGCCGCGAGCACCCGAACCGATGCTTTTGGCAACGGGGTTCTCCTACAGTCACTTGGTCGGGGCTTTGGGGCGTGGCTATCTATTAAGTTTACCCGGCGAGTATCCACGTACGCTAAGTGATTGCAACGGACTTTTGATCGCATCAAAATCCCGTGGCAACCGATCAACTGAGACTGAACTGCTAGATTTATAACATTCATATTAGGTATCTCATAACTACTTGTGGATTCCAAATATTGTATCACATTCTAGATAAATAGACAATGTTAAACTTTCCGATCGAATAAACAAATACCCAAGATTTCCCAAATAGCTCAACACTTGAGCAGAGTTCAAAAAGTATCCATCACATGCCACAGTACCGATGGTCCAGCCGTAGAAGGGTCAAGCCAATGCCTCACATGTGGCAACGCCGTACTGCCCCAAACCCTAACGTTCAGAGGCGGTTCAGACGGTCACATAATCGAGTTAAGGTTTGTTGTCTTCTAGAGGGTCCACCGCGTTACTTGCATGATTTTCCGGAAGTTTCAAACTCGAGAAAAAATCCAACTTTTGAAAATTTTCCGACAGGGGAAAAAGTAAGTTATTGATATCCGTTCGAACTTTTTAACAGGTTCTAAAATTATCCGGAAAAACTTAAACGAAGTTAAATTATCCGATCGAATCAACGAGTCCCCAATACAACCCAGAAAACTCAACACTTGAGTATAATTAAAAATTCCCAGAAGAATCAGGAAGTACCTACGGTTGTAATTGTACAAAAACTATCCCTCAATCTACAGTAATTGCTGCGGAACCGCCGCCAATACCCTGGTTTGGCCGCGGTTCCGCGGCGCATTAATTGATTTAGGGGGTCTTTTTTCATAGTTCCCCATAAAATTCCCTGCTGATTTTTTTGAGTATTTTTAATATGAAAAATGTCAAGGTTTTGAAAAATTTCCAGAAACTAGGGTTTTACGGGTATTCAAAGTTCGATCGGACTTTAAACCTCGTCTAGACTTCGCCTAAAGCTCTAGCTTGTCTCTAATACCACTGCAGGGTTACTAGGCACTCTCACAAGGGTCTATAAGGCATCAACCATGCCCGATTTAAAATTTAGGCATGCCGAACAACCCTAACTAAGATCTTTAAACTAGAGATTAGGCGAAACTAAGCATGTTAAATACTTTAACACTAAGAGTTTCGGATTACAACCTTTGTAGTCTGGTCCTTCACTTCTAAAGCTCCGTATTGAGGTCCCTTCGCTGCGATCATCGAGTATCCGGACTCTCGAAAAGCTCCACGAAGAGAAAGATGCAAGCTTGCTTCCGATCTTCGATAACTAAGATGATCTACCTTGAAGTTTCTTAAACACAAGCTCTCACTCTCAAATGAAGTGAACACCCTAATCTAAATGGCTAGGATAGATTAGGACGATGAAGTAGGAATTTAGCTCTATTTTATTTTCATAATCTCACCCATTTTCATAACAAGAATCAAAGCTAGAAAGCTTTGCAAGAAGGAAGAAGAAGATGAACAATGAATAATCCTTTTGCGATGATTAATGAAAAATGTTATCATGATTAATAATGCAACCATGGTTCACTATCACAAGGCTAACTCATGTAGAGATTTAACTAGGGCTAAGGGTTTGGTTTGGGTTAAGAATGAGTCACTTAAAATATCCACATAATATCTTAGCTCATGACAAAAGAAAACCTTCTAGAAGCATCAAGAAAGAACTAATCCAAATCAAACCCAAACTTGTTTAATCTCCACTAAACATGTTGCATTAGTAATCATATCATGTTACAATATTATATATCACATATATAATATATATTTGTAACAAAAGAAAATAATACAATTAACATATATCGCATATATATCAATGTATTACCCGGTGAGAAAATGAAATAATAAAGCTAGCCAATATTAGATAATGTACTGCAATATATCATATATATTATTATACATTAAATTATCGAATCAACACTTGATCCGAAAATCCGGCTATATCGAATATAACCGACTAATATATCATGTACCGATTCATCGAATCAACACTTGATCCGATGATCCGGCTCATATCAAAATATCGCGAGAATATAATACGGTATCTCATATCGCATTATCCTCGGTCCTGCACATATCACATATGTGCTCCTACTCCGTTTTGCCTGAGTCAAGAAACCTCTGTGTAGGACTCTAAAGAATCGTCAATACGCCGGTAGTAGGTGATGATCATATCAAACACCCACAAGCTGCAAGCGGTCAGCTAAACGTAACAGCCACCCAGGTATTGAGCGATCAGAAGATCAACAAGCAAGCCTGTACATTCTCCTGCGAATCCAATCAGTAACACTCCCGTACAGTCCGGTCTCGTCGTCTGATATGTCGCATATCTCGCCTAGGGGTGGTAAACGTCAGACCCCAGTAGCTTGATAAGTTGTGTCGATATGAGGTCTATAACAGTTCGAGAAACTACTGATAACACTTACCAGTAAATCTCAGCAACCCTGGCCAGAGATTTCTAGTTATAGCCAATCAAATATAGCACAACATCAAATCCCTATACCGGGAGAGACGAATCCCCTCCTATCGCTCATTGCCTCCATATGATTCGGGACTGTACCCAAAAGCCACCTTTTTGCACGCCCTCTTGGACGTGGTATGATGGAAATCAAAACACAGTGGGAATCACACAAGACTCTATGACGATATCGGGTCTACAGACTAACCTGTACCAGTGTCACCAGAGAACTACCATCTGACGTGAGGTATAATACCATCTGGGAGTTCTCGGAGAGTCCGTCTAGTGTACCCAGTCTCCACTGAGCACCCGTACACCATCCTTGATTTCAAACACCGATGGATATGGGATCATCCATCGCCCATCATATGGGTCAAGATGCGTATACGCTAGTCTATTCTGGTGTATCGATGCCCTGTCTCGATACACCCTCTACTAGGAACAGTTATAGGATGTACTCGTCGACTACCGTGGCCCCACTAGTATAATCTCATCATAGTCTCAGTAGTCGAGTACATATCCTAAGGGCTTTATCAACATGTGACCTAGAGACAATCAGAGTACATGTTAAGATAAAGAGTAACCAGATAGCGTACTATCATGTCGAGCAAGAAAGTCCTCCCTATATATGTCCAAGCATCCACTACAATATTGATCGTATGTACAGTAATGCCTCTAGGGCATACATATATCTATCAGGGACTGCACCCAACTACTACCTGTTTGCACGACTCAGCAGAGCCATGGTAGGGTAGTAATCTAAGAACAGTGGGAACACACTTGAGGGGAAGTAGCAGTGTCAAGTCGACGGACTAAGCTGTACTCATGTCACCTGGGAACTGCTACCTGACGATAGGTATATTACCAACTAGCAGTTCCCTACGAGTCCATCCAGTGTAACTCATAACCCAATGAGCACCTGCATACTATCTCCAGTACGACGTACTGATGGCTATGGGGCAGACTATCTTCCCTGCTGGGAAGAGAAGCGTATACACTAGTCTACTCTGGAGCATCGATGCCCTGTCTCGATAATCCTTCGACTAGGGACCCGTGTAAGGATGTGCTTGTAGATTACCCAGCCCTCACTAGTGTGACTGCCATCACAACGATGGTAGTCAAGCAAAGATCCTAAGGGCTCTATCAATATGTATTAGCGATACATTAAAAGAAACATATACTCGTATTAAGATAGATACAATCCAAGTAGCATACTACTATATAGAGCAAGACTGTTATAAATCCATGTATATATCCCAAGCTTCCAAAATGTAATATACAAATTAGTACTATACAATAATGGCCTCTAGGACATATTACACTAACAGAAAGAGCCTAGGTCCCTTCACCGGGAGTGACCTCTTTAGCAAAAGCTAGCAGATGCTACACCCACTTGGTTTATTTTGAAAAACTCGATTTTAAAAGCGGAGCTTAAACCACTCCTTTTCAAATCACTCGATTCTACAATGATATCAAGTTCATTACGCAAATGGTTTTCTTAAAAACCCGTCGTAGCCCTCCGTCATTTCAGATAAGTGCTATTTAGTATTCGTGATACGTTTGTTGACTATAGCCAAGGCATAGTGTGAGGTAGCTAATTAGCGCTTATCTACAAGCATATGATGCAATTGGATTAGGTTAGTCATACGGCTTTGTTGACCATAACCAAGGGTCGTACGGGTGGGTTTAATTCAATCAAGAAATGAAGGGTTGAACTTGACTAGTGCTTATGATTTGTTGACCATAGCCAAGGTCATAAGTTGCTAGGGGCAAAAACATTATCGGGAATTTCAAGTGCTGAAAAAGTTGCAATGAGATTGCATGCCTTCTATGATATAGTTGGATCCCGATACCAATTGCGACTAAGTGTTACTCCTGGGAGAGTTTTGCACTTGACAATTAGCTGATCAAGTAGGTGTCTAAGAAAGGTGTTAACGGGGTTACGCCCCTGCGGAAGCGAGATTATTTAATTAGTTCCATGCGAAAGCATGGGGAGACTCCCTCGGAGTACCAATACCTGCCCGGCTGAACGATTGGCGAACTTACAGGGTGTAATTAATCCCGGCCAGTCTTACCTTTTAGGGTTTGAAGGAAGATTTGATAAAAACCGTGAGAGCCATCCTGATTAGATAAGATAATAACCAATCTAATCTAGCAAGAGCATACGCTAAAGTGTTTTCTTCTCTCTCTCTCTCTCCAGGTAGAGACTATGACACGCCTTAATCAAGATAATAATATTGATGTATTGACCGAACCCGCTTGTTATACTTAGCTGGGAAACGTTGGTTCCGCTCTACCTTATAATTGTTATAAGTCTGAGCAGGAAATAGGGGAATATTCGGATTCCCATGCAACCCGAACGAGGAATGAGTATGTTGATGTATCTTCTTCGGGTGTGTTCATTACCAAGAACTGTTTCTCAGTACACTTTACGTCCTGAGTATTAGATACCTGATCGGGATCTCACATATATAATATGTTACATGGGCTAAAGAAAGGTAGAGAACTGGGAAAATGTGATCTTTCTCTAAAAGTAGGGAATGGTGCAAATGTTGCAGCCAAAGCAGTTGGTGAATATCACCTTGTATTACCAAATGAGAATACATTGATCTTGAACGACTGTTATTATGTACCATCTATGATATGCAATTTAATAACGAGTTCTTTATTAGATAAAGAAGGATATAACTTTGTAGTAGAGAAAAATGTTATGAACATTTTCCTAAATCAAGTGTTGATTGAGTTTGGTATGTTATGTAACGGTTTATGCGTTCTGAATCAAAATACAATTCTTAACGTACAGAACACACACAAGAGGAAAAGTTCAGAAATGAACGAATCCTTCTTGTGGCATTGTAGACTAGGTCATATCAATGCGACACGACTAGCTATGTTACATAAGAATGGATATTTGAATCCGTTCGAATTTACATCTTATGAAACTTGCCAGTCATGTCTCAAAGGCAAGATGACCAAAAATCCATTTACTAGACACGGAGAAAGAGCTACTGAACTCTTGGGACTGATACATAGTAATGTATGCGGTCCTATGTCTACACATGCCAGGAATGGTTCTTCGTATTTCATTACATTCACCGATGATCTCTCAATATTCGAACACGTGTTCCTGTTGAAACACAAGTCTGAAGATTTTGAGAAATTCAAGGAATATAAGTGCGAAGTAGAGAACCAAACGGGTAAAAGTATTAAAATCCTTCAATCTAATCGGGGAGGAGAATACGTAAACACAGAGTTCCTGGATTATTTAAAAGAGAATGAGATTCTTTCCCATCTTACTCCTCCGTATACACCACAGCACAACGGTGTGTCAGAGCAGAGGAATCGCACCCTATTAGATATGGTGCGCTCTATGATGAGCACTGCTAAGTTACCTATTTCCTTTTGGGGTTATGCGCTTGAGACAGCCGCATACCTATTGAATAGAGTTCCGATCAAATCAGTGCCTACCACTCCATATGAGATATGGGAGGGGAAGAGACCATGTCTTAATTTCATTAAGATGTGGGGTTGTCCGGCCTATGTTAAAACACAAAATCCAGACAAACTCGAGACAAAGTCAGTTCTATGCAAGTTTGTAGGATATCCCAAGCATTCGCGAAGATATATCTTCTACCACACTGAGGAACAAAAGGTGTTTGTTTCTCGGATTGCCATCTTTTTAGAAAAGGAATTTCTAAAGAAATTAGTGGTCATGAGGTAGAACTGGAAGAAGTTCTAGATACACAAACTACAGCCGATGATTTGGTAGAACCATAGGATTCGATAGTTTCTAATGAACCTCAGCCACTCCGCAGATCTAGTAGGGTTCCTTATCCGCCTGAAAGTTACTACGGTTTTCTCGTTGACGGTGGGAGTGAGGACTGCATCATAGAAGATGATGACCCAACTAGTTTCGAGCGGGCCATCATGAGTGGGGACTCTGTGAAATGGCTGGATGCAATGCGATTTGAGATGGAATCCATGTACACCAACAAAGTATGGACTTTGGAAGTTGTTCCTGAAGGGGTAAAACCCATTGGGAGCAAGTGGATCTTTAAGAAGAAATATGGTGTAGATGGAAAAGTTGAGACTTTCAAAGCTAGACTTATAGCAAAAGGTTTTCGTCAACGACCAGGTGTGGATTATGATGAAATCTTTTCTCCAGTGGCTATACTTAAGTCCATCCGGATCCTACTTGCTATCGCTGCATATCATGACTACGAAATCTGGTAGATTGACGTCAAGAACTCTTTTCTAAATGGTGATTTAGAAGAGAGCGTGTACATGATACAGCTAGAGAGCTTCATGGACAGTGGGAGCAGCGGAAATGTGTGCAAGCTGCTTAAATCAATCTATGGATTAAAGCAGGCATCACGGAGCTAGAACATCTGTTTTGATGTGGCAGTCAAAGAGTTTGACTTCATAAAAAACGTAGATGAACCTTGTATATACATGAAGGTAGTAGAGAGTAAGATTGTCTTCCTCATATTATACGTGGATGACATACTCTTGATAGTAAACGATATTCCTATGCTACACTCGGTCAAACTCTTCTTATCACAAAGGTTCTCCATGAAGGATTTGGGTGATGCCTCTTACATCCTGGGGAGAATCACTGGACAACTGTGAAGAATATTCTTAAGTACTTGAGAAGGGTTAAAGAAATGTTCTTGGTGTATGGTAACAGTGAACTCCAGATAAAGTCCTTTACCGATTCGAGCTTCCAGAGTGATAAGGTCGACTGAAAGTCAGGCTCGAGTTTTGTCTTTACCCTCAGTGGATGGACGTTATGTTGGAAGAGTTCCAAGCTAGATACCATAGCAGACTCGACATCGTTACCAACGATGCTGCCAAAGAGGCTGTCTGGATGTACAAGTTCATGAGATGAACTTGGTGAGGTTCCTACCATTAAGCATCCAATAATTGTGTATTGTGATAACAATGGAGTTTTGGTTCACGGCGGATCCACTCACGAAGGCCATTTGAGAGACTTTACGGAATGTTGGGTATGGGATACTACAACAATTGGCCTTAGTGCAAGTGGGAGATTGTTAGTTATATGTATACCCTAGAGGCCATTATTGCACATGATTGTATTTAATAATGGATACTTGGACATATATAGAGAGGACTTTCTTGCTCAACATGATAGTATGCTATCTGGTTACTCTTTATTTTAATATGTATACTTGTATCATTATACAGTCTCTCCGTTACATATGATAAAGCCCTTAGGATGTGTACTTGACTACCAGGATTATGATGTAAATCATACTAGTAGGGCCATGGTAGTCCATAAGTTCATCCTTTAATTGTTCCTATTCGAGGGAGTATGGAGACAGGGAATCGATATTCCAGAGTAGACTAGTGTGTACGTTTTTTGACCCTGTATGGAGCGATGGTTGATCCCACAACCATTGGTGTTTGACATAAAAAATTGTACACAGGTGCTCATTGGAGAATGGGTACACCGAACAAGACCCGCCGAGAACTCCTAGATGGTATTATACCTATCGTCAGATAGCAGTTCTCTGGTGACACTGGTACAGGTTAGTCTGTAGACCCAAGATCGTTATAGAGTCTTGTGTGATTCCTACCGTGTTTTGATTTCCTCCCTACCATGCTTAAGAGAGCGTGCAAACAGGTGGATTTTAGGTACAGTCCCGAGTCACATGGAGGCAATGAGCGATAGGAGGGGTTTCGTCTCTCCCGGTATTGGGGGTTGATGTTGTGCTATGCTCGATTGGCTATAACAGAAAGTCCCTGGCCAGGGCTGATGCTGAGAATTACTGGTAAGTGTTATCAGTAGTTTCTCGACCCGTTATGAGCCTCACATAGGCATGACTTATCAAGTTATTAGGGTCTGACGTTTACCACCCCCAGACTTGATATGCGATATATCAGACGAAGAGACCGGACTGTACGATAGTGTTACTTACTGGATTCATGGGAGTTTAGACAAGCTTGCTTGTTGATCTTTTGATCGCTCAATACCTGGGTCGCCGTTACGTCCAGCTAGTACCGCTGACGTCTTGTGGGTGACTGATATGATCATTACCTACTGCAGGTGTATTTACGAGTCCTTAGAGTCCTACACAGAGGTTTCCTATCTCAAGCGAAACGAAGTAGGGAACATATGTGATATGTGCGGGACCGAGATTAATATGTGTATGTTATACAGTATTCTAATCTCGCGATATTGGTTATATGTGATATAACCGGATTATTGAATCAAGTGTTGATTCAATAATATGTTATGTGTGTATTTGATATACATATAAATAATATTAGTTGGTTGTATGTGATATAGCCGGATTATTAAATCAAGTGTTGATTTGATAATTTAATATATAATTATATATTTAATATATTAATATATATTAACTAATATTAGCTCACTTAAGAATTTCTTTTCTACAAATACATATAAATATATATGATATATATATTAATGTATTTATTTTTGTGTTATGCTAGATGATACATTGGCCATGGGTGTATGAGACTCATACCAAACTAAAGATTATTTGGGTGATTAATAATTAAGGGATAAATCAAAATTAGGTGGAAAATGACATGGCTTAAAATGTTTGTGGAAGCATGTAGAAGCCTTGACTTAGTCCACTAATTTTTTTTTACTCTAGATATTTATTAACCCAACCATTATCTTTAGCCATGGTTAAGTCTCTACAAATATCACTTGTGATATTTTCTCACCATGGTTCATCACTTGATCTTGGCTCCGCATCCACCGCCTTCGTTTCCTTCTTTGCTCTCTAGTTTTTTAGTGAGGTGAAAAAGAAAAAGAGAAAACTAATTATAAAGTGAGAAAAATTCATACTTTATCAATCTATACCAAACTAGCCATTTAGTATAGGTTGTTTGCTTCACTAATTTCTCAATTAGTGAAGAGGTAGCTTGAGTTAGAGATTCTTCGACATAGATCATCTTTGGCCTCGAGATCTTTGAGCAAGCTCGTTCCTTTCGCCTAGTGGAGCCTAAGAAGAGTTCGGGGGCTACTACTTGGAGCAAAGGGACCACTACATGGAGCTTTAAAAGTGAAGGACCGGTCTACAAAGGTTGTATTGCTATTTCACTTAGTGTAAAATTTGTTTACATGTATTTAAAACCCTAATTCTCTAGTTAGATCCTTGGATGGTGTTGCTTAGCACACTAGATTTTTTAAAATTGCATACTCGAGGCTTGCTAAAACCTAGTGGTCGTGCTAAGTAACCTCAACATCTGCATCACCTGTAACTACGCTAAATCCCCCTCTACTTCTTTCTCCTTTTGTTTCTCCTTATATATCAACGCGAAAGAATTCAGTATTATAAATAAGTTTAATAAAAAAATAATATATTCATTGTAATTCGATATGTTCATCATAAATTTCATGCTGTGATATCAAGAAAATACGAATTTATAACTCTATACATGTCTCACAATTTTTTAATATGATATTTATTATGTTAAATAATATGTAGATTAAAAATCACGAATAAATACCATGAACTTTAGTATAACCCTTTTTTCGATAACTAGTATACCCATCTCTAGAACTTTCACGGGGTAACGACCTACCCTATACGCACACAATGGTTTCATAGCAAGATATTTTGGTTAAGTTTTCTTTAAAAAAAATAAGTTACATTAAAATACCATCACTTTTATAAAATGTTTTATCGATATTTTTAAATCCTTTGCAATTGCGCCTCTACAACCTTTTTAGGGGAACCCATCTACGGATGGTGCGGGTTATCGCACGTCCTTGAGATAGTAGAGTGCGATACAGAGTTTCTCATGGAGAAATCGGTCTCGAAAGGAAATAAAAATACGTTTTTTTAAGAAATATGACTTTTCTAAACAAAACTAAACTTCGGAAAATTATATAAAACCATGAATTCATATTTTCAATAAAAACATATTATGAAACTATATTTTAAAATGAAAGATTAGAATATTTTAATAAAATACTATCAAGTTCCAAAAGAGCTAGTTTTCATAAAAATACTATAAACTTTGAAAAGCTAGGTTTTTATCACTAAAACACCCCAACAATTAAAATACACGTTCATAAAAACCCAAAATATTATAAATCACCCTCGAGATTTATTTTTAAACCATATTAAAATATTTTTCATAAAACTCCCTCAAGAAATGCAAACAATATAAATACAATATATACAATCTATAATTAAATATTAAGGACTCTAGATTAATATAGGCTTAAACAGTATCATTTCTCTTGAGCCCGGGGGGACGGAGAAAGTGAGTGTTTGCCTATTTAAGTTAGACAAGTTTAACGGAGTTATCAATGGCAATTGTTTTCGAAAAAGACATAAATCCTGTCGTCCATGTGCAGCAGTTGTCCGATTACTCCCGAACTTAAGAAATTCAAGAGCTAAATCTTTTCATAAGATATTTATTCTAACCTGAATACAAACACAACCAGAATCCAAAGTTTAACATAAACTTGAACCCTTTTGATCATGAACCAGAACACTTGAACTTGAATATCCTATAATTTGAATACTAGAATACTATGACTTGACATGAATACCAGAACACAATGGCTACTATTGAAACTGACCTGACTCGAACCATTAATACAACTTGATATGAATACATGAACACTTGACACGAATACTTGACATTGATATGAACTCAATCTTGCAACTTGATATATTCATGGATTCGAGCAAGGCTGGTAATTTTAACCATAATCTAGGATACACGGGATGTTAGGGTAGTTCAAGTGCGAATCCAACGAAATCTTAGGAGTCCCCCTAGATCATGAATCATGTCTACTAACACAAGCGAGCTATCATGAGGGCCCATGTTTCCTTACTCCTGGATTATAACTTGTTGAGTTTGGAATAGTTCAACACTAGGTTAAAGTCCCGTTACTAACACTTGATTCGAGCCCGTGGTTTCTTACCCCTGCATTACAGCCTGTTGGGTTCGAGAACACTCTTGAGATTGGTTAATATTCACCCTTGAACTTACATTAAATTAGTTTACCTATGTAGAGACCTTTTAAGACACTTACATGCACTTCATGTTCACTATACCTACCGTACACGGTTATACTATACTATGCTCATGTTATCTTGCCATGATATATATAGAACCGTATATTAAATAAAATTGCCATGTTTACATTAAATGACATGTTTAAACACCATATCTCATAGTCCATTGCTTCATGATATCCATTTTTTGTTTGTCATTATACTTTTATACTTCACACCCTTTTGCTTGGGGGCTTACCGAGTGAAAGTTCGCAGACGGGCATTCCACCCACCTTTGTTTCTTGGAATGTTCATCAGATTCTGTAGAGACTGAGAAGGTGGACACCACAGAGGAGGAGCACGATCAGATCGCGACTCAGGCCTAGACTAGTTATCCTCTCTTTCAGTTTATGTATGCCACCTGTTTAGTTATTTCTTTTCTTGTATTTTCTTTCAGTTGAACTCATGTGTATTAAATGTATCAAGTTGAATATAAATAAAGTTGTTGAAATTTAAATCTCATGTTAATTTCTTGTCATTTTATATTGCTCAATTACGCTTAGCGTATTTATTCCGGGAAATGACCTTCTCGAAATAAATACGTCGCGGGCCTCGTCACATACCTGCTTCCGCCTTTTAGGCAGCGGGGTGTGACAGGTTTTGTTGGTGGCCTATGCATATCTGTTTTGCATGAATTCGTAAGCAATATATCATAAGAAAGATGAAATTCAACAACTTTATATTCCTTACATTTCAATTTCCGTTGAATCTATTCTAATTTCTTCTCTATCTAAGGTGATGGATTCTGCCAACAACCCTAGCACCAACGTTAATGGAAGTACACCACCACCGCCTACCCTTGCCACTCCACCACATCCCGAACTGTAGCTGCTCCACTCACAGAACAGACGATACTTTTGGAGGCTATCAAAAGCCTACTTGAAGGTCAGCAGGCTCAAACACGATTTTGTAGGAGCATACCGCTCTCCTTCAATAGAGTTTCACCCCCTCTGAAGCAGAAGTATCGGAAGTGAAACAATTCGAGCATTACACCGGAAAAACTTCTCAGGGAAAGAGAAACCGCTTGAAGACGAGGAATGGGCTCAGGGCATAGAAGATAACCTAACAGCAGGCCAAGTTCCAGAAGCGGCGTGGGTCAGATATCAAAACTCTAACTTACTGACAATGCCAGAGTCTGGTAGAAAGCCGAAGAGAGCCCTCTTGAATAGCTGATCGAGTGGAAGATTTTTCGTGATCTCTTTGAAGCCAATTATTTTTCGGAAACCGCACACTTCGAGATGGAACAGAATTTCATTCACCTGCAACAAGGATCCATGTGGGATAAGTCGGTGGATGATTCTGATGCCGAATTCACCATGCTCGGCAAATTCACTGCCCATCTAATTCCTACTGCTGAAATCAGAGCTAGGCGCTTCCAGCAAGGATTAGACTCCGAGATCCAGGCTTCCCTAGCAACAGGAGAACACCTAACACATGAAGCAGCTTTAAAGCCAGCCCGTCGCTATGAAGCTATCATTAAGAAGAAGGGAAGGCCACAGTCGGTCGGTATGAAATGTCCCGCCAATCAGATCACTGGAGGAGCCGCTTCTAGGCCAACTCTCCCAGCGCCAATTATGAGGCCAGGAGGATCATTTTCCAAGACTGAACTAAACTTCTGTATCTATTGTAAGAGGACCGTGTTGGGTTTCCTTTGCACCTAATCTAGGGTTTGGAAGCATCTCACTTTAAAATTTAGAGAGGTGCAAAGCAAACTAACCATGAATCTTTAACTAGAAGTTTAGGGTAACAACAATTTGTATCACATACAAAGAACATTTTAACACTAAGTGAAAAGAATACAACCTTTGTAGTCCTCTTGTATTGACTCCTAGGATCGTTGAGAGTTTGAAATGGCTTGCTAGTAAGCTTCCTTGTCCACGATGATCCACCCGAAGTCCCTTTGCCCAAAGCTCTTTGCTATACCTGATCTTTGAAAGAAGTGTAGCAAACACCCTACACAAATGAGCTAGAGAGGTGTAGAATGATGAGGTGGTTTGTATTCTCTAATCAAAACCCTTTCTTTTTTACTACCTCACTCAAAAGAAAAATCAAGAGAGCTTGGAGGAAGAAGAAGGAGATGGCAAAAGTTTTTCTCAAAAGATAACGGTTAAGCTCTTCGGAAAAATGAGAAAAGAAAAAATATATATTTTCATTCTCTCATCTCAAACCATGGTAAAATAATATCTAGATATTTTGCATTTGGGTTAAAGTCCAAATGAAAACTAAACCATGGGTTAAAGCTAGGTCAAATGAAAGAAGAGTATGTATGTATGTGTTCATGCACATCAACATGTGCATAAATGCATGCATACATCTATTTAGAAAAAGGGTTTAAATAAATAATTGTTCTAAAAGTCAAAAGTTAAATCAACACTTGATTTAACAAACCGGTCATATCACATACGACCCGACCAATAGAAAAACGCCCGATTAATATACGGTATCACATACTCGCATTTAATCGGGTCCCCGCGCATATCTCATATACACACCACATCGTTTCGCCTGAGCTAGGAAACTCCTGTGTAGGACTCTAAGACTCGTCAATATGCCGGCAGTAGGTGATGATCGTATCAAACACCCCCAAGCCGCAAGCGGTCAGCTAAACGTAACGGCCACCGGGGTATTGAGCGATCAAAAGAAAACCAGCGAAGCTGTCAAAACTCCCGTCGAGCCAACTGGCAACACTTACCGTATAGTCCGGTCTCTTCTTCAGATATGTTGCATATCGAGTCTAGGTATGGAATTGTCGACCCCAATAACTCAATAAGTCATGCCGGTGTATGGCTCATAACAGATCGAGAAAGTACCGATAACACTTATCAGTAAATCTCAACAGCCCTGGCTAGGGACTTGCTGTTATAGCCAATAGGGCATAGCACAACCTCAACCCCCAATACCGGGAGAGACGAAACCCCTCCTATCGTCCATTGCCTCCATGTGCTTCGAGACTGTACCCAAAATCCACCTGTTTGCATGACTCATTAGAGCCGTGGTAGGGTGGAGATCAAAATACAGTGGGAGGACACACAAGACTCTATGACGATCTTAGGTCTACAGACTAACCTGTACCAGTGTCACCTGAGAACTGCTATCCGACGATAGATATAATACCATATAGGAGTTCTCGGCGAGTCCGTTCAGTGTACCCAGTCTCCACTGAGCACCCGTATACAATCTTTGGTGTCAGCACACCAGATGGATATGGGATCATCCATCGCCCATCATATGGGACAAGAATGGTATACGCTAGTCTACTCTGGAATATCGATGCCCCGTCTCGATACACCTACGACTAGGAACAGTTTATGGATATGCTCATAAACTATACGTGTCCCACTAGTATGATCCGCATCATAGTCGCAGTAGTCAAGCAAATATCCCGAGGGCTTTATCAACATGTACCAAATAAGTAAAATGCATGATCAAATGAACATGTCAAGATAAAGTAAACCAGATACCATACTATCATGTCGAGCAAGAAAGTCATCTATATACATATATACATTTCCAAGCATCCACTATACATAGAATGGCCTCTAGGGCATACATATGTTTTATCGGTATTTTAAAATTCTTTGCAATTGCGCTTCTAAAACCCTTTTAGGGGAACCCAACTACGGATGATGCGGATTATTGCACATTCTTAAGATAGTAGAGTGAGATACATAGCTTCTTACAGAGAATTCGGTCTCGAAAGGAAATAAAAATACATTTTTTAAGAAATACGACTTTTTTAAACAAAACTAAACTTTGGAAAATTATATAAAACTATGAATTTGTATTTTCAATAAAAACATATTATGAATTTATATTTTAAAATGAAAGATTAGAATATTTTAATAAAATACTATCAAGTTTCCAAAAAAGCCAGTTTTCATAAAAATACCATAAACTTTTAAAAGCTAGGTTTTATCACTAAAATACCCCAACAATTAAAATACATGTTCATGAAAACCCTAAATATTATGAATCACCATCGAGAATTATTTTTAACTATATTAAAATATTTTTCATAAAACCCCTAGAGAAATGCAAACAATATAAATACAATGTAAATAATCTATAATTAAATATTAAGGACTCTAGATTAATATAGGCTTAAGTGGTATCATTTCTCTTGAGCCCCGGAGAGCCGGAGAAAGTGAGTGCTTGCCTATTCAGGTTAGACAAGTTTAATGGAGTTATCAATGGCAATTGTCTTGGAAAAAGACACAAATCCTGCCGTCCATATGCAGCAGTTGTCCGATTACTCGCGAACTTAAGAAATTCAAGAGCTAAATCCTTTCATAAGATATTTATTCTAACCTGAATACAAACTCAACCAGGATCCGAAGTTTAACATAAACTTGAACCCTTGATCATGAACCAGAACACTTGAACTTGAATATCCCAAAGCTTGAATACTAGAATATTATGACTTGACATGAACTTAACATGAATACCAGAACACAATGGCTACTATTGAAACTGGCTTGACTCGAACCATGAATACAACTTGACATCAATACATGAACACTTGACACGAATACTTGACATTGACATGAACTCAATCTTTCAACTTGATGTATTCATGGATTCGAGCAAGGCTGGTAATTTTAACTATAATCTAGGATACACGGGGTGTTGGGGTAGTTCAAGTGTGAATCCAACGAAATCTCAGGAGTCCTCCTAGATCATGAATCCATGTCTACTAACACAAGCGAGCTATCATGAGGGCCCGTGTTTCCTTGCTCCTGGATTATAACCTGTTAAGTTTGGAATACTTCAACACTAGGTTGAAGTCCCGTTACTAACACTTGATTCGGGACCGTGGTTTCTTACCCCTGGATTACAGCCTGTTGGGTTCGAGAATACTCTTGAGATTGGTTGACATTCACCCTTGAACTTACGTTAAATTAGTTTACCCATGTAGAGACTTTTTAAGACACTTAAATGCACTTCATGTTCACTATACCTACCCTACACGGCCATGGTATACTATACTCATGTTATTTTGCCATGATATATATAGAACTGCATGTTAAATAGAATTGACGTGCTTATATTAAATGGCATGTTTAAACACCATATCTCATAGTCCATTGCTTCATGATATCTATTTTTTCTTTGTCATTATACTTTTATACTTCACACCCTTTTTCTTAGGGACTTACCGAGCGAAAGTTCGCTGACGGGTATTCTACCCACCTTTGTTTCTTAGAATGTTCATCAGATTCTATGGATACTGAGGAGGTGGACACCACAGTGGAGGAGCACGATCAGATCACGACTCAGGCTTAGGCTAGTTATCCCCTCTTTTAGTTTATGTATGCCACCTGTTTAGGCATTTCTTTTCTTGTATTTTCTTTCAGTTGAACTCATATATTGTAAATGTATCAAGTTGAATGTAAATAAAGTTGTTGAATTTTAAATCTCATGTTAATTTCTTATCATTTTATATTGCTCAATTACGCTTAGCGTATTTATTCCGGGAAATGACCTTCTCAAAATAAATACGTCGCGGGCTTCGTCACGTACCTGCTCCGTCTTTTGTGAAGTAGGGCGTGACAGAGGGGGTGGCCGGGTATTCCTAGTAATGCTTCTTTCACTATCCAGATTCATGACAGTAGTCACAATTTCCTTTTCCCTCACATCAATCCCTTTATATGTTTTTATTTATTACCTTCTGTACACCATACTTAGGCTAATTGGTTTTCTTCTTTCCTTAACTTTCGACACCTGTCTAAGGTTTGGAAGAAGACTATCCAATAAGCGTAATAGGTGTACTCTCCTAATATTAGGAGCCCTCGCAACCTGAGAAAAGGTAAAGAGAAAAGACAACTGAATATTCCTATTCAAATTCCACAGAACCGAAATCTATCCCCGAACTGAAACATGTTTTTTTGAGTTCGTATGTAAGTATACGATGGCATGCCCATGTAATTTGGATCTTCATTGTGATACAGAGTGTTTTGGAGAAATGCAAAGGGGATGTAGGAGTGGCAAGGATATATGCGACTTTGTCGTGAATCATGACAATCTAAAAACCAAAGTGTGTAAGAAGGTTTGGTTAAGTTGGTTCATGAGTTTTAGTTTAAGGTCAGGTCATGGTCGCTGCAAAAGAGAGAGAGAAAAAAAACATTCAGTGTGCCCTCTAATCTAAATTAGATTGGTTAATCACTTTATCTAATCAGGATGGCTCATATTGTTTTCTCGAATTCTCCTTCAATCCCTAAAAGGAGAACTAGTCAGGATCATCTGAAAATCACACGAGGAGTAACACTTACTCATCAGTAGAAATCGGGATCCAACTATCATTGTGTGATAACTTTGACAAAAGTTAACTAAAATTACCACACTTCAGAAGATATGCGCATACTAGGCAAGTTTCCCGTATATTTGAAACTTCCGATATGGTTTTTGCCCCAAATGTCTTATGGCTTTGACAAAGGTCAACATACCATAAGACGCAAGTCAAGTTCTACCCGTCATTATCCTGGATTAATTAGACCCACCCATACGAGCCCTTGACAGATGTCAAAATGACCGTACAACTGTCCAAACCAATCGTCTCACTATGTAACATTAAAGCATTACAGAGCTACCGAACACTACGCCTTGACAGAGATTAACATACGTAGAAGGGTCAAGCCAACACCTCACATGAAATAGGTTTAAAAACATCCAGTTCATGCCTCAGCACCAATGGTCCAGCCGTAGAAGGGTCAAGCCAACGCCTCACATGTGGTACGCCGTACTGCCCCAAACTCTAAGGTTCAAAGGGCAGTTCAAGACGGTCACATAATCGAGTTAAGGTTTGTTGTCTTCTAGAGGGTCCATCGCGTTACTTGCACTACTTAGAACGTTATTAAACCACGGAAAGATCCAACACTTGGAAATTTCCCAACAGGGGAAAAAGCGGGTATTTATATCCGGTCGAACTTTTTAACATATTCAAAAATTATCCGGAAAAACACATAGACAAAATTAGAGATTCCGATCGAATCATTGAGTCCCCAATACAACCCAGAAAACTCAACTCTTGAGTAAACATTAAAAATTCCCAGAAAACTCAGCACCTGAATAGACAAATTACTGTGCAAAAATGGAAGCATAATCAAATAATTTGGCCGCGGAACCGCCGCTAAAGCCATGCTTCTGCCGTGGTTCCGCCGCGCTTTAGGGGTATCGTTTGCTCGTTTTTGCACCGTAATTCTTAGAATTTCCTGCTGAATTTTTTAAGCAATTTTAATCTGGAAAAAACCCAGTTTTTGAAAAATGTCCAGAGAGCATTTTGGAGTTAGGGTTTCGGTTCGATCGGAATTCTAATATCGTCTACACTTCACCTAAGGCTCTAGCTAGGCTCTGATACCACTGTAGGGTTCCTAGGCATACTAATGAGGTCTCACAAGGCATCAACCATGCCAATTTCAAAAATTTCAAGTGCCGAGAAACCCTACAGTGGTATCAGAGCCTAGCTAGAGCCTTAGGCGAAGTGTAGACGATGTTAGAATTCCGATCGAACCGAAACCCTAACTCCAAAATGCTCTCTGGACATTTTTCAAAAACTGGATTTTTTCCAGATTAAAATTGTCTAAAAAATTGGAAATAATATGATACTTATCATATTTGCAACCATAGTTAGGTGTAGAGAATGAACCAAGGTTAGGTGAATGGTTAGGGTTAGGGAAAGAAACAAAATGGTCAACCATTTCAAAGCTTCATGAAGCTTCAAAGATAATCCGAAGTTAGCCACCATTTTATTTCCTTCTAAAATGAATAAATAAATAAATAAGTAAATGAAGCAAAAGAAACCCTAAACCTTGACCAACCATGGTTTAAACCAAACACATAAACTATCATGTATCATCAAACATGATACAATCAAACGCACAAAAGTATATCACATATACAATGTGCACAACAAGTGAGAAAATCCTTTTTAAGTGAACCAATACTAGTTAATGCAAAATAATATATCAAATATATTATTATGCATTAAATCATTAAATCAACGCTTGATTTAACGATCCGGTCATATCGCATATGACAGACTAATATCCAATGTATCAACTTATCGAATCAATCCTTGATTCGATAACTAAGTTATATCACATACAACCAATCGATACATTCATCGCGAGAATAGAATACGGTATCACATACACGCATTATTCTCGGTCCCGCACATATCTCATATGTGCTCCTATTTCGTTTCGCTTGAGCCAGGAAACCTCTGTGTAAGACTCTAAAGACTCGTCAATACGCCGGCAGCAGGTGATGATCATATCAAACACCTACAAGCCGCAAGCGGTCTGCTAAACGTAACGGCCACCCGGGTATTGAGCGATCAGAAGATCGACGAGCAAGCCCGCTCACATTCCTGTGAATCCAACCAGTAACACTTACCGTACAGTCCGGTCTGTTCGTCTGATATGTCGCATATCTCGCCTAGGGGTGGTAAACGTCAGACCCCAGTAGCTCGATAAGTCGTGTCGATATGAGGTCTATAACAGTTCGAGAAACTACTAATAACTCTTACGAGTACATCTCAGCAACCCTGGCCAGGGATTTCCGGTTATAGCCAATCGAACACAGCGCAACATCAACTCCTTATACCGGGAGAGACGAATCCCCTCCTATCGCTCATTGCCTCCATGTGATTCGGGACTGTACCCAAAAGCCACCGTTTTGCACGCCCTCTTGGACGTGGTAAGGTGGAAATCAAAGCACAGTGGGAATCACACAAGACTCTATGACGATCTCGGGTCTACAGAATAACCTGTACCAGTGTCACCAGAGAACTGTTATCTGACGTAAGATATAATACCATCTGGGAGTTCTCGGCGAGTCCGTCCAGTGTACCCAGTCTCCACTGAGCACCCGTATATCATCTCTGATGTCAAACACCAATGGATATGGGATCATCCATCGCCCATCTGTATGGGTCGAGAAGGTATACGCTAGTCTACTCTGGTATATCGATGCCCTGTCTCGATATACCCACGACTAGGGACCTTGAAGGATGTACTTATGGACTACCATGTCCCCACTAGCATGATCCGCATCATAATCCAGGTAGTCAAGTACACATCCTAAGGGATTTACCAACATGTAACAGAGAGACAATAAGTATACACGTTAAGCTAAAGAGTAACCAGATAGCATACTATCATGTCGAGCAAGAAAGTCCTCCCTATATATGTCCCAGCATCCACTACAATATACATCCTATGTACAGTAATGGCCTCTAGGGCATACATATAACTAACAATCTCCCACTTGCACTAGGGCCATCTGTAGCAGTGGTTGTAGTATCTCATACTCAACCATCCCATAATGGTCTCTCTCTGGGAATAGGCCTTCGTGAGTGGATCCGCCGTGTTGTCTTCTGAGTCTACTCTCCTAACCTCGATCACCTTGGAGATCAGCCATCTCCATGATCAGGTGATACTGCCTTAGAATATGTCTGGATCACTGATGGGACGAACGTTCCTTGGCATAAGCCACAACTCCATTGTCACACAATGGGGGGGACTAAGTTCATCTCATGAACTAATATACACCCAGAATTCCTCTTTGGTTGCATCTTAAGTAGCGATGTATCCAGCCTTTATCGTCTAGTGTGCCATGGTATCTAGCTTGGAACTCTTCCAACATACCGTCCCTTTACTGAGGGTAAAGAAAATGCATGTGACCGACATTCAGTCGTCTTTATCACCCTGGAACCCTTCCAGTGATTCTCCCCAGGATCAATTGATACCATCTCACTACAGCTAGTGAGTATTCTAACACCCAAATAACATCTATCTCATAGATAAAAACTCAGGATTTAAGAGGTATCACTTTGATCCTATATGGAGAATCCATGTGATAAGCGGAGATCGACCGAGCGTAGCATAGGAAACTCCTTCCCTATCAAGAGTATGTCATCCAGGTACTCTACGAGGATCACTACCATACTCCCCACTGTCTTTTTGTATATACAAGGTTCATCTACCATTTTCATGATGTCAAACTGTTTGACTAACTCATCAAAACAGATGTACCAACTCCGCGATGCCTGCTTTATCATATAAAACATCTTGCACACGTTTCCGCTGCTCCCACTATTTACGAAGCCCTCTGGCTGTGTACTTATAGACGCACTCTTCTAAAACATCATTTAGAAAAGCAGTCATGGTACCTAACCGCCAGATATCTTAGTCATGGTATGTAGCCGTGGCAAGTAGGATCTGGATGGACTTAAGCATAGATCCTTAGAAAAGGTTTCAACATAATCCAGACCTGGTCAATGATGCAAACCTTTAACAAGTCTAGCTTTGAAAGTCTCAACCTTTCCATGTACACCAATTAATCTTCTCAAGATGTACTTGCTCCTGATGGGGATTTAACCCTTCAGATATAGCAACCAAAGTCCAAACTTTGTTGGTGTATAAGGATTCCATCTCAGATCACTAAGCATCCAGCCATTCTTATAGAGTCTCACTCCTGATGGCCAGCTCGAAACTAGTTAGGTCATCATCTCATGATGCAATCCTCGCTCCCACTGTCATCGAGAAACCGAAGCAACTCTCAGGTGGGTGAGGAACCCTACTAGATCGGCGGAGAGGCTGAGGTTCGTTGGATTCTATTGAATCCTTTGGTTCTACCAAATCATCAGCTTTAGATTGTATAGCTGGAACCTTTCCAGTTCTACATAACTGACCTTGCCTCGAGCTTGTCCAGATTTTGCTTTTTAGACATAGGCTGGACAACCCCAAATCTTAACTAACTTAAGATATGGGCTCTTCCCTTTCCATATCACATATGAAGTGGTAGGAAACTGATTTGATTGGATCCCTATTCAATAGGTATGCAACTTCATAAGTGCATAACTCCTAAAAGGAAACAGGTAACTCAGTAGTACTCATCATAGAGCACACCATATCAAATAGAGTGTATCTGCTCCGCCCCGATATACCATCGTGCTATGGTGTATGCGGAGGAGTAATGCTGAGAGAGAATCTTATTCTCCTTTAGAATAATACAGGATTTCCGTGCTCAAGTATTCTCCTCCTCGATCACATCAAAGGACAGAATATTTATACCCGTATTTTGGTTCTCTACTTCTAAATCATATTCTGTGAATATCTCAAAAGGTTCGGACTTGTGTTTCAACAGGAGCATATGTCTGAATCTTGAGAGATTATCAGAGAATGTAATGAAGTACAAAGAACCGGTCTTGGCATGTGTAGACAGGGGACCTACATACATCAACATGTATCATCCCAAGAGTTCACTAACTCTTTCTATGCTTCCAGTAAACAGAGTTATGGTCATTTTATCTTTGTGACATGACTGACAAGTTTCATAAGATGTAAATTCAAACTGATTTAAATATACATCTAAATGTAACTTTAGCTAGTCGGGTCACATTGATCTGACCTAGTCTACAATGCCTCAAGAAGGATTCATTCATTTCTGAACTCTTCCTCTTGTGTGTGTTCTATATACTAAGAACCGTAGTTTGATTTAGAACATCAATGCTTTTAGATAACGTACCTGAACCGATCAACTTTTGATATAGGAAATGTTCAAAACATTATCCAACAATACAAAATTTTATCATTTCTTTACTTATAAAGAGACTGATATGATTTTATATATCAGGTTCTGTATCTAATAGCATTTGTTCATAATCAATGTATTGGTAATACAGGGTGACAGTGACCAACAGACTTGGCTGCAACTCTTGCCCCGTTTTCTGCCTCATGAAACTTATCACCCGTTATCAGTTTTCTACCTTTCTGTAGCCCTATGTAACAGATTACATATCTGGGATCCTGATCCGGTATCAATATACCCAGGACGTAGAGGATACAGAGAAACAGTTCTTTGTAACGAACACACCCGAAGAAGATGCATCATATGCACTTTCTTCGTTTGGGCGGCATGGGAATCTTGGTATTCCCCAATTTCCTGCTCTGTCTTATAACAATTATAAGTTGGAGCGGGACCAACGTTCCCCAGCTCTGTATAACAAACGGGTTCGGTCAATGTATCCATTTTATTATCTTGATTAAGGCGTGACATGGTCGCTACCAGGGGAGAGAGAGAAGAAAACACTCTGCGTGCGCTCTTGCAAGATTAGATTGGTTATATATTTTATCTAATCAGGATGGCTTCCATTGTTTTTATCAAATCTTCCTTCAAACCCTAAAAGGAAAGACTAGCCGGGATTAATTACACGCTACAAGTTCGCCAATCTTTCAGCCAGGCCAGTGTAGGTACTTTGAGGGAGGTTCCCCGTGCTTTCACACGGACCTAATTACAGTAAACCTCGTTTTCCCAGAGGCGTAACCCCGTTGACACCTTTCTAGACACCTACTAGATCGGCTAATTGTAATGTGTAAAACTCTCCCAGGAGTAACAATTACTCGCAGTGGGTATCGGGATCCAACTATCTCATAGAAGGTATGCAATCTCATTGCAAATTTCAACAATTGAAATTCCTGATAATTTTTCGCCTAACCTCCTATGACCTTGACAAAGGCCAACAAACCATAGGATGCTAGTCAAGTTCAACCCGTCATTTCCTGATTGAATTAAACCCACCCGCACGACCCTTGACAAAGGCCAACAAGGTCGCACGACTACCCTAACCCAATCTGCATCATATGCATAAGCAGATAAGCACCAGTCAGCTACCGCACACTACGCCTTGACAAAGGCCAACAAACGCAGCACGAATACTAACTACTACTTATCTGAAATGACGGAGGGCTACGACAGGTTTTTCTGAAAACCTATTGCGTAATGAACTTGATATCGTTATAGAATCAAATGATTTTAAAATGGAGTGTTTTTTAGGCTTTTCTAGTTTTGCTAAAGGGGTCACTCCCGGTGAAGGGATCGTCGGCCCTTTCCTCGTCGAATGAGGTGCGGGATATATCATATATATCACTGTGCAAAGCAGAAACTATAGAAGCAATCAAAAAACAAACCGAGTGTGTAGCATCTGCCAGTTATTGCTAAAGGAGTCACTCCTGGTGAAGGGATCTCGGTCCTTTCCTTATCGAATAAGGTGCAGGATGTTCTACAAGGAACACCGCGATGCAAAGCAAGAACTGTAGCTACCTGTTTTTGAAAATTCGATTCCACAACATCTTTTAGGTTTCTTTTCTTTCATTAATCATATTAATGAAGTCCCATCATTTAAATTACCTAAACATCACAGATAAATACGACGTACACTTATGCCATCCGCATTCGCCTCGATGTCCCCTCGTGCACCGTTAGGTTAGGTAACTAACGGCAGAGCAGGGCAGGGCTAGCGCGGGTGTAAAACATAAGTAACGTCTATATACTATATCATATATACTATATACTGTATCTATCAAAGAACATATCAAATGATCACATCACAGATATCGCAGCAGAAGAAACATATGAAATATTGGATATACTAGGACGTCCGTGTTTTCAATACGAGCCAGTATAAAACACGGATTCCACGATCGCGATGAATAGCCAAACCCACACCCCTAGACCCCTACGAGAGCGGCAAGCAACACTACCAATTCTAGAGTTAGGAGACCCGGACTCGACTCCTCGAGTTGGTCTCCCACTGGACTCCAGAACCCGGTTACTTGTGCCCTCCTCCTTGGGTCTATCCTAGTGCGGAAAAGTAAATAATATACATCAACGGTGACAACTTCTGCAACCTGGAAGTGCCCCAATAAAAGAATATTACATACAAGTTTTTACATGAATGAAAATGAAAAACACTCATCTCACATAAAAACCCCCGGCTATTCAAACACGACGATCCAATATAACATATCCAGCAACACATAACATCACATGTTATCAACGTAAGTAAATATGCACATCCCAATTGTCGTTGACATATAGCAACGAAACCGGCGATATCACATATTACACTTACGATCACAGAAAAGAAAGTGTAAAACTACAACAGTTGGAATCCACAAACTCTTTAGACATCGTATGCCTAAACCAATGAATTCCTTAGACATCACATGCCTAACAATTATAAACCGCGCATTTTAGTCTCATTATCGAAAACTCTTTTCAATATTAAGTCGGGCAATTCAACAAGATTCCCGACATCCTGATCGAATACTCATCGCAAACTTCAGTAGACGGCCGCACCCCCGATGCCGTCGACGAAGTGCACCAAGGCGGAACACCGCTGCCGCGAGCACCCTTACGGATGCTTTCAGCAACGGGGTTCTCCAACAGTCACTTGGTCGGGGCTATGGGGTGTAGCTGTCTATTAAGTTTACCCGGCGAGTATACGCGTACGCTACGTGATTGCGACAGACTTTTGATCGCATCAAAATTCCGTGGCAACCGATCAAGTGAGACTAAAGTGCTATGTTTATAACATTCATATCAGTTATCTCATAACTACTTGTGGATTCCAAGTATTGTATCCCATTCCAGATAAATAGAAAATGTTAAACTTTCCGATCGAACAACCAAACACCCAAGTTTTCCCGATACAGCTCAACACATGAAATAGGTTTAAAAACATCCAGTTCAGGCCTCAGTACCAACGGTCCAGCCGTAGAAGGGTCAAGCCAACGCCTCACATGTGGCACGCCATACTGCCCCAAACCCTAAGGTTCAAAGGGCAGTTCAAGACAGTCACATAATCGAGTTAAGGTTTGTTGTCTTCTAGAGGGTCCATCGCGTTACTTGCACTACTTAGAACGTTATTAAACCACGGAAAGATCCAACACTTGGAAATTTCCCGACAGGGGAAAAAGCGGGTATTTATATCCGGTCGAACTTTTTAACATATTCAAAAATTATCCGGAAAAACACATAGACAAAATTAGAGATTCCGATCGAATCATTGAGTCCCCAATACAACCCAGAAAACTCAACTCTTGAGTAAACATTAAAAATTCCCCGAAAACTCAGCACCTGAATAGACAAATTACTGTGCAAAAATGGAAGCATAATCAAATAATTTGGCCGCGGAACCGCCGCTAAAGCCATGCTTATTCCGCGGTTCCGCCGTGCTTTGGGGGTATCGTTTGCTCATTTTTGCACCGTAATTCTTAGAATTTCCTGCTGAATTTTTTAAGCAATTTTAATCTGGAAAAAACTCAGTTTTTGAAAAATGTCCAGAGAGCATTTTGGAGTTAGGGTTTCGGTTCGATCGGAATTCTAATATCGTCTACACTTCGCCTAAGGCTCTAGCTAGGCTCTGATACCACTGTAGGGTTCCTAGGCACACTAATGAGATCTCACAAGGTATCAACCATGCCAATTTCAAAAATTTCAAGTGCCGAGAAACCCTACAGTGGTATCAGAGCCTAGCTAGAGCCTTAGGCAAAGTGTAGACGATGTTAGAATTCCGATCGAACCGAAACCCTAACTCCAAAATGCTCTCTGGACATTTTTCAAAAACTGGGTTTTTTCCAGATTAAAATTGTCTAAAAAATTGGAAATAATATGATACTTATCATATTTGCAACCATAGTTAGGTGTAGAGAATGAACCAAGGTTAGGTGAATGGTTAGGGTTAGGGAAAGAAACAAAATGGTCAACCATTTCAAAGCTTCATGAAGCTTCAAAGATAATCCAAAGTTATCCACCATTTTATTTCTTTCTAAAATGAATAAATAAATAAATAAGTAAATGAAGCAAAAGAAACCCTAACCCTTGACCAACCATGGTTTAAACCAAACACACAAACTATCATGTATCATCAAACATGATACAATCAAATGCACAAAAGTATATCACATATACAATGTGCACAACAAGTGAGAAAATCCTTTTTAAGTGAACCAATACTAGTTAATGCAAAGTAATATATCAAATATTTAATTATGCATTAAATCATTAAATCAACGTTTGATTTAACGATCCGGTCATATCGCATATGACGGACTAATATCCAATGTATCAACTTATCGAATCAATCCTTGATTCGATAACTAGGTTATATTGCATACAACCAATCGATACATTCATCGCGAGAATAGAATACGGTATCACATACACGCATTATTCTCGGTCCCGCACATATCTCATATGTGCTCCTATTTCGTTTCGCTTGAGCCAGGAAACCTCTGTGTAGGACTTTAAAGACTCGTCAATACGCCGGCAGCAGGTGATGATCATATCAAACACCCACAAGCCGCAAGCGGTCTGCTAAACTTAACGGCCACCCGGGTATTGAGCGATCAGAAGATCGACGAGCAAGCCCGCTCACATTCCTGTGAATCCAACCAGTAACACTTACCGTACAGTCCGGTCTGTTCGTCTGATATGTCGCATATCTCGCCTAGGGGTGGTAAACGTCAGACCCCAGTAGCTCGATAAGTCGTGTCGATATTAGGTCTATAACAGTTCGAGAAACTACTGATAATTCTTACCAGTACATCTCAGCAACCCTGGCCAGGGATTTCCGATTATAGCCAATCGAACACAGCGCAACATCAACTCCCTATACCGGGAGAGACGAATCCCCTCCTATCGCTCATTGCCTCCATGTGATTCGGGACTGTACCCAAAAGCCACCGTTTTGCACGCCCTCTTGGAAGTGGTAAGGTGGAAATCAAAGCACAGTGGGAATCACACAAGACTCTATGACGATCTCGGGTCTACAGAATAACCTGTACCAGTGTCACCAGAGAACTGCCATCTGACGTAAGGTATAATACCATCTGGGAGTTCTCGGTGAGTCCATCCAGTGTACCCAGTCTCCACTGAGCACCCGTATATCATCTCTGATGTCAAACACCATTGGATATGGGATCATCCATCGCCCATCTGTATGGGTAGAGAAGGTATACGCTAGTCTACTCTGGTATATCGATGCCCTGTCTCGATATACCCACGACTAGGGACCTTGAAGGATGTACTTATGGACTACCATGTCCCCACTAGCATGATCCGCATCATAATCCAGGTAGTCAAGTACACATCCTAAGGGATTTACCAACATGTAACAGAGAGACAATCTTTATACACGTTAAGGTAAAGAGTAACCAGATATCATACTATCATGTCGAGCAAGAAAGTCCTCCCTATATATGTCCCAGCATCCACTACAATATACATTCTATGTACAGTAATGGCCTCTAGGGCATACATATAACTAACAATCTCCCACTTGCACTAGGGCCATCTGTAGCAGTGGTTGTAGTATCTCATACTCAACCATCCCATAATGGTCTCTCTCTGGGAATAGGCATTCGTGAGTGGATCCGCCGTGTTGTCCTCTGAGTCTACTCTCCTAACCTCGATCACCTTGGAGATCAGCCATCTCCATGATCAGGTGATACTGCCTTAGAATATGTCTGGATCACTGATGGGACAGACGTTCCTTGGCATAAGCCACAACTCCATTGTCATACAATGGGGGGGACTAAGTTCATCTCATGAACTAATATACACCCAGACTTCCTCTTTGGTTGCATCTTAAGTAGCGATGTATCCAGCCTTTATCATCTAGTGTGCCACGGTATCTAGCTTGGAACTCTTCCAACATACCGTCCCTTTACTGAGGGTAAAGAAAATGCATGTGACTGACATTCAGTCGTCTTTATCACCCTGGAACCCTTCCAGTGATTCTCCCCAGGATCAATTGATACCATCTCACTACAGCTAGTGAGTATTCTAACACCCAAATAACATCTATCTCATAGATGAAAACTCATGATTTAAGAGGTATCACATTGATCCTATATGGAGAATCCATGTGATAAGCGGAGATCGACCGAGCGTAGCATAGGAAACTCCTTCCCTATCAAGAGTATGTCATCCAGGTACTCTACGAGGATCACTACCATACTCCCCACTACCTTTTTGTATATACAAGGTTCATCTACCATTTTGATGATGTCAAACTGTTTGACTAACTCATCAAAACAGATGTTCCAACTCCGCGATGCCTGCTTTATCATATAAAACATCTTGCACACGTTTCCGCTACTCCCACTATTTACGAAGCCCTCTGGCTGTGTACTTATAGACGCACTCTTCTAAAACATCATTTAGAAAAGCAGTCATGGCACCCAACCGCCAGATATCGTAGTCATGGTATGTAGCCGTGGCAAGTAGGATCTGGATGGACTTAAGCATAGATCCTTAGAAAAGGTTTCAACATAATCCATACCTGGTCAATGATGCAAACCTTTAACAAGTCTAGCTTTGAAAGTCTCAACCTTTCCATGTACACCAAGTAATCTTCTCAAGATGTACTTGCTCCTGATGGGGATTTAACCCTTCAGATATAGCAACCAAAGTCCATACTTTGTTGGTGTATAAGGATTCCATCTCAGATCACTAAGCATCCAGCCATTCTTACAGAGTCTCACTCCTGATGGCCAGCTCGAAACTAGTTAGGTCATCATCTCATGATGCAATCCTCGCTCCCACTGTCATCGAGAAACCGAAGCAACTCTCAGGTGGGTGAGAAACCCTACTAGATCGGCGGAGAGGCTGAGGTTCGTTGGATTCTATTGAATCCTTTGGTTCTACCAAATCATCAGCTTTAGATTGTATAGCTGGAACCTTTCCAGTTCTACATAACTGACCTTGCCTCGAGCTTGTCCAGATTTTTCTTTTTAGACATAGGCTGGACAACCCCAAATCTTAACTAACTTATGATATGGGCTCTTCCCTTTCCATATCACATATGAAGTGGTAGGCAACTGATTTGATTGGAACCCTATTCAATAGGTATGCAACTTCATAAGTGCATAACTCCTAAAAGGAAACAGGTAACTCAGTAGTACTCATCATAGAGCACACCATATCAAATAGAGTGTATCTGCTCCGTCCCGATATACCATCGTGCTATGGTGTATGCGGAGGAGTAATGCTGAGAGTGAATCTTATTCTCCTTTAGAATAATACAGGATTTCCGTGCTCAAGTATTCTCCTCCTCGATCACATCAAAGGACATAATACTTATACCCGTATTTTGGTTCTCTACTTCTAAATCATATTCTATGAATATCTCAAAAGGTTCGGACTTGTGTTTCAACAGGAACATATGTCTGAATCTTGAGAGATTATCAGAGAATGTAATGAAGTACAAAGAACCGGTCTTGACATGTGTAGACAGGGGACCTACATACATCAACATGTATCATCCCAAGAGTTCACCAACTCTTTCTATGCTTCCAGTAAACAGAGTTATGGTCATTTTATCTTTGTGACATGACTGGCAAGTTTCATAAGATGTAAATTCAAACTGATTTAAATATACATCTAAATGTAACTTTAGCTAGTCGGGTCACACTGATCTGACCTAGTCTACAATGCCTCAAGAAGGATTCATTCATTTCTGAACTCTTCCTCTTGTGTGTGTTCTATATACTAAGAACCGTAATTTGATTTAGAACATCAATGCTTTTAGATAACGTGCCTGAACCGATCAACTTTTGATATAGGAAATGTTCAAAACATTATCCAACAATACAAAATTTTATCATTTCTTTACTTATAAAGAGACTGATATGATTTTGTATATCAGGTTCTGTATCTAATAGCATTTGTTCAGAATCAATGTATTGGTAATACAGGGTGACAGTGACCAACAGACTTGGCTGCAACTCTTGCCCCGTTTTCTGCCTCATGAAACTTATCACCCGTTCTCAGTTTTCTACCTTTCTGTAGCCCTATGTAACAGATTACATATCTGGGATCCTGATCCGGTATCAATATATTCAGGACGTAGAGGATACAGAGAAACAGTTCTTTGTAACGAACACACCTGAAGAAGATGCATCATATGCACTTTCTTCGTTTGGGCGGCATGGGAATCTTGGTATTCCCCAATTTCTTGCTTTGTCTTATAACAATTATAAGTTAGAGCGGGACCTACGTTCCCCAGCTCAGTATAACAAACGGGTTCGGTCAATGTATCCATTTTATTATCTTGATTAAGGAGTGACATGGTCGCTACCAGGGGAGAGAGAGAAGAAAACACTCTGCGTGCGCTCTTGCAAGATTAGATTGGTTATATATTTTATCTAATCAGGATGGCTCCCACTGTTTTTATCAAATCTTCCTTCAAACCCTAAAAGAAAAGACTAGCCGGGATTAATTACACACTACAAGTTCTCCAATCTTTCAGCCAGGCCAGTGTAGGTACTTTGAGGGAGGTTCCCCGTGCTTTCGCACGGACCTAATTACAGTAAACCTCGTTTTCCCAGAGGCGTAACCCCGTTGACACCTTTCTAGACACCTACTAGATCGGCTAATTGTAATGTGTAAAACTCTCCCAGGCATAACAATTACTCGCAGTGGGTATCGGGATCCAACTATCTCATAGAAGGTATGCAATCTCATTGCAAATTTCAACACTTGAAATTCCCGATAATTTTTCCCCTAACCTCTTATGACCTTGACAAAGGCCAACAAACCATAGGATGCTAGTCAAGTTCAACCCGTCATTTCCTGATTGAATTAAACTCACCCGCACGACCCTTGACAAAGGCCAACAAGGTCGCACGACTACCCTAACCCAATCTGCATCATATGCATAAGCAGATATGCACCAGTCAGCTACCGCACACTACGCCTTGACAAAGGCCAACAAACGCAGCACGAATACTAACTACTACTTATCTGAAATGACGGAGGGCTACGACAGGTTTTTCTGAAAACCTATTGCGTAATGAACTTGATATCGTTATAGAATCAAATGATTTTAAAATGGAGTGTTTTTTAGGCTTTTCTAGTTTTGCTAAAGGGGTCACTCCCGGTGAAGGGATCGTCGGCCCTTTCCTCGTCGAATGAGGTGCGGGATATATCATATATATCACTATGCAAAGCAGAAACTATAGAAGCAATCAAACAACAAACCGAGTGTGTAGCATCTGCCAGTTATTGCTAAAGGAGTCACTCCCGGTGAAGGGATCTCGGTCCTTTCCTTATCGAATAAGGTGCAGGATGTTCTACAAGGAACACCGCGATGCAATGCAAGAACTGTAGCTACCTGTTTTTGAAAATTCGATTCCACAACATCTTTTAGGTTTCTTTTCTTTCATTAATCATATTAATGAAGTCCCATCATTTAAATTACCTAAACATCACAGATAAATACGACGTACACTTATGCCATCCGCATTCGCCTCGATGTCCCCTCGTGCACCGTTAGGTTAGGTAACTAACGGCAGAGCAGGGCAGGGCTAGCGCGGGTGTAAAACATAAGTAACGTCTATATACTATATCATATATACTATATACTGTATCTATCAAAGAACATATCAAATGATCACATCACAGATATCGCAGCAGAAGAAACATATGAAATATTGGATATACTAGGACGTCCGTGTTTTCAATACGAGCCAGTATAAAACACGGATTCCACGATCGCGATGAATAGCCAAACCCACACCCCTAGACCCCTACGAGAGCGGCAAGCAACACTACCAATTCTAGAGTTAGGAGACCCGGACTCGACTCCTCGAGTTGGTCTCCCACTGGACTCCAGAACCCGGTTACTTGTGCCCTCCTCCTTGGGTTTATCCTAGTGCAGAAAAGTAAATAATATACTTCAACGGTGACAACTTCTGCAACCTGGAAGTGCCCCAATAAAAGAATATTACATACAAGTTTTTACATGAATGAAAATGAAAAACACTCATCTCACACAAAAACCCCCGGCTATTCAAACACGACGATCCAATATAACATATTCAGCAACACATAACATCACATGTTATCAACGTAAGTAAATATGCGCATCCCAATTGTCGTTGATATATAGCAACGAAACCGGCGATATCACATATTACACTTACGGTCACAGAAAAGAAAGTGTAAAACTACAACAGTTGGAATCCGCAAACTCTTTAGACATCGCATGCCTAAACCAATGAATTCCTTAGACATCACATGCCTAACAATTATAAACCCCGCATTTTAGTCTCATTATCGAAAACTCATTTCAATATTAAGTCGGGCAATTCAACAAGATTCCTGACATCCTGATCGAATACTCGTCACAAACTTCAGTAGACGGCCGCACCCCCGATGCCGTCGACGAAGTGCACCAAGGCGGAACACTGCTGCCGCGAGCACCCTCATGGATGCTTTCAGCGATGGGGTTCTCCTACAGTCACTTGGTCGGGGCTATGGGGTGTAGCTGTCTATTAAGTTTACCCGGCGAGTATACGCGTACGCTACGTGATTGCGACGGACATTTGATCGCATCAAAATTCCGTGGCAACCGATCAAGTGAGACTAAAGTGCTATGTTTATAACATTCATATCAGTTATCTCATAACTACTTGTGAATTCCAAGTATTGTATCCCATTCCAGATAAATAGAAAATGTTAAACTTTCCGATCGAACAACCAAACACCCAAGTTTTCCCGATACAGCTCAACACATGAAATAGGTTTAAAAACATCCAGTTCATGCTTCAGTACCAACGGTCCAGCCGTAGAAGGGTCAAGCCAACGCCTCACATGTGGCACGCCGTACTGCCCCAAACCCTAAGGTTCAAAGGGCAGTTCAAGACGGTCACATAATCGAGTTAAGGTTTGTTGCCTTCTAGAGGGTCCATCGCGTTACTTGCACTACTTAGAACGTTATTAAACCACGGAAAGATCCAACACTTGGAAATTTCCCGACAGGGGAAAAAGCGGGTATTTATATCCGGTCGAACTTTTTAACATATTCAAAAATTATCCGGAAAAACACATAGACAAAATTAGAGATTCCGATCGAATCATTGAGTCCCCAATACAACCCAGAAAACTCAACTCTTGAGTAAACATTAAAAATTCCCAGAAAACTCAGCACCTGAATAGACAAATTACTGTGCAAAAATGGAAGCATAATCAAATAATTTGGCCGCGGAACCGCCGCTAAAGCCATGCTTATGCCGCGGTTCCGCCGCGCTTTGGGGGTATCGTTTGCTCGTTTTTGCACCGTAATTCTTAGAATTTCCTGCTGAATTTTTTAAGCAATTTTAATCTGGAAAAAACTCAGTTTTTGAAAAATTTCTAGAGAGCATTTTGGAGTTAGGGTTTCGGTTCGATCGGAATTCTAGTATCGTCTACACTTCGCCTAAGGCTCTAGCTAGGCTCTGATACCACTGTTGGGTTCCTAGGCACACTAATGAGGTCTCACAAGGCATCAACCATGCCAATTTCAAAAATTTCAAGTGCCAAGAAACCCTACAGTGGTATCAGAGCCTAGCTAGAGCCTTAGGCGAAGTGTAGACGATGTTAGAATTCCGATCGAACCGAAACCCTAACTCCAAAATGATCTCTGGACATTTTTCAAACACTGGGTTTTTTCCAGATTAAAATTGCTTTAAAAATTGGAAATAATATGATACTTATCATATTTGCAACCATAGTTAGGTGTAGAGAATGAACCAAGGTTAGGTGAATGGTTAGGGTTAGGGAAAGAAACAAAATGGTCAACCATTTCAAAGCTTCATGAAGCTTCAAAGATAATCCAACGGTAGCCACCATTTTATTTCCTTCTGAAATGAATAAATAAATAAATAAGTAAATGAAGCAAAAGAAACCCTAACCCTTGACCAACCATGGTTTAAACCAAACACACAAACTATCATGTATCATCAAACATGATACAATCAAATGCACAAAAGTATATCACATATACAATGTGCACAACAAGTGAGAAAATCCTTTTTAAGTAAACCAATACTAGTTAATGCAAAGTAATATATCAAATATATAATTATACATTAAATCATTAAATCAACGCTTGATTTAACGATCCGGTCATATCGCATATGACCGACTAATATCCAATGTATCAACTTATCGAATCAATCCTTGATTCGATAACTAGGTTATATCGCATACAACCAATCGATACATTCATCGCGAGAATAGAATACGGTATCACATACACGCATTATTCTCGGTCCCGCACATATCTCATATGTGCTCCTATTTCGTTTCGCTTGAGCCAGGAAACCTCTGTGTAGGACTCTAAAGACTCGTTAATACGCCGGCAGCAGGTGATGATCATATCAAACACCCACAAGCCGCAAGCGGTCTGCTAAACGTAACGGCCACCCGGGTATTGAGCGATCAGAAGATCGACGAGCAAGCCCGCTCACATTCCTGTGAATCCAACCAGTAACACTTACCGTACAGTCCGGTCTGTTCGTCTGATATGTCGTATATCTCGCCTAGGGGTGGTAAACGTCAGACCCCAGTAGCTCGATAAGTCGTGTCGATATGAGGTCTATAACAGTTCGAGAAACTACTGATAACTCTTACCAGTAAATCTCAGCAACCCTGGCCAGGGATTTCCAGTTATAGCCAATCGAACACAGCGCAACATCAACTCCCTATACCTGGAGAGACGAATCCCCTCCTATCGCTCATTGCCTCCATGTGATTCGGGACTGTACCCAAAAGCCAACGTTTTGCACGCCCTCTTGGACGTGGTAAGGTAGAAATCAAAGCACAGTGGGAATCACACAAGTCTCTATGACGATCTCGGGTCTACAGAATAACCTGTACCTGTGTCACCAGAGAACTGCCATCTGACGTAAGGTATAATACCATCTGGAAGTTCTCGGCGAGTCCGTCCAGTGTACCCAGTCTCCACTGAGCACCCGTATATCATCTCTAATGTCAAATACCAATGGATATGGGATCATTCATCGCCCATCTATATGGGTCGAGAAGGTATACGCTAGTCTATCCTGGTATATCGATGCCCTGTCTCGATATACCCATGACTAGGGACCTTGAAGGATGTACTTATGGACTGCCATGTCCCCACTAGCATGATCCACATCATAATCCAGGTAGTCAAGTACACATCCTAAGGGCTTTACCAACATGTAACAGAGAGACAATCGGTATACACTTTAAGGTAAAGAGTAACCAGATAGCATACTATCATGTCGAGCAAGAAAGTCCTCCCTATATATGTCCCAGCATCCACTACAATATACATCCTATGTACAGTAATGGCCTCTAGGGCATACATATAACTAACAAGAATATCATGAGAGAATAAAATAAATCAAATGATAAATCAAGTGAAGTAATCATAATGCAACCTTGGTTAAGTGTAGAGAATAAACTAGGGTTAGGTGAATGGTTAGGTTTAGGCAAAAGACAAAATGGTAGATAATCTAAGGAAGCTTCATGAAGCTAAAGCAAAGCAACAAAATTAGCCACCATTTCATTTTGCCAAAAATGAATAAATAAATAAATGAATAAGTAAATAAATCAAACCCTAACCATTAACCTAATCATAGTTAAAAGCATACATACACCCAAGTTTGCATGTATCATCAAACATGATACAAACAAGTGCACAAAACTATATCATATATACAATGTGCACATCAAGTGAGAAAATCCATCTTAAGTGAACCAATACTAGTTAATATAAAGTAATATATCAAATATATAATTATGCATTAAATCATTAAATCAACACTTGATTTAATGATCCGGTCATACTGCATATAACCGACAAATATCAAGTGTATCAATGTATCGAATCAACATTCGATTCGGTAGTCCGGCTATATCACATATAACCGTCCCATGATACATATCGCGAGAATAGAATACAGTATCGCATACTGGTATTATTCTCGGTCCCGCACATATCTCATATGTGCTCCTATTTCGTTTCGCTTGAGCCAGGAAACCTCTGTGTAGGACTCTAAAGACTCGTCAATACGCCGGCAGCAGGTGATGATCATATCAAACACCCACAAGCCGCAAGCGGTCTGCTAAACGTAATGGCCACCCGGTTATTGAGCGATCAGAAGATCGACGAGCAAGCCCGCTCACACTCCTGTGAATCCAACCAGTAACACTTACAGTACAGTCCGGTCTGTTCGTCTGATATGTCGCATATCTCGCCTAGGGGTGGTAAACGTCAGACCCCAGTAGCTCGATAAGTCGTGTCGATATGAGGTCTATAACAGTTCGAGAAACTACTGGTAACACTTACCAGTAAATCTCAGCAACCCTGGCCAGGGATTTCCGGTTATAGCCAATCGAACACAGCGCAACATCAACTCCTTATACCGGGAGAGACGAATCCCCTCCTATCGCTCATTGCCTCCATTTGATTCGGGACTGTACCCAAAAACCACCGTTTTGCACGCCCTCTTGGACGTGGTAAGGTAGAAATCAAAGCACAGTGGGAATCACACAAGACTCTATGACGATCTCGGGTCAACAGACTACTCTGTACCAGTGTCACCAGAGAACTGCCATCTGACGTAAGGTATAATACCATCTGGGAGTTCTCGGCAAGTCCGTCCAGTGTACCCAGTCTCTACGGAGTACCCGTATATGATCTCTGATGTCAAACATCAATGGCTATAGGATCATCCATCACCCATCTGTATGGGTCGAGAAGGTATACGCTAGTCTACTCTGGTATATCGATGCCCCGTCTCGATACACGCATGATTAGGGACTTTGAAGGATGTAATTATGGACTACCATGTCCCCACTAGTATGATCCGCATCATAGTCCAGGTAGTCAAGTACACATGTTAAGGGCTTTACCAACATGTAATAGAGAGACAATCAGTATACATGTTAAGGTAAAGAGTAACCAGATAGCATACTATCATGTCGAGCAAGAAAGTCCTCCCTATATATGTCCAAGCATCCACTACAATATACATCCTATGTATAGTAATGGCCTCTAGGGCATACATATAACTAACATCAACAACATCATATAGGTTTGTTTTTCATTGAATTAATCAAAATTAATGCAGTCCCATCAATTAAATATATCATGCCAGAAAGAAACGAAAATAGGCACGCACATATTTGCCATTCGCATTCGCCACAGGGCCCCGGGTCTTCACCGTAAGGTTACTTAACTTACATCATCTACTAGATATATAATATATATATGAACATTCGTCTCATGCATGATATTAAGTAACATCACAGAAGCATCACAACAGAAGCAAACACAGTATGGAAATGTGGATAATCTTGGAAAAGTACCTTTCAATGGAGCCAAATATGAAATGCAATTTTTCCGGTCGTGTGGATACCCCGTAGTATTAGAACCTAGAACCCTATGAGTATGGCAAACCACTCGCTAATCCCTGAAATGAGGCAACCCCAATCAACGAAGTGAGTGGGACACCCAGCACTTCTAAAATCCGGTGACTTGGGTACCCCTCCGCGGGTTAATCCTATACCTCCTACGAGTGCGGCGAATAACCCGCCAATTCTAGAGTAAGCCACCCCGGTCTCAACGCCATGAGATGGAGGCCCGTTTCCCTCTAGAATCTGTCTACTCGAGCACTCCGCCGCGGGGTAATTCTAGTGCATGTAATGAAAATCTGAATATACCACGGTGACTACGTCCGCAATCTGGATGCGCCCCGAAGAATAATACAAGCCGCGATGACAGAAGTCCACATGTTGGATGCTCGTCATGCAATATGAATATACAATAGATCACAAAGAATTACATCTAATACTGCATACATCGGGCTATCCATCGGGACAAATCCAACATAACCATAATCAATATAGCAATATCCATCACAGAACATGAAAACTTACGGGTATCAATTCCGTAACCCCGTCTAATTGATACATATAACAATTAGATGACATTTTACCAAATGTTATGATGCATGCAACAATCACTAAGCCTACGACAATCAAATACTGCACACAAATAGCAAACACTTCAATTTTCCAAAACACCGAAAATCGAGTGTGCTAAAAACCGGCAAAAAATTTCATGCTAAAACCCACTTCGGGAGTCCGAAATGAGCTTGGATTGAGTCGAAATTTCGCGGAGGACCCTGGAACGAAATTAACATTGACTCGGAGGCACATAGGGGGGTACCTACCCATTAGGCCACCTTAAGGTGTCTAGGGGGTAGGCAGACCCGAAACTGCCTTGTGAGGAAGTTCTCGGGTCCCCACCCACAAGGACACTTTTGGGTGGTCTCGGGGGCGTGGGCCCTCCCTAGGTCCCCTCGATACATCCCCGGGGTCCCCGTGCACCTCCTCACATCTTCTCGGTCTAAACCGAGAGCCCACGGGTAGTTAAAACATCAAAATAGCATGAATTTCTCACTGGTTTTGCAGTAGTTTTTGCGAGGTAAAAGCCGGCGGGATTCGGAAGTCGTAACGATCTTGTTTAGGGTGTTTGGGTGGCTCTGATATCGTTGTTAGTTCTTAGTGCCATCACCGCTAGCCCGTGGACAATGCAGAATTCAAAAACAAAAATTTTCATGGCACTAGAAACTAAAACCCAATAATCGAACCAAACACCTAAACTAGAAATATAACAAGATATAAATCACAACCTTTGTAGCATATTTATTTGCCCAAATTGGGTTGGACTCTAGCATGCACTTAAGAGCTCTGGGTCACGTTTGCAAGCTGGTCCTCTTTCGCCGAAGATGATCCATCCGAAAGAACCGATCCAAGCTCCGTCTTCACCTAGTGAAGCAATCAACGCTCCAAGCTCGTTAAGAATGGAGAGTGGGATGCATGAATTTTTCACTATCCTTTTCTCTCAAATCTAAGCTCAAGTGAGCAAGTGTAGAAGGGGGAGGAGGTGAGGAAAAATTGCCATGAGCAAGTGTTGAAAGTATGGGAGAATGATAGAAAGAATAATAGAAAAAGAATGGCTTCATAATTTTAGCAACCATACAAAATAAAATCTCACAACATAATGTAATAAAATAATGAAGCCCATTTCTCTCTACATGTCTTTAACAATGCTCAATGCCACCTCACCCTCCACCTCATTTCATGAATATTCATAAATGAATATTCTCAAATGAGGTGGCCTTCTTTTAGAAAAAATTTCGTATAAATACGGAATGTAATCCGGTATACGTATCGGAATACATATACGCATATTCGTATAAAAATACGAATAGCTAAGAGAGAAAATGAATACTAAACAATAATACTAGAATACATATATTAAATATATATATAAATGATTAAATCAAAACCTGATTTAATAATCCGGCTTAATCTTAAGCCGCTAGTATTATCAATCGTCCGATCAAAGTCCGTGTAGCCTGTACACATATTTAATCGGACTCATGTATGTACCAACATACGTTATATACATCATATTAGCTGAACCGGGAAAACCCTCTGTGTGAGACTCTAAAGACTCGTCAATACGCTGGCAGTGGGTCTAACTACAAGCACGTCAGTGGCACTAGCTGTACGTAACTGCTACCCAGGTATTGAGTGAAAGGAAAGACGATGAGCAAACTCATCCTTATCCCTACTGAGCCTATCTGTGACAATCTCCATACAGTCTGGTCTGTTTGTCTAAGAGTATCACATACCGGGTCTAGGGGGTGGATAAAGTCAGATCCCTAATAACGCGATAATTCGTGCCGGTGTGAAGCCTATCATCCACTGAGAAACTACTGATCCAAATCAGTAATTCTTGTCCACCTTGGCTAAGGATTTCTGGTGATGGCCATCCATGTACAGCGCGACATCTATCCCCAATACCGGAAGAGACGAATCTCTGACGATCCGTTCATTGCCTCCATATGGCTCGGGACTGCACCCAACTAAAATCTGTTTGTATGACTCCTTTGAACCGTGGTAGGGTAGTAATCAAAGCACAACGGAAACTCCCATGAGACAAATGATGATCTCAGGTTGACAGACTAACCTGTACTCATGTCACTTGAGAACTGCTATATGAAAATAGGTATAATACCATCTAGCATGTTCCCGACGAGTCCGTCCAGTGTACTCACCTCTAGTGAGGACCTGTATACTATCTTAGAAGACCAACTGACACCAATGGCTTGTGAGACCGAACACTGCCCCTCGTCGGGGTCTCGAAAAGTATACACTGGTATACTCCGGAGTATCAATACCCAGTCTCGATACTCCCTTGACTACGGACATTCAAGGATGTGCTTATGGACCACCCAGCTCCCACATATATGATCGCCATCATAATTCTTATGAGCTCTATCAACATGTAATAATGATTTTTGATACTATATAATGCATGCACATGATGATAAAGTCAAACCAGATAGCATACTATCATCTTGAGTAAGACTGTTTTACCTATATAGGTCCTCCCTCAATCATCATAATTGCCTGCCTGTGATTACAATAATTGACTTGAAAACACTATATCCAACAACAACTGCTTTGAAGTTACAGGCAAGTGCCTAGATGTTAAAGGAAAATGCAAATAGAGGGATTCATAAAACAGTTTCTAAATTTCATTCAGATGCATATTTAACCAATAGCAAAATTTACTGCAAAATTATAACAAATATCGAAATTTTTTAGTACAAAGGGTCCACGAAACTTGATGGTGGACACAGAAACATAAAACAAAATACCAAACAGCCTATATGTAGTCATTTTACACTTAGTCGATAGGAGCAGTGCATGTCGCTCTGTAACATTTTGAAAATTCTTAATATTATTTTAGAATTTAAATGAGGATATTTGGAATTTTACAAAATAATGATAAGTATAGATTTGGATTTTCATAGATTGGTATATGTATATGCATTTATTTTTGTAAATGGAAAATATAGGATTTTGGAATGGTTACTAAACATATTTTGTGTGAGTATTTTGTTATTTTTATTTCTGGAAATTATTTGTAGAGAGAGAGAGCATAGGAGAACCATGCCTCCACCCATACCCACACTTATACTCATCCCCTCATTTTTATCCTCTCACTTCCTCCTCTATAAAAATATCTCTAACTCTCAAACTTCCAAACCAAACACCCAACTCTTTAACCAAAAACCCTAGAATTCTTCATCCAAATCCATGGTTGGTGTCAAGTTTTGTAACTAGAGTCTTCAAAACTTTATGTGGAGTCATCCTTAACCTCTTAACTTCCTTGTAGCTTCATCAAAGCTTGGATCTTCACTTTTTCCCCACTCAAATAAGTAAAGATCCCTCATTTCATCAAGTTCTTCAAGTTTTTAAAGTTTTTGCCATGAAAAATTATGGTTCTATATAAAAATGGTATTTTTATGAGTTAAATTCTTTCAAGTTTGGGTTTTTGAAGTGATCCACCAGTAGTGATGAATCTTGTATGGTTTACTTGGTGATTACACCTTATTTTGATTAGTAGAGGGTATTTTGATGTAAAAGTTTAGATTTTTAAATTTATGCAATTTTTAGAAATTTCTTTTCATCAGTTTTCTTCTGCAGACGTCTGGGCTCAGAAGCTTTAGACGTCTACTTTTGATGTGTTTTTGTTTGATTTTATTGGTCAGACGTCTGGGCTCAAGCCACATACGTCTGGGATCAAGTTTCTGGTTGGAATTTGGTTGTGGTCAGACGTCTGTTGCTCAAAGGAGCAGACGTCTACCACTTGTTCTTTAATCGTGTGGGACTCCTTCAGTCGTCTGCTTGAAAGTCCCTGGTTGGATTTTGTCTTGTGGACAGACGTCTGCCTAGTTCCTGGTCAGACGTCTGCAGTGCATTTTTGGCTGTTTTGCTCTTTTGGTTTGATATTTTGTTTTCTGTCCTTCTTAGCTAATCTTTACGTGTTTAGGGACGATTACGGGGACTTCCAAGATGGCGCGGAAAGGAAAGGGGGTAATGGGCTTCGAATAGCTCAAGATGCACTTCGGTGAGTAGATTTATATCTACGGAGGAAGTCGGGTGGTATAACACCCTCGAAACCAATCCTAGTGAATACTTATTTAGTAGATACATAACCTATATACGTAGTTTATATGTCACGTTTGGACGCTAATTATTCATTGTAAATTCGTAAGCTATATTCCTAGTCTATAGTGCTATATTAGATCTTAGATACATAACTCGTATACTTAGCCTGTAATTATATTTAATATATAATTCGTAACCTGAATATTTAGTCTATAATGCTATGCTAGAACTTATATACATAATCTATGTACATAGTTTATAAATAGATACTTAGTATATAATTCGTAGTTCGTATGCTTATATATGTATGTAGATGATTACTGTTATGTGCTGTAAGCAACTAGATGTCCGTACTATTTGAGCTATGTGTGTGCGTACGTAGACCAGAGGTCCGTATTGATAATGATTGGATATTTGGTTGAAATCGTATGAGGGAGATTCCGTACTGGATGAGATGAGGATAGATTGCTGAATGCGGCCTTTGTTTATTTGTCTCGTAGAGTCTTGCTATTTACTACGATTGGGATATTACGATAATACAAAGATTATTTTCATTTTAAAACCAATGATTCGTTTCCTATTTTTAAAATCATAATATCAAGGATGCGCTGCTAATTTCAAATGAATATTTATTTTAAAAACATCGCGGTCTCCTTATTTCCAAAACATCGTTTTGTTCTATTTTAAACTATAATCGTATCATTAGCAAGTATTTATTTATTTATAACGCTTTTTCACGTTACATTTACCTTACCCGTTATACGTTCGCACTTTGATTATTCTATTATTTAAGCTACGCTTATACTCTTCGTTCTAATTAGCATATAATATTCAATTTACGATACCATGCTTGTACACTTCTCAGTCGTTATAATTCATGTTTCGTATGCTATGGGGATTACGCCATGTGTTGCCTATACTTGTTCAAAATACCATGTTTCATATTCCAATTGTCATGTTTATATGCACATACTTGATAGAACACTAGCACACTACTAATAATTGCCATGTTGCACAACACATACGTGCATGCTACACTACACATCATTAGTACTGCTATGACATTGTAGAAAAACACTTTCACAATTACTAATGATTACAATGTGTCATGACCCGGAAATGGCACGTGACAGGCACATGAATCATGTGAAGTATATAGGACCCCATTGTAACCCAAGTAAACCAAAAAACCGGAATCTAAACCATTTTAATAGTGAAGGTATAGTTTTGAAATGAGGTTTATTAAAATGAAATCAAGTTTATTTTAAAAGTATAAGTAAAATTTGATTTAAAACATGTTCGTCGTTTAAAAATCGGACAAAAACTCCCTTGTAAATTTTGTAGAAAACCATGTACAATGCATATAATATAAAAAGGCATCCCCAAACGGGAGCTAGCTCACTCCTATACGGCGGAGATACAATCCACGCAAACACACACATGCACACACGACGCTCAAGGCGAAGAATCACAAGCGAAATCAAAAGATATATATATATATATATATACACAAGCGAAATCAAAAGATATATATATATATATATATATATATATATCTCAACTCAAGTCGACTCCACATGAGTCCGATACCCAAAATAATACATATCTAAGTCTCGTCTCTAAGTCGTGAATTATACAAATGGTTGACAGAGTTTTTAACTAGATCCAAAAGTAATAATATATATACAAGAGGCGATTATGATACAAATTTGTAACCCACCTACCAAAAGCAATCACCTAAAGGAAGAAAGATGTGCCGGCAAGCTGCTATGATCCGAGCGGTTGGTCATGCAAGAAACTAAGGCACAATGGGGGTGAGTTGCTAACTCGTGAGTAAAAAGATATCACAAGGTAGAAATCGTATGAATAACGACCTACCTAAGTCATAAAGTATAGTATTATCATACTATGTACAATATATATCTACTGTATATATAATATAAGAGCATCCTAATGGATCACATAAACATCTCATATATAGCATGCATCCATGTAAGCATATAAAGTAGCCGAAGATGTATACATATAAATCATTTGAAATAGTCGTATGATATGTATATCACGACATAAGTAGCGGACATTAATTTATGAAGCAATATATGCATTTTGTTTAAAGTATACGTCATGCCTTTTGAAAATGATTTAAGAGGGGTTTCTTTTGAAAGTTTCTTGTGTCGTCATAGACACGTGGAAAAATAGGGAGACTATAGCTTCTTTAGAAATCTCTTTAATGTACATCGATATATGAAAATAGTATTCAAGTACTGTCTCTAGGACCGGTCCTGTTCGGCTACAATATAACATAAACTATCTCAATCTATGCAGGGCATCCATATTTATCACTTACATATATCATAACATATCAATCCGTGTCAATCATCGACACTCGAAACACATCACCGATAAGATCATCATAAAACCATGCTAATCATCAACACGCAAATCTCATGTGTTTCCTTAGGTGCTATCCCTTATATCATCCATCTCTTTATCTCATAATCGAACCATGACCATCACCGTATTCAAGACTATCATCGGTCGGTATCCACCAGATATCCTCCATGATCAGTCATGTAACCGTAATTGTTTACATCCCCAACTCGATTACCGGATACAACCAAAGCCAAAACCCGTCCACCCGATATCCGTAATTGTATACATCCCCAACTAGATTACCGGATATCATCAAAATGATGAATACATGGAAAACTCAGGGTAGACGTATCGTTATCATCAAATCAAGAGAAAACCGTATTTTGAAAACATACTCAAAGTTTTATAAATCACACCACGGCTTCTTAAATCTATGGAAAACATCAAGTCCGTAAGAACACAATCCATAATCATCTCAAGTTCATATGAACATAATACATAATCATCTTTGCCACAGTTGACAACAATCATATACAAATATCCATAGCAATGGTATTCGTATATCAATATCATCAAGTATCATACATACTAGCATGTATAATTAGAACACGAATAAGCATGGAAGTTTCTACCGTGTCATGGAAATATTAATGATGTGTAGTGTAGCATACGCGTTTGTGCTTGTGCAACATGGTAATCATTAGTAATTGTGCAAGTGTATCCAGACAATAATAGCTCTCGATTCTTATCGGAGTCATCAAATCATAATCATCAACAATGCATCATGCATCTTCCTTCAGTTGATGATTAAGTACACAGATATATCAATCAATCACATTCATATACTGACATCAACATGGATATACATAGAACACTATTTAGCATGGCAATTCTACAGTATCATGGCAGTACCAATGATGTTTTTGTGTAGCATGCGAATCTATGATTGTGCCACATGGAAATCATTAGTAATCGTGCTGTGTTCTATAAAGTATTCATACAAGCGTGGTATCATAACTAGATATACGAAGTATCTACGAACGAAGAATATAAATGTAGCGTAACTTAATAAGTTAATTGAAACGCGAGCGTATAATGAGTGGAATAAACGAAATGTAAACATGAGTTTAAATAGATAATTACTTACGGGTTATTTGATTATAATTTAAAATAGAATGAAACGTTGTTTTGGAAATAAGGAGGCTGCAGTGTTTTTATAATAGATATTCATTTGAAATTAGCAGCACAACCTTGACATTGCCATTTTAAAATAGGAACGAGTCTTTAATTTGAAAATGAGTATAGCTTAGCACAATCATAGTATCCCAATTGGAGTAAAAGTATGACTCCATGAGTCAAATAATTATAAGCCGCATTCGGCAATTTATCCCCATCACATCATGTACGGAATATCTATCATACAATGTCAACCAAATATCTAATCGATATCAGTACGAACCTCTAGTCGCGTACGCAAACACATATAGTCTATAAAGTACGGACATCAAGTCGCGTACGACATATACAATAATCACACACACACACACAGCCTACTAATTATGTATTATAGACTAACTACATAGTTTACGAACTATAGACTAATTTATCTAATTATAGGCTAAATATACGGGTTACGTATATACATTTTCTATACTAACTAGGTGTTCCTTAGAATTAGTTTCAGTGGTGCTATACGCCATCCAACTGACTTTCACCATTGATATACATCTACGCATTGAACTTCATCTCAAGCTAGTCGAAGCCGACGACCGTCTTGCCATTTCTCACCGTCTTGGAAGTCCCTGCAATCGACCCTATAACCAAAGTCGTCATAAATATGCAAGGAAACCCCATTAAAATCAATACAAACCTAATAAAACGAAATATGACGAAAAAAATCAAAACTGTCAAAAATCATGAAGGTCAGACGTTTGGAGCTCTCAAGGGCAGACATTTGTCTAAAGTGTTATTGTCGCACAACGAGAAAAAATAGATGTCTGAAGAAGGGCTCTTAGACGTTTGAAGAACAAATCTCAAGACATCCAATTCAAAGGCAGACGTCTGGTGACTTCAGCATAAGACGTATGAAGATCAAAATCAAAGATTCACAGATCATAGATAGATGTCTAAAGCTTTGGGGGTCAGATGTCTGCATAAGGAAAATCATGAAACACAGATCATGGGCAGACGTCCGAAGCTCTTTGGAGCAGAAGTCTGCAGAAGGATTTTGCTGAAATGAAATCTCTAAAAATTGCATAACTTTGAAAATCAAAACTCTTGCATCAAAATACCCTATACTACCCTAAATAAGGTGTAATCACCAAGTAAACCATACTAGATCCATCACTACTAGTGGATCACTTCAATAAGCCAAACTTGAAAGAGTTCGACTCATAAAAATACCAATTTTAAGTAAAAACTCTACTTTTCCATGCCCAAACACTTTAAAACTTAAAGAACATGGGGAGAAAAGGGAATTTTACCAATTGGAGTGATGAAATGTGGAGATCTAAGCTCTTGATGGAGCTCTAAAGGGTTTGAGGATGAAGAAGACTCCACTTGAAGTCTCCAAGTGGCTCTACTTGAAGATCTTAGCCCAAAATGGATTTTGATGAAAGATTCTAGGGTTTTTGGTGGAGGAGTTTTGGTTTGGGAGTTAGGATATTTTGATAGAAGGAAAAAGAAACTTTTGGAGGAGAGAGAATGAAATAGGAATAATGAGAGGATGAGGAGAGAGGGGGCTGAGGATAAGGGGGTGAGTGTACAAAAGCATGCCTCATACTCTCTCTCTCTCTCTCTCTCTATCTAAATAAATCCATCAATAATACTAAATTCCTATATTATGTCCTAATACAAAATACTTACCATTTTCAAAATATCTCATATTTTCCAATTCCCAAAAATAAATTTACATACGGATACCAATCCGAAAAACACAAATCTATACTCGGTATTATTTCCGTAAAACTCATAATATTATTATTTAAATTCCAAAATAAAATCAATATCCTTCACTTTAAGAAATTCGGTCCCCGAATTTAAATTTAACCCCAAATCTTAAATTCTTTTGTCCAAACATATCAAATCAAATCAACGGGGCTCCGAAATCCCACGCAAGCAAGAAATACCATAGCGCAATGCGTGCACATGAAAACAAAAGTCTGAAACTCAAAAAACTGGAACTCTAGCAATTCTATGAGAATCACACAAACTACGTTGCAAAGTACAAAATCAACTGTTTAAATCAAGTACACAACCAAAGCCATAGCCGTAGTACAATATCTATAGCACACGACCAAGCATAAATATAATTAAAACTATAATACATATATAGCATCATCAAGTGCAATGTACGAAAGCGAATCAATCTCAATAGGTGTGCACAAAAAATAAACCACGTGCGACGGGAGTGCACGAAAACATAAACCGAGTGTAGTGGGTGTGCATAAAAGCATAATAAAGTGCAACAGATGTGCACAAAAATATCAAGTGCATTGAATGTGAACGAAACAAAATCAAGTGCATCAAGTATGTATGAAAACATCGATCAAGTGCAACTGGTGTGCACGGAAATCTCAATCAAGTGCAACTGGTGTGCATGGAAATCTCAATCATCAAAACACAAGTGTTAAAACAACCAACGTCGAAGTATACTTTCTTCATCGCCAAAATCGTGATACTCAGATCACCAAAGCTCAAATCAAATCAATTGACATTGAAGTATACGTCCTTCAACGTCGATAGGTGCCAAAGCACCCAATGCTGGCAGAGCATGAACTCCCACTTGCTTTCTGCCCATAGTCTGGCATCCTCTTCCTTTGGGTCCCTATCCTCTTGGTACAGTGTAGGACTACGGTAGCGCCCTGGCCGTCTATCTGAGGCCAAAATGCGGAAACGAAAAATTTTCTTGACTTTAAACCGGCACTACCGCATCCTAAAAAACCGAATTGAACCATTAACCAATACCTAGCAACAAGAGAAAGGATAGAATGCTATACCGAGCGATCCATGTCCTTCGGTCTTCGGCCTCCACTCCGATCTCCACGCGGAATCTCCGGTCTTCATCTCCTCGTCGGAACGGGCACCACATCCCCGGGTTCTTTTACGGACTCCCACCTCTGGACCGAGGCAACTCGAGCACGAAGTTGGCGAGTCGACGTGCCCAAGGTTGTTGTAGGCTAAGTGTAGTAATGTTTGTCTCATGGGGTTGTGAAGTTGCCTTTTGATGGAGGAAATGAACTTGTAAATGAACTTGGGAATTTAGTAGCAAGCAAAGAATATGAGATGATGAAATTTCCCACTCACAAAATGAACCTCTCTCTCCTCAAGAATGTGGCCGGCCATTGCTAAATGAAGGAGGAGAAAAAATTATATCAAGGGGGGGTGAGCACAATCAAGTGGGAAGGTAACCATAAGAAAAAGGTTTGATGATAATCATGCAATTATGTCACACCACCATCCAAATCAACTCTCATCTCATAAATGCAAAGGAATATGATTCAAAAAGAATCTAATAATTCAATAGCCACCATGATGCCTCCATTTACAAAAACCCCCTCCACAATTGCTAATTTGCAAATATGCAAATTAGCCCCTCCATCAGAAAAATCCGGCCGTGAAGGAACAATGGAAAATTGGCCGAAACGGAATGCAAACTGGCAACTTCAGAAAACTGACCCCGTAATAAATTACAGGAAAACCCCGCGACTGTATATACATACCCGCATTTGTATTCCGACCGAATAAAAATGCAAAGAGACAAAATCTACACTGTACAATACTAGGATCCGACTTAAACCAAAGCCCGCTAGTATTATCCGTCCAATCATTATCCGTGCAATGTCGCACGTATATGATCGAACCCTGTCATATCTCCATACGGCCTCTACAGCGTTTCGCCCGAAACTTGAGAAAACGATCTGTGGGGGACTCTAAAGACTCGTCAATACTTTGGCTGTGGATTTAACCACTAGCACGTCAGAGGTATTAGCCATACATAACGGGCTACCAGGTATTGACCAAAAGGGACGTCTGTGAGCGAACTCATGCTGACACCCTACTGAGCCTGTCAGTGACAATATCCGTACAGTCCGGTCTGTTCGTTTATGAGCATCGCATGGCGGGCCTAGGGGGTTGGTAAAAGTGAGACCCCCAAAAGCGGTACAAGTCGTGTTGGAGTGTAGCCTAGAACACCCTGAGATACTACTGGAATACCTACCAGTAAATATCCTGCCTCGGCCGAGGGTTTCGTGTAATGGCTCTCCTAGACACAGCGCGACCTCACCCCCAATACCGGGAGAGACGAAACCCCTGCCAATCCGCTCACTGCCTCCATGTGGCTCGGGACTGTACCCAACTAAAACCTGTTTGCACGACTCCTTTGAGCCATGGTAGGGTAGTAATCAAAGTACAGTGGGAACTCACACGAGACAAATGACGATCTCAGGTCGATGAACTAACCTGTACACATGTCACCAGGGAATTGCTATCTGACGTCTGGTATAAGACCAACTAGCATGTTCCCGGCGAGTCCTGTCCGGTGTACTCATAACCCAATGAGCACCTGTATACATCTTAGGTGAACCAACTGACACCAGTGGCTTGTGAGACCGGCCACCACCCCTCGTCGGGGTCTCGACTGTATACACTAGTCTACTCTGGAGTATCGATACCCTGTCTCGAAAACTCCCACGACTAGGGACCTTTTAAGGATGTGCTTATAGACCCTAGCTCCCACGTATATGATCGCCATCATACTGCTGGCCGTCAAGCAAGAATCCAAAGGGCTCTATCAACGTGCAATAGTGACCTGTAAGGTCACCTTAAACAGTACACGATGATAAAGATAAACCAGATAGCATACTATCATCTTGAGTAAGACTGTTCTAACGGTATAGGTCCTCTCTCAATCATTGCAATCACGTGCCTGTGATCCAATAATTGAATCTGAGGGCACTATCTCCAACAATCTCCCACTTGCACTCAAGGCTAATTATTGCGATGTCGCATACTCACAGCTCTTGTGATACCGAACACTCAACTTCTCTACTAATCAGTCTCACAAAACCCGCTTGTGAAACTAATGCGTTCGAGGAATAGCCTCAGTGAGTGGATCCGCTCTAATGTTTCTTTCTATGTCTCTCTTTATCTCAAGTTCGCGGAGAAAGCCATCTCCCGAAATGAGCAATACCTGTCTTAGAATGTGTCTGGATATCTGATGGGACCTAGTTCATAAATGAACTCCAAATGTAAACTTCTTAGACTGTATCGTCAACTGAAATTAATCAGTATCCTGCGCCATGCCTCCCTCAGTATCCGCTTGGACCACCTGTCCAAAATACTGCCCCTCGTCAGAGGGAAAAACTATAACTCTGACAGACACTCTGTCATCCATGTCACCTTGGAAGCCTTGAATGATAACTGTCTCCCGAATGAGGCTGTCGTTATCATATCCCTAGAACATCCACTTATGTTCTAAAACTGCTTCCGACCGTTTATCCAGGATTGGATAAATATCACCTTATTGCATCTACTGCAAAAACGACATTTGGTATGGTACTTGACATCTCATGATTGACTCAATTGCCTAAGCAAGTGATCTGCCAATCATGCACATCCCTCTCCCCTTTAGTCTGTAAGACACCTTTAGAGAGGGTGACTCCATCAACTGCAGGTATACTACCGTGCCAGGAGTCGTCCATTCTAAAACACCTGTAGAATGCTGTCTAAGTACCCAGATTGGGAAACTACCTAAATCTAGATCTAAAACCATAGATCTAGTAACCAGAATGTCTGATATAATATCCAAGTTCTATGTAGAGAAACCACTGTGTGACAACCGAAGTATAACCGACCGTAGTATAGGAATTTCACTTCCTACTCTGTGTATGTCATCCAAATACCAGGACATCACACCCTACTACCTTCTTAACAGATCTATCCCCTATTCTGATGATGTCAAACCTATGACTGTCACATCAGAAATAGATGATCTATCTCCTCTATATCTGCTTTAGTCTATAAATAGACATAAACCACTTGTTCACTATGCTTCCGCTGCTCCCACTGACTACGACAACCCTCTGGCAGAGTCATATACACGTACACTTCTAAAACTAGTTTAGAACGACGCTATACTCATCCTCCTGCCGGGTCTCATAGTCTGGAACAACAACAATGGCAAGTCTGGGTAAACAAGAACCTCCCTGTCACCGTCTTTGAGCATACCGAAGTACCTCTCGAGTGCCTGAGGTTACCCACCATATCTGCGGAGTGGCAAAATGGAATGTCAATCCAGATTGAATTTTTAGGTTCTTATCAAATTTTCAGTAATCGTTTGCGGTTCTGGAATCACTTCCAGTTCTACCATACTCCCACTTCTGTTTTCTGAAAAAATTCATTTTTATTAAAACTGTGGCGAGTCAAGAACAATATCACTATTGATCTTCCAGATGGTAGAAAGTCAACCCTCGTCATAGCCCGGGTCAACCCACAAACAGCCATTACAGAAACGTGCCTTGAGTTATCCAGAGTCTGGTTTTAAGCATAAGCCGGACAACTCGTCGTACCTTAACATCGTTAAGATATGAACTGTTCTATATCCAATACAGAAACAGAAACATTGATTTAATTAAACCAGATTCATATCATGCAGCTGTCTCCAGTTCATGTCAACTAAATGGAAAGAGGCCGATCAGCATTACTCAACTTAGGAATGCTTCCAATTATGAGTAACCTAAAAGAGAAGCAAGTTCTCTTAATCATTACTATCAACTGAATACCATTCACAAGTATCTACATCTTCGATCAACTTGAAGAATCCCGATACTTGCAACACCTGGTTCTCTACTCTATCCTTATACCTATAACTTCTCAAAACTTGGACCTTGTGTTTCTACGCATGTCTAAGACCCAGAGAAGTCACAAGTAAACAGAATCTAGTATGAGTACCAACCCCTCTATCCTAATGGACACTGGACAACATACAATACTCTGTATAAGTCCCTTGAGTCTAATGACTCATTCCCAGTGTGTCGTAGGTTGAAAACTGTATTATGGTTATGAAGAATTACACCGCTGTTTAATGCTCCTTACCTAACCATTCACTGATATAGGTAAATGTCACGGACATAATTTCAAAAAGGTATATCTCACTCTATAAAAATAGACGTACAGATATATCAATTTGAAATTGGTGCATAACAACGGATATTCAAAACCAAATATTTGCCGTCCGGAAAACAACCCAGGTGACTTCTTCAAATATCACCAATTACAACGAATTCCGATATAATGAGGATGATCACCTAATTCCCAATAACTTACTCCCACTCATCATCTGTAAAGCCATATAGATGTGAGAATCATATCTGGTAAATACATACCCTAGAGCAAGTGTCTAATTGGGAAATCAGATTTCTTTTAACAATACATAGTGAAACTGAAACATTGAAATGTTTCGAAGGGGTATCCGGGTATTCCTAGTAATGCCTCTTCCATTATCCAGATTCACAACTGTAACCGTGTATTTCTTTGCCATCTCTCCAAATCCCTTTATATGTCTTTAGTCATTACCTTCTGTACACCCCTTTAGACTAAATGGTTTTCTCCCTTCCCTACCGTCCGGCACCAGTCTATGCTTTGGAAGAAGACTATCCAATAAGCATAATGGGTGTACTGTCCTAATCCTAGGAGCACTCGCAATGCGAGAGAAGATGAAGATAAAAGACAACCGAATAAACCTTATTCCTATTTCTCCTGAACCAGAATCCATCCCCGAACTGGAACAAGTTCCTTTCGAGTTCGTATATAACCATACGATGGAGTATCCAAATAAACTGTGGATCTTCGTAGTGATACGCGGTGTTCCGGAGAAATACAAAGGTGAAATAGGAGTGGCGATGAAATACTTGGTTTGGTCGTGAATAGCAGTCGCGGTTTACTTTGCCCTCTTACTAATCCCTTTATTTGTCTTTACATAATACCTTCTGTACACCTTCGTTAGGCTAATTGGTTTTCTTCATTCCCTACCGTTCGGCACCTGCCTATGGTTTGGAAGATGACTATCCAATTAGCGTAATAGGTGTACCGTCCTAAGGAACACTCGCAACCTGAGAGAAGGTAAAAGGAAAAGGCAACTGAATAGTCCTATTCGTTTTCTCCAGAACCAGAAACCATCCTCGAATAAATTCCTTCGAGTTCGTATATAACCATACGATGGTTTTATCCAATGGAAGTGGACGTTCGTAGTAATACGGGGTGTCCTAGAGAAAAGGGTAAAAGTAGGTGTGGCAATGAGGTATGCAACTCTGACAATCCAAAAGCCAGTCTTATAAGAAGGTTCGGTTAACTTAGTCACTGAGTCATGGTCAAGGGTCGGGTCATGGTCGCTGCCAAAGAGAGAGAGAAAAGAAACACTCAGCGTGCACTCTAACCTAGATCAGAATGGTTATCAATTTATCCAATCAGGAAACCTCCTACTATAACGTCAAATTCTCCTCCAAACCTAAAAGAAGAATTAGTCGGGATCACCCGAGGAGTAAACCAACTCATCAGTGGGAATCGGGATCCAACTTTCATCGCATGATAACGTGATGGAATCCACTCACGTTATCACACTCCAGAAGGTATGCGCATGCCTGGCAAGTTTCAGTTTCTTTGGAAACTCCCGATGTGTGTTTTTACCCCAAGCGGCTTATGACCTTGACAGAGGTCAACATATCATAAGTCGCAAGTCAAGTTCAACCCGTCATTGTCCTTGATTAACTTAGACCCACCCGCACGTGCCCTTGACAGAGGTCAAAATGACCGTGCGACTGTCCTAAATATTCCCATTTATGCAACAAACAAGCATTACCCAGCTACCAAGCACTGTGCCTTGACAGAGGTCAACATATACAGCATGAATACTAAGTAATACCTGTAAGAAACGACTGGTTTTGGCGAAAAACCTTTTAACGTAATGAACTTGATATCGTTGAAGGAACCGCATAGTTTTTTTTATAAAAATATAGTGGCGAAAACCTTTGCTAAAGAGGTCACTCCCGGTGAAGGGATCTCGGCTCTTTCCCCGTAGAATGAGGTGCAGGATATTCCAACTGAATACCACGATGCAAAGCAAAAAGTAATCGACTATAGTGAAGTTATTACCCTGACGCAAACTTCTATCCAAGGGGTCACTCCCGGTGAAGGGATCTCGGCCCTTGCCTCGTCGACTGAGGTGCTTGATATTCATAACCGAATACCACTGTGCAAAACAAAAGAGAACGTCCTTGCAATAACAGCTTTTTGAAAATTGTTCCAACAATATCAAACAGGTTTGTTTAGCTTGCATTGATCCGAATCAATGCAGTCCCATCAATTGATCACACCACAAAGAACGAAAATACGATGTACGTATATGCCATCCGCATTCGCCACTGGGTCCCGTCATCACCCGTTAGGTTACTTAACTAACGACAGAGCGGGGACTGGACTAGCACGGGTGTAAAACATATACAACATCTACTAGTATATATATCAATATATAATATTCGCTCAAGGCGTGATAAAATGCAACATCACAGAAATGTAATAAGCATCACAGAACAATACAGATATCTGGGATCCCCGGGTTTCATAGAGCCGCTACTGAAACCCGACGTTCCCCTGGTCGTGTGGATAGCCTGTGCAATGAAATCTTAGACCCCTACGGGCGCGGCAAGTTACCCGCAAAACCTTAAGTGAGGCAGCCCTCTTCAGCAACGTGAATGGACCACCCAGCACTTCACGGAATCCGGTAACTTGGGCACCCCTCCTTGGGTCAACCTGTACCCCCTACGAGTGCGACGAATAGCCCGCCAATTCTAAAGTGAAGCCCCCTCCGTCTCAATGCCATGAGATGCGGGCCCGTTGCCCTTTAGAACCCGGCTACTCGTGCACCCCTCCGCGGGGTAATCCTAGTACAGAAAGTAAAAATATACATACAATGGGTACATCGACCTCATCCCGGTCGTGCCCCAATACAAACAGGCAGTGACGGCAGTCCACATGTCGGACGCTCGCCCCGCAATATCAAATGTACATTTAAAACGAAACTATACTACCATTGCATCCAGGCTATCCACCACGACAATCCGTAACATCACAGCACAACACAGAACATCAACGTGAATGTCATGTTCGTAAATCCATCTAAAAGGGCTATAGCAGTTAGACAGGATTTACCGATCAAATGACATTCACGGTCGCAGATATAATGTAAATAGTGTGAACTAACATGTTTAAAATTTTCGATCGGCAGAATTTACCGAAGTGGGCCCCAAGCATAACTGTAACACCCAAAATAAATCTGGGCCCAAAAGGAATATACCAAAAAACCCTATTTCCATGTCAGAGAGGCACTGTAGAAATTTGGTGCAGAGAGGAGTCAAAAGTGCGGTGGAACCGCGACCAAAGCATGGGTTGGGCCGCGGTTCCGCGGCGGAACAGTAATGTTAGGGCACCAAATTTTCACAGAATGCATAAAAAACCCTGCACGATATTTTGACATGTACCAAATAATTTTTTGAGCACTGCAAAAATTCGACAGAAAACTGATACATGAAAATGCGGTTTTTGGAAAATCCGTTCGATCGAACTTGTAAACATATTAGAGCAAGCTAGTCTAGCTTGATGGCGTGGCTCTGATACCATGTAGGACTACGGTAGCTCTCCGGCCGTCTATCTGAGGCCAAAATGCGGAAACGAAAAATTTTCTTGACTTTAAACCGGCACTACCGCATCCTAAAAATCCGGATTGAACCATTAACCTATACCTAGCAACAAGAGAAAGGATAGAATGCTATACCGAGCGATCTGTATCCTTAGGTTTTCGGCCTCCACTCCGATCTCCTCGCGAAATCTCCGGTCTTCATCTCCTCATCGGAACGGGCACCACATCGCCGGGTTCTTTTACGGGCTCCCACCTCTGGACCGAGGCAACTCGAGCATGAAGTTGGCGAGTCGACGTGCCCAAGGATGCTGTAGGCTAAGTGTAGTAATGTTTGTCTCATGGGGTTGTGAAGTTTCCTTTTGATGGAGGAAATGAACTTGTAAATGAACTTGGGAATTTAGTAGCAAGCAAAGAATATGAGATGATGAAATTTCCCACTCACAAAATGAACCTCTCTCTCCTCAAGAATGTGGCCGACCATTGCTAAATGAAGGAGGAGAAAAAATTATATCAAGGGGGGTGAGCACAATCAAGTGGGAAGGTAACCATAAGAAAAAGGTTTGATGATAATCATGCAATTATGTCACACCACCATCCAAATCAACTCTCATCTCATAAATGCAAAGGAATATGATTCAAAAAGAATCTAATAATGCAATAGCCACCATGATGCCTCCATTTACAAAAACCCCCTCCACAATTGCTAATTTGCAAATATGCAAATTAGCCCCTCCATCAGAAAAATCGGCCGTGAAGGAACAAAGGAAAACTGGACGAAACGGAATGCAAACTGGCAACTTCAGAAAACTGATCCCGTAATAAATTACATGAAAACCCCGCGACTGTATATACATACCCGCATTTGTATTCCGACCGAATACAAATGCAAAGAGACAAAATTTACACTGTACAATACTAGGATCCGGCTTAAACCAAAGCCCGCTAGTATTATCCGTCCGATCATTATCCGTGCAATACCGCACGTATATTATCGAACCCTGCCATATCTCCATACGGCCTCTACATCGTTTCGCCCGAAACTTGAGAAAACGGTCTGTGGGGGACTCTAAAGACTCGTCAATACTTTCGTTGTGGATTTAACCACTAGCACGTCAGAGGTATTAGCCATACATAACGGGCTACCAGGTATTGACCAAAAGGGACGTCTGTGAGCGAACTCATGCTGACACCCTACTGAGCCTGTCAGTGACAATATCCGTACAGTCCGGTCCGTTCGTCTATGAACATCGCATGGCGGGCCTAGGGGGTTGGTAAAAGTCAGACCCCCAAAAGCGGTACAAGTCGTGTCGGAGTGTAGCCCAGAACACCCTGAGATACTACTGGAATACCTACCAGTAAATTTCCTGCCTCGGCCGAGGGCTTCGTGTAATGGCTCTCCTAGACACAGCACGACCTCACCCCCAATACCGGGAGAGACGAAACCCCTGCCGATCCGCTCACTGCCTCCATGTGGCTCAGGACTGTACCCAACTAAAACCTGTTTGCACGACTCCTTTGAGCCGTGGTAGGGTAGTAATCAAAGTACAGTGGGAACTCACACGAGACAAATGACGATCTCAGGTCGATAAACTAACATGTACACATGTCACCAGGGAACTGCTGTCTGACGTCCGGTATAAGACCAACTAGCATGTTCCCGGCGAGTCCTGTCCGGTGTACTTATAACCCAATGAGCACCTGCATACATCTTAGGTGAACCAACTGACACCAGTGGCTTGTGAGACCGGCCACCGCCCCTCGTCGGGGTCTCGACTGTATACACTAGTCTACTCTGGAGTATCGATGCCCTGTCTCGAAAACTCCCACGACTAGGGACCTTTTAAGGATGTGCTTATAGACCCCAGCTCCCACGTATATGATCGCCATCATACTGCTGGCCGTCAAGCAAGAATCCTAAGGGCTCTATCAACGTACAATAGTGACCTGTAAGGTCACCTTAAATAGTACACGATGATAAAGATAAACCAGATAGCATAGTATCATCTTGAGTAAGACTATTCTAACGGTATAGGTCCTCTCTCAATCATTTCAATCACGTGCCTGTGATCCAATAATTGACTCTGAGGGCACTATCTCCAACATACAGGACTCCTAAATTCACGGCCTCTAAGTACAATTGCTGGGTGCGGAACTGCCGCCCCGCCCTGACGCCTCACAGTATAAGCCCTAGCGAAATGAACCAACCTCCTACACTTTTAACACACCGACGGCGGCCTCTGGCCTTGCCGATACGAGCTATACATCTGGCCTTGGGTCCAATCTCTATCAATAATTTATCCTTGAAAGAACCCGCTGTTAGTGATTAGTGTTAGGGTCGCTACATTAGCGGACCGCGGCGGAAAATCATAACAAAAATTATAGAAAACATAACACCAAATCCAAACATCAAGATCATTCAAATACTTGTAGTTGTAAAAACAAATAAACTAAAGACAAGTTTGGAGACTACAACCTTTGTAGCGTGTCGACCACATTTTCTTGGACTCTGGCTAAGCTCCTCAACTCCGGGATCGAGCTTGAAAGAAGATCTTCTTGTCAAAGGAGATCCACCTTGAGATTTTCCCAACACAAGCTCTTACTTCACAAGAAGTTGTATGTGAAGCAACTTGCCTTCACTAAATTGCTAGAAAAGTGAAGAAAGATGATGTAGAATAATTTTCTTACTTATTTTCCTCTCTTTTCTTTTTCTAACTCTCTAACCAAATTTCAAGAGAGAGAGAAGATGAAGATGATAATGACAATGGGAACAAAAATGAGTAGGCATTCTCATCCAAAAGAATTGATCAAGAGTGTTCCAAAACATACTATTCTCTTCTTCTCATTTACACCTCATTTCTTTATTTTAAAATAAAGAAAATGATATGTTATCATATAATTTTCCATGTGCATCTCATGCACACTACTAATATGTATCAAAATACATATTAAAATATATTTGTATCATATACAAATAATAAAGAGAGAAAACTAAAGTAAGCATGATATTAGTGAATATATGTATATATATTTAATTATTAATCAACACTTGATTTAATAATCCGGTTATATCAATATATATATATATATATATATATATATATATATATATATATACCGGCTAATATCATAAAACGCCTAATTAATATACATGTATCAAATACACGTGTTTAATTGGGCTCTTGCACGTATCATCATACGCACCCTATATCGTTTCGCCTAAACCGGAAAACCTCTATGTTGGATTCTAAAGACTCGACAATACGCTTGCAGTAGGTTAGGATCATATCCATAGCCTACAAGCATGTCAACGGTACTAGCTGCACGCAACGGCTACCCGAGTATTGATCGAAAAGAAGATCGACAAGCAATCTCATCCGAACTCCTACAAAGCCTATCATTGACGCATACCATACAGTCCGGTCTTTCCGTCAAAGAGTATCGCATATTGAACCTGGGGGATGGGATTTGTCAGACCCTCAATAGCCTAATAAGTCACGTAGACATTAAACTCATAACCAACCGAGATGCAATTGGTAAAACTTACAAATTCATCTCATCCACCCTGGCTAAGAATTCTGATTATATTTATGTTCTGCACAACATGATCTCGACTCCCCATACCGAGAGAGACGAATCCCTTCGACCGCTCACTATCTCCATGTGCTTCGGGAAATACCCAACTAAAACCTGTTTGCACGACTCCTTTGAGTTGTGGTAGGGTAGTAATCAAAGTATAGTGGGAACACACACAAGGCACTATGGCGATCTCAGGTCGAGGGACTACCATGTACTATCGTCTCCAGAGAACTGCTGCCTGACATTGGCATAATACCATTTAGGAGTTTTCGGTGAGTCCATCCAGCGTAACTCATACTCCTATGAGCACCTATATACAATCTCTGGTGTCAAACACCAATGGCTATGGGATCAGCCATCGCCCCATATAGGGTCAAGAAACATATACATTAGTCTAAATTGGAATACTGATGCCCAGTCTCAATACTCCTATGATTAGGGACATTTAAGGATGTGCTTATGGACAACCAGGCCTCACTAGTATGATCCCTATCATAATCCTGGTAGTCAAGCAAAATCCTAAGGGCTTTATCTCATGTATTAGCGATACATGATAAAGAGTAAAACGTATACACATGACAGATAAAAACAAACTAGATAGCATACTATCATCTCGAGTAAGATTGTTCTCCATATAGATCCTCCTTCAATTACAATAATTATCTTGAGGGCACCTATATCCAACAATCTCCCACTTGCACTTAAGGCCAATTATTGCGGTATTGCATACCCAACCTTTCTACTAACAGTTTCGCAAATCGTGTTTGAGAAACACCCCTGGTGAGTCGATCCGCTATAATGTTTCTCATTGTATCTCTCTAGATCTCAACTTTGCGGAGATCAACTATCTACCGAACTGAACGATACCTGTCTTATAATTTGTCTGGATAGATGATGGGACGAATTTCATAAATGAACAATTTTATCCAACAAGTTCTTAGGCTGTATCCTTTGCCGAGTCACAATCAACATCCAGCGCCACGACTACCTCATTATCCCACTTGGAACTCTTTCCAATATACTGTTTCTCAGAAAAGGGTAAAATAATAACTCGTGACAGACACTCTGTCATCCATGTCATCTTGGAAGCTGTATCGGTAACCGCCTCTTGAAGGAGGCTGCCATTACCATACACCAAGAATATCCCATATGTTCTTCACTGCTTCCTATATTTCTCTAGGATTGGACTAATATCAGCTTACTACACCAAGTGTAAAAGTATTATCTGGTCTGATACATGACATCGCATGGCTGACCCAACTGCCGAAGCAAGTGGAATGTCATTCATGCCAGTCCCACTCCTCATCAGTCCAGAAGACATCTTTTTGAAAAGGGTGACTCCACTACTTGCGGGTACACTACCACGCTACGAGTCCTCCATTCTAAACCCCTTTATAATGGTGTCTGAGTACCTAAATTGGGACAATCTCAAAACCAATCTTGATCTATCTCTATAGACCCAGTCCTCAGATCTATAGCCCAAATCCTACATGGAGAAATATCTGTGAGAACCATATTTTAACTGATTATAGCATAGGAACATCACTTCCTATCAAGTGTATATCATCCACATCAATATGAGGAATATGAAAATACATCCTATAGCCTTCTTACAAATACCAGGTTCATCTTTTATTTTGATGATGTCAAACACTTTGACCGCAACATCAAAACAGATGATCCATCTCCGCTATACCTGATTTAGTCTATAAACAGACTTAAGCAACACACATGCTTTCTGCTGCTCCCACTGACTAAGATAACCCTCTGACAGAGTCATATACTCATACACTTCTAAATCCCATTTATAAAGACGTTATAGTCATGGAGAAACAGCAGTGGCAAGTTATATCCATATGGACTTCAATATAAACACCAAAGTAACAGTTTCATCACAATCCACACCGGTATTTGATGAAAACTGTTTACTATAAGTCTAGCCTTATTAGGTTACTACCTTTCCAATTGCACTGATCTCGAAAGATCTACTTGCTCATTATGAGTTTTACCCCCTTCAGGAGCACACAATAAAGTCCATACTTTGTTACAGTGCATGGAGTCCAACTTGGATAACTTGGCATCCATCCATCATTCGGAAGACACCACTTCCTATAGCATGTTGATAACTAGTAGGATCATCATCACATGATGCAAACCTCCTTATCACCGCCTACGAGAATACCGAAGTTTTTCTCGGGCGACTGAGGTCACCTACTAAATTTGCATAGTGGCTATAGCTTGTCAGGGTCAATTGATCCAGGTTATACCAAATTTTCAGTAATCATTTGTAGTTCTGGTATCACTTCCAGTTCTACCATACGCCCACTAATTCTTTTTGCAAGGAGGTGGTGAGTCAAGAACAAAACAATTTTGATCTTGAAAACGGTAAAAACTTTCCTTTGCGAAAGCTTGGGATAACCCACAAACTACTTGCTACTGAAACGTGCCTCGAGTTTGTCTGCATTATGTTTTCAAGCACAAACCGGATAACTCCACATCTTAACAAACTTAAGATGAAAACCCATTCTATATCATATATAGAATCGGAGGCACTTAATTAGATGGAACCATTATCAATTGATATGCATATGTTTCCAGTGCATATCCCTTAAAGGAAAAAGGCGATTCAACATTACTCATCATGGAGCGCACCCGCGGACGAGTAATCTGAGAGAGAATCATATTCTCTATACGGAATATCTAATACCAACCCCTTGTCCATTTGGACACTGGACAACATACATCAATATGTGTAAGTCTCTAGAGTTCACTAAATCAATTTCTGTGTATTGTTAATTGAAAAGCTGTATTTTGGTTAATGAAAACCAAAAGTTTGCCGTTAGGCAAAATAAGGTAATTTTACTCATTAGCAACAATTGCTTCGAAAACCGACATTGAGAATCAAATCATCCATTCTCGATTCTCTACTCCTTTTCAGCATCTGTAATGCCCTACAAATGTGGGATTCTAATCCGGTATCCAAATACCCAGGAGTCAGAGTTTACTGAGAAACAGTTTAAAAAACAATCACACAGAAAATCTGAAACATCAAAATGTTTCATGTGGGTGATCGGGTATTCATAGTATTTCCTCTTCCATTTCCCATGCTCATGACATTAGTTGCAATTTCCTTTCCTCTCACTTCAACCCCTTTTGATGTCTCTCCATCTTACCTTCTGTATACCGAACTTATGCTATTTGGCTTTCTTCTTATCCTTCCTTTCAGCACCAGCCTTGGGATTGAAAGAAGGCTATCCAATAAGCGTAACTGGTATATCTCCATATTTAAGGAGCTCTCAAACTTGAGATAAGGTGGAGAGTAGAGACAAATAAATTATATCAATATACAATTCACTTTCTCCAGAAACAATGACCATCCTTAACTGAAACACTTTCTTTGAGTTTGTATGTAATTATACGAGATGACCTTCCAAGCAATATAGATTTTTGTATCTGATACAGAGGGTTCTGGAGGAAGTAAAATTGGTAAGAACATATGCAACTTTGTCGTGAATTAGGGCAACCATGACATTCCAAAACCAATGATTGTAAAAAGATTCGGTTAACTTAGTTTACGAGTTTATGTTTAAGGTCGGTCATAGGTTGCTGCCACAGAGAGAGAGAGAGAGAGAGAGAGAGAGAAGAAACACTCGGCATGCACTCTATCAAGATTAGATTAGTTTATTAATTTATCTAATCAGGATGGCTCCCACTGTTTCGTTGAATCCTCCTTCAAAACCTAAAAAGAGAACTAGTCGGGATCATGTACACCAACAAGTTTGGTAACCATTCATCCAGGTCAGTGTTGGTACTCCAAGGGAGGTCCCCCGTGCTTTCGCACAGACCCTATTTAATAACCCATTTCCGCAGAGGCATAATCTCGTTAACACCTTTTTACACACCGAATGAGTTATCTAATTGTTAAGTGAAAATCTCTCGAGAGTAACTATTACTCACAGTGGGAATCGGAACCCAAACTATCATACAGAACGGTATACAATCACATTGCAAGTTTCAACACTTGAAACTCTAGATATCGGTTTTTACCCCTAACGGCTTATGACCTATAAGTCGATGTCGCGCACCCCACGTGTTCACGGGAGGCGAAAATTGCAAAAAATGATTTTTACGGGCTTCGCAACACCGACTAGAACCAAGGATCGAACATAAACCATAGTTAGCAAACTACTAGAGGTTTAACTACTCGGATATGAAGTTATACCTCACATACAAATCCTTAGGGTCTTCATCGCTGCCCTCCACTCGTTGTCGGCTCCAAGGATCGTAACGGATCGTAGCAACCTCGATGGCCTCCTTGAGTCAAAGACGATCCACCCGAGAGTCTATAGTCCGAGCTACTACCTCAAATCCGAGGTTTCTACGGCTTATATTTCTCTAAACTAGAAGTCCTAGGTTGTGTAGAGTGAGAAGATGGAGAGATTTGTCTCTCGGAACCCTAGGTTTCTCAACACGTGAGAGCTTTTAGGGTTTAGAGGAAGAAGAAGAAGACTTGAGGAAAAGCTAGTGAAGAATGAGCTAAAGAGAAGCTTGGCTTTCCTCTTGAGATAGAATGAAGAATATTATATATTTTATGTGATAAATATCACAATAAAATATCTTCAAACCTTCATAAATATCTTGTGGTGACTCATGACCATGAGTCATCAAGTAGCCATGCTAGGTTCAATGCTCAAATCCACCTCATTTCCTCCACCCATTTTGTTTAATCGAAAAAGAATAAAACCCTAATAGGCGTCCCCTTTCTAGAAGCCAATCCCGAGGAATTACAAGAATGCCCCTCATCCGTATATACATACCCGCATCCGCATTTCGAAGAACACGAATACAAAGAGACGAAACAGTCCATCAATATAATATTAGGATCCGGTTTAAACCAAAGCCTACTAGTATTATCTTCCCAATCATCATACGTGTACAAGTACACGTGAGTGATCGAAGCCCTGCCGTAAAACCATACGGCCTCTACACCTTTGCCCGGTGCAGGGAAACTCTCTATGTGGGATTTTAAAGACTCGACACCACGCTGGCAGTAGGTTTAACCACAACCCGCAAGCGGTACTAGCTGCACGTAATGGCTACCTAGGTATGTGTCGATAAGAAGGTCAAAGAGCTAATTCATCCGAACTCCTACTGAGCCTGTATGTGACAATCTCTGTACTGTCCGGCCTGTTCATCTAAGAGTATCGCATATTGGGCCTAGCGGGCGGTAATCGTCAGACCCCAAGTAGCGCAATAAGTCGTGTCAGAGAATAGCCCAAAACACCCTGAGAAACTACTGGAGTACCTACCAGTAAATCTCGCTTGCCTTGGCCAAGGACTTTGTGTAATGGCCTTCTGAACACAGCACGATATCAACCCCCAATACTGAGAGAGACGAATCCTATCTAAATGCCACTGCCTCCAAGTGCTTCGGGACTGCACCCAACTACTACCTATTTGCATGAGAGCCGTAGTAGGGTAGTAATCAAGTACAGTGATAACACAATTGAGGCGAAGTAGCAGTGTCAAGTCAATGGACTAAGCTGTATTCATGTCACCTAGGATCTGCTACCCGACGATAGGTATAATACCCACCAACAGTTCTCGACGAGTCCTATCCAATGTACTCATAACTTAATGAGCACCTTTATACTATCTCCAGTACAACTTACTAATGGCTGTGGGACAGACCATCTCCCCTGCTGGGATGAGAAGTGTATACACTAGTCTACTGTGGAGTATCGATGCCCCGTCTCGATAATCCTACGAATAGGGACCTGTATAGGATGTGCTTATAGACTACCCAGCCCCCACTAGTGTGACTGCCATCATAACGCTGGTAATCAAGTATAGATCCTAAGGGCTTTATCAATATGTATAAGCGATATGCTAAAAGAAACACATGCACATATTGAGGTAGAAATAAACCAGGTAGCATACTACCATTTCGAGCAAGACTGTTACTATATCCATGTATATCCCAAGCTCCCATTAAGTAATATACAATCCAGTATGATACAATAATGGCCTCTAGGGCATATATCACTAACAATCTCCCACTTGCACTAAGGCCATATATTGGCATATCGCAGACCGAAGATCTCGAATAGTCTCTCGAACACTGTCTGAGGGATGGCCTATGTGAGTGGATCTACAGTGTTGTTCTCCGTATCTACTCTCCCTACCTCGATCTCCTGGGGATCAACAATCTCCCTGATCGGGTGGTACCGCCTAAAGATATGTCTGGATCTTTGATGGGACCTAGGTGTAGGGTGTTTTTCGTCATCCTATTGAGATGGGAATACGCGCGCACTTGTCAGGCGCATGACAGATTCCCCCTACCTAAGGTAGGCTGGGGGTCAAGGGGGCTAGCAGCCCCCTTACGGGGTGCGGGGCAGCGCCCCGTTAGAAATTTTTTTCTAACAGGGACAGTGTCGTGGTGTATGTGCGTGTGCACATATGTGTATATATATATATATGTATATATGTATATATATAAAAGAAAGAGGGGGAAAAGGCATCCAAAGGATGCGTGGGGCCAGCGCCTTGGGTGCTGTGTGCCGAGGTGCTATGCGCTCAGGCGCTAGCGTGCCACGTGTCAGCACGTGGGCGTTCTGCGCTTGAGCGCAGGGCGCTGTAGCGCAAGCGTGCCACGTGGGCGCTTTACGCTTCAGCGTCTGACGCTCGAGTGCAAGTGCGCCACGTGTTGGCACGGGGGCGATGGGCGCTTGAGCGCAAACGCGCCACGTGTCGTCACGGGGGTGACTTGCGCCTAAGCGCTGTACGCTCGAGCGCAAGCGCGCCACGTGTCGGCACTGGGGAGACTTGAGCTCGAGCGCTTGCGCTTGAGCTCAAGCGCGCCACGTGTCGGCACGTGGGCGCTTTGCGCTCGAGCGCAGGGCTCTGTTGTGCAAGCGCGCCATGTGTCGGCACGTGGGCGCTTTGCGCCGGAGCGCCGAGCGCTTGAGCGCAAGCGCGCCACGTGTCGGCACGTGGGCGCTCTGCGCTTGAGCGTCGGCGAGGAAAAGAGGCTTTTAGCCTAAAAAGATTCTCGGAAGAGAAATCAGAGTGGAGTTGGACTCCTAAGTGTGTTTTTGAGGTTAATGGAAGGGGTTCTTCTTCTTCTTCCTCTGTTAGCTGGATCTTGAAGATCAAGAGATGTGAGATCTCAAAATCTCTCCTTTTGGGGATCTAAAGACAGTTCCAAGTTTCCCTTTGTGGGTTTGGTGGTGAAAAACTATCTTGTTTTTTAAAAGGAAGAGTAAAACTCTTGATTTAATTCAAAAGAAAGAAGAAGGTTTGAGACCTTCAGAAAAGGGAAAGAAATACAAACCCTAGGTTTTTTTTGAGAGAATGAAAGTGTTGTTTTATTATTCATCATGTTGCCTTTTATAGGCTTACATATTTACATATAGCCCCTTGGGCTTCACAAAATGGCATTTTAGCCATCCCATGGCTCATGTGTCATTTCTTTTTGCACATAAGCCATGGGCTTACAAAATATTGGCTTTATGCCCATTTTGCATGCATTCACGTATAAAAAATTACATAAAAATTATTTATTACATTATCTATATTTTGGCATGGAGGAGGCTGGCCGCGGGCTCGACTTAGGCGTGAGCCCGCTTGACCTGGGCTTGGGCCCACCTAGCTTGGGGGTTGACCTTGACTTTGACTCGGTCAACCGGGGTGTAAATTTTTACCCCAACAAATTACCCCCCATCAATGAATGCACACCGCACATGTGGGTCGTGTGCATGAAATTGATGGATCTTCTTTTGCGTGGAGACGACTTGCTTTGGTTCCCACTTTTTGGGACGCACTGCCCTTTTTACGACATGGACGGCCGACGCTTGACGCGTCTCCGAGACAGAGTGTCCGTGGTAGACGTTGCCCTAGCCCGGAGTGATTTCGTTGACGTGCCCCTGGCGTGGAGTGTCGCATGTCGACGTTTCCCCGAGGCGGAGTATCGGCTGGTTGACGTGTCCCCGGCACGGAGTGTCTGCTTGACGTTTCCTCGGCACGGAGTGTCGCTGGTTGAATTTTCCCCGGCACGGAGTGTCGCCGATCGAATTTTCCCCGGCGCGGAGTGTCGTGGATTGACTTTTCCCCGGCACAGAGTGTCGCTGATCGACTTTTCCCCGGCGCGGAGTGTCGCTGGTTGACTTTTCCCCGGCACGGAGTGTCGCTGATCGACTTTTCCCTGGCGCGGAGTGTCGGGTTGACTTTTTCCCGGCACGGAGTGTCGCTGATCGACTTTTCCCCGGCACGGAATGTCGGGTTAACTTTTCCCTGGCACGGAGTGTCGCTGATCGACTTTTCCCCGGCGCGGAGTGTCGCTGGTTGACTTTTCCCCGGCACGGAGTGTCGCTGATCGACTTTTCCCCGGCACGGGGTGTCGGGTTGACTTTTCCACGGCATGGAGTGTCGCCGATCAACTTTTCCCCGGCGCGGAGTGTCGGGTTGACTTTTCCCCGGCACGGAGTGTCGCTGATCGACTTTTCCCCGGCGCGGAGTGTCGGGTTGACTTTTCCCCGACACGGAGTGTCGCTGGTTTACTTTTCCACGTCACGGAGTGTCGCTGATCGACTTTTCCCCGGCGCGGAGTGTCGGGTTGACTCGGGTTAACTTTTCCCCGGCACGGAGTGTCGCTGATCGACCTTTCCCCGGCGCGGAGTGTCGCTGGTTGAATTTTCCCCGGCACGGAGTGTCGTTGATCGACTTTTCCCCGGCGCGGAGTGTCGCTGATCGACTTTTCCCCGGCACGGAGTGTCGAGTTGACTTTTCCCCGGCACGGAGTGTCGGGTTGACTTTTCCCCGGGGTGGAGTGCCGCTGATCGACTTTTCCCCGGCACGGAGTGCCGCTGATCGACTTTTCCCCGGCGCGGAGTGTCGCTGGTTGACTTTTCCCCGGCACGGAGTGTCGCTGATCGACTTTTCCCCGGCGCGGAGTGTCGGGTTGACTTTTCCCCTGCACGGAGTGTTGCTGATCAACTTGTCCCCGACGCGGAGTGTCGGGTTGACCTTTCCCCGTCATGGAGTGTCGTTGATCGACTTGTCCCCGGCACGGAGTGTCGGGTTGACTTTTCCCCGGCATGGAGTGTCGCTGATCGACTTTTCCCCTGCGCGGAGTGTCGCTGGTTGACTTTTCCCCGGCACGGAGTGTCGCTGATCGACTTTTCCCCGGCGCGGAGTGTCGGGTTGACTTTTCCCCGGCACGGAGTGTCGCTGATCGACTTTTCCCCGGCGCGGAGTGCCGCTTGTTGACGCAGAGGTCGATGTTTGAATTGGTTGGTTTGATTTGTTTGATTTGAGTCGACATCAGCATCGCTACACTGGAATATGGAACCAGGAGCGAATCATCATCCGTCTTTGAGAGGATTTGGGAATTAGGGTTTTTGTTTGGCATCTGCATTGCTGCACTGGAATAATGCCATGAGCAACTCATCATTTGCCCCGGGAGGATTTGGGAATTGGTTTTTTTTGTTTGGCATCTGCATTGCTGCACTGGAATAATGCCATGAGCAACTCATCATTTTCCCCGAGAGGATTTGGGAATTGGTTTTTCTTTTTGTTTGGCATCAGCATCGCTACACTGGAATATGGTACCAGGAGCGAATCATCATTTGCATTTGCTTATTAGGGAACGATGGCTTAGGAAACAGGTTTTAGGTCCCTATCACCAAAGACTTTTCAATTTTATGGGCCGTAAGGGTCCCATAAAAGCATTTTCTCCCTACGAGTCGAAAGGATCTCATAGGTGTATTTTCTCCTTAGGAGTTGTGGGGACTCCTGGGGTGTTGCTCCTTTGTGAGTCGTAAGGATCTCACGCGGGAATTTTCTCCTCACAAAGTCGAGAGGACTTTACGAGTGCATTTCATCTCTTTTTTACGAGTGTGCGCCCTTTCGGGTTTTCACAAACTCGCCGGCAGTCCTGCTGTTTTTACTCACGGAGCCCTTTCGGGTTTTCATCCGTGCCTATTTTGCTTGTGGACATGCCCTTTTTTATTTCTAATCTCTTTTTTTTTGGTGGGACTTTGAATGTGGTCTCACCGGTAGGACTTGGGAGGGACTGAGATTGTTTTACGCCCGTGGATTGTATACGGTTTTGCAGGATGTATGATCCAGACCGTAGGGCCAAAAGCATTTTGGTTCTTTGTTGGCGTCTGCATCGCTGCACTGGAATATGGTACCAGGAGCGACTCATCATTCGCCGTTGAGATTTGGAATTTGGCTGGCGTCTGCATCGCTGGACTGGGATATGGTACCAGGAGCGACTCATCATTCGCCACTTGGGAATTGGGGAGCGATAGCTTAGGAGACAGGTTCAGATCCCTATCGCCTAAGGCTTTTCAATTTTATGGGCCGTAAGGGTCCCATAAAAGCATTTTCTCCCTGCGAGTCGTAAGGATCCCGCAGGTGTATTTTCTCCTTAGGAGTCGTGAGGACTCATAAGTGTGTTTTTCTTTTGTGAGTCGTAAGGATCCCACAAAGGTTTGTTGTCCTCATGTATCGTGAGGACACATGAGTGGATTTCCTTCGTTCCCAGTTTAGTGACTTAGAGGTCAACTGTTTCCAGTTTAACGACTTAGCGGTCATCTGTTTCCAGTTTAAAGACTTAGGGGTCTGTGGTGCCCAGTTTAATGACTTAGTGGTCATCTGTTTCCAGTTTAATGACGTGGAGGTCATCTGTTTCCAGTTTAACGACTTAGAGGTCATGTGTTTCCTGTTTAACGACTTAGAGGTCATCTGTTTCAAGTTTAACGACTTGGTGGTCATCTGTTTCCAGTTTAACGACTTGGTGGTCATCTGTTACCATTTTAGAGACTCAGAGGTCTACTGTTTCCAGTTTAACGACTTAGAGGTCATCTATTTCCAGTTTAACGACATAGAGGTCATCTGTTTCCAGTTTAACGACTTGGTGGTCATCTGTTTCCAGTTTAGAGACTTAGAGGTCTACTGTTTCCAGTTTAACGACTTAGAGGTCATCTGTTTCCAGTTTAAAGACTTAGGGGTCTTCTGTTTCAAGTTTAACGACTTGGTGGTCATCTGTTTCCAGTTTAGAGACTTAGAGGTCTACTGTTTCCAGTTTAATGACTTAGAGGTCATCTGTTTCCAGTTTAAAAACTTAGAGGTCATCTGTTTCCAGTTTAACGACTTGGTGGTCATCTGTTTCCAGTTTAACGACTTGGAGGTCATATGTTTCCAGTTTAAAGACTTAGGGGTCTACTGTTTCCAGTTTAACGACTTAGAGGTCATCTGTTTCCAGTTTAAAGACTTAGGGGTCTATTGTGCCCAGTTTAACGACTTAGCGGTCATCTGTTTCCAGTTTAAAGACTTAGAGGTCTTCTATTTCCAGTTTAAAGACTTAGAGGTCTACTTTTTCTAGTTTAACGACTTAGAGGTCATTTGTTTCCAGTTTAAAGACTTAGGGGTCTAATGTGCCCAGTTTAACGACTTAGCGGTCATCTGTTTCCAGTTTAAAGACTTAGAGGTCTTCTGTTTCCAGTTTAAAGACTTAGAGGTCTAATGTTTGCAGTTTAACGACTTAGAGGTCATCTGTTTCTAGTTTAACGACTTGGTGGTCATCTGTTTCCAGTTTAACGACTTGGAGGTCATCTGTTTCCAGTTTAAAGACTTAGGGGTCTATTGATGGCGAGCTTGGAATTTTGGGGTAGGGGCCGGCATCAGCGTTGCTAACACTGAAGCAGAGGTGCCAGGAGCAATTCATCATTTGCCTACTCTTGTTGGCGGAGCGATGGCTTAGGAGACGGGATTAGGTCCCTATCGCCTAAGGCTTTTCAATTTTATGGGCCGTGAGGGTCCCATAAAAGAATTTTCTCCCTGCGAGTCGTGAGGATTCCGCAAGTGTATTTTCTTCTTAGGAGTCATGAGGACTCCTAAGTGTGTTTTTCCTTTGCGAGTCGTAAGGATCCCACAAAGGTTTGTTCTCCTCATGTATCGTGAGGACACATGAGTGGGTCTTCTCAATGGAGCATAACTCCAAAGGCGGAGACCAGCCGCGTAACTGGTGATTACGGTGGGGCATGGGTATGATGAGAATTATTTGAACCCGTGGATTGTATACGGCAGTCAATTTGGGGACTGGCCGTAGGGCCGGAAGAATTTTGAAAAAATGGATTTTTGTTGGCGTCTGCATCGCTGCACTGGAATATGGTACCAGGAGCAACTCATCATTCGCCAGTTGTTTTTTTTGTTGTTGTTTTTTTTGTTTTACCGCGATTGCTCTATCATTTCAGCTTTTCTTATCGCAAAGGTTGCGATTGCCCTATCATTTCGGCTATTTATTCGCGGTTGCCCCATCATTTCGGCTTTATTTTCATGTTTATCTTTACTCGCTGATTTTTTTTGCGAGTTGCCCCATCATTTCGGCTTTTCATTATTTTTCTTTTCTTTACACATTTTTTGTTTATTTACATACATATATATATTTTTATTTACATTCCCAGTTTAACGACTTAGAGGTCGATTGTTCACAGTTTAACGATGTGGGGGTCATCTTTGCTTATCCCAGCTCCTTGAACTTTGATCTTGGCGGAGCTGTGTTGATGACCTAGCTCCGTGGCTTGCCGATACATCTGAGGATTGTGAGGTTTTTTCCAAGCTTATATCGGTCCTCTGCCCAATCTTCGAAAATATAGCAGTCTTCGATGGTATGACTCACCACTCTATGATATGGGCAGTATATGGGATTGCCGGTCATGTTCATTTCCTGCGGCCTCTTTGGAAAAGGCAGTTGCAGACCGTTGTTCAAGGCGTCCCTGAATATTTTGCGGACTTCATCCCTCCTGAAGGAGTATACCTTCTTCTTTCTCTCCATTGAAGTAGGTGCCTTTACTGATGCTGGTCCTCGAGGCACATGTCTGGGAGGATTAGGTTCCCGAAAGGCTTCGGTCTCCATTTGCATGGAATCGGCGATCGTAGCTTGACTGTTTGCTAACACGCCTTTAGACAGTTCTATCTCTCCCATCTTGTTTTGCCTCTCGACCCAATCTCTGAAGACGAAGCAGTCCTCAATGGCATGACCTATCACCCTGTGATAGGGGCAATATTTTGGGTCGTCGGTCATATTCTCTTCTTGCGGTCTCTTTGATTCTGGCAATTGTAGACCGTTTCTTAGGGCGTCCCTGAATATCTTGTGGACCTTTTCCCTCTTGAAGGAATAGACCTTTTCCAGCTTCTCTTTCAGAGGCGATTCCTCCCGGCGTATGTATCGGAGGGACTGGAGGCTGATTGTGGCCGTTTTTCGCGAAGGCGCTCCGCTTTTAGGTTGAAAGGGATATCAGTTGCCTGCCCCCGGGTATCAATCCCTGGCTCATGAGCCAAAATTTGATTTTGCTGTAATTGCAATCGGGCGACTTGGGTTGCGACATCTGCCACAACGTTTGCCAGCTCGTCGACTTTGGAATAGACCTCGGCCATCTTCTCATCCCTGTCCTGAAATTGCCTTTGAAGCCATTGGAATAATGCTTGTTCTGTAGTTCCGGCTATGACAACCGGGTAATCTTTATTGCCTGAGCTCAATTCCATAGGAACCACGGGCTCCTCTGGCTTATCGGCCTGAGCGGGCTCTTCATCATTTAGATCGAGCCGATGCTGGGTAGCGTCAACCATATCATCACCATGGCTGTGAAGAAGAGGAGGGTTCGTTTCTTCATGTCCGGCCATGTAGACAGTGTGGATAACACATTCAGCCATTCTTTCATCACTGGCAGCTGGTTTCGCGGAGCGGTCCAGGCTTTGGAAATTCATAAATTTTAACATGGCTAGAGCCCTTGCCCTTTTGTTGGCTCTATATCTGAGCCGCTTCTGCCTCAGCTTCTCTGCCTTAAGTGCTTGGCAGGCTTCTGCTCTTCGGGAAGCCGCCATAGGCCGAGTGATGGGGATGCTTGAGAAGACATCTACCCGTGTGTCCATCGAAGGTATCGCCTGGGCTTGCCCACGATGTCTGGCAACTTCTTTTGTTCCGATGGCTTTGCCCCCAGTTGGGGCCATGGAAAGCCATCCAGACACCGATTTGCGTTTGGGTTGGGATGCCTTCGAGACCACCACATTTGGTCTCTTTCCTTTCGAGGCCGGTTTGTCGGTCACCGGAGCTTGAGGAGCTGGGATGGAGTTAGATGAAACGAACATAATAGAGCCAAATGGTAGCGGCTCCTCCTCCCATTGTCGCCCGAGACTGGCCGGAAGGACCGTTCTGGAGTCCATCTTCATCGTGTATGAGATGGGAGCCGAGTTCATCTTCGGAGACAATGTTGAAAGGTGATTGCTTGAAAATCCTGCATGAAAAAGTATAAATATAGATATGTATATTGATTGAGTTCGCATGAACGTTTAACCCGAAATATGGGAGGAGAGATTGGTCCCACCGGGCGTGCCAAAATCTGTAGGGTGTTTTTCGTCACCTAATTGAGATGGGAATATGCGCACGCTTGTCAGGCGCATGACAGATTCCTCCTGCCTAAGGTAAGCTTGGGGGTCAAGGGGGCTAGCAGCCCCCTTGCGGGTGCGGGGCAGCGCCCCGTTAGAAATTTTTTTCTAACAGGGACAGTGTCGTGGTGTATGTGTGTGCGCACATATGTATGGATATGTGTATATATATATATATGTATATATGTATATATATAAAAGAAAGAGGGGGAAAAGGCATCCAAAGGATGCATGGGGCCAGCGCCTTGGCCGCTGTGCGCCCAGGTGATGTGCGCTCAGGCGCTAGCGTGCCACATGTCGGCACGTGGGCGCTCTGCGCTTGAGCGCAGGGCGCTGTAGCGCAAGCGCGCCACGTGTCGGCACGTCGGCGCTTTGCGCTTCAGCGCCTGACGCTCGAGTGCAAGTGCGCCACGTGTCGGCACGGGGGCGACTTGCGCTTGAGCGCTGGGCGCTGGAGCGCAAGCGCGCCACGTGTCGGCACGGGGGCGACTTGCGCCAGAGCGCTGTGCGCTCGAGCGCAAACGTGCCACGTGTCGGCACTGGGGCGACTTGCGCTCGAACGCTTGCGCTTGAGCGCAAGCGCGCCACGTGTCGGCATGTGGGCGCTTTGCGCTCGAGCGCAAGGCGCTGTTGTGCAATCGCGCCACGTGTCGGCACGTGGGCGCTTTGCGCTTGAGCGCAAGCGCGCCACGTGTCGGTACGTGGGCACTCTGCGCTTGAGCGTTGGCGAGGAAAAGAGGCTTTTAGCCTAAAAAGATTCTCGGAAGAGAAATCTGAGTGGAGTTGGACTCCTAAGTGTGTTTTTGGGGTTAATGGAAGGGGTTCTTCTTCTTTCTCCTTTGTTAGCTGGATCTTGAAGATCAAGAGATGTAAGATCTAAAAATCTCTCCTTTTTGGTATCTAAAGACAGATCCAAGTTCCCCTTTGTGGGGTTGGTGGTGAAAAACTATCTTGTTTTTGAAAAGGAAGAGTAAAACTCTTGATTTAATTCAAAAGAAAGAAGAAGGTTTGAGACCTTCAGAAAAGGGAAAGAAATACAAACCCTAGGTTTTTTTTGAGAGAATGAAAGTGTTGTTTTGTTCATCATCATGTTGCCTTTTATAGGCTTACATATTTACATATAGCCCCTTGGGCTTCACAAAATGGCATTTTAGCCATCCCATGGCTCATGTGTCATTTCTTTTTGCACATAAGCCACGGGCTTACAAAATATTGGCTTTATGCCCATTTTGCATGCATTCATGTATAAAAAATTACATAAAAATTATTTATTACATGATCTATATTTTGGCATGGAGGAGGCTGGCCGCGGGCTCGACTTGGGCATGGGCCCGCTTGACCTGGGCTTGGGCTCACCTAGCTTGGGGGTTGACCTTGACTTTGACTCTGTCAACCGGGGTGTAAATTTTTACCCCAACACTAGGTTCCTTCCCTAAAGTTATAGCGTCGTATGTTGTCACACTACTAAAGTATTGGACCAACAATGGAAGGAACCATCTGAAGTTCAATTAAGAACTTCCTCATCCAGATTGCCTCTTTTGCGGCGTCTCATGCAGCAAACAACTCCGTTTCCATCATCGAGTCTGCAACGGTGTTCTGCTTGGAGCTCTTCCAATAGACCGCCCCTGCATTGAGGGTAAAGCCATAACCTGACATGGACTTGGAGTTATTCTTATTACTCTGGAAGCTGGAGTTAGCAAAAGCTTCGATCTGGAGGTCTTTTTCCGCCATACACCAAGAACATCCCCTTAGTCCTTCTCAGGTACTTGAGAGTTTTCTTTACTGCTTCCCAGTGCTTCTCCCCTGGGTTTGACTGATACCGGCTTACCACGCTCAGTGCATAAGCTATATCGGGTCTGGTACACAACATCACATACATTATAGAGCCTACCGCAGAAGCTTTGGGTATAATCGACATGCAGGCCCTTTCCAAATCAGTCTTGAAAGACATCTCTTTGGAGAGGGTGATTCCGTGATAAGCCGGTAGACTACCGCGCTTAGAATCGTCCATACTAAATATTTTCAGTATGATGTTGTTGTACCTTGACTGTGAAAGTCCCACCATTCTCTTTGATCTATCACGATTGATCTAGATCCCTAGAATGTAGTTGGTATCACCCAGGTCTTTCATGGAGAACTTCTGTGACAAGAATCCTTTTACTGATTATAGCATAGGAATGTCATTTCCTATCAAGGGAATGTCATCCACGTACTCAACGAGGAATTCCGCAGTTCTTGCTGCAATCTTACTATAAATGCATGGTTCTTCTTGATTTTTGATAAATTCGAATTCTTCGACTTTCTCAATAAAAACAGATGTTCCAACTCCGCGATGCCTGCTTTAGTCCATAAATGGACTTAAGTAACTTGCACACTGTCCCGTTGCTCCTACTCTGATTGAAACCCTCTGGCTGATCTATATAAACGCACTCTTCCAAATTACCAAATAGAAAAGCCGTCTCTACTTCCATCTGCCGGATCTCAAAATCTTGGAAGGTAGCAATGGCAAGAAGGATCCGAATGGATTTGAGCATAGACAGTGGAGAAAAGGTTTCATTATGGTCCAAACCAGGTCTTTGACGAAAAACTTTTGCAACAAGTCTAAACTTATAGGTTCCAACCTATCTATCTACACCAATCTTCTTTCTGAAGATCCATTTGTGTAACATTTCAGAAATATAAAATATTATTGTCGGAAATTTAATATTAAAATAATATATTTCGCGAAAACTACCCGATTTGTGAAATTTGGATTTTCGTAAAGTGGTATAAGTGTATACCAATATTTGGAAATTTATCGGAGATTAAAATGATTTATTTATTTTAATGATATTTATCGGATTTTTGGGTAAAATCCGTATTTTCACATTTTTCCATGACTTGTGCATGTTATGCATTGTGTTGTGACTTGTGCATATTGTGAGTTTTGTGAGATAGGAAAAGAGAAGAAAAGAAAAGCAAAGAGAGAAAAAAAAAGAGTTAAGAGTGTGAAAGGAATAAAATTTTGATGCCTTGAGATATTTATGAACAAAACAAAAGAGATATTTGTTGAGAGAGAGAGAGGGTTACTTGGCTGCCCCAAATCCCTTCATTCTCTATTATTTCTTCATCTCCCCCATTCTTCTTTAATCCTTCACTACCCTATTGCCACATCTCCAATCCTTCACCAAAACCCTATACCCCCTTCATTAAAAACATGCACCATTTCATCCTCAACACATTGGACCTTGCAAGTTTGGATTTTGAAGACTTGGGCAACTTAAGAATTTTCTTTAGTTGCTAATGAGGTATATCCATACACTTTTAGTTAAGTATTGGTGTTAATATATCCTATTCTAGTTTTGATATTGATTTAGTTAGGTTTGTGATTTTAGAAAATTATAAGTTGCTGTTAAGTGATAAGTTGAGGTGTAGTGAGTGTTTATAAGACTTTAGAGATGATTCCCTGGCCAAGAACTGAGATATAAACCCAAAATATGAACTTTGAAATTAGCCGATATCGTATTTTGAGTGATTTTTGTTAGGATTTTGTGAGCTGCTATGACCCGGAGGACCTGAAAAGTATTTAGCGAACACAGAGAGACGTGTAGGCAACCAGGAACCCACCCTAGAGACGCAGATTTATTGGGTTTGGCCGCAAATTGCGGCCAAGTTGTGGTGAAAGTGTGTGATTTTTGGTCTGTGGTATTGTTATCCTATATCTAGAGCAACCCCATATGCAAAATTGGCTAATTTTACCTTAGTCAAAATCTGGGATAGATTTCCTTAGTTGCTGAATTTCGTTTTCCGATTTCTAAAACGTGGGATTTGATTTGGATTCCGTCGTGTGGCGTTTGAACGTCAACGACGAGAGTTATTTGGTTATGTTTTTCATGCGAAGCTATAGGTTTTAACCTACGAGCGAACCGTATGCCGTATCTGTTTTTGGATATTCATATTATTTGCGTTTCGATTATGTATTGATTGTAGGCACTTCGCGTGGACTTCCGAGACGACGAAGCACATCGACTTCATCTAAGCGAGGAGTTTAGCAGGTGAGTAGATTTATATCTACGGGGGAAGTCGGGTGGATGACGTATAGCACCCCTGCAAACATTGATATGGAAGATCGTTGATTATTATATCCTGATAAATGATATGCGACAGACATGATTATAAGATTTAATAACGATAATATGATAAAAGTTGACACTAATGAACATAGTGACATATGAGAATATGAAATAAGAAGTGAATCATGATAGGTACGAATTGAAAGAGAATGAGTATACGAAGTGATATGATGACTTAGTGTGATATGTCGTTATATGGATGCGAGTTGATATGAGATAGTTGATACCTTTGTCGATCCACGATATTAGATTGATACAGATGTGACCTGGGATATAGGTATATAGACATATATGATGTTATGAATCTCGAGTGATATGTCGTACGATGGATTATACCGTACGTGATGTCGCGAGGCTGGATGCCGATTGATAGATTCACCGACTCGGATATACTATAGACACGTATACCTTGTAGCGTTTCGCTTACGATGTACCTTATGCTACGCTCATGATATTCTCATTAAATTACATATACCTGTACTAGTACACCTACACCCTTATCGATGATGCGTATATTACACTTACACAGATTGGCCGGCTTACACACCTTCATCATCAATAATTGCTATGTCACTATACAGTAGAATTGCTACATCTTGCCATGATATACTTGTTATACTCACATCACTATGCTATATTGCATACATACTTACATGTACACCCACATACCTTGCTATAGCTACATATACCCCTAAGTGGTATTGTATTGTCATTTGACATTGAGACATTGATTCTTATTCTATTGTGCATATGAAATATAGCATACTTGTATACCTACATGCTTACACATATGCCTTGTTATGCCTACAGCTACACCTATACCTATATGGTATTGCATCATTATTGATATGTATATATACATACCTTGCTACAGCTACACCTATACCTATATGGTATTGCATCATTATTGACATGTATATACACATACCTTGCTACAGCTACACATATACCTACATGCTATTGCATCATTATTGACAGGTATATATACACATCTTGCTATAGCTACATGTACATTATGCATACATACTTACATATACACCCTTATACCTTGCTATATGTTCACCTTTATATGATGTTGCTTTGGATTTTGGAGAATTGGAAACCGCATGATATAATTAATAACTTGATGCATTTAAATAACGGTTTTTTCTTGATATGCTCATATTACTGTTTTATGTTGCATATATTATATTTCATGGATTTACACATTGAGATATGGATTTCATGTGATTTATGGATTTGAGAACCGTGGGGGTATTTCAAGAAATTCACGTATTGTTTGAAAACCCGGTTTCTCTTGATATGATATTTTAGTGCGTCTACCATGAGTTTTCTCGATTTTGAGACTTGTGTTAGATACCCGATTCGAAGAACGGTAGGCACCGTCTGCGGGTACATGGTGGACCCGGTATGGTTCCCCGGGGCAAGATGTGATTTTTGTGGTATAGACGATGAGCCTGGCAAGAGGGCTAGTACCTACCGGTGATAGTATTTGGATTCGGCGGTTATCGTGGGGATACCGACCGGAGTTATGTACGGACATGACATAAGGGCCAGTCGTGGTGACGGCGCCTGACAGATGAGTATTTACGTGTCGATGCTGGGCACGGGTTTCATGATGTTTCGAGTGTCAACGTTGGACACTCAGGTTGTAATACCCAGCTCTTTTATACCAAACTCCGTATTTTGTTACTTTATGATTTTATTTATTTTATTTATAATTTTAATTATTTTATATATAATTTTATTCCTTCTAAATCCCATTATCTTTTTTTAAAACCCAACTCCTATTAGATCTTAATTATTCCAATTAATCCCTCAGCCTATTTTTCCCGGCCTGTTAATCCAGCCCACACACAAATAAAATTTAGAATGAAATTCTTTTAAACCCAATCCATCCCTTTTCTTCATCAAATCTCCTTCAGCCCTAAACTCAATTCTTTTATCCCCGGCCCGTTTCCTTCTCTCTCTTTTTTCCTATCTAAATCTATTTTCTCCTTGCTCTGAGCCGGCCCCCTTCTTTTATTTATCCTTGATTTTTCCCAGGCCCGGCCCACTCATTTTTCCCCTCACCCACGCCTCCAACCCGACCCGGCCCACCACTCCTTCTTCTTCCCGTTGCGCTTTTCCCGCGCGACCACGTCTCTCGCGCTTCTCGCCTCCGCCTCCGCCGACGCTCGCGCGCGTTATTCCCACTACGCGCGCCTCTCTCCTCTCTCTATTCTCTCGCTTCCACGTTCTCTTTCTCTTTCCCTCACGTTCTCCCCTCTCTTTCTCTCTCTATCTCTCTTCTTCCGCTCCCCTCTCGAACCCACGCCCACGGCCGCTCACGCCCCGCCACCACTGCCGGCACCCATCTCTGGCCTCCTCCTTCTTCCTCAACCCCTCCTCGACTCCAACTCCCCTCTCCCTCTCAATCTCAAACCTCCTCTCTCTCTCACGAGAAAACCTCCGGCCACCTCCCTCCATCACCACCGCCACGACATTCTTCCACCACCGTCTCTACCCTCCATCCTCCACCCTCGCTCACCCGCAGCCGACCACCCTCGCACCCATCGCCGCCGGCACCTCCACAGAGCCCCTGCACACACCGAGTTCCCTGCACCCATCTCGATCCCCACCTACTGCACGCCGACGAGCTCTTCTGCTGTCCCGTGTTGCTTCGTCGACCCGAGCACCACCATCATCATCACCCCGCCATCATCCCTGCATCTCTCTCTCTTTCTCTCTCAGTTCTCTCTCTCTCTCTCTCTCACTCTCTCTCTCTCTCTCTCTCTTTTCTCTCTCTCTCTCTAACACTCTCTCCATCAACCACCACCCTCGCCGTCAAGACCCCAGTAACCAAGCCATCGCTTCCATACCCGAGCTCCTAGCCTAGTCCAAGCTCCGAGGCCGAGCCAAGATCGAGCCGAGGCCCAACCTTGCTGTGTGTTCCTTACCACTGCTGCTGTACAATCCCGTGACGTGTCCAGGCAAGTCCTCACTTACTACATGCTACTTATTATCAATTTACAAATTATAATCGTATATATCACATGTTTTACCTTGTGTTAAATATTACAACGTAACTGTTCGATGTGTTTTCTCATAGGAAATTATAATTTAACTTGACGGAATTAAATGGTATTGTTTGGCCCGTATGGCTGTGGACCTAATGTGTGAATTTCGTTGAATAATTTGACCGTTAACGACTAATACGACTACCCCCAAGGTTACTCGTAAAACTGGAATTTTATTGTACCTGAAAACCGTTAAATTCGCCATAAATTACATACACACTGAAACGATGCGCTCGAGGGCTTAAATCGAAGCTGACTCGACGAACTTTAACCCTATACTAGTTTCCAGATATTCCTGTACTTAAACTATGACGATATTTGGATCGGAGTGCGACTCTGGACTGCAGTCCAGAGCGACTCCAGTTGTTGCTTGCTGTTCCGTAATGGGTACCACAAGATTTCCTAAACCCATAGATTGCGGAACTCCGCTGTTTATTATAGGTGAATCTGTAATCTAGATAATACAGGTGGTTTCACCCTGTTTCGTCATGAATTACTATTTTATCTGTAATTTAATAGATGTGGACGTATAACAGTCCAGAACAGATTCTGATTTGACATTTTAATATTAAACAGTGTATATCTCCTGATGTACAGATGCGATCGAAGATCCGTCTGTTGCGTTGAAAACCTTACTGAAAACCCTAGATTTCATCTAACTGTAACATCGCTAAAATATGATCCCAATTGGGATTAAATTGGGTTGGGAAACGGACTTCGGATTCTGAAACCGGATTTCCAGCCGTGAGCGCTTAAAATGAAATGGTTATAACTAATGATCCTGGAACCCGATTGGCGTGAAACTAAATTAGATGGATAGATAACTGAACATACTAATTATTACCTGTTTATCGTTTCGCTAAACTGTACACGTACGTTTCATGATAAATCGTGCAAGTGATAGAATACTATTTTATGACACCTTAATCATGCTTCATATACTGTTTACGTATCATATCATACCCATATCATTGCAGTGATAACCTAGTGATATCGTGCATTTACCCAGTGTTAGATTTTAGTGATGATTGTGGCAAGTATGTCAGTGTTCGTGTATCCGTGAATAAGTGAAAAGTGATACGTACTTGTACACAATCAGTGACCCTATTATTCTATTGCATTGTCGACGTCTGTGGGATGCGTGTACGTGTGACTATAAGTGGTATGTGACACTTATGGAAGCACTTGCACGGGTGTCACAGATAAGGCACCAGACACTGCCATTTATCTTAGGTATTAGTCAGGACGTGCTTGATGGAGGTCCTGCCTCCAGTTCTCGCGCAAACTTGTCACGGATCGATTAGTATTTAGGGTTATGGTTAGCGTTTGATGTAGACCACGGGGTGTGGGGTAGTTTGAGTGTGAGTTTAATAGAATCTCGGGAGTCCCATCCCGGCTTATACATTTAGGGAGATATATAGAGATTTACACGGTATGTGATTATCACCGCGATATACATGTTGGGCCCGTGGTCCCTTGCCCTTGGGTTCTACCCTTGGGTGGAGGACACTCGCGAGTGGTTGACTCTCACACTTGGACTGACGATAGGCTTAGTGAGCTGTACAGTGAGACTTAGAGACTGATAGGGATACTGGCATTGAGACATCTTACTTACTGTGTTGACATACGTGGCTTATCGTTCTACTGCCTTTATTGTTCCGCTGCATTGATTACTGCACATTCATATCCATGTTATCATTGATTTATTGTTACACATATATGTTACTACTGTAGAGTTGTCACATGATTTATATATGTTATATTGCTATTGTGTCGCTCTGACGACCTGAGTATGCATGCTCAGTGTGAGGAGAAGATTTAGCCTGGACCAGGACTAGACGCACTTTCATCTTGTTTAGCTATCCAGGGTTATATCTTTTGTTTCCCATCAGGTCAGTTCATTTTACTGTTTTGTTCCAGTTACTGCATTTCTCATTACCTGCGCATTATTTACTGTTTACCATGATAAACTAGAAGCCGAAGTGTGACTACGGCGGGACATTTCCTTGACCGTAGGAGCATGGCTGGCCTTGTCTACCCCTCGTATTTCGTATTTTGGGAAGCGGGGCGTGACATGGTTTAGTTGGTATCAGAGCCCAGGTTTTGCTTCGATTGGGATTGCAGTTTTCCGTGTATAACTTAACAATCTAAGACATCCTTCAGTCTAGATTGTAAACTTGATATCCTTGATCTATATTCACATTGAGTGTTCTTCTATTCATTCGCTAGGGTTTCGGGTGACTTAGCAAGGTTACGTGGTTGCAATTGCACTACCGTACTCTGTTTAAATGACTTAAAGTCATACCGTTGATTTACCATTTGTAATGAATTTCATCACATCTAATATTCTTGAATCTTTGTCCAATCCATATTATATATTGATTCTTATAGCATGTGCCCTATATCATCTTCAAAATTGTTGTCTCAGGATCATGTCTTCCAACGACTCTTCATCTATATCCGCTCCCCAGAATCAGACCATTGAGATTCTGAGTGCACTGCAAGGTCTAAAGGAAGCCCAGGAGCGAACAAACGACTTGTTGGCTGAAGGACTGAGAAGACAGATAAATCAGGCACCAGCGGGAGTCTCCAATCATAAAGGGATCCCTATTAGACGAGGAAAAGAGAAGAAAATGAAGCGTCAATTTGTTTCCCCACGACAGAAGCAGCAGAAGACTCCTTGTTGTGGGTACTGTAAGAGGCCAGGACATCTTCAGAGGGATTGTCGCCCCGCCCAAGGGAAATGTCAGATATGCGGTTCCAACAAACATCTCATCAATGGTTGCCCAGAAAGAAAGGAACTACAAGGGGGAGACTCGTCCACTCTTCACACTTCTGATAAGTGATGATTATCGCGTAGTTCGAACTTCGACGATAAGGCAGACTTAACGCAGGATTCAACTCACACGACGAGAATGCAACGTTATAGTAGTCGAAGAAGAATTTTTCATGTTATCTACTTTCAGTAATATTGTTGTTATCTTTTTATGAATATTTCTTTCCGTTTGAAATATTGTATCTGCTGAACTTTTGATTGAATGGAATAAAACTTGAATCATAATATATGTATCATTCTCTTGTTTTCTCCTTATTTATATTATTCGTTATCACAGCGTTTCTATCCTGATTTTTCAGTTCCTTCCACCGCATATCTTCGTATACTTCGTACACTGAGCTATTTTCTTGACGTATTCCATTGTCTAATCATGACTCTTTTCTTTCAGGCCATGGCCCACCCTGGAGCAGCGTCGCATCTAGATGAGGATGCCCAGTCATGCGTATCCTTAGACAACACGCTGATGAGTTCTGACGATGAGATCAACGGTCCCCAGGTCAATTTCGGAAACAACGATTCAGAGGAAGATGGAGTAGCCGTCCCAGAGTTTGACATGATAGCTGATTCCGACGAAGAAGAAGGAGACCCTGAAGAGAACCCAATAGAAGAAGATCCCGAGGAAGAACCGATAAAAGAAAATCCAATGGAGGAAGACCCCATGGACGAGAACCCAGAAGGAGAGGATCACATGGAATCGGACCTCGATGAAGAAGCTCTATCCGAGGAAGAAGTACCATAAGATCAAGACCCTGCGGTGGAAGGACTCCCAATGGCGATACCTGCGAGGCGCTATGGAAATGGACGCCCCTACCTGAGTGCGCGAGCCTACCGCAACCTGCTGAATCTCCACAACCGTGACTGACGGGATTTCTGTTAGATGTTGTCTTCCGTGGCCAAATAAAATATGTGTATAGTTTAGGGCCACATTTCGTTTTGATGATGCTTTGTTTAAAATCTTTTGAAATGAAATAAATCTTCTGAGTTCGCAAATTTTTATTTACTGGTTCACTCAATGTTTCTATTTTCCCTTACCGTTTTTCCCTCCTGAGACCCTTACTGTCCACACCTACATCTCGTGCTGATTCGACCCTCGCTCAGATTAACAAGTACCACACCCGATTTTTGAGGTTCACCTTCCACCCTTCGTCTGTGCCCCTCTGAGATCCTTCTAGGAGGAGAACATATCTTGTGAAATTTCCGAGTTCGTTAACCCTTCAAATATTTGATTCATAGGATATACCGACCGTCGTCCTCCCCATATTTTCTCGTAGTAGTCCTTTATTGCTCACCCTTATTTTCTGTGCTGACCCGATCTCAATCTTCTTGATCTTCAGCCTAAAGCCGCCACACTCCAACCTTCTGATTGAGCCACACTTCCTTATAATCATTACCCTATCTAGCCCTATACCTATTTGTGTTCTTCCTATTACCCTAACTATATATAGGGACATTATTATTCAAAAATTTAGTTTTTCATTATTGTGTTTTATTGACTATCCCCGTTTTACGCATTTCAAGTACTTCACTACTAGCTTCTCCATTATTTTCAGTAGCACAACTTTACACCGCGCATACTTTTGGTCCATGTTTCTTAATTTCACTATACAAGTTTTCTAAATTATTTTAAACCTATTTTATCGATACATTATTCTAAAATGTTTTAACCTACCGACAAATCTTCCACTACTTTATTATCGTTACCTTATTTCGAGTATTATGCCTATGCTTACTATTATAAGTGGTTGAGCCTTATACTTATTATTTCTGCTTGCTATTTTTGATATACTTAGATGTGCACATATGTGGGTTTCGACTTTTATCGAACACATTTTGATTATTATTATTCGTTATTGATACCTATATTCTCGTATACTCGTAGTTGCCCTTATAGTTATTCTTGCCTTATACCTATGTAGACCTACCTTTCCGTATATGGTTCTTACTTATATATATTTCAAATTTCTTCGTCCACGTACCGTTAATAAATCTTTTGTGTTAGTGTGCAATCTAATAGCTTTCGCTTATGTTTGTATAACCTATCGTTTATTTTAAATTTCGAGGACGAAATTTTTGTAAGGGTGGTATGATGTAATACCTAACTCTTTTATACCAAACTACGCATTTTGTTACTTTATGATTTTATTTATTTTATTTATAATTTTAATTATTTTATATATAATTTTATTCCTTCTAAATCCCATTATCTTTTTTTAAAACCCAACTCCTATTAGATCTTAATTATTCCAATTAATCCCTCAGCCTATTTTTCCCGGCCTGTTAATCCAGCCCACACACAAATAAAATTTAGAATGAAATTCTTTTAAACCCAATCCATCCCTTTTCTTCATCAAATCTCCTTCAGCCCTAAACGCAATTCTTTTATCCCCGGCCCGTTTCCTTCTCTCTCTTTTTTCCTATCTAAATCTATTTTCTCCTTGCTCTGACCCGGCCCCCTTCTTTTATTTATCCTTGATTTTTCCCAGGCCCGGCCCACTCATTTTTCCCCTCACCCGCGCCTCCAACCCGACCCGGCCCACCACTCCTTCTTCTTCCCGTTGCGCTTTTCCCGCTCGCGGTTCCTTCGCGACCACGTCGCCCGCGCTTCTCGCCTCCGCCTCCGCCGACGCTCGCGCGCGTTACTCCCACTTCGCGCGCCTCTCTCCTCTCTCTCTTCTCTCGCCTCCACGTTCTCTTTCTCTTTCCCTCACGTTCTCCACTTTCTTTCTCTCTCTCTCTTCTTCCGCTCCCCTCTCGAACCCACGCCCACGGCCGCTCACGCCCCGCCACCACTGCGGGCACCCATCTCTGGCCTCCTCCTTCTTCCTCAACCCCACCTCGACTCCAACTCCCCTCTCCCTCTCAATCTCAAACCGCCTCTCTCTCTTACGAGAAAACCTCCGGCCACCTCCTTCCATCACCACCGCCACGACATTCTTCCACCACCGTTGCTACCCTCCATCCTCCACCCTCGCTCACCCGCAGCCGACCACCCTCGCACCCATCGCCGCCGGCACCTCCACAGAGCCCCTGCACACACCGAGTTCCCTGCACCCATCTCGATCCCCACCTACTGCACGCCGACGAGCTCCTCTGCTGTCCCGTGTCACCTCGTCGACCCGAGCACCACCATCATCATCACCCTCGCCATCATCCCTGCATCTCTCTCTCTCTCTCTCAGTTCTCTCTCTCTCTCCCTGCATCTCTCTCTCTCTCTCTCACGTTTCTCTCTCTCTCTCTCTCTCTCTCTAACACTCTCTCCATCGACCACCACCCTCATCGTCAAGACCCCAGTAACCAAGCCATCGCTGCCATACCCGAGCTCCTAGCCTAGTCCAAGCTCCGAGGCCGAGCCAAGATTGAGCCGAGGCCCAACCTTTCTGTGTGTTCCTTACCACTGCTGCTGTACAATCCCGTGACGTGTCCAGGCAAGTCCTCACTTGCTACATGCTACTTATTATCAATTTACAAATTATAATTGTATATATCACATGTTTTACCTTGTGTTAAATATTACAACGTAACTGTTCGATGTGTGTTCTCATAGGAAATTATCATTTAACTTGACGGAATTAAATGGTATTTTTTGGCCCGTATGGCTGTGCACCTAATGTGTGAATTTTGTTGAATAATTTGACCGTTAACGACTAATACGACTACCCCCAAGGTTACTCATAAAATTGGAATTTTATTGTACCTGAAAACCGTTAAATTCTCCATAAATTACATACACACTGGAACGATGCGCTCGAGGGCTTAAATTGAAGCCGACTCGACGAACTTTAACCCTATACTAGTTTCCAGATATTCCTGTACTTAAACTGTGACAATATTTGGATCGGAGTGCGACTCTGGACTGCAGTCCAGAGCGACTCCAGTTGTTGCTTGCTGTTCCGTAATGGGTACCACAAGATTTCCTTAACCCGTAGATTGCGGAACTCCGCTGTTTATTATAGGTGAATCTGTTATCTAGATAATACAGGTGGTTTTACCCTGTTTCGTCATGAATTACTATTTTATCTGTAATTTAATAGATGTGGACGTATAACAGTCCAGAACAGATTCTGATTTGACATTTTAATATTAAACAGTGTATATCTCCTGACATACAGACGCGATCGAAGATCCGTCTGTTGCGTTGAAAACCTTACTGAAAACCCTAGATTTCATCTAACTGTAGCGTCTCTAAAATCTGATCCCAATTGGGATTAAAATGCGTTGGGAAACGGACTTCGGATTCTGAAACCGGATTTCCAGCCGCGAGCGCTTAAAATGAAATGGTTATAACTAATGATCCTGGAACCCGATTGGCATGAAACTAAATTAGATGGATAGGTAACTGAACATACTAATTATTACCTGTTTATCGTTTCGCTAAACTGTACACGTACGTTTCATGATAAATCGTGCAAGTGATAGAATACTATTTTATGACACCTTAATCATGCTTCATATACTGTTTACGTATCATATCATACCTATATCATTGCAGTGATAACCAAGTGATATCGTGCATTTACCCAGTGTTATATTTTAGTGATGATTGTGGGAAGTACGTCAGTGTTCGTGTATTCGTGAATAAGTGAAAAGTGATACGTACTTGTACACAATCAGTGACCCTATTATTCTATTGCATTGTCGACGTCTGTGGGATGCGTGTACGTGTGACTATAAGTGGTATGGGACAATTATGGAAGCGCTTGCACGGGTGTCACAGATAAGGCACCAGACACTGCCATTTATCTTAGGTATTAGTCAGGACGTGCTTGATGGAGGTCCTGCCTCCAGTTCTCGCGCAGACTTGTCACGGATCGATTAGTATTTAGGGTTATGGTTAGTGTTTGATGTAGACCACGGGGTGTGGGATAGTTTGAGTGTGAGTTCAACAGAATCTCGGGAGTCCCATGCCGGCTAATATATTTAGGGATATATATGGAGATTTTCAGGGTATGTGATTATCACCGTGATATACATGTTGGGCCCATGGTCCCTTGCCCTTGGGTTCTACCATTGGGTGGAGGACACTCGCGAGTGGTTGACTCTCACACTTGGACTGACGATAGGCTTAGTGACCTGTACAGTGAGACTTAGAGACTGATAGGGATACTGGCATTGAGACATCTTACTTACTGTGTTGACATACGTGGCTTATCGTTCTACTGCTTTTACTGTTCCGCTGCATTGATTACTGCACATTCATATCCATGTTGTCATTGATTTATTGTTACACATATCTGTTACTACTGTAGAGTTGTCACATGATTTATATATATTATATTGCTATTGTGTCGCTCTGACGACCTGAGTATGCATGCTCAGTGTGAGGAGAAGATTTAGCCTGGACCAGGACTAGACGCACTTTCATCTTGTTTAGCTATCCAGGGTTATATCATTTGTTTCCCATCAGGTCAGTTCATTTTACTGTTTTGTTCCAGTTGCTGCATTTCTCATTACCTGTGCATTATTTACTGTTTACCATGATAAACTAGAAGCCGAAGTGTGACTACGGCGGGACATTTCCTTGACCGTAGGAGCATGGCTGGCCTTGTCTACCCCTCGTATTCCGTATTTTGGGAAGCGGGGCGTGACACAGGTTCCATGATTTTGATGTGTTGTTGAGGGATACACACACACATAAACAGTCATATGTTTTCATGATGTTTCGGGTGTCGATGTTGGACACTCAGGTTCCATGAGACTTACAGATTTGAGGGCCGATCTGAGGATGCAGTGCCTGAGCTATGAGGATTTACGTGTCGATGTTGGACACGGGTTTCATGATGTTTCGGGTGTCGATGTTGGACACTCAGGTTACATGATTTGTTGTGTCGCGAGGGACACACGTTGATTTATATCCTCATATTTACCTGCATATTCTTTTATGATATTTACATGCATGATGTTGATGTGTCATTGGTTGACACGTAGATGTGATCCACATGTATTCAGGCATTGTTTATTTGGTTGGATGAGATCTACTTGCTGATAAGCATTGATTATGTTGTTGACACATATGCAGATACGGTCACCCTAGATATCATAGTACTACCTTTATGATATAGTTGACCTAGGAATCATTGTTTATTTCGATTTCTACCTGATGATGTTTTCTACTCACAAATTGGAAACTCACCCCTGTTGTGCCACAGTTCTTACAGGTTGACCGCATAGATCAGTAGCGGCATCGCTGACACACAGCTGTTTTCTGGTGATTTGCTTTGGTAGGTACCATGTTGGATCGTGCCGCTCTTGTATTATTATTCCTATTGTATCTAGTCAACTCCATCAAATCAGAAACTAGTATTTGTATAAGTAGTAAGACTTAGAAAGACTTGTAGTTGCGAGACTTGAGCGATGGGTTTTATGTTCGCTTGGTGGGTATGATGTCTTGCTTTACAATATTCCTTGTGTTGATCTTCGCCATTGGGCGTCGTATACTTATATTCTGTCTTACGTAGTTGTGACCCCGCCGGTTGGCGAAGAGCTAGCTCCCGCTTGGGGATGCCTATATATTGTTGTATATTTGTTTTGGATCAAAATATTCGAGGGATGTGCGACCTGAAAATTTACAAAGGTTTAGATTTCTGGGTTTCGTCTTACTTAATTTACGTTGCGCCTTTAGACGTTACGTGATTTAAGTACCGGTCACGAACTAAATTCGGGTCTTGACAATTTGCATCCTACGGGTTTTACCCTTTCAAGAGCAATGTTCAAAGTGCATACTTTGTTGGTGTATATGGACTCCATTTCGGTCCGCATTGCATCCAGCCATTTTATCGAGTCACCGCTCTGAATGGATTACTGGAAGCTAGCTGGCTCATCATTGTTAATTATGCAATTCTCTTGATCCCCGTCTATGAGAAAACCGTAGTATCTCTCGGGCGGATGAGACTGCCTACTAGTCGTGCGGATTGGCGTAGGGATGTCCGGTTCTTTTTAAACCTCTGGTTCTACTATACTTTCAGTAATAGTTTGTGGTTCTGGAATTTCTTCCAGTTCTATTGCACTCCCACTATTTCCTTAAAAAAAATTGATTTTCTAAAAAGTGGGCATGACGAGGAAAAAAACCTTTTGTTTCTCTGCGTAATAGGAAAGATACCCCCTTGGAGTTCTTTGGGTATCCTACAAACCTATACAGTACTGAGCGTGCCTCGAACTCGTCCGCATACTTATTTTCAAAAAAAGCTGAACATCCATATATCTTCAGATACTAAAGATAAGGTTTCTTCTCACTCCACATCTGATATGGTGTGGTAGGCACAGTCTTGGTAGGAACCTTATTCAAAAGATATGCAGCTGATTTTAGTGCATAACTTCAGAAGGATCGCGACAACTCAGCGTTACTCATCATGGAAAGAACAATATCTAATAGGGTTCTGTTCCGCCTTTCCTATACACCGTTGTGTTGTGGTGTGTATGGAGGAGTAAGCTGAGAGAGAATTCCATTCTCTTTTGAGTAATCCAGGAACTCGGCAATTAAGTATTCACCACATCGATCAGATCTCAGTGTCTTGATACTTTTTCCTGTTTTTTTTTCTACATCATTCTTATATTCTCCGAATTTTTCAAAGGGATTCGGATTTATGCTTCCACAAGAAGACATGTCCTAACCTATAGAAATTATCTGTAAAAGTAATGAAGTAGGAATAACTATTTCATGCATCTGTAGATATTGGACTACACACTTTGCTGTGTATGAGTCCTAAGAGCTTGCTCGCTCTTACTCTTTGTCCAGTGAACGGGGTCTTTGTCATCTTTCCTATGAGACAAGATTAAAAAGTTGCATAAGACTGATATTCGAACAGATCCAAATATCTCTCTCTATATAACTTCGACAACCGTGTTTCATTGATGTGACCCTGTCTATAATGCCATAAGAAAGTTTTATTTAATTCTGGAGACTTTCTTTTAAGTGTGTTCTGGATGTTTGAAAACCTAAGCATGATTCAATATATATTATCCTCTAGTGTACCTGACCCAATCAAACTTTGATTTAGGTGGATGTGAACCACATCGCTTACATACTAGACTTGGTACACACAAACAATTATGTAGAATCAATATCTGACCACTTGTCAATTCTAGGTGATATACCCTACGGATACAGCGCCCACGCTCATTCTGTTACCAACCTTGAGAGTCATATCATCTGCCCTGATAACTCTACGGTTTCTCAAAGCCTGTAATAAATTACAGATATGAGATCCTGATCCGGTATCTATTACCCAGAAAGTAGAGTTAATTGATAAATTGTTTTCAATTACAAACACACCCGAAATCGAAGCCACAACATGCTTCGGATCCTGGATTCTGGCTTTCCAAGCCTTGCATCCCTTCTGCCAATGCCCTTTCCCGTAACAATAGGAACATCTCTCCTTCCCTACTGTTAACCCTGAAACTTTTGCCTTTCCCTTTTCTTCTACCTTACCGACACCGCCTATTGGCATTGTGGAGGTCTTCTTCTTCTCACCCTTGGCATCCGCCTTAGATCCAGAAGAGGAAGATTCCCCAATAAGCAGAGCGGGTGTCTCCCTGGTTTCCTTCAGGGTGCCCTCAACTGGAAGTGTAACTTTCTTCCCCTCGACGTAAGTAAGAGGTAGGGACTCTAGAATCAAGTCAACATATGACTCGTTCTCCAACGTGGTCTCCAGGTCCGTTAGCCTTTTAATATAGCTAATCATTGTAGGGACGTGGTCCCCTACAGATGACCCGACAGCCAACCCCGCTTGAAGCAATTCTTTTGAGGTCTCATATCATGCGATACGAGATTGCTCTCCATATAAAACATTGTTATGGAGGAAGATGGAAACTAAGTCCATCTTCTCGTGTTGCCTCTGGTATACACCATCAACTGAGGCCAACACGAGGCACTTGGCATTCACACTGTCCTTTTCCTTTGTCTTATAGATATCCATATCCATGAGGTGTAAACTGGACCTGGGACAGCGGGGGCTTGAGTAGTAATGAGGTGGTCCATCTTGTCATAGGTAATGGACATCTGGACAAATCTTTGCCAGTCAATATAGTATAACTCAGTCATTTTATTATCTATCTGTAACCTAATCTGGTCACTTGGTCACTGAAATTAGGAGATAGAGAAGAAAACACCCAGCATGATGCTCTTGTAAGTTTAGATTGGTTTTTAATTTATCTAAACAGGATGGCTCCCACCATTTCTCAAATCCTTCCTAAAACCATAAAAGAAGAATCAGCCAGGATTGATCTCACCGTACAATACTTGCTTAATTGTTCGGCCGGGCTAGTGTCGGTACTTCAAGGGAGGTTTTACGATGCTTTCGCGAAGTTCCTTAATTAAAAAACCTCTTTTTCTTGTAGGCGTAGCCCCGCTAACACTGTTCTAGACACCTACTTGGTTTATAGCATTGATCGTTAAGTGAAGAATCTCCCGAGGAGTAGCGGATACTCACAGTAGGATCGTGATCCAAATATCATTGTGTGATAATCTTGAAGGAATCCTACCAACATTATCACATTTCAAATGGTATGCAACACTAGCAAGTTTCAGTTTCTTTAGAAACCCCCGATGTGGATTTTTGTCCCATGCACTTATGACCTTGAAGAAGGCCAATATATTATAAGTCACATGTCAAGTTTTACCCGTCATTATCTAGGTTAATTTGAACCCACCCGTACATACCCTTGATGAAGGCCAAAATAGTAGTACGACTGTCCCAAACCAATGTATTTATCTATGCTACAGATGAATATTCAGCAGCTACCAATCATCATGCCTTGGCGAAGGTCAAAATACATAGTTTGAATACTACTGAATATCCAACTGAAATGACGGGGGGCTATGAATAGTTTTGGCGAAACTGTGAACGTAGTGAACTTGATATAATCGAAGGAACCTGATATCTTTTAAAAGGAGTGGTTTAAGCCCCACATTTAAAAGTCTCATGTTTTAAAATAACCGAGTGGTTTTAAATTTTGTTCCAATGATTCAGTTTTGGTTTGTTTGCTTTTCATTAATGTAATGCAGTCCCATCATTTACACTTATCATCATGAAAAAGACAAAAATACCACGTCCACTTATGCCATCCGCATTCGCCACGGGGCCCGTCATCACCCGTTAGGTTACTTAACTAACGACAGAGCGGGGGCCCGATCCAGAATTGTTATATACATTCCTAGTATATCCAATGTGTTCCAACGAAACTAAAACAATTCTGCACGCAATTAGCAAACTAAAACAATTTTTCCAAAACACGAAAAATTCAGTGAGCTAAAGTTCTAAAAACGATCGTTTAAGCCAATTCGGAAGTCCGAATCAAAACGAAACTTGCTCGAACCTTCACTGGAAGTTAGAGAAAGAAATTAACTTCGAGTCAGGGGGCCTAAAGGGGGTACCCCAACTCCTAGGACACCACGAGGTGGCTAGGGGGTGAGGCAAACCCGAAACTGCCCAAGGTGGGGCAGTTTCGGGTCCCCACCGCCAAGACCACCTTGTGGTGGTCTTGGGCAGTGGGCCTAGCCGTTCGGCCCTCCCGGAGTGTCCCCGGGGTGCACACGCTCCACCCCGTGGCTTCTCGGTTCAAACCGTGAGCCCGCGGAGTGCGCAAACAACTCAAAACATCAATTTTGGAAACTGTTTTTTCGGCAGTTTTTGCGTGAAAAAACGGCGGATTTCCAACGTCGCTACAAGCTATCTAAGATTTATGAGAGGCTCTGATACCACTGTAAGTCGATGTCGCATAGCCCACATGTTCGTGGGGAGGCAAAAATTTCAAAAAATGATTTTTACGGGCTTCGCAACACCGACTAGAACTAAGGATCGAGCATAAACCATAGCCAACAAACTACTAGAGGTTTAACTACTCGGATACGAAGTTATACCTCACGATACTTGTCCTTCGGATCTTCATCTCTGTCCTCCACTCGTCGTCGTCTCCAAAGATCGTAACGGATCGTAGCAACCTCGACGGCCTCCTCGAGTCAAAGATGATCCACCCGAGAGTCTATGGTCCGAGCTCCTACCTCAAATCCGAGGTAACTACGGCTTCTAGTTCGCTAAACTAGAAGTCCTAGGTTGTGTAGAGTGAGAAGATGGAGAGATTTGTCTCTTGGAACCCTAGATTTCTCAACACATGAGAGCTTTTAGGGTTTAGAGGAGGAAGAAGAAGACCTGAGGAAAAGCTAGTGAAGAATGAGCTAAAGAAAAGCTTGGCTGTCCTCCTGAGATAGAATGAAGAATATTAGACCTTTTATGAGATAAATATCACAATAAAATATCTTCAAACCTTCACAAATATCTTGTGGTGACTCATGACCATGAGTCACCAAGTAGCCATGCTAGGTTCAATGCTCAAATCCACCTCATTTCTTCCACCCATTTTGTTTAATCCAAAAAGAATAAAACCCTAATAGGTGTGCCCTTTCTAGAAGCCGAGGAATTACGGAAATGCCCCTCATCCATATATACATATCCGCATCCTCATTCCGAAGAACACGAATACAAAGAGATGAAACAGTCCATCAATATAATACTAGGATTCGGCTTAAACCAAAGCCCACTAGTATTATCTGCCCGATCATCATACGTGCATAAGTACACCTGAGTGATCGAAGCCCTGCCATTAAACCATACGGGCTCTACACCTTTTGCCCGGTGCAGGGAAACTCTCTATGTGGGGCTCTAAAGACTCGATACTATACCGGCAGCGGGTTTAACCACAAGACGCAAGCGGTACTAGCTGCACGTAACGATTACCCAGGTATGTGTCGATAAGAAGGCCGATGATCTAACTCATCCGAACTCCTACTGAGCCTATATGTGACAATCTCTGTACAGTTCGGTCTGTTCGTCTAAGAGTATCGCATATCGGGCCTAGGGGCGGTAATCGTCAGATCCCAAGTAGCGCAATAAGTCATTTCGGAGAATAGCCCAAAACACCCTGAGAAACTACTGGAGTATCTACCGTTAAATCTCGCTTGCCTTGACCAAGGACTTTGTGTAATGGTCTTCCGAATACAGCATGATATCAACTCCCAATACCGGGAGAGACGAATCCTATCTAACCGCCGCTGCCTCCAAGTGCTTCGGGACTGCACTCAACTACTACCTTTTTGTACGACTCCTTTGAGCCGTGGTAGGGTAGTAATCAAGTACAGTGGTAATACACTGGAGGCGAAGTAGCAGTGTCAAGTCGACGGACTAAGCTGTACTCATGTCACCTAGGAACTGCTACCCGACGATAGGTATAATACCCACCAATAGTTCCCGACGAGTCCTGTCCAGTGTACGCATAACCTAGAGAGCACCTGCATACTATTTTCAGTACGACAGACTAATGGCTGTGGGACAGACTATTTCTCCTGCTGGGATGAGAAGCGTATACACTAGTCTACTGTGGAGTAACGATACCCTGTCTCGATAATCCTACGACTAGAGACCTGTATAGGATGTGCTTATAGATTACCCAGGCCCCACTAGTGTGACTGCCATCACAACACTGGTAATTAAGCATAGATCCTAAGGGCTCTACCAATATGTATAAGCGATATGCTAAAAGAAAAACATGCACATATTGAGGTAGAAATAAACCAGGTAGCATGCTACCATTTCGAGCAAGACTGTTAGTATATCCGTGTATATCCCAAGCTCCCATTAAGTAATATACAATCCAGTATGATACAATAATGGCCTCTAGGGCATATATCACTAACATGACGTTGACAAGGTCAACAAATCATAAGTCTCTAGTCAAGTTCAACCCGTCATTTCGTGATTAATTTAGACCCACCCGCATGAGCTCTTGACAAGGTCAACAAGGCTATATGACTATCATAGCTAATCGCATCAATATGCAAGTAAGAAGACATCACTTAGGTACCATACACTACGCCTTGAAAAGTTCAACAAACGCAGCACGAATACTAAGTAATCTAATTTTTGAAATGACAGAAGGCTACGACTGGTTTTGAAGAAAACCGTTAACGTAATGAACTTGATATCACTGAAGGAATCGAGTGGTTTCGAATTTATAGTTACGTAGACTTTTGCTTAAGTGCGGATTCCCTATGAAGGGATCAGGGCTCTTACCTCATCGAATGAGGTACGGGATATTCCTAACCGAATTCCTCGATGCAAAGAAAAATACTACAGCTATAAAATTATTTTAGAAAAAAAATTTGGTTCCTACAACGTGTTTTAGGTTTTTTTCCTTTGCATTAATCTGAATTAATACAATCCCATCATATAGATAATCACATTATCTAGCATCTTTTCATACAATCACAGAAAATGCATGGAAATAAAAAATAGAATGCTATATATTCCATCCGCATTCTCCACGGGATCTCGGGTCTTCACCGTAAGATTACTTAACTTACGGCAGAGCGGAGGCAGGGCTAGCGCTGATGCAAAAGCATATATATATATATATATATCATCGCATGCAGATTATCAACATTACAGGAAAGCGATAAATATCATCACAAGCAGGTAATCATATTACAGGCATGTAATGAACATCACATAAATGGAATGGTCGGATTTCCTAGGAATCCCGCATTTCGTTTGAGCCACAAACGAAACATGGCATTCCCCAGTCGTGTGAATAACCCAAACGTAGCCAACCGAAGACCTCTAAGAGTGTGGCAAGCCACCCGCCAATCCTTAAAACATGCAGCCCAACATCATCACATGAGGGGGCTGCCCGGCACTTTCTAGAATCCGGTGACCTGAGCACTCCTCCGCGGGTCTATCCTAACCTTCTACAAGCGTAGCGAACCACCCGCCAATCCTAGAATGAGGTGACCCATGTATCAACTCCTTAATATGGTCACCCGCTGCATTATAGAATCCGGCAGCTCGAGCGCTTCATCGTGGGTCATATCTTATAACCTGTATTATACAACGACAACTACAATCGCATCCTGATCGTGTTCCAACAAATAATAATACAACCACAACAACGACGGTCACAAGTCGGCCGCTCGTCCCGAATAATAGAATATTCATTAGGTGAATACATGATTAAAAAAGAATACAATCGAGCATTACAAACAATTCACACACGCGAGGTTATTTATTGCGACAATCTGAACCAAACCAAACATACATCCATATATCAACATATATCCATATAAGCTATCAAACCAACTCGATCGGACACTTCATCGAGTTAATTTGAATCCACGACAAACTAATTTAAAACCTACATCGGCGCAAAGTTGAAATTCCAAAAACGAATTTCAAACTCACCCGGCAGTCCAAAAAACCACTCATTTCTTAAAATTTTGAATTTCGAAAGACCCGACAAGTGCCCGAGACCTCGGGCAACTTCGGGCATGACCTAGGGGGTCCCTAGGGGCTGTAGGTGGGCCCCTCAACTGTTGGAGATAGTGCCCTCATAGTCAATTATTGGATCACAGGCACGTGATTGCAATGATTGAGGGGAGGACCTGTCCCAGTAGTACAGTCTTACTCGAGATGATAGTATGCTATCTGTTTTATCTCTATCATCGTGTACTGCTTTAGGTGACCTTACGAGTCGCTATTACACGTTGATAGAGCCCCAAGGATTCTTGCTTGACTACCAGCAGTATGAGGGCGATCATATACGTGAGAGCTGGAGTGTATAAGCACATCCTTAAAAGGTCCCTAGTCGTGGGAGTTTCGAGACAGGGCGTATGATGGGTATCTTCCCGGACATGGTGGAAAATTTCTGGAGATTTTCATGGATGACTTCTCCATCTTCGGCGATTCCTTCAACGAGTGTTTGCTGCATCTTGACGCTGTCCTTACCCGATGTAAGGACAAGAATCTCACTTTGAATTGGGAGAAATGCCACTTCATGGTGCGCGAAGGTATTGTCTTAGGACATATCATCTCGCAAAATGGCATAGAGGTTGACAAAGCAAAGATTGAGGTCATTTCCAATCTGCCTCCTCCCCGATGCTTCAGAGATATCCGAGCCTTCCTTGGCCATGCCGGTTTCTATAGACGGTTCATCAAGGACTTTAGCAAGATTGCTAGGTCCTTGACTCTTTTGCTGGCCAAGGACACGCCATTCGACTTCAACTCGAGCTGTGTGACTGCATTCGAGTCACTGAAATGCTCACTCACTTGTGCTCCCGTTCTTTCTTCACCTGACTGGACGCACCCATTCGAGATTATGTGCGATGCATCCGACTTTATCATCGGTGCTGTCCTTGGACAGCACATCAACAAGATGCCGCACGTAATCTATTACGCGAGCCGAACCCTGAACGACGCCGAACTCAATTATACAACAACTGAGAAGGAATTCTTGGCTGTTGTATTTGCTTTAGAAAAGTTCAGGCCCTACCTCATCGGCTCTCCAGTCATTGTCTACACTGACCATTCTGCTCTGCGCCATCTTTTTGCGAAAAAAGATGCAAAATCTTGGTTAATACGTTGGATCCTCTTGCTTCAAGAGTTTGACCTTGTCATTAAGGACAAAAGAGGATGTGAAAACGTGGTTGCCGACCATCTCTCACGACTTCCTTCTTCACCTTCGCTTCCAATTCCAATCAACGACGTTTTCCCGGATGAACAGCTCTTGACAGTATCGTGTGAACCCTGGTTCGCAGATATTGTGAACTATTTGGCCACAGGATTACTACCGACCGAATGGTCAAGTCAGGACAGACTTCGCTTCTTATCCTAAGTAAAACACTTTTACTGGGACGAACCCTACTTGTTCAAGTACTGTCCCGACCAGATTATTCGTCGGTGTGTCCCTGATGAGGAATTCAAGAGTGTGCTGTCATTTTGCCACGATCAAGCGTGTGGCGGGCATTTTGGGCCCAGAAAGACAGCTGAGAAGATCTTGCAATGTGGTTTTTACTGGCCACAACTTTTCAAAGACGCTCATGACTATTGCAAGACTTGCTCCCGGTGCCAACACATGGGGTGGATATCCCGGAGGAACGAGATGCCGCTCCAACCGATCTTGGTTGTGGAGATTTTCGATGTTTGGGGGATAGACTTCATGGGGCCGTTTCCCAGCTCTTTTGGGAACTTGTACATCCTTCTAGCTGTTGATTACGTCTCTAAATGGGTCGAGGCTGTGCCCAGCCGGACTAACGACAACAAGGTTGTCGTTAGGTTCCTTAAAGAAAACATTTTCTCCCGGTTTGGGCACCCTCGTGCGATCATTTGCGACAATGGAATTCATTTCTGCAATAAGACTTTCGAGGCCTTGATGCGGAAATACTCCATTAATCATAAGCTCTCTACGCCCTACCACCCCCAAACCTGCGGGCAGGCCGAAGTTTCAGATCGGCAAATCAAGCAGATACTGGAGAAGAAGGTTTCCAAGAACCGTAAGGATTGGTCGCTGAAACTCACTGATGCCCTTTGGGCTTTTCGAACCGCTTATAAGACCGACCTTGGCATGTCTCCCTATCGGCTTGTGTACGGAAAAGCCTGCCACCTTCCTGTCGAAATAGAGCATCGCGCATTTTGGGCGATAAAGGAGCTGAATCTGTCTCTCGAGGATGCGGGCAGCCATCGGAAGCTGCAGTTGAACGAACTGAACGAGCTTAGGGATGAGGCATACGATAACGCGGTTGTCGTTAAGAACCGAACGAAGGTGTTTCACGATAAACACCTTTTGCGCAAAACCTTCGTACCTGGTTAGCAGGTACTGCTTTACGACATCCGACTTCACTTCCATCCAGGAAAGCTCAGATCTCGCTGGAAAGGGCCGTATTTTTTGCGGAATGTGTATCCGCAGGGCGCTGTGGATTTGGAAAATCCAAAGGACGGTTCAATTTTCAAAGTGAACGGACACCGATGCAAACCGTACCTTAGCGCCGAACCAACAGAGGAGCTCCTGTTCCTACAGGAGCCGGTTTACCCTGAATGATCTTCCTCTGCCTACCTCCAAACTTCGGTTATCCAGCCAAGAACAGTGGACACTGTTCCAAATAAGTTTGGGGGTATGGACAAACCATTTTGTATATATTTGTGTATATTCTTTTTTCTTTAAAAACAAAAACAAATAAAAATTTGTGTATCGCTAACCGACAATTTTGACCCTTCAAATGATCTCTTCATGCAATGACAGTGAGGACACTGTCCAGTTTAGGTTTGGGGGTACGCTCGGTACACATTTCTTACCTTCGCATTCATATGTATATTTTGCATCTGCATATTAAATCCATAAAATCCATAAAAATCTGAAAATTTTCTAAAAATATAAAAACTTTTTTGTCAAGTTAGCTTGTGGAAGAACTCTGATTCAACATTCGACGGTTTTTGTTTGAAAAAATAGGAATAACTAAATCTTATGTTTGGATTTTGAAAACCTGAAAGATAACTCTCCTTTGAAGTTAACTATAGCTGATATACGTCTTTACATCACACTACACGTGTCGTGAATTTTGGGAATTAGATGACAAGTCTTTCATGTTTAAACTTTTAAACAGATAAATGATTTTCTGAGGATCAAATAGGTTTGTTCTGAAATAAGTAATGTCAAGAATAGTTTATGAAGTAAAGCGAATATGAAGGTATGTTATTGATGCCGTAATTGGAGCTAAGTCTGAAAAATAACCCATCTGAGACTTGATTGGAATGATTACACACCAAACCCACTAAACACGTCTTTTATCCAAAAAAATAATTGAACTGCCGGTTATATCTCCGTTCGTATTAAATCATCTGATTTTCACGCCAAACTGTCTTTTGTTTTTGGACCTAGGTAACTTGAGTAATTAAGTCCGCTGGGGTGTTTCTACACCTAATGTCCTAAAATCAACTGGTTTGGGTGCATTGGCCCAAAGCTCGCTAAGAAGCCTAGAAAGTCCAGATTAAAACAAAGTCAAGCAAGTGTTCTCTCCGAAATAAAATTCCTAACGGTTCTTTGTGTGAGAATAATCTTGATAAAAGACAGGCTTTTATAAAAATTTTAACGGAGATATGAAGGTTTTATTCTATGATAAAGACTATTGCACGTTCACAGAGGTGTGTATGAAATGAAAACAAGAAAAAGGTGGAGTGAAAAATACGACTTAGTTTCCTATTAAGGAAGATTGAAATTCTGAAGTTGAAACCTTACTGGAAAACGAAACTTGAAAAATACTTAACTCTTTATAAAACTTATGTGATCCTTTTAAAATTGTTATCTGGGCTTTATTGTGCGACATGATGACTTTAATCGATCCTTCTGGAACTTAACGACACTATTTGCACTGCACGTAAAGACATATAAAATCTGTAGTTAAATAAGAAGCGAGGTGTGAAAAATAAAGGTTCGATAGTCTAGACTTAGGATTATAGAATTGTTATTTTCTGAAACAAAACTTTAGGGTTTGAATCTTAGTTATTTTACAAAACCAACTTGACCGGATTTTGTGGGTAGTATCCGCTGAAAACCCTCAGGAAACAACACTTCTCCTACTAGGGACACCTAGAGGTTTAACGGCTTGTTGCACATGCTCAGTGCAATCGCGTTCCCTGCGAAAGTGAGGTTAGGAAATTTTTTGTGAATAAATGGGCTTTGCTCGGGACGAGCGAATGATAAGTTTGGGGGTATTTGTTCATATCAGATTTTTGCATTTTCATACCGTCCAATTTTTATCACATTGCATATCGGTAGATACTCTTGAGCCGTGTTTTCTAGTCAATTGCAGGATACAGGTTCTCGGTTCTAAAACGGTGAAATTCATGGAAAACACGACAAAATCCGGGTTCCTGCCAACCACAGATAAAACACGGTCTCCGCTCTTCATCTGTATGTTGCCAGATACCAGTTTAGGAAGACAAAATATCAAATCAATGTCGTTTTCAGGCACAAGGCTCAATGGCAGCACAAGATCCAAGAAAATCTACGCGGAGCTCGAGGCAATCATGCCAAATCTTGACAAAAACTCCACCTTTCCCTCAACAGAAATTCTGGAAAATTCGTGAAGAAATTTCCAGAAAATACATATACCAGAATAAAGGGGACAGAGAACCAGGGAACCACAGAATTTTGGAGGGCCCAACTCAACCAGAAGGCCGCGGATCCGCGGCTAAAGGGGGGTCTAGGCCGCGGATCCGTGGCCGTCTAGGCGCCGCATCTGCAGAGTTTTTGAGGGTATTTTGGTCTTTTTGTTTGGGTTCTGGTGGTTGCCCTAGGTTTTCATTTTTTGGCCTATAAATAGCCCAGAACTTTGTGAAGGAAAGGGTCCATAATCTTGTATTTTCATTTTGCTAAGTTTAGTTGTGTTTCTTCTTCCTCTTCTCACCTCTTCTCCATTGAAACTTGTAGTGAGCTTGTGAGTGAAGAGTGATGAATAAAGAAGAACCGTTTATTATCATGCTTGTCTCATTATCTTGTTAATTGTTGTAGTTTTAATTCGTTAAGTAGTTGTTGTTATTTTCTTGTTGTTTCTTTCTTCTCTCTTTTTCTTTATCCTTAATACGACAATGATGCTTACGCTCGATCCTCGCCAAGGTGAGGTCGCAAATAGCTAGTCGTATTCTTCTAATCTCCTTTTTTCTATCTTCCTCTTTTGTTTTGTTTTATTTTCCCGTAGCATGATGTGTGAGTAGTTCATACTTGTTAGGGTAGGATAAGGGAAGTTTGAGAGAAGGAAATCTCTCTCACTCTTTCCTTGCCCAACAGCTTAATTCGACTCCCGTTAATTGAACCACAATCCGCTCCTTACGGCACCCTATCCTACATGATAGCGGTGATTCCGTAGTGAGACCGGTTGTGGTTGAATTAACCGGAGGTTATGGCTAAGAGCCAAGAACGGACGGACAAGCACCAAAAGGAAGGACTTATGCGTTGGAAAGCCTAGCTTATACTCGCAAGTTCCTTACTAGTCGTGCTAATCCCCGTTGTTGCCGATTACCGTAACACCGATATTAAGAGGGGCAACGAAAGATGAGGAGACTCCTAACTCAAACTAACCTAATCCTAACCCTAACAAGCTCTCTTTAAATATCAAATCAACACTTAGATAATCACAACAAAATCTGAACTCTCGGACTTAACTCGTTAAAACACATTGAAAAAGACTCCCATCTCCCTGCGGACGACCGGTACGCAACCGGCTAGCTACAAGCGAAACCGTCTTGATTGCGGTATTTAAAACTAAAACTTGTGTTGGAGATAGTGCCCTCATAGTCAATTATTGGATCGCAGGTACGTGATTGCAATGATTGCGGAGGACCTATCCCGGAAGGACAGTCTTACTCAAGATGATAGTATGCTATCTGGTTTGCCTTTATCAGTCGTGTACATGTTCAGGTGACTGATTACATGTTACACTTTGATAGAGCCCTTAGGATCTTGCTTTACTACCAACAGTATGATGGCGATCATATACATGAGAGTTGGGTAGTTTATATGCATATCCTTAATTGTGGTCCCTAGTCGTGGGAGTTTCGAGACAGGGCATCGATACTCCGGAGTAGACTAGTGTGTACAGTCGAGACCCCGACGAGGGGCGGTGGCCGGTCTCACAAGCCACTGGTGTCAGTTGGATCACCTAAGATGTATACAGGTGCTCATTGGGTTATGAGTACACCGGACAGGACTCGCCGGGAATCTGCTAGTTAGTATTATATCTACCGTCAGATAGCAGTTCCCTGGTGACATGTGTACAGGTTAGTTCATCGACCTGAGGTCATCATTTGTCTCGTGTGAGTTCCCACTGTGCTTTGATTTCTACCCTATCACGGCTCAAAGGAGTCGTGCAAACAGGTAGCTTTTGGGTACAGTCCCGAGCCATATGGAGGCACGTGAGCGGATCGGCAAGGGATTCGTCTCTCCCGGTATTGGGGGCGAGGTCGTGCTGTGTCTAGGAGAGCCATTACACAAATCCATGGCCATGGTAGGAGATTTACTGGTAGGTACTCCAGTAGTATCTCAGGGTGTATTGAGGCTTCACTCCGACACGACTTATACTGCTATTGGGGGTCTGACGTTACTAGCCCCCTAGGCAGATATGCGATACTCATTGACGAACGGACCGGACTGTATATACATTGTCACTGTTAGGCTCAGTAGGGTTTCTGGATGAGTTCGCTCATTGGCCTCCCTTGAGTGTGCTCATCGGCCTCCCTTGAGGTCAGTCCGTGGGCAGCCGTTACGCATTGCTAGTGCCGCTGACGGTTTGTGGTTAAACCCACTGCCAGGGTACTGACGAGTCATTAGAGTTCCCCACAGACAGTTTCCCAAGTTCGGGCGAAACGTTGTAGAGGCCGTATGGTTTTATGGCAGGGTTCGGAAAATGCACGTGCGTTTACGCACGTGTTATTTTTCGGGCAGATAATACTGGTCGGCTTTGGTTTAAGCCGGATCCGAGTATTATATTGAGTAGGTATAATATCTTTGTCTCAGTTGCATTTGTATTCGGTCGTAATACAAATACGGGTATATTTATACAGTTTCGGGGTTATCCTGAAAGTTGTTTCAGGATCACTTTTGGAAGTTGCCAGTTTCCAGTTTTCTATCAGCCGTCTTTTAACATTCGGTTAAAGACGGATTTATCTTTTCTTGAGATGAGTGTGGATTCTTCTAGAAGTTTCTAGATGAGGTGACTAGGATTAATTGGTGTTGGATTTTCATTGGTTGCTTTAATGGTTCAATTAATGCATAATGACTCATGCTTTGTTATTAAAGCTTTTTGTTTTCCTTAAGATATTTTCTTCATGATAAGCTTTATGCTTAAGGTCACCCCCCTCTCCTACGGTCACCTCCCTCTTGCTATATATGGCCGGCCCTCTCTCTCTCCTCATTCTCTCTCTCACTTGAGTTTTCATTTGCTAGAAAAGATTATGATAGGTTTTATCGGTGTATGGAATTTCACAGTCCATTTCATTCCATCACCCGATTCCTTCGGCAACTTCATTAACCGATCGTCCACGGATTTGGACGAAGTGAGACAAAGTCATCTACTCATTCTCTACAACAATCTTGGTCGTCTCTTTTAGCAAACTTGACGATCGAGTTGCCTCGAGTCAGAGGCGGGAGCCCGTTTAAAGAATTGGTGATGTGGTGCCACCTCGACGAGGATATCGGAGATCGACGAGATCGAAGCAGCCGCAACGGAGCGTGGGATGATGTTTGAAGAACGAAGGACTCGGATCGTTCGGTATAACCTTTCTACACTCTTTGCAGTTTGTTAGTTTAGCAATAATGGCAGATCCGGGTTAAAGTATACGATAGCGCTAGTTTAAAAGTTTTTGTTCCGCATTTGGCGTCTGTAGACTGCCGGGGCGCTAGCGTAGACTTACAATGGTATCAGAGCCTCACCATTTTGCTATACTAACTTATGCTAACGTGTTTAAAACATCGATCCGACCGGAAATCGAAAATTGCAAAATCCATGCCCGACAGTTTCTGTTGATTTTAAATGGTCTCAAAAATTAATTCTGTATGTCTTAAAAATCTGTGCAGGCTTTTCTAAGAACCACGACGAAATTTGGGCACGTGTCTCCACCAAAGCGCCGCGGAAACGCGGCCAAACCCATGGTTTGGCCGCGCAACCGCGGCCACGTGGTGAGCTCGTGCTCCCAAATTTTGTCAGTAGGTTCTCTGTTGGATTTTGTGATTTTTGGTATATATCTTTTTGGCCCAGGTTTTGTTACTGTTCACCAGTAAGCAGTGGGGCCCACTTTTTGATATTTGGTCTTTGGTCGATCGAAATTTAAACACGTTAGTTTACAGTGCTTACATTATATCTCCGACCGGGAATGTCATTTGATCGGTAAACCGCGTCTGATTGCTATAGTTCTTTTAGACGGGTTTGCGAACGTGACATTCGCGTTGATGTTCTGTGTTGTGCTGTGATGTTGCGGATTTGTCGTGGTGGATAGCAGTGTGCAATGGTAGTACAGTTTGTGTTTATTTGTACATTTGATATTGCGGGGCGAGCGTCCAACTTGTGGACTGCCGTCACTGCCTGTTGTATAATATTCTTTTTGGGGCACGACCAGGTTGCGGTCGATGTACCTATTGTACTATTTTTCATTACTGTACTAGGTTTTACCCCAAGACGGAGTGCACGGATAGCCGGGTTCTGAGAAGCAACGGGTCCGCATCTCATGGCTTTGAGAGGCAGAGGGGTCCCACTCGAGAATTGGCAGACTATTCGCCGCACTCGTAGGGGGTACAGGTTGACCCAAGGAGGGGTGCCCAAGATTACCGGATTCCGTGGAGTGATGGGTGGTCCATTCACTATGTTATAGGGGGCTGCCTCGCTTCAGGTTTTGGCGGGTAACTTGCCGCACCCGTAGGGGTCTAGGTTTCATTGCACAGGCTATCCACACGACAGGGGAACGTCGGGTTTCAGCAGCGGCTCTGTGAAACCCGGGGATCCCAGATTATCTGTATTGTTCTGTGATGCTTATTACTTTTCTGTAATGTTGCATACTATCACGCCTGGAGCGATTATTGTATATTGGTTTATATACTATTAGATGTTGTATATGTTTAACACCCGCGCTAGTCCAGTCCCCGCTCTGTCGTTAGTAAAGTAACCTAACGGGTGATGACGGGACCCAGTGACGAATGCGGATGGCATATACGTACATTTTATTTTCGTTCTTTTCTGGTGTGATTAAGTGATGGGACTGTGTTGATTCTGATCAACGCAAAGTAAAAACAAACCTGTATACTGTTGTTGGAACAATTTAAAAAGTGTTATTGCAAAGACGTTTTCTTTTGTTATGCATAGCGGTATTCAGTGGAATATCCAGCACCTCATTCGACGAGGCAAGGGCCGATATCCCTTCACCGGGACCGACCCCTTGTACAGAAGTTTGCGTCAGGGTAATAACTTCACTATAGTCGATTACAAGTTGCTTTGCATAGCGGTATTCAGTGGAATATCCTGCACCTCATTCCACGAGGAAAGAGCCGAGATCCCTTTACCGGGAGTGACCTCTTTAGCAAAAGGTTTTCGCCACTATATTTTAAAAAGCTATCAGGTTCCTTCAGCGATATCAAGTTCACTACGCTAAAGGTTTTTCGCCAAAAACCAGCCGTAGCCCTCCGTCGTTTCTTATGGATGGTCAGTAGTATTCAAGCTATGTTTGTTGGCATACGTCAAGGCATAGTGTTTGGTAGCTGCTGGGTATTCATTTGTTGCATAGATAGATGAGTTGGTTTGGGACAGTCGTATTACCTTGTTGGCATACGTCAAGGGTATGTACGGGTGGGTTCAAATTAACAAGATAATGACGGGCAGAACTTGACATGTGACTTATGATTTGTTGACATACGCCAAGGTCATAAGAGCATGGGGCATAAATCATATCGGGAGTTTCTAAAGAAACTGAAACTTGCCAAGTATGCGCATACCATCTGGAGTATGAGTAACGTGGATGCATTCCATCACGTTATCATGCAATGAGAGTTGGATCCCGATTCCCACTGATGAGTTGGTTTACTCTTCGGGTGATCCCGATTGATTCTTCTTTAGGTTTGGAGGAGAATTTGACAGGACAGTGGGAGGTTTCCGGATTAGATAAAGTGATGACCATTCTGATCTAGGTTAGAGTGCACGCAGAGTGTTTCTTTTCTCTCTCTCTCTTTGGCAGCGACCTTTGACCGACCCTAGACTATGACTCAGTGACCAAGTTGACCGAACCTTCTTAAAATACTGGCTTTTGGATTGTCTGAGTTGCATAAGTCATTGCCACTCCTTCTTTTACCCTTTGCATTTCTCAGAACACCCGTATTACTACGGATATCCACTTCAATTGGATAGATCCATCGTATGGTTATATACGAACTCGAAGGGACTTCTTCGGGGATGGATCCAGGTTCAGGAGAAATAGAATTGGTTTATTCAATTGTCTTTTATTATCACCTTCTCTCAGGTTGCGAGAGCTCCTTGGTTTAGGAGAGTACACCTATTACGCCTATTGGATAGTTTTATTCCAAACCATAGACTGGTGCCGAAAGGTAGGGAATGAAGAAAACCAATTAGCCTAAGTAGGGTGTGCAGAAGGTAATATGTAAAGACAAAATAAAGGGATTAGAAAGAGGGCAAAGTAAATTGCGACTGATATCATTCACGACCAAAACCGCGTACTTCATCGCCACTCCTATTTCACCTTTAAAAAGAATAAGGTATTATTCAGTTGTCTTTTATCATCACCTTCTCTCTGTTGCGAGTACTCCTTGGTTTAGGAGGGTACACCTATTATGCTTACTGGATAGTCTTCTTCCAAACCATAGGCTGGTGCCGAACGGTAGGGAAGGTAGAAAACCATTTAGCCTAACGATGGTGTACAGAAGGTAACGACTAAAGATAAATAAAGGGATTTGGAGAGATGGCAATAAAATATACGGTTGAAGTCATGAATTGGATTATGGAAGAGGCATTGCTATGAATACCAGGATACCCCTACGAAACATTTTCATGTTTCAGTGCATTGTTAAAGGAAAAACTGTTTTCCCGATTAGACACTTACTCCAATGGTATGTATTTACCAGGTTTCATTCTCATATCTGTATGGTTTTACAGATGATGAGTGGGAGTAAGATATTGGGAATCAGGTGATCATCCTCATTATATCGGAATTCGTTGTAATTGGTGATAGTTGAGGAAATCGCCAGGGTACAGTTTTCCACCTACAACGCACAGGTTTTGAGTTGTTCAACTCAGCGGACTTATACAGAGTATTGTATGTTGTCCAAGTGTCCTTCAGGACAAAGGGGTAGGTCCTCGTGCTTTGTTCTGTTTACTTATAACTTCTCTAGTTTTTAGACAAGTGTTTCGTAGAAATACATGGTCTAAGTTTTGAGAAGTTGTGGGTATAAGAATAAAGTAGAGAACCAGGTATCACAAGTATCGGGATTCTTCAAAGAGATCGAAGATGTAGATTCTTGTGATTGGTATTCAGATGATAGTGATGGTTTTGAGAAACGTGTTTCTCTTTCAGGTTACTCATAATTGGATGGATTCCTATGTTGAGAAATGCTGATTAGCCTCTTTCCATTAAGTTGATATGCACTGGAGACAGCTGCATGATTAGAATCTGGTTCCAATTAAATAAGTGCCAAAGTTTCTGTATTGGATATAGAATGGATCGTACCTTAAAAGATATTAAGGTACGGGGAGTTGTCCAGCTTATGCTTAAAACCAGACTCTGGATAACTCAGGGCACGTTTCTGTAGTGGCTGTTTGTGGGTTGACCCTGGCTATGACGAGGGTTGATATTCTACCATTTGGAAGATCAATAGTGATATTGTTCTTGACTCGCCACAGTTTTAGTAAAAATGGATCTTTTTCAGAAAACAGTAGTGGGAGTATGGTAGAACTGGAAGTGATTCCAGAACCGCGAACGATTACGGAAAATTTAATAGGACCTATATATTCAATCAGGTTTGACATTCCAATAGCCACTCCGCAGATTTGGTAGCTAACCTCAGACACCCGAGAGGTACTTCGGTAGCCTCAGAGACGGTGACAGGGAGGTTCTTATCTACCCAGACTTGACACTACTGTTGTTCCAGGTTATGAGACCCGGTAGGAGGGTTGTCGTAGTCAGTGGGAGCAACGGAAGCATAGTGGGCAAGATGCTTACATCTATTTATAGACTTGAGCAGTTATAGCGGAGATAGATCATCTAATTTTGATGTGACAGTCATGGGTTTGACTTCAATCAGAAAAAGGGGATGGATCAGTTAAGAGGGTAGTAGGGTGTGATGTCATGGTATCTGGATGACATACACAAAGTAGGAAGTAAAATTCCTATACTACGATCGGTTGTACTGTGGTCGTCACACAGTTGTTTCTCCAGACAGGATATGGATATAATATTTGACATTTTGGTTTCTAGATCTATGGTTTTAGATCTGGATTTGGGTAGTTTCTCAATGTGGGTACTTTGACAGATATTCTAATGGTTTTTGGAATAGTTGACTCCTAGCATGGTGGTGTACCTGCAGGTGATGGAGTCACCCTCTCTAAAGGTGTCTTACAGGCTAAAGAGGAGAGGGATGTGCATGATTGGCAGATCACTTGCTTAGGCAATTGAGTCAATCATGAGATGTCAAGTACCACACCAAATGTTGGTTTTGCAATAGATGCAATAAGTTTGTATTAATCCAATCCTAGAGAAATATAAGGAAGCAGTTTTAGAACATAAGTACATGTTCTACGGATTAGATGACGGCAGCCTCCTTCGGGAGACGGTTATCATTCCAGGCTTCAAAGGTGACATGGTTGACAGAGTGATTGTCAGAGTTATAGTTTTTCCCTCTGACGAAGAGGGACAGTATTATGGACAGGTGGTCCAAGAGGATACTGTGGGTGGCATGGTGCCGGATACTGATAAGGTTCAGTGATCGATACAGTCTAAGATGTTTGGATTTGGAGTTCATTTATGAACCAGGTCCCATCAGATATCCAGATATATTCTAAGACAGGTATTACTCGATTCGGGAGATGGCTTTCTCCGCGAACTTGAGATTAAGAGAGATATAGGAAGAAACTTCTAGGCGGATCCACTCACTAAGGCTATTTCTCAAACACAATAGTTTCTCAAACGGGCTTTGTGAAACTGATTAGTAGAGGAGTTGGATGTTCGGTTTCACAAGGGCTGTGAGTAGTCGACATCGCAATATTAGCCTTGAGTGCAAGTGGGAGATTGTTGGAGAAAGTGCCCTCATAGTCAATTATTGGATCGCAGGTACGTGATTGCAATGATTGCGGAGGACCTATCCCGGAAGGACAGTCTTACTCAAGATGATAGTATGCTATCTGGTTTGCCTTTATCAGTCGTGTACATGTTCAGGTGACTGATTGCATGTTACACTTTGATAGAGCCCTTAGGATCTTGCTTTACTACCAACAGTATGATGGCGATCATATACGTGAGAGTTGGGTAGTTTATATGCATATCCTTAATTGTGGTCCCTAGTCGTGGGAGTTTCGAGACAGGGCATCGATACTCCGGAGTAGACTAGTGTGTACAGTCGAGACCCCGACGAGGGGCGGTGGCCGGTCTCACAAGCCACTGGTGTCAGTTGGATCACCTAAGATGTATACAGGTGCTCATTGGGTTATGAGTACACCGGACAGGACTCGCCGGGAATCTGCTAGTTAGTATTATATCTACCGTCAGATAGCAGTTCCCTGGTGACATGTGTACAGGTTAGTTCATCGACCTGAGGTCGTCATTTGTCTCGTGTGAGTTCCCACTGTACTTTGATTTCTACCCTACCACGGCTCAAAGGAGTCGTGCAAACAGGTAGCTTTTGGGTACAGTCCCGAGCCATATGGAGGCACGTGAGCAGATCGGCAGGGGATTCGTCTCTCCCGGTATTGGGGGCGAGGTCGTGCTGTGTCTAGGAGAGCCATTACACAAATCCATGGCCATGGTAGGAGATTTACTGGTAGGTACTCCAGTAGTATCTCAGGGTGTATTGAGGCTTCACTCCGACACGACATATACTGCTATTGGGGGTCTGACGTTACTAGCCCCCTAGGCAGATATGCGATACTCATTGATGAACGGACCGGACTGTATATAAATTGTCACTGTTAGGCTCAGTAGGGTTTCTGGATGAGTTCGCTCATCGGCCTCCCTTGAGTGTGCTCATCGGCCTCCCTTGAGGTCAGTCCGTGGGCAGCCGTTACGCATTGCTAGTGCCGCTGACGGTTTGTGGTTAAACCCACTGCCAGGGTACTGACGAGTCATTAGAGTTCCCCACAGACAGTTTACCAAGTTCGGGCGAAACGTTGTAGAGGCCGTATGGTTTTATGGCAGGGTTCGGAAAATGCACGTGCGTTTACGCACGTGTTATTTTTCGGGCAGATAATACTGGTCGGCTTTGGTTTAAGCCGGATCCGAGTATTATATTGAGTAGGTATAATATCTTTGTCTCAGTTGCATTTGTATTCGGTCGTAATACAAATACGGGTATATTTATACAGTTTCGGGGTTATCCTGAAAGTTGTTTCAGGATCACTTTTGGAAGTTGCCAGTTTCCAGTTTTCTATCAGCCGTCTTTTAACATTCGGTTAAAGACGGATTTATCTTTTCTTGAGATGAGTGTGGATTCTTCTAGAAGTTTCTAGATGAGGTGACTAGGATTAATTGGTGTTGGATTTTCATTGGTTGCTTTAATGGTTCAATTAATGCATAATGACTCATGCTTTGTTATTAAAGCTTTTTGTTTTCCTTAAGATATTTTCTTCATGATAAGCTTTATGCTTAAGGTCACCCCCCTCTCCTACGGTCACCTCCCTCTTGCTATATATGGCCGGCCCTCTCTCTCTCCTCATTCTCTCTCTCACTTGAGTTTTCATTTGCTAGAAAAGATTATGATAGGTTTTATCGGTGTATGGAATTTCACAGTCCATTTCATTCCATCACCCGATTCCTTCGGCAACTTCATTAACCGATCGTCCACGGATTTGGACGAAGTGAGACAAAGTCATCTACTCATTCTCTACAACAATCTTGGTCGTCTCTTTTAGCAAACTTGACGATCGAGTTGCCTCGAGTCAGAGGCGGGAGCCCGTTTAAAGAATTGGTGATGTGGTGCCACCTCGACGAGGATATCGGAGATCGACAAGATCGAAGCAGCTGCAACGGAGCGTGGGATGATGGTTGAAGAACGAAGGACTCGGATCGTTCGGTATAACCTTTCTACACTCTTTACAGTTTGTTAGTTTAGCAATAATGGCAGATCCGGGTTAAAGTATACGATAGCGCTAGTTTAAAAGTTTTTGTTCCGCATTTGGCGTCTGTAGACTGCCGGGGCGCTAGCGTAGACTTACAACTTGAACACGCACAACCTCTGACAATCAAATGGCGCCGTTGCCGGGGAGACGGTAGTTTATTTCCTTGTGTAGTTTCGGGTTAACTTGCGAATATAACCAAAAAAAACAAAACAAAAAATATACATTGTAAAAAAAAAACCATCTTGTTGTTTTTTTTTGATTAGCTTTTGTGCAAGTGTGCAGGAAAATACGAAGCTCAAGATCGACGCCAAAGACGTCGGATAATACGGAGTTCAAGTACAGTGCCAAAGACGTGGGAAGATAGATCCACATTTCGCGACTACACCGCGGCGGATCAAAACGGAACAAACGGTCTACTGTCAAGATTTGGAGCAGGTACAGTGAGGAAGTAAAAATTCAGTACATCCAGACAAGAAGAGGAGACCCAGAACAGCACCTGCACCAAAATTGAAGGCCCATCTCACTGTTCCTGCGGCGGAACCGCGGCAATAGAGGGATTAGGCCGCGGATCCGCGGCCACTTGGTGCCTTTGGTCTGTCAACTTCTCTCTGTAAGTCTCTCTCCTCTCTCCCACTCCTCTGGACTCCACTGAATTGTGTTTTCTGCAACCTTCTTTGCGCAAATTCTTCTCCCCCTTCCAATAAACTGTTCTTGTGCAGGATTCTTTGCGCCGCAATAAAAATAAAATTGTTTGCAGTTGATTTGTTACTGCTTTGCATTTCTTTAATACGGACTTAAGGGGCTTGAAACCAATCCAGATTGGGTGGGGATTTCATCACCCTTCCCAGGACCCCAAAAATCACAAAAGCATATGCATTGTCCATTGTAAATTAAAAAATACTAGACTTCAGCCCTAAGGACTTCGTGCTCATTAGGAGAAGATAAACCGTGTTTAGAACCTCGCTTAACGGTATATTGTTTACGGGGTGTCTAGGAAAGTGTTAAAGGTGCAACCGCCGAAAGAGAAAGGGTTATTTAATTAAGGAACTTCGCGAAAGCGTTGGACAACCTCCCCTTATCTCTGCACTTACCTGGCCTCGTGATCAGTGTATTTTTAAGCCCGTTTCTCAACACTGTTTAACTTCGACAATCAAGTTCAGGAGCAGGTCTAGTAGACCTAGGTTACCCTAGATCTAGGTGTGATTGTGCATATCTTGTTTGTGATTGCTTAAGCCGTATATCCGTACATATTTCTGTAAAAATCTTTCAAAAAAAAAAAGAAAAAAACCAAAAACTTTTATAAAAACTTGCCCTTTGTCGCCAAATCCATTTTTCACCCACCACCCATCGCCTTTCTCCATTGACGTTTTCTTACCCTCACCTTCTCCGCTTTGACTATACTAAACTCGTTTAGTGTATGTCCGCTTGGACTCGGGACACTAGCGCCCGTCTAGTCCGCGTTACGTTAGTCGCTACCGACTACGCGATCGACTCAGACGTCGATACTCCGTCCACTCCTCTTTCACCCCTTCCTTTGCCGGCCAACTCCGACATTGACCGGAATTCTGTTCATACATCTTCACCTTCACCTTCACCAACCACTTCTTCCGCGATGTCGGGATTTAATCCGAACATCTCTTTGACTACCCCTGGATTGGCTCCACCTCCTACGGAGACCAATCTCCCACCACCTCCGCCTGTTGTAGCGCCGCAGCGAATCGCGCTCCAAGATCGTTTCTACCCCACCCGTTCTGCACTTCCCACCTGCCTTTCTCTTCCTCCGGCCAATGGGGACAACTTTGAAATTAAGCCCCACTTCATCAACATGCTTCTATGTTTTCATGGGCTTGAATCTGAAGATGCCTATATCTTCATCAATAAATTTCAAAACGTCTGTGCCATGATGAAAACCACCCAGCTGTCGGACGATGCTATACGTCTACGGGTCATTCCGTTCACCTTGTGCGATCTTGCTGAAAAATGGCTGTATAGCACCGCCTCCCACTCAATCACCAGCTGGGACGAGTTTGTTAAAGCGTTTCTAAAAAAATTCTATCCGAATCATAAGACCGCAAGGATTCGAAATGAAATCAACCAATTCTCTCAGCTTCCTTCTGAACCCTTCTGGAAGTGCTTTGACCGGTACAAAGACCTTCTTGTTCAGTGTCCTCACCACGGTATAGAGAAATGGCAGCTCTGCCAAACCTTATACGAGGGCCTGAACCCAGCAACGAAGCAGTTGTTGGAAACCATCTGTCAGGGCCACTTCCAATCGAAATCTGACGAGGAAGCGTGGCAGTTCTTTGACGACCTTGAGGAGCAAACGCTACAGTGGGAGAGCACCAGACCGACTTCTTCTTCTTCTACCTCCACTTCTACCGGTCAGTCTAGGGTAGGAATCCACCAACTTGATGTCTCTATTGCGATGAAAGCTGAAATGGCTGCAATAACAAGAAAGCTTGAAGCGATAGAGAGCAAATTTTCTGCTCCTGCCCCCACCCCTGTTCTCCCCCTTCGTACCATTTGCGCTTGTTGTTCCGATCCTTCCCACTTGACCGAAGAGTGTCCTTACAATCCACCCTCGCAAGGACAGGATCAGGTTAATGCTGCCTTCCAGCAAAGACCGAGGAATGATCCATACTCTTCCACCTACAATCCCGGTTGGAGGAACCACCCCAATTTCGCCTGGAATCAGAATCAGAATCAATTCCAGGGCAACAATTTCCAAAGGGCCCCTCCGCCGCAACAACAAGCGCAACAACAAACTCAACATCCATATCAGCAGCCCTTCCAACCCCAACCTTTCCAAAATCAGACGAACAACTTTACACCCAACAATTCTTTTCCACCAAACAACTTTGTTCCGTCAAACAACGATAAGGTTTCCTCGCTTGAACGAAGTCTGGAGGCGTTTGTTAAACAATCGACTCAATCCACCGCCAACATCCAGTCTTCCATTCAATCCTTAGTGCAACACACTGCCGCACACGGGCAAAGCATCAAGACCATCGAGGCCCAGATTGCACAGCTGAACGCGGCCTTAAGCGAGCGAGAGAAGGGGAAGCTCCCGTCCCAGCCACTCCCAAATCCCGGTCACCCACATAATGCACATGTTGCTCTTGAACAACAGAACCATAATGTGAGTGCCGTAACCACACTGAGATCGGGAAGGATGCTGCAAAACAACATTGGCAAACGAATCAACGATGACACCCCGGCCGCCGTTTCTTCTTCTGCTTCTTCTTCTTCTTCTTCTTCTTCTTCTTCGTCTTCTGAGCCTATTCTCCGTTCTTCACAAGTCTCTCCTTCCTCTTCTTCTGCTCTGAACGGACCCACTTCTCACTCCACGAAAACACCTATTCTGGGATCCGTTCCAACTCCACAATCTCCTCCTCCAGCATTAGACTGAACCAATTTTCAAAATGTTCCATTTCCAAACCAGTTGAGGTCTAACAAACAAAATCCACAAATGGAGAAGATTTTGGAGTTATTCAAGCAAGTTAACATTAACATTCCCCTTTTAGATGCTGTCCAACAAGTCCCGTCTTACGCGAAAATCTTAAAAGACTTGTGCACGAAAAAGAGGAAGTCTCAGATACCCAAGAAAGTTTTCTTGGCTAGTGCTATGAGTGATGCCCTTATCCAATCTTTACCACAAAAACGGAAGGACCCTGGCTGTCCTACGATTTTAATTACCATTGGGGATAAGAACATCAACCGCGCACTATTAGATCTTGGTGCCAGTGTTAACTTGCTTCCGTATTCAGTATACGAGCAATTAGGCGTCGGAGAGCTGAAACCCACGCACTGCACTCTCCAAATGGCCGACCGATCAATCACCCATCCTAGGGGTGAGCTAGAGGATGTGTTGATAAAAGTCGGGGACTTCATATTCCCCGTGGACTTCATTGTATTAGATACACAGCCTGTAGCTAACCCCCGGAATCAAATTCCGGTGATACTCGGTCGCCCATTTCTCGCAACCTCAAATGCTGTGATCAATTGTCGCAATGGTTCGATGAACCTCTCTTTTGGAAATATGACGATTGAACTCAACATTTTTAGGTTGGGGAATCAACCCGCCGAACCTAATGCTCATATACTGGACGTCTGCTCGATCCAGGAGATCACCCCAGAAGAGTGTGAATTCGAGGAGTTTCTGTTTGAACACGATAATCTTGACGCCACTAGTGCGTTTCTCTTCGAACCTGCTGCTGTTTCTGCGCCCGACAACGACTACGAGTGTTTCACGTTCTCGAACGATCTTAGTTGCGCACAACCCGAGTTTGAATCCTTCGACTTTCCGGATAAGTTACCTGAACCATCCAACTCGGTTGCCTACACTCATTTTGAACCTTTGCTGGAGTCCTTTGAGTTCGAGACCTTTGCACCAATTCTGCCTTCCATCGTTTCACCTCCAACGCTCGAACTCAAGCCTTTGCCGTCTCACCTTAAGTACGCTTACTTAGGTGAGAACGAGACCCTCCCTGTCATCATCTCGGCTTCTCTAGCTCCAGAGCAAGAGAAAGCCCTTCTCGCGGTCTTGCACAGCAACAGGCAAGATTTTGGCTGGTCCATGGCGGACATCAAGGGGATTAGTTCCCTAATCGTTGAGCATCACATTCATCTGATGGATGATGCCAAACCAGCCCGGGATCCACAAAGACGTCTCAATCCAGTCATGAAAGAGGCTGTGAAGAAGAAGATCGTAAAATGTCTAGATAGTGGTATCATTTACCCTATCTCTGATAGCCAGTGGGTTAGCCCCATTCATGTTGTCCCCAAGAAGTCGGGCATCACAGTCATCACCAACGAGGCGAACGAGTTAATCCCCACTCGCACCCAAACTGGGTGGCGAGTATGCATTGATTACAGAAAACTCAACGCCGCAACGCGGAAAGACCACTTTCCGCTACCCTTCATTGACCAGATGCTTGAACGATTGGCCGGACACGAGTACTACTGCTTTCTTGATGGCTACTCCGGCTATAATCAAATTCCCATCGCCGAAAAAGACCAGGACAAGACCACTTTCACTTGTCCTTTCGGCACGTTTGCATATCGTCGCATGCCCTTTGGGTTATGGAATGCGCCCGCTACCTTCCAGCGGTGTATGATGGGTATCTTCTCGGACATGGTGGAAAATTTCTGGAGATTTTCATGGATGACTTCTCCATCTTCGGCGATTCCTTCAACGAGTGTTTGCTGCATCTTGACGCTGTCCTTACCCGATGTAAGGACAAGAATCTCACTTTGAATTGGGAGAAATGCCACTTCATGGTGCGCGAAGGTATTGTCTTAGGACATATCATCTCGCAAAATGGCATAGAGGTTGGCAAAGCAAAGATTGAGGTCATTTCCAATCTGCCTCCTCCCCGATGCGTCAGAGATATCCGAGCCTTCCTTGGCCATGCCGGTTTCTATAGACGGTTCATCAAGGACTTTAGCAAGATTGCTAGGCCCTTGACACTTTTGCTGGCCAAGGACACGCCATTCGACTTCAACTCGAGCTGTGTGACTGCATTCGAGTCACTGAAACGCTCACTCACTTGTGCTCCCGTTCTTTCTTCACCTGACTGGACGCACCCATTCGAGATTATGTGCGATGCATCCGACTTTGCCATCGGTGCTGTCCTTGGACAGCACATCAACAAGATGCCGCACGTAATCTATTACGCGAGACGAACCCTGAACGACGCCCAACTCAAATATACAACAACTGAGAAGGAATTCTTGGCTGTTGTATTTGCTTTAGAAAAGTTCAGGCCCTACCTCATCGGCTCTCCAGTCATTGTCTACACTGACCATTCTGCTCTGCGCCATCTTTTTGCGAAGAAAGATGCAAAATCTCGGTTAATACGTTGGATCCTCTTGCTTCAAGAGTTTGACCTTGTCATTAAGGACAAAAGAGGATGTGAAAACGTGGTTGCCGACCATCTCTCACGACTTCCTTCTTCGCCTTCGCTTCCAATTCCAATCAACGACGTTTTCCCGGATGAACAGCTCTTGACAGTATCGTGCGAACCCTGGTTCGCAGATATTGTGAACTATTTGGCCACAGGATTACTACCGACCGAATGGTCAAGTCAGGACAGACTTCGCTTCTTATCCTAAGTAAAACACTTTTACTGGGACGAACCCTACTTGTTCAAGTACTGTCCCAACCAGATTATTCGTCGGTGTGTCCCTGATGAGGAATTCAAGAGTGTTCTGTCATTTTGCCACGATCAAGCGTGTGGCGGGCATTTTGGGCCCAGAAAGACAGCTGAGAAGATCTTGCAATGTGGTTTTTACTGGCCACAACTTTTCAAAGACGCTCATGACTATTGCAAGACTTGCTCCCGGTGCCAACACATGGGCCGGATATCCCGGAGGAACGAGATGCCGCTCCAACCGATCTTGGTTGTGGAGATTTTCGATGTTTGGGGGATAGACTTCATGGGGCCGTTTCCCAGCTCTTTTGGGAACTTGTACATCCTTCTAGCTGTTGATTACGTCTCTAAATGGGTCGAGGCTGTGCCCAGCCGGACTAACGACAACAAGGTTGTCGTTAGGTTCCTTAAAGAAAACATTTTCTCCCGGTTTGGGCACCCCCGAGCGATCATTAGCGACAATGGAAGTCATTTCTGCAATAAGACTTTCGAGGCCTTGATGCGGAAATACTCCATTAATCATAAGCTCTCTACGCCCTACCACCCCCAAACTTGCGGGCAGGCCGAAGTTTCAGATCGGCAAATCAAGCAGATACTGGGGAAGACGGTTTCCAAGAACCGTAAGGATTGGTCGCTGAAACTCACTGATGCCCTTTGGGCTTTTCGAACCGCTTATAAGACCGACCTTGGCATGTCTCCCTATCGGCTTGTGTACGGAAAAGCCTGCCACCTTCCTGTCGAAATAGAGCATCGCGCATTTTGGGCGATAAAGGAGCTGAATCTGTCTCTCGAGGATGCGGGCAGCCATCGGAAGCTGCAGTTGAACGAACTGAACGAGCTTAGGGATGAGGCATACGATAACGCGGTTGTCGTTAAGAACCGAACGAAGGTGTTTCACGATAAACACCTTTTGCGCAAAACCTTCGTACCTGGTCAGCAGGTACTGCTTTACGACATCCGACTTCACTTCCATCCAGGAAAGCTCAGATCTCGCTGGAAAGGGCCGTATTTTTTGCGGAATGTGTATCCGCAGGGCTCTGTGGATTTGGAAAATCCAAAGGACGGTTCAATTTTCAAAGTGAACGGACACCGATGCAAACCGTACCTTAGCGCCGAACCAACAGAGGAGCTCCTGTTCCTACAGGAGCTGGTTTACCCTGAATGATCTTCCTCTGCCTACCTCCAAACTTCGGTTATCCAGCCAAGAACAGTGGACACTGTTCCAAATAAGTTTGGGTGTATGGACAAACCATTTTGTATATATTTGTGTATATTCTTTTTTCTGTAAAAACAAAAACAAATAAAAATTTGTGTATCGCTAACCGACAATTTTGACCCTTCAAATGATCTCTTCATGCAATGACAGTGAGGACACTGTCCAGTTTAGGTTTGGGAGTACGCTCGGTACGCATTTCTTACCTTCGCATTCATATGTATATTTTGCATCTGCATATTAAATCCATAAAATCCATAAAAATCTGAAAATTTTCTAAAAATATAAAAACTTTTTTGTCAAGTTAGCTTGTGGAAGAACTCTGATTCAACATTCGACGGTTTTTGTTTGAAAAAATAGGAATAACTAAATCTTATGTTTGGATTTTGAAAACCTGAAAGATAACTCTCCTTTGAAGTTAACTATAGCTGATATACGTCTTTACATCACACTACACGTGTCGTGAATTTTGGGAATTAGATGACAAGTCTTTCATGTTTAAACTTTTAAATAGATAAATGATTTTCTGAGGATCAAATAGGTTTGTTCTGAAATAAGTAATGTCAAGAATAGTTTATGAAGTAAAGCGAATATGAAGGTATGTTATTGATGCCGTAATTGGAGCTAAGTCTGAAAAATAACCCATCTGAGACTTGATTAGAATGATTACACACCAAACCCACTAAACACGTCTTTTATCCAAAAAAATAATTGAACTGCCGGTTATATCTCCGTTCGTATTAAATCATCTGATTTTCACGCCAAACTGTCTTTTGTTTTTGGACCTAGGTAACTTGAGTAATTAAGTCCGCTGGGGTGTTTCTACACCTAATGTCCTAAAATCAACTGGTTTGGGTGCATTGGCCCAAAGCTCGCTAAGAAGCCTAGAAAGTCCAGATTAAAACAAAGTCAAGCAAGTGTTCTCTCCGAATTAAAATTCCTAACGGTTCTTTGTGTGAGAATAATCTTGATAAAAGACAGGCTTTTATAAAAAATTTAACGGAGATATGAAGGTTTTATTCTATGATAAAGACTATTGCACGTTCACAGAGGTGTGTATGAAATGAAAACAAGAAAAAGGTGGAGTGAAAAATACGACTTAGTTTCCTATTAAGGAAGATTGAAATTCTGAAGTTGAAACCTTATTGGAAAACGAAACTTGAAAAATGCTTAACTCTTTATAAAACTTATGTGATCCTTTTAAAATTGTTATCTGGGCTTTATTGTGCGACATGATGACTTTAATCGATCCTTCTGGAACTTAACGACACTATTTGCACTGCACGTAAAGACATATAAAATCTGTAGTTAAATAAGAAGCGAGGTGTGAAAAATAAAGGTTCGATAGTCTAGACTTAGGATTATAGAATTGTTATTTTCTGAAACAAAACTTTAGGGTTTGAATCTTAGTTATTTTACAAAACCAACTTGACCGGATTTTGTGGGTAGTATCCGCTGAAAACCCTCAGGAGACAACACTTCTCCTACTAGGGACACCTAGAGGTTTAACGGCTTGTTGCACATGCTCAGTGCAATCGCGTTCCCTTCGAAAGTGAGGTTAGGAAATTTTTTGTGAATAAATGGGCTTTGCTCGGGACGAGCAAATGATAAGTTTGGGGGTATTTGTTCATATCAGATTTTTGCATTTTCATACCGCCCAATTTTTATCACATTGCATATCGGTAGATACTCTTGAGCCTGTTTGCTAGTCAATTGCAGGATACAGGTTCTCGGTTCTAAAACGGTGAAATACTTGGAAAACACGACAAAATCCGGGTTCCTGCCAACCACAGATAAAACACGGTCTCCGCTCTTCATCCGTATGTTGCCAGATACAAGTTTAGGAAGACAAAATGTCAAATCAATGTCGTTTTCAGGCACAAGGCTCAATGGCAGCACAAGATCCAAGAAAATCTACGCGGAGCTCGAGGCAATCATGCCAAATCTTGACAAAAAGTCCACCTTTCCCTCAACAGAAATTCTGGAAAATTCGTGAAGAAATTTCCAGAAAATACATATACCAGAATAAAGGGGACAGAGAACCAGGGAACCACAGAATTTTGGAGGGCCTAACTCAACCAGAAGGCCGCGGATCCGCGGCTAAAGGGGGGTCTAGGCCGCGGATCCGCGGCCGTCTAGGCGCCGCATCTGCAGAGTTTTTGAGGGTATTTTGGTCTTTTTGTTTGGGTTCTGGTGGTTGCCCTAGGTTTTCATTTTTTGGCCTATAAATAGCCCAGAACTTTGTGAAGGAAAGGGTCCATAATCTTGTATTTTCATTTTGCTAAGTTTAGTTGTGTTTCTTCTTCCTCTTCTCACCTCTTCTCCATTGAAACTTGTAGTGAGCTTGTGAGTGAAGAGTGATGAATAAAGAAGAACCGTTTATTATCATGCTTGTCTCATTATCTTGTTAATTGTTGTAGTTTTAATTCGTTAAGTAGTTGTTGTTATTTTCTTGTTGTTTCTTTATTCTCTCTTTTTCTTTATCCTTAATACGACAATGATGCTTAAGCTCGATCCTCGCCAAGGTGAGGTCGCAAATAGCTAGTCGTATTCTTCTAATCTCCTTCTTTCTATCTTCCTCTTTTGTTTTGTTTTATTTTCCCGTATCATGATCTGTGAGTAGTTCATACTTGTTAGGGTAGGATAAGGGAAGTTTGAGAGAAGGAAATCTCTCTCACTCTTTCCTTGCCCAACAGCTTAATTCGACTCCCGTTAATTGAACCACAATCCGCTACTTACGGCACCCTATCCTACATGATAGCGGTGATTCCGTAGTGAGACCGGTTGTGGTTGAATTAACCGGAGGTTATGGATAAGAGCCAAGAACGGACGGACAAGCACCAAAATTTTGGGTGCTTCCCTGGTTTCATGTTGTCTGCTATGTGGTATATGACTTTTCTCAAAAACTCTTCACAATTATTCCAGAATTTTAGTAGAACAAAAGGTGATGTGATGTGGATCTTTTGCCATGATTTTCTCGAGCTCCGCGTAGATTTCTTGGATCTTGTGTTGCCATTGAGCCTTGTGCATGACATGACAATCGATTTGCCATCTTGTCCCTTAACTGGTATGTGGCAACACACGGATAGAGAGCGGAGACCCGTGTTTTATCAGTTGTTGGCAGTAATCCAGAATTTGTCGTACTTTTCATGGATTTCACTGTTCAGAGCCGAGAACCTGTATTCTGCAATTATGTAGCAAACACTGATAAAAAGCACCTGCCTATAAACAAACGAGCGTAAGAATGGGCGGTATAAAATGCAATATTCTGGTATGAACAAATACCCCCAAACTTAACTTTTGCTCGTCCCGAGCAAAACCAATTATTCACAAAAATATAATGATAACCGCACTTTCGCAGGGAACGCGATTGCACTGAGCGCGTGCAACAAGCCGTTAAACCTCTAGGTGTCCCTAGTAGGAGGAGTGTTGTCTCCTGAGGGTTTTCAGCGGATACTACCCACAAAATCCCGTCAAGCTAGTATCATAAGTTAACGTCGATTCTACTCCTACAGTTTAGTATTTACGTTAGAAACTCTATCATCCTAAGTTAGAAATATCCAACCCTAATGCTTCACACCTCTAATGTTTAGAAAGATGTTGGTTCTCCTGAGTTTTCCTTCTAAAGTGTGGCCTCAAATCATGGATTTTTATCAACTTTACAGAAAACACAAGTCTTATTTTTTATTTCTATCTTTTATCCAAACATCGATTGTATACCCCTACGTGTGTGTATTTGCACCCCTACACTCAAGAATTCAATTCAAGCTATACCCTTGCCCTAATACCTAATACTACTTCTTTTCATTAAGGATGGACGGATTTGCTCACACACCTTTCATGCGACTATTAATGGTTCTTGAGGCACTAACGACCGATTACTGAATGTGTGAATATTAAAGCGTAAATAGCAGTTTCCAGGTCTTGACTTTATTCTATTTTTTTTTCTTTTTCTTTTTGAAGACCGGATATATTTTTCACATGCTCTTTTGGTGTTTAGCTTTAAATACCGTTTTTTCTTTCATACTAGGCTTTCAGGCAAGAGTATTTCTAGGTATCCTCTACTATCCCAAGTTTCAAGGTGCGTGTAAGTGCAGTTTGTAGGGTATATACTTTCTAAATTTGAACTCAAGAAAAGAAATTATTTTTCAGACTTATCCTTCAGTAAAGCATCAATACTTTCCCTTCATCTTGACTTAACTAAAGAACTGAACTCCAGATTACCTATTTCTCAAAAAAACTGTAAGGACGTATACTTACCAAGTTTAAACAGAATGAGGGTTATTTTTAGGGTTTTCAATTCCTAAGCCTAGAATTTAGTTATTTCTATCATATCAACTAATCTTTCGGAATAAAGATCTAAGTTACCCTATTAGCTAACTTGACGACAAAGTTTTTATATTTTTTGGAAAATTTTCAATTTTTGTGGGTTTTTAATAAGGTATGCCAATGCAAAATATACAAATGAATGCGAAGGAGGAAAACTTACCGAGCACACCCCCAAACTTAAACTTGACAGTGCCCTCACTGTCATGCTATACCAAGAGGGTCAAAATTGCCGGCGCGCCCTTAAAACAAATTATATACAAAACAAAAAAGGAAAACAAAAAAAATATATACAAAAAAGTGTCCCCCCCAAACTTAAGTGAAACAGTGTTTCCACTGTTAAGCGATGAAATTCAGGATTAGGGGGGAAAGAACAGTATCAAGCTATACAAGGCCTTACACAGGCCAAAAGTGAGCACCAACCATTCAAAGATCTTATCGTGATAAAGTAGTGGCTGGTGAAAGAATGCGGAGAGGTAAGAAATGGAGACTACGCGAGACTGTATGGAGATAGAAGCGGGATACGGTCTCGGTATATCAGAAGAAGAATGGCGGAAGGGAAAAAGAAGTGGAGTATGAACTTGAGGGTGCAAATGGAGTGAATAGATTAGCACAATTTGTGATGAGTGATGTGTAAAAAGCGATTGTGCTAATCTATTAACCCGTCGAGAGATGGGGTCAAATCCCTCAAGATTCATGAGAAACCATGGGTACGCCGAACTTGGTAAACCAGATATACGAAGTGAAAATGATACGGGTTCTTGCAAGGTCGGAACGATGGAAAGGATGGAGGGAAGTGGTTGAGGAAGGGTATCGGTTAAGGGTTCTGGAGGGTGTACACAGTCAGTGAAAGGAACAGGATGAATTGGAAAATCCGACTCATCATCTAGAACTGTTTCATCCTCAAAAATATCCTCAAAATTCTCCTCAAAGTTAAGCTCATCTATGCATATTTCATCAAAGTCCAGACGCATATGGGGTTCGGAAAAAACATTTAATGACTCGGGATGATGAATTGGAGAGAAAAACTCAGCCAAATCTATGGGTTCATCATCCAAAATATTCCCAGCGTCGATATCCTCGTTCAAGTGAAAATCAAAATTCTCTGACACCTCAACAAAAGCATGGATATCAATCGATTCAGGTTCTAAAGTGGAGGTGTAAAGGTCAAAAGGTTTAGGATCGGTTTCACTTGGAAGAGACCCTTCACAATCGGGCAAATCAAACACTACGAAGTCGCACAACTCATTCATCATTCTATCTTCAATTGATAAATCATATGGGATACTCGATAGACTTTCAAAACAGGAGGTGTGGGATTCAATTTGGGATGGGTAGGTTTGATTTGGAAGGGGGTACATCTCACTCTCTCCACTCAAATTCACAGCCTGTCCTGCCGCCTCATCATACATTGAAAAAGTTGGAGCTAGTTGAAAACTAGCTAGGGGGTCACTAGGTTGCATGAGGGCGGCCATGGACGCATTCAAATCCATCATCTGTTGGCTTGACGCTACCCTAAAATCTTCCAACGACTGTTCCAGACTAGACATAGGTTGTGAAGGGGTTTCAGTAAAAGATTCAAAGTTGTTTGGATACTGAAAACTCCCAAATGGCGGTTCTGAAGTAATGTCTAGGGAAGGTGCAAAAGTAGGGTAGGATTGGTAGGAATTGAATGGCTGGACAGGAGTGGGATCAACATTTGGATAAGAAGGTGAATGAAATTGTTGATCCCAAGAATTTGAAGAGGTGACATGAGTGAAAGATCGGCTACGGGATTGTTCAATACGTTCAGCTAGAGACATAGGTCTTGGAACATGACTCGAAGAAGGGGTATCAACATAAGAAGGGGTGAATGTATGAAATGGTTGATACGAAGTGGATTGCGGAGTCAAATTGTTTATCCTAGACGCGTCTATCCGATCTCTCAATGAAATTTTTTGCATGGATGGATCGTTCGAAGTTCGGCCAAAACAAGAACCGTAGGAAGTTATTTCTGGTTGTGGGTACCAAAGTTCGGCAAGAGTTTTGCGAGGTGGGGTACCCATGATATGAAGAGAGAGAGAGAAAGGTGGAGAAAAGGAGGGGAAAAAGAATGTGATATATAAATATATATTTTTTATATTAACAAAAGAATGAAGTATACACAAAAAGAATATGGACAAAAACAATCACGACACAAAAATACCACACACCTAATTGTTCTAGGGTTCACCTAGGTCAACTAGACCTACTCCAGAACTTAATTGTCGAAGTAAAACTGTGTCGAGAAACAGGCTCAAGCTACACTGATTACGAGGCCAGGTAAGTGCAGAGATAAGGGGAGGTTTTCCAACGCTTTCGCGAAGTTCCTTAATTAAATAACCCTTTCTCTTTTGGCGGTTTCGCCGTTAACACTTTCCTAGACACCCCGTAAACAATATACCATTAAGCAAGGTTCTAAACACAGTTAACTTCTCCTAGTGAGCGCGAAGTCCTTAAGGCTTAAAGTCTAGTTTCTTTTAAATTTTGTGCGGGTAAACGTTATGCTCAAGTTCGTGATTTGTGGGCCACGGAAAAGGCGATGAAATCCTTTACCGTATGTTGTGGGGTTCGCTTGCCCTTAAGTCCGTATTAATTGATGCAATGCGCAATTCAATAAAAATTCTATAAAGAATCAAAAAAATTGTTTTTTTTTAGTTTAAGCGCGGCACTGCAACAAATACGGGTTAGTCAATTTTTAGCGTTTGCTAGCGAACTTGCAAAGAATCCTGCAAAGAATAGTATATTGGATGCGTCGGATTTGAGAAGAAGGTGTTAGTAAAGTACGTACCGTTAAGTTTTGGGTTAGGAAACCCCCGTTGAATCAAATCCGGTAAACTTGAAAAGTTCGCTTGCGCGGGTCAAACTACCCGGATCTTTGGCACTGTACTTTGCAATCACCTTAGCTTTGAACGCACGCTTTGCTCCCCACAATCGCAGTTTGCAAATCCGCAAAAATCTGCACTCTTGCCCACAAAAATGATCAAAAATAACAAAAAGATTTTTGTTTTTTTTTATTTATAAATATATACAAAAAGAATATTAACCCGAATAATAAGAAAGAAAATACGCTACCGTCTCCCCGGCAACGGCGCCATTTGATTGGAAGAATTAAAGTTAACCGCAATCAAGACGGTGTCGCTATGCAGCTAGCCGGTTGAGCACGGGTCGATCCACAGGGAGATGGTTGTATGTCCTTTCTTGTCTTAGACGAGTCAATAAAGAATCTGTATGTTTGTTTGATCTAACCTATGTGTTTATTTGCAAGTATAATGTAAGCTAAAGAAATCCGTACTCAAAACCTTTGAGCCGAGTCTTGACCAATTGAAGCTAGAGTAATCGGCAACAATGTGGATTAGGGGATTTAAGCGCGGTATTCGTGGAATCCGGCTTATTTACCCTTGTCCTTCCGTTCTTGTCTCTTGCTTTCGCCTCCGGCCAAACCGAACGCAACCGGTCGTGGTTAGGAATCACCGTTACCTTGTTAGGGTAGGGTGCCTAACGGAGCGCTTGCGTATGGTTTGGGCGGAGTTCAATGGAAAATAACGGAAAAAGGAAATGAGCAAAGAAATGTTAACTTACAATATCATATGGATTCTTAACAACAACAATAAATACAACATTCACAAAATGAACAAAAGAGAGCAAAAGAAAAGAAAAGAGAAAAGAAAAGATTGTAAGTAATTAAGTGCATGAATTAAATTGCAAGAAAGTAAAACAAGATAATAATAAGCAAGTAATAAAAAGCGATAAAAAGAACAAGAAACTAATTACAAGAACATAGAACTCAAGACAAGCATGTGATCAATAGCCAACCCTTAAACTTGCAAGCTCAATCAAGAGGTTGCAAGATCAAGAGAAGGGTAGAGAACGCATGTGAAATGAAGTGCTAATTCCATAAGAAAATACGACCCTTGAGATCAATAGCTAACCCTTAACCATTCAAGCTCAATGAAGAGCTTGAATGATCAAGAGAAAGCAAAAATCTCAAGGGGAAGGTAAACTAACAAGAATGATATAAAAACCTTCATCTTTATTCACATCCACTCAATGCTCTCACTACATTTCCATGGAGGAAGAATGAAGAAGAGGAAGAAGAAGAAGAACTAAAACTACAAAAAGAGGCAAAAGAATGAACACCAAATTGGACCCTTGGCTTAGCTCAATTCTGGAGTATTTATAGGCAGAGGGTTGAAGACCTAGGGCAAGAATCTGCCACTATATGAAGTCCCCAAACTACCCCCAAAACGCGACAAAGTGAGGAGCCCATACGGCCGCGGATCCGCGGCCTAGACCCCCTATTGGCCGTGGATCCGCGGCCCTATGGTGGAGTTGAGTGGTCGGGTTTTGGGTGCTTCCCTGGTTTCATGTTGTCTGCTATGTGGTATATGACTTTTCTCAAAAACTCTTCACAATTGTTCCAGAATTTTAGTAGAACAAAAGGTGATGTGATGTGGATCTTTTGCCATGATTTCCTCGAGCTCCGCGTAGATTTCTTGGATCTTGTGTTTCCATTGAGCCTTGTGCATGACATGACAATCGATTTGCCATCTTGTCCCTTAACTGGTATGTGGCAACACACGGATAGAGAGTGGAGACCCGTGTTTTATCAGTTGTTGGCAGTAATCCAGAATTTGTCGTACTTTTCATGGATTTCACTGTTCAGAGCCGAGAACCTGTATTCTGCAATTATGTAGCAAACACTGATAAAAAGCACCTGCCTATAAACAAACGAGCGTAAGAATGGGCGGTATAAAATGCAATATTCTGGTATGAACAGTGACATGTGTACAGGTTAGTTCATCGACCTGAGATCGTCATTTGTCTCGTGTGAGTTCCCACTGTGCTTTGATTACTACCCTACCACGGCTCAAAGGAGTCATGCAAACAGGTTTTAGTTGGGTACAGTCCCGAGCCACATGGAGGCAGTGAGCGGATCTGCAGGGGTTCGTCTCTCCCGGTATTGGGGGTGAGGTCGCGCTGTGTCGAGGAGAGCCAGAACATGAAAAGTCCTTGGCCAAGACAGGAGATTTGCTGGTAGGTATTCCAGTAGTATCTCAGGGTGTTCTGGGCTGCACTCCGACACGACTTGTACCGCTTTTGGGGGTCTGACTTTTACCAACCCCCTAGGCCCGCCATGCAATGCTCATAGACGAACGGACCGGACTGTACGGATATTGTCACTGACAGGCTCAGTAGGGTTTCAGGATGAGTTTGCTCATCGACGTCCCTTTTGGTCAATAGATGGTGGCCCGTCACGTATTGGCTTATACCTCTGACGTGCTAGTGGTTAAATCCACTGCCATAGTATTGACGAGTCTTTAGAGTCCACCACACTCAGTTACTCAGGTTTCGGGCGAAACGCTGTAGAGGCCATATGGAGATATGGCAGGGTTCGATCAGATACGTGCGGTATTGCACGGATCGTGATCGGACGGTTTTTACTAGCCGGCTTTGGCTTAAGCCGGATCCTAGTAAATGATAGTGTAGTTTTGTCTCTTTGCATTTGTGTTCAGTGGGAATACAAATGCGGGCATGTATTTGCAGTAGTGGGGTTTTCCTGTAATTTATTACGGGATCAGTTTTCTGAAGTTGCCAGTTTGCATTCCGTTCCGGCCGGTTTTCTTTTATTCCTTCCCGTCCGGACTTTCCGATTGATGGAAGGGGGTTATTTGCAGTTTGCAAATAACTCTTTTATGGAGGGCTTTATTGCATTTGTGCCTTTGTCATGATGAGATTCCTTTTTAATCTCATCACTTGCTTTCATGAGATGAGATATGGAAATGATTTGGATTTGTAATGAGGTGACCATTTTCTTATACATTCATTCCCTTTCTTCTCTTGATTTTTTGATATCCTTTTTCCTCCACCCATTTGTGAGAGTGGGCCGGCCATATCATGTGAGGGGAGAGAGAGAGAGGTTCACATGAGTGAAAAATTTTATCATCTCATTCCTAGAAAAATTTAATAGTTCCATCTTCTTTCAAAAGGTTCATTCTCTCCTCCTCACATCCCTCCATAATGGCACCTTCATAAACCCTAAAGAGACATGGCTACTACACTATTCTATAGCAAGTCTTGGACGCGTCGGCTAGCCAACTTCGCGCCCGAGTTGCCTCGGTCAAGAGGCGGGAGCCCGTAAAAGATTCCGGCTACGTGGTGCTTTTCCGACGAGCGAGGAGGTGACGAACTTTCCGCAGGAGATCGGAGTGGAGATGAAGACCGAAGGACACAGATCGCTTGGTATACTTCTCTACTCATCTTTTATTTTGCTAGTTGCTAGGTTAATGGCCCGATCCGGGTGAAAAGTGCACGGTGGTGCCGGTTGCAAGTTTTTGCAAAGTTTTTGTTTCCGCGTTTCCGGCGTCGGATCGACGGCCGGGGCGCCGCCGCGGGCTTACATCAACCCCCTGCCACAAAATTATGGCCATGGGTTACTGCTGGACAAGTAAACACCAAGCCGGGTGTTTGCTGGTCTCGCCCCACACCGAAGATCATTTTATGATGGTCTTCAATGTTGGGGCCAACTCAAACCCTCGGGGATAACTCCGAGGATAACCCCGGGGCCGCCCCCGATGCCCGACGGAGTTCTCAAGAACTCCCTGCATTGAGAACAAGCTAAAAATGCATCATTTTGGGACTGCAAATTTCTGGACGACAAGCAATGCTAAAAACAGTTTTCAAAAATAGGGGTTTTGAACTCATTTTCCGCAACTACAACTACTAGTATTCGACTCGGCTTTGATGCCATGTTAGGCTAGTCAGTGCAGCGGAAGCTTACTGTGACGCCCAAAGGTCCCTCAACAGCTACTTTTTATACATGCCCCCTCGTGAGTGTTAGTTATATGTATGCCCTAGAGGCCATTACTGTACATATGATGTATATTGTAGTGGATGCTGAGACATATATAGGAAGGACTTTCTTGCTCGACATGATAGTACGCTATCTGGTTGCTCTTTATCTTAACATGTATACTTACTGTCTCTCTATTACATGTTGATAAAGCCCTTAGGATGTGTGCTCGACTTCCAGGACTATGATGCAGATCATACTAGTGGGACCTGGGTAGTCCATGAGTACATCCTTCAATGTTCCTAGTCATGGGAATATCGAGACGGGGTATCGATATACCAGAGTAGACTAGCGTATATCTTCTCGACCCATGTGATAGGAGATGGATGATCCCAAATCCACTGGTGTTTGACATCAGAGATGGTATGCGGGTGCTCAGTGATGACTGGGTACACTGGACGGACTCGCCGAGAACTCCCAGATGGTATTATACCTCACGTCAGATGGCAGTTCGCCGGTGACACTGGTACAGAGTAGTCTGTTGACCCGAGATCGTCATAGAGTCTTGTGTGATTCCCACTGTGCTTTGATTTCCACCTTACCATGTACAAGAGGGCGTGCAAAACGGTGGTTTTTGGGTACAGTCCCGAATCATATGGAGGCAATGAGCGATGGGAGGGGATTCGTCCCTCCCGGTATAGGGAGTTGATGTTGCGCTGTGTTCGATTGGCTATAACCGGAAATCCCAGGCCAGGGTTGCTGAGATTTACTGGTAAGTGTTTCCAGTAGTTTCTCGAACTGTTATAGAACTCATATCGACACGACTTATCGAGCTACTGGGGTCTGACGTTTACCACCCCTAGGCGTGATATGCGACATATCAGACGACGAGACTGGACTGTACAGTAAGTGTTACTGGTTAGATTCACAGGAGTGTGAGCGGGCTTGCTCGTTGATCTTCTGATCGCTCAATACCCGGGTGGCCGTTACGTTTAGCAGACCGCTTGCGGCTTGTGGGTGTTTGATATGATCATCACCTGCTGCCGGCGTATTGACGAGTCTTTAGAGTCCTACACAGAGGTTTCCTGGCTCAAGCGAAACGAAATAGGAGCGCATATGAGGTATGTGTGGGACCGAGAATAATACCAGTATGTGATTCTGGATTCTATTCTCGCGATTTGTATCATCGGACGGTTATATAATATATAGCCGGGTTACCGAATCAAATGTTGATTCGATATATTGATACACTTGATATTAGTCGGTTATATGCGTTATGACCGGATCATTAAATCAAGTGTTGATTTAATGATTTAATGTATAATTATATATTTGATATATTACTTTACATTAACTAGTATTTGTTCACTTAAGATTGATTTTCTCACTTGATGTGCACAAGTAGTATATGTGATATATTTTTGTGCACTTGATTGTATCATGTTTGATGATACATGCAAACTTGGGTGTGTGTATGCTATACACCATGTTTAGTTAATGGTTAGGGTTTCAATTGCCTTATTTATTTATTTTAGTTATTTACTTTTGGAAAAAATAGAATGGTGGTTATCTTTGTTTTACGCAAGAAGCTTCATGATGCTTCATGCATCTTTGAAAAAGTCTACCATTTTGTTTTATGCTTAACCTAACCATTTAACTAAACCCTAGTTTATTCTCTACAAAAGTAAACTAACCCATGGTTGCTATATGATAAGAATCACTTGATTTATTATTTTCATGAATTCATTATTCCTTCTTATTCTTCTTCATCTTCTTCTTCAAGTGAAGAAACCATTCTTGAAAATTTCCAAGTGATGAAATCAAGTGAGAAATCCAAATCCAAAGTGAACACACTTCCTATTTCTTCATCCTCAACCACTTGCCATATTGTATAGGGTGTTATCTTCACAAGTTTCATGACCTAGTGAAGATGGAGCTTGAGTTTGAGTTGCCTCGACGTAGATCATCTTCGGCATCGAAGTCAACGACCTAGCCCGATCATTTCTCCGACGAAACCATCGCTAAAGTCCGGGATCCGATGATCGCAGTGGAGGGACGTCATCACGGAGCTAAAGAGGTGGAGGATCGGATCTACAAAGGTTGTAGTCACTTTCACTTTATAGTTAAGTTGTTAACTTGCTTAGTTTCGCCTATCCTCTAGTTAACGATCTAGTATAGGGTTCTTTGGCACATGGAAATATTTGATTTTGGCATGGTTGATTAGTTGTAGAACCTCATGAGTGTGCCTAGGAACCCTACAGTGGTATCAGAGCTTAGCTAGAGCTTTAGGCGAAGTGTAGACGATGTTAGAAATCCGATCGAACCCGAAACCCTAATTGAAAACCCTTCTCTGTACAATTTTTCAAAACTGTGATTTTTGTGAATTAAAAATATGCAGAAAGATCAGCAGGGTTTTTTAGGAAATACTGTGCAGCACGTGCCCCTGTATCGACTATTGCGCCGTGGAACCACGGCCTTACCCTGGCTTTTGCGGCGGTTCCGCGGCCATAATAGGGAATCTTCACACGTGGTTTGCACAGTAATTTCTTTCTGTAATTGCTGAGTTTTCTGGGAATTTTTAAATTATACTCAAGAGTTGAGTTTTCTGGGTTGTATTGGGAGTTCGTTGTTTCGATCGAAAGTTTAACTTCGTCTATGTGTTTTTCCGGGTATTTTAGAACATGTTAAAAAGTTCGACCGGATATAAATACCCAATTTTTCCCCTGCCGGGAAATTTCCAACTATTGGATTTTTTCCGTAGTTTGAGAACGTTCTGAGTAGAGCAAGTAACGCGATGGACCCTCTAGAAGACAACAAACCTTAACTCGATTATGTGACCGTCTTGAACCGCCCTTTGAACCTTAGGGTTTGGGGCAGTACGGCGTGCCACATGTGAGGCGTTGGCTTGACCCTTCTATGGCTGGACCGTTGGTACTATGGCATGAAGTGAATGTTCTTAAACTTATTTCATGCGTTGAGCTGTTTCGGGAAAACTTGGGTGTTTGATTGTTCGATCGGAAAGTTTAACATTTTCTATTTATCCGGAATGTGATACAATATTTGGAATCCACAAGTAGTTATGAGATAACTGATTTGAATATTATAAATCTAGCAGTTTAGTCTCACTTGATCGGTTGACACGGAATTTTGATGCGATTAAAAGTCCGTCGCAATCACGTAGCGTACGCGGATACTCGCCGGATAAACTTAATAGACAGCTACACCCCTTAGCCCCGACCAAGTGACTGTAGGAGAACCCCGTCGCCGAAAGCATCCGTTCGGGTGCTCGCGGTAGCGGTGTTCCGCCTTGGTGCACTTCGTCGATGGTATCGGGGGTGCGGCCGTCTACTAAAGTCTGCGACGAGCATTCGATCAGAATGTCGGGAATCCTGTTGAATTGCCCGACTTGATATTGAAAAGAGTTTTCGATAAATGAGACTAAAATGCGGGGTTTATAATTGTTAGGCATGCGATGTCTATGGAATTCATTTGGTTAGGCATGCGATGTCTAAAGAGGTTGCGGATTCCAACTGTTGTAGTTTTACACTTTTTTCCCTGCGACCGTAAGTCTAATATGTGATATTGCCGGTTTCGTTGCTATATGTCAACGACAATTGGGATGGGCATATTTACTTACGTTGATGACATGTGATGTTATATGTTGCTGGATATGTTATATTGGATCTTCGTGTTTGAATAGCCGGGTTTTTTTTATGTGAGATGAGTGTTTTCCATTTTCATTCATGTAAAAACTTGTATGTAATATTCTTTTATTGGGGCACTTCCGGGTTGAGGATGATGTCACCTTTGTATATTATTTACTTTTCCGCATTAGGATAGACCCAAGGAGGGGAGCACAAGTAACCGGGTTCTAGGGTCCGGTGGGAGACCAACTCGAGGAGTCGAGACCGGGTCTCCTAACCCTAGAATTGGCAGAGTTGCTTGCCGCTCTCGTAGGAGTGTAGGGATGTGGGTTTGGCTATTCATCGCGACCGTGGAATCCGTGTTTTATACAGGCTCGTATTGAAAACACGAACGTCCTAGTATATCCAATATTTCATATATGTTCTTCTGCTACTATATCTGTGATGTGATTATTTGATATGTTGTGATAGATACTGTATATAGTATATATGATATATTATATAGACGTTACTTATGTTTTATACCCGCGCTAGCCCTGCCCCGCTCTGCCGTTAGTTACCTAACCTAACGATGCACGAGGGGACATCGAGGCGAATGCGGATGGCATAAGTGTACGTCGTATTTATCGGTGATGTTTAGGTGACTTAAATGATGGGACTTCATTAATGAGATTAATGAAATAAAAGAAACCTAATGATGTTGTGGAATCGAATTTTCAAAAACAGGTAGCTACAGTTCTTGCTTTGCATCGCGGTGTTCCTTGTAGAACATCCTGCACCTTATTCGATAAGGAAAGGGCCGAGATCCCTTCACCGGGAGTGACCCCTTTAGCAATAACTGGGAGATGCTACAAACTCGGTTTGTCTTTTGATTGCTTCTATAGTTCTTGCTTTGCATAGTGGTATATATGATATATCCTGCACCTTATTCGATGAGGAAAGGGCCGACGATCCCTTCACCGGGAGTGACCCCTTTAGCAAAACTAGAAAAGCCTCAAAAACACTCCATTTTAAAATCATTTGATTCTACAACGATATCAAGTTCATTACGCAAAAGGTTTTCAGAAAAACCTGTCGTAGCCCTCCGTCATTTCAGATAAGTCCTACTTAGTATTCGTGCTACGTTTGTTGGCCTGCGTCAAGGCGTAGTGTGCGGTAGCTAACTAGTATTTATCTGCTTATGCATATGATGCAGATTGGATTAGGGTAGTCGCGCGACTTTGTTGGCCTGCATCAAGGGTCGTGCGGGTGGGTTTAATTCAATCAAGAAATGACGGGTTGAACTTGACTAGCGCACTATGGTTTGTTGGCCTGCGTCAAGGTCATGGGACGCTAGGGGCAAAATATTATCGGGAATTTCAAGTGTTGAAATTTGCAATGAGATTGCATACCTTCTATGAGATAGTTGGATCCCGATACCCACTTCGAGTAATTGTTACTCCTGGGAGAGTTTTACACATTACAATTAGCCGATCAAGTAGGTGTCTAGAAAGGTGTCAACGGGGTTACGCCTCTGGGAAAACGAGGTTTACTTTAATTAGGTCCGTACGAAAGCACGGGGAACCGCCCTCAAAGTACCGACACTGGCATGGCTGAAAGATTAGCGAACTTGTAGCGTGCAATTAATCCCGGCTAGTCTTTCCTTTTAGGGTTTGAAGGAAGATTTGATTAAAACAGTGGGAGACATCCTGATTAGATAAATTAATAACCAATCTGATTTTGCAAGAGCATACGCTGAGTGTTTTCTTCTCTCTCTCTCCAGGTAACGACCATATCACGCCTTAATCAAGATAATAAAACGGATATATTGACTGAACCCGCTTATTATACTGAGCTGGGGAACGTTGGTCCCGCTGCAACTTATAAATGTTATAAGACAGAGCAGGAAATTAGGAAATACCAGGATTCCCATGCCGCCCAAATGAAGAATGTGCATGAGTTGCATCTCCTTCGGGTGTGTTCATTATAAAGAACTGTTTCTCAGTGTCCTCTACGTCCTAGGTATTAGATACCGGATCAGGATCCCGCAAATGTAATCCGTTACATGGGCTACAGAAAGGTAGAGAACTGAGAACGGGTGATAAGTTTCATGAGACAGAAAACGGGGCAAGTGTTGCAGCCAAGTCTGTTGGTCACTGTCACCCTGTATTACCAATATATTGATTCTGAACAAATGCTATTAGATACCGAACCTGATATATACAAAATTATATCAGTCTCTTTATTTATTAAAGAAGGATATAATTTTGTATTGTTGACAATTGTTTTGAACATTTCAAAAGTTGATCGGTTCAGGCAAGTTATCTAAAAGCATTGATGTTCTAAATCAAACTACAGTTCCTAATATACGGAACACACATAAGAGGAAGAGTTCAGAAATGAACGAATCCTTCTTGAGGTATTGCAGACTAGGTCATATCAATGCGACCCGACTAGCTGAAGTTACATTTAAATGAATATTTAAATCAGTTTGAATTTACATCTTATGAAACTTGCCAGTCATGTCACAAAGATGAGATGACCATAGCTCCGTTTACTGGAAACAGAGAAAGAGTTAGTGAACTCTTGGGATTGATGCATGCTGATGTATGAAAGTCCCCTGTCTACACATGCCAAGACCGGTTCTTTGTACTTCATTACATTCTCTGATGATCTCTCTAGATTCAGACATATGTTCCTGTTGAAATAAAAGTCCGAAACTTTTGAGATAATCACCGAATATAAGTTAGAAGTAGAGAACCAAAAACCGGGTATAAGTATTATGTCCTATGATGGGATCAGGGAGGAGAATACTTGAGCAGGGAATTCTTGGACAATTCTAAAGGAGAATGAGATTCTCTCTCTGTGTTACTCCTCTGTATACACCACAGCACAATGGTGTGTCAGGGCGGAGCAATAGCACCCTATATGATATGGTGTGCTCTATGATGAGTATTACTGAGTTACCTATTTCCTTTTAGGAGTTATGCACTTGAGAAGTTGCATACCTATTGAATTGGGTTCGAATCAAATCAGTGCCTACCACTCCATATAAGATATGGTATGGGAAGAGCCTATCTCTTAAGTAAGTTAAGATTTGGGATTGTCCGGCCTATGTCAAAAGCAAAATCCGGACAAGATCGAGACAAGCTCAGTTCTGTAGAACTGGAAAGGTTCCAGCTATACGAAACTGCAGCTGATGATTTGACAGAACTAAAGGATTCAATAGTCCCCGACAAACCTCAGCCTCTCCGCCGAGCTAGCAGGGTTCCTCATCCGCCTAAGAGTTACTTCGGTTTCTCTATGACAGTGGGAGCGAGGATTGCATCATGAGATGGTGACCCAACTCATTTCGAGATAGCCTTCAGGAGTGGGACTCTGTGAGAATGGATGGATGCTTAGCGATCTGAAATGGAATACTTATATACCAACAAAGTATGGACTTTGGTTGCTTTATCTGAAGGGTTAAATCCCCATCAGGAGCGAGTATATCTTGAGAAGATTACTTGGTGTACATGGAAAAGTTGAGACTTTCAAAGCTATGCTTAAGTCTGTCCAGATCCTACTTGCCACTGCTACTTACCACGACTACGATATCTGGTGGTTGGGTGTCATGACTGCTTTTCTAAATGATGTTTTAGAAGAGTGCGTCTATAAGTGCACAGCCAGAGGGCTTCGTAGACAGTAGGAGCAGCGGAAACGTGTGCAAGATGTTTTATGTGATAAAACAGGCATCGCGGAGTTGGAACATCTGTTTAGATGAGTTAGTCAAAGAGTTTGACATCATCAAAATGGTAGATTAACCTTGTATATACAAAAAGGTAGTAGGGAGTATGGTGGTGATCTTCATAGAGTACATGGATGACATACTCTTGATGGGGAAGGAGTTTCCTATGCTACGCTCGGTCAATCTTCGCTTATCACAAGGATTCTCCATATAAGATCAAAGTGATACCTGCTAAATCCTGGGTTTTGGATGTATGAGATAGATCTAATTGGATATTAGGATACTCACTAGTTGTAATGAGATGGAATCAATCGATCCTGGGGAGAATCACTGGAAGGGTTCCAGGGTGATAAGGACGACTAAAAGTCAGTCACAGGCATCGTCTTTACCCTCAATAGAGGGACGGTATGTTGGAAGAGTTCCAAGCTATATACCGTGGCATACTAGACGATAAAGGCTAGATACATCGCTACCAAAGATGCTACCAAAGAGGAAGTCTGGGTGTATATTAGTTCATGAGATGAACTTCTTTCCTACTGTTTTATAACAATGGAGTTGTGGCATATGCCTAGGAACGCCCGTCCCATCAGTGACCCAGACATATTCTGAGGCAGCATCACCTGATCATGGAGATAGTTGATCTCCAGGGTGATCGAGGTTAGGAGAGAAGACTCAGAGGACAACACGGCGGATCCACTCACAAAGGCTTTTTCCCAGAGAGAGACTTTTATGAGATGGTTGAGTATTAGATACTGCAACCACTGCTACAGATGGCCCTAGTGCAAGTGGGAGATTGTTAGTTATATGTATGCCCTAAAGGCCATTACTGTACATAGGATGTATATTGTAGTGGATGCTGGGACATATATAGGAAGGACTTTCTTGCTCGACATGATAGTACGCTATCTGGTTGCTCTTTATCTTAACATGTATACTTACTGTCTCTCTATTACATGTTGATAAAGCCCTTAGGATGTGTGCTCGACTTCCAGGACTATGATGCAGATCATACTAGTGGGGCCTGGGTAGTCCATGAGTACATCCTTCAATGTTCCCAGTCGTGGGAATATCGAGACGGGGCATCGATATTCCAGAGTAGACTAGCTTATATCTTCTCGACCCATGTGATGGGCGATGGATGATCCCATATCCATTGGTGTTTGACATCAGAGAAGATGTACGGGTGCTCAGTGGAGACTGGGTACACTGGACGGACTCGCCGAGAACTCCCAGATGGTATTATACCTCACGTCAGATGGCAGTTCTCCGGTGACACTGGTACAGAGTAGTCTGTTCACCCGAGATCGTCATAGAGTCTTGTGTGATTCCCACTGTGCTTTGATTTCCACCTTACCACATCCAAGAGGGCGTGCAAAACGGTGGTTTTTGGGTACAGTCCCGAATCACATGGAGGCAATGAGCGATAGGAGGGGATTCGTCTCTCCCGGTATAGGGAGTTGACGTTGCGCTGTGTTCGATTGGTTATAACCGGAAATCCCTGGCCAGAGTTGCTGAGATTTACTGGTAAGTGTTACCAATAGTTTCTCGAACTATTATAGACCTCATATCGGCACAACTTATCGAGCTACTGGGGTTTGACGTTTACCACCCCTAGGCGAGATATGCGACATATCAGACGACGAGACCGGACTGTACGGTAAGTGTTACTGGTTGGATTCACAGGAGTTTGAGCGGGCTTGCTCGTTGATCTTCTGATCGCTCAATACCCGGGTGACCGTTACGTTTAGCAGACCGCTTGCGGCTTATTGGTGTTTGATATGATCATCACCTGCTGCCGGCGTATTGACGAGTCTTTAGAGTCCTTCACAGAGGTTTCCTGGCTCAAGCGAAACGAAATAGGAGCGCATATGAGATATGTGCGGGACCGAGAATAATACCAGTATGTGATACTGGATTCTATTCTCGCGATTTGTATCATCGGACGGTTATATAAGATATAACCGAGTTACCGAATCAAATGTTGATTCGATATATTGATACACTTGATATTAGTCGGTTATATGCGTTATGACCGGATCATTAAATCAAGTGTTGATTTAATGATTTAATGTATAATTATATATTTGATATATTACTTTACATTAACTAGTATTTATTCACTTAAGATTGATTTTCTCACTTGATGTGCACAAGTAGTATATGTGATATATTTTTGTGCACTTGATTGTATCATGTTTGATGATACATGAAAACTTGGGTGTGTGTATGCTATACACCATGTTTAGTTAATGGTTAGGGTTTCAATTTCCTTATTTATTTATATTAGTTATTTACTTTTGGCAAAAATAGAATGGTGGTTATCTATGTTTTATGCAAGAAGCTTCATGATGCTTCATGCATCTTTGAAAAAGTCTACCATTTTGTTTTATGCTTAACCTAACCATTTAACTAAACCCTAGTTTATTCTCTACAAAAGTAAACTAACCCATGGTTGCTATATGATAAGAATCACTTGATTTATTATTTTCAAGAATTCATTATTCCTTTTTCTTCTTCATCTTCTTCTTCAAGTGAAGAAACCATTCTTGAAAATTTCCAAGTGATGAAATCAAGTGAGAAATCCAAATCCAAAGTGAACCCACTTCATATTTCTTCATCCTCTACTACTTGTCATGTTGTATAGGGTGTTATCTTCACAAGTTTCATGACCTAGTGAAGATGGAGCTTGAGTTTGAGTTGCCTCGACGTAGATCATCTTCGGCATCGAAGTCAACGACCTAGCCCGATCATTTCTCCGACAAAACCATCGCTAGAGTCCGGGATCTGATGATCGCAGCGAAGGGACGTCATCACGGAGCTAAAGAGGTGGAGGACCGGATCTACAAAGGTTGTAGTCACTTTCACTTTATAGTTAAGTTGTTAACTTGCTTAGTTTCGCCTATCCTCTAGTTAACGATCAAGTATAGGGTTCTTTGGCACATGGAAAAATTTGATTTTGGCATGGTTGATCAGTTGTAGAACCTCATGAGTGTGCCTACGAACCCTACAGTGAGGACTACAACCTGCCGGACACTTCGGTCTCTGGACACCCTGAGGGTAAGAGACCATGCTTCGCCACACTGTCACATAGTGAGAATCCCCAGCCTAGTTGCTCTGATTCCATGTTAGTCAGTTAGCGCACCACATCCCATGAGGTCGTTGTGGCACCAACTGGTCCCTCAGAACTACGTTATACGCATGTCCCCTCGCGATGGACTACAACCTGCCGAACCCTCCGTACGGGACACCCTTGTGGTAAGAGCCTACGCTTCGCCATACTGTCACAAAGTGAGAACCTTCCATGGGTCATCATTGCCCAGTAGCGTTGATACCATGTTAGGGATTGGTTTTAGGGTCACTACATTAGCGGATCATGGCGGAAAATCATAACAAAAATTATAGAAAACTTAACACCAAATCCAAACATCATGATCATTCAATTACTTGTTGTAAAAACAAATAAACTAGAGAGAAGTTTGAAGGCTACAACTTTTATAGCGTGTCGGCCACCTCTCCTTGGACTCTGGCTAAGCTCCTCAACTCCGGGATCGAGCTTGAAAGGAGATCTTGTAACGACTCTGTTTTTAATGTACAGAAATTTTCTTAAAGTTAAAGTACTAAATGGAGTATTTGCAAACTTGAGTATGCTATAAGTATTTAATTTGTTTAAGAACAACAAGAAACAACTTGTAGTTCACTGGTAGCCTTTCACTGCTGTGACATAGCCCCTGTGTTCGAATCCCATCAGCCGCATATTGTTTTTAATTATTTTTCTTTTAAACTTTTTGGAAGCCCAAAAGTTTACACGTGCAATACACGTAAAAATGAAAAGTCGGATTAAATAAACATGTGCACTGAGATATATGAAACGACCCTGACACGTGGCAAGAATCCAGAGCCTATCCCACCCCAAACGACCGGCGAGATCAAGGTTTGAGCCGGCGCCGCCGGGCCCCTCGTTGTTTTTGCTCCCAAATTTTTTACCCTAAACCCCTTGGCCTCCCCTACAACACCTAGTTTTGTTTGTTTTTCCTGAAATTAAACAGAGAATTAAAAATGAGCTTTTAATCCAATGATTAATGAATTTTTAATTCCCAATTTAGTTCCCTAAACTCTAATTCTATCCTATAAATACCACACCATACACTGCCCTATCTATTCTGAAATCCATTATCAAAACTCTCAAATTTTTCCAAGTCAAATAAGTTGTAGAAGTGGAGTTAGCCAAGGTCAAGTTCCGACGACGATTCGGGAAGATTTCGGCGATCCCACGACTCCACGAAGCTCTCAAAACCTTCATCTACCTCTCCTCTCTACCTTAAACTCGTAAGTCCCCTCTTTTCTCTTCTCTTCCCTATTAAAAGAATTCTCTTCTCAAAACTCTTCGAAAGCGGAGTTATTCCGACTTCCGATTCTAATATTTTTAAAAACATAACTTTTCTTAATAACCAAACATCCATATTGTTACAACTTGTTTAATAATCATAAACAAACATTTAGAGCAAGTTTCAATTCAATATATAATGCTATGCAACTTTTATTACACTTTTACAGTTAAATACCACAAAGTTTACCTACGACATTCTTTCATCATACTTGCTCATATTACCTTTAGAATTCTCATGAGGTAATGACCTACCTCTCACAACAGTCATCTTGACATAGCACGATTGCTTGAAAACAATATCCTTGGGACAAATACGACTTTATATTAAAATACCATAAACTATTAAAAACCGTATACTTTAAACTTGTATTATATACATTCTTTGAGATTAAGCCCCTACAACCCATTTTGGGGAACCCGATTTGGATGGTGCGTTTTATCGCACATCCTCGGTACTAGTAGAGCGAGACGCAAACCTCCTCACGAAGCATCCGATCTCGATGGAATTTTTAATACAATTTTTAAGAATGATGTGATTTTCTATTTAATAAATAAAATCTATTTTTAATAATTATATATATATATTATAAAAATATCTATTTTAAATATATATAATAAATTCCATGTTTTCTAAACAAAGGAATCATAAATTTTATGAACATACTGCAGGGTTCCCTAGGATGGCAGCAAGGTTTCGGGAGGCATCGTCCATGCCAATTTCAAAAATTTGTCGTTCTAGTTAACCATAACCATAGAATCTTTACTAGAAAATGCGACGAAACAACATGTAAACAACTTTACATCTAAGTGAATGAGGAATAAAACCTCTGTAGACCGGTCCTTCACTTCTAATGCTCCGTGTAGTAGTCCCTTCGCTGTGAGTTGTGATCTCCCGAACTCTAGAAAGGGTTCTTCCGGAGAAATGAACAAGCTTACTCGAAGTCTTCATGATCGAAAATGATCTACGTCGAGGAGACTCAAGCTCATGCTACCTCTTCACTAATTTTGAAATTAGTGAAGCAAACACCCTAAACTAAATGGCAAGTAGTACAGGATGATGAAGTAGTAAATGGGCTCACTTTAGTTTTCTTTTTCTCACAATATTTTCTCACTTTTCCAAAAGCTAGAAAGCTTTTTCTCAAGGATGAAGAAGATGAAGGGAAGAGATGAGAATGAACTAATGAGGTGAGAATAACAACCATGGGTGAGTTAGTATTATACACTAACTCATGTAGAGAATAAACCATGGGTTACAATAATGGTTAGGTTAATAAATATCTACAAGTAAAACAAAACTAGTGGACTTAGTCAAAGATGCTACAAGCTTCTCCAAGCTTCCAAGCATGTGACACTTTCCACTAATTTGTGAATTACCTAATAAATAAAAACCTTATCATTATTATAACCATGGTGTAAGTCTCATACACCCATGTCCCATGTGGCATCCAACATGACACAAAATAATCTACATTAATATATATCTCATATATACTAAGTGTACATAAGTGAGAAAAAGAAACGTTTAAGTGAGCTAATATTAATTAATGTAATCTAGTATATCAAATATACAATTATACATTAAATTATTAAATCAACACTTGATTTAATAATCCGACCATATCACATATAACCGACTATTATCAAATGTAACAACTTATCGAATCAACACTTGATCCGATAACCCGGCTATATCACATATAACCGACCGATGTCACATATCGCGAGAATAGAATGCGGTATCACATACACACATTAATCTCGGTCCCGCACATATCACATATGTGCTTTTATTTCGTTTCGCATGAACCAGGAAACATCTGTGTAGGACTCTAAAGACTCGTCAATACGCCGGCAGTAGGTGATGATCATATCAAACACCCATAAGCCGTAAGCGGTCTGCTAAACGTAACGGCCACCCGGGTATTGAGAGATCAGAAGATCAACAAGCATTCCTGCTCATACTCCTGCGAATCCAATCAGTAACACTACTGTACTGTCCGGTCTCTTTGTCAGATATGTCGCATATCTCGTCTGGGGTGGTAAACGTTAGACCCCAATAACTCGATAAGTCATGCCGATAAGAGGCTCATAACGGATCGAGAAATTACTGATAACACTTACCAGTAAATCTCAGGAACATCCCTGGCCAGGGACTTCCTGTTATAGCCAATCGAGCACAACACAACATCAACGCCCAATACCGGGAGAGACGAAATCCCCTCCTATCGCTCATTGCCTCTATGTGACTCGGGACTGTACCCAAAAACCACCGTTTTGCACGTTCTCTTGAACGTGGTAAGGTGGAAATCAAAGCACAGTGGGAATCACACAAGACTCTGTGACGATCTCGAGTCGACAGACTAACCTGTACCAGTGTCACCAGAGAACTGCCATCTGACGTGAGGTATAATACCATCTAGGAGTTCTCGGAGAGTCCGTCCAGTGTACCCAGTCTCCACTGAGCACCCGTATACCATCTCTGATGTTAAACACCAATGGATATGGGATCATCCATCGCCCATCTACATGGGTCGAGAAGCTATACGCTAGTCTACTCTGGTATATTTATGCCCCGTCTCGATACACTCACGACTAGGGACATTAAAGGAAGTGCTTACTGACTACCTTTGTCCCACTAGTATGATCCACATCATAATCCAGGTAGTCAAGTACACATCCTAAGGGCTTTACCAACATGTAACAGAGAGACAATCAGTGTACACGTTAAGGTAAAGAGTAACCAGTAGGCATACAATCATGTCGAGCAAGAAAGTCCTCCCTATATATGTTCAAGCATCTACTATAATATACATCTCATGTACAGTAATGGCCTCTAGTGCATACATATAACTAACAATCTCCCACTTGCACTAGTGCCATCATATAGCAGTGGATCTCATAATAGTCTCTCTCTGGAAAAAAGCCTTTGTGAGTGGATCCGCTGTGTTGTCCTCTGAGTTTACTCTCCTAACCTCAATCTCCCTGGAGATCAAACATCTCCATGATCATGTAATACTGCCTTAGAATATGTCTGGGTCACTGATGGGATGGGGGTTCCTACGCATAAGTCACAACTCCATTGTCACACAATGGTAGGAACGAAGTTCATCTCATGAACTAATATACACCCAGACTGCCTCTTTGGTAGCATCTTTGGTAGAAATGTATCCAGCCTTTATCGTCTAGTTTTCCACGGTATCTTTCTTGGAACTCTTCCAACATACCGCACCTCCACTGAGGGTAAAGACAATTCCTGTGACTGACTTTCAGTCAACCTTACCACCCTGGAAGCTATCTAGTGATTCTCCCAAGGATCGATTGATACCATCTCACTACTCCTAGTAAGAATCCTAACATCCACTTAGATCTATTTCATAGATCCAAAACCCAGGATTTATGATGTATCACCTTGATCCTTTATGGAGAATCCTTATGATAAGAAGAGATTGACCGAGTGTAGCATAAGAAACTCATTCCCTATCAAGAGTATGTCATCCACGTACAATACGAGGAATACCACCATACTCTCTACTACCTTTTTGTATATATAAGGTTCATCTACCATTTTGATGAATTCAAACGCTTTGACTACCACATCGAAACAGATGTTCCAACTCCGCGATACCTGCTTTATCCCGTAAAGCAACTTGCACACGTTTTCGCTGCTCCCACTGTCTACGAAGCCCTCTGGCCGTGTACTTATAGACGCTCTCTTCTAAATAACTATTTAGAAAAGCAGTCATGGCACCCAATCACCAGATATCATAGTTATGGTATGTAGCAATGGCAAGTAGGATCCGTATGGACTTAAGAATAGCCACTGGAGAAAAGGTTTCATCATAATCCACACCTGGTCGATGACGAAAACCTTTTACAACAAGTCTAGCTTTGAAAGTCTCAACTTTTCCATCTACACTAAGTAATCTTCTCAAGATATACTTGCTCCTGATGGGAATTTAACCCTTCAGATAGAGCAACCAAAGTCCATACTTTGTTGGTGTACATAGATTCCATCTCAGATCACTTAGCATCCAGCCATTCTCACAGAGTCCCCACTGTTGATGGCCTGTTCGAAACTAGTTGGGTCATCATCTCATGATGCAATCCTCGCTCTTATTGTTATTGAGAAAACCGAAGTATCTCTCAGGCGGATGAGGAACCCTACCAGATCGGTGGAGTGGCTGAGGTTCGTCGGGAACTATTGAATCCTCCAGTTTTACCAAATCATCAGATGTACTTTGTATAGCTGGAACTCCATCTAGTTCTACCTCATGACCACAAATTTCTTTACAAGAAATTCTTTTTCTAAAAAGCTGGCATGTCAAGAAACAAAACACCTTTTGTTCCTCGGTGCGGTAGAAGATATTCCTTTGCGAATGCATGTGATATCCAACAAACTTCCACAGAACTGTCCTTGCCTCGAGCTTGTCCAGATTTTGCTTTTAGACATAGGCCGGACAACCCCAAATCTTAACTTACTTAAGACATGGGCTCTTCCCATACCATATCGCATATGGAGTGGTAGGCACCTGATTTGATTGGAACCCTATTCAATAGGTATGCAGCTTCACAAGTGCATAACCCCTAAAAGGAAATAGGAAACTCAGTAGTACTCATCATTGAGTGCACCATATCTAATAGGGTGCTATTGCTTCGCCCCGATACACCGTTGTGCTATGGTGTATACGGAGGAGTAATGCTGAGAGAGAATCTCATTCTCGTTTAGAATAGTCCAGGAATACTGTGCTCAAGTATTCTCCTCCCCGATCACATCAAAGGACATAATACTTATACCCTTTTTGGTTCTCTAATTCTAACTTATATTCATTGAATTTCTCAAAAGCTTCAGACTTGTGTTTCAACAGGAACATATGTCTGAATTTTGAGAGATCATCAGTGAATGTAATGAAGTACAAAGAACCGGTCATGGCATATGTAGACTGGAGACCTACATACATCATCATATATTAAACTCAAGAGTTTACCTACTCTTTCTTTGTTTCCAATAAACAGAGCCATGGTCATCTTATCTTTGTGACATGACTGACAAGTTTCACAAGATGTAAATTCAAACTGATTTAAATATGCATCTTAATGTAACTTAGCTAGTCGGGTCACATTGATATGACCTAGTCTACAATGCCTCAAGAAAGATTCGTTTATTTCTGAACTCTTCCTCTTGTGTGTGTTCCTGTACATTAAGAACTGTAGTTTGATTTAGAACGTATATGCTTTTAGATAACGTGCTTGAACCGATCAGCTCTTGATATAGGAAATGTTCAAAACATTATTCAACAATACAAAATTATATCCTTCTTTAGTAAATAAAGAGACTGATATAATGTTGTATATCAGGTTCGGTATCTAATAACATTCGTTCAGAATCAATGTATTTGGTAATACAAGGTGATAACTGCCAACACCTTGGCTGCAAAAATTGCACCGTTTCCAACTCTTGAAACTTAATCACCCATTCCCAGTTCTCTACCTCTCTGTAGCCTATGTAACAGATTTCATATATGGGATCCTAATCCGGTATCTCATACACAGGACGTAGAGGATACTAAGAAACAGTTCTCGGTAATGAACATACCCGAAGAAGATGTATCATCATGCTGTTGGATATAGTGCCCTCAGAGTCAATTATTAGATCACAGGCACGTGATTGCAATGATTGAGGGAGGACCTATACCGGTAAGACAATCTTAATCAAGATGATAGTATGCTATCTGGTTTATCTTTATCATCGTGTACTGCTTCAGGTGACCTTACAGGTCACTATTACACATTGATAGAGCCCTTAGAATTCTTGCTTGACTACCAGCAGTATGATGGCGATCATATACGTGGGAGCTGGGGTCTATAAGCATATCCTTAAAAGGTCCCTAGTCGTGGGAGTTTTCGAGACAGGGCATCGATACTCCAGAGTAGACTAGTGTATGCAGTCGAGACCCCGACAAGGGGCGGTGGCCGGTCTCACAAGCCACTGGTGTCAGTTGGTTCACCTAAGATGTATACAGGTGCTCATTGGGTTATGAGTACACCGGACAGGACTCGCCGGGAACATGCTAGTTGGTATTATACCTAGCGTCAGATAGCAGTTCCCTGGTGACATGTATACAGGTTAGTTCATCGACCTGAGATCGTCATTTGTCTCGTGTGAGTTCCCACTGTGCTTTGATTACTACCTTACCACGACTCAAAGGAGTCGTGCAAACAGGTTTTAGTTGGGTACAGTCCCGAGCCACATGGAGGCAGTGAGCGGATCAGCAGGGGTTCGTCTCTCCCGGTATTGGGGGTGAGATCGCGCTGTGTCTAGGAGAGCCATTACACGAAGTCCTTGGCCAAGGCAGAAGATTTACTGGTAGGTATTCCAGTAGTATCTCAGGGTGTTCTGGGCTGTACTCCGACACGACTTGTACCGCTTTTGGGGGTCTGACTTTTACCAACCCCGTAGGCCCGCCATGCGATACTCATAGACGAACGGGCCGGACTGTACGGATATTGTCACTGACAGGCTCAGTAGGGTGTCAGGATGAGTTCGCTCATCGACCTCCCTTTTGGTCAATACCTGGTACCCCGTTACGTACAGCTAGTACCTCTGACGTGCTAGTGGTTAAATCTACAGCCAATGTATTGACGAGTCTTTAGAGTCCCGTACAAACAGTTTCTCAAGTTTCGGGCGAAACGTTGTAGAGGCCGTATGATATATGGCAGGGTTCGATCATATACGTGCGGTATTGCACGGATCATGATCGGACGGATCATACTAGTGGGCATTGGTTTAAGCCGGATCCTAGTATTAGATTTGTTGGATTATTTTAGTCTCGTCGCATTCGCATTCAGTCGGAATGCGGATGCAGGTATGTATATACAGGTGAGGGGTATCCTTGTGATCCTTCACGAGTTTACTTTAGATGTTGCCGTATCTTTTTATTGTTTCAAACATTTGGATTAATGTTTGTTAATGGAAATTGTGAGCTAGATTTCATCATGACATGCATTAAATGTGACATGGACACATTAGTGACTCATGGTCTCTTTTTATGTGTTAATGTCACATTATATGATGTTTTTGGGTTGAAATGATGAGAGAGGAGAGAGAGGGGCAGCTAAGGTCATGGGTGAGCTCTCATATGATTCTAGACTCTCTCTCACTCTTATTATTCCATCACAAGAAAAGAAAAGAAGAGAAAGCCTTCTCTTCTTCTTCTTCTTCCTCTAGCTTACATTCTCCATTAATGGCAACACCTCTAACCTCCATCCAAATCCATGGATGTAAGAGACAAATTGATCACAAACATTCTCTACAATACCTTGGACACGTCGGCAAGCACACTTCGTGCCCGAGTTGCTTTGGATGAAGTGGGAGCCCGTAAAAAGAGTCGTAGATGTGGTGCCCTTTCCAAAGAGGAGATCAAGGCTGGAGTTGCCGCGGGGAGCTTGGGATGGTGGCCGAAGACCGAAGGACACAGATCGATCGGTATAGCATTCTATTGTTGGCTATAGTGCCCTCAAGGCAAGTATCATAGTCGCGGACTTGTGATTATGATGATTGAGTGAGGACCTTTACCGATAAAACAGTCTTACTCAAGATAATAGTATGCTATCTGGTTTGTCTTTATCATCATGTACATGTTGATAGAGCCCATAGAATTCTTGCTTGACTGCCAGCATTATGATGGCGATCATATATATAGGAGCTGGGATCTATAAGCACATCCTTAAATGTCCCTAGTCGTAGGAGTATCGAGACCGGGCATCGATACTCCAGTGTAGACTAGTGTATACTTATCGAGAACCCGACGAGGGGCGGTGACCAGGTCTGACAAGCCATTGGTGTTAGTTTGTTCACCTAAGATAGTATACAGGGGCTCATTGGGTTATAAGTACACTGGACGGACTCGCCGGGAACCTGCTAGTTTGTATTATACCTATTGTCAGATAGCAGTTCCCAGGTGACATGTGTGCAGGTTAGTCTGCTGACCTGAGATCGTCATTTGTCTCATGTGAGTTCCCACTGTGCTTTGATTACTATCCTACCACGGCTCAAAGGAGTCGTGCAAACAGGTTTTAGTTGGGTACAGTCCCGAGCCACATGGAGGCAGTGATCGGATCGTCGTGGATTCGTCTCTCCCGGTATTGGGGGTTGATGTCGCATTTTGTACGGGTGGCCATCACCACAAATCCATGGCCATGATAGACGGGGATTACCGATCCAGGATCGATAGTTTCTCAGGAGGTGATGGGTTACATGCCGACACTAAATATCGCGTTGTTAGGGGGTCTGACTTTATCCACCCCCTGGACTCGATATGCGATACTCTTAGATGAACAGACCAGACTGTACGGATATTGTCACTGTCAGGCTCAGTAGGTGTTCAGGATGAGTTTGCTCGTCGGCCTCCCTTTCGCTCAATACCTGGGTAGCCGTTACGTACAGCTAGTGCCGCTGACGTGCTTGTGGTTAAACCCACTGCCAGCGTATTGACGAGTCTTTAGAGTCCCACACAGAGGGTTTTCACGGTTCAGGCGATATGGTGTACATGACGTATGTTGATACATACAGGTGTCCGATTAAATATGTGCACTAGCTGCGCAGACTTTGATCGGATGGTTGATAATAGTAGCGGCTTAGGATTAAGCCAGATTATTAAATCAGGTTTTGATTTAATAATTTACATATGTATTTATATATATGTATTCTAGTATTATTGTTCACTATTCGTTTTCTCTCTCGGCTATTCGTATTTTGGTACGAATACGCGTATATGTATTTCGATACATGTACCAGGAAGTATTCCGTATTTTATACGGAATAGCTTCTAGAAGATGCTACCTCATTTATATGATTTTCATTTATGGAAATTCATTTGTTTTTTATTAATAAGGTGGAAAAGGTGATGTGACTTCAAGCATGGCATGAACATGGAATTTGGGAATGGTTTCATTTGTTCATTGTAATTTGACTTTAGAAAATGTCATTTTTTTGTGGATGAAAGAGGGGGGCCGGCCATATTTTAGATGTGGGTTTCATTTTTCATTTGCTACATTACACTCCCTCTCTCATACACACAAGAAAAGACTTAGCCAATTTCTTTTGCTCATGCCAAAGCTTCATCACCTCCATTCTTCTTCTTGAGTTTCTCATTGAGCTCATGGTTGAGAGAAAAATTGTAGTGACATATTCATACACCCCACTCTCCATAGCTAGCGACTTTGGAGCGTCGGTTATCTCGTTTTTCGAGGTTGGAGCTTGCGCCGTTTCTCTCGGGTGGATCATCAGAGATGGAGGAAGTCCGGCAACCAAACATCGTCAAAGGATCACTAGGAGCTTGGAATGAAGATGGAAGGACACGGATCAACTCGGTATAATGATCATAACTCTTAGTTAGCTCGCTAGAATAGGGTTTAAGGTCGAACCGTAAATCGGGTAGCGGTAGCCCCTGTTTCGAAAATTTTAATTCCGCATTTTGGCCGCGTTTCGACGGCCGAGGCGCTGCCGGGACCCTACATGGTATCAGAGCCACCCTTTAAACCCCTTACTAGCTTGTTTAGATGTGCTTAAAAGACCGATCGACGGATTTTACCAAAAACACGGTTCCAATTGTCTTCTCTTTTCCGATTTTCAAAAGTGGTCAAAAAATTATTTCACACATCTTAAAAATCCGTACAGGCAATTTTAAGGGTACTGAAAAAATTTGGGCTCGTGATTCCACAAAAGCGCCGCGGATCCGCCGCACTAAGCCCCTATTGGCGGCGGTTCCGCGGCGGTTTAGTGGCAACGGGCGACCAAATATTTTCTGTAGCCCATTTACTTGGAAATGTGATTTTTGTAATATTTTGTTTTGGCCCAGGTTTCAGTGAAGTGTTGTTTTGCTATTGGGTCCAATTTGGAACTTAGTCGATCGATATTTTAAGTGTGCGTTTATCAGTACTTACATTACTATCTGCGACCGTGAATGTCATTTGATCGGTAAACCCGTCTAACTGCTACATGTTCTTTTAGACGGGTTTGCGAACGTGACATTCACGTTGATGTTCTGTGTTGTGCTGTGATGTTGGTTGGATTGTCGTGGTGGATACCAGTGGTGCAATGATAGTACAGTTGATTTCATTTGTACATTTGATATTGCGGGGCGAGCGTCCGACATGTGGACTGCCGTCACTGCCAGTTTGTATATTAATCTTTTGGGGCACGACCGGGCTGAGGTCGATGTCACCCTTGTATATTATTTTCTTTTCTGTACTAGGATTACCCCGCGGAGGAATGCACGAATAGCTGGATTCTAGAGGGCAACTGGTCCGCATCTCATGGCATTGGGACGGAGGGGACTTTACTCTAGAATTGGCGGTCTATTCGCTGCACTCGTAGGGGTTATAGGTTGACCCAGGAGGGGTGCTCAAGTTACCGGATTCCATGAAGTGCTGGGTGGTCCATTCATGTTGCTGAAGGGGGCTGCCTCTCTTCTGGTTTGGCAGGTAACTTTCTGCGCTCGTAGGGGTCTAGGTTTTCATTGCACAGGCTATCCACACGACAAGGAACGTCGGGTCTCACTTGCGGCTCAAGTGAAACTCGGGGCTCCAGATTTTCCACCATTCCGTGTTGCTTCTGTGATGTTTCTGTGATGTTGCTTTATATCATGCCTGGGACGAATGTTATATATATATTTATATATACTAGTAGATGTTGTATATGTTTTGCACCCGCGCTAGCCCAGTCCCCGCTCTGTCGTTAGTTAAGTAACCTAATGGGTGATGACGGGACCCAGTGGCGAATGCGGATGGCATATACGTACATTTTATTTTCGTTCTTTTCTGGTGTGATTAATTGATGGGACTGCATTAATTCTTATTAATGCAAGGATAAAACAAACCTATATATATGATGTTGTTGGAACCAAGTTTTTTAAAACTGACATTATAGACATTCTCTTTTGCATTGCAAAGTGGTATTCGGTTATGAATATCCAGCACCTCATTCGACGAGGCAAGGGCCGAGATCCCTTCATCGGGAGTGATTCCTTGGGTAAAAGTTTGCGTCAACGTAATAACTTTACTATAATCAATTATTTTTTCATTGCATCGTGGTATTCAGTTTGGGATATCCTGCACCCCATTCAACGGGGAAAGAGCCGAGATCCCTTCACCGGGAGTGACCTCTTTAGCAAAAGTTTTCGCTACTATATATTTATAAAACCTCTCGGTTCCTTCAACGATATCAAGTTCATTACGTTAAAGGTTTTTCGCCAAAAACCAGCAGTAGCCCTCCGTCATTTCAGATTAGTATTGCTTAATATTCATGCTACGTTTGTCGTTGCTATTCGCCGAGGCGTAGTGTGCGGTAGCTCTGTAATACTTTTCTGTCGCAGGATATTTGGATTGGTTAGGACAGTCGTACGACTTTGTTGATTATTCGTCAAGAGTCGTGCGGGTGGGTTTAATGCAATCAAGATAATGACGGGTTGAACTTGACTAGGACCTTTTGATTTGTTGATTATTCGTCAAGGTCACTTGGGTCCTAGGGGTAAAAACACATATCGGGAGTTTCAAACATACAGGAAACTTGCCAGGCTTGCGCATACCTTCTGGAGTGTGGTGACTTGAGTGGCTTCCATCAAGTTATCATGCGATGATAGTTGGATCCCGATTCCCACTGATGAGTTGAAATACTCCTCGGGTGATTCCGACTAATTCTCCTTTTAGGTTTGGAGGAGAATTCGAGGAAACGGTGGGAGCCATCCAGATTAGATAAAGTGATTGACCATTCTGATCTAGGTTAGAGTGCACGCTGAGTGTTTCTTCTCCCTCTCTCTCTCTCTGGCTGCGACTATGACCTGACCTTTGACTAAAACTCATGAAACCAAGTTGACCGAACCTTCTTAAAACATTTTGTCTTTTGGAATGTCACGGTGTCGCATACATCATTGCGATTTCTATATCACCTTTGCGTTTCTCCAGAACACCTCGTATTACTAAGAACGTCCACTTCCATTGGATAAATCCATCTTATGGTTATATACGAACTCGAAGGATCTGATTCGAGGATGGATTCTGGTTCTGGAGAGATTGAATAGGATTATTCGGTTGTCTTTTCTCTTTACCTTCTCTCAGGTTGTGAGGGCTTCTAGGATTAGGAGAGGGTACACCTATTGAGCTTATTGGATAGTCTTCCTCCAAACCATAGGCAGGTGCCGAACGGTAGGGAAGGAAGAAAACCAACAAACTTAACTGGGCTGTACAGAAGGTAATAAGTAAAGACATATAAAGGATTAGAATAATGGCAAAGTTATTTGCGATCACCATCATTTACGACAAAGACCGTGTATACCCCTGCCACTCTTACATCCACTTTGTTTTTCTTTAGAACACTACGTATCACTACGCATATCCACTTCCATTGGATAAATCTATCGTATAGTTACATACGAACTCGAAGGAACTTTTTCGAGGATGGATTCTAGTTCAGGAGAAATAGAATAGGATTATTCAGATGTCTTTTCCCATTACCTTCTCTCAAGTTGCGAGGGCTCCTAGGATTAGGAGGGTGCACCTATTACGCTTATTGGATAGTCTTCTTCCAAACCTTAGGCCGGTGCCGAAGGGTAGGGAAAGAAGAAAACCAATTAGCCTAAAGAAGGTGTACAGAAGATAATAAGTAAAGACATAATAAAGGGATTGCAGTGAGGGCAGGTATAGTATATGGTTACTGTCGTGAATTAGGATAGTGGAAGAGGCATTACTAGGAATACCAGGTTACCCCTTTTTGAAATATTTTCATGTTTCAGTTTTACTGTGCGATGTTAATTGAAAACTGTTTTCCCAATAAGAATCTAACTCCAGGGTATGTATTTACCAGATCAATTCACACATCTATATGTTATTACGGATGGTGAGTGGGAGTAAGATATTGGGAATTGGGTGATTAGATCCTCATTATATCGGAATTCGTTGTAATTGGTGATATTTGAGGAAATCATCTGGATTTTGCCGGATGGCAAGTATTTGGTTTTGAATATCCGTTGTTATGCACCAATTTCAAACTGATATATCTATACATTTATTTTATAAAGTGAGATATAACTTTTTGATATTGTGTCTATGACATTTACCTATATCAGTTGGTGATTAGGTAAGGTGCATTCAACAGCGGTGTAACTCTTCTTAACCAAAGTACAGTTTTTCAACCTACAACGCACAGGGTTTGAGTTATTGAACTCAGGGGACTTATACAAAGTATTGTATATTGTCCAGTGTCCATTAGGACAAAAGGGTTGGTGCTCGTACTATATTCTGTTTGCTTATGACTTCTCCAGTTCTGGACATGTATTTCGTTGAAATGCAAGGTCCAGATATTCAGAAGTTATAGGTATAAGAATAAAGTAGAGAACCATTTGTTGTAAGTATCAGGATTCTTCGAGGAAGTCGAAGATGTAGATACTTGTGTTTGGTATTCCGTTAATAGTAATGGTTTTGAGAACTTGTTTCTCTTTCAGGTCACTCATATATGGATGTACTCCTAGATGAGTAATGCTGATTGACCTTTTTCCATTTGGATGATATGCACTGGAGACAGCTGCATGTTTTTGAATCTGGTTTAAATTAAATTAGTGCTTTTGTTTCTATATTAGATATATATAGAATCAATTTATATCTTAACGATGTTAAGGTATAGGGAGTTGTCCGGCTGATGCTTAAAACCAGAATCCGGATAAACTCAAGGCACGTTTCAGTAATGACTGTTTGTGGGTTATCCCGGGCTTTAACGAGGGTTAACTTTCTACCATCAGGAAGATCAATATTTATATTTTTCTTGACTCGCCACAGTTTTAGTAAAATGGACTTTTTAAAAAAAAAACAAGTGGGAGTATGGTAGAACTGGAAGTTATTCCAGAACCACAAACTATTACTGAAAATTTAATAGAACCTAAGGATTCAATTAGATTTGATGTTCCATTAGCCACTCCGCAGATTTGGTGGGTAACCTCAGGCACCCGAGAGGTACTTCGGTCTTCTCAGAGACGGTGACAGGGAGGTTCTTGTTTACCCAGACTTGCCATTGCTGCTGTTCTAGACTATAAGACCCGGCAAGAGGATGAGTATAGCGTCATTCTAAACTAGCTTTAGAAGTGCACGTGTATATGACTCTGCCAGAGGGTTGTTGTAGTCAGTGGGAGCAGCGGAAGCATAGTGGGCAAGAAGCTTATGTCTATTTACAGACTAAAGCAGGTATAAAGGAAATAGATCATCTAATTTTTTATGTGACAGTCATAGTCTTTGACCTCATCAGAATAGGAGATGGATCTGGTAAGAAGGTAGTAAGGTGTGATGTCCGAGGATTCGGGAAGACATGCACTTGATAGGAACAGATATTCCTATACTACGATCAGTTGTACTATGGTTGTCACAAAGTTGTTTCTCCACACAGGATATGGATGTAATATCAGGATTTCTGGTTACCAGATCTATGGTTTTAGATCTAGATTTGGGAAGTATCCTAATCTGGGTATTTTGACATTAAATGGATGACTCCTGGCATGGTGGTCAACCTGCAGGTGATGGAGTCAACCTCTCTAAAGGTGTCTTACAGACTAAAGGGGAGAGGGTTCTGCATGATTAGCATATCACTTGCTTAGGCAATTGAGTTAATCATGAAATGTCAAGTACCACACCAGATATTGCTTTTGCACTAGATGCAATATGCAAATATATTAATCCAATCCTGGAGAAACATTGGAAAGCAGTTATTGAACATAAGTGAATGTTCTAGGGAATGATTACGGCAGCCTCCTTTGGGAGACGGTTATCATTTCAGGCTTCCAAGGTGACCTGGATGACAGAGTGACTGTTAGAGTTATAGTTTTCCTTTCTTTGAGGGATAATATGTTGGACAGGTGGTCCAAGCGGATACTGAGGAAAGGCATGGCGCAGGATACTGATTAAATTCAGTGGACGATACAGTCTAAGTAGTTTGCTGGAATTGGAGTTCTTTTGTGATCTGGGTCCCATCAGATATCCAGACAAATTCTAAGACAAGTATTGCTCATTTCGGGAGATAGCTTTCTTCGCGAAGTTGAGATTAAGAGAGATACGGAAAGGAACACTGAAGCGGATCCAGTCACTGAGGCTATTTCTCGAACGCAATCATTTTCGCAAACGGGCTTTGCAAAACTGATTAGTAGAGAAGTTGGGTGTTCGGTATCACACGGGCTGTGAGTATGCGACATCGCAATAATTGGCCTTAAGTGCAAGTGGGAGATTGTTAGCTATAGTGCCCTCAAGGCAATTATCATAGTCGCAGACTTGTGATTATGATGATTGAGTGAGGACCTATACCGATAAAACAGTCTTACTCAAGATGATAGTATGCTATCTGGTTTGTCTTTATCATCATGTACATGTTGATAGAGCCCATAGGATTCTTGCTTGACTGCCAGCATTATGATGGCGATCATATATGTGGGAGCTGGGGTCTATAAGCACATCATTAAATGTCCCTAGTCGTAGGAGTATCGAGACCGGGCATCGATACTCCAGTATAGACTAGTGTATACTTATCGAGACCCCGACGAGGGGCAATGGCCAGGTCTCACAAGCCATTGGTGTTAGTTTGTTCACCTAAGATAGTATACAGGTGCTCATTGGGTTATGAGTATACTGGACGGACTCGCCGGGAACCTGCTAGTTGTTATTATACCTATTGTCAGATAGCAGTTCCCAGGTGACATGTGTGCAGGTTAGTCTGCCGACCTGAGATCGTCATTTGTCTCGTGTGAGTTCCCACTGTGCTTTGATTACTACCCTACCACGGCTCAAAGGAGTCGTGCAAACAGGTTTTAGTTGGGTACAGTCCCGAGCCACATGGAAGCAGTGATCGGATCGTCGGGGATTCGTCTCTCCCGGTATTGGGGGTTGATGTCGCATTTTGTACGGTGGCCATCACCACAAATCCATGGCCATGGTAGACGGGGATTACCGATCCAGCATCGATAGTTTCTCAGGAGGTGATGGGTTACATGCCGACACTAAATATCGCGTTGTTAGGGGTCTGACTTTATCCACCCCCTGGACTTGATATGCGATACTCTTAGACGAATAGACCGGACTGTACGGATATTGTCACTGTCAGACTCAGTAGGGGTTCAGGATGAGTTTGCTCCTCGGCCTCCTTTTCGCTCAATACCTGGGTAGCCATTACGTACAGCTAGTGCCGCTGACGTGCTTGTGGTTAAACCCACTGCCAGCGTATTGACGAGTCTTTAGAGTCCCACACAGATGGTTTTCACGGTTCAGGCGATATGGTGTACATGACGTATGTTGATACATACAGGTGTCCGATTAAATATGTGCACTAGCTGCGCAGACTTTGATCGGACGGTTGATAATACTAGCGGCTTAGGATTAAGCCAGATTATTAAATCAGGTTTTGATTTAATAATTTACATATGTATTTATATATATGTATTCTAGTATTATTGTTCACTATTCGTTTTCTCTCTCGGCTATTCGTATTTTGGTACGAATACGCGTATATGTATTTCGATACATGTACCGGGAAGTATTCCATATTTTATACGGAATAGCTTCTAGAAGATGCCACCTCATTTATATGATTTTCATTTATGGAAATTTATTTGTTTTTTATTAATGAGGTGGAAATGGTGATGTGACTTCAAGCATGGCATGAACATGGAATTTGGGTATGGTTTCATTTGTTTATTGTAATTTGACTTTGGAAAATGACATTTTTTTGTGGATGAAAGAGGGGGGCCGGCCACATTTTAGATGTGGGTTTCATTTTTCATTTGCTACATTACACTCCCTCTCTCATACACACAAGAAAAGACTTAGCCAATTTCTTTTGCTCATGCCAAAGCTTCATCACCTCCATTCTTCTTCTACAGTTTCTCATTGAGCTCATGGCTGCGAGAAAAATTGTAGTGACATATTCATACACCCCCACTCTCCATTGCTAGCGACTTTGGAGCGTCGGTTACCACGTTTGTCGAGGTTGGAGCTTGCGTCGTTTCCCTCGGGTGGATCATCAGAGATGGAGGAAGACCGGCAACCAAACATCGTCAAAGGATCACTAGGAGCTTAGAATGAAGACCGAAGGACACGGATCAACTCGGTATAACGATTCTAACTCTTAGTTAGCTCGCTAGAATAGGGTTTAAGGTCAATCCGTAAATCGGGTAGCGGTAGCGCCGGTTTCGAAAATTTTAATTCCGCATTTTGGCCGCGTTTCGACGGCCGGGGCGCTGCCGGGACCCTACATCTATCCCTTCTCTAGATAGCTAGTTGTAGGTTAATGGTTCGATCCGGATTTTAAGTATACGATAGTGCCGGTTTCTATTTAAAGAAAAGTTTTTGTTTCCGCATTTTAGCCTCGGACAGACGGCCGGGGCGCTATCGTAGACTTACATGGTATCAGAGCCACTCCATTAACCTTTACTAGCTTGCTCTAACGTGTTTAGAACTTCGATCGAACGAAATTTCCAAAACCGCGTTTACAAAGTCACAGTTTCTGTCGAATTTTTTCTGTGGTCAAAAAATTATTTGGTGTATTGCAGAAATATGTGCAAGCTTTTCTAAGACATCTAGAAAAATTTGGTGAAGTTATGTTACCGTTGAGCCGCGGAATCACGGCCGTACCCTTGTTTTGGCCGCAGTTCCGCCACAGTAAAGAGGCTTCACTGCACGCAATTTCTTCAGTAGGTCTATTATTTGGAAATGTGGTTTCTGGTATTTTTTTTTGGGCCCAGATTTATTTGAGTACTGGGTATTGTGCTTGGGGCCCACTTCGGGAAATTTTGTCAATCGAAAATTTTAAACATGTTAGTTCACAGTATTTACATTATATCTACGACCGTGAATGTCATTTGATCGGTAAATCCTGTCTAATTGCTATAGCTCATTTAGACGGATTTGCGAACGTGACATTCACGTTGATGTTCTGTGTTGTGCTGTGATGTTGCGGATTTGTCGTGGTGGATAGCCTGGATGCAATTGTAGTACAGTTTGGTTGTTTATGTACATTTGATATTGTGGGGCGAGCGTCCGACATGTGGACTGCCGTCACTGCCTGTTTGTATATTATTCTTTTAGGGCACGACCGGGCTGAGGTCGATGTACCCGTTGTATATATTTTACTTTCTCTACTAGGATTACCCTGCGGTGGGGTGCACGGATAGCTGGGTTCTAGAGGACAATGGGCCCGCATCTCATGGCTTTGAGACTGAGGGGGCTATACTCTAGAATTGGGGGGCTATTCGCCGCACTCGTAGGGGGTACAGGTTGACCCAAGGTAGGGTGCTCAAGTTACAGGATTCCGTGAAGTGTTGAGTGGTCCATTCACTTTGTTGAAGGGGGCTGCCTCACTTCAGGTTTTTGCGGGTAACTTGCCACGCCCGTAGGGGTCTAGGATTTCATTGCACAGGCTATCCACACTGTTAGTTATATGTATGCCCTAGAGGCCATTACTGTACATTGGATGTATATTGTAGTGGATGCTGGGACATATATAGGGAGGACTTTCTTGCTCGACATGATAGTATGCTATCTGGTTACTCTTTACCTTAACGTGTACACTGATTGTCTCTCTGTTACAAGTTGGTAAAGCCCTTAGGATGTGTGCTTGACTATCTGGACTATGATGCGGATCATACTAGTGGGGACATGGTAGTCCATAAGTACATCCTTCAAAGTCCCTAGTCGTGGGTGTATCGAGACGGGGCATCGATATACCAGAGTAGACTAGCGTATACCTTCTCGACCCATACAGATGGGCGATGGATGATCCCATATCCATTGGTGTTTGACATCAGAGATGATGTACGGGTGCTCAGTGGAGACTGGGTACACTGGACGGACTCGCCGAGAACTCCCAGATGGTGTTATACCTCACGTCAGATGGCAGTTCTCAGGTGACACTGGTACAGAGTAGTCTGTTGACCCGAGATCGTCATAGAGTCTTGTGTGGTTCCCACTGTGCTTTGATTTCCACCTTACCACGTCCAAGAGGGCGTGCAAAACGGTGGCTTTTGGGTACAGTCCCGAATCACATGGAGGCAATGAGCGATAGGAGGGGATTAGTCTCTCCCAGTATAGGGAGTTGATGTTGCGCTGTGTTCGATTGGCTATAATAGGAAATCCCTGGCCAGGGTTGCTGAGATTTACTGGTAAGTGTTACCAGTAGTTTCTCGAATTGTTATAGACCTCATATCGACACGACTTATCGAGCTATTGGGGTCTGACGTTTACCACCCCTAGGCAAGATATGCGACATATCAGACGATCAGACCGGACTGTACGGTAGTGTTACCGGTTGGATTCACTGGAGTGTGAGCGGGCTTGCTCGTCGATCTTCTGATCGCTCAATACCCGGGTGGCCGTTACGTTTAGCAGACCGCTTGCGGCTTGTGGGTGTTTGATATGATCATCACCTGCTGCCGGCGTATTGACGAGTCTTTAGAGTCCTACACAGAGGTTTCCTGGCTCAAGCGAAACGAAATAGGAGCGCATATGAGATATGTGCGGGACCGAGAATAATGCGTGTATGTGATACCGTATTCCATTCTCGTGATGAATGTATCGAACGGTTATATGTGATATAACCTAGTTATCGAATCGATGGTTGATTCGATAAGCCGATACATTAAATACTAGTCGGTTATATGCGATATGACCGGATCGTTAAATCAAGTGTTGATTTAATGATTTATTGTATAATTATATATATTTGATATATTACTTTGCATTAACTAGTATTGGTTCACTTTAAATGGATTTTCTCACTTCGTTGTGCAAGTTGTATATGTGATATACTTTTTGTACCAATGTTTGTATCATGTTTGATGATACATGCTTATTTGGTTAAGCGTATAGAATTAAACCATGGTTAACTTAATGATTAGGGTTTTGCTTTTTCATTTAATTATTTTTTTATTTCTTTTGGATATTAATAAAAGCATAAAAAGTAAAGGAAAATGGTTTCTTTATTTTAATTTCTTTCATGAAGCTTTTTGAAGCTTCATGAAGCTGTGACCAAGTGACCATTTTGTCTTGTTATTTTAACCCTAACCATTCTTATAACCTTAGTTAGTTCTCTACACTTGACCATGGTTTATTATATGATTAGTATTATTTTCTTTTAACCTATCATATTATTCATCATCTTCTTCTTCTTCTTCACTTGAAGAAAACCTTTCTTCATCAATGGTGATTGATGAAAATGAGTGAGAAATCCAATTCTAAAGTCTACCCACTTCCTATTTCTTCATCCTCTACCTCTTTCCAAGTAGTAGAGTGTGTTTCCTTCACAAGTTTTCATGGCTTGGTGAAGGTGGAGCTTGATCTAGTGATGCCTCGACGTAGATCATCTTCGGCATCGTCGTCGATGACCTAGCCCGTCCATTCTCCGATGAAGCCGACGCTAGAGCCCGGGTTTCCATTTGGACAGCGAGGATACTTCATTGCGGAGCTATGGAGGTGGAGAACCGGATCTACAAAGGTTGTATTTCCGTTCTTGTAGTTAAGTGTTAACTAGTTTGTTTTGTCGCCTAGAAATCTAGCCAACGATTCGTATTAGGGTTTCTCGGCACCATATTTTTTTTGAAATTGGCATGGTTGATACCTTGTGAGACCTCTTGAGAGTGCCTAGGAACCCTACAGTGGTATCAGAGCCTAGCTAGAGCCTTAGGCGAAGTCTAGACGGATTTTGAAGTCCGATCGACCCGAAACCCCAACCCTAAATTGCTCTCTGGACAATTTCTGAAATCTGGTCTTTTTCAAAATTAAAAATATGCAGAGAACACATCACAAATATTTAAGAGTTACTGTGAAATTCGTCAGACCAATTCCACCAAGTCGCCGCGGTTCCGCGGCACGATCAAGGCTCATGCGGCGGTTCCGCGGTCGTACGGCCACATTATGTAAAGTAGTTTGCACAGTAATTCTTAGTTTCCAGTGGTGCTTTTCCTGGGAATTTTTAATATTTTTTCTACAGTTGAGTTTTCTGGGGTTGTTTTGGGAGTTCGTATATTCGATCGGATTATCAAAATGTGTCTATGTGTTTTCCGGATAAATTTTAGAATATGTTAAAAAGGTTGACCGGATATAAATACCCAATTTTTCCCCTGTCGGGAAATTTCCAAGTGTTGGATTTTTCCGTAGTTTGACGACGTTCTAAGTAGTGCAAGTAACGCGATGGTCCCTCTAGAAGACAACAAACCTTAACTCGATTATGTGACCGTCTTGAATTGCCCTTTGAACCTTCGGGTTTGGGGCAGTACGGCGTGCCACATGTGAGGTGTTGGCTTGACCCTTCTACGGCTGGACCGTTGGTACTGAGGCACGAACTGAATGTTTTTAGAGTTGTTTCATGTGTTGATCTGTATGGGGAAAACTTGGGTGTTCGATTGTTCGATCGGAAAGTTTGACATTTTCTATTTATCCGGAATGGGATACAATAATTGGAATTCACAAGCAGTTATGAGATAACTGAATGAATGTTATAAACATAGCAGCTTAGTCTCACTTGATCGGTTGCCACGGAATTTTGATGTGATCAAAAGTCCGTCGCAATCACGTAGCGTATGCGGATACTCGCCGGGTAAACTTAATAGACAGCCTCACCCCATAGCCCCGACCAAGTGACTGTAGGAGAACCCCGTCGCCTAAAGCATCCGTTCGGGTGCTCGCGGCAGCGGTGTTCCGCCTTGGTGCACTTCGTCGACGGCGTCGGGGGTGCGGCCGCCTACTAAAGTTAGCGACGAGCATTCGATCAGAATGTCGGGAATCCTGTTGAATTGCCCGACTTGGTATTGAAAAGAGTTTTCGATAATGAGACTAAAATGCGGGGTTTATAATTGTTAGGCATGCGATGTCTAAAGAATTCATTTGGTCAGGCATGCGATGTCTGAAGAAATTGCGGATTCCAACTGTTGTAGTTTTACACTTTCTTTTCTGTGACCGTAAGTGTAATATGTGATATCGCCGGTTTCGTTGCTATATGTCAACGACAATTGGGATGCGCATATTTACTTACGTTGATGACATGTGATGTTATGTGTTGCTGGATATGTTATATTGGATCGTCGTGTATGAATAGCCGGGGGGTTTTTATGTGAGATGAGTGTTTTTCATTTTCATTCATATAAAAACTTGTATGTAATATTCTTTTATTGGGGCACTTCCAGGTTGCGGAAGATGTCACCGTTTGTATATTATTTACTTTTCCGCACTAGGATAGACCCAAGGAGGAGGGCACAAGTAACCGGGTTCTGAAGTCCAGTGGGAGACCAACTCGAGGAGTCGAGTCCGGGTCTCCTAACTCTAGAATTGGTAGGATTGCTTGCCGCTCTCGTAGGGGTCTTGGGGTGTGGGTTTGGCTATTCATCACGACCGTGGAATCCGTGTTTTATACTGGCTTGTATTGAAAACACGGACGTATTGAAAACACGGACGTCCTAGTATATCCAATATTTCATATGTTTCTTCTGCTGCGATATCTGTGATGTGATCATGTGATGTTCTGTGATAGATACTGTATATAGTATATATGATATATTATATAGACGTTACTTATGTTTTACACCCGCGCTAGCCCTGCCCCGCTCTGCCGTTAGTTACCTAACCTAACGGTGCACGAGGGGACATCGAGGCGAATGCGGATGGCATAAGTGTACGTCGTATTTATCTGTGATGTTTAGGTACATTAAATGATGGGACTTCATTAATATGATTAATGAAATAAAAGAAACCTAAGATGTTGTAGAATCGAATTTCAAAATAAAACAGGTAGCTACAGTTCTTGCTTTGCACAGCGGTATATATGATATATCCTGCACCTTATTCGATAAGGAAAGGACCGAGATCCCATCACCAGGAGTGACTCCTTTAGCAATAACTGGCAGATGCTACACACTCGGTTTGTCTTTTGATTGCTTTTAAGAGTTCTGCTTTGCACAGTGATATATATGATATATCCCGCACCTCATTCGACGAGGAAAGGACCGACGATCCCTTCACCGGGAGTGACTCCTTTAGCAAAACTAGAAAAGCCTCAAAAACACTCCATTTCAAAATTCATTCGATCCTACAACGATATCAAGTTCATTACGCAATAGGTTTTCAGAAAAACCTGTCGTAGCCCTCCGTCATTTCAGGTATGTACTGGTTAGTATTCGTGCTGCGTTTATTGACCTTTGTCAAGGCGTAGTGTGCGGTAGCTGATTAGTGCTTATCTGTATAAGCATATGATGTGATTGATTTAGGGTAGTCGTGCGACCTTGTGGACCTCTGTCAAGGGTCGTGCGGGTGGGTTTACTATATTCAGGAAATGACGGGTTGAACTTGACTAGCAGCCTATGGTTTGTTGACCTCTGTCAAGGTCATAGGACGCTAGGGGCAAAATATTATCGGGAATTTCAAGTGTTGAAATTTGCAATGAGATTGCATACCTTCTATGAGATAGTTGGATCCCGATACCCGCTGCGAGTAATTGTTACTCCTGGGAGAGTTTTACACATTACAATTAGCCGATCAAGTAGGTGTCTAGAAAGGTGTTAACGAGGTTACGCCTCTGGGAAAATGAGGTTTACATTAATTAGGTTCGTGCGAAAGCACGGGGGACCTCCCTCAAAGTACCGACACTGGCCTGGCTGAAAGATTGGCGAACTTGTAGTGTGTAATTAATCCCGGCTAGTCTTTCCTTTTAGGGTTTGAAGGAAGATTTGATAAAAAGCAGTGGGAGCCATCCTGATTAGATAAAATAATAACCGATCTATTCTTGCAAGAGCGCACGCTGAGTGTTTTCTTCTCTCTCTCTCCTGGTAGCGACCATATCACGCCTTAATCAAGATAATAATACGGATTATTGACCGAACCCGCTTGTTATACTGAGCTGGGGAACGTTGGTCCCACTCCAACTTATAATTGTTATAAGACAGAGCAGGAAATTAGGGAATACCAGATTTCCTGTGCCGCCCAAACGAAGAGAGTGCATGTTGATGCATCATCTTCGGGTGTGTTCATTATACAGAACTGTTTCTCAGTATCCTCCGCATCCTTGGTATATGATACCGGATCAGGATCCCAGATATGTAATCTGTTACATAGGGCTGCAAAAAGGTAGAAAAACTGAGAACGGGTGATAAGTTTCATGAGGCAGAAAACGGGGCAAGTGTTGCAGCCAAGTCTGTTGGTCACTGTCACCCTGTATTGTAATACATTGATTCTGAACGAATGTTATTAGATACCGAACCTGATATACAAAATCATATCTGTCTCTTTATTAGTAAAGAAATAATAAAATTTTATATTGTTGGATAATGTTTTGAACATTTCCTATATCAAAAGTTGATCGCTTCAGGCACGTTATCTAAAAGTATTGATGTTCTAAATCAAACCACAGTTCTTAGTATATAGAACACACACAAGAGGAAGAGTTCAGATCTGAACGAATCCTTCTTGAGGCATTGTAGACTAGGTCATATCAATGCGACCCGACTAGCTGAAGTTACATTTAGATGCATATTTAAAGCAGTTTGAATTTACATCTTGTGAAACTCGCCAGTCATGTCACAAAGATAAGATGACCATAGCTCCGTTTACTGGAAACAGATAAAGAGTTAAGTAAACTCTTGGGACTGATACATGATGATGTATGTAAGGTCTCCTGTCTACACATGCCAGGTCTGATTCTTTATACTTCATTATATTCTCTGATAATCTCTCAAGATCCAGTCATATGTTCCTGTTGAAACATGAGTCCGAACCTTTTGAGATATTCACAGAATATAAGTTAGAAGTAGAGAACCAAAATACGGGTATAAGTATTATGTCCTTTGATGTGATCAAGGAGGAGAATACTAAAGCACGGGATTCCTGGACTATTCTAAGAATGAGATTCTGTCTCAGAATTACTCCTCCGTATACACCATTGCACGATGGTATGTCGGGGCGGAGCAAATACACCCTAATTGATATGGTGTGCTCTATGATGAGTACTACCGAGTTACCTTTTTCCTTAAGGGGTTATGCACTTGAGAAGTTGCATACCTATTAAATAGGGTTCCAATCAAATCAGTAGCCTACCGCTTCATATGTGATATGGAAAGGGAAGAGCCCATATCTTAAGTTGGTTAAGATTTGGGGTTGTTCGGCCTATGTCTAAAAGCAAAATCTGGACAAGCTCGAGGCAACGTCTGTCATGTAGAACTGGAAAGGTTCTAGCTATACAAAATACAGCAGGTGATTTGGTACAACCAAAGGATTCAGTAGATACCAACGAACCTCAGCCTCTCCACCAATCTAGTAGGGTTCCTCACCCACCTGAGAGATACTTCGGTTTCTCTATGACAGTGGGAGCGAGGATTACATCATGAGATGATGACCCAACTAGCTTCGAGCTGGCCATCAGGAGTGAGACTCTGTAAGAATGGCTGAATGCTTAGCAGTCTGAGATGGAATCCATGTACACCAACAAAGTATGGACTTTGGTTGCTATATCTGAAGGGTTAAATCCCCATCAGGAGCAAGTATATCTTGAGAATATTACTTGATGTAGATGGAAAAGTTGAGACTTTTAAAGCTAGACTTATTAAAAGTTTGCATCATTGACCAGGTGTGGATAATGATGAAACCTTTTCAAGTAGCTATGCTTAAGTCCATCCAGATCCTACTTGCCACGGCTACATACCATGACTACGATATCTGGTGGTTGGGTGTCTTGACTGCTTTTCTAAATGATGTTTTAGAAGAGTGTGTCTATAAGTACACAGCCAGAGGGCTTCGTAGACAGTGGGAGCAGCGGAAACGTGAGCAAGATGCTTTATAGGATTAAAGCAGACATCGCGGAGTTGGAATATCTGTTTTGATGGATTAGTCAAAGAGTTTGACATCATCAAAATGGTAGATGAACCTTGTATAAACAAAAAGGTAGTAGGGAGTATGGTGGCGATTCACGTAGAGTACGTGGATGACATATTCTTGATAGGGAAGTAGTTTCCTATGCTACGCTCGATCAATCTCCGATTATCACAAAGATTCTCGAAATAGGATCAAAGTGATACCTACTAAATCCTGGATTTTGGATCTATGAGATAGATCTAATTGGATGTTAGGAATCTCACTAGCTGTAGTGAGATGGTATCAGTTGATCCTGGGGAGAATCACTAGAAGTGTTCCAGGGTGATAAAGACGACTGAATGTCAGTCGCAGGCATTGTCTTTACCCTCAATCGAGGGACGGTATGTTGGAAGTGTTCCAAGCTAGATACCGTGACATACTAGACGATAAAGGCAGGATACATCGCTACTTATGATGCTACCAAAGAGGCTGTTTGGATGTATAATGGTTCATGAGATGAACTATATTCCTACCATTGTGAGACAATGGAGTTGTGGCTTATGCCAAGGAACGCCGGTCCCATCAGTGATCCAGACTTATTCTAAGGCAGTATCACTTGATCATGGAGATGGTTGATCTCTAAGGGATTGAGGTTAGGAGAGTAGACTCAGAGGACAACACAGCGGATCCACTCACGAAGGCCTATTCCCAGAGAGAGACTTTTATGGGATGGTTGAGTATGAGATACTACAACCACTGCTATCAGATGGCCCTAGTGCAAGTGGGAGATTGTTAGTTATATGTATGCCCTAGAGGCCATTACTGTACATTGGATGTATATTGTAGTGGATGCTGGGACATATATAGGGAGGACTTTCTTGCTCGACATGATAGTATGCTATCTGGTTACTCTTTACCTTAACGTGTACACTGATTGTCTCTCTGTTACAAGTTGGTAAAGCCCTTAGGATGTGTGCTTGACTATCTGGACTATGATGCGGATCATACTAGTGGGGACATGGTAGTCCATAAGTACATCCTTCAAAGTCCCTAGTCGTGGGTGTATCGAGACGGGGCATCGATATACCAGAGTAGACTAGCGTATACCTTCTCGACCCATACAGATGGGCGATGGATGATCCCATATCCATTGGTGTTTGACATCAGAGATGATGTACGGGTGCTCAGTGGAGACTGGGTACACTGGACGGACTCGCCGAGAACTCCCAGATAGTATTATACCTCACGTCAGATGGCAGTTCTCAGGTGACACTGGTACAGAGTAGTCTGTTGACCCGAGATCGTCATAGAGTCTTGTGTGGTTCCCACTGTGCTTTGATTTCCACCTTACCACGTCCAAGAGGGCGTGCAAAACGGTGGCTTTTGGGTACAGTCCCGAATCACATGGAGGCAATGAGCGATAGGAGGGGATTCGTCTCTCCCGGTATAGGGAGTTGATGTTGCGCTGTGTTCGATTGGCTATAACAGGAAATCCCTGGCCAGGGTTGCTGAGATTTACTGGTAAGTGTTACCAGTAGTTTCTCGAATTGTTATAGACCTCATATCGACACGACTTATCGAGCTATTGGGGTCTGACGTTTACCACCCCTAGGCAAGATATGCGACATATCAGACGATCAGACCGGACTGTACGGTAGTGTTACCGGTTGGATTCACTGGAGTGTGAGCGGGCTTGCTCGTCGATCTTCTGATCGCTCAATACCCGGGTGGCCGTTACGTTTAGCAGACCGCTTGCGGCTTGTGGGTGTTTGATATGATCATCACCTGCTGCCGGCGTATTGACGAGTCTTTAGAGTCCTACACAGAGGTTTCCTGGCTCAAGCGAAACGAAATAGGAGCGCATATGAGATATGTGCGGGACCGAGAATAATGCGTGTATGTGATACCGTATTCCATTCTCGCGATGAATGTATCGAATGGTTATATGCGATATAACCTAGTTATCGAATCGATGGTTGATTCGATAAGCCGATACATTAAATACTAGTCGGTTATATGCGATATGACCGGATCGTTAAATCAAATGTTGATTTAATGATTTATTGTATAATTATATATATTTGATATATTACTTTGCATTAACTAGTATTGGTTCACTTTAAATGGATTTTCTCACTTCGTTGTGCAAGTTGTATATGTGATATACTTTTTGTACAAATGTTTGTATCATGTTTGATGATACATGCTTATTTGGTTAAGTGTATAGAATTAAACCATGGTTAACTTAATGATTAGGGTTTTGCTTTTTCATTTAATTATTTGTTTATTCCTTTTGGTTATTAATAAAAGCATAAAAAGAAAAGGAAAATGGTTTCTTTATTTTAATTTCTTTCATGAAGCTTTTTGAAGCTTCATGAAGCTTTGACCAAGTGACCATTTTGTCTTGTTCTTTTAACCCTAACCATTCTTATAACCTTAGTTAGTTCTCTACACTTGACCATGGTTTATTATATGATAAGTATTATTTTCTTTTAACTTATCATATTATTCATCATCTTCTTCTTCTTCTTCACTTGAAGAAAACCTTTCTTCATCAATGGTGATTGATGAAAATGAGTGAGAAATCCAATTCTAAAGTCTACCCACTTCCTATTTCTTCATCCTCTACCTCTTGCCAAGAAGTAGAGTGTGTTTCCTTCACAAGTTTTCATAGCTTGGTAAAGGTGGAGCTTGATCTAGTGATGCCTCGACGTAGATCATCTTCGGCATCGTCGTCGATGACCTAGCCCGTCCATTCTCCGATGAAGCCGATGCTAGAGCCCGGGTTTCCATTTGGACAGCGAGGATACTTCATTGCGGAGCTATGGAGGTGGAGAACCGGATCTACAAAGGTTGTATTTCCGTTCTTGTAGTTAAGTGTTAACTAGTTTGTTTTGTCGCCTAGAAATCTAGCCAACGATCCGTATTAGGGTTTCTCGGCACCGTATTTTTTTTTGAAATTGGCATGGTTGATGCCTTGTGAGACCTCTTGAGAGTGCCTAGGAACCCTACACACACGACCAGGGGAATGTCGGGTTTCACTTGCGGCTCTATGAAACCCACGGATCCCAGATTATCTTTATTGTTCTGTGATACTTATTACATTTCTGTGTTGTTGCTTTTATCACGCCTTGAGCGATTATTATATATTGATATATATACTAGTAAATGTTGTATATGTTTTACACCCGCGCTAGTCCAGTCCCCGCTCTTTCGTTAGTTAAGCAACCTAACGGGTGATGACGGGACCCAGTGGCGAATGCGGATGGCATATACGTACATCGTATTTTCGTTCTTTTGAGGTGTGATCAATTGATGGGACTGTATTGATTCGGATCAATGCAAGCTAAACCTATTCTGATGTTGTTGGAACATTTTTCAAAAAAGCTGTTATTGCAAGGACGTCCTCTTTTGTTTTGCACAGTGGTATTCGGTTATGAATATCCAGCACCTCAGTCGACGAGGCAAGGGCCGAGATCCCTTCACCGGGAGTGACCCCTTGGACAGAAGTTTGCGTCGGGGTAATAACTTCACTATAGTCGATTAAATTTTGCTTTACATCATGGTTTTCAGTTGGAATATCATGCACTTCATTCTACGGGGAAAGAGCCGAGATCCTTTCACCGGGAGTGACCTCTTTAGCAAAGGTTTTCGTCACTATATTTTTATAAAAAGCTATCCGGTTCCTTCAACGATATCAAGTTCATTACGTTAAAGGTTTTTCGCCAAAAACCATTCGTAACCCTCCGTCATTTCAGAAAGGTAGCACTTAGTATTCATGCTATGTTTGTTGGCCTTCGTCAAGGCATAGTGAATGGTAGCTGCTTGTTACTTTTTTGCTGCATAGATAGATGCGTTGGTTTGGGACAGTCGTATAGCCTTGTTGGCCTTCGTCAAGGGCTTGTACGGGTGGGTTCAAATTAACCTGAACAATGACGGGTAGAACTTGACATGCGACTTTTGATTTGTTGACCTTCGTCAAGGTCATAAGAGCATGGGGTAAAAATCACATCGGGAGTTTCTAAAGAAACTGAAACTTGCCAGATATGTGCATACCTTCTGGAGTGTGATAACATGAGTGGATTCCATCACGTTATCATGCGATGATAGTTGGATCCCGATTCCCACTGATGAGTTTGTTTACTCCTCGGGTGATCCCGACTAATTCTTCTTTCAGGTTTGGAGGAGAATTTGAGGATACAGTGGGAGGTTTCCTGATTAGATAAAGTGATAACCATTCTGATCTAGGTTAGAGTGCACGCCGAGTGTTTCTTTTCTCTCTCTCTCTTTGGCAGCGACCATGGCCCGACCCTTGACTATGACTCAATGACCAAGTTAACTGAACCTTCTTATAACACTGGCTTTTGGATTGTCAGAGTTGCATACCTCATTACCACTCCTACTTTTACCCTTTTCTCCAGAACACCCCGTATTACTACGAACGTCCACTTCTATTGGATAAAACCATCGTATGGTTATATACAAACTCGAAGGAACTTGTTCCAGATTCGAGGATGGTTTCCGGTTCTGGAGAAAACGAATAGGACTATTCAGTTGTCTTTTCCTTTTACCTTCTCTCAGGTTGCGAGTGCTCCTTGGATTAGGACGGTATACCTATTATGCTAATTGGATAGTCTTCTTCCAAACCATAGGCAGGTGCCGAACGGTAGGGAATGAAGAAAACCATTTAGCCTAACGATGGTGTACAGAAGGTAATAAGTAAAGACAAATAAAGGGATTAGTAAGACGGCAAAGTAAACTGCGACTGCTATTCACGACCAAACCAAGAATTTCTTCGTCAATCCTATATCACCTTTCTATTTCTACAGAACACTCCATATCACTACGAAGATCCACAGTTTATTGGATACTCCATCGTATGGTTATATATGAACTCGAAGGAACTTGTTCCAGTTCGAGGATGGATTCTGGTTAAGGAGAAATAGGAATAAGGTTTTATTCAGTTGTCTTTTATCTTTACCTTCTCTCGGGTTGCGAGTGCTCCTAGAATTAGGACAGTACACCCATTATGCTTATTGATAGTCTTCTTCCAAACCATAGGCTGATGCCGAACGGTAGGGAAGGAAGAAAACCATTTAGCCTAAGAGGGCGTACAGAAGGTAATGACTAAAGACATATAAAGGGATTTGGAGAGATGGCAAAGAAATATACGGCTACAGTTGTGAATCTGATAATGGAAGAGGCATTACTAGGAATACCCGGATACCCTTTCGAAACATTTACATGTTTCAGTTTCACTGTGCATTGTTAATAGAAAACTGATTTCCGAATTAGACACTTACTCCAGGGTATGTATTTACCATGTATGATTCTCACATCTGTATGGTTTTACATATGATGAGTGGGAGTAAGTTATTGGGAATTAGGTGATCATCCTCATTATATCGGAATTCGTTGTAATTGGTGATATTTGAGGAAATCGCCTGGGCTGTTTGCCGGACGACAAATATTTGGTTTTGAATATCCGTTGTAATGCACCAATTTCATATTGATATATCTGTACGTTTATTTTTATAAAGTGAGATATAACTTTTTGAAATTATGTCCATGACATTTACCTATATCAGTGGATGGTTAGGTAAGGAGCATTAAAACAACGGTGTAATTCTTCTTAACAATAAGTACAGTTTTCAACCTACGACATACAGGGAATGAGTTGTTAGACTCAGGGGACTTATGCAGAGTATTGTATGTTGTCCAGTGTCCATTAGGACAGAGGGGTTGGTACTCGTACTATATTCTGTTTACTTGTGACTTCTCTAGTTCTTAGACAAGTGTTTCGTAGAGACACAAGGTCTATGTTTTGAGAAGTTATAGGTATAAGAGTAAAATAGAGAACCAGATGTTGCAAGTATCGGGATTCTTCAAGGTGATCGAAGATGTAGATACTTGTGTATGGTATTCAGTTGACAGTAATGGTTTTGAGAAACTTATTTCTCTTTCAGGTTACTCATATCTGGATGCATTCCTAAGTTGAGTAACACTGATCGGCCTCCTTCCATCTAGTTGATATGCACTAGAGATAGCTGCATGATTTGAATCTGGTTCCAATTAAATCAGTGCCTCTGTTTCTATATTGGATATAGAACAGTTCATATCTTAACAATGTTAAGGTACGGGGAGTTGTCCGGCTTATGCTTAAAACCAGACTCTGGATAACTCAAGGGATGTTTCTGTAATGGCTGTTTGTGGGTTAACCCGGGCTATGACGAGGGTTAACTTTCTACCATCTGGAAGATCAATAGGGATATTGTTCTTGACTCGCCACAGTTTTAGTAAAATGGATTTTTTCAGAAAACAGTAGTGGGAGTATGGTAGCAGTGGAAGTGATTCCAGAACCGCAAACGATTACTGAAAATTTGATAAGAACCTAAAGATTCAATCTGGTTTGACATTCCATTGCCACTCCGCAGATATGGTGGGTAACCTCAGGCACTCGAGAGGTACTTCGGTATGCTCAAAGACGGTGACAAGGAGGTTCTTGTTTACCCAGACTTGCCAATGCTGTTGTTCCAGACTGTGAGTCCCAGCAGGAGGATGAGTATAGCGTCGTTCTAAACTAGCTTTAGAAGTGTACGTATATATGATTCTTCCAGAGGGTTGTCGTAGTCAGTGGGAGCAGCGGAAGCATAGTGGAAAAGTAGCTTATATCTATTTATAGACTAAAGCAGATATAGCGGAGATAGATCATCTATTTCTGATGTGACAGTCATGGGTTTGACTTCATCAGAATAGGGGATGGATCTGTTAAGAAGGTAGTAGAGTGTGATGTCCTGGTATTTGGATGACATATACAGAGTAGGAAGTGAAATTCCTATACTACGATCGGTTATACTTTGGTTGTCACACAGTGGTTTCTCCACATACGATTTAGATATAATATCAGATATTCTGGTTACTAGATCTATGGTTTTAGATCTCGATTTGGGTAGTATCCCAATCTGGGTACTTAGACAGCATTCTAAAGGTATTTTTAGAATGGACGACTCCTGGCACGGTAGTATACCTGCAGGTGATGGAGTCACCCTCTCTGAAGGTGTCGTACAGACTAAAGGGGAGAGGGATGTGCATGATTGGCAGATCACTTGCTTAGGCAATTGAGTCAATCACGAGATGTCAAGTACCACACTAGACGTTGTTTTTGCAGTAGATGCAATAAGATGATATTGATCCTATCCTGGAGAAACATTCGGAGGCAGTTTTAGAACATAAGTGGATGTTCTAGGGATATGATAACAACAGCCTCTTTTAGGAGACAGTTATCATTCCAGGCTTCCAAGGTGACCTGGATGACAGAGTGGCTGTCAGAGTTATAGTTTTCCCTCTGACGAGGGGCGGTATTTTGGACAGATGGTCCAAGTGGATACTGAGGGAGGCATGGCGCAGGATACTGATTGGTTTCAGTTGACGATATAGTCTAAGAAGTTTGGATTTGGAGTTCATTTATGAGCTAGGTCCCATCAGATATCCAGACATATTCTAAGACATGTATTGCTCATTTCGGGAGATGGCTTTCTCCGCGAACTTGAGATAAAGAGAGACATAGAAAGAAACATCAGGGCGGATCCACTCACTGAGGTTATTCCTCGAACACAATAGTTTCGCAAACGGGTTTTGTGAGACTGATTAGTAGAGGAGTTGGGTGTTCGGTATTACACGGGCTGTGAGTATACGACATCGCAATAATTAGCCTTGAGTTCAGGTGGGAGATTGTTGGATATAGTGCCCTCAGAGTCAATTATTGGATCACAGGCACGTGATTGCAATGATTGAGGGAGGACATATACCGGTAGGACAGTCTTACTCAAGATGATAGTATGCTATCTGGTTTATCTTTATCATCGTCTACTGCTTCAGGTGACCTTACAGGTCACTATTACACATTGATAGAGCCCTTAGGATTCTTGCTTGACTACCAGCAGTATGATGGCGATCATATACGTGGGAGCTGGGGTCTATAAGCATATCCTTAAAAGGTCTCTAGTCGTAGGAGTTTTCAAGACAGGGCATCGATACTCCAGAGTAGACTAGTGTATACAGTCGAGACCCCGACGAGGGGTGGTGGCCGGTCTCACAAGCCACTGATGTCAGTTGGTTCACCTAAGATGTATACAGGTGCTCATTGGGTTATGAGTACACCGGACATGACTCGCCGGGAACATGCTAGTTGGTATTATACCTAGCGTCAGATAGCAGTTCTCTGGTGACATGTGTACAGGTTAGTTCATCGACCTGAGATCGTCATTTGTCTCGTGTGAGTTCCCACTGTGCTTTGATTACTACCTTACCATGGCTCAAAGGAGTCGTACAAACAGGTTTTAGTTGGGTACAGTCCCATGCCACATGGAGGCAGTGAGCGGATCGGCAGGGGTTCGTCTCTCCCGGTATTGGGGGTGAGATCGCGCTGTGTCTAGGAGAGCCATTACATGAAGTCCTTGGCCAAGGCAGGAGATTTACTGGTAGGTATTCCATTAGTATCTCAGGGTGTTCTGGGCTGCACTCCGACACGACTTGTACCACTTTTGGGGGTCTGACTTTTACCAACCCACTAGGCCAGCCATGCGATACTCATAGACGAACGGACCGGACTGTACGGATATTGTCACTGACAGGCTCAGTAGGGTGTCAGGATGAGTTCGCTTATCGACCTCCCTTTTGGTCAATACCTGGTAGCCCGTTATGTACAGCTAGTACCTCTGACGTGCTAGTGGTTAAATCCACAGTCAATGTATTGACGAGTCTTTAGAGTCCCGCACAGACAGTTTCTCAAGTTTCGGGCGAAACATTGTAGAGGCCGTATGATATATTGCAGGGTTCGATTATATACGTGCGGTATTGCACGGATCATGATCGAACGGATCATACTAGTGGGCTTTGGTTTAATCCGGATCCTAGTATTAGATTTGTTGGATTACTTTAGTCTCATCGTATTCGCATTCAGTCGGAATGCGGATGCAGGTATGTATATACAAGTGAGGGGTATCCTTGTGATTCGTCACGAGTTTACTTTAGATGTTGCCGTATCTTTTTTTTGTTGCAAACATTTGGATTAACGTTTGTTAATGGAAATTGTGAGCTAGATTTCATCATGACATGCATTAAATGTGACATGGACACATTAGTGACTCATGGTCTCTTTTTATGTGTTAATGTCACATTATATGATGTTTTTGGGCTGAAATTATGAGAGAGGAGAGAGAGGGGCACCCAAGGTCATGGGTGAGCTCTCATATGATTCTAGACTCTTTCTCACTCTTATTATTCAATCACAAGAAAAGAAAAGAAGAGAAAGCCTTCTCTTCTTCTTCTTCTTCTTCCTCTAGCTTACATTCTCCATTAATGGCAACACCTCTAACCTCTATCCAAATCCATGGATGCAAGAGACAAAGTGATCACAAACATTCTCTACAACACCTTGGACACGTCGGCTAGCACACTTCATGCCCGAGTTGCTTCGGATGAAGCGGGAGCCCATAAAAAGACTCGTAGATGTGTTGCCCTTTCCAATGAGGAGATCAAGACCGGAGTTGCCGCAGGAAGCTTGGGATGGTGTCCGAAGACCGAAGGACACGGATCAATCGGTATAGCATTTTATCCCTTCTCTAGATAGATAGTTGTAGGTTAATGGTTCGATCCGGGTTTTAAGTATACGATAGCGCCGGTTTCTAGTTAAAGAAAAGTTTTTGTTTCCGCATTTTGGCCTCGGACAGACGGCCGGGGCGCTACCGTAGACTTACACGTGCACTTTCTTCATTTGGGCAGCATGGGAATCCTGGGAATCCCCTATTTCCTGCTCGGTCTTATAACAATTATAAGTTGGAGCGGGACCAACGTTCCCCAGCACAGTGTATGTAAGTCGATGTAGTACACCCCAGTACTTATGGGGAGGCGGAATTTTCAAAAACGATCAAGTTTAAACAACGAACATCGACTAACCGCTTGAATCGAAGCTAAACAAATAATAACCAAACACATAGCTAAACTAAACTATAGTGTTAAGGGATTATACCGATCGAAACTAGTCCTTCGTCTTTGTGTCCTCCTTTGTTCTCCTCGACCTTCTCTAGGTAGTAGACGATCCACCCGAGAGCGAAACTCCAAGCTAAACCTCTAACTTGAGGTAACTAATCAACTTTGATTGCTAATCAAAGATGAAAGGATGATGTAGAGTGAAGGTTATGGATTGTTTAGTCTAACTAATCCTTTGATCTCAACACATGAGGATTAAGGATTAGGGTTTGAAGATGAGAGCTTGAGGAGAGAGAATGTGAGATTAGATAATGAGAAGAGAGAGAGTGTATCATAATATATTATGAAGCATTTCATTTTAAGAATAATGAATAAAGGAAATGAATAAGCATGCTTCATAAAATATCTAGTGGTGATTCATTAGCATGAGTCATTAAGCAATAAATGTGCATTAATGAAATGAATGAATCACCACCATGACTCACTTTCTTTCCAAAAGAAACCTCCTTAGTCACATCTTCTAGAAGCTTCTCGTACAATTACGAGAACGCCCCTCCGATCCGCAAAAATACGGAAAAACTTTAGACTGTAAAAATCCAATAACCGGATACCAGTAACTGGCTTAAACCAAAGCCGACTGGTAAAAACTGTCCGAAAGTCGTACGCGCGTAAACGCACGTATGCGTCCGAACCCTCTGTCGCAAAACCATGCAACCTCTATATCGTTTCGCCTGGAGTAGGAAACTCTCTGTGTGGGACTCTAGAGACTCGACTACTACGCTGGCAGTGGGTTTAACCACAGACCGCAAGCGGCACTAGCTGTACGTAACGGTCCCCAGGTAGTTGTCGATAAGAAGGCCGATGAGTAAACCCATCCGAACTCCTACTGAGTCTGATGTGACAATCTCCATACAGTCCGGTCCGTTCGTCCAAGACTATCGCATATCGGGCCTAGGGGGGCGGCAAGCGTCAGTCCCCTAATAGCGGTATAAGTCGTGTCGGAGTGAAGCCCATTACACCCTGAGAAACTACTGGAACCTACCAGCAAATCTCGCTTGCCCTGGCCAGGGACTTTGCGTAATGGCTCTCTGACACAGCACGATATCTACTCCCAATACCGGGAGGGACGAATCCTATCTAACCGCCACTGCCTCCAAGTGCTCGGGACTGCACCCAACTGCTACCTGTTTACACGACTCCTTTGAGCCGCGGTAGGGTAGCAATCTAAGAACAGTGGGACACACTCGAGGCGAAGTAGCAGTGTCAAGTCTGCGGACTACGCTGTACTCATGTCACCTGGGAACTGTTCACTGACGACTGGTATCAAACCAACCAACAGTTCCCTGTGAGTCCTGTCCGGTGTACCCGTAACCTAACGAGCACCTGTATACTATCTCCAGTACGACGTACTGACGGCTGTGGGACAGACCATCTCCCCAACTGGGATGAGAAGCGTACACACCAGTCTACTCCGGAGTATCGATGCTCTGTCTCGATAATCCAACGACCGGGGACCTGAATAAGGATGTGCTTGTAGACTACCCAGCCCCCACTAGTGTGACTGCCATCACAACGCTGGTAGACAAGCAAGATCCTAAGAGCTCTATCAATACGTACACTCACATATTAAGATAGAAAAACCAAGTAGCATACTACCATGTTTAGCAAGACTGTTATATACATGTGAATATCCCAAGCTTCCATTAAGTAATATACAAGCTAGTATGATACAGTAATGGCCTTCTAGGGCATAAACACTAACAATCTCCCACTTGCACTAGGGCCATGTACTGGCATATCGCAGACCAATGATCTCGAGCAGCCTCCCGAACTGAATCTGAGGAAGGGCCTTCGTGAATGGATCAGCAATGTTCTCTTCTGAAGCAACTCTCCGAACCTCGATCTCCTGACGATCAATGATCTCCCTGATCAGGTGATACCGCCTCAAGATGTGTCTGGACTTCTGATGGGACCTTGGTTCCTTTGCTAAAGCTATAGCTCCATTGTTGTCGCAATACAGAGGTATTGGATCAACTATGGTAGGAACCACCTGAAGTTCTGTTAGGAACTTCTTCATCCAGACTGCTTCTTTTGCGGCATCGCAAGCAGCTATATACTCCGCTTCCATCGTCGAGTCAGCAACGGTGTCCTGCTTGGAGCTCTTCCAGCACACCGCCCCTCCATTGAGGGTAAAGACATAACCCGACATGGACTTGGAATCGTCCTTATCACTCTGGAAGCCGGAATCAGCAAAGGCCTCCAACCTGAGGTCTTTTCCGCCGTAAACCAAGAACATCTCCTTAGTCCTCCTCAGGTACTTGAGAATGTTCTTTACTGCTATCCAGTGTCTCTCCCCTGGGTCTGACTGATACCGGCTTACCACGCTTAGTGCGTAAGCTACATCTGGTCTGGTACACAACATCGCATACATTATAGAGCCTACCGCAGAAGCGTAGGGTATAATAGACATGCGTTCCCTTTCCAAATCAGTCTTGGGAGACATCTCTTTGGAGAGGGTGATTCCGTGACAAGCCGGTAGATTACCGCGCTTAGAATCTTCCATACTGAATCTTTTCAGTACAGTGTCGATATACCTGGACTGCGAAAGTCCCAACATCCTCTTGGATCTATCACGATAGATCCGGATCCCCAGAATGTAAGAGGCATCACCCAGGTCTTTCATGGAGAACCTGTGTGACAAGAATCCTTTGACAGATTGTAGCATAGGAATGTCATTTCCTATCAATAGAATGTCATCCACGTACAAGACGAGGAATACGACACTTCTGGCCACAACTTTACTATATATGCACGGTTCATCTGGATTTTTGATAAAATCATATTCTTTGACTGTCTCATCAAAACAGATGTTCCAACTCCGCGATGCCTGCTTTAGTCCGTAAATGGACTTAAGCAGCTTGCATACTTTCCCGCTGCTCCCACTCTGATTGAAACCCTCTGGCTGATCCATATAGACGCTCTCTTCTAAATTTCCATTCAGAAAAGCCGTCTTTACGTCCATCTGCCAGATTTCATAATCATGGAAGGCAGCAATAGCAAGAAGGACCCGAATGGATTTGAGCATAGCCACTGGAGAAAAAGTTTCGTCATAGTCCAAACCAGGTCTTTGACGAAAACCCTTTGTAACAAGTCTAGCTTTATAGGTTTCCACCTGTCCATCTACACCAATCTTTTTCTTGAAGATCCATTTGCATCCTATGGGTTTTACCCCATCTGGAGCAAAGTCCAAAGTCCATACTTTGTTGGTGTACATGGACTCCATTTCGGTCCGCATTGCATCTAGCCATCGTACCGAGTCGCCGCTCTGGATGGCCTGCTGGAAGTCAGTAGGTTCATCATCATCTATGATGCAATCCTCTCTATCCCCGTCTATGAGAAAACCGTAGTATCTCTCAGGCGGACGAGACGGCCTACTACTCCTGCGGAGGGGTGCGGGAATGTTCTGTTCTTCTTGAACCTCTGGTTCTACCAAACTTTCAGTAGTAGTTTGTGGTTCTGGAATTTCTTCCAGTTCTATTTCGCTCCCACTTATTTCCTTTTCTAAAAACTGATTTTCCAGAAAATGGGCATTACGAGAAACAAAAACCTTTTGTTCCTCTGCGTAATAGAAATAATATCCCTTGGAGTTCTTTGGATATCCCACAAACATACATTTTACTGATCGTGCCTCGAGCTTGTCCACATGCTGCTTTTTAACAAAAGCTGGACATCCCCAAATCTTCATATGCTGAAGATGGGGTTTCTTCCCAGTCCACATCTGATATGGAGTGGTAGGCACAGTCTTGGTAGGAGCTCTGTTCAGAAGATATGCCGCTGATTCTAGCGCATAACCCCAGAAAGATCGCGGTAACTCAGCATTACTCATCATGGATCGTACCATATCCAATAGGGTTCGATTCCGTCTCTCCGATACACCGTTATGCTGTGGAGTGTATGGAGGAGTAAGCTGAGAGAGAATTCCTTTCTCTTTTAGGTAACCTAAGAACTCGGCACTTAAGTATTCTCCACCTCGATCAGATCTAAGTGTCTTTATACTTTTGCCGGTTTGGTTTTCTACTTCATTCTTATACTCTTGGAATTTCTCAAAAGCCTCGGATTTATGTTTCATCAGATAAATGAATCCGTATCTTGAGTAATCATCCGTGAAAGTAATGAAATAGGAAAACCACCTCTCGCATGTGTAGACATTGGACCGCATACATCGCTGTGTATGAGTCCTAAGAGCTCGCTCGCTCTTACTCCTTGTCCAGTGAATGGAGTCTTTGTCATCTTTCCTTTGAGACAAGATTGACAAGTGTCATAAGATTGATATTCGAACAAGTCCAAATATCCTTCTCTATGCAACTTAGTCAACCTTCTCTCATTGATGTGACCCAGTCTACAATGCCATAAGAAAGCTTTATTCAAATCTGGAGACTTTCTTTTTAGTGTGTTCTGGACATTGAAAATTTGGAGTTGGTTTAAAACATATATGCCGTTATTTAGAGTACCGGACCCAATCAAACCATGATTAAGGTGGATGTTGACAACATCTCTTACAAACGTGAAATCATAACCTTTATTTGATAACAAGGAAACTGATATGATATTACACGTTAAGCTGGGTACAAAATAACAGTTATGTAAAACCAAAATGTTTCCACTTGTCAATCCTAGGTGATAATCCCCGACGGACGCAGCTCCCACGCTAGCTCCGTTAGCAACCCTGAGGATCATATCACCTTCCTTCAGCACTCTACGGTTTCTCAGTGCCTGCAATGAATTGCAAATATGAGATCCTGATCCGGTATCCAATACCCAGGAAGTAGAGTTGATCGACAGACAATTCTCAATTACAAACACACCTGAAGTCGAAGCCACAGCTTGCTTCGGTTTCTGGTTCTTGGCTTTCCACGCCTTGCAATCCTTCTTCCAGTGCCCTTTCCTGTGACAATGGAAGCACTCATCCTGGCCAACTATCGGTACTGCAGTCTTTTTCTTTCCCTTCCCTCCCACCTTACTAACACCTCCTCTAGGTCTGGGTGCGGCCTTCTTCTTCCTTCCTTTGGCCCTAGCCTTGGACCCGGAAGAAGATGAACCGCCAACAAATATAGCGGGTGTTTCCCTTGCCTTCTGCAAGGTGCCCTCCGCACTCCTTAACATGTTCAGGAGTTCCGCAAGTTCAACTTCTTTTCCTTGAAGATTGAAGTTGAGGATAAACTGGGCGTAGGTGGGAGGAAGGGACTGGAGAACAAGGTCTGTATAGAGCTCATTATCCAAAGTCGTCCCAAGGTCTGCGAGCTCTTCTATATAGCCAATCATCTGTAAGACATGTTCACCTACCGATGACCCGACAGCCAACCTCGCTCGAAACAATTTCTTTGAGGTCTCGTATCTTGCTATACGAGATTGCTCTCCATAAAGTTCTTTTGTATGGAGAAATATGCCATCTAAGGACATATCCTCGTGCCTCCTCTGATGTTCATTGTTCATCGAGGCAAGCACGATGCACTTGGCTCTCGCGCAATCTAAATCCCAGGTTTTGCGGATTTCCTTATCCGCATCACTGGATTTGGGACCAGGGACAGCAGGTGCCGTAGCGGTGAGGATGTATCCCAATTTGTCGTAGGTCAAGGCCATCTTGACATTCCGCAGCCAATCTTTATAGTTTGGCCCCGTCAGTATATTTTTCTCTAAAATTAACTTAAGTCCAGTCATTTTCAGGGTCGCTGCAATTAGGAGAGAGAGAAGAAAACTCTTTAGCATGATGCTCTTGCAAGTTTAGAGTGGTTTTTAGTTTATCTAAACTGGATGGCTCCCACTGTTTCTCGAATCCTTCCTCAAACCATAAAAGAAGAATTAGCCAAGACTATTCTCACCGTACAATACTTGCTTAACCGTTCAGCCAGGCCGGTGTCGATACTTCGAGGGAGGTTTTCCAACGCTTTCGCGAAGTTCCTTAATTAAGTAACCTCTTTTCTCTGGGGGCGTAACCCCGCTGACACTTTTCTGGACACCTACTAGGTTTATAGCATTGATCGTTAAGCGACGAATATCCTGATAAGTAGCATATACTCACAGTAGGATCGGGATCCAAATATCATCGTATGATAATGTTGAAGGAATCCTACCAACATTCATCAAACTCCAAATGGTATGCATCTCTTTGCAAATTTCAGTTTCTTTAGAAATTCCCGATATAAGGTTTTTGCCCCATGCTCTTATGACCTTGGCTTTGGTCAAAATGTCATAAGTCACATGTCAAGTTCTACCCGTCATTATCTTGTCAATTTGAACCCATCCGTATATACCCCTGACTTTGGTCAAATGGTAATACGACTGTCCCAAACCAACTCATCTATCTTATGCAACAAATGAAAACCCAGTAGCTACCAAACACTATGCCTTGACTTTGGCCAAAATGCATAGCTTGAATACTACTGAATACCCAAATGAAATGACGGAGGGCTACGACTGGTTTTGGCGAAACCGTAAACGTAGTGAACTTGATATAACCGAAGGAACCTGATAGCTTTTAAAAGGAGTGGTTAAAGCTCCGCATTTAAAAATATCTGTTTTTAAAAATAACCGAGTGGTTTCTTTTAAATTGTTCCAACGATTTAAACTTTGGTTTGTTTTACTTTGCATTATAGATAATGCGTCCCATCATTAACCTATCATTGCAGAAAACAACGAAAATACAACGTCCTCTTATGCCATCCGCATTCGCCACGGGGTCCCGTCATCACCCGTTAGGTTACTTAACTAACGACAGAGCGGGGGCTGGGCTAGCGCGGGTGTAAAACATAAGTGGCGTCTAAATAGCTATCATAAATATAGATATTTTACATTCGTCTGACGCAATGATATTCATTCCAGAACACAGATAAACAATATTGGATTTGCAAGCAATCTGTATTTCTTTTGAGCCTGCAAGAAAAGACAGATTACACAGTTGTGATGAATAGCCGTTACCCCACCCTCGACCCCTACGGGTACAGCAAACTAGCCACCCGGCAGTCTGTGTACCCCACCATGGGTCAGTCCTAGGAGCAAAAACAGTAAAATGAAATAATACAACGGTGGCTACAACCGCAACCTGGAAGTGCCCCGCGAAAATAATATTACAACAAATTACAATTACAACAAATGAATTAATCAATAACCCATTGCGAACCCCGGCTATACACCACAACAGTCCAATACAGTTTATATGCACAAACAGATATAACCATTTCAGAAATGTGCAACCCCCTGCCAACCGACATACTAGCAGTTGGGGAAGGTTTACGAACACATTAAACAATCACAGATATAATCCAATACGCAAATACTGTACAATTCGATCGAATAAACAACATCAATATTGCTCCAAAATCTGCTCTGTTAAACAGTAACCTGAGCAATAATTAAATATTCCAGAAAACCCAAAACACCACAGGGGACCCACCCAAAAAAAACAAGTTGCTGACTCGTCAACTCGGCCGCGGTTGCGCGGCGGATCGGTGGGATCCGCCGCCCTTCCGCGGCACTGTAGACGAATCAGTAGCCCAAATTTTTTGGGTGTTCTCCTGTGGTCATGTCAAGCTCTCTGAACACACCTGAAAAATTTTCTGACTTGATTTTAACTTCGACAGAAACTTGACAGAATTAGGGTTTTGCGGCTTTGTTTTTCCGTTCGAAATTCGTCCAAATTTGCAATCAAGTTATTTATTGTTTAGCGAGGCTCTGATACCACTGTAAGTCGATGTAGTACACCCCAGTACTTATGGGGAGGCGGAATTTTCAAAAACGATCAAGTTTAAACAACGAACATCGACTAACCGCTTGAATCGAAGCTAAACAAATAATAACCAAACACATAGCTAAACTAAACTATAGTGTTAAGGGATTATACCGATCGAAACTAGTCCTTCGTCTTTGTGTCCTCCTTTGTTCTCCTCGACCTTCTCTAGGTAGTAGACGATCCACCCGAGAGCGAAACTCCAAGCTAAACCTCTAACTTGAGGTAACTAATCAACTTTGATTGCTAATCAAAGATGAAAGGATGATGTAGAGTGAAGGTTATGGATTGTTTAGTCTAACTAATCCTTTGATCTCAACACATGAGGATTAAGGATTAGGGTTTGAAGATGAGAGCTTGAGGAGAGAGAATGTGAGATTAGATAATGAGAAGAGAGAGAGTGTATCATAATATATTATGAAGCATTTCATTTTAAGAATAATGAATAAAGGAAATGAATAAGCATGCTTCATAAAATATCTAGTGGTGATTCATTAGCATGAGTCATTAAGCAATAAATGTGCATTAATGAAATGAATGAATCACCACCATGACTCACTTTCTTTCCAAAAGAAACCTCCTTAGTCACATCTTCTAGAAGCTTCTCGTACAATTACGAGAACGCCCCTCCGATCCGCAAAAATACGGAAAAACTTTAGACTGTAAAAATCCAATAACCGGATACCAGTAACTGGCTTAAACCAAAGCCGACTGGTAAAAACTGTCCGAAAGTCGTACGCGCGTAAACGCACGTATGCGTCCGAACCCTCTGTCGCAAAACCATGCAACCTCTATATCGTTTCGCCTGGAGTAGGAAACTCTCTGTGTGGGACTCTAGAGACTCGACTACTACGCTGGCAGTGGGTTTAACCACAGACCGCAAGCGGCACTAGCTGTACGTAACGGTCCCCAGGTAGTTGTCGATAAGAAGGCCGATGAGTAAACCCATCCGAACTCCTACTGAGTCTGATGTGACAATCTCCATACAGTCCGGTCCGTTCGTCCAAGACTATCGCATATCGGGCCTAGGGGGGCGGCAAGCGTCAGTCCCCTAATAGCGGTATAAGTCGTGTCGGAGTGAAGCCCATTACACCCTGAGAAACTACTGGAACCTACCAGCAAATCTCGCTTGCCCTGGCCAGGGACTTTGCGTAATGGCTCTCTGACACAGCACGATATCTACTCCCAATACCGGGAGGGACGAATCCTATCTAACCGCCACTGCCTCCAAGTGCTCGGGACTGCACCCAACTGCTACCTGTTTGCACGACTCCTTTGAGCCGCGGTAGGGTAGCAATCTAAGAACAGTGGGACACACTCGAGGCGAAGTAGCAGTGTCAAGTCTGCGGACTACGCTGTACTCATGTCACCTGGGAACTGTTCACTGACGACTGGTATCAAACCAACCAACAGTTCCCTGTGAGTCCTGTCCGGTGTACCCGTAACCTAACGAGCACCTGTATACTATCTCCAGTACGACGTACTGACGGCTGTGGGACAGACCATCTCCCCAACTGGGATGAGAAGCGTACACACCAGTCTACTCCGGAGTATCGATGCTCTGTCTCGATAATCCAACGACCGGGGACCTGAATAAGGATGTGCTTGTAGACTACCCAGCCCCCACTAGTGTGACTGCCATCACAACGCTGGTAGACAAGCAAGATCCTAAGAGCTCTATCAATACGTACACTCACATATTAAGATAGAAAAACCAAGTAGCATACTACCATGTTTAGCAAGACTGTTATATACATGTGAATATCCCAAGCTTCCATTAAGTAATATACAAGCTAGTATGATACAGTAATGGCCTTCTAGGGCATAAACACTAACAGTGTAACAAGTGGGTTCGGTCAATATATCCATATTATTATCTTGATTAAGGCGTGACATGGTCGCTACCTGGAGAGAGAGAGAAGAAAACACTCAGCGTATGCTCTTGCAAGATTAGATTGGTTATTATTTTATCTAATCAGGATGGCTCCCTCTGTTTTTATCAAATATTCCTTCAAACCCTAAAAGGAAAGACTAGCCGGGATTAATTATACCCTACAAGTTCGCTAATCTTTCAGTCAGGCCAGTGCCGGTACATTGAGGGAGGTTCCTCGTGTTTTCGCACGGACCTAATTAAAATAAAACTCCTTTTCCCAGGGGCGTAACCCCGTTGACACCTACTTGATCAGCTAATTGTAATGTGCAAAACTCTCCCAGGAGTAACTCTTACTCGCAGTGAATATCGGGATCCTACTATCTCATAGAAGGTATGCAATCTCATTGCAAATTTCAACACTTGAAATTCCCGATAATTTTTCCCCTAGTATCCTATGACCTTGACGAAAGCCAACAAACCATAGGCTGCTAGTCAAGTTCAACCCGTACATTTCATGATTGAATTAAGCCCACCCGCACGACCCTTGACGAAAGCCAACAAAGTCGCATGACTATCTTAACTCAATCGCATCATATACTTTTGCAGATAAGCATAAATAGCTACCGCACACTATGCCTTGACGAAAGCCAACAAACGTAGCACGGATACTATGAAATACTTATCTGAAATGACGGAGGGCTATGACAGGTTTTTAAGAAAACCTTTTGCTTAATGAACTTGATATCGTTGTAGAATCGAGTGATTTTTAAAAGGAGTGTTTTTGAGGCTTTTACTAGTTTTGCTAAATAGCTCACTCCCGGTGAAGGGATCTCAGCTCTTTCCTTATCGAATAAGGCGCATGATATTTCATAAATACCACTATGCAAAGCAAAAACTATAAAAGCAATCAAATGACAAATTGAGTTTGTAGCATCTGCTAGTTTCGCTAAAGTGTTCACTCCCGGTGAAGGGATCTCGGCTCTTTCCTTATCGAATAAGGTGCTGGATATTCTACAAGGAATACCGCTATGCAAAGCAAGAACTAGAGCTACCAGTTTTTAAAACATGTTTCTACAACATCTTTAGGTTTATTTTCTTTCATTAATCTCATTAATGAAGTCCCATCATTTAAGTTACCTAAGCATCACAGATAAATACAACGTACGCTTATGCGATCCGCATTCGCCTTGATGTCCCGTCATACACCTTTAAGTTAGGTAACTAACGGCAGAGCGGGGCAGGGCTAGCGCGGGTGTAAAACATAAGCAACGTCTATATAATATATCACATATACTATATACAGGATCTATCTCATCATATATAGTGATCAAATCACAGAATATCGCAGCAGAAAACAACATATGAAATATTGGATATACTAGGGTTTCCGGGTTTTATATTAAGCCTGTATAAAACACGGATTCCTCGGTCGTGATGAATAGCGAAACCCACATCTCTAGACCCCTGCGAGAGAGGCAAGCAACCCTACTAATTCTAGAGTTAGGAGACCCGGTCTCGACGCCTCGAGATGGTCTCCCACTGGACTCTAGAACCCGGTTACTTGTGCTCCCCTCCTTGGGTCTATCCTAATGCGGAAAAGTAAATAATATAAATCAACGGTGACATCTTCCTCAACCCGGAAGTTCCCCAATAAAAGAATATTACATACAAGTTTTTACATGAATGAAAATGAAAAACACTCATCTCACATAAAAACCCCCGGCTATTCAAAACACGACGATCCAATATAACATATCACAGCAACACATAACATCACATGTCATCAATGTAAGTAAATATGCGTATCCCAATTGTCGTTGACGTATAGTAATGAAACCGGCAATACACCACATATTACACTTACGGTCGCAGAAAAGAAAGAGAAAAACTACAATAATTGGAATCCGCAACCACCTTGGACATCATAAACCCAATGTATCACATACTTTGGATTTCATGCCCAACCAAATGAATTCCTTAGACATCACATGCCTAAAAATTATAAACCTGCATTCTAGTCTCAATATTGAAAACACTTTTCAATATCAAATCGGGTAATTCCACAAGATTCCCGATAACCTGATCGAATGCTCATCAGAAACTTTAGTAGACGGCCGCACCCCCGATACCGTCGACGAAGTGCACTTAGGCGGAACACCGCAGCCGCGAGCACCCGAATGGATGCTTTAGGCAATGGGGTTCTCCTACAGTCACTTGGTCGGGACTATGGGGCGTGTCTATCTAATAATGTTACCCGACGAGTATCCGCATACGCTATGTGATTGCGACGGACTTTTGATCAAATCAAAATTCCATGGCAACCGATCAAATGAGACTAAATTGCTAGATTTATAAAATTCAAATTAGTGTGGATTCTAAGTATTGTATCCTATCATATGATATTCGGATGACGTTAAACTTTTTGATCGATTCATCAAAGTCCATTAATTTCTCGACAGCTCAACACTTGAGCATAGTTCACAAATACCCAAAACATGCCATAGTACCTATGGACCAGCCGTAGAAAGGCAAACCCAAGTCTCGCTAATGTCACCACGGAACTGCCGCAAACCCTAAGGTTGAAAAACGTTCCATGGTCATTATGTCGAGTTAGGGTTTCATTCTTCTAGAGGGTCCACAGAATTACTTGCATGTTTTTTCGAATACCATAAATTTGGAAAAAAAGTTTTTTGACATTCGATCGAACTTTTTAACTTCGTCTAGACAATCATGCGAATACCCGAAACAATGTTAAAACTACGAATATGAAACACTCCGATATGCTTATCCAGTAAGACTGCATCACATGCAATTTTTAGAAAAAAATCAACACCTGAAACACCAAAACCCAGTGCCTGGAACACACAAAAAATTTCAGCCCCAAAACCCTCAAACTGGCCGAGGTCGCCGGATATTTCATGCATGTGGTCGGCCCAATTCAGGCGAGGTGGGATGAAATTTCTTGTGTGTTCATGTTGCATCTCATACAACATTCTGTACTTGTTTAAAAAAATTTTAGAAGACTTTTCAAAATCGACAGAAACTACAATTTTGTGTTTCAAGTTTCGGAGTCGTTTCGGTTTCGTAATCTAACAAATATCGTCTAATTTTCTAGCATGGCTCTGATACCACTGCAGGGTTCCCTAGGACGGCAACAAGGTTTCGGGAGGTATCGTCCATGCCAATTTCAAAATTTTCCGTTCTAGTTAACCCTAACCATAAAATCTTTACTAGAAATGCGACGAAACAACATGTAAACAACTTTACATCTAAGTGAATGAGGAATACAACCTTTGTAGACTGGTCCTTCACTTCTAAAGCTCCTTGTAGTAGTCCCTTTGCTGCGATTTGTGATCTCCCGAACTCTAGAAAGGATTCTCCAGGAGAAATGAACAAGCTTGCTCGAAGTCTTCGAGGCCGAAGATGATCTATGTCGAGGAGACTCAAGCTCATGCTACCTCTTCACTAATTATGAAATTAGTGAAGAAAACACCCTAAACTAAATGGCAAGTAGTAGAGCATGATGAAGTAGGAAATGGGCTCACTTTAGTTTTCTTTTTCTCACAATATTTTCTCACTTTTCCAAAAGATAGAAAGCTTTTTCTCAAGGATGAAGAAGATGAAGAGAAGAGATGATAATGAACTAATGATGTGAGAATAACAACCATGGGTGAGTTAGTGTCATACACTAACTCATGTAGAGAATAAACCAAGGGTTACAATAATGGTTAGGTTAATAAATATCTACAAGTAAAACAAAACTAGTGGACTAAGTCAAAAATGCTACAAGCTTCTCCAAGCTTCCAAGCATGTGACAATTTCCACTAATTTGTGAATTACCTAAATAAATAAAAATCTTATCATTATTATAACCATGGTGTAAGTCTCATACACCCATGTCCCATGTGGCATCCAGCATGACACAAAATAATGTACATTAATATATATCACATATATACTAAGTGTACATAAGTGAGAAAAATAAATGTTTAAGTGAGCTAATATTAGTTAATGTAATCTAGTATATCAAATATACAATTATACATTAAATTATTAAATCAACACTTGATTTAATAATCCGGCTATATCACATATAACCGACTAATATTAAATGTAACAACTTATCGAATCAACACTTGATCCGATAACCCGGCTATATCACATATAACCGACCGATGTCACATATCGCGAGAATAGAATACGGTATCACATACACGCATTAATCTCGGTCCCGCACATATCACATATGTGCTCGTACTTCATTTCGTATGAACCAGGAAACCTCTGTATAGGACTCTAAAGACTCGTCAATACGCTGGTAGTAGGTGATGATCATATCAAACAACCACAAGCCGCAAGCGGTCTGCTAAACGTAACAGCCACTCGGGTATTGAGCGATCAGAAGATCAACAGGCATGCCTGCTCATACTCCTGCGAATCCAATCAGTAACACTGCCATACAGTCTGGTCTTTTCGTCAGATATATCGCATATCTCGTCTGGGGGTGGTAAACATCAGACCCCAATAACTCGACAAGTCGTGCCGATATGAGGCTCATAACGGGTCGAGAAACTACTGATAACACTTACCAGTAAATCTCAGGAACAACCCTGGCCAGGGACTTACTGTTATAGCCAATCGAGCACAGCGCAACCTCAACCCCCAATACCGGGAGAGACGAAATCCCCTCCTATCGCTCATTGCCTCCATGTGACTCGGGACTGTACCCAAAAACCACCATTTTGCACGTTCTCTTGAACGTGGTTAGTTGGAAATTAAAGCACAGTAGGAATCACACAAGACTCTATGACAATCTCGGGTCGACGGACTAACCTGTACCAGTGTCACCAGAGAACTGCCATCTGACGTGAGGTATAATACCATCTGGGAGTTCTCGGTGAGTCCGTCCAGTGTACCCAGTCTCTACTGAGCACCCGTATACCATCTCTGATGTCAAACACCAATGGATATGTGATCATCCATCGCCCATCTACATGGGTCGAAAAGCTATACACTAGTCTTCTCTGGTATATCGATGCCCCGTCTCGATACACTCACGACTAGGGACATTAAAGGATGTACTTACCGACTACTTTTGTCCCATTAGTATGATCCGCATCATAATCCAGGTAGTCAAGTACACATCTTAAGGGCTTTACCAACATGTAACAGAGAGACAATCAGTGTACACGTTAAGGTAAAGAGTAACCAGATAGTATACTATCATGTCGAGCAAGAAAGTCCTCCCTGTATATATCCAAGCATCCACTACAATATACATCTTATGTACAGTAATGGCCTCTAGGGCATACACATAACTAACATATACCATCACAAATCCATACAATTCCAATTTACACTAAAATACCATATACTATTCAATCTAGGTTTATAATCATTAGAATACTTCACTTTTAAAAATTACATCCATGAAAACCCTAAATACGAATAATAAATACTTGAGGTTTATTTTAAAATTATAACTATTTTTCATAAAACCCCCCTCGAGTTTATTAATTTACAATAAGGACCCTAGTAAATATAGGTTTAAACGGGAACAATTCTCTTGAGCCTCAGGGAGCTGGAGAAAGTGGGTGTTTGCCTATTTAAGGTAGAAAACTAAAATGGGGTTATCGATGGTAATTGGCTTGGAAAAAGTCACAAATCCTGCAGTTCATGTGCAGCAGTTACCGATAACTCCAAAACCTAATTCAGGAATCCAATTCTGTTTAAGCGTCTGACTCCGACAGAGTTTCAGTCTAATTAGAATACAATCCATACATGAATACAATCCAAATATAACTCCAATACAACATGAATCTATATATACCGAATACTCTTAAATTTCAACATGACTTGAACTGACCGAACCATGGATATACATTGACTTCATTACATGACTATCTGTTTACATCCTTATCCGTTTACATGAGTAATTGATATCATGGTTTCGGAAAGTCTTACATCTATAAAACAACACAATAAACAATACGGAGGTTTTAAAGGGGTAGACAGATACAGAATGCGTTAAAAGTGGCACGAGACGGTCACTTTAATACACCTAACCTAAATATCCATTGCTATTGTCCCGTGTGTTAGTGTATATGCCCTAGAGGCCATTACTGTATCATACTAGTTTGTATATTACTTAATGGAAGCTTGGGATATTCACAGTTGTATAGACAGTCTTGCTCAAAATGGTAGTATGCAACTTGGTTTGTTTCCACTTCAATATGTGCATGTGTTTCTTTTAGCATATTGCTTATACATATTAGTGGAGCCCTTAGGATCTTTGCTTGATTACCAGCGTTGTGATGGCATTCACACTAGTGGGGGCTGGGTAATCTATAAGCACATCCTTATACAGGTCCCTAGTCATAGGATTATCGAGACGGGGCATCGATACTCCGGAGTAGACTAGTGTATACGCTTCTCATCCCGGCAGGGGAGATGGTCTGTCCCACAGCTATTAGTAGGTCGTACTGGAGGTAGTATGCGGGTGCTCGTTAGGTTACGAGTACACTAGACAGGACTCGTCGGGAACTGTTGGTTGGTACTATACCTATCGTCAGATAACAGTTCCCAGGTGACAGGAGTACATCTTAGTCCGTCGACTTGACACTGCTACTTCGCCTCGAGTGTGTTCCCACTCTACTTTGATTACTAACCTACCACGGCTCAAAGGAGTCGTGCAAATAGGTAGTATTTGGGTGCAGTCCCGAAGCACCTGGAGGCAGTAGCGGTTAGATAGGATTCGTCTCTCCCGGTATTGGGGGTTGATATCGTGCTGTGTCTAGGAGAGCCATTACACAAAGTCCCTGGCCAGGGCAAGCGAGATTTACTGGTAGTGTTTCCAGTATTTTCTCAGGGTGTTCAGGGCTACACTCCGGCACTACTTGTTCCGCTATTAGGGATCTGACGTTTACTGCCCCTAAGCCCGACATGCGATACTCATAGACGAACAGACCGGACTGTACGGAGATTGTCACATTCAGGCTCAGTAGGAGTTCGGATGGGTTTACCTCATCGGCCTTCTTATCGACATCTACCTAGGAACCGTTATGTACAGCTAGTGCCGCTTGCGGTCTGTGGTTAAACCCACTGCCAGCCTAGTGTCGAGTCTTTAGAGTCCCACACAGAGAGTTTCCCTGCACTGGGCAAAATGTGTAGAGGCTGTATGGTTTTACGGCAGGGCTATGATCACTTACGTGCACTTGTGCGCGTATGATGTTCGGGCAGACAATACTAGTGGGCTTTGGTTTAAGCTGGATCCTAGTATTGTACAGAGGGATTAGTTTTGTCTTCTGAGAAATCGTTTTCTACGGAATGCGGATGTGGGTGTGTATGCACGGTTGTGAAGAGCGAAGAAGGAGGTATCTCATTAGGGTTTTGACCATTGACTTGGTCAAAACCAATATGAGGCGAGGAAAATGTTTATTAATCTTTTTAATGATAATTGTGTTTTGGCTAATTGGTTTGACCATTTGACCTTGCTTGACAATTTGACCTAGTTTACTATTGTTGACTTAGATATTTTGCAGGCACTAGACTCTTCTTATTCTTTTGGATTTATCTTTAAGATGATAATGGTCAAATCAAGGGTAGCCATCATAATTGATCATGATAAAAGATTACTAAATATTTTTCTTATGCATCATTATCTTCTTTTCATTCTCTCTCATCAAATGAGAGCTCCCATGGTTTGCTTCTTCTTCCTCCTCACTACAAATTCCTAATAGTCTCATGTGTTGAGAAAATTAGGTTCTAAATAGACAAACAAACCCATCTTCTTCCTCTACATCACCCAGGGCATCAAGAGTAGCAAACTTGTTGCCCTAGCTACCTCGGCTTGAGGTGGAGTTCGGACTATAGACTCTCGGGTGGATCGTCTTCGACTCTAGGAGACCGCGGAGGTGACCAAGATCTGGATTGATCCTCGGAGCTTGCATGGACGAGGAGGACAGCGGAGGGAAGAACCGAAGGACCGTTTTCGTGAGGTATAATCTCCTAAGCATAGTAGATAGAACCTCTAGTTGTTTGTTAGAAATGGTTTGGCAAAGATCCTCAAGAAAGTCTATGTTACCTTGTGATAAAAATTTGTTTTTTACCTATTCCACCTCCCTGTAAGTACCGGGGTGGGTAACGTAGACTTACAGTGGTATCAGAGCCCAGCTAAACCATTACTAACATGTTAGCAAAGTGTAAGAAATTCGATCGCTAGAGAAATCACAAAAACACGTCAAAAATGCACGTTTTCTGTCGATTTTAAAACTGGTCCAAAAATTAATTTAGGGACCTTAAAAATACGTGCAGGCTTTTTGAAGGACACACAAGAAAAACGATCTCGTGAATCGGTCAGACCGCCGCGGAAGCGCGGTGAAACCAAGCGTTTAGCCGCGGATCCACGGCCGAGTCGACGCCGAGTTAACTCGTTTTTCCTGCAGTCTGTCCAGATTTGTATTTTTTGATTTTTCTGATAGTTTGTTTCTGCCCAGATTTTGTTGATTACTGTGTTGTGCTTGGTGTAGTTTCAAATCAAGTTATCGATCGAAATTCTAAGTACTTTAGCTAATCGGATCTTCAGTGATGTGATATATGTACTGAACGTTTACTAATTGCTATACGTCGATGAGTGGGGGTTGTACATATCTGTGATCTGTGATATTGGATTGTGTATATGAATTTGTTGGATCATCGTGGATGAATAGCCGGGGATGTGAGATGAGTGTTTATTTAACTTTCATTCAATGTAATATTTGTAATTTGATGTAATATTATTTTATGGTCGCACATCCGGGTTGAGGATGTAGCCGCCTTTGTATATTATTTCTTTTACTATTTTCTGCTCCTAGGATAGACCCAAGGTGGGGTGCACAGACTACCGGGTACATTGAAATGTCGAGTGGCCTACTCACTTTGTTGAGGGAGGCTGATCCACTTCGGGTATTTGGTGGGTAGTTTGCCGCACCCGTAGGGGGTCTATGGTGGGGTTTTGGCTATTCATCACGACCGTGTAATCCGTTTGTCGTTGCAGGCTCGAACGAAACGCGGATTTCTAGCATATCCAATGTGTTCATCTGTGATCTGGAATGGCTATCATTGCATCTGACGAATGTCTATATTTATATATGATATCTAGTAGGCGTTGCTTATGTTTTTCATCCATGCTAGTCCAGCCTCCGCTCTGTCGTTAGTTAACTAACCTAACGGGTGATGATGGGGCTTAGTGGCGAATGCGGATGGCATAAGCGTACGTCATATTTTTGTTGTTTTCTGCAATGGTAGGATTAATTGATGGGACGCATTATATTAATGCAAAGAAAACAAACCAAAGCTGAATCGTTGGAACAATTTCAAAACCACTCGGTTTTTTCTAAAACAAAAAACTTTTAAAAACACGGAGCTTAAACCACTCCTTTTAAAAGCTATCTGGTTCCTTCGATTATATCAAGTTTACTACGTTCACGGTTTCGAAAAAACCATTTGTAGACCTCCGTCATTTCATATGTATATTCAATAGTATTCAAGCTATGTTTGTTGACCATCGTTAAGGCATAGTGATTGGTAGTTGTTGGGTGTTCATATGTAGCATAGATAGATGCGTTGGTTTGGGACAACCATATTATCTTGTTGACCTTCGTCAATGGTATATACGGGTGGATTCAAATTAACCTGGACAATGATGGGTAGAACTTGACATGTGACTTATGATTTGTTGACCTTCGTCAAGGCCATAAGAGCATGGGGCAAAAATCCACATCAGGAGTTTCTAAAGAAACTGAAACTTGCTAGTGTTTCATACCATTTGGAGTTTGATAATGTTGGTAGGATTCCTTCAGCATTATCTCACAATGATATTTGGATCTCGATCCTACTGTGATTATCCGCTACTCATCGGGAAACTCTTCACTTAATGATCAATGCTATAAACCAAGAAGGTGTCTAGAACAGTGTTAGCGGGGCTACGCCTCTAGGGAAAACAGGTTATTTAATTAAGGAACTTCACGAAAGCGTCGTAAAACCTCCCTCGAAGTACCGACACTAGCCTGGTTGAACGGTTAAGCAAGTATTGTAAGGTGAGATCAGTCCTGACTAATTCTTCTTTTATGGTTTGAGGAAGGATTTGAGAAACAGTGGGAGCCATCCTGTTTAGATAAACTAAAAACCAATCTAAACTTGCAAGAGCATCATGCTAAGTGTTTTCTTCTCTCTCTCTCTTAATTGCAGAGACCCAGTGACTAGACATAGGTTTCATCTAGATAATAAAATGACTGAATCTGACTGTAATGACTGGCAAAGGTCTATCCAGATGTCCATTACCCATGACAAACTGGGACACCTCTTCACTAATCCAACCCCTGTCGTCTCAGGACCAGTTTCCATCGTCATAGATACTGATATCCGTAAGACATCGGAAAAAGACTGTGCGAATACCAAGTGCCTCGTGTTGGCCTCAGTTGATGGTACATACCAGAGGCAGCACGAGTAGTTGGACTTAGTTTCTGTCTTCCTCCATAACAAAGATTTATATGGAGAGAACAGATATGAGACCTCGAACGAATTGCTTCAAGCGAGGTTGGCTGTCGGATTATCTGTAGGGGACAACGTCCTTATAAAGACTAGCTTTATTGATGAGCTCACAGACCTGAAAACCACGTTGAAGAACGGGTCAAATACAGACTTGATTCTACAGTTTCTGCCCTCTACTTACACCCTGAAGGAAACCAGGGAAGTAGAAGGAAAGGGAAGGGCAAAATTTTCGGGACTAGATGTGGTGAAGGAGGGACGTTCCTATTGTTACGGGAAAGGACATTGATAGAGGGATTGCAGGGCTAGAAAAGCCAGTAGCCAGGATTCGAAGTATGTTGTGACTTCGGCTTCGGGTGTGTTTGTAATAGAAAACTGTATGTTAATTAACTCTACTTCCTGGGTACTAGATACCGGATCAGGATCTCATATCTGTAATTCATTACAGGCTTTGAGAAACCGTAAAGTTATCAGGGTAGGTGATATGAATCTCAGAGTTGCGAGCGGAATGAGCGTGAACGCTGAATCCGTAGGGGAATATCACCTAGGATTGACAAGTGGGCAGATATTGATTCTACGTAACTGTTTATATGTACCTAGTCTAGCCTGTAATATCATATTTGTATCCTTACTTTCTAAGGAAGGATATGATTTTACTTTTGTAAGCGATGTGGTACACATCCACCTAAATCAAGTTCTGATTGGGTCAGGTACATTAGAAAACGGAATATACGTAATAAATTAAGCTCAGGTTTTCAGTGTCCAGAACACACTTAAAAGAAAGTCTACGGAAACAAATCAGGCTTTCTTATGGCATTGTAGACTGGGTCACATCAATGAGACACGGTTAACGAAGTTACATAAAGAGGGATATTTGAACCCGTTCGAGTATCAGTCTTATGCTACTTGTGAATCTTGTCTCATGGGAAAGATGACAAAGACTCCGTTCACTGGACACGGAGTAAAAGCGAGCGAGCTGTTGGGACTCATACACAGTGACGTGTGTGGTCCAATGTCTACACATGCGCGAAGTGGTTATTCATACTTCATTACTTTCACGGATGATTTCTCTAGGTATGGACATGTCTTCCTGATGAAGCATAAATCCGAGGCCTTTGAGAAATTCCGGGAATACAAGAATGAAGTGGAAAAACAAACAAGCAAAAGTATCAAGACACTAAGATCTGATCGAGGTGGTGAATACTTGAGTGCCGAGTTCCTAGGCTACTTAAAAGAGAATGGAATTCTCTCTCAGCTTACTCCTCCGTACACACCGCAACACAACGGTGTATCAGAAAGGTGGAATCGAACTCTATTGGATATGGTTCGTTCCATGATGAGTAAGGCTGAGTTACCACGATCCTTCTGGGGTTATGCACTAGAAACAGCTGCATACCTTTTGAACAAGGTTCCAACCAAGACCGTGCCTACCACACCATATCAGATGTAGAGTGGGAAGAAACCCTGTCTTATGTATCTTAAGACATGGGGATGTCCAGCTTTTGTAAAAAGGCAGCATGCGGACAAGCTCGAGGCACGCTCGGTACTGTGTAAGTTTATGGGATACCCCAAGAACTCCAGGGGGTATCTTTTCTATTCCGCAGAGGAACAAAAGGTTTTTGTTTCACAGCATCCCTACTTCTTGGAAACTGAATTTTTAGAAAATCAGATAAGTGGGAGCGCAATAGAACTGGAAGAAATTCCAGAACCACAAGCTATTACTGAAATCTTGGTAGAACCAGAAGTTTCAGGAGAACCGGACATTCCAGCGCCACTCCGCAGGAGTAGTAGGCAGTCTCATCCGCCCGAGAGATACTGCGGTTTTCTCATAGACAGGGATCGAGAGGATTGCATCTTTGAAAATGATGAGCCTACTAGTTTCCAGCAAGCCATTCAAAGCGGTGACTCAATAAGATGGTTGGATGCAATGCGGACCGAGATGGAGTCCATGTACACCAACAAAGTTTGGACTTTGGACATTGCTCCATAAGGGGTAAAACCCGTAGGCTGCAAATGGATCTTCAGAAAGAAGATTGGTGTATATGGGCGGGTTGAAACCTATAAAGCTAGACTTATTGCGAAGGGTTTTCGTCAAAGACCTAGTTTGGACTATGACGAAACCTTTTCTCCAGTGGCTATGCTCAAATCCATTCGGATCCTTCTTGCCATTACCGCCTTCCATGATTATGAGATCTGGCAGATGGACGTAAAGACGACATTTCTAAATGGTAATTTGGTAGAGTGCATCTATATGGATCAGCCGGAGGGTTTCATTCAGAATGGGAGCAGCGGTAAAGTGTGCAAGTTGCTTAAGTCCATTTATGGACTAACCAGGCATCGCGGAGTTGGAACATCTGCTTTGATGATACTGTCAAAGAATTCGACTTTATCAAAAATCCAGATGAACCATGCATTTACAGTAAGATTGTAGGGAGAACTGTGGTATTCCCCGTCTTGTATGTGGATGACATTCTCTTAATAGGAAATGACATTCCTATGCCACAGTCAGTCAAAGGATTCTTGTCACAGAGGTTCTCCATGAAGGACCTGGGCGATGCCAACTACATTCTGGGGATCCAGATCTATCGTGATAGATCTAAGAGGATGTTGGAACTTTCGCAGTCCAGGTACATCGACACCATACTGAAATGATTCAGTATGGAAGATTCAAAACGCGGTAACATACCGGCTTGTCACGGAATCACCCTATCTAAAGAGATGTCTCCAAAGACTGATTTGGAAAGGGCTCGCATGTCATCTATACCCTACGCATCTACGGTAGGCTCTATAATGTATGCGATGTTGTGTACCAGACCAGATGTAGCATACTCACTGAGCGTTGTAAGCAGGTATTAGTCTGACCCAGGGGAGAAACACTGGATAGCAGTAAAGAACATTCTCAAGTACCTGAGAAGGACTAAACAGATGTTCTTGGTGTATGGCGGAAATGACCTCCAGATCGAGGCCTTTGCTGACTCCGGCTTCCAGAGTGACAAGGATGGCTCCAATTCCATGTCGGGTTATGTCTTTACCCTCAATAGAGGGGCGGCTTGTTGGAAGAGCTCCAAGCAGGAAACCGTTGCTGACTCGACGATGGAAGCGGAGTACATAGCTGCTTGTGATGCCGCAAAGGAAGCTGTCTGAATGAAGAAGTTCCTCACAGAGCTTCAGGTGGTTCGTACCATTGTTGATCCAATACTGCTGTATTACGACAACAACGACGCTATAGCCTAAGCGAAGGAACCTAGGTCCCATTAGAAGTCCAGGCACATCTTGAGGCGGTACCATCTGATCAGGGAGATCGTAGATCGCCGGGAGATCGAGGTGAGGAGAGTAGATTCGGAGAATAACACTGCAGATCCACTCACGAAGGCCATACCACAGAGTCAATTCGAGCGGCTGATCGAGATGATAGGTCTTCGATACGCCAGTACATGGCCCTAGTGCAAGTGGGAGATTGTTAGTGTATATGCCCTAGAGGCCATTACTGTATCATACTAGTTTGTATATTACTTAATGGAAGCTTGGGATATTCACAGTTGTATAGATAGTCTTGCTCAAAATGGTAGTATGCTGCTTGGTTTGTTTCCACTTCAATATGTGCATGTGCTTCTTATAGTATATCGCTTATACATATTAGTGGAGCCCTTAGGATCTTTGCTTGATTACCAGCATTATGTTGGCAGTCACACTAGTGGGGGCTGGGTAATCTACATGCACATCCTTATACAGGTCCCTAGTCGTAGGATTATCGAGACGGGGCATCGATACTCCGGAGTAGACTAGCGTATACGCTTCTCATCCAAGCAGGGGAGATGTTATGTCCTACAGCCATTAGTACATCATACTGGAGATAGTATGCAGGTGCTCGATAGGTTACGAGTACACTGGACAGGACTCGTCGGGAACTGTTGGTTGGTACTATACCTATCGTCAGATAATAGTTCCCAGGTGACAGGAGTACAGCTTAGTCCGTCGACTTGACACTGCTACTTCGCCTCGAGTGTGTTCCCACTGTACTTTGATTACTACCATACCACGGCTCAAAGGAGTCATGCAAACAGGTAGTAGTTGGGTGCAGTCCCGAAGCACCTGAAGGCAGTAGCGGTTAGATAGGATTCGTCTCTCCCGGTATTGGGGGTTGATATCGCGCTATGTCTAGGAGAGCCATTACACAAAGTCCTTGGCCAGGGCAAACGAGATTTACTGGTAGTGTTTCCAGTAGTTTCTCAGGGTGTTCTGGGCTACACTCCTGCACGAATTGTACCGCTATTAGGGGTCTGACGTTTACCGCCTCCTAGGCCCGACATGCGATACTCATAGACAAACAGACCGGACTGTACGGAGATTGTCACATTCAGGCTCAGTAGGAGTTCGGATGGGTTTACCTCATCGGCCTTCTTATCGACATCTACCTGGGGACCGTTACGTATGTTCCACTCCGAACAACGGGGACACGACCGCGCGGGTCCGTCTTGCCTGAAATTCGGGGAAGATGCTAATTGGTGCTATCCGTTCACCTCTCTGAAAATGCCAAGTTGATTTATGGCACCATGTATCGAAGGTTTAAACGGATGCGTCCAATGTAGCAGACTTCGTCAGATTCCCTCTCGTTTGAGGGGTTTTTGATTGTGGGGACGCTCTTCCCTACAGGTGAAAGCCCCTGCAGTTAATTACGCTACCACATCGCGGTAACAACTTTCTCCTTCTCCATATGGTCACTTCATGTCGTGGGAGTTTGTTTTGTGTTCGGTTGCCCGTGGATTGTATACGGAGACTAAGTTATGTTGTCACTCGTAGGACGTGGATTAGTCCAAATCCGTATCTTTCTTAGATTTGGGTTTGGGGGGGTTGTGTTTAACGATGCGTTAGCCTTATTTGAGGCTAAGATCAACTTAAACATTCGTTAAGGACACGTTAGTCTAATTTTAGACTAAGATCGACTTAACGGGATCGTTTAGATCCGACAAGAGAGCAATTGGGCTCTATTGCTTAGTTTAGCGACATTGCGGTCGATAAGTAGTTTAAGGACATTGCGGTCCAATGTTAGTTTTAAGACATTGCGGTCAAGGTTAAGGACATCATAGTCCGTGAGTTTAAGGACCTCACAGTCCGGTGTTAGTTTTAAGACATCACGGTCGAGGTTAAGGACATCATAGTCCGTGGATTTAAGGACTCCACAGTCCGACGTTAGCTTTAAGACATCACGGTCGAGGTTAAGGACATCATAGTCCATAAGCTTAAGGACCTCACAGTCCGATGTTAGTTTTAAGACATCACGGTCGAGGTTAAGGACATCATAGTCCGTGTTTGGTTGTTAGGACCAGTTACCTCTTTGACGATGTTGAGGAATTACAACAACAGATATCAGAGGAGTAAAGAGATGTACCCTCGAACCGGGTGTAAATTGATTGGAAGAGCAGTTGGGCTCGATTCAATTTATATTGAGGACTTATGGCCAAAATTGTGCTAAGTCCAGTTAAAAATGTTTAACATTTTATTCTTGTTCTGCCTATTAGGCTTTTACTTAGGCTCTGCCCTTTTATTAATGCATAAAAATGGGCTCTGTAATTAAATGCATAACATTTATCAGGAGCAAAATAGTGGTCTGATAGTGCGCCACGTGGCTTGTCAGGCGCTTTGCGCCGATCAAAGAGCGCAATGTGCTAGCGCATGCGGAGGTGACACGTGTCACGCTTTGCGCTAAGCGCAAGTCTGTTAGCGCACTGCGCTTTCTGAGTGCGCTACGCCAGTACGCTGTGCCAGTGAATGACACGTAGCGCGATCTGGCGATATGCGCCAGTCCAAGAGCGCAATGTGCTATTTTTAGAAGCGCAAAGCGTAGACTGTTCTGTGGTTGACACGTGGCGTGCTCTGGCGCTATGCGCCAGTCCAAGAGCGCAATATGCTATTTTTAGAAGCGCAAAGCGCAGACTGTTCTGTGGTTGACACGTGGCGTGCTCTGGCGCTATGCGCCAGTCCAAGAGCGCAAAGGCGCAATTCAAGAGTGTAAGGCACTGTCCAATAGCACAGAGCGCATTTTGATCAATTTAAGATCAAAGAACAAGTTTTTTTTGTTCTTCAAAAGAGACATTGCCTCAAGATTCAAGAACCAAGGTTCTTATTCTCATCAAAAGGCTGTGCCTTTATAGATCAAATGATCTGTTAATGAAGTAAAGTACTTCTTTTTAATTTTTTATAATTAGATCTTTTTGATTTTTTCTTTTTATTGAAGATCTTGATCTTGTTCTTAGATCTTTGATCTTTTTAAAAGATGGTTCTTCTTCTTTTTTTTTTTTAATGAGATGATTTCATCTCTGTTCTTCCAAGAATTTAATTCTTTACCTATAAAGATGAAGAAAATGATCTTCTTTCTTCAAAGGCTTGTCTTTCTTTCTCTTTGAGTTTTTTTTCTCAAAGTTAGCAGAGGGTTCTCTCTCTTTGAGACTTGAAGTCTTGGGGCCTTTATATATGGCCAATTGATTTGTTAAGTTAGTTATAGAGATCTTTCTCTGATTGATCTGGAGATATTTCCCTACCGTTGGATCTTTGATTCTAAGGCCTCTGTTTTACAAAAGATAATCTTCTTGTTTTCAACAAGATTGGAAAGATCTTTCTAGAACAGAATTTTAATTCTGATTAATTAATAATTTATTATTTAAATTCCAGTGCTGGCGCAATTGGCGCTAGCGCACCTGCATTTGACACGTGGCGCGCAGCGCTGCGCAACTGCGCTAGCGCGCTTGTGCGCGCAGCGCAGAGCGCTGCGCAACTGCGCTTGCGGACCTATATTTGACACATGGCGCAGAGCGCAGCGCAACTGCGCTTGCGCACCTATGTTTGACACGTGGCGCACAGCGCAGCGCAACTGCGCTTGCGCACCTATGTTTGACACGTGGCGCACAGCGCAGAGCGCAAGGGATCTGAAGCGTTGCTTCATTTTAAAATTTGAATTTTGAAACAGAGCTATGCTCTGATTGGAGGTGCGCTGCCTTGGGCGCAGCGCTCCTGGCGCTGGCGTGTCTGCTTTCGACACGTGGCGCTCAGCGCGCAGCGCAAGGGATCTGAAGTGTTGCTTCAATTTTTGAATTTTGAAATTCAAACAGAGCTTTGCTCTGATTGGGGGAAACAAATGCCCCCCCACCGTTGCGCTCACGTGGCGCACACGTGAGTGCAGCGGTGGCAACATCTGAGCCATTGGATCGGTTCAGAAGTTGAGGAGGCGCTTCAGCGCCTATAAATAGGACCCTTGGTCCTCAGATGATTATCATCTTCAAGAATTTTTTTTCTCAGAGCCTTGCTCTCATATCCAAGAACTTCAAGAGTTAAAACTCTAGAAAATTTTAGGTAAAAATTAAATTAAATTAAATTAATTTTAATTAACAGAGCCTTGCTCTCATAGATCTTTTGATCTAAAGAAAACCCTTTTAAGGTTTTATAAACATAGCCTTGCTCTCAAGAACCCATAGATCTAAATAGATCTTCCCTTAGGGTTTCCTAGCCCATGGGTCAGAGCTCTGCTCTTTTGACAAAGTATAGATCTCTTTATCTTTTGATGAAGAACTCTTAAGAGTTTTTTCATGGATGTTTAAGATCCCAGAACTTTAATTCTTAGGAATTATTTTTCATTAATTTTTGATGGATTTTCTATCATCATTACAGAGTTAGGCTCTTTAAGGAATTTTATTCTCTCGTGACCAGAGTTTGATAAGAGTCACTCTGTTACAGAGCTTTTCTCTGAAAGGGAGATTTTCTCCTTGTCTCGAGGGATTTCTCATTTAATGAGAATATTCTTTGAGGATTTCCTCATTAATTGACAGTCTCATCCAATGATGAGGCTGTCTTTTTAACTGGTGCACTGTCATCTAGATTTTGTGGGTCCCCCTTTGGTCCCCTCTCCACTGCATTGCAGTGTGGTACAAATTTTAAAGTACCAAGCGTCGGGATTTTTAAAATTAAATTATGATACTGATAATTGAATTTCTCTTTTTCTTGCAGGCAACATGTTTTCTGATCTCTCGTTCCCCTTTTTCCGTTCAGAGGGAGGATTCCCTGAGGCACCGGTAGACCGGAAGGTTCTTGCTCTCATTAAGGACTACGACCCGGAGTACAAGAACCTTCACTTGTGGGGTAGGTGGTACAACGAAATTAGCAAAGGTCGCCGAAGCTTCTCTTGTGCGACGCCGTCTGAGCCAATCTCATCGATCTCATATGCAGATGTACCCCTGGTGAACTATGCCGTGGATGTCGTAAACTGGAATTCGGAGGATCTTCTTCAACCTTCGATTGCTGCCATACCCATGTAGCTGCCGGCAGCCGTGGATATTTTGGGACGGCGCATATGCCAGGGTGAGTCGCGCCCTTAGGGACAACCCTACAATATCGGATTGACCCCTCGACACTCGGCAGGGTATTTGCAGTGGGCCAGGTATATTTTGTCGGTGAAGAAGACACACCTGCTGAAGATCGGTCTATACCCGCAGTTTACGCCTCGCTGTTCGAGTACTTTGCTCCTCCAACTTGGTGTATTAAGGCGTTCGTGGAGCAATGGAACATCCCCACCTATATCTTTCTTCTAATGGACAGGGAAGTTTCCATCTCTTTGGAAGAATTTGCTGAAATTTTCGGTCTGCCGGTGAGGGGAGAGCACTATGAGGAGCTATTTCCTCCTGATGAATATGTCTTCGCCACTAAGCCGTTGGTGATGGATCTAATGCCGGAGAATGCTATTCAACACCAGTTTCCGAGTCTGGTAAAGGTGCTGAATATGTATGAAAGTCTTTACTTGGAATCGGGAGGCCGGGGAGTTAGTTTCGCAGACTTCATCGCTCGCTTTCTTCGACCGGAGATTCTATCTCAACGGGGCGAAAAATTTGCCAAGCTTGACGACCCCTTCGGCCTTGGCTTAGATCGTCGACCAGCACTGGAAGACGATCAAAAAGGTTTTTACCTCCCCGATGCTGCAATCATCCCCTTATCGGAAATCGCCGCTCCGGGTATCGACGGGGAGACTTTCTTTCTCGGGTTTCTGGGGTTATGGTTGTGCTGGTTTGTGCTCCCCATGCACCCTCGTTTTATGAGGCCATCCGTCTTCTACCCAGCACATCGAATAGTGGCTGGCATATAATTGGACATCGGGATTGCCGGGTTGGCCCATCTGTACCATGGTCTTAGCGTGGCGGTGGACGCAACTGAACCGGGGGTGCAACCTGCCAATTTCCCGATGCACTACTTTACTTCGTGGATGGAAATGCACGTGCTTGGGGTATTTGGTATTCATTAAAGACACTCGTTTTACGAGAAGTGCAGACCCCCGAGAGTTATGCGGCTGATCGGCGCTTCTATCGTGAATCCGCCTCCGCGGGAGGCTAGGGGGTTACTTCTTCATCCGCGCACGGTCGGAGCGGGTATTTCTTTCACGGACAAGGTCCTGACAATCGGCCCGGAGACCTCCAAGGCGGTGTTGGCATTGCGCGATAATTTCAAGGACGGGGCCTCCGTATTGAAAGCCCGGGAGATTCTACATCATTACTCCATTAGGCCGGGCTTTCTCGTGTTCAGGAAGAATGAGGCGGTGCTTTTCATGAGGTACAACCCCCATCGTTTCGCCCAGCAACTAAGTTATAACCAGGGGGTCCCACTGGAGGCGTTTTTGGAAGAGCCTGCGGCCACCTGGGAGGGAATGCAGAGCGCACTGCATCACTTTATGCAGTTAAACACGGGCTCCCACTTTTTCATTAGCGAGCCGAGTTGCATTCCAAGGGCCCTCAACGTATACGGGGCTTGGTATCAGCACGCGATGGGTGCTGTTATCCGGGAAGAGAAGCGGCTGCTGCTTGATCGCAAGGGTGCGCCCCCCGCCAGCGATCACAATGTCCCCCTAAAGCGAAGGACCCCTATCCTTCCTCCGCTAAGAGGAGATGCTGGAGTTGAGCCTCCACGCGTGCTAAGCCCCCCACGTGGATTGCCTCGTGATCCTGTGGACGTGCCCTCAGCGCCCCGTGCTCCCGTGGAGACGGTAAACGTGGTTTCGCCCGAATCCGGTGTGGGCTCGGACATCAGGACCCGCCGTCGCAAGGTGCCCACGAAGCGTAAGCTGATTTTGGGTGCGACCGGGGTTCGCGCGCAGAGGAGGAAGAAAAAGTCGATCCTCTCTGCTGTCGTTGCATTTGGTCAGGAACCTCACGCTTCTTATAGCGAGGGCTTGAGTGAGTACGGGACCAACGAGGGCCTTTTTATGCCGCCAGATGACACTGATCTGGCGGCCGCCATCGCAGCTTCTGAGCGATTGGCAAGGCGCGACGAGTGGTTGGCTAAACTCACGCAGTCAGGTAATCACTAGTTGTTTTTCTTTTATCATTGCATCATACTTCTACCGTTGTTTTTGACTAACGCTTTTCCCTCTTTAACAGGCATTTCTACTGAAGAAGCCATCGCTGCTTCTTTTAAGACTTTTGAGGAAGAGGAACGACTTAGAGCGTCCTTAGGCCTTGGTACATTTCGGTTCGCTATTTTTCTCCTTCCATTTCTTATGAGTAATCTGACCCTCTCTTTGTCTTGTCACAGGGACCACAAGACCTACCTCGCAAGCCGATGCGGGAATTCCCCCTGGGCCAGCTACCGAAGTCCCGGCCTCTTCGGGATTGCCGTAAGAGGCCCCTCTTAAAAAGCCGATGATGGAAGCCTTGATGGCTCTGGAGGCAACCCTGAACGCGGACGACGACGCCTTGCTAAAGGAGGCTTCAAAAAGGTCTGTAGCAACGGCTCGGGAGGAAAGGAAACGCCTAAGGTGCGCAGCAAGAGAGCGCATCACTGCTTTGGCCGTGGGAGTAGGCTCAAGCGCCGTTACTCCCGCTGCTACTCCTTCAGAGGAGCTCCCGGTCGCCTTGTCCACTACTCATAGATGGGCGGCACGTGTAGTTCGGGAAGCCAATGGTAAATCCACCTCAGGTAATGTGTTTTTTAGGCTTTGTTGTCAAAGTTTTAAAACCTTTAGTTCTGATATATCTTGTCCTGCAGGGCCGAGTCTCACTGAAGGAGTGGTGGCAACCGTCGAGCCTGAGGGGATGGTGGAGGAGGTAGCGGCTGAACCTAAGGCGATGGCAGGCGATGTAACCATAGCTGCCAGGACCGAGATAGTGGCTGACGAGACAGTCACAACTGCTATGCCCGAGAAGGTTGCCGATGCCGAGCCTGAGGGGGCGGCAGGTGAGACGGTTGCTACGGCCGAGCCTAAGGCAGCAGTGGATGAAACGGCTGCGACCACTGAGCCCGAGGTGGGTGAAACGGGCATAATCGCTGAGCAGGAGATGGCTGCTCTTTCTTAAGAGTCGGGCACTGCTCCGATCATCGCTCTCCCTGCCTACGGTTCCTTGTCGTCTCCTGGCCCCGCAAGCGTGACGACGGCTCCTGTAGAGTCGGGCGATGAGGCAACGGGAGGTGAAACTATGCCAATGGAGGAGGGAGACGCCACTGTTGCATCAAGTGACGCCCTCGTCACGGCTCCGGTTGGTGACTCATCGGGTATATTTTGGGTTGCCGTCCTTCTTTTTTCTATTATGCAATCCTTCCTAATAAAGCTTATCTTGTTTCTAATGCAGGGGCGGCTAGTGCTGATGCCGCGTTAACCGAGGGAGCGCCCCCAGTTACCGCTCTGACGGTGACCACTTCTCTTCCTTCTCTCGTACCGTCTCAGATGCTGGAAGGTATGGATTTGTGACTCATCAGTCTTATCTTTAGGCTGCATAATTTATGTACTAACGTTGCATTATTGTGTCTTTGTAGGAGTCCTTTTTGACCACCTGTACCAGGTGCTGCATCCCCACTTCTCCTTCCTGTCGGAGATGGCTTCATCTAGCGGCGCTGGTGAATATAGCTTCCAATTAATGCTCTTTCTTTTATCGATAATGAACTTATTTCTGATTATTCTTTGCCCTGATTGCAGTGCTACAGATTGAAGGAGGAGATGTAAGATCAGTTCCGCCATCGGTCCTCCCGGCTTTGCCACCTGCTGCAGCCGGTATAGTAGACTCTACTTTTTGCTTGTTTTCTTTATTTCTTGAGCCGACACTTGATTATGATCTATTTTGTAGCAATCACATCGTCTCCAACTTCATTCGAGTCTTGTATTATAATGTCGGCCGGGCCTTTTTTAAGGCGTCCATCATCGAAAGGTGCTGCGACCAGCCTACGCATGCTAGGCGAGTATATCGAGGAGTTCGACGCAGACCGCAGAGATTAACCCTATGCTGGCGACGCTCATGAACTTTCACGGTGAGGGCGTCGTTGAGTTTGCGTTAATCGCTGCCGGGAGGTCGAGGCTTGCTTGCATGAGCTTGAGCTTAAGCGTCTGGCACCTAAGACTTTGGCCACGAGCACTCAACGGGCGGTATGGTTCGAGCAGAGTGCTTCTTACGTCCGCTATCTCGAATAAGAAGTGGCTTTAAAGCATAGAGAATGCAAAGAAACTTCAAGCGAGTCTGCTCGACTGCGTGCTGAGGTCGACGCGAACGCTGCCCAAGTGAAGGTTATCTTCGAGGGCCTTCTGCAATGTATCTCTAATGGTCTAACATTGAAACAGAAGCTCGATTTTGTTGAGCGTGATGCACAAGATCGCGAAGCAGCTCAGCGAGCCGTCGAGGAACAACTCTCATCTTACTTGCAGCAGCGAGCCCAGGTCGAAGCAGAGTTAGCCGCGGCAGCCGATCAAGAAGAGGGGCTGAGGGAAGTGCGCGAGCGGCTGGTCGGACTACTGAAAGCGCTTTCCTCTCAATAAAAATTTTGTATCATTTGTAATTGTGAATAAAATGTATTCGTTCTTTTATTCTTTAACACGACGTATTTTGTACTCAATCGAATTCATGAATAAAAGATACACGTTCTTCATAATGTCTTGTGTCATTTCTCTTCTTTCTTCTTTCTTGCTGTGTTGTTTGCTATGTGACTTTAGCAAGTGTGGTCTGTAGATAGCGTATAGCTGTCAGTCTTAGGCTCGTTGTAGTGTGGCGATGGCTTAGAAAATAGGGTTAGGATCTGTCATCTAAGACTTTTCAACTTTATGAGTCGTGGGGGTCTCATAAAGAATTTTCTCCCTATTGGTCGAGAGGATCCCGTATGTGTAATTTCTCCTAAAGAATCGTGAGGATTCCTAAGTGTGTTTTCTCTTAAAAGTCGTAAGGATCTCTCAAGAGAATTTACTCCCTTACGAGTCGTGAGGACCCGCAAGTGATGGATGAAGTTGTCCTTATCTGCATTTCACGGAGTCAGGGGTTGCTCTGGATGTTTCCTACGGGTTCACTGCCGTGTTTGGCGAGGACCAGGCCTTGCTCTGGACGTTTTCCAGGATACCGTAGTTTAAAGACATCACGATCGAGATTAAGGACATCATAGTCCGTGGATTTAAGGACTCCACAGTCCGTCGTTAGTTTTAAGACATCACGGTCGAGGTTAAGGACATCATAGTCCGTGGATTTAAGGACTCCACAGTCCGACGTTAGTTTTAAAACATCACGGTCGAGGTTAAGGACATCATAGTCCGTGGATTTAAGGACTCCACAGTCCCATGTTAGTTTTAAGACATCACGGTCGAGGTTAAGGACATCATAGTCCATGGGTTTAAGGACCCCACAGTCCATGAAATGTGTGGTTGTCGGGACCCATCACCTCTTTGAAGACGTTGAGGAATTACAACGACAAATATCAAAGGAGTGTAGAGATGTACCCTTGAACCAAGGTAAAATAAGTTTAAAATCATTACGGTTGATTGTTAGTTTTAAGACATCACGGTCGAGGTTAAGGACATCGTAGTCTGTGGATTTAAGGACTCCACAGTCCGATGTTTGCTCTGGATGCTTCTTACGGGTTCACTGCCGTGTTTGGCGAGGACCAGGCTCCGCTCTGGATGCTTCATACGGGTTCACTGCCGTGCTCTGGGAGGACCAGGATCCGCTCTGGACGTTTTCCACGGGGTCAGAAGTGACGTTATCTGCATTCCACGTGACCGGGAATTTTGTCCTAGATACTTCCCACGGGTTCACTGCCGTGTTCGGCGAGGACTAAGCTCCACTCTGGATGCTTCACACGGGTTCACTGCCGTACTCTACGAGGACCAGGATCCGCTCTGGACATTTTCCATGGGGTCAGAAGTGACGTTATCTGCGTTCCACGTGACCAGGAATTTTGCTCTAGGTGCTTCCCACGGGTTCACTGCCGTGTTCGGAGAGGACTAGGCTCCGCTATGGATGCTTCATACGGGTTCACTGCTGTACTCTGCGAGGACCAGGATCCGCTCTGGACGTTTTCCACGAGGTCAGAAGTGACGTTATCCGCGTTCCACGTGACCAGGAATTTTGCTGTAGGTGCTTCCCATGGGTTCATTGCTGTGTTCGGCGAGGACTGGGCTCCTCTCTGGATGCTTCACACGGGTTCACTGCCATGCTCTGCGAGGACCAGGATCCGCTCTGGACGCTTTCCACGGGGTCAGAAGTGACGTTATCCGCGTTCCACGTGACCAGTAATTTTTCTCTAGATGCTTCCTACGGGTTCACTGCCGTGTTCGGCGAGGACTAGGCTCCACTCTGGATGCTTCACACGGGTTCACTGCCGTGCTCTGCGAGGACCAGGATCCGCTCTGGACATTTTCTACGGGGTCAGAAGTGATTTTATCCGTGTTCCACATAACAAGGAAGAGCTGACTTTATCCGCATTTCACGGAGTCGGGGTTTGGCTCTCGGTCATCTGTGCACCGCCGAGTCATGGAACTGGGGGTTGCCGCTGTTCGCTTTGCTTGATGTTGTGTCTATTGTAATGAGACGAATGTTGAGATGCTCTCCCAGCTATCCATGAGCCGTCGAGATTTGGCTTCTTCTTCCGATGAAACCTGGGGAGGAAAGGTGTGATTCCTTTTTCGTTTGCGCCCTTGGATTGCATACAGGGATTGATATGATATCACCTGTAGGTCATAAATTTCATTTTTATTTTATTTCTTTCCACGATGCTCTATCATTTCAGCTTTTATATCGCGAAGGTCACGACTGCCCCATCATTTCGGCTATTTTTCGAGGTGCCCAATCATTTCGGCTATTTATTTTATTCTTACTCGCTGCTTTTTATTGCGAGTTGCCCAATCATTTTGGCTATTTTGCATGCATACATTTTTTTACTTGCTGATTTTGTTTGCGAGTTGGCCCATCATTTTGGCTATTTTGTATGCATGTGTGGCTTGCTGGCTTTTCACTGCAAGCTTGGGATTTGACACCGATTTCGGCATCAGCACCGCTACAACTGGGATATCGCCAGGAGCGAATCATCATTTTCCTCTGTCGATATCGAACAAAGGTGGCTTAGCAAACAGGGTTAGAGTCATGTCGACTAAGGCTTTTGACTTTATGAGTCGTAAGGGTCTCATAAAGGTATTTCTCCCTGCGTGTCGTGAGGATCTCGTAGGCGCGTTTTCTCCTTAGGAATCGTGAGGACTCCTAAGTGTATGTTCTCTTATAAGTCGTAAGGATCTTACAAGAGTGTTTTCTCCTTATAAGTCGAGAGGACTCACAAGGGTTGTTCACCGTGCGAACATATCCCTAGTCACGGATGGGACTCGGTTAGGGAAATGTTTATTCGCGCCCGTGGATTGTATTCAAGGGTCAGTATTGAGCCGCTTGTAGGGCAATATCGGAGGTTGTGGGGGTTGCTTAAGAACAGGCTCAGGTCTCTGTAACTTAACACATTCAAATCTTATGAGCCGTGAGGGTCCCATAAGAGGGTTCTCCTTACGAGTCATGAGGATCTCGCAAGTGTAATTTCTCCTTAGGAATCGTGAGGATTCCTAAGTGTGTTGCTCCCTTATGAGTCGTAAGGATCTCACGCGGGCGGTTTCTGCTCACAAAGTCGAGAGGACCCTGTAAGTGTCTTTTAACGAGGTTGTGCCCTTTCGGGTTTTCACAAACACTCGCCGGTAGCCCTGCTGTTTTTACTCACGGGGCCCTTTCGGATTTTCATCCGTGCCCATTTTGCTTATGGTCATATCGTTTTTCTTTTTCTTTTTTATATTTTTTATATTTTTTTCTAACGAGGTTGCACCCTTTCGGGTTTTCACAAGACTCGACGGTAGCCCTGCTGTTTTTACTCACGGAGCCCTTTCGGGTTTTCATCTGTGCCTATTTTTCATATGGACATACCTTTTTTCTTTTTTTTTTAAATTTTTTTTATTCTCTTTTTTTTATTCCAGTATCAGCTTTGGGATGCTGCAATCTACCGTAGTTTATCAACATCTCGGTCAACAGCTAGTTTTATGACGTAGTGGTCCGTTGTTAGTTTAAGGACGTTTCGGTCCGCTGTTAGTTTAAGGACGTTTCGGTCCGCTGTAAAGTAAGCCGGTTACTACTTATAGAGTTTGGGCTTAGGAAGATAGCGAGCGGACATAGTCGTCGTCATCTATCATTGACCTAGGCCGTGACTCGTCAAGCGTAGTACTTCTTCAGGAAGCGACCGTTTATTGGCCTGAAAGGTCTTTCACCATGCATGTCCATGTGTAGATAATCCCCACCCTGGTAGACCTTGTCTATGATGTACGAGCCTTAATAATTTGGATCAAATTTCCCTCGTTTAGCACGATTTGGGATCATAGGTCTTTTGACCACTAGCATGAGTTCGCCTTGGCGGAATGTCCTCGGCCTGGTTAATCTTTCATATGAGCACGTCATCTTTGCTTTATAAGCTTCCAGATTTTTCTGCGCCAGGAGCCGGGTTTCATCAAGGGCATCGAGCTCTTCGAGGCGAAGGTGAGCGTTCTCTTCGTCCGTTAGCTCGTAATGAACTGCCACTCATAGAGAGGGTAACTCTATCTCGAGGGGGAGTACCGCTTCTGTACCGAATACCAACGCGTACGGCATTGTGTTCGTGGCCGTCTTGAACATAGTTCGATACGCCCAGAAAGCTTCTTGCAGTCTCCCGTGCCAGTCTTTCTTATTTCGAGACACCGTCTTTTTCACGATCTTTGTCAAGGTTTTGTTGAAAGCCTCAGCTAGACCGTTAGCTCGGGGATTATAAACTGAGGAGTATCTCCAGTCTAAGTTGTGCTGTTGTGCGAAGCGGCTGATCTTGTGGCTTCTGTAGGCTGGCCCGTTATCGGAGATGATCCATCTCGGAGTTCCAAACCGATAAATGACGTGTGTCTTGAAGAAATGGAGGATGCTCTCCATTTTCACTTACCTCAGCGGTACTGCTTCTACCCATTTGGAGAAGTAATCAGTTGTCGCTAAAATGAACCGATGCCCTCTGGACGATGCTGGTTCGATGGGGCCGATTATGTCAGTCCCCCGCATTTCGAACGGCCAACTAGCCACCGTTGGATGTAATGGATTTGGGTGCTGATGGATAAAGTCCCCATGAATCTGGCATGAGTGGCATTGCTTCGCATACTCGAGGCAGTCCTGAATCATCGTTGGCCAGTAGTAGCCCATCCGTTTAATCTTCAACTTCATCTTCGGACCTGCTTGGTGAGAACCGCAGAGTCCGTCGTGAACTTCTTGGACGATTCTTTTCGCCTCTTCGGGTCCCAAGAATCTCAACCACAGAGAATCAAATGACCTCTTGTACAGAGTATCATTGACGAAGGTGAAAGAAAGAGCTCGTTTCATAAACTGATGTCTTGAGGACGCATCTTTAGGTGTTCGACGGGATTTAAAGTAGTCTAAAAAGACTTCCTTCCAATCCTCAACCATTTCTTCGTCTTTTATTTGCAGGTTCGTCTGCTCGGTCGCTTCCTTTTCCTCGGATGATTCCGGAGATATTCCTGCCGGTGCAAGAACCCGACGGATTTCTACCACGATTCTTACGTCATCGAGGTTCTCATCAGCCAATTCTTTAGCAAGCTTGGCTAATGCATCTTCTTTGCTATTTTCCGCACGTGGTATGCTTTCAAGGGTGTAGGAGGGAATTTGAGTCAGCAGTTGCTATACTCTCACGCCATATTTCACCAGTTCTGGTTTGCACGTTTGGTAGTCGCCGTTTACTTGGCTGACGACCAGTTGGGAGTCTCCGTATATGAGGAGGTTTTCAATCCCCATGTCGATGGCGATCTCGAGACCTGCTATCAAAGCTTCATATTCGGCTTCATTGTTCATCCTCGGCTCTGTTAAGGAGAAAGCAAAGCGCATTATCCCTCCTTGTGGGATCACGAAGATGAGGCCTACCCCCGATTTGATTATGGGCGTGTTCTGTTTGCGGTTCTTCATGGAAGACGCTCCATCAAAATAAATTCCCATCGGGCATCACTATCGTCGATCGCATCAAACGCATGTTCGTCTGGCAGTTCGCAATTCAAGGGAGAATCGGCCGGTATCAGATGTTCTGTGAGGAAATCGGCGATGGCCTGACCTTTCACTACTTTAAGAGGCTGATAGGTTATTGAGAACTCCATCAAAAGCAGGGCCCATTTAGCGAGTCTCCCCATCAATATGGCTTTTGACATCAAATACTTGAGAGGATCCACCTTCGATATGAGACGGACTTCATGCGCCAATGCATAGTGCCTGAGTTTCGTTATTGCGAAGATCAACGCTAGGCAGTCCTTTTCGATGGGAGAATAATTGCTTTCTGCCCCCAGGAGAACTTGACTCAAGTAATAGAGAGCTCTTTCTTTCCCTTGGCCGTTCTCTTGTGCCCACAGCGCGCCTAAAGAACCTTCGAGGGCGGTTGTATAAAGAATGAGAGGCTTTCTCTTGACCGGAGCAGCCAGCACTGGCGGGTTATGCAGATACTGCTTGATTTTGTCCAATGCGTCTTGGCATTTATGATCCCAGACGAACAGGGTTCCCTTCTTCATCAGGTGACTGTAAGGACGGCACATGCCAGAGAGATTGGCTATAAATCGCCGGATGTACGTGAGCTTCCCTAGGAGAGATCGCAATTGTTTGAGAGTCCTTGGCGGGGGAATTTCCATGATCGTCTTGATCTTCGACGGATCTATCTCGATACCTCGGTGTCGGACGATGAATCCTAGGAATTTTCCTGAAGACACCCCGAACGCACATTTGAGAGGGTTCATCTTCAAGTTGTATTGCCGAAGACGTTGAAACACGATCTTTAGATGCTCGAGATGTTCCTCGTATGATTTGCTTTTCACCACGAGGTCGTTGATATAGCATTCGATGATTTCATGTATGAGGTCATCGAAGATCTTCGTCATGGCCCCCTGATAGGTGGCACCAGCGTTCTTTAGACCGAAAGGCATCACCTTGTAGCAGAATATACCCAAAGGGGTCCGGAAAGCGGTATGCTTCTGGTCTTCGGGATGCATCTTTATCTAATTATATCCTGATGAGACGTCCATGAAGGAGAAAACTTCGTGAGTGGATGTATTTTCTATCATTAGCTCGGTGACCGGTACTGGGAAGTCATCCTTCGGGCTTGCTTTATTGAGATCCCGAAAATCCACACATATATGCACTGTCCCATTTTTCTTCATCATTGGGACGATGTCGGCGATCCAGTCATGATACTGAATCTCTTGGATGAAGCCAGAGTCGATTAGCTTTTTGACCTCGGTGTTGATGCTCATATCAAGCTTGAGCCGCATTCTTCTCGGCGCTTGTTTGATTGGCTTGACGTCCGGGGATATTGCCAATTTGTGTACAACTATCTCTGGATCTAGTCCTGGCATCTCGGAATAGTTCCATGCGAAGCAATCTTTATGCTGCATGAGCACATCCTTCAGCGTAGCTACCTTTTCCTCAGACAATAGCTCGCTAATGAAAGTCGGCCGCAGGTCACTTGTTGTCCCCAAATCAATTTTCATGAGGTTATCTGCGGTAGTATGTATTCCATCTTCCAGCTCTTTTGGCACCGGTGGAAACTCTGAGATCACCTCGTCATCATTGTTTTCGAAGCACCAGGGAAGGTCATGCATATTCGCTGGTTCTTCTTTTGATATCGTTATCACATGACAGGTACGAGCCCGCTTCCAAGACGGATGTGGATTTGGGTCCGTCCTCGTGGATCTGGGTTCATGCTTCTGCGGTGGAGTTATCCTCCAACTTTCGGATAGAGCGAACTTGCCGAGATGATACTGATCTTCGACCCAGTTCTTGAAGGTGAAGCAATCTTCGAGAGGGTGTCCTATTGCTCGATGATAAGAGCAATAGTCTGGATGAGAGACCTCGTTAGCTTGCTCAGGGTGCTTGGACTCTGGGAGCGTAAGCATTTGATGTCTTATGGCAAGATCAAGTATCTTCTTTGTCTTGTCTTGAGGAAAAGAGTATGCTCGACTCATCTTCTTTACAAGGGACAAATACGGACCGCTCGATTCCTGATCGCGTGACTTCTTCGTCCCGCTTTGTCGTTGCTGAATGCATTTTCCGCTCTTTGACTTGTTTCTGCCTCTGCGTCGGGCCTTTTTTACAACAGGTTGACAGGGAGGTGCATTTTCATCCTTCGCAGCCTGTTGGAGAAGGCGTTGCGTCCTGGCTTTCTCGTAGATGGCCATTTCACGATTATGGTCGTCTCGAACCTTCTGACCTGCTTCCCTTATAAGCTTGTCCATTTGTTCTTCGAACGACAGACTGGGCATTTTCACGTCGGGGACTTTTTCTGGTTCGAGATTAGCACTCTCCCATTGAGCATCTCCTTCTTCATCAAAGTCATGTACAACATAGCAGTCGCAGAGTAGCTCCCGTTTCTTGGACCGAACGTATCCAAGCCCGATGGCTTCCATTCTCCTGTTGGGCAACTTGCGCTGAGTTCCGGGAACGTTCCAGACCCTATCATAGAACTTAGCTTTTCGAGCGGTCTGTTTGAAGGGTATCCCTTGGCGCTTCAATAGCCTTTTCAAGCCTTCTGTATAATATCTAGGCAGACGGATGGGCTGAAGCCTGTCAAGTGTAGGATCCACGCCGTGCCAGATTTCTTTCTCCACTTTAGTTTCCCCGGAGCGGTAGAATATGATCGCCTTTTCGCCTTCTCGCCTGGGAGGGACATAGAACGTCCGCAGCTCTTCCACACTGAAGGTATCAAGCGCGTCCAGTTCTTTATGATGTTTGGGCGGAACCATGGCAACTTGCAAACTTTGCTCTGCATCAGCGAATGTTTGTATTGAAGGCCGAGCGGAGAATATAGCATGGACCTCATCTTCTGAGTCACTGCCAAAGATCAACATGGGAGCAGACGGTCTTGGCTTGTTGTACTGGGGTGGGCCTGAATAAACCATCTCTTCCTCTTCCTCAGTATCACTCCCGAAGACTAGAATGGTGGTGATATATTTGTTCTCCGCCTTGTGACATCTTTCCGTATCCTCGAAATCCGGTAAGAAATATTTTGCATCTTCATACTTGCGGACTTCGTTCACGGAGAATGGATTCAGCTCTCCTGTTACGGTATACTCGAGACCATCCTTAAAGTATTCATAAACTGTTGTTGTGTAGAAGGGATGATGTTGTACTCGTGTAAGTAAGGCCGGCCGAGCAAAGCGTTATAGCATGTCTTGGCATCAATGACATGAAATTTAATATACGTGACAAGTAGCCCGAATCGTAATGTCAATATCACAGACCCGAGAGTCCGCGATAACTGGGAGTCAAAACCAGAGATGGTGATTTTATCACGAGCGAGATGCTGGACGCTCATGCAGATTTCCTTCAACATTCGCACGTTGAGAAGATTGACGGAGGAACCATTGTCGACCAGGATTTTGCCTATCTTTATATCGTGGCAGTATCCCGAGACATAAAGGGGACGGTTGTGCTCGCACGTCCCAAGGAGAAGGTCTTCGTCGCCGAAAGTGATTTCGGCTTTGTGTACTTCCTCTAGCTCGTCCTTCATCTTTTCTTCGGCGAGAAAAACTTGGAATTGCTCTGTCTCTTGTAGCGCCTTGATCAATGAATCTCTCGCTTCTTTGGATAGTAAAAGGGCGTCGAGAATAATGAGTTGTGAGGGCAATTTCCTTAAGTACGCCAGAACAATATAGTCCACCTTATTCTTCTTTGGCGGGTATTTGGCGGTCAGTTCTTTCATGACTTGGTCGTCCAGGGCGATATCCTCGGAGACCTTTTCTTTTCCCTTATCTTTTTTACTCGTGGATCCGAGATTCTTTTCTGGAAGCGTGCGATTACGCAGCTGATGTTTTCACAGGCCTTCGGTTCTTCCTCCTTCCCCAATGCAGATTCTTTAAAGAGGGGGCCAAGAGCCATTTCTTCATCAGAGTCGCTTCCGAAAGTGAGAATTTGCGATCCCCCGGTGTTGACCATGCGACAGTTACCGGTGTCTCTTTTATGCTCCTCGGTCGCACTTCTTTGCTCCCGCTGAGTTTTGCGTTTCATCCGCTTAAAATATTGCCGGTGAGCAACATATCCCTGCCACCATCTTTTAAAATCATTACACTCTTCGGTGGGGTGCGAAATCATTCGATGATATGAGCAGTAGCTAGGATGCATCTTTGCTTCACCGGGAGTGTTTTCTTCAGAGGGTGGTAGCTTCATTCCCATTGATATGGCTTTAGCAAACCTTTTCCTCGTCTTGAACTTGTTTTTATCCATGACGGATGTTCCTTGATTCGGCGGGAGTGTCTCGACTCTTTCATCTAGTCGCCGGCGTTTGGCTCTTTCAAATATGGCCATCTCACGCTCTCGGTTGGCTTTACTTTTCAGATGAATCTCATTCAGGAAGGCGTCGATCATTTCGTCTGACGGCCATAGAAGTTCAGGCTCGGGACCTGACCCCGGCCTCTCTGTGTAAGGATCTTCTTCACCGTCTATAGATGAGTAAGAGATCACATAACAACTTGCTACGTAATCCTCAGATCCATTTGATGAGTTTTCTCCATCATCTTCATCCTCAAGAACGTGGCTGAGGAATTCTTGGAGCGTGATTGGATTCCGCGCCTTCTGGTTATATTCTTCCAGCGCGTCAATTTGTTTTTGTAGGTCTGTGAGCTTGTCGCCAGGCTTCACGGGCTTTTTGGATCTCATCTTCTTCTTCTTTGAAGATTTTAACGGCTGGGTGTGGGTGCTTGGTCCATCACCACCAATCTTTGGAGTTGGGCGCGGCTTCAGCATCCCTTCGATGATTTGGGGTTCTAGCGGGTTCTTCCACTTGATCACCGGGCATGTATGAAGATCACTCAACATTCTTTTGGTTTTGGCTGACAGCACGACCTCCCATGGAGCTTCTTCAACAAAAGAACACGTTGCCCCCGGTGTGTCCGTCTTCTTAGGAGTGTACGGTTGTGGTGGGTTTACTTTCCACTTCTCAGACAACGCAAACTTGCCTTGTAGGTACCGATCCTCGATCCATCCCTTAAAGACGAAGCAATCTTCGATTGGATGGCTTACCGTTTGGTGGTAAGGGCAATAATTGGGATTATTCACTTCATTGGGTTGCGGCGGTCGCCTGGGATTCGGCAAATTGATAAGCCTGTTGCGCATAGCCAGCTCGAATAGCCTCTTCGTTTTGTCCCGTGGGAATGAGTAAGGACGCTTCATTTTCTCATTGTAATAGCGTCGTCTCTCCTTCAGTTGATCCGCTAGCTTTGGGGCACTGGGCTGCTGTTGGGTGTTCGCAACGAAGGTCGCCTTCCCTTTACCCTTGTCGTTCCGCGGTTCCGGCTTCGGGGGAGACGGTCTATGACCCATTTGATTGATCTGGGCTAGCTTATCGATCAAAGCCTGGAACATGGTCGGTTTAAAGAACGTCATGAACTGTGAAATAGTTGCATGAGGGTCTAGGGTGCCCACGAACATGCCCACTGCTGGTACTTCTTCGATGCGCTGTTCGCACTTCGACCATAGGTTCCTCTATCGGATTGCGTATTGGACCCAGGTTTCGCCCGGCTTTACCCTTGCATTGATCAATGCCGTTATTGGGGTGCGTTCGCTGGCGCTTGCGAATCGCTGGGTGAATAGCAGCTCCATCTCTGCGAAAGTTTTGACGGAGTCGTTTGGAAGCTTGGAGTACCACTCAAACGCCGTTTCTGATAAGCTTCCGATGAATTAGAGGAGCAAAAGCTTATCATTGCCACCGGTGTTGCCACAAAGAGCCCTGAACTGGGTGACACGTTGATGGGGATTGCCTGTCCCCTTGTAGACATGGAATTTCGGGATTGTGTAGCCCGGCGGGTACTTTATATTATCATACCAGCTCGGATATGGTCACCCCGTTTTGACGACTTGGTCGTCCGCTTCATTTGCCTGGTGAACTCGTATTTGTTGAGCAATATAATCATCCAGGGCAGCCTTAGAGATTGTTTCATCTTTGGCTGTTGAAAGAGCCGGAGGTGGATTTGACGTTTCTCCTCTGTCGTCTTCGAGGATAATCGGAGGATCTTCGGCTGGAGGATCCGGCTGTATCATCATCCCGACCATGTCTTGGAACAGAAGAGCCATCTGCTTTATATTGGCCGCTTGTTCCGCAGCCTCCTTGTCCTTATTTTCAAGCATTCTACGAAGGAATTCAGCATCGGTCTCGTGTTCGCGACGTTGTTCCGATGACGCCTCCGGGCTTTCTTTTGGCCCGGTGAGTGCGGCCATCGCAGTCAGCATCTCCTGGAGCTTCTGCTGTTGTTGTTCCTGGGCTCTTGTGATGGATCGAGTGAGTGGTCGGTGGCCCGTAGAAGCGCGGCTATCCTCCTTCCCGGATGCCATGTAGATAGTATGCACCACTATGCCCCCAGACTTAGGGCGTTTGGGCTCAGTGCCTTTGACATTTGTCGCGGGCATGGGGATCTTCTCCGGCCTTCTTTTCTTATGAGCGGTCGAAGTTGAGGGGGCAGTTGCGGTAGGCACCCAGATAGCTTTCCACGACTTGGCAGGATGGCTTTCCCCCTGTCGGACCTTCAGCTTTTTCTGCCGGCGGAAATATTCTTGATCCACCACCGAGTTCTGGACCTGCCGCCAGACTTTGTAGATCTTAGAGGACAGCCGCTGAGGGGACTATTCTGTCTTGGCTTTCGCAACATTTTCCACCGGAGAAGGAGATCTTTTTAATACGGCGGTAAGAGAATTCCTACGCACCTTATTCAGCAGCTCAAAGTTGTTCCCAGTTGGAACAAAAACATTAATTTCCGCCGTCGGGGCTGGTGGAGTTAGCCCAGAAGGGGAGTTGCCTCCGGCCTTCCTCACTCGGCGCCAGTGGCGACGTCGAGCATGTCGCGCTGAGGGAGTTGGCTCGGTAATGGGGATGGCCTTGTCTTGCCCCCTGTTGGGGTGAGGGGCTGTTGCCGGCGTCAGCCTATTAAAGTCTGATGTTCTTTGAGTAGCAGGAGCGGGAGTTGGGACGGTCAGTCTTGTAAAGACCGACCCCTTGGCAGGAGAAGCCGCCTTGACGACTTCAGGAGCAGGGTTGGTTACTCTTTTCGGGCTAACCTTCTCTAGGACTGCAAGCTTCATTGTGGGCCCGCAGGAATTTTGGCCCAATCTGGAGAAGACCGAGGCGCTGATGTTGGACGACCCGTTGAGAGGGGCCGCATCAGCTGTAAGTCGATCGAAGACCGACTTCTTGGGAGCTTCCGGTGTCAGCACAGGAGCGCTGAAGCTTGTCGGCGGAAGCATTATTCCAAAAAACAGCCCTGTGGTGGCTTGAGTAATCTGCTCCACGGGCATCGTGAACAGAGAGGCCGCTTGGGGCCCATAGGTTATGCCCCCAGTTGAGTCAGGACGTGAGTTGTAGCTGCAGTTGGAGCACTTCGAGCAGGTGAATGCCATTGCTGTTTTGCTTTCTGCTCCAAGCAAGAGACCAAATCTTAGTAACTTGAAACCCAAGGGTAACCATTAACAAACCGCGATTCGTTCGCGAACACGACACACGAAGTGTGGAGTGGAAAGAGGAAAAGGTCCTACCGGGCGTACCAAAATTTGTTCCCGTCTGAACAACGGGGACGCGACCGCGCGGGTCCGTCTTGCCTGAAATTCGGGGCAGATGCTAATTGGTGCTATCCGTCTACCTTTCCGAAGATGCCAAGTTGATTTATGGCACCATGTATCGAAGGTTTAAACGGATGCATCCGATGTAGCAGACTTTGTCAGATTCCCCCTCGTTTGAGGGGTTTTTGATTGTGGGGACGCACTTCCCTGCAGGCGCAAGCCCCTGCAGTTAATTACGCTATGGCATCACGGTAACAACTTTCTCCTTCTCCATATGGTCACTTCATGCCTTGGGTGTTTGTTTTGTGTTCGGTTGCCCGTGGATTGTATACGGAGACTAAGTTATGTTGTCGCCCGTAGGACGTGGATTAGTCCAAATCCGTATCTTTCTTAGATTTGGGTTTGGGGGGGTTGTGTTTAAGGATGCGTTAGCCTTATTTGAGGCTAAGATCAACTTAAACGTTCGTTAAGGACACGTTAGTCTAATTTTAGACTAAGATCGACTTAACAGGATCATTTAGATCCGACAAGAGAGCAATTGGGCTCTATTGTTTAGTTTAGCGACATTGCGGTCGATAAGTAGTTTAAGGACATTGCAGTCCAATGTTAGTTTTAAGACATTGCGGTCAAGGTTAAGGACATCATAGCTCGTGAGTTTAAGGACCCCACAGTCCGGTGTTAGTTTTAAGACATCACGGTCGAGGTTAAGGACATCATAGTCCATGGATTTAAGGACTCTACAGTCCGACGTTAGTTTTAAGACATCACGGTCGAGGTTAAGGACATCATAGTCCATAAGCTTAAGGACCTCACAGTCCGAAGCTAGTTTTAAGACATTACGGTCAAGGTTAAGGACATCATAGTCCGTGGATTTAAGGACTCCACAGTTCGATATTAGTTTAAAGACGTCACGGTCTAGGTTAAGGACGTCATAGTCCATGAGTTTAAGGACCCCACAGTCCGTAGAAGTGTTTGGTTGTTAGGACCCGCTACCTCTCTGACGACGTTGAGGAATTACAACGACAGATATCAGAAGAGTAAAGAGATGTACCCTCGAACCGGGTGTAAATTGATTGGAAGAGCAGTTGGGCTCGATTCAATTTATATTGAGGACTTATTGCCAAAATTGGGCTAAGTCCAGTTAAAAATGTTTAACATTTTATTCATGTTCTGCCTATTAGGCTTTTACTTGGGCTCTGCCCTTTTATTAATGCATAGCAATGGGCTCTGTAATTAAATGCATAGCATTTATCAGGAGCAAAATAGTGGTCTGATAGTGCGCCACGTGGCTTGTCAGGCGCTTTGCGCCGATCAAAGAGCGCAATGCGCTAGCGCATGCGGAGGTGACACGTGTCACGCTCTGCGCTAAGCGCAAGTCTGTTAGCGCACTGCACTTTCTGAGTGCGCTGCGCCAGTGAATGACACGTGGCGCGCTCTGGCACTGTGCGCCAGTCCAAGAGCGCAATGTGCTATTTTTAAAAGCGCAAAGCGCAGACTGTTCTGTTGTTGACACGTGGCGTGCTCTGGCACTATGCGTCAGTCCAAGAGAGCAAAGGCGCAATTCAAGAGTGCAAGGCACTGTCCAATAGCGCAGAGCGCATTTTGATCAATTTAAGATCAAAGAACAAATTTTTTTGTTCTTCAAAAGAGACATTGCCTCAAGATTCAAGAACCAAGGTTCTTATTCTCATCAAAAGGCTGTGCCTTTATAGATCAAATGATCTGTTAATGAAGTAAAGTACTTCTTTTTAATTTTTTATAATTAGATCTTTTTGATCTTTTTCTTTTTATTGAAGATCTTGATCTTGTTCTTAGATCTTTGATCTTTTTAGAAGATGGTTCTTCTTTTTATTTTTTAATGAGATGATTTCATCTCTGTTCTTCTAAGAATTTAATTCTTTACCTTTAAAGATGAAGAAAATTATCTTCTTTCTTCAAAGGCTTGCCTTTCTTTCTCTTTGAGTTTTTTTTCCTCAAAATTTGCAGAGTGTTCTCTCTCTTTGAGACTTGAAGTCTTGGGGCCTTTATATAGGGCCAATTGATTTGTTATGTTAGTTACAGAGATCTTTCTCTGATTGATCTGGGGATATTTCCCCACCGTTGGATCTTTGATCCTGAGGCCTCTGTTTTACAGAAGATAATCTTTTTGTTTTCAACAAGATTGGAAAGCTCTTTCCAGAACAGAATTTTAATTGTGATTAATTAATAATTTATTATTTAAATTCTAGTGCTGGCGCAATTGGCACTAGCGCAACTGCGTTTGACACGTGGCGCGCAGCGCAACTGCGCTAGCTCGCCTATGTTTGACACGTGGCGCGCAGCGTAGAGCGCAACGCAACTGCGCTTGCGCGCCTGTGTTTGACACGTGGCGCGCAGAGCGCAAGGGATCTGCGTTGCTTCATTTTAAAGTTTGAATTTTGAAATAGAGTTTTGCTCTGATTGGGGGTGCGCTGCCTTGGGTGCAGCGCTCCTGGCACTGGCGTGTCTGCTTTTGACACGTGGCGCTCAGCGAGCAGTGCTAGGGATCTGAAGCGTTGCTTCAATTTTTGAATTTTGAAATTCAAACAGAGCTTTGCTCTGATTGGGGGAAACAACATACAGCTAATGCCGCTTACGGTCTGTTGTTAAACCCACTGCCAGCGTAGTGTCAAGTCTTTAGAGTCCCACACAGAGAGTTTCCCTGCACTGGGCAAAAGGTGTAGAGGCCGTATGGTTTTACGGCAGGGCTACGATCACTTACGTGCACTTGTGCGCGTATGATGTTCGGGCAGACAATATTAGTGGGCTTTGGTTTAAGTCGGATCCTAGTATTGTACAGATGGATTAGTTTTGTCTTCTGTGTATTCGTGTTCTACGGAATGCGGATGCTGGTGTGTATGCACGGTTGTGAGGAGCGAAGAAGGAGGTGTCTTATTAGGGTTTTGACCATTGACTTGGTTAAAACCAATATGAGGTGAGGAAAATGTTTATTAATCTTTTTAATGATAATTGTGTTTTGGCTAATTGGTTTGACCATTTGACCTTGCTTGACAATTTGACCTAGTTGACTATTGTTGACTTAGATATTTTGCAAGCACTAGACTCTTCTTATTCTTTTGGATTTATCTTTGAGATGATAATGGTCAAATCAAGGGTAGCCATAATAATTGATCATGATGAAAGATTACTAAATATTTTTCTTATGCATCATTATCTTCTTCTCATTCTCTCTCATCAAATGAGAGCTCCCATGGTTTGCTTCTTCTTCCTCCTCACTACAAATTCCTAATAGTCTCATGTGTTGAGAAAATTAGGTTCTAAATAGACAAACAAACCCATCTTCTTCCTCTACATCACCTAGGGCATCAAGAGTAGCAAACTTGTTGCCCATGCTACCTCGGCTTGAGGTGGAGTTCGGACTATAGACTCTCGGGTGGATCGTCTTCGAATCTAGGAGACCGCGAAGGTGACCAAGATCCGGATCGATCCTCGGAGCTTGCATGGAAAAGGAGGACAGCGGAGGGAAGAACCGAAGGACCGTTTTCATGAGGTATAATCTCCTTGGTATTGTAGATAGAACCTCTAGTTGTTTGTTAGAAATGGTTTGGCAAAGATCCTCAAGAAAGTCTATGTTACCTTGTGATAAAAATTTGTTTTTACGTATTCCACCTCCCCGTAAGTACCGGGGTGGGTAACGTAGACTTACACCGTGGGTTTTGACGGGGCCTTGTACTACATATACCATAGTCCACGAGGTAAGTTGGACTCCTCTCGTATACACTGGCACATTCTGTACCAAGGTACAAACAACTACGTTAACATAACAAACATACATATACCAATTATATTCTCTTATCTGTCTATTCTATTTTTTTTTATCTTTTGGGACATACCGAGCGATTGTTCGCTGACGATATTCCTTTTCTATTCATTCTTTGGAATGTTATCAGGAGGATCCGACTCTCTGGAAATAGAGCCCAGCTCAGAAGATTTGGAGCAGTTTATTGAGGACCCCGAGCTTTAGTTCACCTGTATATACTTTTACTTTTAGTTCATACCATTGTTTAGGAATTGCTTTCCGCATTGTATTTACTTTCCAGCTGTATTGTAAAGAATGTTTCATAAATAAAAAGTTGATGTTCATTTACATCTCATGTCATTCTTGTATACATTTATATTATATTGCTTATTTACGCTTAATGTGTTTACGTCGCGTACCTCGTCGCGTCTCCTTCTCTATACACCGGGAAATGCGGCGTGACAGGTTTTGTTGGTGGCTGATGCAGGTTAGTTCTGCATGGAAACTAAGCAATATAACACAAGAATTATAAGACTCAGCAACTAAACATTCTTTATAATTCATATTCCTTGAATCTATCCTAACCCTATTTTTCTTTCAAGGTTATGGATTCCCCGAACAATACGAGCACGAACGCCAATGGCAACACCACACCACCTCCTCTTCCACTTACACCTACTGTTGTAGCTCCGATCAACAAGTAGACGGTACTGTTTGAGGGAATAACAAGCCTCTTGGAGGGACAGCAGCAGTAGACTGCTATCTTAATGAACCGTCCAGAAGCGGAAGCACCTGGAGTGAAGCAATTCCGGGCACTGCATCCGAAGCAATTTTCTGGGAAAGAGAGCCCCTTGGAAGCTGAAGAATGGGCTCAATCGATTGAAGACGATTTGGCAGCAGCACAAGTGCCAGACATTGCTTGGGTAAGGGTTGCAAAGTTGCAACTTACTGATAACGCCCGAGTATGGTGGAAGGCGGAAGAAAGCCTTCTTGCACAGCTGATCGAATGGAGGATTTTTCACGAGACGTTCGACGCGAAATATTTCTCCGAGACTGCCCGATTCGACATGGAGCAACAATTCATCCACTTGAAACAAGGTTCGATGTGGAACAAATATGTGGATGAGTATGACGCTGAATTCACCATATTTTGCAGGTAAGATATGTCTTAAATATTCGAATTTCTATTATCACATACTACACAGTTAACACAAGACCGTAACAGGTTCGCGGCACATCACATACCGATTGCTGAGATCAGGGCTAGAAGATTTCAGTAAGGGTTGGACCAGAAAATCCAAGCCGCTCTAGCTACAGGGGATTTCCCAACCCATGACTTAGCTTTGAAGGCTGCCCGTCGATACGAGGTAGTAGTGAAGAAGAACGGCATACCTCAATCTGCTGGTATGAAACACCCTGCTACTCAGATAGCAAGAGGAGCCTCTTCCAGGCCACCGTTTGTACCCAGGAGACCGAGAGTAACCTTCAACCGGCCCAGTCCAAACTTTTGTTTCTACTGCAAAAGAAATGGACACCAGGCGAAGGATTGCAGGCATTCTAATTGCTTATGCTTATCTGTGGCTCATCCACACATGATATTGGATCTTGTCCTCACAGACTCAATCAGAATACTGCACCCAGACCAGCAATCACCAATCTGCAGCGGCCGGCTATCCGGCACCTGCACCACGTCTTGGTCTCCCAGCTCCACCTCCTCATGGACCTACTGCACCTCCTCCTCGTCAGTTCCATCAAGCACAAAGGAACCTACCTCAGGGACAGAGGAACGGACAGAGGAATGCGCCTCCCGCAAGGAGGAGCGTACCTAAGCAACAAGCTTTCACAATGACTGTGGAAGAAGCTGAAGCCACTGGCCAAGTCATCACTGGTAACTCTTTTCTTTCAAGCTTTCTTTCAATCCTTATACATATCAAATATTTTATCCTATACCTAAACATATTCCACACAACTTAGGTACAATCTTAGTGTAGGGATTCCTTAGCACCTTGCCTAGGGTTTTACAAGCATTACGCATGCCATATTAAAAATTTAGGAGGTGCTAAACAAACTAACCTAGGAATCGAACTAGAAAGTTAGAGTAACAACATATAGTATCACATACTATCTAGTGTCTAACACTAAGTGAGAAGAAATACAACCTTTGTAGACCTCCCTTGTGACTTCTTGGATCTCCTAGAGTTTGAACTGGCTTGCTTAAGCTCCTTCCAAGTCCACGGCGATCCACCCGAAGTCCCTTTGCTCAAAGCTCCCTGCTTCACTTGATCAAGGATGAAGATGAAGCAAACACTCTAATCTAGCAGGCTAGACTAAAGTAGAATGGTGATGTGGGTTATGTTCTTACTTAAAAACCTTTCCTTTCTTTTAACTTCACTAACTTTAGAAACTCAAGAGAGCTTGAAAGAAGAAGAAGATGAAGATGACAAGCTTGAGCTCAAAAGATAATGATAATTCTAAGCATAGAAAAATAAATATCAAAGATAAATATCTCATGCCAAACTATGGTTAATAAATATCTAGATATTTTTGTATGTGAGTAAAAGAACAAATGAAATCAAACCATGGTTCAACTTAGGTCAAGAAAAGAATAGTCAACCATGATTTAAATCATTTTTCTTTTTCTCAATATCTAATAAATATAAAGATATTTATATACCATGTGAGTCTTGCATTGCCATCTTCTATGTATCAACAACCATGATACAAATGTATGTATGTATGTGTGCATGCACATCAACATGTACATATATCCATGCATACATCATAAAGAAAAAGGTTTATATAAATGAGATAAAAGTCAATATTAAATCAACAATTGATTTAATAAACCGGTCATATCTCATACGACCCGACCAATAGAAAACGCCCGATTAAAATACGGTATCATATACTCGCATTTAATCGAGCTCCCGCGCATATCTCATATGCACACCACATCGTTTCGCCTGAGCTAGGAAACTCCTGTGTGAGACTCTAAGACTCGTCAATACGCCGGCAGTAGGTGATGATCACATCAAACACCCACAAGCTGCAAGCGGTCAGCTAAATGTAATGGCCACCCGGGTATTGAGCGATCAGAAGAAAAACAAGAAAACCTGTCAAAACTCCCGTCGAGCCAACTGGCAACACTTACTGTACAGTCCGGTCTCTTCGTCAGATATGCTGCATATCGAGTCTAGGGTGATATCGTCGACCTCAATAACTCAATAAGTCATGTCGGTATATGGCTCATAACAGATCGAGAAACTACTGATAACACTTATCAGTAAATCTTAGCAGCCCTGGCCATGGACTTTCTATTATAGCCAATCGAGCATGGCGCAACATCAACCACCAATACCGGGAAAGATGAAACCCTTCCTATCGCTCATTGCCTCCATGTGCCTTGGGACTGTACCCAAAATCCACCTGTTTACACGACTCAGTAGAGCCGTGGTAGGGTGGAGATCAAAGTACAATGGGAGGACACACAAGACTCTATGACAATCTCGGGTCTACAGACTAACCTGTACCAGGGACACCTGAGAACTGCTATCCGACGATAGATATAATACCACATAGGAGTTCTCGGTAAGTCCGTTCAGTGTACCCAGTCTCCACTGAGCACCCGTATACAGTCTTTGGTGTCACCACACCAGATAGATATGGGATCATCCATCGCCTATCATATGGGACAAGAATGGTATACACTAGTCTACTCTGGAATATTGATGCCTTGTCTCGATACACCCACGACTAGGGACATTTCAAGGACATGCTTATAAACTACAGATGTCCCACTAGTATGATCCACATCATAATCTTAGTAGTCAAGCAAATATCCTAAGGGCTTTATCAACATATACCAAATGAGTAAAAACATGATCAAGTGAACATGTCAAGATAAAGAGTAACCATATAGCATACTATCATGTCGAGCAAGACTGTCCTATGAACACACACACACACACACACACATACCGGTACATACACTACCATATAATGGTCTCTAGGGCATACATATATCCAACACTTAGTAGCCTCACTTCCTGCACTAGCACTCTTCGATACTGGAGCATCTCATTGCTTTATGTCGCAATGGTTCATCCGAACTTATGCGATTCCAGTTAAACCGCTCGTATCCAGTTGGAATTTCAGTTTAGGGAATGGCGTTCGAAAGGTAATAATGGGATACGACCTATGTCCAGTGGTCGTCTACAGCATAGAATTCTATATTGATTTCAAGGTGCTGGACATACCGAACTTTGATGTAGTTTTGGGTATAGATTGGCTAGAAACTTTCTATGCTACAATCGACTGTCATCAAAGGAGGGTAGTGTTCGAGATTTCAGAGCATCCGGTCTTTTATTTCAAAAGTGGAGACCGTACCCTGAAGCCTAGCATATACAAAGCAAAACCGAAGAAGGCGGTGATTGCAACTCTAAAGGTGGGAGAAGATAAGCCAGAGGTAGTTCGAGAGTTCGATGGTGTATTTCCTGAAGACATATCAGGTTTGCCTCCTGATCGAACTCTTGAATTTAGAATTGATTTAGTGCCTGGAGCACAACCGGTGATCAAAGCACCATACCGATTAAGTCTTGAAGGTTTGAAAGAGGTCCGTACTCAGCTGGATGAACTTCTGTAGAAAGGATGGATTCGTCCCAGTACTTCAAGCTGGGGATCTCCAGTTTTTCTTGTGAAGAAGAAGGAAGGTTCATACAGAATGCGCATTGATTATAGAGCTTTAAACGAAGTCATGATAAAGAACAAGTATCCACTACCGCGAATTGACGATCTGTTAGATCAACTAAGTGGGTCTTGCATTTTCTCAAAGTTAGATCTTCGTTCGGGTTATCATCAGGTGAAGGTCAAAGAGTCTGATATTCCGAAGTTGGCATTCATGACTCGCTATGGACATTATGAGTTTCTCGTGATTCCATTTGGAGCGACCAATTCACTAGCCATATTCATGAATTTGATGAATAAAGTTTTCCGAGAGTATCCAGACAGGTTCGTTTTCATATTCATCGACGACATCCTGGTGTATTCTAAGAATCAGAAAGAGTATGCCGAGCATTTACGTATTTTCCTGGAGACTTTGCGACAGTATCAACTCTATGCCAAGTACAACAAGTGCAAGTTTTGGATAGAACAAGTCGGATTTCTTGGAAATATCGTTTCAGGTGAAGGAATCTCTGTGGATCCAGCTAATGTATCCGCAGTAAGAGAATGGCCGACACCAAAGAAAGTGAAGGACATTTGAAGTTCCTTGGGATTAGCGGGATACTACCGAAGATTTATTGAAGGCTTTTCGAAGATTGCAACACCCTTGACCAAGCTCACACGTAAAGATGAAGAATTCATGTGGTCAGAAGCATGTGAACAAGCTTTCGTAGAACTCAAGTCAAGATTGAAAACAACGCCTATTCTCGTAATACCGGACCAATATGGAGGTTTCGTAGTGCATTGCGATGCATCCGGTAAGGGATTAGGATGTGTTCAACACCAGCATGGTAAAGTTGTAGCTTATGTATAAAGACAGCTGAAAGTTCATGAGCACAACTATCCGACGCATGATCTGGAGTTGGCAGCCATTATCGTTGCACTCAACATTTGACGCCCTTATCTTCTTGAAGAACAGGTAGATATCCACACAGACCACAAAAGTCTGAAGTATGTATTTACTCAGAAAGAGTTGAATATGCGGCAGAGAAGATGGTTAGAACTTATGGCCGACTTTGACATCAACCTATAATATCATCTAGAGAAGGTGAATGTAGTTCCTGATGCACTTAGTCTCCAAACACTATCAATGAACCTCACCGCACAGTGGAAGCTACAACAAGAGTTTCATCAGATGGAGATAGAAGTGATCATGCCAGGGAATGCTTCAAGTTTGATGGACTTACAAGTTCAGTCTACAATTGTTAATAAGATCAAAGCAGCTCAAGCATGTGATGCCAAGGTGCAAAAGATCAGAGAACAAGTAGAAAGTGGACTTAGAACAGACTTCATCATCCATGAAGATGGATCTTTGAGATACGGAAGCAGATTGTGTGTACCACAAGGTCCTGTTCGGGAAGAGTTGATGAAAGAAGCTCATAGCTCCCTATACTCAGTACACCCTGGTGGTATAAAGATGTACAAAGATCTGTGGCAACATTAATGATGGCATGGAATGAAGCGTGAAATAGCCAGAAGCGTAGCCAAATGCTTGGTGTGTCAGCAAGTAAAAGCTGAATACCACAGGACTGCTGGTTTACTTCAACCGTTACTTATCCCAGAATGGAAGTGGCAACACATTACCATGGATTTTGTGACTTCTCTTCCCCGCAGCACAAAATGTAACGATTCGGTATGGGTTATTGTGGATCGATTCACAAAGTCGGCTCATTTTATTCCCTATCAAGTTTGCCAATCTACCGATACACTAGCAAATAAGTACATTGAGGTAAGTTTGAATCTAAGTAAGATTTAACTCTTCAATGTGTATGTAACATTTCAGAAAAATAAAATATTATTTTTGGAAATTTTTATAATTTAATATTAATTTTAATGAATATTTTAATATTTCGGTATAATTAAATACCGATAAATGGGGAAAATTTTGGAAAATTATGGAAATTACTAAAAAGAGGGTGCTTTATGAGATTCTTGCAAAATATGAAAGTTTATGATTTATTTGACACTAATTTTGTGCTAATCGCGATTAGATATCGCTAATCGGGCACTAAACGTGTTTTGTGCACATGACATGCAAAAGTCTTTTTGCTACACTTGTTACATTTTTCCTATATGATTTTTGGATGTATGGTTATTTGTTTTGGGTTTACTATTGAGGAGAGAAGAAAACTTAGAAAAAGAAAAGAAAAGAAATGAAAATGATAAGATAATGGGTATGGGCAAGAGAGAGAGTGAGGTGAGGGGTTCATTGACTTGCTCCCATTTCTTTTCCCCTTCAATTTTCTTCTCCATTTACTTTCCTAAACCCTCAAGAGCTACTGCCCCATCTCCACCTCCACTTCACACATCACAAACAACCTCAAAACAACACCGAAACATCATTCCCACTTCATAAAAAGCATGCACAAGCCCTCAAGCAATCCTTCGGACCAAGAAAGTTTTCATTTTGGTGTTGTTGAGGATTCATGAGTGTCTAATGAGGTAATCCCTTCACAATTAATGTAGTATTTCAAGTACTTTAGCCTTTTTTCAAGTTTAATATCGTTTTGGCGAAGTTTAGCGAAAATTGAAATCGCAAGTTGGGAATTAGGGTTTGATTGAGTAGAGATTGTGTAATTAGGCTTTAGAGATGACCTTAAACCCCTCCCAATTGATAGAAACCCAGATCAACCCAACTGAAACCCAAAATACGGAATTACAGAACTTTTCATGTCGGTTTGTGAGTGTTTAGGGTGTGCAGGGAAATCTGGTATAACTTGGGATTTTTACGAGAAAAAAAAAAACAAGTCCAGAGGCTAAATTGAGACACCGAGAGACCACCCTACCAAAACGAACCCCATACCTCCACCCAAAACCGAGGAGGCCAAAATTTCTTAGGGTGTGGCCGGCCACTTGGATGACTGGGGTACCCTGGTTGCTTCAGTAGCTCATATGTACCCTATATATCACCCAGAGTTGTTTGTGCACCTTTGTTTCACCTTAAACAAAATCTGGAGCATGTTTTCAATGTTGCTGCCTTATGTTTTGCATTGTTTTCGAATCTAAGTTTTGATATTTGTGTTTGTACTCGGTCACTTGACATTTGTACGTTTATCCCGAGTGTTATTGGGTTGAGTTGCGAGATGCAAACTATAGGTTCTAACTTATAGGCTTTTTAAGCGTATCGATTTGGTTTTAATGCGATGCGATACGTGTGACATGTAGGTACCCCCACGATGATTCGAGACGACGAAGAAGATGATGGCGACATTGACATCGGCAAGCAAGATCAAAGTGAGTAGATTATATCTACGAGGGAAGTCGGGTGGATGGCGTATAGCACCCCCGCAGTTCGATACTTAGTATACTAGATATATATTATATTTATATATATGAAAGCGTTATGTGTGACATGGATAGATTAGGGTTTAGAAGTAAACTAATATAGTTTCCTAGTTGCGAACCCTAGAATAGGTATACACCCACACGCACGGACATGCTCATTTGTTATACCTATACTTGGATGATGAGGATAGTGGATGATATTTGGGAGATGAGTCAAGGAGATTGGGCATAGCGCCATGAGATTGGTGATATGATGTGATTCATATTTGGGATACGACATGTGATTTTAGCGGGTCTTTAGCTGTATGTTTCACACACGCATTTATATTTATATAGATGGTGTCGATTTGTACTAGACTTAGACCAGTACCCCAGTTCATGTGATATGATGATAAGGATACCAGATAATTGATGAGATGAATGTGATATTGACCCGTACTTAGCTTTTGGGATGCCGTACGATGATTTACCGTACGAGCTTATTATTGATGATAGATTCGCACTCATGACTCGAGGATGTCATATGATATTGTATCGTACGCGGTACCTTTGAGACGGGATCACCGACTATTATATTTATATATATATATATATATGTATGTATCGACTTAGATTTAGGTGGTTTCCATACCCCTCCCGATTGACTTGTTAGTTAGAGCTGTAGTTTTGCGAGTAGATGTTAGGCTAGGCCGATGTCATACCTATTTCAAAAACTAACGAATCGGGATTATTTCAAAGATAGGCACAGGGATACTACGGATATTTTCAAAAGACGCATCTTTTCTTAAAAACACCGTAGCCCTTATTTTACTGAAAACTCCGATTCGTCTTATTTCAAATAGCAAACTGTATGACTTTTTATATTGATGCAGATGCGTCACTGTTGCATTTATTAGTCGATTTCTGCATACTCTTGTTATTCGCATCGCATTGCATGTGCAAATGGTTATTGTTATATTAAAAATCATGTTGTTAGGACACCAGCACCATTATCGATGATGCATATGTTCCACGTACACCTGCTTGCCGGCTCACACACTTCATCATCGATAATTGCCATGTCACTACACTGTAGTACTGTTGCATTCAGGATATGATCCCTTGCATGACATACTTGTGTACCTACATATTGTACACCTATACTTACATACATAAGTATTTGCACATACATAGATGATTCTGTCTTGATTAGAGATTTGGGGACCGCAAGATACTCTTTAAAACTGATTCATTTTAAAAGAGCGGTTTTCCCTCAATATGTGCAAATTACTATTCCATGTTGCATGATATACTGATATGCTTACATTTCTTTTACATGTCGCATACATCATGCTTTTTGATTATACGCATTGAGATATGTTGTTTCTATGATATTTCTGGATTTGGGAACCGTGGGTATTTCAAAAGAGAGTGTGTACTTGTTTTAAAAATCCGGTTACCCTTGATATGATATTTCAGTGCATCCAACATGTGTTTTCTCGGTTCTGAGAGCGACATGTGAAACCTGATTCGAGGAGGCGGATGAGGCCGATTGCGGGTACATGGTGGGCCCGGTATGGTACCCCATGGCAAGAAAGGGATGCTGTGTATACAGAAGGTGAGCCTGGCAAAGGGACTATTACCTACCGGTGATTGTATTTGAGCTCGGCGGATATCCGGAGGATACCGACCGGAGTTGAGAGATGATTTGGGCCGATCCAGACCGACGGAGCCCAATATATGAGGATTTACGTGTCGATGCTAGGCACAGGTTTCATGATGTTTTCGAGTGTCGATGCTTGACACTCAGGTTCCATGATTTGATATGTCGCGAGAGACACATGTTGATTTACATCCTCATACTTCCATGCATATGTTTATGATATTTACATACATGATGCTTATTGTCATTGGGTGACACGTGGACGATTTCCACATACATATATTGACATTGATTACATACTTGGATGATATCAACTTTTTCATAGACTTCATGATATAGTCGACATTGATCATACCTCATATTTATGATATGTTATTACCTGAGGCACTGGCACGAGCACTTGGCACTACACTCATGCATAGATGTTACATTGCCACCTTATCATGCTTCAGACTTATTCATTTGAGGTTTATATATATATTGATCGTATTGACCTAGGATTGTGTCATACATACGATTTCTGCTCTGTGATGTTTTCTATTCACGAGTTGGCAACTCACCCCGATTGTGCCACAGTTTTTGTAGGTTTTGCCGTACAGGTTCCATTGCGGCTTTCTGGAAAACTGTTTTCCTTACGGGTAACTTGCATTGGTAGGTGGATTCTTTTGCATCAGAACTACCATTGTATATGTATTATTCAGTTGTATCTAGTAATTCCATCAACCAAAACTTGTATATTGTTTCAAATTTAGAAAACCAGTTGTGTATTATTTTGACCTTAGAGTTGTGCGTTGGAGTATTATGGTTTTCAAGCTGATTTGAGTTTCCCTTTGAGATTTGAGCCTCACCCTTGGGCGTTGTATATTATATTGCTTGCGTGGTTGTGACCGTCGATTGACAAAGAGCTAGCTCCCGCTTGGGGACGCCTTTTTATTATGCATATATATATTATTCATGCTGTATCCCGTTCGGGGCCAGTATTTACAAAAGAAACTCAACCGAAATTTTCAGAAAAGACATTAAGGATTTAAAATATATATTCGGCTTACTTATTTAAAAACCTTGTTTTTAAAAACATATTTCTTCACTTCTTAAAACTATTTTTCCTTCATTGATAATTTAAAATGGTTTTAGATTTCTGGGCTTTTGGCTTACTTGGATTAGATGTGGTCCTATAGACTTCATGTGATTCAAGTGCCAGTCACGTGCTATTTTGGGTCGTGACAGTGTACTATCTCTGATACCCATGAACTCATGCAGGAGATCGTGAGATTACATGGAGTGCCAGTTTGCATTGTCTCCGATCGTGACACAAGATTCCGATCACAGTTTTGGCAGAGTTTGCAAGCTAGCTTGGGAACGAGTCTGAATTTTAGCACAGCTTACCATCCACAAAAAGATGGACAGTCTGAGTGAATGATTCAGATCCTTAAAGATATGCTAAGAGATTCTATGCTAGACTTCAGAGGATCGTGGGAAGATCACTTACATCTTGTGGAGTTTTCATACAAAATAGCTACCAAGGAAGTATTGGAATGGTACCGTTTGCAGCGCTCTATGGAAGGAAGTGTCTTTCACCATTAAGTTGGGATGACATCGGAGATAGGGAACTCCTTGGACCTGAGATGATAGTGGCGACTATAAATGTAGTTCGCACTATCAGGGAACGAATGCGCATAGCCCAAGACCGACAGAAACACTGGGCTGATGCAAAGCGACAACACTCGGAGTTCCAACTGGGAGATCATGTCTTTCTAAAAATCACTCCAAACCGTGGAGTGATTCGCTTTGGAAAGAGGAGTAAGCTAAGTTCGAGGTACATTGGACCGTTTGACATACTCGAACGAGTCGGAGAAGTGGCATATCGCTTGGCACTTCCATCCTCGTTGGAAGGAGTGCACAATGTGTTCCACATATCCCAACTCAGAAGATATGTGAGTGACCCCAGTCACATTCTTGATCACTCCGAGCTCACTGTACAAACGGATCTATCTTGTGAGCAACAACTCGTTGAAATCCTGGACAGAATGGTGCAGTCACTTAGGAACAAGGAAGTATACTTGGTCCAGGTGATGTCGAGAAAAGATTCACCAGGAGAATCAACGTGGGAAAGAGAAGACGACATGCGTGCAAAATACCCTTTCTTATCTGTAAATCAGTCCTTAATATTTGTAAATTTCGAGGATGAAATTTTTGTAAGGAGGGTAGAATGTAACGACTCTGTTTTTAATGTACAGAAATTTGCTTAAAGTTAAAGTAATAAATGGAGTATTTGCAAACCTGAGTATACTATAAGTATTTAATTTGTTTAATAAATCAAGAAACAACTTGTAGCTCACTGGTAATTCCTTGCACTGCTGTGATATAGCCTCTGTGTTCGAATCCCATCAGCCACATATTATTTTTAATGTTTTTTCTTTTAAACTTTTTGGAAGCCCAAAAGTTTACACGTGCAATACATGTAAAAATGAAAAGTTAGATTAAATAAACATGTACACTGAGATATATAAAATGACCCTGACACGAGGCAAGAATCCATAGCCCATCCCACCCCGAACGAGATCATGGTTTGAGCCGGCGCCGCTGGGCCCCCCGTCGGTATTGTTCCTATTTTTTTTACCCTAAACCTCTTGGCCTCCCCCACTACCCTAGTTCTTTTTATTTTTCCTGAAATTAAACAGAGAATTAAAAATGAGCTTTTAATCCAATGATTAATGCATTTTTAATTCTCATTTTAATTCCCTAAACCCTAATTCTATCCTATAAATACCACACCATACCTAGCCCTCTCGATTCTGAAATCCATTGTCAAAACTCTCAAATTTTTCCAAATCAAATAAGTTGTACAAGTGGAGTTAGCCAAGGTCGAGTTCCGGCGACGATTCGGGAAGATTCTGGCGATCCCACGACTCTATGAAGCTCTCAAAACCTTCCTCCACCTCTCCTCTCTACCCTAAACTCGTAAGTCCCCTCTCCTCTCCTCTCTTCCCTATTAAAAGAATTCACTTCTCAAAACTCATTGATAGTGGAGTTATTCCGACTTCCGATTCTAATTTTGTTAAAAATAAAACTTTTCTTAATAACCAAACATCCATATTGTTACAACTTGTTTAGTAATCATAAACAAACATTTAGAGCAAGTTTCAATTCAATATATAATACTATGTAACTTTTATTATACTTTTACAGTTAAATACCACAAAGTTTACTTACGACATTCTTTCATCATACTTGCTCATATTACCTTTAGAAATCTCACGAGGTAATGACCTACGTCTCACAACACTCATCTTGACATAGCACGATTGCTTGAAAACAATATCCTTAGGGCAAATACGGCTTTACATTAAAATACCATAAACTATTAAAAATTGTATTCTTTAAACTTGTATTATATACATTCCTTGCGATTAAGTCTTTACAACCTATTTTAGGGAACCCAAATTTTGATGGTGCGGGTTATCGCACATCCTCGGTAGAGCGAGATGCAGACCTCTTCATGGAGCATCCGATCTCGATAGAATTTTTAATACAATTTTTAAGAATAATGTGATTTTCTATTTAATAAATAAATTCTATTTTTAATATTTATATATATATATATATATATATATATATATATTATCAAAATATCTATTTTAAATATATATAATAAATTCCATGTTTTTTAAACACTGGAATCACAAATTTCATGAGTATACCATCACAAATCCATACAATTCCAATTTACACTAAAATACCATATACTATTCAATCAAGGTTTATAATCATTAGAATACTTCACTTTTAAAAATTACATCCATGAAAACCCTAAATACGACCAATAAATACTTGAGGTTTATTTTGAAATTATATCAAAACTATTTTTCATAAAACCCCCTCAAGTTTATTAATTTACAATAAGGACCCTAGTAAATATAGATTTAAGAGGGATCAATTCTCTTGAGCATCAGGTGGCTAGAGAAAGTGGGTGCTTGCCTATTTAAGGTAGAAAACTAAAATGGGGTTATCAAGAGTAATTGGTTTGGAGAAAGTCATAAATCATGCCGTCCATGTGCAGTAGTTACTAATAACTCCAAAACCTAATTCAGGAATCCAATTTCGTTTAAGCGTCTGACTCAGACAGAGTCTCAGTCTAATAGGAATACAATACATACATGAATACAATCCAAATATAACTCCAATACAACATGAATCCATATATACTGAATATTATCAAATATCAACATGACTTGAACTGACCGAACCATGGATATACATTTACTTGATTATATGATTTCCGTTTACATCCTTATCCGTTTACATGAGCAATTGATATCACAGTTTCGGCAAGTGTTACATCTATAAAACAACACAACAAACATTACGGGTTTTTTTAAAGTGGTAGACTGGTACAGAATGTGTTAAAAGTGGCACGAGACGGTCACTTTAATACACCTAACCTGAATATCCATTGCTGTTGTTCCATGGGTTTTGACGAGGCCTTGTACTCCATATACCATAGTCCACGGGATAAGTTGGACTCCTCTAATATACACTGGCACATTCTGTACCAAGCTACAAACAACTACGTTAACATAACAAATATACATATTCCAGTTATATTCTCTTATATGTCTATTCTATTTCTTTATCTTTTGGGATTTACCGAGCGATTATTCGCTGACGACATTCCTTTTCTATTCTTCATTTGGAATGTTGTCAGGAGGATCCGACTCTCTGGAGATAGAGTCCAGCTCAGAAGATTTGGAGTAGTTTATTGAGGACCCCGAGGTTTAGTTCACTTGTATATACTTTTACTTTCAGTTCATGCCATTGTTTAGGCATTGCTTTCCGCATTGTATTTACTTTCCAGTTGTATTGTAAAGAATGTTTAATAAATAAAAAGTTGCTGTTCATTTACATTTCATGTCATTCTTGTGTACATTTATATTATATTGCTTATTTATGCTTAACGTGTTTACTTCTGAGTAAATAAGTCACGTGCTTCATCGCGTCTCCTTATCCATACATCGGGAAGCGGGGTGTGATAGATCTTCTTGTCAAAGGTGATCCACCTTGAGATTTTCCTAACACAAGCTCTCACTTCACAAGAAGATGTATATGAAGCAACTTGCTTTCACTAGATTGCTAGAAAAGTGAAGAAAGATGACGTAGAATAATTTTCTTACTTATTTTCCTCTCTTTTCTTTTTCTAACTCTCTAACTAAATTTCAAGAGAGAGAGAAGATGAAGATGATAATGACAATGAGATCAAAAATGAGTAGCCATTCTCGTCCAAAAGAATTGATTAAGAGTGTTCCAAAACATACTATTCTCTTCTTCTCATTTACACCTTATTTCTTTATTTTAAAATAAAGAAAATGATATGTCATCATATAATCTTTCATGTGCATCTCAAGCACACTACTAATATGTATCATAATACATATTAAAATGTATTTGTATTATATACAAATAATAAAAAGAGAAAAATAAAGTAAGCATGATATTTGTGAATATGCATATATATATATATATATATATAATTATTAAATCAACACTTGATTTAATAATCTAGTTATATATATAACGACTAATATCATAAAACGCCTGATTAAAATACGTGTATCAAATACACGTTTTTAATCGGGCTCCTACACGTATCACCATACACACACTACATCGTTTCGTCTGAGTCGGGAAACCTCTGTGTGAAACTCTAAACACTCGACAATACGCTGGCAGTAGGTTAGGATCATATCCACAACCCATAAGCACGTCAGCGGTACTAGCTGCACGTAACGGCTGCCCAGGCATTGATCAAAAAGAAGATCGACAAACAAGCTCATCTGAACTCCTACAGAGCCTATCAGTGACGCATACCATACAGTCCAGTCTTTTCGTCAAAGAGTATCGCATATTGGACCTGGGGGTAGGATCCGTCAGACCCCCAATAGCCTAATAAGTCAAGCAGACATCAAATTCATAACCATCCGAGATGTAAATGGTAACACTTACCAGTTCATCTCATCCACCCTAGCCAGGGATTTCTGGTTATAGTTATGTTCTGCACAGCATGATCTCGACTCCCTATACAGGGAGAGACGAATCCCTTTGACCGCTCACTGCCTCCATGTACTTCGGAACTATACCCAACTAAAACCTATTTGCAAGACTCCGTTGAGCCATGGTAGGATAGTAATCAAAGTATAGTGGGAACACACACAAGACACTATGGTGATCTCAGGTCGAGGGACTACCATGTACTATCATCACCAGAAAACTGCTACCAGACATTTGTATAATACCATCTAGAAGTTCCCAGTGAGTCCCTCCAGTGTAACTCATACTCCTATGAGCACATGTATACAATCTTTGGTATCAAACACCAATGGCTAAGGGATCATCCATCGCCCCGTATAGGGTCAAGAAACGTATACACTAGTCTAAACCGGAATACCGATGCCTAGCCTCGAGACTCCTATGACCAGGGACATTTAAGGATGTGCTTATGGACTATCAGGACCCACTAGTATGATCCCTATCATAATCCTAGTAGTAAAGAAAAATCCTAAGGGCTTTATCTCATATATTAGCGATACGTGATAATGAGTAAAGCATATACACATATCAGGTAAAGACAAACCAGATAGCATACTATCATCTCGAGTAAGATTGTTCTCCGTATAGATCCTCCTTCAATTATAATAATTGCCTTGAGGGCACCTATATCCAACACCTGCCACGACCTCCATCTGTATCACCTCTTCCGAACTTCTAGGAAACTGGCATGTCAAAACGAACCCGCTTCGGTTCCGGAATTGATGCAATCTCATCAAGACTTTCCTCTATAAGTGTGGCTGCATCTAAAGTCTCTGCATATGTACCAAAACATTGGGCGCCAACGGAGAGGAACAACCGCGCATCGAGACCTCGTACAAATCTCTTAATCCACTTCTCTTCGGTATCGACCAATTAGAGTGAATATCGTGATAGCTGCATGAACTACAAGTCATACTCGGCTACGGTCATGTCCGGAGTCTTATAGAAAGATTCGAAACCATGAGCTCGAGCATCTCTGATGCTCTGCGGAAGAAATCTGGCTAATAAGACCTTTTAGAGCTCATCCCAACTCATCAGAGGAAGATTTACTGTTCGGCCTCTCTCGATTAACTCACACCTGGTCTGAGCAAGACCCTCCAAACGAAAGCTTGCCAACTCCACTGATCTCGCATTGGAGCATCTCAACGAATGAAATATCCTAGCCATCCTATCTATGAATGACTGAGGATCTTCTGCCACATCCATACCCATAAATGCAGGTGGCTTCAGCTTCATAAACTCTGGGAGCGATACTTCGATAATCCCATCAACAGTTGGTATGACCGTCTGAATGGTAGGCAGCACAACGATCTCTGGAGCAGGCTGAATGACATTTGTCCTCTAAGTCCGGCCGGCCTCAAGCAATGACCTGACTATCTGGTGCAGATCCTGAACACTTGCCTCAAAATGAGAAATCCTATTATAAAAAGGATGATCAATCTGTTCCTGTGTCATCAAGATACCATCCTAGTCAGTCCTCATCTCAGACAAGCCTGCCCTAATCTCGTCTCTAGCCACAGCCTTCTCGGCTCGCGTAGACATGGTGACTGGAACAAGCAACAAGAATCGATAAGGATAGATCAATGCAGTCCTGTTCAGCTATAATATAGTATAAACCATTTCAATCTATGCAGGGCATCTATATTGATCCCTCACATATATTACAACATATCAATCCGTGTCAAGTATCGACACTCAAAAACATCACCGATAAGAACATCATAAAACCGCGCCAATCCTAAATCTCAAGTGTTTCCTTAGGCACCGTCCCTTGGATCAGCCCTCTCTTTATCTCATAATCGAACCATTACCATCACCATGTTCAAGACTATCACCGATCGGTATCCTCCAGATATTCACCGTGATCAGTCATGTATCCATAATCATCTACATTCCCAACTCGATTACCGGATACAACCAAAACCAAAACCCGTCCACCCGATATCCGTAATCGTATACATTCCCAACTCGATTACCGGATATCATCAAAATCATAAATACATGGAAAACTCAATGTGGACGTATCATCATCATTAAATCAAGAGAAAACCACACTTTGAAAACATACTCAATGTTTTATAAATCATACCGAGGCTTTTCAAATCCATGTAAAACATCTAGTCCATAAGGACACAATTCATAATCATCTCAAGTTCATAAGAACAAAATACATAATCATCTTTGCCATAGTTGGTAACAATCATATACGAATATCCATAGCAATGGTATTCGTATATCAATATCATCAAGTATCATGCATACCATCATGGATAATTAGAACACGAATAAGCATGTCAGTTTCTACCGTGTCATGGCAATACTAATAATGTGTAGTATAGCATACACGTCTGTGCTTGTGCCACATGGTAATTATTAGTAATTGTGCAAGTGTTCTGTCAAGTGTTTTCGTACAAGAATAGCTCTCGATTCCCATCAGAGTTAACAAATCAAAATCATCTACAATGCATCATTCATCTTCCTTAAGTTGATGATTAAGTACATGGATATATCAATCAATCACATTCATATACTGACATCAACATGGATATATTTAGAACACTATTTAGTATAGCAATTCTACAAGGTCATGGCAGTACCAATGATATGTTTGTCTAGCATGTGAGTCTATGATTGTGCTGTTAGATATATATGCCCTAGAAGCCATTATTATATAGTATATGATTGTATATTACATGTAGATGCTTGGGATATATACGTACATGATAGTCTTGCTCGATATGATAGTATGCTATTTGGTTTGTCTTTGCCTCAACATGTTGGCTATAGTGCCATCAAGTCAATTATTGGATCACAGGCACGTGATTGCAATGATTAAGGGAGGAACTATACCGGCAGGACAGTCTTACTCGAGATGATAGTATGCTATCTGCTTTGTCATTATCATCGTGTACATTCTTCAGGTGACATTACAGATCACAATTACATGTTGATAGAGCCCATAGGATTCTTGCTTGACTACCAGCAGTATGATGGCGATCATATACGTAAGAGTTGGGTGGTCTATAAGCACATCCTTAAAGTGTCCCTAGTCGTGGGTGTTTCGAGACTGGGCATCGATACTCCAAGAGTAGACTAGTGTATACAGATCGAGACCCCGACGAGGGGCGGTGGCCGGTCTCACAAGCCATTAGTGTCGGTTGGTTCACCTAAGATATATACATGTGCTCATTGGGTTATGAGTACACCGGACGGACTCGCCGGGAACATGCTAGTTGGTATTATACATATTGTCAGATAGCAGTTCTCAGGTGACATGTCTATAGGTTAGTCTATCAACCTGAGATCGTCATTTGTTTCGTGTGAGTTCCCACTGTGCTTTGATTACTACCCTACCACGGCTCAAAGGAGTCGTGCAAACAGGTTTTAGTTGGGTACAGTCCCGAGCCATATGGAGGCAGTGAGCGGATCGTCAGGGGATTCGTATCCCCCGGTATTGGGGGTTGATGTCGCGGAGTGCACGGATGGCCATCACCAGAAATCCTCGGCCGGGGTAGACGAGAATTACCGATCTAGGATCGATAGTTTTTCAGTGGGTGATGTCTTCATACCGACACTAAATGTCAAGTTATTAGGGGTCTGACTTTATCCACCCCCTAGACTCGATATGCGATACTCATAGACGAATGGACTGGACTGTATGGATATTGTCACTGTTAGGCTCAGTAGGGTTTCAGGATGAGTTTGCTCATCGGCCTCCCTTTCGCTCAATTCTTGGGTAGTCGTTACGTACAGCTAGTGCCACTGACGTGCTTGTGTTTAAACCTTCTGCCGGCCTATTGACGAGTCTTTAGAGTCCCACATAGAGGGTTTCCCTGGTTCAGGAGAAACGTTATAGAGGCCGTATGGTTTTATGACAGGGTTCGATCATATTCGTGCACTTGTGCACGGATTGTGATCGGACGAATAATACTAGTGGGTTTTGGTTTAAGTCGGATCCTAGTATTATATTGTTGGATTATTTTCGTCTCATTGCATTCGTATTTAGTCGGAATACAGACGCGGATATGTATATACGGATGATGGATATTCTTGTTATTCGTTACAAGTTTACTTTTGAAGTTTCCATTCTTATTTTTGTTTAAACATTTAGTTTAATCTTTAATTTTTGTTGAAAGTGTGAGTCATGGTTTTTGGCCAATTTTTTGTGCTGGCAATTTTTTGTGGCAGGGCAAAATTCGTGTGTCATTTTGTGCATTGATTGGTTTTGTTTGGGGTTAGATATTTATGTGAGGGTTTTGTTTGTGTTGGGGATATTTTTTGGATGAGGACAAATTTGTGGCTGTTGATTTCTTGTGTTGAGATTTTTTGTGTTGCTTCAATTTAATTACTCACCACTACAACTAGTAAAACCACAGTGAACCTTTTTCGTTTCTTTTCTCAGCCCAATTTTTTTCTCTCACAAGAAAAATTTCTTAAGCTCACATTTCTCGCTCTTGGCAACTTCATTCACCTCCACCCAAATTCTTGGGTGCTTTGCGAAAAAGTATTCACACACTATCTCTACTTCATCTTGGGTATCTTGGCTAGCAAACTGGATGCTTGAGTTGCTTCAGTTTTGAAGCGGGAGCCCGTATTACTAATTCTCGATGTGGATCGTCTTCGATGAGGGAGACCGGAGAACAAACTTGATCGCGGAAGCCACGAGGAGCATGGGACAGAGGTTGAAGATCGAAGGACACGGATCGATTGGTATAACCTCTCTAAACTCCTTTTACAGTTAACTAGTATAGGGTTAATGGTTCGATCCGAGAATCGGGTTCCGTTAGCGCCGGATTTTAAAAAGTTTTTGTTCCGCGTTTGTCTATGGATTGATGGCCGGGGCGTTGGCGTAACCTTACATGGTATCAGAGCCAATCCATTAACCGCATACTAATTGTTTAGACAATGTTAAACTATCGAAACCAAAACAACTCCGATATAATAACCGAAAATATTCCATTCTCTGTTGAAATTTCAGAGTCTTCAAAAATTTTTTTTAAAACAATTGCAAAAGGCTATTTTAGTGACCACTATAACACCCTAAAAATTTGAGCCCCATCCACCGAATTTCACCCAGCGAGTGCATGCTAAAAACCGGCTAGATCTGGGTGTTTGGACTTGAATTTTTCAGGGTAATCTAGTCTCTGGAATATTTGTTTAGTGTTATTGTTTGTTTATCCCAGTTTGGATATAGTTTTATCTAGTTGTTTGGGGCTATTCGGGGTTATTTCGAAGTCGATATTTCTAACATTGTTTAAAGTTTTACAGTACTTACATTACTATGTGCTACTGTGAATGTCATTAGAGCGGTACAACTTGTCTAATTGGTATAGCTCTTTTAGACGGGTCTGCGAACGTGACATTCACGTTGATGTTCTGTATTGTGCTGTGTTGTTGCGGAATCGTCGTGGTGGATAGCTTTAGTGAAATGTTAGTACAGTTTAGTTTTATTTGTATATTTGATATCGCGGGGCGAGCGTCCAACATGTGGACTTCCGTCACTGCCTGTTTGTATATTATTTTTTTGGGGCACGACCGGATTGAGGTCGATGTCATTGTTGTACATATTTTTCTTTTCTGTACTAGAATTACCCCGCGATGGAGTGCACGGATAGCCGGGTTCCAGAGGGCAACGAATCCGCATCTCATGGCGTTGAAAAGGAGGGGACCTCACTCTAGAATTAGCAGGCTATTCGCCGCACTCGTAGAGGGTACAAGTTGACCCAAGGAGGGGTGCTCAAGTTACCGGATTCCATGAAGTGCTAGGTGACCCATTCACTTTGATGAAGGGGGATGCCTTGCTTCTGGTTTTGGCAGGTAACTTGCCGCACTCGTAGGGGTCTAGGTTTTCATTGCACAAGTTATTCACACGACCAGGGGAACGTCGGGTTTCACTTGCGGCTCAAAGGAAACCCGGGGCTCTCAGATTATCTGTATTATTCTGTGATGCTTATTGCTTATTTGTGATGTTGCATCTATCATAAAGCAATTATTATATATTGCAATATATATATATACTAGTAGATGTTGTATATGTTTTACACCCGTGCTAGTCCAGTCCCCGCTCTGTCGTTAGTTAAGTAACCTAATGGGTGATGACGGGACCCAGTGGCGAATGCAGATGACATATACGTACATCATATTTTTGTTCTTTTGTGGTGTGATTAATTGATAGGACTGCGTTGATTCAGATCAATGCAAGGAAAATAGACCTATTCGATATTGTTGGAACAATTTTTAAAAAGTTGTTATTACAAGGGCGTTTTCTTTTGTTTTGCACAGCGGTATTCGGTTATGAATATCCAGCACCTCATTCCACGAGGTAAGAGCCGAGATCCCCTTACCGGGAGTGACCTCTTGGGCAGAAGTTTTCATCAGGGTAATAACTTCACTATAGTCGATTACTCTTTGCTTTGCATTGTGGTATTCAGTGAGAATATCCTGCACTTCATTCGACGAGGAAAAAGCCGAGATCCCTTCACCGAGAGTGACCTCTTTAGCAAAGGTTTTCACTACTATATATTTATAAAAAAGCTATCCGGTTCTTTCAACGATATCAAGTTCATTACGTTAAAGGTTTTTCGCCAAAAACCATTCGTAGCCATCCTTCATTTCAGACGGGTAGCACTTAGTATTCATGCTATGTTTGTTGGCCTTCGTCATGGCATGGTGTATGGTAGCTATTTATTACTTTTCTATTGCATAGATAGATGCGTTGGTTTGGGACAGTCGTACTACTATTTTGGCCTTCGTCAAGGGTATGTACGGGTGGGTTCAAATTAACCTGGATAATGACGGGTAGAACTTCACATGTGACTTATGATATGTTGGCCTTCGTCAAGGTCATAAGAGCATGGGGTAGAAATCACATCGGGAGTTTCAAAAATGCAGGAAGCTTGCAAGGCATGCGCATACCTTCTGGAGTGTGATAACTTGAGTGGATTCCATCAGGTTATCATACGATGATAGTTGGATCCCGATACCCACTGATGAGTTGGTTTACTCCTCGGGTGATGATCCCGATTAATTCTTCTTTCAGGTTTGGAGGAGAATTTGAGGATACAGTGGTTGACCATTCTGATCTAGGTTAGAGTGCACGCTGAGTGTTTCTTTTCTCTCTCTCTTTGGTAGCGACCATGGCCGACCCTAAACTATAACTCAGTAACCAAGTTAACTGAACCTTCTTAAAACACATTGGCTTTTGGATTGTCAGAGTTGCATATATCATTGCCACTCCTACTTTTACCTTTTGATTTTCTTTGGAACATTCCGTATCACTACGAAGATCCACATTTATTAGATATGACCTTCGTATAGTTAAATACGAACTCGAAGAAACTTGTTGTAGATTCGAGGATGGTTTCCAGTTCAGGAGAAATTGAATAGGACTATTCAGTTGTCTTTTCCTTTTACCTTCTTTCAGGTTGTGAGGGCTCCTAAGATTAGGAGAGGGTACACCTATTGCGCTTATTGGATAGTCTTCTTCCAAACCATAGGCAGGTACCGAAAGGTAGGGAATGAAGAAAACCAATTAGCTGAAGTGTGGTGTATAGAAGGTAATAAGTAAAGACAAATAAAGGGATTAGAAAGAGGGCAAAGTAAAATGCGACTGCTATCATTCACGACCAAACCGCGTATATCATCACCATTCCTACTTTACCTTTGCATTTCTCCGGTTCATGAGAAATTGAATAGGACTATTCAGTTGTATTTTCATTTTACCTTCTCTCAGGTTGCGAGGGCTCCTAGGATTAGGAGAGTACACCTATTACGTTTATTGGACAGTCTTCTTCCAAACCATAGGCTGGTGCCGAACGGTAGGGAAGGAAGAAAACCATTTAGCTTAAGGATGGTGTACAGAAGGTAATGAGTAAAGACAAATAAAAGAATTTGGAGAGATGACAAAGAAATATACGGTTATAGTCATGGGTAATGGAAGAGGCATTACTAGGAATACCCGGCTACCCCTTCGAAACATTTTCATGTTTCAGTTTCACTGTGTGTTGTTAATTGAAAACTAATTTCCCAATTAGATCCTTACTTCAGGGTATGTATTTACCAGGTTTGATTCTCACATCTGTATGGTTTTATAGATGATGAGTGGGAGTAAGTTATTGGGAATTAGGTGATTATATCCTCATTATATCAAAATTCATTGTAACTGGTGATATTTGAGGAAATCACCTGGGGTTTTGCCTGACGGCAAATATTTGGTTTTGAATATCCGTTGTTATGCACCAATTTCAAACTGATATATCTGTATGTTTATTTTATAAACTGAGATATAACTTTTGAAAATTATGTCCATGACATTCACCTATATCAGTTGATGGTTAGGTAATGAGCATTAAACAACGGTGTAATTCTTCTTAACCATAGTACAGTTTTCAACCTACGACGCACAGGGTATGAGTTATTAAACTCAGGGGACTTATACATAGTATTGTATGTTTTCCAGTGTCCATTAGGACAGAGGGGTTGGTACTCGTACTATATTATGTTTACTTGCGACTTCTCATGTTTTAGACAAGTATTTCGCTGAAATACAAGGTCCAAGTTTTGAGAAGTTATAGGTACAAGATTAAAGTAGAGAACCAGGTGTTGCAAGTATCAGGATTCGTCGAAGTGATCGAAGATGTAGATACTTGTGTTTGGTATTCAGTTGATAGTAAGGGTTTTGAGAACTTGCTTCTGTTTCAGGTTACTCACATTTGGATTCACTCCTAAATTGAGTAATGTTGATTGGCCTCTCTTCATTTAGTTAACATGCACTGGAGACAGCTACATGATTTGAATCTGGTTCCAATTAAATCAGTGCCTCTGTTTCTAAATTGAATATAGAATGGTTCATATCTTAACGATGTTAAGGTATATGGAGTTGTCCGGCTTATGCTTAAAACCATACTCTGGATAACTCAAGGCACGTTTCTGTAATGGCAGTTTATGGGTTATCCCGGGCTATGACGAGGGGTAACTTTCTACCATTTGGGAGATCAATAGTGATATTGTTCTTGACTCGCCACAGTTTTATTAAAATGGACTTTTTCATAAAACAGTAGTGGGAGTATGGTAGAACTGGAAGTGATTTCAGAACCATAGATGATTACTGAAAATTTAAATACAACCTAAAGATTCAATTGGGTTTTACATTCCATTAGCCACTCCGCAGATATGGTGGGTAACCTCAGGCGCCTGAGAGGTACTTCGGTATCCTCAAAGACGGTGACATGGAGGTTCTTATTTATCCAGACTTACCATTATTGCTGTTCTAGACTATGAGACCCGACAGGAGGATGAGTATAGCGTCGTTCTAAACTACCTTTAGAAGTGCACGTGTATATGACTCCGCCAGAGGGTTGTTGTAGTCAGTAGGAGCAGCGGAAGCATAGTGGACAAGTAGCTTGTGTCTATTTATAGACTAAAGCAAGTATAGTGGAGATAGATCATCTATTTTTGATGTGATAGTCATAGGCTTTGACTTCATCAAAATAGGAGATAGATCCGTTAAGAAGGTAGTAGGGTGTGATGTCCTGGTATTTGGATGACATACACTTTGTAGGAAATGAAATTCCTATACTACAATCGGTTATACTGTGGTTGTCACACAGTGGTTTTTCCATATAGGATTTGGATATTATATCAGGCATTCTGGTTACTAGATCTATGGATTTAGATCTAGATTTGGGTAGTTTCCCAATCTGGGTATTTAGACAGTATTCTAAAGGAGTTTTAGAATAGACGACTCCTGGCATAGTAGTGTACCTGCAGGTGATGGAGTCACTCTCTCTAAAGGTGTCTTACAGACTAAAGGGGAGAGGGATGTGCATGATTGACATATCACTTGTTTAGGCAATTGAGTCAATCATGAGATGTCAAGTACCACACTAAATGTTGTTTTTGCACTAGTTGCAATAAGTTGATATATTAAGCCAATTCTGGAGAAACGTTCGGAAGCAGTTTATAAACATAAGTAGATGTTCTAGGGATATGGTAATGGCAGCCTCCTTCGGGAGACGGTTATCATTCCAAGCTTTCAAGGTGGCCTGGACGACAGAGTGACTGTCAAAGTTATAGTTTTCCCTCTTTTGAGGGACGGTATGTTGGACAGGTGGTCCAAGCGGATACTGAGGAAGGCATGGCGCAGGATACCGATTAAGTTCAGTGGCGATACAGTCTAAGAAGTTTGCTGGATTTGGAGTTCATTTGTGAACTGGTTCCCTCAGATATCCAGACATATTTTGAGACAGGTATTGCTCATTTCGGGAGATGGTTTCCTCCACGAACTTAAGATAAAGAGAGACATAGAAAGAAACATTGGAGCGAATCCACTCACTGAGGCTATTTCTCGAACGCAATAGTTTTACAAACGGGCTTTGTGAAACTGATTAGTAGAGAAGTTGGGTGTTCGGTATCACATGGGCTGTGAGTATGCGACACCTCAATAATTAGCCTTAAGTGCAAGTGGGAGATTGTTGGCTATAGTGCCCTCAAGTCAATTATTGGATCATATGCACGTGATTGCAATGATTAAGGGAGGACCTATACCGGTAGGAAAGTCTTACTCGAGATGATAATATGCTATTTGGTTTGTCTTTATCATCGTGTACATGCTTTAGGTGACATTACAGATCACTATTACTGTTGGTTATAGTGCCCTCAAGTCAATTATTGGATCATAGACACGTGATTGCAATGATTGAGGAAGGACCTATACCGGTAGAGCAGTCTTACTCAAGATGATAGTATGCTATTTGCTTTGTCTTTATCATCGTGTACATGCTTCAGGTGACATTGATAGAGCCCATAGGATTCATTCTTGACTACCAGCAGTATGATGGCGATCATATATGTGAGAGTTGGGTGGTCTATAAGCACATCCTTAAAGTCTCTCCAGTCGTGGGAGTTTCGAGACTAGGCATCGATACTCCGAGAGTAGACTAGAGTATACGGATCGAAACCCTGACGAAGGGCGGTGGCCGGTCTCACAAGCCATTGGTGTCAGTTGGTTTACCTAAGATGTATATAGGTTCTCATTGGGTTATGAGTACACCGGACGGACTCGCCGGGAACATGCTAGTTGTATTATACCTATTGTCAGATAGCAGTTCCCAGGTGACATGTGTATAGGTTAGTCTATCGACCTGAGATCGTCATTTTTCTCGTGTGAGTTCCCACTATGCTTTGATTACTACCCTACCACGGCTCAAAGGAGTCATACAAACAGGTTTTAGTTGGGTACAGTCCCGAGCCACATGGAGGCAGTGAGCGGATCGTCAGGGGATTCGTCTCCCCCAGTATTAGGGGTTGATGTCGCAGAGTGCACGGGTGGCCATCACCAGAAATCCTCGGCTGGGGTAGACGAGAATTACCGATCTAGAATCGATAGTTTCTTAGTTGGTGATAGTCTTCATACCGACACTAAATGTCAAATTATTAGGGGTTTGACTTTATCCACCCCTCTATACTCGATTTGCGATACTTATAGAGGAACGAACCGGACTGTACGGATATTGTCACTGTCAGGTTCAATAGGGTTTTAGGATGAGTTTGCTCGTCGGCCTCCCTTTCGCTCAATACCTTACATACAGCTAGTGCCACTAACGTGCTTGTGGTTAAACCTACTGCCAGCGTATTGACGAGTCTTTAGAGTCCCACACAGAGGGTTTCCTTGGTTCGGGCGAAACGTTGTAGAGGCCGTATGGTTTTAAGGCAGGGTTCGATCATATTCGTGCACTTGTGCACGGATCATGATCAGAAGGATAATACTAGTGAGTTTTGGTTTAAGCCGGATCCTAGTATTATATTGTTGGATTATTTACATCTCGTTGTATTCGTATTCAGTCCGAATACGGATGCGAGTATATATATACGGATGAAAGGTATTCTTGTAATTCGTTATGAGTTTACTTTTGAAGTTGCCATTCTCCGCTTTGTTTAAACATTTAGTTTAATATTTAATTTTTGTTGAAAGTGTGAGTCATGATTTTTGGCCAATTTCTTGTGCTGGCAATTTTTTGTGGCTGGGCAAAATTCGTGTGTCATTTTGTGCATTGATGGGTTTTGTTTGGGTTAGATATTTATGTGATATTTTTGTGGTGGTTTTTGTTTGCGTTCGGGATATTTTTTGGATGAGGACATATTTATGGCTGTTGATTTCTTGTGTTGAGATTTTTTGTGTTTCTTCAATTTAATTACTCACCACTATAACTAGTAAAACCACAGCGAACCATTTTCGTTTCTTTGCTCAGCCCAATTTTTTTTGTCACAAGCAAAAATTCTTAAGCTCACATTTCTCACTCTTGGCAACTTCATTCACCTCTACCCAAATTCTTGGGTGCTTTAAGACAAAGTATTCACACACTATCTCTACTTTATCCTAGATATCTAGGCTAGCAAACTGGAGTGGTGATGAGGACATAGGTTGAAGACTGAAGGACACGGATCGATCGGTATAACCTCTCTAAACTCCTTTTACAGTTAACTAGGATAGGGTTAATGATTCGATACGGGGATTGGGTTTCGTTAGCGCCCGATTTTAAAAAGTTTTTGTTCTGCATTTAGCCACGGATTGATGGCCGGGGCGTTGGCGTTGTAAGTCGACGTTAGACACCCCACATGATGCAGGGAGGCGGAATAGGTAAAACAATCATTTTGTTCAAGTTAACATCGACTAATTTTATGGATCTTTGCTAAACCCTAACTAACAAACTATCTAGAAGTTCTAAACTACTATGATAGATGATTATATCTCAAGATACTAGTCCTTCTTGTTCTTGTTGTTCACCTCCTCGTCGGCCTCCTCGATGTGATAGAAGATCCACCCGAGAGTTCCTTCTCCAAGGTTTAACCTCTCACTTGAGGAAACTAAGTGGCTAGGATTGCTAATCCAAGTAACCTAGAGGATATAGAGATGGATTAAGGATTAATTAGTCTTTCTAACCCTTGTGATCTCAACACGTGAGAGAATTAGGGTTAGGTTGAAGAAGAGGATAGCTTGAGGAGAGAGAATGTGTATGTGAGAATGAAATGAATAATAACTCATTTCTATATTATATGAAGCATAAAAATTATCAAATAAAACATATATGATAATTACAACCATGCTTCATTTAATACAATCAATGAATCATCACATGAGTCATTAAGCAATAAATGCTTCATTAACTCACTTGGATGAATCATCTCATGAGTCACTAATTCATTTAATGCAATTTACACATAAGCTCTCCACCTCATTTAGTTTAATTCATAAATGAATTAAATCTAAATGAGTCACCTTTCTTCTAGAAGCTTCTCGACTAATTACGAGAATGCCCCTCCCATCCGCAAAACACGGAAATACTGAGACTGCATAAATCCAATAATCTAATACTAGAATCTGGCTTAAACTAAAGCCTGCTAGTATAATCTGTCCGAACATCATACGTGTACAAGTACACGTATATGTCCGAACCCTGTCGTAAAACTATACGACCTCTATATCGTTTCCCATGAAGTAGGGAAACTCTCTGTGTGGGACTCTAAAGACTCGACACTACACTGGCAGTGGGTTTAATCACAGGCCGCAAGCGGTACTAGCTGTACGTAACGGTCCCCAGGTAGATGTCGATAAGAAGGCCGATGAGGAAACCCATCCGAACTCCTACTGAGCCTGATGTGACAATCTCCGTACAGTCCGAATTGTTCGTCTAATACTATCACTTATTGGGCCTAGGGGGCGGCAAGCGTCAGTCCCCTAAAAGCAGTATAAGTCATGTCGGAGTGAAGCCCATTACACCTTGAGAAGCTACTGAAAATCTTACCAGTAAATCTCGTTTGCCCTGGCCAGGGACTTTGCGTAATGGCTCTCCAAACACAGTGCGATATCAACTCCCAATACCGAGAGAGACGAGTCCTTTCTAACTGCCACTACCTCCAAGTTCTTCGGGACTGCACCCAACTGCTACCTTTTTGCATGACTCCTTTGAGCCGTGGTAGGGTAGCAATCTAAGAACAGTGAGAACACACTCGAGACGAAGCAGCAGTGTCAAGTCAACGGACTATGCTGTACTCATGTCACCTGGGAACTGTTAACTGACGACGAGTATAATACCAACCAACAGTTCCCTGCGAGTCCTGTCCGGTGTACCCGTAATCCAACGAGCACCTGCATACTATCTCCAGTACAATGTACTATTGGCTGTAGGACAGACCATTTCCCCTGCTGGGATGAGAAGCGTATAAACTAGTCTACTCTGGAGTATCGATGCCTTGTCTCGATAATCCTACGACTAGGGACCTTAAAAAGGATGTGCTTGTAGACTACCCAACCCCCACTAGTGTGACTGCCATCAGAACGCTGGTAGTCAAGCAAGATCCTATAGGCACTATCAATATGTATTCGCGATATGCTAAAAGAAACATATACACATATTAAGATAGATATAAACCAAGTAGCATACTACTATGTTGAGCAAGACTGTTAATATAACTATGAATATCCCAAGCTTCATTAAGTAATATACAAACTAGTATGATACAATAATGGCTCCTAGGGCATATACACTAACAATCTCCCACTTTCACTAGGGCCTTGTGCTGGCATATCGAAGACCTATCATCTCGAATAACCTCTCGAACTGTGTCTGAGGTAAGGCCTTTATGAATGGATCTGCAGTGTTCTCCTCTATAGCAAATCTCCGGACCTCGATCTCCTGACGATCTATGATCTCCCTGATCAGGTGATACCGCCTTAAGATGTGTTTGTACTTTTGATGGGACCTGGGTTCCTTCGCTAAAGCTATAGCCCCGTTGTTGTCATAATACAGAGGTATTGGATCAACAATGGATGGAACCACCTGAAGTTCTGTGAGGAACTTCTTCATCCAGACTACTTCTTTTGTGGCATCGCAAGCAGCGATATACTCCGATTCCATCGTCGAGTCAACAACGATGTCCTGGTTGGAACTCTTCCAGCACACCGCCCCTCCATTGAGGGTAAAGACATAACTTGACATGGACTTGGAGTCATCCTTGTCACTCTGGAAGCTGGAGTCAGCAAAATCCTCGATCTGGAGGTCTTTCCCGCCGTAAACCAAGAACATATCCTTAGTCCTTCTCAGGTACTTGAGAATGTTCTTTACTGCTATCCAGTGCTTCTCCCCTGGGTCTGACTGATACTGGCTTACCACGCTCAGTGCGTAAGCTACATCTGGTCTGGTGCACAACATCGCATACATTATAGAGCCTACCGCAGAAGTGTAGGGTATAATCGACATGCGATCCCTTTCCAAATCAGTCTTGGGAGACATCTCTTTGGAGAGGGTGATTCCGTGACAAGCCGGTAAATTACCGCGCTTAGAATCTTCCATACCGAATCTTTTCAGTATAGTGTTGATATACCTGGACTGCGAAAGTCCCAACATCCTCTTAGATCTATCACGATAGATCTAGATCCCCAGAATGCAAGAGGCATCACCCAGGTCTTTCATGGAGAACCTGTGTGACAAGAATCCTTTGACAGATTGTAGCATAGGAATGTCATTTCCTATCAAGAGAATGTCATCCACGTACAAGATGAGGAATACGACAGTTCGTGCTACAATTTTACTATATATACATGGTTCATCTGGATTTTTGATAAAGTCATATTCTTTGACCGTTTCATCAAAACAGATGTTCCAACTCTGCGATGCCTGCTTTAGTCCATAAATGGACTTAAGCAACTTGCACACTTTCGCGCTGCTCCCACTCTGATTGAAACCTTCTGGCCGATCCATATAGACGCACTCTTCTAAATTACCATTTAGAAAAGCCGTCTTTACGTCCATCTGCCAGATCTCATAATCGTGGAAGGCAGCAATGACAAGAAGGATCCGAATGGATTTGAGCATAGCCACTGGAGAAAAAGTTTCGTCATAGTCCAAACCAGGTCTTTGACGAAAACCCTTTGCAACAAGTCTAGCCTTATAGGTTTCCACCTGTCCATCTACACCAATCTTCTTCTTGAAGATCCACTTGCATCCTATGGGTTTTACCCCATCTGGAGCAAAGTCCAAAGTCCATACTTTGTTGGTGTACATGGACTCCATCTCGGTCCGCATTACATCCAGCCATCTTACTGAGTCGCTGCTCTGGATGGCCTGCTGGAAGCTGGTAGGTTCATCATTATCAATGACGCAATCCTCTCTATCCCCATCTATGAGAACACCGTAGTATCTCTTAGGCGGATGAGACGGCCTACTACTCCTGCGGAGGGGTGTTGGAATGTCCTGTTCTTCTGGAACTTCTGGCTCTACCAAACTTTCAGTAGTAGTTTGTGGTTCTGGAATTTTTTCCAGTTCTATTGCGCTCCCACTTGTTTCCTTTTCTAAAACTGCTGTTCTAGAAAATGGGCATTACGAGAAACAAAAATCTTTTGTTCCTCTGCGTAATAGAAAAAATACCCCTTGGAGTTCTTTGGATATCCCACAAACTTACACTGTACTGATCGTGCCTCGAGTTTTTCCACATGCTGCTTTTTAACAAAAGATGGACATCCCCATATCTTCAGATACTGGAGATAGGGTTTCTTCCCACTCCACATCTGATATGGTGTGGTAGACACAGTCTTGGTAGGAACCCTGTTTAAAATATATGCAGCTGATTCTAGTGCATAACCCCAGAAAGATCGCGGTAACTCAGCATTACTCATCATAGAACGTACCATATCTAATAGGGTTCGGTTCCGTCTTTCCGATACACCATTATGTTGTGGAGTGTATGGAGGAGTAAGCTGAGAGAGAATTCCTTTCTCTTTTAGGTAACCCAGGAACTCGGCACTTAAGTATTCACCACCTCGATCAGATCTCAGTGTCTTGATACTTTTGCCGGTTTGGTTTTTTACTTCATTCTTATATTCTCGGAATTTCTCAAAGGCCTCGGATTTATGTTTCATCAAGAAAATGAATTCATACCTAGAGTAATCATCCGTAAAAGTAATGAAATATGAAAAACCGCCTCTTGCATGTGTAGACATTGGACCACATACATCGCTGTATATAAGTCCTAAGAGCTCGCTCGCTCTTACTTCATGTCCATTGAATAGAGTCTTTGTCATCTTTCCTTTGAGACATGATTGACAAGCGGCATAAGATTGATATTCGAACGGATTCAAATATCCTTCTCTATGTAACTTAGTTAACCTTGTCTCATTGATATGACCCAGTCTACAATGCCATAAGAAAACCTGATTTATATCTGGAGACTTTCCTTTTAGTGTGTTCTGGATATTGAAAATCAGTAATTGGTTTAACACGTATATACCGTTATCTAGTGTACCGAACCCAATCAAACCATGATTAAGGTGGATGTTAACAACATCGCTTACAAACGTGAAATCATAACCTTCTTTTGATAACAACGATACTGATATGATATTACACGTTAAAGTAGGTACACAAAAATAGTTGCGCAAAACCAAAATATGTCCACTCGTCAATCCAAGGTGATAATCCCTATGGACACAGCATTCACGCTAGCTCCGTTAGCAACCTGGAGGGTCTTATCACCAACCTTCAGCATTCTACGGTTTCTCAGTGCCTGCAATGAATTGCATATATGAGATCCTGATCCGGTATCCAATACCCAGGAAGTAGAGTTTATTGACAGACAATTTTCAATTACAAACACACCTGAAGCCGAAGCCACAACTTGCCTCGGGTCCTGGTTCTTGGCAATCCAAGCTTTGCAATCCTTCTTCCAATGGTCTTTCCTACGACAGTGGAAGCACTCATCCTTTGCCACTACTGGCACCGCAACCTTTGCCTTTCCCTTGGCTCCCACCTTACCAACACCACCTCTTGGTTTGGTAGCGGCCTTCTTCTTCCTTCTTTTGGCCCTTGCCTTGGACCTGGAAAAGGAAGCACCACGAACAAACATAGTGGGTGTTTCCCTTGCTTTCTGCAAGGTGCCCTCTGCACTCCTCAACATGTTAAGGAGTTCTAGAAGTTCAACTTCTTTACCTAGAATGTTGAAATTCAAGATAAACTGGGCGTAGGTGGAAGGAAGGAACTGGAGAATCAAGTCTGTATACAACTCGTTCTCTAATGTTGTCCCGATCTCTGCGAGCTCTTCAATATAGCCAATTATCTTAAGGACATGTTCCCCTACAGATGATCCGACGGCCATTCTCGACTGAAACAAGTTCTTCGAGGTCTCGTATCTAGCTATACGAGATTTCTCACCATACAGTTCCTTGGTGTGGAGAAATATGGATTCTAGATCCATATTCTCGTGCCTCCTCTGATGTTCATTATTCATAGAGGTAAGCACGATGCATTTGGCCTTCGCGCAGTCAAACTCCCAGGTCTTGTGGATTTCCTTATCCACGACACTGGATTCTGGACCTGGGACGGCAGGCGCCTTAGTAGTAAGGACATACCCCAATTTGTCATAGGTAATTGCCATCTTAACATTCCGGAACCAATCTTTATAGTTTGGCCCTGTCAAAATATTTTTATCTAATAATAACTTAAGGCCTGTCATGTTCTGGGTCGCTGCAATTAGGAAAGAGAGAGGAAACACTTTAGCATGATGCTCTTGCAAGTTTAGAGTGGTTTTTAGTTTATCTAAACAGGATGGCTCCCACCGTTTCTCGAATCTCTCCTCAAACCAAAAAGGAAGAACTAGTCAGGACTATTCTCACCGTACAATACTTGCTTAACCGTTCGGCCAGGCCGGTGTCGGTACTTCGAGGGAGGTTTTACGACGCTTTCGCGAAGTTCCTTAATTAAATAACCTCTTTTCTCTGGGGGCGTAGCCCCGCTGACACCTTTCTTGACACCTACTTGGTTTATAGCATTGCTCGTTAAGTGAAAGAATCTCCTGATGACTAGCATATACTCACAGTAGGATCGGGATCAAAATATCATCGTGTGATAAAGCTGAAGGAATCCTACCAAAATTATTACACTCCAAATGGTATGCAATCTCTTAGCAAGTTTCAGTTTCTTTAGAAACTCCCGATATGGATTTCTGCCCCATGCTCTTATGACCTTGGCGTTGGTTAAAATGTCATAAGTCACATGTCAAGTTCTACCCATCATTATCTTGTTAATTTGAACCCATCCGTACATACCCCTGACATTGGCCAAATGGCAGTACGACTGTCCCAAACTAACTCATCTATCTATGCAACAAATGAATACCCAGCAGCTACCAAACACTATGCCTTGGCGTTGGTCAAAATACATAGCTTGAATACTACTAAATACCCAAATGAAATGACGGAGGGCTACGAATGGTTTTGGAGAAACCGTGAACGTAGTGAACTTGATATGATCGAAGGAACCTGATAGCTTTTAAAAGGAGTGGTTTAAGCTCCGCAATTAAAAAAATCTTCTGTTTTAAAATAACCGAATGGTTTCTTTTAAACTGTTCCAACGATTCAACTTTGGTTTATTTTCTTTGCATCAAAATAATGCATCCCATCAATTAACCTATCATTGCAGAAAACAACGAAAATACAACGTCCTCTTATGCCATCCGCATTCGCCACTGGGCCCCGTCATTCATCCGTTAGGTTACTTAACTAACGACAGAGCGGGGCATGGGCTAGCGCGGGTGAAAAACATAAGTGACGCCTACTAGATATCATATATAGATATTGTACATTCTTCAGATGCAATAATAGGCATTCCAGATCACAGATGAACATATTGGATGTTCAAGGAATCCGCATTCCTTTTGAGCCTGCAAAGAAAGACGGATTACATAGTCATGATGAATAGCGAAAACCCCACCCTAGACCCCTACGGGTACGGCAAACTACCCGCCAAGTACCCGAAGTGAAGCGGTCTCCCTCAACGACGTGAGTAGGCCACTAAGCACTTGAAAGTACCCGGTAGTTTGTGCACCCCACCTTGGGTCTATCCTAGGAGCAGAAAACAGTAAATGAAATAATACAACGGTGGCTACAACCTCAACCCGGATGTGCCCCGCAAAAGAATATTACAACAAATTACAATTTACATTTGAATGAAAGAAACACTCGTCTCACATCTCCGGCTATCCATTCACGACAATCCAACAAGTTCACAATCACAAACCAGTAAAAACCATTACAGAAATGTGCAACCCCCTGCTAACCGACATACTAGAAGTTAGGGGAGGTTTACGAACACATTAATCACAACACAGATATAATCCAGTTAGCCAAAGATCTTAGAATTTCGATCAAGCAACATATATGAATCTACTCCAAACAATTCTCTGTGCACATAAAACCTGAGCAGAAACAAAACATCCCAGAAAACACAACATCAACACAGAAGAATAACTGAGCAAATTTGGGTTGAATAGGTGTCAACTCGGCAGCGGATCCACGGCGGATCGCTTGTATCGGCCGCGGTTCCGCGGTGGTTTTTTCGAGTCATAATCCCAAATTTCTTCACAATTCTTAAAAAAACCTGCTTGTATTTTTAAGGGTCCCTGAAAAATTTTTAGATCCCATTTTAAAATCGGCAGAACCTAGGTGAAAACGTCGTATTTTGGGGATTATTTTGCGATCGAATTTCTAAAGACTTTGCTAACATGTTAGTTATGGTTTAGCTAGGTTTTGATACCACTGTAAGTCGACGTTAGACACCCCATATGATGCGGAATAGGTAAAGCAATCATTTTGTTCAAGTTAACATCGACTAACTTTACGGATCTTTGCTAAACCCTAACTAACAAACTATCTAGAAGTTCTAAACTACTATGATAGATGATTATACCTCAAGATACTAGTCCTTCTTGTTCTTGTTGTTCACCTCCTCGTCGGCCTCCTCGATGTGATAGAAGATCCACCCGAGAGTTCCTTCTCCAAGCTTTAACCTTTCACTTGAGATAACTAAGTGGCTAGAATTGCTAATCCAAGTAACCTAGAGAATATAGAGATGGATTAAGGATTAATTAGTCTTTCTAACCCTTGGGATCTCAAAACATGAGAGGATTAGGGTTAGGTTGAAGAAGAGGAGAGCTTGAGGAGAGAGAATGTGCATGTGAGAATGAAATGAATAATAACTCATTTCTATATTATATGAAGCATAAAGATTATCAAATAAAACATATATGATAATTACAACCATGCTTCATTTAATACAATCAATCGATCATCACATGAGTCATTAAGCAATAAATGCTTCATTAACTCACTCGGATGAATCATCTCATGAGTCACTAATTCATTTAATGCAATTTACACATTAGCTCTCCACCTCATTTAGTTTAATTCATAAATGAATTAAATCTGAATGAGTCACCTTTCTTCTAGAAGCTTCTCGACTGATTACGAGAATGCCCCTCCCATCCGCAAAACACGGAAATACTGAGACTGCATAAATCCAATAATCCAATCCTAGAATCTGGCTTAAACTAAAGCCTGCTAGTATAATCTGTCCGAACATCATACGTGTACAAGTACACGTATATGTCCGAACCCTGTCGTAAAACTATACGACCTCTATATCGTTTCGCCTGAAGCAGGAAAACTCTCTGTGTGGGACTCTAAAGACTCGACACTACGCTGGCAGTGGGTTTAACCACAGGCCGCAAGCGGTACTAGCTGTACGTAACGGTCCCCAGGAAGATGTCGATAAGAAAGCCGATGAGGAAACCCATCCGAACTGCTACTGAACCTGATATGATAATCTCCGTACAGTCGGGTCTGTTCGTCTAATACTATTGCATATCGGGCCTAGGGGGAGGCAAGCGTCAGTCCCCTAAAAGCGGTATAAGTCGTGTCGGAGTGAAGCCCATTACACCTTGAGAAGCTACTGGAAATCCAACCAGTAAATCTCGTTTGTCCTGACCAGGGACTTTGCGTAATGGCTCTCCAAACACAGTGCGATATCAACTCCCAATACCGGGAGAGACGAATCCTTTCTAACTGCCACTGCCTCTAAGTGCTTCGGGACTGCACCCAACTGCTACCTGTTTGCACGAATGCTGTGATCCGTGGTAGGGTAGCAATCTAAGAACAGTGGGAACACACTCGAAACGAAGCAGCAGTGTCAAGTCAGCGGACTATGCTGTACTCATGTCACCTAGGAACTGTTAACTAACGACGGGTATAATACCAACCAACAGTTCCCTGCGAGTCCTGTCCGGTGTACCCGTAACCCAACGAGCACATGCATACTATCTCCAGTACAACGTACTAATGGCTATGGGACAGACCATTTCCCTTCCTGGGATGAGAAGCATATACACTAGTCTACTCTGGAGTATCGATGCCTTGTCTCGATAATCCTACGACTAGGGACCTCAAAAAGGATGTGCATGTAGACTACCCAGCCCCCACTAGTGTGACTGCCATCACAACGCTGGTAGTCAAGCAAGATCTTATTGGCTCTATCAATATGTATTCGTGATATGCTAAAAGAAACATATACACATATTAAGATAGATATAAACTAAGCAGCATACTACTATGTTGAGCAAGACTGTTAATATAACCGTGAATATCCCAAGCTTCCATTAAGTAATATACACACCAGTATGATACAATAATGGCTCCTAGGGCATATACACTAACAGGCGTAACCTTACACAACATGTGTATATGTTCTAATTATATTACGTATCTTAAATATTTGTTTGTAAAGACTGTAGGATCGTTACTCGATTACTAGAGTTGTGATGGCGATCATACTTGTAGGGTCTAGATAGCCTATAAGCACATCCTTAAATTGTCCCCAATCGTTGGAATTTCGAGACAGGGCATCGATACTCCAGAATAGACTAATGTATAAGTTTCTTATTCCCGTGAGGGAAGGTGGCATGTCCCACAGCCACTAGGTTATAAGTTATGCTGGAAGGACTCGCCGATAATTTCTAGATGGTAATATACCTATAGTCAGATAGCAGTTCTCTGGTAACATAGGTACATGCCAGTCTTTAAACCTGACATCGTCATAAGTCTTGAGTGTGTTCCCACTGTACTTATATTTCTACCCTACCACGGCTTAAAAGAGTTATGCAAACAAGTTTTAGTTGGGTATAGGCCCGAAGAACTTGGGGGCAGTGAGCGATAGAAGGGATTCGTCTCTTCTAGTATATGGAGTCGATGTCGCACTGTGTTTGATTGGCCATCACCTTAAGACCTTGGCCAAGGCAAATGAGATTTCCTGACAGGGAGATCAGTAGTTTCTCGGGATGGTGTTGGGCCACATCGACACGGCTTATCAGGTTATTAGGGGTCTGACATTTTCCATCCCATAGGCCCGATATGTGATACTCTCAGACGAAAAGACCAGACTGTACGGAGATTATCACTTTCAGGCTTAGTAGGGATACAGATGAGTTTGCTTGTGGACCTTCCTTTCGTTCAATATCTGGGCAGCCGTTAGGCACAACTATTATTGTTGACGTGTTTGTGGTTAAACCCACTGCCAGCGTATTGTCAAGCCTTTAAAGACCCATACAGAGGGTTTTCCCGCTCAGGCGAAACGATGTATTATACGCATTTTGATACGTATGTAGGTTCGATTAAATGCGTGTTTTTGTACACGTACTTTTAATTGGACATTATGTTAATACTAGCCGGTTTGAAAGATAGCCAGATTATCACATTTGGATGAAATGTGAGCCAGTATTATATATCTCTTTTAGTATCTCTCTTTCGATATTTGTATTTTAACACGAATACGGTATTTATATGAATACAAGTATTTGTATAAATATGGGTATTTGTGTCTTGATATAAATACGTGTAATTGTATCTTAATACAAATATGGGTATTTGTATTTTATATGAATATAGTATTCGTATTTTGATAAGAATACATGTGTATGTATATTGAAACATATACTTGTATGTGTGTGTGTATACATGTCATCCTACATATATTTTCTAGTTCAATTTGGAAAAGTTGAGAAGGGTGTTGACTTGTGACTCACTAGAGTGAGTCACAAATCCACCCACCCTTTTCAAAAGAGGTAAGATGAAGAAAGAAAAGAAAATGGTTAAGGTTTTTATCATTACCATTTTTTTCTCTTCATCTCTTCTCTTTTGAGTTTTCCAAGTTGAGCAAAGAAAATGAAAAAGAGAGAAAACCTAGAGATTAACCACTACTATATCCTAGTGATCAATTCTTAGAAAGTTTTGTTCACTAGTTGCTTCCCTTAGCTTTTTATTGTGAAGTTAGTGCCTTTTCTAGAGTTCTTTCGGGTGGATCATCTTCGATGAGAAAGACTGACTCCTAAGCTTGTTCCAAGTGGAACTAAGAGCTTAAGAAGTGGAAAGAAAATGAAGGACACGACCGCAAAGGTAGCTAATACCTAAACGATAGTTAAACTTCTTATAGTTTACTACTTTAGTATTTAGATTCGATTCTAGGTCATAGTAGTTTGTGCTCTTGTTCATATAGTTTTTGTTTTTTATTCCTCCATGGCCGTAAGTTTGCGGCGAGCACAAGTGTCTACTTACATGGTATCAGAGCTTTGGTCAGTTTTTTAGAAGAGTTGGATCCCTGTTTTTCTTCCCATGTTTTTATATATCATAACAAGCTCTCTGCACTTATTTAAAAAAATTTCGAAGAGCATAAAAATTTCGAATAGAAAGTTGGTTTTCATGGTTTCGAAAAATGAAAATTTTTAGTTTCGAAACGTAAACATCATATAATACTAGTTTAAGTGTTTGGGTGGCTCTGAGATATAAAAACTTAGGAAGAAAAATGGGGACCAACTCTTTTAAAAAACCGACCAAAGCTCTGATACCATGTAAGTAGACGCTCGTGTCGCAAACTTGCGGCCAAAGAGGAATACAAAACAAAATATAAACGATGCAAAAAAAAAGAAAAAAAAGAAAATGAAGAGATAAGTTTTCATTTTGCCACACTAGCTCATTTGGTTCATCATCACCATTAGCTGCTTCTTCCTCATCTCTTGAGTTTTTGAAATTAGAGAAAGGAAAAAAGAAAAGAGAAAAACACTAGAGATTAACCACCGCTACATCCTAGTCATTAATTCTTCACAAGTTTTTTTCACTAGTTGCTTCACTTAGCTTTTTACATTGAAGCTAGAGTATTTGCTATGGTCCTTTCAGGTGGATCATCTTTGATGAGGAAGACCGACTCCTAAGCTTGTTTTCGATGGACCTAGGAGCTTAAGAAAAGGAAAGAAAATGAAGGACACGACTACAAAGGTAGCTAATACCTAACCGAGTAGTTAAACACCTTCTAAGTTTGCTAGTTTAGTGTTTGGAATCGATTCTAGGTCGTAGTAATTCGTGCTCTTATTATTAAAATTTGGCTCGAACTCATCACTATAAGACGACCACCTAACACACTAGAACACGTTTACTCAAGAAATTGTAAGGGTTTAGGATAGACCCACGATGGAGTGCTTAAGTTACCGTATTCCATGAAGTGCCGGGTGGCCCACTCATGTCATTGAGTGGTGGTTCCCTCACTTCTACAATCGATGGGTAGTTTGCAGCACTCGTAGAGGTCTTTGTTTTAGATGATGTTCGAGTTATCCACACGACCGGGGAATGTTGGTTTTTGTTTGCGACTCAAACGAAATACGGGGCTCCTATTTTATCCGCTATTCCATATTGGTTATCGCATGATTGTGATGTTTATTACCTGCTTGTGATGATGATATATATATATGTTGTATATGTTTTGCACCCTGCTAGCCCTGCCCATGTACTGTTGTAAGTTAAGTGACCTTACGGTGAAGTCCCCGGACCTCGTGGCGAATGCGGGCGGCTTATACGTACATTCTATTTTTGTTGTTTCTATGATACATAGGAATTTAATTGATGGGACCACATTAATTCTAATTAATGCAAGAAACTTCTCGGTTTTTTACAAAACCAAAAGTTTTCAAAATTGAGCTTGAACCACTCGTTTCGAAATCACTTGATTCTTTCAACGAAATCAAGTTCATTACGTTAAAGGTTTTTCGCTAAAAACCAATCATACCCCTCCGTTATTACCTACCAATAATGCTTAGTATTCGTAATGCGTATGTTGGCATTGTCAAGGGGTAGTGATCGGTAGCTGAGTTTTGCTTGTTTGTAGCTTTGTTTCTGATTATTTAGGACAGTCGCATAACTATGTTGGCATTGTCAAGGGTTATACGGGTGGGTCTAAGTTAATCATGAAAATGACGGGCCGAACTTGACTAGCGGCTTATGATATGTTGGCATTGTCAACCCCTATGACGTAAACGGAGTTTTGGTTATCTTGCCTTTGAGACATGACTGGCAAGTGTCATAAGATGATAATTCAAACGGATTCAAATATCCATCCTTATGCAACTTAGCTAGTCGTGTCGCATTGATGTGACCCAGTCTACATTGCCACAAGAAGGATTCGTTCAATTCTAAACTCTTCCTCTTGTGTGTGTTTGTTATACTTAGAAGTGTTGATTGATTTAGAACATAAATGCCATTGCACAACGTGCCTGATCCAACCAATTTTTGGTTACGGAAAATGTTCATAACATTATCCTGTAATACAAAATTATATCCCTCTTTAGTTAACAAAGAAACTGATATAATGTTACATATCAGGTTCGGCATGTAATAGCATTCATTCAGAATCAATGTATTACCAGTTGGTAATACAAGGTGATATTCCCCGACAGTCTTAGCTGCAACAATTGCACCATTTCCAACTCTTATGTCTTTATCACCTTCTCCAAGTTCTCTACCTTTTCTAAGCCCATGTAACTGATTACATATATGGGATCCTGACCCGGTATCTAATACCCAGGACGTAGGGCAAATGGAGAAACAGTTCTCTGTAACGAACACACCCGAAGAAAATGCATCAACATGTACTTTCTTCATTCGGGTGGCATGGGAATCCTGGTATTCCCCTATGTCCTGTTCAGTCCTATAACTCTTATAAGAAAGAACGGAACCAACGTTCCCCAGCATAGTATAACATGCGGGTTCGATGAATACATCCATATTATTATCTTGATTAAGGCATGACATGGTCGCTACCTGGAGAGAGAGAGAAGAAAACACTTTAGCGTATGCTCTTGCAAGATCAGATTGGTTATTATCTTATCTAATCAGGATGGCTCCCACTGTTTTTATCAAATCTTCCTTCAAAACCTAAAAGGAAAGACTAGCCGGGATTAATTACACCCTACAACTTCGCCGATCTTTCAGCCAGGCCAGTGTCGGTACTTTGAGGGAGGTTCCCCGTGCTTTCGCATGGACCTAATTAAAGTAAACCTCGTTTTCCCAGAGGCGTAACCCCGTTGACACCTTTCTGGACACCTACTTGATCGGCTAATTGTCCTGTGTAAAACTCTTCTAGGAGTAACAATTACTCGCAGTGGGTATCGGGATCCAACTATCTCATAGAAGGTATACAATCTCATTGCAAATTTCAACACTTGAAATTCCCGATAATATTTTGCCCCTAGCGTCCCATGACCTTGACGCAGGCCAACAAACCATAGTGCGCTAGTCAAGTTCAACCCGTCATTTCTTGATTGAATTAAACCCACCCGTACGACCCTTGACGCAGACCAACAAAGTCGCACGACTACCCTAATCCAATCTGCATCATATGCACTAACAGATAAATACTAGTTAGCTACCGCTCACTACGCCTTGACGCAGGCCAACAAACGTAGTGCGAATACTAAGTAGGAATTATCTAAAATGACGGAGGGCTACGACAGGTTTTTCTGAAAACCTATTGCGTAATGAACTTGATATCGTTGTAGAATCGAATGAATTTTGAAATGGAGTGTTCTTGAGGCTTTTCTAGTTTTGCTAAAGGGGTCACTCCCGGTGAAGGGATCGTCGGCCCTTTCCTCGTCGAATGAGGTGCGGGATATATCATATATATCACTATGCAAAGCAAAACTCCAAAAGCAATCAAAAGAAACCGAGTGTTGTAGCATCTGCCAGTTTCGCTAAAGAGGTCACTCCCGGTGAAGGGATCTCGGCTCTTTCCCCATCGAATAAGGTGCAGGGTATATCATATATACCGCTATGCAAAGCAAAAATGTAGCTACCCTTTTATTTGAAAATTTGATTCTACAACATCTTTTAGGTTTCTTTTCTTTCATTAATCACATTAATGAAGTCCCATCATTTATCTCACCTAAACATTACAGATAAATACGACGTACACTTATGCCATCCGCATTCTCCTCGATGTCCCCTCGTGCACCGTTAGGTTAGGTAACTAACGACAGAGCAGGGCAGGGCTAGCGCGGGTGTAAAACATACGTAACGCCTATATAATATATCATATATACTATATACTGTATCCATCACAGAACATATCTAATGATCACATCACAGATATCGCAGCAGAAACATAGATATAATGTGGGATATTCTAGGACGTCCGTATTTAGTATTTAGCCAACAATAGAAAATACGGATTCCACAGTCGCGATGAATAGCCAAGCCCACACCCTGGACCCCTACGAGAGCGGCAGGCGACCCTACCAATTCTGGAGTTTAGGAGACCCGGTCTCGACTCCTCGAGATGGCCTCCCACTGAACCCTAGAACCCGGTCACCTGTGCTCCCCTCCTTGGGTCCATCCTAATGCGGAAAAGTAAATAATATACAACACAGGTGGCATCGACCTCAACACGGAAGTGCCCCAAATACAATAATATTACATTACATTTGAATTTACATGAATGAAAATATAAAACTCTCATCTCACATAAAACCCCCGGCTATTCAATCGCGACAATCCTGCACATCATATCTCAGCAACACATAATATCTCATATATCATCAACGTAAGTAATTATGCGTACCTCAATTGTCGTTGATGTATAGCAACGAAACCAGCGATATCGACATACTACACTTACGGTCACAGAAAAGAAAGTGTAAAACTGCAATATTTGGAATCCACATTCTCTTTAGACATCATAAATACGAAATATCACATACTTCGTATTTTATGTCCAACTATATGAATTCCACATATTGCATCTCATTCCAGATAATTAGACAGTATTAAAGTTTTCGAACGAATGATCAAATACCCAAAATTCCCTAAAGCTCAACACTTAAGCGGAGTTCAAAAACCCGGAGTGTGACACAGTGGTAGCGGTCCTGCCGTAGAAGGGTCAAGCCAACGCCTCACATGTGGCACGCCGTACTGCCCCAAACCCTAAGGTTCAAAGGGCAGTTCAAGACGGTCACATAATCGAGTTAAGGTTTGTTGTCTTCTAGAGGGTCCACCACAAACAAACTTGCACGTATTTCCGAAAGATTTTAAACCCCGTAAAAAGTGAGCAAATGATACTCGTTCAAACACTTCAATACATTCTAATTTATCCGGAAAAGTCACGAAATCAAAATTCCGATCGAATCGACGAGTCCAAAACCATCTCCAGAATTTACAGAACTAAATTCAGATTATAAATACTCCAAAAAAATAAACAAGCAGATTCATGAGTTACTGTACAAACACCAGACCATGATTCAACAGAACGGCCGCGGAACCGCGGCCTAAGCAGGCTATTGCCGCGGTTCCGCGCTCAGATTTTCTGTTCATGGTCTCGTTTTTCAAAGTAACTCTTATATTTACCCGCTGAATTTTTTGCATATTTTTAATTCTGAAAATAACCAGATTTTAAAAAATGTCCAGAGAGCATTCTAAAAGGCCGTATTTCGTTTCGATCGGAATTTTAACTTCGTAAAATTGTCGCCTAATGTTCTAGGTCGGCTCTGATACCAATGAAAGGTTAGCCTAGCACCTCATGAAGGGTTTGGAAGCATCACATGTACCAAATATGGAATTTTTAGTGTGCTAAGTTAACATGCAAAGGATCGATCCTAGAAAAATTAGGGTTTCAAAAACTACACATCATCACATGAAAGAAATGCTAGGGTTTTGAGAGTACAACCTTTGTAGCTCCCTACGCTAGACTCCTTGGCCACTTGAGGGTTGGAGGAGGGTTCGCTTGAAGTCTCCTAGTGTCCACGATGATCCATCCGAAGCTCCTAGTCCAAGCTTGCAACTTCACTTTTCAAAAGAAGAAATGAAGATAACACTCTAAACAAGTAGGCTAAACTTGTGTAGAATGATGTTGTGGTTCTTATTCTCACTTCAAAATCCAATCTTGTTATGTAATTTGCTCACTACAAAGGTCTAGAGAGCAAGTGAAGAAGGAGGAAGAAGATGATGGCTATTTAGAAGATGATAAGAATAACTCATGAAAGAAAAATAGAAAATATATCAATATATATTTTTATCTCTCATCTCAAACCATGGTTGAATCATTATTGAACTTGAGTTAAAACCCAAAAGGAAAAGTAATCCATGGTTAAATGGTGGGTGAGCATGGTTAGGTCAAGAAGAGTGTAGAAAGCTTCCATGAATTATCCTTTCCTTTTCTTTTCTTTTAAATCAAATTCAATAATAATTTATATAAATAAAACCATGGTGTGATTCTTATATTGCCACCATTTTTCTTTGTATAAGAAACCATGATAGATGATGTATGCATGCATGCATGCATGCATCCATCCAACACAAGAAAGGATTTCTAGTGAGAAACTAATGGTTAAATGATAAATCAACACTTGATTTATCAATCCGGCCATATCACATACGACCCCACCAAAAGCAAGCCGCCCGATCAATATACGGCATCCCATACGCGCATTTTAATCGGGTCCATGCGCATATCGCATACGCGCAGCACAACATTTCGCCTGGACTAGGTAACTCCTTTGTGGGACTCTAAGACTCGTCAATACGCCGGCAGTGGGTGATGATCATATCAAGCACCCCCAAGCCGCAAGCGGTCAGCTAAACGTAATGGCCACCCGGGTATTGAGCGATCAGAAGAAAACAAGCGAACCTGCTACAACTCCCGTCGAGCCAACCGGCAACACTACCGTGCAGTTCGGTCTCCTCGTCTGATATGTCGCATATCAAGTCTAGGGGTGGTAAACGTCAGACCCCAAACCGATAAGTCGTGCCGATGTGAGGCTCATAACGGGTCGAGAAACTACTGGTAACACTTACCAGTAAATCTCTAATCAGCCCTGGCCAGGGACTTCCCTGTTACGGCCAATCGAGCACAGTTCAACATCAACCCCCAATACCGGGAGATACGAAACCCCTCCTATCGCTCATTGCCTCCATGTGACTCGGGACTGTACCCAAAAACCAGCATTTTGCACGCCCTTATGGACGTGGTAAGGTGGAAATCAAAGCACAGTGTGAATCACACAAGACTCTATGACGATCTCGGGTCTACAGACTAACCTGCACAAGTGTCACCTGAGAACTGCCATCTGACGTGAGGTATAATACCATCTGGGAGTTCTCAGCGAGTCCGTCCAGTGTACCCAGTCTCTATTGAGCACCCGTATATCATCTCTGATGTCAAACACCAATGGATATGGGATCATCCATCGCCCATCTCATGGGTCGAGAAGCGTATACGCTAGTCTACACTGGTATATCGATGCCCCGTCTCGATACACCCACGACTAGGGACCTTGAAGGATGTACTTATGGACTACCATGTCCCCACTAGTATGATTCGCATCATAGTCCAGGTAGTCAAGTACACATCCTAAGGGCTTTACCAACATGTAACTATAAGACAGTATAAAGAGACTAGTATACATGTTAAGATAAAGAGCAACCAGATAGCATACTATCATATCGAGCAAGAAAGTCATCTCTATATATCTCCAAGCATCCAATATAATATACATCATCTGTACAATACTGGCCTCTAGGGCATAAATACAACTAACACATATACATATGTATATGTATATAGATATATACAAAATAAACTAATACAAGTATATGAAACAAATACATACACCCGTATTCGTATCAAGATACGAATACCGTATTCATACAAATACTCGTATTCGTATAAATACCGTATTCTGTCAAAATACGAATACTAAAAAGAGAGATACTAAAAGAGATATATAATACTAGCTCACATTTAATCCAAAATGTGATAACCTGGCTATGTTTCAAACCGGCTATTATTAACAAACTGTCCGATTAAAAGTACGAGTATAAAAACACGTGTTTTAATCGAACCTAGTATGTATCAAAATATGTACACTACATCGTTTTGCCCGAGCTAGGAAACCCTCTGTATGGGACTCTAAAGACTAGACAATACATTGGAAGTGGGTTAACCACAAGCACGTCAGCGGCACTAGCTGTACGTAACGGCTATCCAGATATTGATTGAAAGGAAGGCCGATAAGAAAACTTGTCCGTATCCTTACCGAGCCAGAAAATGACCGTCTCTGTACAGTCTTGTCTGTTGGTCTGAGAGTGTCGCATATTAGGTCTAGAAGGTAGATAAAATCAGACCCCTAATAACGCAATAAGTCATGTAGTTGTAAACCCCATCACCCTATGAGAAACTACTGATCTAAATCAGTAATTCTCGTCGACATTGGCCAAGGATTTCTGGTGATGGCCACCCATGCACTGTGCGATATCTACCCCCAATACCGGGAGAGACGAATCTCCGACGATCCGCTCACTGCCTCAATGTGGCTTGGGAATGTACCCAACTAAAACCTGTTTGCATGACTCAGTAGAGCCGTAGTATTATAGTAATCAAAGCACCGTGGGAACTCGCACGAGACAAATGACTATCTCAGGTCGACATACTAACCTGTACTCATGTCACCGGAGAACTGCTACCTAATACTAGGTATAACACCATCTAGCATGTTCTCGGCGAGTCCGTACAATATAACTCATAACCCAATGAGCACATGTATACTATCTTTGGTGACTAACTAACACCAATGGCTGTAGGACTGGCCATCGCCCCTCGTCGGGATCAAGAAACATATACACTAGTCTATTCTGGAATATCGATGCCCAATCTCGATATTCCCACGACTAGATACATTTAAGGATTTTCTTATAAACTACCCAGTTCTCACAAGTGTGATCGCCACAATAACCCTGGTAGTCAAACATGAATCCTAAGGGTTCTATCAATATGTAATAGTGATCCGTAATACTACATAATACATGTACTTGATGATAGAGATGAACCAGAAATAATATTATTATCTCTAGTAAGACTGTTCTACCCGTATAGGTCCTTCTTCGATCATCATAATCGCCTGCCTGCGAATACAATATTTTCCTTGAGGGCACTTGTAACACCTTAAAATGCGATTAGAATTAATTAAGCGATATAATTTGGGTTTTTAATAAATTTAACTAATAAATTTTTTTCACATATTTTATATAATTAATTAATATTTTATTTTATTTAATTATTTCTGTACTTGCGGTATTTTTAGGTACTCTCATGTGCATGCTAATCTAGTATTAAGAATATGCTAAACTTGTTTAGCCAGCCAAGGCACATTGACCATATTTTGATATGTTACATATTTTAAGTAAAATAGGGTTTTATTTTTTATTTTTAAAAAGAAAAGATAAAGAATGAAGCATGAGGAGACATAGAGGTGAGGGGGTCATTTAATGAAGAGAGAGAGAGAGAGAGCATGACTCTCAAGAGCCATCCTATAGGGTTACTAGGCACTGTCACAAGGGTTTATAAGGCATCAACCATGCCCGATTTAAAATTTAGACGTGCCGAACAACCTAAAACGAGGATCTTTGCTAGATAACTAGGGTTAAACATGCAAGTAAACATCTTTACAACTAAGAGAGAGGGATTACAACCTTTGTAGTCCGCTCCTTCGCTTCATAAGCTCCGAGTAGTAGCCCCTTCACCGCGATCCATGATCTCCCGGACTCAAGAGAGGCTCCACAAGCCGAACGATCCGTGCTTGCTTGAAGTTTTCCTTTTCGAAGATGATCTATCTTGAAGTTTCTTTAACTCAAGCTCTCACTTTTCTAATCAAGTATTAATGAAGTGAATACCCTAATCTAATTGGCTAGATTAGATGAGGATGATGAAGTAGGAATTATGCTCTCTTTTATTTTCAAGATCTCACACTAATTCATCATAAAATCAAAAAGCTAGAAAGCTTTCGTGAAGGAAGAAGAAGATGATTTCTTTTGTAATGAATAATGAAAATTTACTATGCTTATAAATGAACCTTGAGTTAATAATATGAAGCATTAACTCGTGTAGAGAGTTTACTAGGGTTAAGGGTTTGGGTTGGGTTAAATAATATCTTCAAAATATCAATACATAATATCTTAGCTTAAAACAAAACAAAAGCTTCTAGAAGCTTCAAAAAAGTACTAACCCAAATCAAACCCTAACCATGTTTAATCTCCACTAATCATGTTGCATTTGTAAACATAACTTGTTACAATATTATATATCACATATATAATATATTTTTGTAACAAAAGAAAATAATACAATTAACATATATCGCATATATATATCAATATATTACCCGGTGAGAAAATGAATCAATAAAGCGAGCCAATATTAGATAATGTAATGTAATATATCACATATATAATTATACATTAAATTATCGAATCAACACTTGATCCGACAATCCGGCTATTTCTCAAATAACCAACTAATATAAACTGTATCAGTTTATCGAATTAACACTTGATCCGATGATCCGGCTATATCACATATACCCGGCTGAAATCTAATATCGCGAGTATAGAATATGGTATCTCATATCGTATTATCCTCAGTTCTGCACATATCGCATATGTGCTCCTACTCCGTTTTGCCTGAGTCAAGAAACCTCTGTGTAGGACTCTAAAGAATCGTCAATACGCCGGCAGTAGGTGATGATCATATCAAACACCCACAAGCTGCAAGCGGTCAGCTAAACGTAACAGCCACCCAGGTATTGAGCGATCAGAAGATCAACAAGAAAGCCTGTACATTCTCCTGTGAATTCATTCAGTAACACTACCGTACAGTCCGGTCTCTTCGTCTGATATGTTGCATATCAAGTCTAGGGGTGGTAAACGTCAGACCCCAGTAACCGATAAGTCGTGTCGATGTGAGGCTCATAACAGGTCGAGAAACTACTGATAAAACTTATCAGCATCACTCTATATCAGCCCTGGCCAGGGACTTCCAGTTATAGCTAATCGAACACAGCACAACATCAACTCCCTATACCGGGAGAGACGAATCCCCTCCTATCGCTCATTGCCTCCATGTGATTCGGGACTGTATCCAAAAGCCACCGTTTTGCATGCCCTCTTGGACGTGGTAAGGTGGAAATCAAAGCACAGTGGGAATCACACAAGACTCTATGACGATCTCGGGTCTACAGACTAACCTGTACCAGTGTCACCGGAGAACTGCCATCTGACGTGAGGTATAATACCATCTGGGAGTTCTCAGCGAGTCCGTCCAGTATACCCAGTCTCCACTGAGCACCCGTACACCATCTTTGATGTCAAACACCATTGGATATGGGATCATCCATCGCCCATCATATGGGTCAAGATGCGTATACTCTAGTCTACTCTGGTGTATCGATGCACTGTCTCGACACACGCTCGACTAGGAACAGTTATAGGATGTACTCGTTGACTACCCTGGCCCCACTAGTATGATCTCATCATAGTCCCAGTAGTCGAGTACGTATCCTAAAGGCTTTATCAACATGTGAGAGCAAGACAGTAAACTAATATAAGTCAACATGTTAAGATAAAGTGAAACCAAATAGCATACTATCATGTCGAGCAAGAAAGTCCTCTCTATATATATCCAAGCATCCATTATAATATACATCATATGTACAACAATGGCCTCTAGGACATATACATAACTAACAATCTCCCACTTGCACTAAGGCTAGCTGTTGTAGTATCTCATACCCAGCATCCCGAAGAGTCTCTCAAACTGTGTATGGGGAATGGCCTTCGTGAGTGGATCCACAGTGTTGTCCTTCGTATCAACTCTCCTGACCTCGATCTCCCGGCAATCAACTATCTTCCTGATCAGGTGATACCGCCTCAGAATATGTCTGGACTTCTGATGGGACCTGGGTTCCTTGGCCAAAGCCACAGCTCCATTTTTATCACAATACAAAGGTATTGGATACTCAATGGATGGAACCACACCAAGTTCAGTAATGAACTTCTTCATCCAGACAGCCTCTTTTGCAGCATCGTTGGCAGCGATCTATTTAACCTCCATCGTCGAGTCTGCAACAGTTTCCTGTTTGGAACTCTTCCAACACACTGCCCGTCCATTGAGGGTAAAGACAAATCCCGAGTGTGACTTAGAGTCGTCTTTATCACTTTGGAAGCTTGAATCGGTAAAGGACTCCACCTGGAGTTCTCCGTTACCATACACCAAGAACATCTCCTTAGTTCTTCTCAAGTACTTGAGAATTTTCTTCACAGCTATCCAGTGACTCTCTCCAGGATCTTCTTGATACCTACTCACTATACTTAGTGAGTATGCTACATCGGGTCTAGTACATAGCATCGCATACATGATAGAGCCTACTGTCGAAGCATAGAGTATCCCTTGCATGCGAGCTCTCTCCAAATCAGTCGTGGGAGACATCTCTTTGGAGAGAGTGAGTCAAGAGATCGTGGGTAGGTTCCCACGCTTGGATTCTTCCATACTAAACCTCTTTAGTATGGTGTCAATGTACCTGGATTGGGACAATCCCAGTATCCGTTTAGATCTATCTCTATAAATCATAATTCCCAGTATGCAGGAGGCATCACCTAGACCTTTCATTGAGAATCTTTGTGACAAAAAGAGCTTGACCGATTGCAGCATAGGAACATCATTTCCTATCAAGAGTATGTCATCCATGTACAATACAAAGAAGACAACCTTACTCTCTGCAACCTTCTTATATATACAAAGTTCATCTACATTTTTGATGAAGTCAAACTCTTTGACTAAAATATCAAAGCAGATGTTCCAACTCCGCGATGACTGCTTTAACCCGTAGATAGATTTAAGCAGCTTGCACACCATTCCCCTGCTCCCACTATCTACGAAGCCCTCTGGCTGAGTCATATACACGCACTTTTCTAAATCACCATTTAGAAAGGCGGTCTTAACATCCATCTGCCAGATTTCATAGTCATGGTATGCAACAATGGCAAGTAAGATCCGGATGGACTTAAGCATAGCCACTGGAGAAAAGGTTTCGTCATAATCCACACCTTGTCGTTGGCGAAAATCCTTTGCAACAAGTCTAGCTCTGAAAGTCTCAACTTTTCCATCTACACCGAGTTTCTTCTTAAAGATCCACTTGCTCCCAATGGGTTTTACCCCTTCAGGAGCAACTTCCAAAGTCCATACTTTGTTGGTGTACATGGATTCCATCTCAGATCGCATTGCATCCAGCCATTTCACAGAGTCCCCACTCATGATGGCCTGCTCGAAGCTAGTCCGGTCATCATCTTCCATTATGCAATCCTCGCTCCCACCATCAATGAGAAAACCGTAGTATCTCTCAGGTGGATGAGAAACCCTACTAGATCGGCGGAGAGGCTGGGGTTCGTTGGGTGCTACTGAATCCTCTGGTTCCAATAAATCATCTGTTGTAGTTTGTTCTGCTGGAACTTCTTCCAGCTCTACCTCTTTGCCACTAATTTCTTTAACAAGAAATTCCTTTTCTAAAAAGGTAGCATGCCGAGAAACAATCACCTTTTGTTCCTCAGTGTGGTAGAAGATATACCCTTGTGAGTTCATGGGATATCCTACAAACTTGCATAGGACAGACCTTGCCTCGAGTTTGTCCGGATTGTGCCTTTTGACATAAGCTGGGCAACCCCATATCTTAACATACTTAAGAGATGGTCTCTTCCCTTTCCATATCTCATATGGAGTGGTAGGCATTTATTTGGTAGGAACCATATTCAATAGGTGTATGGCTGTCTCAAGCGCATACCCCCAGAAGGAAATAGGCAACTCAGCATTGCTCATCATAGAGCGCACCATATCTAATAGGGTGTGATTCCTCCGCTCTGATACACCGTTGTGTTGTAGTGTATAAGGAGGAGTAAGCTGAGAGAGAATCTCATTCTCTTTTAGATAGTCTAGGAACTCAGTGCTCAAGTATTCTCCTCCTCGATCAGATCGAAGGATCTTAATACTTTTGCCCGTTTGGTTCTCTACTTCGTGCTTATATTCTCTGAATTTCTCAAAAGCTTCAGACTTGTGTTTCATCAGGAACACATGTCCGTATCTTGAGAGATCGTCAGTGAATATAATGAAGTAGGAAGAACCGTTCCTGGTATGTGTAGACATGGGACCGCATACATCACTATGTACCAGTCCTAAGAGTTCCTCAACTCTTTCTCCGTGTCCACTAAACGGAGTTTTAGTCATTTTGCCTTTGAGACATGAATGGCAAGTTTCATAAAATGATAATTCAAACGGATTCAAATATCTATCCGTATGTAACTTATCTAGCCGTGTCGCATTGATATGACCAAGTCTACAATGCCATCAGTAGGATTCATTCATTTCTGAACTTTTCCTCTTCTGTGTGTTTTGTATATTAAGGACTGTAGTTTGATAGAGAACGTATATGCTATTATGTAACGAGCCTGATCCAATCAACTTTTGATTTAGGAAGTTGTTCATAACATTATCCTGTATTATAAAATTATATCTTTCTTTACTTAATAAAGAAACTGATATAATATTGCACATCATGTTCGGTATATAATAGCACTCGTTCAGAATCAATGTACTTCCATTTGGTAATACTAGGTGATATTCGCCAACTGCTTTGGCTGCAATATTTGCACCATTTCCTACTAGTACGGAATGTTCATCGTTTCCCAGTTCTCTACCTTTACGTAGCCCACGTAACAAATTACATATGTGGGATCCCGATCCGGTATCTAATACCCAGGACGTAGGGTGAACTGAGAAACAGTTCTTAATAACTAACACACCCGACGAAGATGCATCAACATGTTTGTTCTTCGTTTGGGCGGCGTGAGAATCCAGATATTCTCCTATTTCCTGCTCAGTCTTATAACACTTATAAGAAAGAACGGGACCAACGTTCCTCTGTTCAGTATAATAAGCGGGTTCAGTCAATACATCCATATTATTATCTTGATTAAGGCCTGATATGGTCGCTACCTGGAGAGAGAGAGAAGGAAACATTTTAGCGTATGCTCTTGCAAGATTAAATTGGTTATTATCTTATCTAATCAGTGTTAGTTATATGTATGCCCTAGAGGCCATTACTGTACATACGATGTATATTGTAGTTGATGCTTGGACATATATAGGGAGGACTTTCTTGCTCGACATGATAGTATGCTATCTGGTTGCTCTTTATCTTAACACGTACTCTGATTGTCTCTATGTCACATGTTGATAAAGCCCTTAGGATGAGTACTTGACTACCAAGACTATGATGCGGATCATACTAGTAGGGACAGTGTAGTCGCCAAGTACATCCTTCAAATGTTCCTAGACGTAGGAGTACCGAGACAGGGCATCGATACTCCAGAGTAGACTAGCGTATGCGCTTCTTGACCCATATGATGGGCGATGGATGATCCCATATCCATTGGTGTTTGACATCAGAGAAGGTATACGGGTGCTCAGTGGAGACTGGGTACACTGGACGGACTCGCCGAGAACTCCCAGATAGTATTATACCTCACGTCAGATGGCAGTTCTCAGGTGACACTGGTACAGGTTAGTCTGTAGACCCGAGATCGTCATAGAGTCTTGTGTGATTCCCACTGTGCTTACATTTCCATCATACCACGTCTAAGAGGGCGTGCAAAAAGGTGGCTTTTGGGTACAGTCCCGAATCACATGGAGGCAATGAGCGATAGGAGGGGATTCGTCTCTCCCGGTATAGGGAGTTGATGTTGTGCAGTGATCGATTGGCTATAACTGGAAATCCCTGGCCAGGGTTGCTGAGATTTACTGGTAAGTATTATCAGTAGTTTCTCGAACTGTTATAGACCTCATATCGACACGACTTATCAAGCTACTGGGGTCTGACGTTTACCACTCCTAGGCGTGATATGCGACATATCAGATGAAGAGACCGGACTGTACGGGAGTGTTACTGGTTGGATTCACGGGAGAATGTACAGGCTTGCTTGTTGATCTTCTGATTGCTCAATACCTGGGTGGCTGTTACGTTTAGCTGGCCGCTTGCAGCTTGTGGGTGTTTGATATGATCATCACCTACTGCCGGCGTATTGACGATTCTTTAGAGTCCTACACAGAGGTTTCCTGGCTCAGGCAAAACGGAGTAGGAGCACATATATGATATGTGCGGGACCGAGAACAATACGTGTATGTGATACCGTATTAGATTCTCGCGATATGAGATATCGTCCGGGTATATGTAATATAGCCGGGTCATCGGATCAAGTGTTGATTCGATGAACTGATACAGATTATTATTAGTCGGTTATTTGTGAAATAGCAGGATTATCGGATCAAGTGTTCATTTGATAATTTAATGTATAATTATATATTTGATATATTATATTACATTAACTAATATAAGCTCACTAATTGATTCTTTTTCTCACTCGGATAATACATTAATATATATGCGATATATGTTAATTGTATTATTTTATTTTTTTACAATAAATATTGTATATGTGATATATAATATTGTAACATGTTATGGTTATAAATGCAACATGATTAGTGGAGATTAAACATGGTTAAGGTTTTGATTTGGGTTAATTTTTCTAGAAGTTTCTAGAAGTTTTTGTTTTGTTTCTTGCAAAGATATTATGTGTTGATATTTTGCAAGATATTTGTTTCACCCAACCCAACCTTTTAACCATGGTTCAATCTCTACAAGGGTTAAGTTTACTTACTTAACCCATGGTTGCATTTCTAACCTCACTAGACTTTTCATTATTCATCACAAAAGGTTTTGGATATTCTTCTTCTTCTTCCTTGGTGAAAAGCTCTCTAGCTTTTTCCTTTGTGATGATAATGAGTGAGATTAAGAAAATAAATGAGAGCTAAATTCCTACTTCATCACCCTCATCTAATCTAGCCCATTAGATTAGGGTGTTCACTTCATTAGTAAGTGAGAGCTTGTGTTAAAGAAACTTCTAGGTAGATCATCTTTGTTATCGAAGATCGGAAGCAAGCTTGCATCTTTCTCTTCGTGGAGCCTCTCTAGAGTTCGGATACTCGATGATCGCAGCGAAGGGACCTCAACACGGAGCTTTTTAACTGAAGGACCGGACTACAAAGGTTGTAATCCTTTTCACTTAGAAGTAAAGTTGTTTACTTGCTTTGTTTCGCCTAATCTCTAGTTTAAAAATCTTGATTAGGGTTGTTCGGCACGTTTAAATTTTAAATCGGGCATGGTTGATGCCTTATAGACCCTTATGAGAGTGCCTAGTAACCCTACAATCACGATGTCTCCCACTGTTTTTATCAAATCTTCCTTCAAATCCTAAAAGGAAAGACTAGCCGGGATTAATTACACCTTTACAAGTTCGTCAATCTTTCAGCCAGGCCAGTGTTGGTACTTTGTGGGAGGTTCCCCGTGCTTTCGCACGGACCTAATTAAAATAAACCTCGTTTTCCCAGAGGTTTAACCCCGTAAACACCTTTCTAGTCACCTACTTGATCGGTTTATTGTTCTGTGTAGAACTCTCCCAGAAGTAACTTTTACTCGCAGTGCGTATCAGGATCCATCTATCTCATAGAAGGTATGCAATCTCATTGCAAATTTCAACACCTGAAATTCCCGATAATGCTTTTACCCCTAACGTGCTATGATCTTGACGAATGCCAACAAACCATAGTCCGCTAGTCAAGTTCAACCCGTACATTTCTTGATTGAATTTAACCCAGCCACACGACCCTTGACGAAAGCCAACAAAGCCGCATGGCTACCCTAACCCAATCGCATCATATCCTTCAGATAAGCAATAGTCGGCTACCGCACACTACGCCTTGACGAAAGCCAACAAACGCAGCACGAATACTATGTATTACCTATCTAAAATGTCGGAGGGCTATGCAGGTTTTTCAGAAAACCATGAGCGTAATGAACTTGATATTGTTGTAGAAACAAGTGATTTTGAAAAGGAGTGTTTCTGAGGCTTTTCTATTTTCGCTAAAGAGGTCACTCCCGGTGAAGGGATCTCGGCTCTTTCCTCATCGAATAAGGTGCAGGGTATATCATATATACCATTGTGCAAAGCAAGAACTATCGAAGCTGTCAAAAACTAAACCGCGAGTTTGTAGCATCTGCCAGTTTTGCTAAAGAGGTCACTCCCGGTGAAGGGATCTCGGCTCTTTCCTCATCGAATAAGATGCAGCGTATATCATATATACCGTTGTGCAAAGCAAGACTGTAGCTATCCTTTTTATAAAGTTTTGATTCTACAACATCTTTTAGGTTTCTTTTCTTTTATTAATCTCATTAATAAATCCCATCAGTTATGCTTCCTAAGCATCACAGAAGAAACAAAAGCTGTAATATTTATATATCAATATAAATATATAGTATAAGCATTCATCTCAGACAGTAATATGATCTCATCACAGAACATTGCAGCAGAAGATAACATATGAAATAATGGATATACTAGGACGTCTGTGTTTTACATCGAGCCTGTATAAAACACGGATTCCACGGCCGCAATGAATAGCCTAACCCACATCCCTAGACCCCTACGAGAGCGGCAAGCAACACTGCCAATTCTAAGGTTAGGAGACCCGGTCTCGACTCCTCGAGATGGCCTCCCACTGGACCCTAGAACCCGGTTACTTGTGCTCCTCTCCTTGGGTCTATCTAATACGGAAAAGTAAATAATATACAATGGTGACATCATCCTCATCCCGGAAGTGCCCCAATAAAAGAATATTACATACAAATGAATATTACACGAATGAAAATAAAAACCCTCATCTCACATAAAACCCCCGGCTATTCAGAACACGACGATCCAATACAACATATCACAACAACACATAATATCTCATATCATCAACGTAAGCAAGTATGCGTATCCCGATTTTCGTTGATGTATAGCAACGAAGCCGGCGAAACACCACATACTATGCTTAGGGTCACAGAAAAGAAAGTGTAAAACTACAACATTTGGAATCCACAATCACTTTAGGCATCATAAATCCGAAATATCACATACTTCGCATTTCATGCCTAACTATATGAATTCCACATATTGTATCACATTCCAGATAAATAGACAATATTAAACTTTCCGATCGAATAATCAAACACCCAATAGCTCAACACTTGAGCGGAGTTCAAAAATCCCAGAACATGTCACCGCCCCAATGAACCAGCCGTAGAAGGGTCAAACCAACGCCTCACATGTGGCAACGCTAAACTACCACAAACCCAAAGGTTCAGTGGAAGTTTTGACGGTCACATAATCGAGTTAAGGTTACGTTCTTCTAGAGGGTCCACAGATATGCTTGCATGTTTTTCCGAAAGATTCAAACTCAAGAAAAATTCAACACTTGAAAGTTTTTCGTGTTGGGAAAAAGTGAGTTATTGATATCCGTTCGAACATTTTAACACGTTCTAAATTATCCGGAAAATACTTAAACGAAGTTAAACTTTCCGATCGAATCAACGAATACAAAAGATCTCCAGAAAACTCAACACTTGAGTAGAATTAAGAATTCCCAGAAGCATGCAAAAGTACCTACGGATGTTACTGTGAAAAAAGCTAACCCGAATACCCCTGTACGGCAGCGGAACCGCCGCGCAAGGCATAGTATTGCCGCGGTTCCGTGGCGCTTTAAGGGAATTAGGATGTCGTTTTTCACAGTAATCCTTAGAGTTACCTGCTTAATTTTCTGAGTATTTTTAATACAGAAAAAATCAACATTTTAAAAAATTTCCAGAGAGGGGTTCAAAACCGACGTTTCGGGGTTCGATCGGACTTTTAACTTCGTATACACGTCGCCTAATGCTCTATCTTCGCTCTGATACCACTGTAGGGTTACTAGGCACTGTCACAAGGGTCTATAAGGCATCGACCATGTCCGATTTAAAATTTAGACGTGCCGAACAACATAAAGCGAGGATCTTTGCTAGATAATTAGGGTTAAACATGGAAGTAAACATCTTTAGAACTAAGAGAGAGGGATTACAACCATTGTAGTCCGCTCCTTCGCTTCATAAGCTCCGAGTAGTAGTCCCTTCACCGCGATCCATGATCTCCCGGACTCAAAAGAGGCTCCACAAGCCGAATGATCCATGCTTGCTTGAAGTCTTCCTTTTCGAAGATGATCTACCTTGAAGTTTCTTTAAATCAAGCTCTCACTTTTCTAATCAAGTATTAATGAAGTGAACACCCTAATCTAATTGGCTAGATTAGATGAGGATGATGAAGTAGGAATTATGCTCTCTTTTATTTTCAAGATCTCACACTAATTCATCACAAAATCAAAAAGCTAGAAAGCTTTCGTGAAGGAAGAAGAAGATGATTTCTTTTGTGATGAATATTAAAAAGTTACTATGCTTACAAATGAACCTTGAGTTAATAATATGAAGCATTAACTCATGTAGAGAGTTTACTAGGGTTAAGGGTTTGGGTTGGGTTAAATAATATCTTCAAAATATTAACACATAATATCTTAGCTTAAAACAAAACAAAAGCTTCTAGAAGCTTCAGGAAAATACTAACCCAAATCAAACCCTAACCATGTTTAATCTCCACTAATCATATTGCATTTGTAAACATAACTTGTTACAATATTATATATCACATATATAATATATTTTTTTAACAAAAGAAAATAATACAATTAACATATATCGCATATATATCAATGTATTATCCGGTGAGAAAATGAATCAATAAAGCGAACCAATATTAGATAATGTAATATAATATATCACATATATAATTATATATTAAATTATCGAATCAACACATTATCCGACAATCCGGCTATTTCTCAAATAACCCACTAATATAAACTGTATCAGTTCATCGAATCAACACTTGATCCGATGATTCGGCTATATCACATATACCCGGCTGAAATCTAATATCGCGAGAATAGAATACGGTATCTCATATCGTATTATCCTCGGTTTTGCACATATCACATATGTGCTCCTACTCCATTTTGCCTGAGTCAAGAAACCTCTGTGTAGGACTCTAAAGAATTGTCAATACGCCGGCAGTAGGTGATGATCATATCAAACACCCACAAGCTGCAAGCGGTCAGCTAAACATAATAGCCACCCAGGTATTGAGCGATCAGAATATCAACAAGAAAGCATGTATATTCTCCTGTGAATCCATTCAGTAACACTACCGTACAGTCCGGTCTCTTCGTCTGATATGTTGCATATCAAGTCTAGGGGTGGTAAACGTCAGACCCCAGTAACCGATAAGTCTTCTCGATGTGAGGCTCATAACAGGTCGAGAAACTACTGATAACACTTATCAGAATCACTCTATATCAGCCCTGGCCAGGGACTTCCAGTTATAGCCAATCGAACACAACACAACATCAACTCCATATACCGGGCGAGACGAATCCCCTCCTATCGCTCATTGCCTCCATGTGATTCGGGACTATACCAAAAAGCCACCGTTTTGCACGCATTCTTGGACGTGGTAAGGTGGAAATCAAAGCACAGTGGGAATCACACAAGACTCTATGACGATCTCGGGTCTACAGACTAACCTGTACCAGTGTCACCGGAGAACTGCCATCTGACGTAGGTATAATACCATCTGGGAGTTCTCGGCGAGTCCGTCCAGTGTACCCAATCTCCACTGAGCACCCGTACACCATCTTTGATATCAAACACCGATGGATATGGGATCATCCATCTCCCATCATATGGTTCAAGATGCGTATACGCTAGTCTACTCTGGTGTATCGATGCCTGTCTCGACCCACCCTCGACTAGGAACAGTTATAGGATGTACTCGTTGACTACCCTGGCCCCATTAGTATGATCTCATCATAGTCCCCATAGTCTAGTACATATCCTAAGGGCTTTATCAACATGTGAGAGTAAGACAGTAAACTAATATAAGTCAACATGTTAAGATAAAGTGATACCAAATAGCATGCTATCATGTCGAGCAAGAAAGTCATGTCTATATATATCCAAGCATCCATTGTAATATACATCATATTTATAACAATGGCCTCTAGGGCATATACATAACTAACACATCCCTCATCTCTCATTCTCTCAACCCTCAACTCTCTCATTCCTCTATCTCATTTTTCTTCTTCTTCTTCTTCCAAAAATCCATCTCTTGAAAATATTTTTCCCACTAACCTTGAGCCTAGATCACCACTAAACCTTACTAAAACCCTTCATTAAGCATGTTTAGCCACTCTTGGAGTCTTAGAGCTTACATAGCTAGGGTTTATTCCAAGTTTTGGTGAGGTAATGATCTAAAACTCTTAATTAAGCTCTAAGGGAAGCCCTTTTGTTAACTTGTTTCACTAAACTATCTTAATGTTTTGGTTTAGTGGTTAATATCGTATTTACTTAAGCCTGGGGTTTCTGTTCGGATCTGCTATCTGCCCAGTTACCTTTTTGGGAAGTTGCCATCATTGAGAGCTAGTCTAGGAGCCATGAACATAACCCCAAAACTTGAGCCCATTCCTCTTAAACTTGGCCGCAGATTTATTGTATCTGGCTGCAATTTGCGGCCAGTCTTGGGGAGACGTGTGTGTGTCTTGGTCGTGGGTTCTCTTGGACTATATGTAGGCTTATGGCATGTGCAACTTTCCCTAATTTCTTTTGTAGGAAAATCTGGGACTATTTTGTTATCTTTTAAGTGTTACGATAAAGTGCGATACGGATTTATCCGACTCTCGTTTAGGTGTTTCGAGTGGTTAGCATCCTTAGGGGTGGTCTAGGATGTCGCTGCATACATTTAGCCCGCTAAGCTAACACATGATAGCTTGTGGGAGTTGGTTCGTTATGTTTTACGTATGTGTCCGTGTCTTATCAGAAAGTTTACTAACTTCATGCGTTATGGTTTTGTGCGATACTAGGATCACTTGCAGGGACTTGATTGATCTCAAAAACTATCTATTAACCGCAATCAAGAACGGCGTCGCATGTAGCTAGCCGGTGAGTACGGGTCGGTCCACAGGGATGTTGTGAATTTCCTAATCGCTCAAACGAGTTAATTCCGATGGGTGTCGGATTGATTTATTAAATCTAAAAAACTACCAAATTAATTTATACTAAGATTATCTAGATCTAAGTCTTTATAGGGTTAGGCTTAGGAATGGTTTGGAAATGTAAATAAATCTCAACACTTTCTATACCGAAATTAGGATCTAAGAGGAGTTATGGTAAGTATCAATAAAAGGGATTAGAACCATTCGGGAAGATGTTTTCTTCCTCTAGCTTCTTGTCCTTCCTTTATCGATCCTTACCCTAACCTCCATGGAAAACCGTCACAACCGGGCCTTTATACTACGGTATCACCGCTACCTCGTGGGATAGGGTGCCGTAGGGAGCGGTATGTGCATGTATGCATGGAGTCCTATTAAAAAGTATGATGGGCAAGAAAGGGATGAGAGATCTCATCTCTCAAAAGCCTTCCCCAAAGCTAACCCTAACAAGCGAGGAGACTACTCACTCATTAGGGAATTTAAAAACATTTATCTAGGACAGAGAATGAAAAATTACCTAGGGCAAGAATTGAAATTACCTACTTACTTTACAAATGGCTCTCTCCAAATATCAACACAGGGTTGTCAGATCTGAATAGATGATATGAAAAGAGGCATCGATGCTCTCCAAAAGAATTCTGAATTTTATTCATAAAAAGAGGCATGAGGGAGGCATAACCTAATACAAGCTTTAGAGTTCCTATTTATAGAGGATAGGAAACCCTAGGTTACAATTGATTCGCACGTCTGCATTTACCAAAATATCCCTAGGAAGACCGGTCAAAGCCGCCACACATTATGGTAAAAATTTCTCCTTCTAATTCCTCAAGCCCGCCGCGGAACCGCGGCCCGAGGCCTGGTTTGGCAGCGGTTCCGCGGCCCAATAGGAGACTTGGATTATTATATTTCTTGGGCTGGCTCTTCTTGATTTGTTCTTTCTGTTTTTACAGGTCTTTTATCAGATTGACTTCTGTTTCTTCTTCAGATCTTCACAGTGAGCAGTGCAATGGACTTTTAACCGTTCGCTTTGAAATCTTGGACCTTGCGCTACCTTTGTACTTTGTAAACTGATCTTTATGTAGGCTTTATTAAGATCCTTCTCTTTGTTGGTCAAAGCCTCATTTTTACGTCGTCTTTTATTGTTTTCACTGTTTTAGATCCAAGAACTGTAACCTGTAATATGTAGCAGACATGCGTCAAAAGCACCTATTTATTTATTAAACGAATAAGAATGGGGAATGCAATAATGCAATATTATGGTATGAACAAATACCCCCAAACTTATCTTTTGCTCGTTCTCGAGCAAACTTATTTTTTATTCTCGACAAAAAACCTAACCGCACTTTCGCAGGGAAACACGATTGCACTGAGCTCGTGCAACAAGCCGTTAAACCTGTAAGTCCATGTCACGCACCCCACGAACTTGCGGGAAGGCGGAATATATGAAAAACGATTATCAAAGCTTCGTAACACGGACTTGAGCGCATGAATCGTGTCTAAACCGTTACTAGCAAACTATGAAAGGTTTAACTACTCGGATTCAAAGTTATACCTCACGTTACTTGTCCTTCGGGTCTTCATCACTGTCCTCTACTCCTTGTAGGCTCTTTGGAACGTCGGCACCACAACGGCCTACTCGAGTCAAAGACGATCCACCCGAGAGCTCCTACTCCAAGCTTAACCTCTAACTTAAGGTAACTAGGTTACTCAAAGTGCTAATCTAAGCAACCTAGGTGATATAGAGTTGGATTATGGATGTATTAGTCTAGCTAACCCTTGATCTCAACACATGAGAGGTTAGGGTTAGGGTTTGAAGAGAGAGAGAGCTTGAGGAGAGAGAAGGTGAGAATGAGAATCCTTTTGGATGAATGAAATCATTTGTGTATAGATGAAACATATCATATAATTAAATGAATAACAAATAATGATATATCATCATGTTTCATTAATACACTAAGTGATTCATCACATGAGTCATATAAATCATAAATGATTCATTAACTCCATGTATGAATCACACCATGACTCATTTATCCAATAAATGCAAATGCCACCTTAACCCCTAAGTCACCATGCTTCTAGAAGCTTCCCGATAAATTACGAGAATGCCCCTCCTATCCGTGAAAACACGGAAAAACTTTAAACTGTATAAATCCAATAATCCGATACTAGAATCTGGCTTAAACCAAAGCCGACTAGTAAAAACTGTCCGAACATCGTACGTACGTAAAAACACGTATGCGTCCGAACCCTGTCGTAAAACCATACGACCTCTATATCGTTTCGCCCGAAGCAGGGAAACTCTCTATGTGGGACTCTAAAGACTCGACACTACGCTGGCAGTGGGTTTAACCACAGACCGCAAGGGGAACTAGCTGTATGTAACGGTCCCCAGGTAGATGTCGATAAGAAGGCCGATGAGGAAACCCATCCGAACTCCTACTGAGCCTGCTGTGACAATCTCCGTACAGTCCGGTCTGTTCGTCTAGGACTATCGCATATCGGGCCTAGGGGGTGGAAAGCGTCAGTCCTCTAAAAGCGGTATAAGTCGTGTCGGAGCGTAGCCCATTACACCTTGATAAACTACTGGAAAACCTACCAGTAAATCTCGCTTTCCCTGGCCAGGGACTTTGCGTAATGGCTCTCTGACACAGCGCGATATCAACTCCCAATACCGGGAGAGACGAATCCTGTCTAACCGCCACTGCCTCCAAGTGCTCGGGACTGCACCCAACTGCTACCTGTTTGCACGACTCCTTTGAGCCGTGGTAGGGTAGCAATCTAAGAACAGTGGGACACACTCGAGGCGAATGAGCAGTATCAAGTCTGTGGACTATGCTGTACTCATGTCACCAGGAAACTGTTAAATGACGACGGGTATAATACCAACCAACAGTTCCCCGCGAGTCCTGTCCGGTGTACCCGTAACCTAACGAGCACCTGTATACTATAACCAGTACGACGTACTGATGGCTGTGTGACAGACCATCTCTCCAACTGGGATGAGAAGCGTACACACTAGTCTACTCCGGAGTATCGATGCCTTGTCTCAATAATCCTACGACTAGGGACCTGTATAGGATGTTGATTATAGACTACCGAGCCCCCACTAGTGTGACTGCCATCACAACGCTGGTAATCAAGCAAATATCATAAGGGCTCTACTAATATGTATAAGCGATACGTTACAAGAAACATATGCACATATTAAAGTAGATACAAACCAAGTAGCATACTACCATTTTTAGCAAGACTGTCAATACAACTGTGAATATCCCAAGCTTCCATTAAGTAATATACAAACTAGTATGATACAGTAATGGCCTTCTAGGGCATAAACACTAACAAAACCTCTAGGTGTCCCTAGTAAGAGGAGTGTTGTCTCCTGAGGGTTTTCAGCGGATACTACCCACAAAATCTTATCAACTCGGCCCATTAACTTTAATTCTCCAATTAGGTTTTCTAACAAGGAATTCTATTATCGTCGACTCATAAATTATCCACCCATATTCTTCACACTTCCTCATCATCTAACTTAAGATTATATATGTTCTGCAGACCTACTTAGCTTTCGGCATCTCTTAAGTTTTTCCTTCTAGGGTTCCATCTCCACTTAGGAATTTCTATCAACTCTACTAAATATACAAGTTCTATTCTTCATCCCTTTTCTCTCATCTAAACTCAAATAACATATCCCCACGTGTGTGTATAAATCACCCCTACACTTGGAAATTCAAATCAAGCAATCATACCCTTGTCCGTTGTCCAAAGTACTTATTAGTTGGTGAATTTTTAATTGAATTTTGCTTACACATCCTTCATGCGACCGTTAATACTTCTTGAGGTACCAACGACCGATTACAAGATGCGTTTGCACTTTAAAGCGTACTTCCTAGTCTTGCAACACCCAAGGCTTTTTAGCAGTGACTCCCAAACCAGTTGTTCTAAGGCACTAGGTGATGAAATACCCTCGCTAAATATTTTTTTCTATTTTTGCAGCCTTAAGTAATCATAAAAACCAGTGTTCATTTTTTTTTATTCTTTATTCACACTTGAATATTTTTTTTATTTTTCATCATACTAAGGACTTTAGACAAGAGCATTTCAAGGTCTCTTCTACTATTCCAAGTTTCAAAGTGCGTGATTGTGCAAATTGTAGGGTATACGTTTTCAGACTCTAGACTTAAGCTAGGGATTATTTTTCAAACTTATACTTTAATAAAATATCAATACTTTTCCTTTGTTTCGACTTAGCCCAAAAAGTTAACTCAAAATTTGCCTAATTCTAAATAAACTACAAAGACATATACTTTCTACCGTTAAACTTTAAGGAAGGTTATTTTTAGGGTTTTTAATTTACTAAGTCTAAAATCTAGTTGTTCCTAGCCAGTTAACCTATTTGTCAAACTCAAGTCAAATAAGGCCAAAATTGAATACAAGAATTTTTATAATTTTTGAAAATTTTCAATTTTTATGGGTTTTAAAATAAGTATGTAAATGCAAAAAATATACATATGAATGCGAAGGAAGAAGGCTTACCGAGCATACCCCCAAACTTAAACTTGACAGTGTCCTCACTGTCATGCTACACCAAGAGGGTTGAAAATGTCGGCACTCCCCTGTTTATTTATTTATAATTTTTTTTTATTGTTAAAAGAAAAACAAAAATATATATACATATATACAACAAGGTCCTCCCCAAACTAAACAAAGCCTTACACAAGCCAAAGGTTAGCACCAACCATTCAAAAATCTTATCATGGTAATGGTAGAGTTGGTGAAAGGAGAGAGTGGAAAGAAGAGAAATGAGAAGCACACGAGACCGTATGGGAAGAAGAGTGGAATATGGTCTCGGTGGAAGAGAAGAATGACGGAAAAGAGAAAGAAGTGGAGTACGATCTTGAGGGTGTAAATCGAGTGAATAAATTAGTGCAATTTGTGATGACCGATGTGTTAAAAGCGATTTGCTAACCTATCAACCCGTCGAGAAATGGGGTCAAATCCCTCAAGATTCGCAAGAAAGCATGGGTACGCCGACTTTGGTAAAGGAGATGAGAGCGTAACGGTCTCTTGCACGGTCGGAACAATGGAAGGTAGGGAAGGGAGTGAATTAAGGATAGTCTCATTCTTACCGTAGTAAACTGTCTCGAACATGAAAGAGTCCATCAATGGTTCGAAACGACTGTATACAACCGAGTCTGATAGTTCAACTAACTCATCTGAAAATTCAAAGGACTCAAACTCGGGCGGTGAGTCATCAACATCATCCAAAAAAGTGAAACACTCGTAAGTGTTATCGGCTATGAGGACTGTGTCAGATTTAAAGGAAAATTTTTCAAGCTCGCAGTCTTCAAGCGTGATCTTGTGCATGGTCGGAACGATGGAAAGGAGGGAGGGTGATATAACAGTTAAAGGTTCAGGAGGATGAATTGGAAAATCCGACACATCAAACAAAAATGGTTCAACCTCAATATTATCCTTAATACTCTCCTCAATACTGTCCTCATAATTCTACTCAATATTTAACTCATCCATGCCATTATCATCAAAAGCAAGACGCATATGAAGTTCGGGAGAAACAATTAATGACTCGGGATGATGAATTGGACATAAAATTTCAATCAAATCGACAGGTTCATCATCCGAAATATTCCCGGTGTCTATATCCTCAATCAAGTGAAAATCAAGATTTTCTGACACCTCATCAAAAGCAGGGATATTTATCAATTTAGGTTCTAGATTGGAGGTGTAAAGATCGAAAGGATTAAGTGTGGTTTCACTCGAAAGGGGTTCTTCACAATCTGGCAAATCAAGCACTACAAAGTCACACAACTCGTTTTTATTTTCAACTTGTGAATCATTTAGGGCAATCGATGGAAAACCGGAGTGGTGGGTTTCAATTGGATAAGGGTAGGTTTGATTTGGGAATGTGTAGAACTCACTCGCTCCTCTCAAATTCTCACTCTGCCCAACCGTCTCCTCATACATTGAAAAATTTGTAGCAAGTTGGAAACTAGCTACCGGTTCACTAGATTGACGCATCCACATTCCTAATCATTTTGTTTGTTGCTGCGATGTACGCCTCCAACGACTGTTCTAGACTAGACATGGGTTGTGAAGGGGTTTCGGTAAAAGAGTCAAAATTGTTTGGATACGTGAAACTCCCAAAAGGCTGTGTAGAAACAGTGTCTAGTGAAGGTGGGAAGGTCGGGTAGGACTGGTAGGAAGTGGATGGTTGGACAGGAGTAGGGTCAACATGTGGATAAAAAGGTGAATGGACTTGTTGATCCCTAGAACTAGATGTGTTGAGAGGGATGAAAGATCGGCTACGAGATTGAGCAATATGCTCAGCAATGGACATCGGTCTAGGAGTTACGGCAGGACTTGAAAAAGTGGTATCAACGTACGAAGGTGGTGAAGGTTGACATGGTTGACACAAAGTGGGTTGCAACGTCGAACTGTTTCTCCTAAACGCTTCTATTTGATCTTTCAAAGAAATTTTAGGCATGGAGGGATCTTCTTTAAATCGACCGAAGCAATTGACGTACGAGGCAAAGTTAGGTTCGGGATACCAAAGTTCATCAAGAGATTTCTGATGTGGGGTACCCATGATAGAAGAAAGAGAAGAGAAAGAAGGTAGGTGGTGCAAGGATTTCTTAGCGGCAAACTTTGCAAGTTGTTAAAATAAAGTTTCCTTTTTCCGTTTTCTCTTTATTTGGAAATTGTTGCAAAAAGATTTTTGAGAAAAGATATGCAAACAGAAAATCAATTGCAATCTATTTCTATTTTTTGTGCGGCGCAAAGAATCCTGCACAAGACTTGTTATTTAGAAAGAGAAAGATTTTTAAAGCGCACAGAATCCTGCAAGAATTTTTCAGAAGATATATTGAAATTTGCAGAGGAGAAATAACAGGAAGCTTACAGTGCAAAGTTGGTCAGATGAGGTCACCACGGCGCCGCCCTTCCGCGGCAAAAGAGGGGGTCCCACCGCGGTTCCACGGCGGGGAAGTCGGCTCGGATGCCGAGAAAAAGTTGCAGGTTCTGATTCGGCCAAAGAACCGTGTTTCCGCGGTCTCAAGGTGGATTAGGTCGCGGTTTAGCGGCGGCGCAGGCGGCGCAAGTCCTAAGAAAAATTCTGTAGTTCTGATTTTTAGACCCCCTTCTGTTCTGATCTCCCTTTTTCTGTTTCGAAATCTGGATTTTTCCAGATCCGAAGTTGTTTGTAGATCCTGCAAAATTCTCACAAAAATACCCTTTCCAAAAATAACAGATGATATATTTTTATATATATTTTTTTGATTTGATTTTTCAGTTTTTATGATTTTTTAATTTAGATTAACTCGAAATTGCAAAAAGGAAATACTACGCCATCCCCGGCAACGGCGCCATTTGATTGATCTCAAAAACTATCTATTAACCGCAATCAAGAACGGCGTCGCATGTAGCTAGCCGGTGAGTACGGGTCGGTCCACAGGGATGTTATGAATTTCCTAATCGCTCAAACGAGTTAATTCCGATGGGTGTCGGATTGATTTATTAAATCTAAAAAACTACCAAATTAAGTTATACTAAGATTATCTAGATCTAAGTCTTGCTAGGGTTAGGCTTAGGAATGGTTTGGAAATGTAAATAAATCTCAACGCTTTCTATACCCAAATTAGGATCTAAGAGGAGTTATGGTAATTATCAATAAAAGGGATTAGAACCATTCGGGAAGATGTTTTCTTCCTCTAGCTTCTTGTCCTTCCTTTATCGATCTTTACCCTAACCTCCATGGAAATGTTAGTGTATATGCCCTAGAGGCCATTACTGTATCATACTAGCTTGTATATTACTTGATGGAATCTTGGGATATTCACAGTTGTATAGACAATCTTTCTCAAAATGGTAGTATGCTACTTGGTTTGTCTCTACTTCAATATGTGCATGTGTTTCTTTTAGCATATCGCTTATATACATATTAGTAGATGTTGGTGATAGTGCCCTCAGAGTCAATTATTGGATCGCAGGTACGTGATTGCAATGATTGCGGAGGATCTATACCGGTAGGACAGTCTTACTCGAGATGATAGTATGCTATCTGGTTTGCCTTTATCAGTCGTGTACATGTTCAGGTGACTGATTACATGTTACACTTTGATAGAGCCCTTAGGATCTTGCTTTACCACCAACTGTATGATGGCGATCATATACGTGAGAGTTGGGTGGTTTATACGCATATCCTTAATTGTGGTCCCTAGTCGTGGGAGTTTCGAGACAGGGCATCGATACTCCGGAGTAGACTAGTGTGTACAGTCGAGACCCCAACGAGGGGCGGTGGTCGGTCTCACAAGCCACTGGTGTCAGTTGGATAACCTAAGATGTATACAGGTGCTCATTGGGTTATGAGTACACCGGACAGGACTCGCCGGGAACCTGCTAGTTGGTATTATACATATCGTCAGATAGCAGTTCCCTGGTGACATGTGTACATGTTAGTTCATCGACCTGAGGTCGTCATTTGTCTTGTGTGAGTTCCCACTGTGCTTTGATTTCTACCCTACCACGGCTCAAAGGAGTCGTGCAAACAGGTAGTTTTTGGGTACAGTCCCGAGCCACATGCAGGCACGTGAGCGGATCGGCTGGGGATTCGTCTCTCCCGGTATTGGGGACGAGATCGTGCTGTGTCTAGGAGAGCCATTACACAAAGCCCACGGCCGTGGCAGGAGATTTACTGGTAGGTACTCCAGTAGTATCTCAGGGTGTTATTGGGCTACACTCCGACACGACTTATACTGCTATTGGGGGTCAGACGTTACTAGCCCCCTAGGCAGATATGTGATACTCATAGACGAACGGACCGGACTGTATATACATTGTCACTGTTAGGCTCAGTAGGGTTTCCGGGTGAGTTCGCTCATCGGCCTCCCTTGAGGTCAGTCCATGGGCAGCCGTTACGCATAGCTAGTACTGCTGACGGTTTGTGGTTAAACCCACTGCCAGGGTACTGACGAGTCATTAGAGTCCCCGACAGACAGTTTCCCAAGTTCGGGCGAAACGTTGTAGAGGCCGTATGGTTTTATGGCAGGGTTCGGAAAATGCACGTGCGTTTACGCACGTGTTATTTTTCGGGCAGATGATACTGGTCGGCTTTGGTTTAAGCCGGATCCGAGTATTATATTGAGTAGATATAATATCTTTGTCTCAGTTGCATTTGTATTCGGTCGTAATACAAATGCGGGTATATTTATACAGTTACGAGGTTATCCTGAAAGTCGTTTCAGGATTACTTTTGGAAGTTGCCAGTTTCCGGTTTTCTATCAGCCGTCTTTTAACATTCGGTTAAAGACGGATTTATCTTTTCTTGGATAAGGTGTGTCATTCTTCTAGAATGTTCTAGAGAAGGTGACTTGGCTTGGTGAGTCATTAGTGCATTAATGGAGTCATTAATGTCTTGATGAGGTGTATAATGACTCATGCTTTAAGCTTTATTGTTTCTTGTTTTCTTAAAGATATTTTCTCTTGATCTTTTGCTTATGGTTACCCTCACATTGCTCCTACACTCACCCCCTCTCCATATATATGGCCGGCCCCTCCTCTCTCTCTCACTTGAGTTTTTGATCTGGTAAAAAGATTATGATAGATTTTGGGGTGTATGGAATTTCACAGCTCATTTCATTCCATCACCCGATTAGAGTGGCAACTTCATTAGCCGATCGTCCACGGCTTTGGACGAAGTGAGACAAAGTCATCTACTCATTCTCTACATCATTCTTGGTCGTCTCTTTTAGCAAACTTGACGACCGAGTTGCCTCGAGTCAGAGGCGGGAGCCCGTTTAAAGAATCGTTGACGTGGTGCCACCTGGACGAGCAGATCGGAGATCGAAGAGATCAAAGTAGCCGCAACGGAGCGTGGGATGATGGTTAAAGAACGAAGGACTCGGATCGTTCGGTATAACCTTTCTACACTCTTTACAGTTTGTTAGTTTAGCAATAATGGCATATCCGGGTTAAAGTATACGATAGCGCCAGTTAAAAGTTTTTTGTTCCGCATTTGGCGTCTGTAGACGGGCGGGGCGCTACCGTAGACTTACAGTGGTATCAGAGCCTCACCATTTTTCTATACTAACTTGTGCTAACGCGTTTAAAATATCGATCGAACCGGAAATCAAAAACTACATTTTCCAAGTTCACAGTTTCTGTAGATTTTAAATGAAGTCCTAAAATTATTCTACATATCACAGATAGTTGTGCAGGGTTTTCTAAGAACACCGTACAAATTTGGGCACGTGATTCGACAAGACCGCCGCGGAATCTCGGTCAAACCAATGGTTTGACCATGCTTCCGCGGCCATTTAGTGAGATCGTGGCCCCAAATTTGCACAGTGGGTTCTTGTCTGGAATTTGGGGTTTTTGGTATATATCTTTTGGGCCCAGATTTTGTTACTGTTCAACAGATGTTCGTGGGGCCCACTTTGTGATATTTAGTCGATCAAAATTTAAACATGTTAGTTTGCAGTGCTTACATTATATCTCCGACCGGGAATGTCATTTGATCAGTAAACCGTGTCTGATTGCTATAGTTCTTTTAGACGGGTTTGCGAACGTGACATTCACGTTGATGTTCTGTGTTGTGCTGTGATGTTGCGGATTTGTCGTGGTGGATAGCAGTGTGCAATGGTAGTACAGTTTGAGTTTATTTGTATATTTGATATTGCGGGGTGAGCATCCAACATGTGGACTGCCGTCATTGCCTGTTGTATAATATTCTTTTGGGGCACGACCAGGTTGCGGTCGATGTACCTGTTGTACTATTTTTCATTACTGTACTAGGTTTTGCCCCGCGACGGAGTGCACGGATAGCCGGGTTCTGGGGGGCAACGGGTCCGCATCTCATGGCTTTGAGAGGCAGAGGGGCCTCACTCAAGAATTGGCAGACTATTCGCCGCACTCGTAGGGGGTACAAGTTGACCCAAGGAGGGATGCCCAAGATTACCGGATTCCGTGAAGTGCTGGGTGGTCCATTCACTATGCTGTAAGGGGCTGCCTCGCTTCAGGTTTTGGCGGGTAACTTGCCGCACCCGTAGGGGTCTAGGTTTCATTGCACAGGCTATCCACACGACAGGGGAACGTCGGGTTTCAGCAGCGGCTCTGTGAAATCCGGGGATCCCAGATTATCTGTATTGTTCTCTGATGCTTATTACTTTTCTGTAATGTTGCATATTATCATGCCTGGAGCGATTATTGTATATTGGTTTATATACTATTAGATGTTGTATATGTTTTACACCCGCGCTAGTCCAGTCCCCGCTCTGTCGTTAGTTAAGTAACCTAACGGGTGATGACGGGACCCAGTGACGAATGCGGATGGCATATACGTACATTTTATTTTCGTTCTTTTCTGGTGTGATTGATTGATGGGACTGCGTTGATTCTGATCAATGCAAAGGAAAACAATCCTGTTTGCAGTTGCTGGAATAAATTTAAAAAGTGTTATTGCAAAGACGTTTCCTTTTGTTTTGCATAGCGGTATTCAGTGGAATATCCTGCACCGCATTCGACGGGGCAAGGGCCGATATCCCTTCACCGGGACTGACCCCTTGGGCAGAATTTTGCGTTAGGGTAATAACTTCACTATAGTCGATTACATGCTGCTTTGCATCGCGGTATTCGGTTGGAATATCCTGCACCTCATTCCACGAGGAAAGAGCCGAGATCCCTTTACCGGGAGTGACCTCTTTAGCAAAAGGTTTTCGCCACTGTATTTTAAAAAGCTATCAGGTTCCTTCAGCGATATCAAGTTCTTTACGCTAAAGGTTTTTCGCCAAAAACCAGCCGTAGCCCTCCGTCACTTCTTTTGGGTATTCAGTAGTATTCAAGCTATGTATTTTGACCAACGCCAAGGCATAGTGTTTGGTAGCTGCTGGGTATTCATTTGTTGCATAGATAGATGAGTTGGTTTGGGACAGTCGTTCTGCCATTTTGGCCAACGTCAAGGGCATGTACGAGTGGGTTCAAATTGACAAGATAGTGATGGGTAGAACTTGGCATGTGACTTATGACATTTTGACCAAAGCCAAGGTTATAAGAGCATGGGGCAAAAATCATATCGGGAGTTTCTAAAGAAACTGAAACTTGCCAAGTATGCGCATACCTTCTGGAGTATGAGTAACGTGGATGCATTCCATCACGTTATCATGCGATGAGAGTTGGATCCTGATTCCCACTGATGAGTTGGTTTACTCTTCGGGTGATCCCGATTGATTCTTCTTTCAGGTTTGGAGGAGAATTTGACAGGACAGTGGGAGGTTTCCGGATTAGATAAAGTGATAACCATTCTGATCTAGGTTAGTACACGCAGAGTGTTTCTTTTCTCTCTCTCTTTGGCAGCGACCTTTGATCGACCTTAGACTATGACTCAGTGACCAAGTTGACCGAACCTTCTTAAAATACTGGCTTTTGGATTGTCTATGTTGCATAAGTCATTGCCACTCCTTCTTTTACCCTTTGCACCCGTATTACTACGGACATCCACTTCCATTGGATAGATCCATCGTATGGTTATATACGAACTCGGAGGGACTTCTTCGAGGATGGATCAAGGTTCAGGAGAAATAGAATTGGTTTATTCAGTTGTCTTTTATTATCACCTTCTCTCAGGTTGCGAGGGCTTCTTGGTTTTGTAGAGTACACCTATTACGCTTATTGGATGGTCTTATTCCAAACCATAGGCAGGTGCCGAAAGGTAGGGAATGAAGAAAACCAATTAGCCTAACTAGGGTGTACAGAAGGAAATAACTAAAAACAAAATAAAGGGATTAGAAAGAGGGCAAAGTAAATTGCGACTGTTATCATTCACGACCAAACCGCGTACATCGTCGCCACTCCTATTTCACCTTTTAAAAGAATAAGGTATTATTCAGTTGTCTTTTATCATCACCTTCACTCAAGTTGCGAGTACTCCTTGGTTTAGGAGGGTACACCTATTATGCTTACTGGATAGTCTTCTTCCAAACCATAGGCTGGTGCCGAACGGTAGGGAAAGAAGAAAACCATTTAGCCTAACGATGGTGTACAGAAGGTAATGACTAAAGACAAATAAAGGGATTTGGAGAGATGGCAAAGAAATATACGGTTATAATCATGAATTGGATTATGGAAGAGGCATTACTAAGAATACCAAGATACCCCTACGAAACATTTTCATGTTTCAGTGCATTGTTAAAAGAAAACTGTTTTCCCGATTAGGTACTTACTCCAAGGGTATGTATTTACCAGGTTTCATTCTCATATCTGTATGGTTTTACAGATGATGAGCGGGAGTAAGTTATTGGGAATTAGGTAATTATCCTCATTATATCGGAATTCGTTGTAATTGGTGATATTTGAGGAAATCGCCAGGGTACAGTTTTCAACCTACGACGCACAGGTTTTGAGTTGTTTAACTCAGCGGACTTATACAGAGTATTGTATGTTGTCCAGTGTCCATCAGGACAAAGGGGTAGGTCATCGTACTATGTTCTGTTTACTTATGACTTCTCTAGTTTTTTAGACAAGTGTTTCGTAGAAAATACAAGGTCTAAGTTTTGAGAAGTTGTGGGTATAAGAATAAAGTAGATAACCGTGTATCACAAGTATCGGGATTCTTCAAAGAGATCGAAGATGTAGATTCTTGTGATTGGTATTCAGATGATAGTGATGGTTTTGAGAAACGTGTTTCTCTTTCAGGTTACTCATAATTGGATGGAGTCCTAAGTTGAGTAATGCTGATTAGCCTCTTTCCATTAAGTTGATATGCACTGGAGACAGCTGCATGATTTGAATATGGTTCCAATTAAATAAGTGCCAAAGTTTCTATATTGGATATAGAATGGTTCATACCTTAAAAGATGTTAAGGTACGGGGAGTTGTCCAGCTTATGCTTAAAACCAGACTCTGGATAACTCAGAGCACGTTTCTGTAATGGCTGTTTGTGGGTTGATATTCTACCATTTGGAAGATCAATAGTGATATTGTTCTTGACTCGCCACAGTTTTAGTAAAATGGATATTTTCATAAAACAGTAGTGGGAGTATGGTAGAACAGGAAGTGATTCCAGAACCGCGAACGATTACGGAAAATTTAATAGGACCTATATATTCAATCAGGTATGACATTCCATTAGCCACTCCGCAGATATGCTGGGTAACCTCAGACACCCGAGAGGTACTCCGGTAGCCTCAAGGACGGTGACAGGGAGGATCTTGTTTACCCAGACTTGACACTACTGTTGTTCCAGGATATGAGACCCGGTAGGAGGGTTGTCGTAGTCAGTGGGAGCAGCGGAAGTTTAGTGGGCAAGTAGCTTATGTCTATTTATAGACTTGAGCAGTTATAACGGAGATAGATCATCTAATTTTGATGTGACAGTCATGGGTTTGACTTCAATCAGGATAGGGGATGGATCTGTTAAGAAGGTAGTAGGGTGTGATGTCATGGTATTTGAATGACATACATAGAGTAGGAAGTAAAATTCCTGTACTACGATCGGTTGTACTGTGGTCGTCACACAGTTGTTTCTCCAGACAGGATATGGATATAATATTTGACATTCTGGTTTCTAGATCTATGGTTTTAGATCTGGATTTGGGTAGTTTCCCAATGTAGGTACTTTGACAGTATTCTAATGGTTTTTAGAATAGATGACTCCTAGCATGGTGGTGTACCTGCAGGTGATGGAGTCACCCTCTCTAAAGGTGTCTTACAGATTTAAAGGAAGAGGGATGTGCATGATTGGCAGATCACTTGCTTAGGCAACTGAGTCAATCATGAGATGTCAAGTACCACACCAGATGTTGTTTTTGCACTAGATGCAATAAGTTTGTATTAATCCAATCCTGGAGAAACATAAGGAAGCAGTTTTAGAACATAAGTACATGTTCTACGGATTTGATGACGGTAGCCTCCTTCGGGAGACGATTATCTTTCCAGGCTTCAAAGGTGACAAGGATGACAGAGTGATTGTCAGAGTTACAGTTTTCCCTCTGACGAGGGACAGTATTATGGACAGGAGGTCCAAGAGGATACTGTGGGAGGTATGGTGCCGGATACTGATTAGGTTCAGTGATCGATACAGTCTAAGAAGTTTGGATTTGGAGTTCATTTATGAACTAGGTCCCAGCAGATATCCAGACATATTCTAAGACAGGTATTACTCGATTCGGGAGATGGCTTTCTCCGCGAACTTGAGATTAAGAGAGATATAGAAAGAAACATCTAGGCGGATCCACTCACTGAGGCTATTTCTCAAACACAAAAGTTTTACAAACGGGCTTTGTGAAACTGATTAGTAGAGGAGTTGGATGTTCGGTTTCACACGGGCTGTGAGTAGTCGACATCGCAATAATTAGCCTTAAGTGCAAGTGGGAGATTGTTGGTGATAGTGCCCTCAGAGTCAATTATTGGATCGCAGGTACGTGATTGCAATGATTGCGGAGGATCTATACCGGTAGGACAGTCTTACTCGAGATGATAGTATGCTATCTGGTTTGCCTTTATCAGTCGTGTACATGTTCAGGTGACTGATTACATGTTACACTTTGATAGAGCCCTTAGCATCTTGCTTTACCACCAACTGTATGATGGCGATCATATACGTGAGAGTTGGGTGGTTTATACGCATATCCTTAATTGTGGTCCCTAGTCGTGGGAGTTTCGAGACAGGGCATCGATACTCCGGAGTAGACTAGTGTGTACAGTCGAGACCCCGACGAGGGGCAGTGGCCGGTCTCACAAGCCACTGGTGTCAGTTGGATCACCTAAGATGTATACAGGTGCTCATTGGGTTATGAGTACACCGGACAGGACTCGCCGGGAACCTGCTAGTTGGTATTATACATATCGTCAGATAGCAGTTCCCTGGTGACATGTGTACAGGTTAGTTCATCGACCTGAGGTCGTCGTTTGTCTCGTGTGAGTTCCCACTGTGCTTTGATTTCTACCCTACCACGGCTCGAAGGAGTCGTGCAAACAGGTAGTTTTTTGGTACAGTCCCGAGCCACATGGAGGCATGTGAGCGGATCGACAGGGGATTCATCTCTCCCGGTATTGGGGGCGAGATCGTGCTGTGTCTAGGAGAGCCATTACACAAAGCCTACGGCCGTGGCAGGAGATTTACTGGTAGGTACTCCAGTAGTATCTCAGGGTGTTATTGGGCTACAGTCCGACACGACTTATACTGCTATTGGGGGTCTGACGATACTAGCCCCCTAGGCAGATATGCGATACTCATAGACGAACGGACCGGACTGTATATACATTGTCACTGTTAGGCTCAGTAGGGTTTCCGGGTGAGTTCGCTCATCGGCCTCCCTTGAGGTCAGTCCATGGGCAGCCGTTACGCATAGCTAGTACTGCTGACGGTTTGTGGTTAAACCCACTGCCAGGGTACTGACGAGTCATTAGAGTCCCCCACAGACAGTTTCCCAAGTTCGGGCGAAACGTTGTAGAGGCTGTATGGTTTTATGGCAGGGTTCGGAAAATGCACGTGCGTTTACGCACGTGTTATATTTCAGGCAGATGATACTGGTCGGCTTTGGTTTAAGCCGGATCCGAGTATTATATTGAGTAGATATAATATCTTTGTCTCAGTTGCATTTGTATTCGGTCGTAATACAAATGCGGGTATATTTATACAGTTACGGGGTTATCCTGAAAGTCGTTTCAGGATTACTTTTGGAAGTTGCCAGTTTCCAGTTTTCTATCAGCCGTCTTTTAACATTCGGTTAAAGACGGATTTATCTTTTCTTGGATAAGGGTGTGTCATGCTTCTAGAAGGTTCTAGAGAGGGTGACTTGGCTTGGTGAGTCATTAGTGCATTAATGGAGTCATTAATGTCTTGATGAGGTGTATAATGACTCATGCTTTAAGCTTTATTGTTTCTTGTTTTCTTAAAGATATTTTCTCTTGATCTTTTGCTTATGGTTACCGTCACATTGCTCCTACACTCACCCCCTCTCCATATATATGGCCGGCCCCTCCTCTCTCTCTCTCACTTGAGTTTTTGATCTGGTAAAAAGATTATGATAGATTTTGGGGTGTATGGAATTTCACAGCTCATTTCATTCCATCACCCGATTCGAGTGGCAACTTCATTAACCGATCGTCCACGGCTTTAGACGAAGTGAGACAAAGTCATCTACTCATTCTCTACATCATTCTTGGTCGTCTCTTTTAGCAAACTTGACGACCGAGTTGCCTCGAGTCAGAGGCGGGAGCCCGTTTAAAGAATCGTTGACGTGGTGCCACCTGGACGAGCAGATCGGAGATCGAAGAGATCAAAGTAGCCGCAACGGAGCGTGGGATGATGGTTAAAGAATGGAGGACTCGGATCGTTCAGTATAACCTTTCTACACTCTTTACAGTTTGTTAGTTTAGCAATAATGGCAGATCCGGGTTAAAGTATGCGATAGCGCCAGTTAAAAGTTATTTGTTCCGCATTTGGCGTCTGTAGACGGCCGGGGCGCTACCGTAGACTTACAGTAGAGCCCTTAGGATCTTTGCTTGATTACCAGCGTTGTGATGGTGCTCACACTCGTGGGAGCTGGGTAATCCATAAGCACATCCTTATACAGGTCCCTAGTCGTTGGACTATCGAGACAGGGCATCGATACTCCGGAGTAGACTAGCGTTTGCGCTTCTCATCCCAGCGGGGGAGATGGTCTGTCCCACAGCCGTCAGTACGTCGTACTTGAGATAGTATGCAGGTGCTCGTTAGGTTACGAGTACACTGGACAGGACTCGTCGGGAACTGTTGGTTGGTATTATACCTATCGTCAGTTATCAGTTCCCAGGTGACATGAGTACAGCTTAGTCCGCTGACTTGACACTGTCACTTCGCCTCGAGTTTGTTCCCACTGTACTTAGATTACTACCCTACCACGGCTCAAAGGAGTCGTGCAAACAGGTAGTAGTTCGGTGCAGTCCCGAAGCACTTGGAGGCAGTGAAGGTTAGACAGGATTCGTCTCTACCGGTATTAGGGGTTGACATCGCGCTGTGTCTAGGAGAGCCATTACACAAGTAGTCCCTGGCTAGGGCAAGCGAGATATACTGGTAGGTTTCCAGTGTTATCTCAGGGTGTTCTGGGCTACACTCCGACACGACTTGTACCGCTATTAGGGGACCGACGTTCACCGCCCCCTAGGCTCGCCATGCGATGTATCAGACGAACAGACTGGACTGTACAGAGATTGTCACATACAGGCTCAGTAGGAGTTCGGATGGGTTTATCTCATCGGCCTTCTTATCGACATCTACCTGGGGACCGTTACGTACAGCTAGTGCCGCTTGCGGTCTGTGGTTAAACCCACTGCCAGCGTAGTGTCGAGTCTTTAGAGTCCCACACAGAGAGTTTCCCTGCACTGAGCGAAACGTGTAGAGGCCGTATGGTTTTACGGCAGGGCTACGATCACTTACGTGCACTTGTGTGCGTATGCTGTTCGGGCAGGAAATACTAGTGGGCTTTGGTTTAAGCCAGATCCTAGTATTGCACAGATGGATTTGATTTGTCTTCTGTGCATTCGCATTCTACGGAATGCGGATGCGGGTGTGTATGCACAGTTTTGAGGAGTGATGAAGGAGGAGGTGCCCCATTAGGGTTTTGGCAGTTGGTTCGGCCAAAACCGTAATGTGGCACACTCATTAGGGTTTTGACAATTCGTTTGGTCAAAACCGTTATGAGTAGGGAGACATTGTTTACTAATCCTTTTAGTGATAGATTAGTGATGGCTAATTGCATTGACCATTTGACCTCTTAGACCCCTCTTGACTTTGTTGACCCGTTGACCGTGTTGACCATTGATCTTCAAGAGGGATCTACACTCTTCTTTTTGTTTTCTTGTGTTATGATAATGGTCAATTCAATGTGCCATCAAGTCTTTCATGATAGGATTAGTAATGATGATTATTGTGTATTATTGCAACCATGGTTCATTTCATTTGGGCTTAATCTTTTTCATTATTCTCTTCTCATTCTCTCTCATGAAGTGAGAAGAAAAGAAAAGCTCAATGGTTGCAAACTTTCTCCTTCTTCTTCCTCCTCTTGATCTCTTCTTTTGATCTCATGTGTTGATAGAAAAAGAATCCACAAAGACAAATACATCCATACATCTCCTCTACACATTCTAAGGCATTTAGATTAGAAATCTCCTTGCCCTAGTTGCCTTGGCTTGAGGCGAAGCTTAGTGTACAACTCTCGGGTGGATCGTCTTCGACTCAAGAAGGCCGCGGAGGTGCCCAAGGTCCGGATCGACGCCAAGTGAGCGGATCGACAGGGGATTCATCTCTCCCGGTATTGGGGGCGAGATCGTGCTGTGTCTAGGAGAGCCATTACACAAAGCCTACGGCCGTGGCAGGAGATTTACTGGTAGGTACTCCAGTAGTATCTCAGGGTGTTATTGGGCTACAGTCCGACACGACTTATACTGCTATTGGGGGTCTGACGATACTAGCCCCCTAGGCAGATATGCGATACTCATAGACGAACGGACCGGACTGTATATACATTGTCACTGTTAGGCTCAGTAGGGTTTCCGGGTGAGTTCGCTCATCGGCCTCCCTTGAGGTCAGTCCATGGGCAGCCGTTACGCATAGCTAGTACTGCTGACGGTTTGTGGTTAAACCCACTGCCAGGGTACTGACGAGTCATTAGAGTCCCCCACAGACAGTTTCCCAAGTTCGGGCGAAACGTTGTAGAGGCTGTATGGTTTTATGGCAGGGTTCGGAAAATGCACGTGCGTTTACGCACGTGTTATATTTCAGGCAGATGATACTGGTCGGCTTTGGTTTAAGCCGGATCCGAGTATTATATTGAGTAGATATAATATCTTTGTCTCAGTTGCATTTGTATTCGGTCGTAATACAAATGCGGGTATATTTATACAGTTACGGGGTTATCCTGAAAGTCGTTTCAGGATTACTTTTGGAAGTTGCCAGTTTCCAGTTTTCTATCAGCCGTCTTTTAACATTCGGTTAAAGACGGATTTATCTTTTCTTGGATAAGGGTGTGTCATGCTTCTAGAAGGTTCTAGAGAGGGTGACTTGGCTTGGTGAGTCATTAGTGCATTAATGGAGTCATTAATGTCTTGATGAGGTGTATAATGACTCATGCTTTAAGCTTTATTGTTTCTTGTTTTCTTAAAGATATTTTCTCTTGATCTTTTGCTTATGGTTACCGTCACATTGCTCCTACACTCACCCCCTCTCCATATATATGGCCGGCCCCTCCTCTCTCTCTCTCACTTGAGTTTTTGATCTGGTAAAAAGATTATGATAGATTTTGGGGTGTATGGAATTTCACAGCTCATTTCATTCCATCACCCGATTCGAGTGGCAACTTCATTAACCGATCGTCCACGGCTTTAGACGAAGTGAGACAAAGTCATCTACTCATTCTCTACATCATTCTTGGTCGTCTCTTTTAGCAAACTTGACGACCGAGTTGCCTCGAGTCAGAGGCGGGAGCCCGTTTAAAGAATCGTTGACGTGGTGCCACCTGGACGAGCAGATCGGAGATCGAAGAGATCAAAGTAGCCGCAACGGAGCGTGGGATGATGGTTAAAGAATGGAGGACTCGGATCGTTCAGTATAACCTTTCTACACTCTTTACAGTTTGTTAGTTTAGCAATAATGGCAGATCCGGGTTAAAGTATGCGATAGCGCCAGTTAAAAGTTATTTGTTCCGCATTTGGCGTCTGTAGACGGCCGGGGCGCTACCGTAGACTTACAGTAGAGCCCTTAGGATCTTTGCTTGATTACCAGCGTTGTGATGGTGCTCACACTCGTGGGAGCTGGGTAATCCATAAGCACATCCTTATACAGGTCCCTAGTCGTTGGACTATCGAGACAGGGCATCGATACTCCGGAGTAGACTAGCGTTTGCGCTTCTCATCCCAGCGGGGGAGATGGTCTGTCCCACAGCCGTCAGTACGTCGTACTTGAGATAGTATGCAGGTGCTCGTTAGGTTACGAGTACACTGGACAGGACTCGTCGGGAACTGTTGGTTGGTATTATACCTATCGTCAGTTATCAGTTCCCAGGTGACATGAGTACAGCTTAGTCCGCTGACTTGACACTGTCACTTCGCCTCGAGTTTGTTCCCACTGTACTTAGATTACTACCCTACCACGGCTCAAAGGAGTCGTGCAAACAGGTAGTAGTTCGGTGCAGTCCCGAAGCACTTGGAGGCAGTGAAGGTTAGACAGGATTCGTCTCTACCGGTATTAGGGGTTGACATCGCGCTGTGTCTAGGAGAGCCATTACACAAGTAGTCCCTGGCTAGGGCAAGCGAGATATACTGGTAGGTTTCCAGTGTTATCTCAGGGTGTTCTGGGCTACACTCCGACACGACTTGTACCGCTATTAGGGGACCGACGTTCACCGCCCCCTAGGCTCGCCATGCGATGTATCAGACGAACAGACTGGACTGTACAGAGATTGTCACATACAGGCTCAGTAGGAGTTCGGATGGGTTTATCTCATCGGCCTTCTTATCGACATCTACCTGGGGACCGTTACGTACAGCTAGTGCCGCTTGCGGTCTGTGGTTAAACCCACTGCCAGCGTAGTGTCGAGTCTTTAGAGTCCCACACAGAGAGTTTCCCTGCACTGAGCGAAACGTGTAGAGGCCGTATGGTTTTACGGCAGGGCTACGATCACTTACGTGCACTTGTGTGCGTATGCTGTTCGGGCAGGAAATACTAGTGGGCTTTGGTTTAAGCCAGATCCTAGTATTGCACAGATGGATTTGATTTGTCTTCTGTGCATTCGCATTCTACGGAATGCGGATGCGGGTGTGTATGCACAGTTTTGAGGAGTGATGAAGGAGGAGGTGCCCCATTAGGGTTTTGGCAGTTGGTTCGGCCAAAACCGTAATGTGGCACACTCATTAGGGTTTTGACAATTCGTTTGGTCAAAACCGTTATGAGTAGGGAGACATTGTTTACTAATCCTTTTAGTGATAGATTAGTGATGGCTAATTGCATTGACCATTTGACCTCTTAGACCCCTCTTGACTTTGTTGACCCGTTGACCGTGTTGACCATTGATCTTCAAGAGGGATCTACACTCTTCTTTTTGTTTTCTTGTGTTATGATAATGGTCAATTCAATGTGCCATCAAGTCTTTCATGATAGGATTAGTAATGATGATTATTGTGTATTATTGCAACCATGGTTCATTTCATTTGGGCTTAATCTTTTTCATTATTCTCTTCTCATTCTCTCTCATGAAGTGAGAAGAAAAGAAAAGCTCAATGGTTGCAAACTTTCTCCTTCTTCTTCCTCCTCTTGATCTCTTCTTTTGATCTCATGTGTTGATAGAAAAAGAATCCACAAAGACAAATACATCCATACATCTCCTCTACACATTCTAAGGCATTTAGATTAGAAATCTCCTTGCCCTAGTTGCCTTGGCTTGAGGCGAAGCTTAGTGTACAACTCTCGGGTGGATCGTCTTCGACTCAAGAAGGCCGCGGAGGTGCCCAAGGTCCGGATCGACGCTTGGAGCTTGAATGGACGAGTGGGACAGCGGGATGAACACCCGAAGGACCGGTTCCATGAGCTATACTTCCTACATCATAGTAGCTAAACCTCTAAGTGTTTACTAGTTTCTAGTTTAGCAAAGATCCGACTTTTAGTCCATGTTGCCTTGCGCCAAAATCATTGTTTTTCGCCGTTTCCGCCTCCCCGTAAGAACCGGGGTGAGCAATGTGCACTTACAGTGGTATCAGAGCCTAGCTAAACATAAACTAGTAAGTTAGCAAAGTGTTAAGAACATCGATCGGAAAAAAGTCGCAAAACACATCCACAAAACCTCAAGTTTCTGTCGATTTTTATACTGCTCAAAAAGTGTTTTAAAATATATGAAAAATCGTCTCAGGGTTTTGTGAAAACACTGCAGAAAAACGATCCAGTGATTCGATCAAACGACCGCGGTTCCGCGGCAATGACATGCTTATTGCCGCGGTTCCGCCGCCGTTTTGACTCGGCACTGGATCGGGCTTTGTGCATTGTTTTAGTTTGGATGTTTTGGGATTTTTAATACATGTTTTTTCTACCCAGATTTTCCACAGAGCAATTTGACTTTTCGGGTGGTTAAAAATCCGTATTTTGATCGTTATTCCGTACTCTTTGGCTAATGAATATTATCTGTGATGTGATATATGTATTGAACGTCCGCTAATCGCTATACGTCGATTAGTGGGGGTTATACATATCTGTGATCTGTAATGTTGATGGTTTGTGTATATGAACTCGGTGGATTGTCGCGAATGAATAGCCGGGAATGGGTGTGAGATTAGAGTTTCTTTTTCTTTCATTCATTGTAAAATATGTAAATTGATGTAGTATTATTTGTTTGGCCGCACAACCGGGTCGGGGTTGTAGCCGTCATTGTATAATTTCTTTTTACTGTTTTTGCTCCTAGGATAGACCCAAGGTGGGGTGCACAAACTACCGGGTATCTCGAAGTGCCGAGTGGCCTACTTACGGCGTTGAGGGAGGTTGCTTCGCTTCCGGTACTTGGCGGGTAGTTTGCCGCACCCGTAGGGGTCTAGGGTGGGGTTTGTCTATTCACCGCGACCGTGTAATCCGTTTTTCGTTGCAGGCTCGAACGAATCGCGGATTCCTAGTATATCCAAAGTGTTCATCTGTGATCTGTAATGGCTATCATTGCTATATATCTATATATAATAACTATTTAGGCGTTGCTTATGTTTTTCAGCCGCGCTAGCCCAGCCCCCGCTCTGTCGTTAGTTAAGTAACCTAACGGGTGACGATGGGGCCCCGTGGCGAATGCGAATGGCATAAGCGTACGTCATATTTTGGTTGTTTTCTGCAATGGTAGGATTAAATGATGGGACGCATTAAAAGAACTAATGCAAGAAAATAAACCAAGTAAAAGTCGTTGGAACACTTTGAAAACCACTCGGTTCTTTTCAAAAATAAGCATTTTAAACGCGGAGCTTGAACCACTCCTTTTAAAAGCTATCTCGTTCCATCGACTATATCAAGTTCACTACGTTCACGGTTTCGCCAAAACCATCCGTAGCCCTCCGTCGTTTCATATGAATATTCAACAGTATTCAAGCTGTGTTTGTTGGCCTTAGTCAAGGCACAGTGTTTGGTAGCTGGTGGGTATTCATATGTTGCATAGATAGAATGCATTGGTTTGGGACAGTCGTATTGCTTTGTTGGCCATAGTCAAGGGTATATACGGGTGGGTTCAAATTAACCTGGATAACGACGGGTAGAACTTGACATGTGACTTATGATTTGTTGGCCTGAGTCAAGGTCATAAGAGCATGAGGCAAAAATCCACATCGAGAGTTTCAAAAGTACTGAAACTTGCTAGCGCTGCATACCATTTGGAGTGTGATGATTCTGGTAGGATTCCTTCGGTTTTATCACGCGATGATATTTGGATCCCGATCCTACTGTGAGTATATGCTACTCCTCGGAAAAACTCTCACTTAACGATCAATGCTATAAACCTAGTAGGTGTCTAGAAAGGTGTTAGCGGGGCTACGCCCACAGGGAAAAGAGGTTACTTAATTAAGGAACTTCGCGAAAGAGTTGGAAAACCTCCCTCGAAGTACCAACACTGGCCTGGCTGAACGGTTAAGCAAGTATTGTACGGTGAGATTGATCCTGACTAATTCTTCCTTTATGGTTTGGGGAGGGATTCGAAAGACAGTGGGAGCCATCCTGTTTAGATAAATTAAAAACCAATCTAAACTTGCAAGAGCATCATGCTAAGTGTTTTCTTCTCTCTCTCTTAATTGCAGCGACCCAGTGACCGCACCTAGGTTACATCTAGATAATAAAATGACTGAATCTGACTGTTATGACTGGCAAAGGTCTGTCCAGATGTATATTGCCCAGGACAAGCTGGAACACCTCTTGACTGATCCAACCCCTGCCGTCTCAGGTCCAGTTTCCCCTGTCACGGATATTGATATCCGTAGGACATCGGAAGAAGACTTTGCGAAAGCCAAGTGCCTCGTGTTAGCCTCAGTTGATGGTATATACCAGAGGCAGCACGAGAAGATGGACTCAGCTTCTATCTTCCTCCATAACAAAGTTTTATATGGAGAGCAATCTCGTATCGCAAGATATGAGACCTCGAAAGAATTGCTTCCAGCGAGGTTGGCTATCGGGTCATCTGTAGGGGGCAACGTCCTTATAGAGACCAGTTCTTTTGAGCTCTCAGACCTGAAGACCACGTTGAAGAACGAGTCAGATGCTGACTCAGTTCAACAGTCTCTACCTACTACCCTAAAGGAAACTAGGGAAGTAGAAAGAAAGGGAAGGGCAGAAGTTTCGGGAATGAATGCAGTAAAAGAGGGATGTTCCTATTGTTACGGGAATGAACATGGGCAGAAGGATTGCAGGGCTTGTAAAGCCAGTAGCCAGAATTCGAAGCATGTTGTGGCTTCGGCTTCGGGTGTGTTTGTAATAGAGAACTGTATGTCAGTTAACCCTACATCCTGGGTATTGGATACCGGATCAAGATCTCATATCTGTAATTCGTTGCAGGCTTTGAGAAACCGTAGGGTTATCAGGAAAGGTGATATGACTCTCAGGGTTGCTAACGGAATGAGAATGTATGCTGAATCTGTAGGGGAATATCATCTAGGACTGACAACTGGGCAGATATTGATTCTGCATGACTGTTTTTTTGTACCAGGTGCGACTTGTAACATCATATCTGTATCCATACTTTCTAAGAAAGGATATGATTTTACTTTTGTAAGCGATGTAGTAAACATCCACCTAAATCAAGTACTGATTGGGTCAGGTACATTGAAATACGGTATATACGTTTTGAATTAAGCTCAGGTCTTCAGTGTCCAGAACACACTTAAAAGAAAGTCTCCGGAATTAAATTAGGCTTTCTTATGGCATTGTAGACTGGGTCACATTAATGAGACACGGTTGACAAAGTTACATAAAGAAGGATACTTGGATCCGTTAGAGTACCAGTCTTATGCCACTTGTGAATCTTGTCTCATGGGAAAGATGACAAAGACTCCGTTCACTGGACACGGAGAGAGAGCAAGCGAGCTCTTGGGACTCATACACAGTGATGTGTGTGGTCCAATGTCTACACATGCGCGAAGTGGTTATTCATACTTCATTACTTTCACAGATGATTTCTCTAGGTATGGGCATGTCTTCTTGATGAAGCACAAATCCGAGGCCTTTGAGAAATTTCAGGAATACAAGAATGAAGTTGAAAAACAAATAGGCAAGAGTATCAAGACACTGAGATCTGATCGAGGTGGCGAATACTTGAGTGCCGAGTTTCTGGGCTTCTTAAAAGAGAATGGAATTCTCTCTCAGCTTACTCCTCCATACATACCACAACACAACGCTGTATCGGAAAGAAGGAATCGAACCCTATTGGATATGGTTCGTTCCATGATGAGTAAGGATGAGTTGCCGCAATCCTTCTGGAGTTATGCACTAGAAACAGCTGCATATCTTTTGAACCAAGTTCCTACTAAGTCAGTGCCTACCACACCATATCAGATGTGGAGTGGGAAGAAACCCAGTCTTAAACACTTTAAGACATGGGGTGTCCAGTTTTTGTAAAAAAGCAGCATGCGGACAAGCTCGAGGCATATTCGGTACAGTGTAAGTTTGTGGGATACACAAAGAACTCCAAGGGGTATCTTTTCTATTACGCAGAGGAACAAAAGGTTTTTGTTTCTCGTCATGCCCGCTTCTTGGAAACTGAGTTTTTGGAAAATCAGATAAGTGGGAGCGCAATAGAACTGGAAGAAATTCCAGAACAACAAGTTGTTACTGAAACCTTGGTAGAACCAGAAGATTCAGGAGAACCGGACATTCCAGCGCCACTCCGCAGGAGTAGTAGGCAGTCTCATCCGCCCGAGAGATACTACGGTTTTCTCATAGACGGGGATAGAGAGGATTGCACCATGGATTATGGTGAGCCTACAAGCTTCCAGCAAGCCATCCAGAGCGGCGACTCGGTAAAATGGCTGGATGCAATGCGGGCCGAGATGGAGTCCATGTACACCAACAAAGTTTGGATTTTGGACTTTGCTCCAGAAGGGGTAAAACCCGTAGGCTGCAAATGGATCTTCAGAAAGAAGATTGGTGTAGATGGGCAGGTTGAGACCTATAAATCTAGACTTGTAGCAAAGGGTTTTCGTCAAAGACCTGGTTTGGACTATGACGAGACCTTTTCTCCAGTGGCTATGCTGAAATCCATTCGGATCCTTCTTGCCATTGCTTCCTTCCACGATTATGAAATCTGGCAGATGGACGTAAAGACGGCTTTCCTAAATGGAAATTTGGAAGAGTGCGTCTATATGGATCAGCCGGAGGGGTTCATTCAGAGTGGGAGCAGCGGTAGAGTGTGCAAGTTGCTGAAGTCCATCTATGGACTTAAGCAGGCATCGCGGAGTTGGAACATATGCTTTGATGATACTGTCAAAGAATTCGACTTTATCAAAAACCCAGATGAACCATGCATTTACAGTAAGATTGTAGGGAGAACTGTAGTATTCCTCGTCTTGTACGTGGATGACATTCTCCTAATAGGAAATGATATTCCTATGCTACAGTCAGTCAAAGGATTCTTGTCGCAGAGGTTCTCCATGAAGGACCTGGGCGATGCCAACTACATTTTGGGGATCCAGATCTATCGTGATAGATCTAAGAGGATGTTGGGACTCTCACAGTCAAGGTACATCAACACCATACTGAAAAGATTCAGTATGGAAGATTCCAAGCGCGGTAATTTACCGGCTTGTCACAGGATCACCCTCTCCAAAGAGATGTCTCCCAAGACTGATTTGGAAAGGGATCGCATGTCAATTATACCCTATGCTTCTGCGGTAGGCTCTATAATGTATGCAATGTTGTGTACCAGACCAGATGTAGCATACGTATTGAGCGTTGTAAGCCGGTATCAGTCAAACCCAGGGGAGAAACACTGGATAGCGGTAAAGAACATTCTCAAGTACCTGAGAAGGACTAAGGAGATGTTCTTGGTGTACGGCGGAAAAGACCTCCAGCTTGAGGCCTTTGCTGACTCCAGCTTCTAGAGTGACAAGGATGGCTCCAAGTCCATGTCGGGTTATGTCTTTACCCTCAATGAAGGGGCGGTTTGCTGGAAGAGTTCCAAGCAGGAGACCGTTGCAGACTCAACTATGGAAGCGGAGTACATAGTTGCTTGCGATGCCGCAAAGGAAGCTGTCTGGATGAAGAAGTTCCTCACGGAGCTTCAGGTGGTTCCAACCATTGTTGATCCAATACCGCTGTATTGCGACAACAACGGAGCTATAGCTTTAGCGAAGGAACTCAGGTCCCATCAGAAGTCCAGGCACATTTTGAGGCGGTACCACCTGATCAGGGAGATCGTAGATCGCCGGGAGATCGAGGTGAAGAGAGTAAATACGGAGAACAACACTGCAGATCTGCTCACGAAGGCCCTACCCCAGACTCAGTTCGAGCGGCTGATCGAGATGATAGGTCTTCGATACGCCAGTACATGGCCTTAGTCCAAGTGGGAGATTGTTAGTGTATATGCCCTAGAGGCCATTACTGTATCATACTAGCTTGTATATTACTTGATGGAAGCTTGGGATATTCACAGTTGTATAGACAATCTTGCTCAAAATGGTAGTTTGCTACTTGGTTTGTCTCTACTTCAATATGTGCATGTGTTTCTTTTAGCATATCGCTTATATACATATTAGTAGAGCCCTTAGGATCTTTGCTTGATTACCAGCGTTGTGATGGCGCTCACACTCGTGGGAGCTGGGTAATCCATAAGCACATCCTTATACAGGTCCCTAGTCGTTGGACTATCGAGACAGGGCATCGATACTCCGGAGTAGACTAGCGTATGCGCTTCTCATCCCAGCGGGGGAGACGGTCTGTCCCACAGCCGTCAGTACGTCGTACTTGAGATAGTATGCGGGTGCTCGTTAGGTTACGAGTACACTGGACAGGACTCGTCAGGAACTGTTGGTTGGTATTATACCTATCGTCAGTTATCAGTTCCCAGGTGACATGAGTACAGCTTAGTCCGCTGACTTGACACTGTCACTTCGCCTCGAGTGTGTTCCCACTGTACTTAGATTACTACCCTACCACGGCTCAAAGGAGTCGTGCAAACAGGTAGTAGTTCGGTGTAGTCCCGAAGCACTTGGAGGCAGTGACGGTTAGACAGGATTCGTCTCTCCCGGTATTGGGGGTTGACATCGCACTGTGTCTAGGAGAGCCATTACACAAGTAGTCCCTGGCCAGGGCAAGCGAGATATACTGGTAGGTTTCCAGTGTTATCTCAGGGTGTTCTGGGCTACACTCCGACACGACTTGTACCGCTATTAGGGGACTGACGTTCACCGCCCCCTAGGCCCGCCATGCGATGTATCAGAAGAACAGACCGGACTGTACGGAGATTGTCACATACATGTTCAGTAGGAGTTCGGATGGGTTTATCTCATCGGCCTTCTTATCGACATCTACCTGGGGACCGTTACGTACAGCTAGTGCCGCTTGCGGTATGTGGTTAAACCCACTGCCAGCGTAGTGTCGAGTCTTTAGAGTCCCATGATTGAAAAAGAAATTCTTGATGTGTAGTATGAAATTGTAAAGAAATCACAACCAAAAATTATTTGACCGCAATCAACTACGGTGTCGGATGTAGATTGTAAGTGAGTGCGGATCGTCCACAGGGACAGTGTAATAGTTCGTCTTTTGAATTAGATGAGTCGAAACTTTAAAGAAAACAAAACAAAACAATTCATGATTTATATTTGAAGTTCAAGAATTAGAAAATATAGATCTAATAACAAGAAAAAGATAGAATCAAGAATTGATAGTTTGTTGATTTTTCCAAACCAAATATCAAGAATCGAAATGAGGCTCGTAGGAATCGATCGGATCTCTAGACGTGATGCAATCTCAAGATGACGTATTCTCATCCTTCGATGGATTGATACTAGATTGATGATGATCGACGAGAATTAGGGATTTCTAGTGAAACTAGGGTTTCATCATTTATCCCTTGTTCATTCGTCGATATCATTCACATGATAGCCTCTAGTAATTTCAAGAAACGATTGTAGATCCCTAATTTCGAGCGATAATCAAGAAAGCATCGCAACGAAACTAGGTCATCGATTCTTGAACTTGCTAGGGCTTACAAAACTCGTAGGACTTAAAAATCGTTTTAAGATTTGTTACATCATCATTCTATTTATCGTCTCGACTCCTTAACGAGCGGAGTTTTACTCAAACATCATCATAAGAACTACAATCATAAATTGAGATCTAATCATGATGCAAGAATTTAAAGAAAACAAGATTAAAGAATTTCACCTTTTATTTATATCAACAATTTCATTACATTCGTTCAAGAACTACAAGAGGAAGAACTCGATCGTCAATTTGGCTTCGCTCGGCTCCGTGAGTCGCGGATCGGCTTGGATCACTTGCTCGGTTGGAGATCGGCTCCGCTCCTAAAAGGTTGAAGGGCTTCTTGCTTGATTGGTACTCAAGATCTTGAATTTGGAGTGGAATTAGGGTTAGGGTTTCGCACAAAGTCTTGTCACTAGACTTGTGGAATAAGATGATGTAAGAGGGAATGAACTAGCTAACTAAAAGATTAACAACTAATGAATTGATTCCCTAAAGATTGATTAATGATGAACAACCACAACCCTTAGATCTAGGTTCCTATTTATAGCCATCTAAACCCTAGATCTAGGATTTCAAATTCTAAGTTTTCCTCCAAAAGTTTGTTGAGGAAATTTGAATTTCCCTCCAAAAGTTAGTTAGAGAAGAAGCTTCTAGATGTGATTAGTTAGGAGGGAGCTTCTAGAAGAGGTTAGTTAGGAGCTTAATTATGTTTAGCCTTTCTTAATGATCTTTGCTGGATCTGGCAGTAGCTTCGAGAGAATTCTGGAATTTGTCATGTATGAAATGAATGTGGGCCATGAGAGATAAATTTTGCAGCAGAAATGGGGAGCTGAAGCTTTGGAACTGCCGTGGATCCGCGGCCCAAGCAGGCTATGGCCGCGGATCCGCTGCTCCTTGTGGGCCTTGGGCTTCCATACTTTCTGGTAATTTTCTATATAATATCTGGGCCTTGTTTTCATGTGTTTAATTTAATATCTCCTTCTGAAATGCTACCAGATCTGCATCTTTTGAGTTGGCGTAATTTTGATCAGCTCTTTGGTTTTTCTTCCGTATTTTCCTGCACAGACTCAAGACAAGTGTTGCGCAAATACAGATATGATGCAATGCCATGAAATGCGGTTAATTTCCCTTAAAGTGTCGGTTTAAAAGTCTAACACATGAAATCTGATATTTAACAACTGATTTGCTAATATGTGAAATATGAATACCGAACACTTCTAAATGAGTGCAAAAGATGGGGAAATTGCCGTGTTAAAAATACATTATTTTCGACTGATCAAATACCCCCAAACTTAATTTCGATCGTCTCGAGCGAATGTTTTATTAAAAAGAGAAGGAGAAAATAAAGAAAGAGAAAAACTAACTAGCACACTTTCGTAGGCAACACGATTGCACTGAGCACGTGCAACAAGCCTTTAAACCTCTAGATGTCCCTAGTAGGAGGAGTGTTGTCTCCTGAGGGTTTTGAGCGGATTGCACCCACAAAATCCAATAATAAAAGGAAGATCATGAATATTACATTTAAAGAAAAGAATTGTAAAAGAAAGACTTTGAAAATTAGGGTTTCCAACTAAGCTAGCTTTTCAGTTGTCATGAGCCCTATCTTAATGGTCATGAAAAGATGTTAGAAATCACGTCCTCCCTCAATAAAACAACGTCTTATTCTTCATTCCTATCCTTCTTCCAAACATCGATCATATAACCCTGCGTGTGTGTAAAGACATCCCTATACCCGGAGAATTCAATTCAAGCTATCATACTCTTGCCCATCAGCCTTAGTACTTTTTAATTAATGAATATTTAGACGAAATTGCTCACACACTTTCATGCGACCGTTAATACTTCTTGAGGTACTAATCGACCGATTACTCATGTGCTTGCTTACTTGGTGTATTTTCCTCGTCTTGCACCACCTCAGGCATAGCAGTGACTCCCAGACCAGTTGTCCTTAGGGCACTAGGTCAAGAAGCACCCTCGCTATATATTTTTTTTTATTGCCCTTGGTGATAACAAAACCAGTGTCCATTTTTCTCACCACTTTATATTTTCTTCATTTTTTTTATTTCCTTCATACTTTTGGCTTTAAGACAAAAGTATTTCAAGGTATCCTCTACTATCCCAGGCTTTAAGACGTGTGTAAGTGCGAATAGCAGGGTATCAACGTTCAAAATGTTTGGCTTTCAGAATAGAAACTATTTTTCAGACTTATTTTTATCTTCAAATTAGTGACGTCTTTCATCTTACTAACCCTTGGGACAACGGCTCATAACTACTTATTACTAGTTCGTATAAGAAAACTTCTAATTTTCTTGGTTTTCTTATATTTTTCTAATCTCATGGATGTAATTTTTTTCACTATCTAAACTTTTATTATCTTATTTATGTAAAAAATATTTTTATATTTTGAAAATTTTTAAATTTTTATGGTTTTCAAAAAATATTTTGTGCTTATGCAAAGTATGATGCAAATGATGCGAAAATAAGCACAAACCTCCCCTAAACTTGTTTTCAACAGTGTCCTCACTGTTGCCATCTGCTAAATCTCGAAAACCTGTAAGCTTGGGAGGAATTTATTATTGCGGGCAAAATATTTAAGTGAAGACCCTCCCTAAACTTATTTTTGGCTCATCATTTTGTAAAAAAATTTCTCTTTAGGAGCCAGAAAATATACCCCCCCAAACTTGAGTTATGCAATGTTATTCTTTTAAAATCACAAGTGGGGGTCAAAAATCATTGGTCGATGCCAAGCTTTGCAAAGACCGAAAGTTAACACCAACCATTCAAAAATTTTATCAATGCAGTGCTCTGGTTGGTGGAAGAAGAAGTGGGGAAAGGTTAAGTGGTGGAATAGAATGTGTGTGCGTCTCATTTTGGAGAGACGATGCAGTGCATGTGATGGATTACTCGCATTCTTTTTACAAGTCAAAAGAAGGGGTGGAGGTTCAATTTCATTGATTCGGAGATGATTCATCTCAACACCCGTGTCATTCAAAAATGCGAGTTCATCAGCGAAGATTTCCTCAAAAGTTCCATCAATGCCCCGATGAATAATGTCGTCACAAAGTGCGGGGTGATCTTCAGACTCTAAAATCAGTTCATAATCCGTGTTCATTGTTGACCCGGACATCTCGGTGGAAGAGTCCGTATGTTTATGATACATAGTTGGATCAAACAATAACATATGAAAAGAGTCAAGATCGATATCAGGAGGATCATCAAATTCGCTGCTGTCGACATCCATTGAGTCGACAGAACAGACCTGAGCAGTAGGTTCGGAGGGTACACTTCCCAACTTGTAAATGTTTAGCTCAATTGACCTATTCCCGAAAGATAGGGTCATAGAACCATTACGACAGTTGATTATTGCATTGGAAGTGGCCAAAAAGGGGCGACCTAAAATCACCGGAATTTGATTCCGTGGGTTCGCTACAGGCTGTGTATCAATGACAATAAAGTCCACAGGGAATATGAATTCCTCGATTTTTATTAACACATCCTCCAGTTCACCCCTAGGTTGGTGATTGATCGGTCAGCCATCTGGAGAGTGCAATTGGTTGGCTTTAACTCTCCGATACCTAGTTGCTCATAGACTGAATATGGAAGCAAGTTAACACTAGCGCCAAGGTCTAGTAGAGCACGGTTAATGTGTTTTTCCCCAATAGAAACGGAAATAGTAGGATATCCTGGATCCTTACGTTTCCTCGGTAATTGTTGGGGGAAAGCTGTGTCTATTGTCTTTTCCATGAATATCTTCTTGGGCGCTTGTGTAAGTCTACGCTAGCGCCCCGGCAGTCTACAGACGCCAAATGCGGAATAAAAACTTTTAAACTGGCGCTATCGTATACTTTAACCCGGATCTGCCATTATTGCTAAACTAACAAACTGTAAAGAGTGTAGAATGGTTATACCGAACGATCCGAGTCCTTCGTTCTTCAACCATCATCCCACGCTCCGTTGCGGCTGCTCCGATCTCGTCGATCTCCGATCTCCTCGTCGAGGTGGCACCACATGATCGGTTCTTTAAACGGGCTCCCGCCTCTGACTCGAGGCAACTCGATCGTCAAGTTTGCTAAAAGAGACGACCAAGATTGATGTAGAGAATGAGTAGATGACTTTGTCTCACTTCGTCCAAATCCGTCGACGATCGGTTAATGAAGTTGCCGAGGGAATCGGGTGATGGAATGAAATGGACTGTGAAATTCCATACACCGATAAAACCTATCATAATCTTTTCTCTCTAAAATGAAAACTCAAGTGAAGTGAGGAGGAGAGAGAAGGACGACCTCTTTATATGATGGAGGGAGGTGACCGTAGGGGGAGGGAGGTGACCACAAGACAAGAAGCTTCTTACAAAAATATCTTTAGCTAAATAAAAGATCTTAACCAAAACAAGAAAGTGGTTAAAATCAAAGCATAAGTCACTCGACACCTCACCCAATCTAGAACCTTCTAGAACCTTCTAAAAGCATGACTCACTCTCATCCAAGAAAAGATAAATCCGTCTTTAACCGAATGTTAAAAGACGGCTGATAGAAAACTGAAAACTGGCAACTTCCAAAAGTGATCCTGAAACGAATTTCAGGACAACCCCGAAACTGTATAAATATACCCGCATTTGTATTACGACCGAATACAAATGCAACTGAGACAAAGATATTATACCTACTCAATATAATACTCGGATCCGGCTTAAACCAAAGCCGACCAGCATCAACTGTCCGAAAATCGACACGTGCGTAAACGCACGTGCATTTTCCGAACCCTGCCATAAAACCATACGGCCTCTACAACGTTTCGCCCGAACTTGGGAAACTGTCTGTGGGGGACTCTAATGACTCGTCAGTACCCTGGCAGTGGGTTTAACCACAAACCGTCAGCGGCACTAGCAATGCGTAACGGCTGCCCATGGACTGACCTCAAGGGTGGCCGATGAGCACTCATCCGGAAAACCCTACTGAGCCTAACAGTGACAATGTATATACAGTCCGGTCCGTTCGTCAATGAGTATCGCATATCTGCCTAGGGGGCTAGTAACGTCAGACCCCCAATAGCAGTATAAGTCGTGTCGGAGTGAAGCCCAATTACACCCTGAGATACTACTGGAGTACCTACCAGTAAATCTCCTGCCATGGCCATGGACTTTGTGTAATGGCTCTCCTAGACACAGCACGACCTCGCCCCCAATACCGGGAGAGACGAATCCCCTGCCGATCCGCTCACGTGCCTCCATATGGCTCGGGACTGTACCCAAAAGCTACCTGTTTGCACGACTCCTTTGAGCCGTGGTAGGGTAGAAATCAAAGCACAGTGGGAACTCACACGAGACAAATGACGACCTCAGGTCGATGAACTAACCTGTACACATGTCACCAGGGAACTGCTATCTGACGATAGGTATAGTACTAACTAGCAGATTCCCGGCGAGTCCTGTCCGGTGTACTCATAACCCAATGAGCACCTGTATACATCTTAGGTGATCCAACTGACACCAGTGGCTTGTGAGACCGGCCACCGCCCCTCGTCGGGGTCTCGACTGTACACACTAGTCTACTCCGGAGTATCGATGCCCTGTCTCGAAACTCCCACGACTAGGGACTACAATTAAGGATATGCATATAAACTACCCAACTCTCACGTATATGATCGCCATCATACTGTTGGTAGTAAAGCAAGATCCTAAGGGCTCTATCAAAGTGTAACATGCAATCAGTCACCTGAACATGTACACGACTGATAAAGGCAAACCAGATAGCATACTATCATCTCGAGTAAGACTGTGCTACCGGGATAGGTCCTCCGCAATCATTGCAATCACGTACCTGCGATCCAATAATTGACTATGAGGGCACTATCTCCAACAATCTCCCACTTGCACTCAAGGCTAATATTGCGATGTCGACTACTCACAGCCCGTGTGAAACCGAACATCCAACTCCTCTACTAATCAGTTTCACAAAGCCCGTTTGTAAAACTATTGTGTTCGAGAAATAGCCTCAGTGAGTGGATCCGCCTAGAAGTTTCTTTCTATATCTCTCTAAATCTCAAGTTCGCGGAGAAAGCCATCTCCCGAATCGAGTAATACCTGTCTTAGAACATGTCTGGATATCTGATGGGACCTTAGTTCATAATGAACTCCATATCCAAACTTCTTAGACTGAATCGATCACTGAACCTAATCAGTATCGGGCACCTTGCTTCCCACAGTATCCTCTTGGACCACCTGTCCATAATACTGTCCTTCTTCGTCAGAGGGAAAAACTAAAACTCTGACAGTCACTCTGTCATCCACGTCACCTTTGAAGCCTGTGAATGATAATCGTCTCCCGAAGGAGGCTGCCGTCATCAAATCCGTAGAACATGCACTTATGTTCTATAACTGCTTCCTTATGTTTCTCCAGGATTGGATTAATACAAACTTATTGCATCTAGTGCAAAACCAACATTTGGTGTGGTACTTGACATCTCATGATTGACTCAATTGCCTAAGCAAGTGATCTGCCAATCATGCACATCCCTCTCCCCTTTAGTCTATACGACACCTTTAGAGAAGGTGACTCCATTACCTGCAGGTACACCACCATGCTAGGAGTCAACAATTCCAAAAACCATTAGAATATCTGTCAAAGTACCCACATTCGGAAACTACCCAAATCCAGATCTAAAACCATAGATCTAGAAACCAGAATGTCAAATATTATATCCATATCCTGTCTGGAGAAACAACTGTGTGACGACCACAGTTTAACCGATCGTAGTATAGGAATTTTACTTCCTACTCTGTGTATGTCATCCAGATACCATGACATCACACCCTACTACCTTCTTAACAGATCCATCCCCTATTCTGATTGAAGTCAAACCCATGACTGTCACATCAAAATTAGATGATCTATCTCCGCTATAACTGCTCTAGTCTATAAATAGACATAAGCTACTTGCCCACCATGCTTCCGTTGCTCCCACTGACTACGACAACCCTCCTTCCGGGTCTCATATCCTGGAACAACAGTAGTGTCAAGTCTGGGTAGATAAGAAACCTCCCTGTCACCGTCCTTGAGCCTACCGAAGTACCTCTCGGGTGTCTGAGGTTACCTACCAAATCTGCGGATTGGCTATTGGAATGTCAAACCTGATTGAATGTATAGGTCCTATTAAATTTTTCCGTAATCGTTCGCGGTTCTGGAATCACTTCCAGTTCTACCATACTCCCACTACTGTTTTCTGAAAAAGATCCATTTTACTAAAACTGTGGCAAGTCAAGAACAATATCACTATTGATCTTCTAAATGGTAGAATATCAACCCTCGTCATAGCCAGGGTCAACCCACAAACAGCCATTACAGAAACGTGCCCTGAGTTATCCAGTGTCTGGTTTTAATCATAAGCTGGACAACTCCCCGTACCTTAATTTCTTTTAAGGTACGATCCATTCTATATCCAATACAGAAACTTTGGCACTAATTTAATTGGAACCATATTCAATCCATGCATCTGTCTCCAGTGCATATCAACTTAATGGAAAAAGGCTAATCAGTATTACTCAACTTAGGAATCCATCCAATTATGAGTAACCTGAAAGAGAAACACGTTTCTCAAAATCATCACTATCATCTGAATACCAATCACAAGAATCTACATCTTCGATCTCTTTGAAGAATCCCGATACTTGTGATATCTGGTTCTCTACTTTATTCTTATACCCACAACTTCTCAAAACTTAGACCTTGTATTTCTACGAAACACTCGTCTAAATACTAGAGAAGTTATAAGTAAACAGAACATAGTACGAGGCCCTACCCCTTTGTCCTGATGGACACTTGGACAACATACAATACTCTGTATAAGTCCGCTGAGTTAAACAACTCATAACCTGTGCGTTGTAGGTGGAAAACTGTACCCTGGCGATTTCCTCAAATATCACCAATTACAACGAATTCCGATATAATGAGGATGATCACCTAATTCCCAATATCTTACTCCCACTCATCATCTGTAAAACCATACAGATATGAGAATGAAACCTGGTAAATACATACCCTTGGAGTAAGTGTCTAATCGGGAAAAACAGTTTTTCCTTTAACAATGCACTGAAACATGAAAATGTTTCGTAGGGGTATCCTGGTATTCATAGTAATGCCTCTTCCATAAACCAATTCATGACTTCAACCGTATATTTTATTGCCATCTCTCCAAATCCCCTTTATTTGTCTTTAGTCGTTACCTTCTGTACACCATCGTTAGGCTAACTGGTTTTCTTCCTTCCCTACCGTTCGGCACCAGCCTATGATTTGGAAGAAGACTATCCAGTAAGCATAATAGGTGTACCCTCCTAAACCAAGGAGTACTCGCATCTCGAGAGAAGGTGACGATAAAAGACAACTGAATAATACCTTATTCTTTTTAAAGGTGAAATAGGAGCGGCGATGAAGTACGCGGTTTTGGTCGTGAATGATATCAGTCGCAATTTACTTTGCCCTCTTTCTAATCCCTTTATTTTTTCTTTACATATTACCTTCTGCACACCCTACTTAGGCTAATTGATTTTCTTCATTCCCTACCTTTCGGCACCAGCCTATGGTTTGGAATAAGACTATCCAATAGGCGTAATAGGTGTACTCTCCTAAACCAAGGAGCTCTCGCAACCTGAGAGAAGGTGATAATAAAAGACAACTGAATAAACCAATTCTATTTCTCCTGAACCTGGATCCATCCTCGAAGAAGTCCCTTCGAGTTCGTATATAACCATACGATGGGTCTATCCAATGGAAGTGGATATCCGTAGTAATACGGGTGTTCTGAGAAATACAAAGGGTAAAAGAAGGAGTGGCAATGACTTATGCAACTCAGACAATCCAAAAGCCAGTATTTTAAGAAGGTTCGGTCAACCTGGTCACTGAGTCATAGTCTAGGGTCGGTCAAAGGTCGCTGCCAAAGAGAGAGAGAGAAAAGAAACACTCTGCGTGCACTCTAACCTAGATCAGAATGGTCATCATTTTATCTAATCCGGAAACCTCCCACTGTCCTGTCAAATTCTCCTCCAAACCTAAAGAAGAATCAGTCGGGATCACCCGAAGAGTAAACCAACTCATCAGTGGGAATCAGGATCCAACTCTCATCGCATGATAACGTGATGGAATGCATCCACGTTACTCATACTCCAGAAGGTATGCGCATACTCGGCAAGTTTCAGTTTCTTTAGAAACTCCTGATATTATTTTTGCCCCATGCTCTTATAACCTTGGCGTTGGTCAAAATGTCATAAGTCACATGCCAAGTTCTACCCATCACTATCTTGTCAATTTGAACCCATCCGCACATGCCCCTGTCGTTGGCCAATCGGCAGAACGACTGTCCCAAACTAACTCATCTATCTATGCAACAATTGAATACCCAGCAGCTACCAAACACTATGCCTTGGCGTTGGTCAAAATGCGTAGCTTGAATACTACTGAATACCCAAAAGAAGTGACGGAGGGCTACGGCTGGTTTTTGGCGAAAAACCTTTAGCGTAGTGAACTTGATATCGCTGAAGGAACCTGATAGCTTTTTAAAATATAGTGGCGAAAACCTTTTGCTAAAGAGGTCACTCCCGGTAAAGGGATCTCGGCTCTTTCCTCGTGGAATGAGGTGCAGGATATTCCACTGAATACCGCTATGCAAAGCAACATGTAATCGACTATAGTGAAGTTATTACGCTGACGTAAACTTCTGCCCAAGGGGTCAGTCCCGGTGAAGGGATATCAGCCCTTGCCCCGTCGAATGAGGTGCAGGATATTCCACTGAATACCGCTATGCATAACAAAAGGAAACGTCTTTGTAACAAAACTTTTTAAATTGTTCCAACAACTCAAACAGGTTTGTTTTTACTTTGCATTGATCAGAATCAACGCAGTCCCATCAATCAATCACACCAGAAAAGAACGAAAATAAAATGTACGTATATGCCATCCGCATTCGTCACTGGGTCCCGTCATCACTCGTTAGGTTACTTAACTAACGACAAAGCGGGGACTGGACTAGCGCGGGTGTAAAACATATACAACATCTAATAGTATATAAACCAATATACAATAATCGCTCCAGGCGTGATAGTATGCAGCATTACAGAAAAGTAATAAGCATCACAGAACAATACAGATAATCTGGGATCCCCGAGTTTCACAGAGCCGCTGCTGAAACTCGACGTTCCCCTGTCGTGTGGATAGCCTGTGCAATGAAACCTAGACCCCTACGGGTGCGGCAAGTTACCCGCCAAAACCTGAAGCGAGGCAGTCCCCACAGCATAGTGAATGGAACACCCGGCACTTCACGGAATCCGGTAATCTTGGGCACCCCTCCTTGGGTCAACATGTACCCCCTACGAGTGCGGCGAATAGTCTGCCAATTCTGAAGTGGGGTCCCTCTGCCTCTCAAAGCCATGAGATGCGGACCCGTTGCTTTCCCGAACCCGGCTATCCGTGCACTCCGTCGCGGGGTAAAACCTAGTACAGTAATGAAAAATAGTACAATAGGTACATCGACCGCAACCTGGTCGTGCCCCAAAAAGAATATTATACAACAGGCAGTGACGGCTGTCCACAAGTTGGACGCTCGCCCCGCAATATCAAATGTACAAATAAACACAAACTGTACTACCATTGCACACTGCTATCCACCACGACAAATCCGCAACATCACAGCACAACACAGAACATCAACGCGAATGTCACGTTCGCAAACCCGTCTAAAAGAACTATAGCAATCAGACGCGGTTTACCGATCAAATGACATTCCCGGTCGGAGATATAATGTAAGCACTGTAAACTAACGTGTTTAAATTTCGATCGACCAAATATCAAAAAGTGGGCCCCACGACTTACTGGTGAACAGTAACAAAACCTGGGCCAAAATGATATATACCAAAAACCACAAAAACCAACACAGAACACACTGACCAAATTTGGGAGCACTTGCTCCCCACGTGGCCGCGGATGCGCGGCTAAACCATGGGTTTGGCCGCCCTTCCGCGGCAGCCTGGAGGGATCACGACCCCAAATTTTGTCGTGGTTCTTAAATATGCCTGCACGGATTTTTAAGACATCCAGAATTCAATTTTGAGATCGTTTAAAATTAACAGAAACTGTCGGGCATAAAAATTGTGATTTTTGCAATTTTCGATTTCCGGTCGGATCGATGTTTTAAACGCGTTAGCACAAGTTAGTATAGCAAAATGGTTAGGCTCTGATACCACTGTAAGTCTACGCCAGCGCCCCGGCAGTCTACAGACGCCAAATGCGGAATAAAAACTTTTAAACTGGCGCTATCGTATACTTTAACCCGGATCTGCCATTATTGCTAAACTAACAAACTGTAAAGAGTGTAGAATGGTTATACCGAACGATCCGAGTCCTTCGTTCTTCAACCATCATCCCACGCTCCGTTGCGGCTGCTCCGATCTCGTCGATCTCCGATCTCCTCGTCGAGGTGGCACCACATGATCGGTTCTTTAAACGGGCTCCCGCCTCTGACTCGAGGCAACTCGATCGTCAAGTTTGCTAAAAGAGACGACCAAGATTGATGTAGAGAATGAGTAGATGACTTTGTCTCACTTCGTCCAAATCCGTGGACGATCGGTTAATGAAGTTGCCGAGGGAATCGGGTGATGGAATGAAATGGACTGTGAAATTCCATACACCGATAAAACCTATCATAATCTTTTCTCTCTAAAATGAAAACTCAAGTGAAGTGAGGAGGAGAGAGAAGGGCGGCCTCTTTATATGATGGAGGGAGGTGACCGTAGGGGGAGGGAGGGGACCACAAGACAAGAAGCTTCTTACAAAAATATCTTTAGCTAAATAAAAGATCTTAACCAAAACAAGAAAGTGGTTAAAATCAAAGCATGAGTCACTCGACACCTCACCCAATCTAGAACCTTCTAGAAGCATGACTCACTCTCATCCAAGAAAAGATAAATCCGTCTTTAACCGAATGTTAAAAGACGGCTGATAGAAAACTGGAAACTGGCAACTTCCAAAAGTGATCCTGAAACGAATTTCAGGACAACCCCGAAACTGTATAAATATACCCGCATTTGTATTACGACCGAATACAAATGCAACTGAGACAAAGATATTATACCTACTCAATATAATACTCGGATCCGGCTTAAACCAAAGCCGACCAGTATCAACAGTCCGAAAATCGACACGTGCGTAAACGCACGTGCATTTTCCGAACCCTGCCATAAAACCATACGGCCTCTACAACGTTTCGCCCGAACTTGGGAAACTGTCTGTGGGGGACTCTAATGACTCGTCAGTACCCTGGCAGTGGGTTTAACCACAAACCGTCAGCGGCACTAGCAATACGTAACGGCTGCCCATGGACTGACCTCAAGGGTGGCCGATGAGCGCACTCATCCGGAAAACCCTACTGAGCCTAACAGTGACAATGTATATACAGTCTGGTCCGTTCGTCAATGAGTATCGCATATCTGCCTAGGGGGCTAGTAACGTCAGACCCCCAATAGCAGTATAAGTCGTGTCGGAGTGAAGCCCAATTACACCCTGAGATACTACTGGAGTACCTACCAGTAAATCTCCTGCCATGGCCATGGACTTTGTGTAATGGCTCTCCTAGACACAGCACGACCTCGCCCCCAATACCGGGAGAGACGAATCCCCTGCCGATCCGCTCACGTGCCTCCATATGGCTCGGGACTGTACCCAAAAGCTACCTGTTTGCACGACTCCTTTGAGCCGTGGTAGGGTAGAAATCAAAGCACAGTGGGAACTCACACGAGACAAATGACGACCTCAGGTCGATGAACTAACCTGTACACATGTCACCAGGGAACTGCTATCTGACGATAGGTATAGTACTAACTAGCAGATTCCCGGCGAGTCCTGTCCGGTGTACTCATAACCCAATGAGCACCTGTATACATCTTAGGTGATCCAACTGACACCAGTGGCTTGTGAGACCGGCCACCGCCCCTCGTCGGGGTCTCGACTGTACACACTAGTCTACTCCGGAGTATCGATGCCCTGTCTCGAAACTCCCACGACTAGGGACTACAATTAAGGATATGCATATAAACTACCCAACTCTCACGTATATGATCGCCATCATACTGTTGGTAGTAAAGCAAGATCCTAAGGGCTCTATCAAAGTGTAACATGCAATCAGTCACCTGAACATGTACACGACTGATAAATGCAAACCAGATAGCATACTATCATCTCGAGTAAGACTGTGCTACCGGGATAGGTCCTCCGCAATCATTGCAATCACGTACCTGCGATCCAATAATTGACTATGAGGGCACTATCTCCAACAGCTTGAGTTTTCCTCTTCCTAGTGCACAAGTTCTTAAGAGTTTTCGTATAGGACAGAACTTGTTGGATGGCATCTAGGAGAGGGATGTTGGTGTTTACTTGCTTAAAAATGTTCATAATCTTCTCCATATGTGGACTCGGTGTGTTAGACCTTAACCGATTAGGATAAGGTGCTTTAGCAATAAGCGCTGGGTCCATCATTGGAGAAGGAAGTGTGTGTGGAACCGATCCCAAAATAGAAGTGGGAATCGTCCGTGGAGGGGTAAAAGAGGTGGGTTGAAGTGGCGAGCCTTTTGGGAAATGAAGAATAGGCTCGGAAGAAGATGGTGGGGTAAAAGAACTGGGGTTAGAATCAGAAGGGTGTGTGTGAGAAAAGGTCTCACCGGGGTGTTATTGAATGATTTATCAGCATCATCAAACTCTTCCCCAACGTGAGTGTCAAGCACTCTTCCAGATCTCAACGTAAGTGCATCCACATGATGTGAATAACCAGGATTGGGTAAAGGTTGAGCTGGAAGTTTCCCTTTCTCTCTTGCACGCATTTCGGCTTTTAGTTGTGCAATTTGTTCTTCTATCGATTTGATGTTCTCATTTTGAGAGACAATGATCTTCATCACATTCTCGACGGAAGATTGCAAACTTGCCGTCCCTTGGATGGATTGTTTCATGAAAGTATCCAAGGTTTGTGCTAGGGCAGAGGTATTATCTGTACCGGTCAATTGCAAAGGACTAGACGGTGCAAAAGTGTTGGCCGGATTTTGAAAGTTTTGTGCTTGGAAGGGGTGCTGACTCAATTGAAGTTGTGGGTGCTATTGTGGTGGAGGGGCCCTTGGAAATTGTTTTGGGTTGGAACCGTGTTTTGAAATTGTGATTGGTTCCAAGCAAAATTTGGGTGATTCCTCCAACCCTGATCATATGTGGAGGAAGATGGATCGTTTCTAGGTCTTTGAAATGAGGCATTGGTATGCTCATGACCTTGAAACGGACATTCTTCCGTCAAGTGAGGCGGATCAGAACAGCAGCCACATACAGTTTTGGAGAGTGACATTTGACTTAGGGCGGCAGCTAAAAATTTATTTTCCATAGTCTCGAGTTTCTTGTGTATAGCTGCAATGTCAGCTCTAACTCCTATGGAAATATCATTGCCATCCCTAGACGATTGACTCACACCCTCCCACTGTAAAGATTTTTCAGCGAAATTATCTAGAAAATTCCAGGCTTCCCCATCATCTTTGGTCATAAAATTGCCTTGACACATGGATTCAAGGGTCTGTCTTGTGTTAGGAGTAATGCCCTCATAAATGATTCGGCACAGATCCCATCTCGGGATGCCGTGATGTGGACATTGGACTAACAGATCTTTGAAACGTTCAAGACATTTTGAAAATGTTTCATTCGGAAGCTGGGTGAATTGATAGATTTCGCTACGGACTCGAGCTGTCTTTTGATGTGGGTAGAATTTCTTAAGGAATGCTTTGACGAATTCGTCCCAATTTGAAATGGAATGTGCGGTAGTGTTATATAGCCACTTCTCGGCTAAATCGCACAAAGCGAATGGGAGAAGACGAAGACGGAAAGCATCCACAGAAAGCTGTGAGGTACCCATCATTGCGCATACATTTTCAAATTTGGTGATAAATGCATATGCGTCTTCAGACTCGAGACCGAGAAATTTTGGTAGAAGGTTGATGTATTGGGGTTTTATTTGAAAATTTTCCTCGTTGGCTGGTGGAATGGAAAGACAGGTGGAAAGTGGACCTCGTGTAGGATAGCATCTCTCTTGGAGAGAGATGCGAGGTGGATTCTGCGCACCAACGGACGGCGGTAGATTAGTGGAAAAGAAGTTCGATGGAGGTGGATCCATCGATGTGGGTGTGGTGGTGGGTAAAGAAAGAGTAAATGTAGAAATACCGACTTTTGGGTCGATGAGGGAAACGCGGACTTAACGGGCACTAGAATCCCGTGTCCAGCCTATCTTGCACTAAAAAGGGTTAGTACAAGTGGCAGCGTGAATTTATAATTAGGGGAATGATAAAAGAATGCGGTGTTTGTTTTGAAAAGTGGACGGATTTTTGAAAATATGATGCAAATCCCAAAATGCAACAAGCAAAACCCTAGAATCTAGTGGTCACCTAGGTCAAACTCTAGACCGCTCCTAACTGCCAAAAGACAAGTCGCAGGATAAATCCTCCACTGCCTCTTTGTCCCCCTGTGGCCGGATAAGTGCCAGGTAAGTGGGAAGGTACTCCATTACGTAAGTAGTGGGCCTAATTAAAAACCACTAGCCTTAGACACACTCGCCTTAGGCACCAGAAGAAAACGCGGATAAGCAATGAATTACCCACGTCCCTCTTCTGTCCTAATTGAGCGCGACGGTCCTTAGAGTCATCTCTAGATATTTTTTAATTAATGAGGGTAAATGCAGATGCAAGTTTTGCGATTTTCGGGGCCTAGGAAGGGTAATGAACTCCCCACCTAATTTAAATTTGGTCATGCCCCTTAAATTCCATATTAATATGCAAACAACCAAAAAATCAAAAACACACACAATTTATTTTGCTTTTTGCGGCGCTGCGATTTATTTGCAAAGAAACCTGCAGCAAATTGTTAATTGGAGCAGATGAGGGGAGAAATAAGAAAGTAAAGAGAGTTACCAAAAATTTTTGAACATTGATTCCACTGTAACACCGCGGTTCCGTCGCGGGAGTCGCCTAATGCCGCGGTTCCGCGGTGGAAATATCAGATCACTGCACGAAACTTTCACAGTAGGTTCCTGTTCACTTAAAAAGCTCTCTGGAATTTTTAGAATAATTTTTCCGAAGCTCCAATGATCCCAGATTTCCTCGCAATCAAATCACAAAACACGTATTAGGGTTTGTGCGAGTTTAGATCTAAAAATTATAATGGAATATATTTTTCAACTCAAATTTCAAAATACGAACAATTAGCAAACTATCCCCGGCAACGGCGCCATTTGATTGAAAAAGAAATTCTTGATGTGTAGTATGAAATTGTAAAGAAATCACAACCAAAAATTATTTGACCGCAATCAACTACGGTGTCGGATGTAGATTGTAAGTGAGTGCGGATCGTCCACAGGGACAGTGTAATAGTTCGTCTTTTGAATTAGATGAGTCGAAACTTTAAAGAAAACAAAACAAAACAATTCATGATTTATATTTGAAGTTCAAGAATTAGAAAATATAGATCTAATAACAAGAAAAAGATAGAATCAAGAATTGATAGTTTGTTGATTTTTCCAAACCAAATATCAAGAATCGAAATGAGGCTCGTAGGAATCGATCGGATCTATAGACGTGATGCAATCTCAAGATGACGTATTCTCATCCTTCGATGGATTGATACTAGATTGATGATGATCGACGAGAATTAGGGATTTCTAGTGAAACTAGGGTTTCATCATTTATCCCTTGTTCATTCGTCGATATCATTCACATGCTAGCCTCTAGTAATTTCAAGAAACGATCGTAGATCCCTAATTTCGAGCGATAATCAAGAAAGCATCGCAACGAAACTAGGTCATCGATTCTTGAACTTGCTAGGGTTTACAAAACTCGTAGGACTTAAAAATCGTTTTAAGATTTGTTACATCATCATTCTATTTATCGTCTCGACTCCTTAACGAGGGGAGTTTTACTCAAACATCATCACAAGAACTACAATCATAAATTGAGATCTAATCATGATGCAAGAATTTAAAGAAAACAAGATTAAAGAATTTCACCTTTTATTTATATCAACAATTTCATTACATTCGCTCAAGAACTACAAGAGGAAGAACTCGAGCGTCGATTTGGCTTCGCTCGGATCCGTGAGTCGCGGATCGGCTTGGATCACTTGCTCGGTTGGAGATCGGCTCCGCTCCTAAAAGGTTGAAGGGCTTCTTGCTTGATTGGTACTAAAGATCTTGAATTTGGAGTGGAATTAGGGTTAGGGTTTCGCACAAAGTCATGTCACTAGACTTGTGGAATAAGATGATGTAAGAGGGAATGAACTAGCTAACTAAAAGATTAACAACTAATGAATTGATTCCCTAAAAATTGATTAATGATGAACAACCACAACCCTTAGATCTAGGTTCCTATTTATAGCCATCTAAACCCTAGATCTAGGATTTCAAATTCTAAGTTTCCCTCCAAAAGTTTGTTGAGGAAATTTGAATTTCCCTCCAAAAGATAGTTAGTGTCACGACCCGAAAGAGCACGTGACTGGCCCTTGAACCATATGAAGTCTATAGGACCCCATCTGATCCAAGTAAGCCAAAAGCCCAGCAATCTAAAACCATTTAAAGAGTAAATAAGGAAAACTGTTTTTGAAAAGTAAGGAAATCATGTTTGGAAATCAAAGTTTTTAAATAACTAAGCCGAATATGCATTTTTTTTAAAATGTGTAACCTTTCCTGAAAATTTCGGCAGAGTTTCCTTTGTAAAAACTGGCCCCGAACGGGGTACAACAAGAATAATATATATGAAATGATAAAAGGCATCCCCAAGCGGGAGCTAGCTCTTCGTCCATCGACGGTCACAACCACGCAAGCAATAATAATATACAACGCCAAAGGGCGAGGATCAAAACCCAAAAAAAAAAGAAACTCAAAACAGCCAGAAAACCGTAATACTACTAGCGCGACTCTAAGGTCGAAATAAAACAACACTGTTTTCTAAGTCTGAAACAATATACGAGTTTTGGTTGATGGAAATTCTAGATACAATAAATGATACATGAACAATGGCGGTTCTGATACAAAAGAACCCACCTATCCAAGCAAGTCACCCATAAGGAAGCAGTGTGCCAGAAATGCCGCTATGGAATCTGTACGGCAAAAACCTGCAAGGACTGGGGCACAACGGGGGTGAGTTGCCAACTCGTGAATAGAAAATATCTACAAGCAAAGATCGAATGCATGACCCATCCTAGGTCAATACGATCAGATATAAATAAACCTCAATATGAATAAAGCTGAAGCATGCTAAACTGGCAATGTAATCTCTACATGAGTGTAATGCCAAGTGCTCGTGCTAGTGCCTCAGGTAATAGCATGTCATGAATATGAGGTATGATCAATGTAATCAAATCTGCACACACGTGGATCCCGTCCACTCGTCACCCAATGACAATAACCATCATGCAAGTAAATATCATGAAACCTGTGCATGGAAATATAAGGATATAACCCACCCGTGTCCCTCGCGACACGTCAAAATCATGGAACCGGAGTGCCCAGCATCGGCACTCGAAAACATCATGAAAACTGTGCCCAGCATCGGCACATAAATCCTCATATATCGGGCTCCGTCAGTCCGGATCGGCCCGCGGTCTCTGTCTGCGGTATCGGCCCTCGGCCCCGGCAGGACGCCCAAATCTATCCATCGACTCTGGTCAGTATCCTCCGGATAACCGCCAGGTCCAACCAATCACCGGTAGGTACTCGCCCGCCTCCAGGCTCAATCGGCAAAGCTCATCGATCATCTTGCCGAGGGGAACCATACTGGGTCCACCATGTACCCGCAATCGGCTCATCCACTCCTCGATTCGGGTTTCACATGTCGCTCTCAGCACCGAGAAAATACATGGTGGACGCACTGAAATATCATATCAAGGGTAACCGGGTTTTTAAAGCAATGACATATTCTCTTTTGAAACACTCTCGGTTCCCAAATCCAGAAATATCATAGAAACAACATATCTCAATGCGTATAATCAAAAGCATGAAGTATGCGACATGTAAAGGAGGGTATGCATATCATCATGTCATGCAAGGATCATATACTGAATGCAATAGTACTACAGTGTAGTGACATGGCAATTATCGATGATGAGTGTGTGAGCCGGCAACAAGTGTACGTGGAACATATGCATCATCGATAATGGTGCTGGTGTCCTAGCAGCATGACTGAAATATAACCACAGTACAAGCGATGCAATGCAAATAGCATGAATATGCGGAATCGAATAATCAACGCAAAAGTAAAGAATCTACACCAATCTGTACAAGTCATGCAGGGGTGCCATTTGAAATAAGACGAATCATGGCTTTTGGAAAAACAAGGGCTACGGTGTTTTAAGAAAAGATACATCATTTGAAAATATCCGTATGACCCTTCTGCCTATCTTTAAAATATCCCCGATTCGTTAGTTTGAAATAGGTATGACTCGGTCCAGTCTAATGTCTACTAAGTAATCTAGACAGGAGGGGTAAGAAACCACCTAATCTGAGTCAATATATATAGATATGATAGTCGGTGATCCCGCCTCAATAACATATCGTAAGATATCCTCGAGTCATGAGTGTGGATCTATCATCAATATCGGCTCGTACGGAAGATCGTAGTACGGCATCCTAATAGCTGGGTAGTGGTCAATATCACAGTACCTCATCACATATCAGGTATCACTATCATCAGATCGCATAATCTGGGGTATTACTCTAAGTCTAGTACAAATCGATACCATCTATAAAAATATGAATGCGGGTAAAGCACATGTCCAAAGGCCCGCTAAAACTATCATATCGCACCTCGAAGACAAGCTATGTCACATCGCCGATCTCACGGCCTCACATCAAGTATCATCTCAAACCACGTATCATCCTCAAATCCCGTATACAAACACATAGTCCCATACCCATGTGTAGATATACGCACCATCATATGCACTCTAATAAATGAAAGAATGAATGCAAGTATGTGTGTAAATGTATGTGTGAGTGCAACCACTACTCTAGGGTTCGCACTATACTAAACCAATATATTCTTATCATCAAAATATCATTATTACCATCAATAACCCTAAACAACACATAATAAATATTCGTGTGTATACGTATTCGTATACATCACCACGGACTGCGGGGGTGCTATACGCCATCCACCCGACTTCTCCCCGTAGATATAAATCTACTCACATTGCTTCTCGTGTGCCAAAGCCGATGTCGCTATCTTCACCTCCTTTGCCTCAACATCACGCGGGGTACCTACAAGTATATCACAATGCTAAAGCATATGAAAATCACATCGGAAACCAAAATAGCACACGCTACCCGCATAGGTAAAAACCTATCGACTCGCATGTAAACACAATCAAAATCCACTTGTCGTTGACGTCCAAACGCCACCCGACAGGAATGAATCACCAAATACCAAAATCCATGCTAAAACAAGTCCCAAATTATATACCAACATAGGAAAATCAACCCAGATTTCACCCTAGATGGAATCAGTCAAAACTAGACATACTCAGGATCAAAACTAGAGGAAATGGGGGCATGCACAGAAAACGAGGCAATTCCTTAAAATACCTTATTTTAGAATTTTCCATAATTTTTCCATATTTATCTGTATTTAATTATACCAGAATATTAAAATATTCATTAAAATAATATTAAATTATAAAATTTCCCAAAAATCATATTTTATTATTTTGAAGACGTTACAATCTACCCCCCTTAAAGAAATTCGGTCCCCGAATTTAAATTTAAACCCCCAAATACTAAAATATTTCAATACAAATTCCAAGTCATCGGGGCTCCGAAATCATCTATACATAAAACATCATAGCGCAATGCATGCGCATGAGTACTGAGCAGATAACTCAAAAGCAACACTCCATCAAGCATCCGCAATCATCGGAGTCATGGTAACGACACAATGTCAAATCCAATACAAAATCAATATGATATGGACCAAGACTATACATGTAGACACCCAATCTATACATGTAATTAGCTGATGCAACTGTATGCCAAATCTTTTTAAGTCATTGTGCGATGCGCGTAACACTGCACAGTGGCGGACGTTTCTCATAAGAAAATAACTATATGTGTATATATATATCCTTTGTTTAATAAGCACGTTCCACCATTTTGAAAATAATCAGAAGGGTTTCCTTGTTTTTAAAACGTTTTGTGTCATATCGGACACGTAGGTATATACTGAGACTATAGCTCGCTTTTCGGAAATCCCTTCGATAACTATCGATGCATGCAAAATATATCCAGGCACTGTCCACTGACTAGTCCTGCTCAGTATGAAAGCAAATATCCCACATCATAAAAATGTACTGCTCCAAAGGGAATAAATTCCAAAAATGCACATAACACCACCCTGTGCGTCTGACGCGCACGGAAATCAAAATCCATATATGCGCTAAACATGTGCACAAAACATCTAGGTGCAACGGGTGTGCACGAAGCATCTGTCATAGGCAACATGTGTGCCTGACAGCCAAAACAGGTGCATCTGATATGCACGAAGAATCTCGATTTAGTGCATCTGGTGTGCCCCAAAATCGTATCTCAAAACATGCGCCCAACATGCGCGAAAATCCAAATCGGTGCATCCATCATGCACGAATGAAAATCTAGACCCTGCGCACTCAATATGCCCGGAATCACAAAATCCAATAGCAACGTCGAATATGCGTAAGTCCAGTCAAAAGCACGGAGTGCAAGAATCCACATCAATATCACAATCAAAATCGACATACCGAAAGGCATCAAATCGAAGTCAGGTGCAATCGTAATGCACAAAATATAAATCCGGTGCAACAAAGGCACGAAATATAAATCTGATGCGATAAACGCAAGAAACATAAAACTGGTGCGACAAATGCACGGAGTATAGAACTGGTGCATCCCATGCACAAATACCAAGCAATAACTCAAATACGTAAGCAGCAACACCAAGTGTATCCAGATATGAAGAAAATCATAAACGTGTGCAGCTGCGGGCACAAAACAAATATCGATGCACTACAAGCACATATAAGCTATACCGAGTGCAAAATCAAAACACTAAAATTACATGAAACACTGCTGGAAGCGTAAATCAAATCACCAGCATAAAATAGGCATGAAATCGCAATCAACAGCTCAAGAGTAATAACTATGTACAAGGTATAAATACCCAGTAGGTGCAACCATGGTGCACAAAATCAAATATCATGAAACTCAGTCATCAAGAGTAAATCATGCGAATAGATCGCCCAAAATACCGAAATCCAAAGCAACGGATACGTGATAATCAAATCACAAAATCACAAATCATAATTACCGTCGTCGGTATACCCTCCTTCAGGGTCGAGAAGGTACCAGTACATCCGATGCTAGCGGCGCAAGATATCTACTTGCCTCTTGCTCGCGGCTGGCGTCCTCTGCCTCTGGTTCCTGATCTTTCCTGTAGATTACCAACTCGCAATCCATCGGCTCATCGGCCCGGTCAGGTGTGCTGACAGGAACGATTCCGTTCTTGCACTTCCCTGGTCATCTCTCGGTCAATCCTCACGACCGCTCGTAAAGCAGCACATCTCTGGCGCCGACCTCGGGTCCTCTGAATGCATATCACACATCTGATCCTGGGTGCAACTCTTATTGCAGCAATGTACTGAAAGGAATCCTACTCAAGGTCTCTTCTGATCTTGCCTAAGCCAAACTGTAAGGAGGCTGGTACTCTGGCGTAATCTTTTCTCGCTCTCTGGACCTCTGCGTCCTTAGTACAACATCTCCTCGGAAGCTGGTCGCATCTCTGCGCCTCTGTATGTATGTCCGGCCTTTAATCTTAACGGGGTATAGTAACGGCTCGTCTGCCTCTCGCACGAACTTCTTGTCCCGCTTGTCTGTATCATCGACCATTCGACGTCGCGTCTTTATCTGCACACTGCAATGTCCTCAGCTACGGTTCACCCGAAGTCTCTAACACGGACTCGAAATCACGAACTCAGTATCTTCATCACTTAGTAGAAGATATCTAGCCGAACACGTCCTCAGCGTGCATATCGCATCTCTGATGTCAGCGGAGTGGAACGTCATCTCGTCGAAATCTCGTGCAAACTCTTTACTCCACCTTGCTCCACTATCGACTGATTCGGACTCATCTCATCATGGCTACACAGACTGCGCTCCGACGGCTATGGTCGTATCTGGAGTCTCCCAAGCAGTGTCCCATCACATGATATCCGAATGATGTCGAATCATCCGATCGACTCGTCAGAACCTCACAATCCCCTCAAGAGCTCAACATCTCGGGTACAGTTTAATAGTATCGAGTACATGCCACAGCGTCGGTGGTCCAGCCGTAGAAGGGCAAACCCAAGCCTCACTAATGGCGCCGAGGAACTGCCGCAAACCCTAAGGTTCAAAGGCTTTCACACGGTCATCAAGTCGAGTTAGGGTTTCATTCTTCTAGAGGGTCCATAGAATCACCTGCATGTCTTTCCGTATACTTTAAACTTGGAAAATGGGTTCCTGACCTTCGATCGTCTCAATCGACTCTCAACGAATCTGCGTGAAGTCGCCTCTAGCTGGAATCAATCTATCTGATGACCTCGCATCGGGGTAAGCGAACGAACCACATGTCCTAGCCATTAATCCTCGGTGACTAGCAACTCACTATCACATCTCTAAGAATATGCTCATGCTGCAGTAGCTCCAATCATCTGGGCGATATCTCATCACTCGCAGCAACAACTGGCTCATTTGTCGGTACGCTAAGCAGCGTCTCAACCATCATGAATAAGCGATACATCAACGGTCATCACATCCTGGCTGGCCTCTATCAGTGGCTCAATCCTCTGGTACCGTCCGGTACATCCTAGAAATCTCACAGCAGCGATCTGTCAAACGCCCATAGTGCAGAAACACAAAATACGAAGCCTCAATGCAACCGTATGTCTCTGGAATCACGCCCCGGTCAGTCCTCGTCCGCGACGAGCTCATGCTGACAACTCGAGCCGTAGCTCACTCTGCCCGTGCAATCGCGGCAGCAAAACCATAACCAGTATCGATGAAGATAGATCATAGGAAGGAATATGACACAATGCAAGGAAATGTACAACCTAAGGTTTCTTAAGCGGAGTGGCGTGTCGTAAGTATGCCGCGGAACATACCCACGGTACGTCACTCTACTTTAGTCACCTATTCCATCAACCAAGGGTCATCCTACACGACGAAAGTTCGGGTCTAATACCCACTCGACCAAGTCTAAGTTCCGTAAGGTCAAGCCTAAGTTCCTTATATAGATAACGCCCTAGGCTCCACATAGTCAAACTTAGACTCGAACCAAGGTCAACCTAGCGCTCTGATGCCAACTTTGTCACGACCCGAAAGAGCACGTGACTGGCCCTTGAACCATATGAAGTCTATAGGACCCCATCTGATCCAAGTAAGCCAAAAGCCCAGCAATCTAAAACCATTTAAAGAGTAAATAAGGAAAACTGTTTTTGAAAAGTAAGGAAATCATGTTTGGAAATCAAAGTTTTTAAATAACTAAGCCGAATATGCATTTTTTTTAAAATGTGTAACCTTTCCTGAAAATTCGGCAGAGTTTCCTTTGTAAAAACTGGCCCCGAACGGGGTACAACAAGAATAATATATATGAAATGATAAAAGGCATCCCCAAGCGGGAGCTAGCTCTTCGTCCATCGACGGTCACAACCACGCAAGCAATAATAATATACAACGCCAAAGGGCGAGGATCAAAACCCAAAAAAAAAGAAACTCAAAACAGCCAGAAAACCGTAATACTACTAGCGCGACTCTAAGGTCGAAATAAAACAACACTGTTTTCTAAGTCTGAAACAATATACGAGTTTTGGTTGATGGAAATTCTAGATACACTAAATGATACATGAACAATGGCGGTTCTGATACAAAAGAACCCACCTATCCAAGCAAGTCACCCATAAGGAAGCAGTGTGCCAGAAATGCCGCTATGGAATCTGTACGGCAAAAACCTGCAAGGACTGGGGCACAACGGGGGTGAGTTGCCAACTCGTGAATAGAAAATATCTACAAGCAGAGATCGAATGCATGACCCATCCTAGGTCAATACGATCAGATATAAATAAACCTCAATATGAATAAAGCTGAAGCATGCTAAACTGGCAATGTAATCTCTACATGAGTGTAATGCCAAGTGCTCGTGCTAGTGCCTCAGGTAATAGCATGTCATGAATATGAGGTATGATCAATGTAATCAAATCTGCACACACGTGGATCCCGTCCACTCGTCACCCAATGACAATAACCATCATGCAAGTAAATATCATGAAACCTGTGCATGGAAATATAAGGATATAACCCACCCGTGTCCCTCGCGACACGTCAAAATCATGGAACCGGAGTGCCCAGCATCGGCACTCGAAAACATCATGAAAACTGTGCCCAGCATCGGCACATAAATCCTCATATATCGGGCTCCGTCAGTCCGGATCGGCCCGCGGTCTCTGTCTGCGGTATCGGCCCTCGGCCCCGGCAGGACGCCCAAATCTATCCATCGACTCTGGTCAGTATCCTCCGGATAATCGCCAGGTCCAACCAATCACCGGTAGGTACTCGCCCGCCTCCAGGCTCAATCGGCAAAGCTCATCGATCATCTTGCCGAGGGGAACCATACCGGGTCCACCATGTACCCGCAATCGGCTCATCCACTCCTCGATTCGGGTTTCACATGTCGCTCTCAGCACCGAGAAAACACATGGTGGACGCACTGAAATATCATATCAAGGGTAACCGGGTTTTTAAAGCAATGACATATTCTCTTTTGAAACACTCTCGGTTCCCAAATCCAGAAATATCATAGAAACAACATATCTCAATGCGTATAATCAAAAGCATGAAGTATGCGACATGTAAAGGAGGGTATGCATATCATCATGTCATGCAAGGATCATATACTGAATGCAATAGTACTACAGTGTAGTGACATGGCAATTATCGATGATGAGTGTGTGAGCCGGCAACAAGTGTACGTGGAACATATGCATCATCGATAATGGTGCTGGTGTCCTAGCAGCATGACTGAAATATAACCACAGTACAAGCGATGCAATGCAAATAGCATGAATATGCGGAATCGAATAATCAACGCAAAAGTAAAGAATCTACACCAATCTGTACAAGTCATGCAGGGGTGCCATTTGAAATAAGACGAATCAGGGCTTTTGGAAAAACAAGGGCTACGGTGTTTTAAGAAAAGATACATCATTTGAAAATATCCGTATGACCCTTCTGCCTATCTTTAAAATATCCCCGATTCGTTAGTTTGAAATAGGTATGACTCGGTCCAGTCTAATGTCTACTAAGTAATCTAGACAGGAGGGGTAAGAAACCACCTAATCTGAGTCAATATATATAGATATGATAGTCGGTGATCCCGCCTCAATAACATATCGTAAGATATCCTCGAGTCATGAGTGTGGATCTATCATCAATATCGGCTCGTACGGAAGATCGTAGTACGGCATCCCAATAGCTGGGTAGAGGTCAATATCACAGTACCTCATCACATATCAGGTATCACTATCATCAGATCGCATAATCTGGGGTACTACTCTAAGTCTAGTACAAATCGATACCATCTATAAAAATATGAATGCGGGTAAAGCACATGTCCAAAGGCCCGCTAAAACTATCATATCGCACCTCGAAGATAAGCTATGTCACATCGCCGATCTCACGGCCTCACATCAAGTATCATCTCAAACCACGTATCATCCTCAAATCCCGTATATAAACACATAGTCCCATACCCATGTGTAGATATACGCACCATCATAAGCACTCTAATAAATGAAAGAATGAATGCAAGTATGTGTGTAAATGTATGTGTGAGTGCAACCACTACTCTAGGGTTCGCACTATACTAAACCAATATATTCTTATCATCAAAATATCATTATTACCATCAATAACCCTAAACAACACATAATAAATATTCGTGTGTATACGTATTCGTATACATCACCACGGACTGCGGGGGTGCTATACGCCATCCACCCGACTTCTCCCCGTAGATATAAATCTACTCACATTGCTTCTCGTGTGCCAAAGCCGATGTCGCTATCTTCACCTCCTTTGCCTCAACATCACGCGGGGTACCTACAAGTATATCACAATGCTAAAGCACATGAAAATCACATCGGAAACCAAAATAGCACACGCTACCCGCATAGGTAAAAACCTATCGACTCGCATGTAAACACAATCAAAATCCACTTGTCGTTGACGTCCAAACGCCACCCAACAGGAATGAATCACCAAATACCAAAATCCATGCTAAAACAAGTCCCAAATTATATACCAACATAGGAAAATCAACCCAGATTTCACCCTAGATGGAATCAGTCAAAACTAGACATACTCAGGGTCAAAACTAGAGGAAATGGGGGCATGCACAGAAAATGAGGCAATTCCTTAAAATACCTTATTTTAGAATTTTCCATAATTTTTCCATATTTATCTGTATTTAATTATACCAGAATATTAAAATATTCATCAAAATAATATTAAATTATAAAATTTCCCAAAAATCATATTTTATTATTTTGAAGACGTTACAGTTAGAGAAGAAGCTTCTAGATGTGATTACTTAGGAGGGAGCTTCTAGAAGAGGTTAGTTAGGAGCTTAATTATGTTTAGCCTTTCTTAATGATCTTTGCTGGATCTGGCAGTAGCTTCGAGAGAATTCTGGAATTTGTCATGTATGAAATGAATGTGGGCCCTGAGAGATAAATTTTGCAGCAGAAATGGGGAGCTGAAGCTTTGGAACTGCCGCGGATCCGTGGCCCAAGCAGGCTATGGCCGCGGATCCGCGGCTCCTTGTGGGCCTTGGGCTTCCATACTTTCTGGTAATTTTCTATATAATATTTGGGCCTTGTTTTCGTGTGTTTAATTTAATATCTCCTTCTGAAATGCTACCAGATCTGCATCTTTTGAGTTGGCATAATTTTGATCAGCTCTTTGGTTTTTCTTCCGTATTTTCCTGCACAGACTCAAGACAAGTGTTGCGCAAATACAGATATGATGCGATACCATGAAATGCGGTTAATTTCCCTTAAAGTGTCGGTTTAATAGTCTAACACATGAAATCTGATATTTAACGACTGATTTGCTTATATGTGAAATATGAATACCGAACACTTCTAAATGAGTGCAAAAGATGGGGAAATTGCCGTGTTAAAAATACATTATTTTCGACTGATCATCCCACACAGAGAGTTTCCCTGCACTGAGCGAAACGTGTAGAGGCCGTATGGTTTTACGGCAGGGCTGCGACCACTTACGTGCACTTGTGTGCGTATGCTGTTCGGGCAGGAAATACTAGTGGGTTTTGGTTTAAGCCAGATCCTTGTATTGCACAGATGGATTTGATTTGTCTTCTGTGCATTCGCATTCTACGGAATGCGGATGCGGGTGTATATGCACAGTTTTGAGGAGTGATGAAGGAGGAGGTGCCCCATTAGGGTTTTGGCAGTTGGTTCGGCCAAAACCTTAATGTGGCACACTCATTAGGATTTTGACAATTCGTTTGGTCAAAACCGTTATGAGTAGGGAGACATTATTTACTAATCCTTTTAGTGATAGATTAGTGATGGCTAATTTCTTTGACCATTTGACCTCTTAGACCCCTCTTGACTTTGTTGACCCGTTGACCGTGTTGACCATTGACCTTCAAGAGGGATCTACACTCTTCTTTTTGTTTTCTTTTTATTTCTTGTGTAATGATAATGGTCAATTCAATGTGCCATCAAGTCTTTCATGATAGGATTAGGAATGATGATTATTGTGTATTATTGCAACCATGGTTCATTTCATTTGGGCTTAATCTTTTTCATTATTCTCTTCTCATTCTCTCTCATGAAGTGAGAAGAAAAGAAAAGCTCTATGGTTTCAAAATTTCTCCTTCTTCTTCCTCCTCTTGATCTCTTCTTTTGATCTCATGTGTTGAGAGAAAAAGAATCCACAAAGACAAATACATCCATACATCTCCTCTACACATTCTAAGGCATTTAGATTAGCAATCTCCTTGCCCTAGTTGCCTTGGCTTGAGGCGAAGCTTAGTGTACAACTCTCGGGTGGATCGTCTTCGACTCAAGAAGGCCGCGGAGGTGCCCAAGGTCCGGATCGACGCTTGGAGCTTAGATGGACGAGTGGGACAGCGGGATGAAGACCCGAAGGACCGGTTCCGTGAGGTATACTTCCTATAGCATAGTAGCTAAACCTCTAAGTGTTTACTAGTTTCTAGTTTAGCAAAGATCCGACTTTTAGTCCATGTTGCCTTGCGCCAAAATCATTGTTTTTCGCCATTTCCGCCTCCCCGTAAGAACCGGGGTGAGCAACGTGGACTTACAGGAAAACCATCACAACCGGGCCTTTATACTACGGTATCACCGCTACCTCGTGGGATAGGGTGTCGTAGGGAGCGGTATGTGCATGTATGCATGGAGTCCTATTAAAAAGTATGATGGGCAAAAAAGGGATGAGAGATCTCATCTCTCAAAAGCCTTCCCCAAAGCTAACCCTAACAAGTGAGGAGACTACTCGCTCATTAGGGAATTTAAAAACATTTATCTAGGGCAGAGAATGAAAAATTACCTAGGGCAAGAATTGAAATTACCTACTTACTTTACATCAACACAGGGTTGTCAGATCTGAATAGATGATATGAAAAGAGGCATCGATGCTCTCCAAAAGAATTCTGAATTTTATTCATAAAAAGAGGCATGAGGGAGGCATAACCTAATACAAGATTTAGAGTTCCTATTTATAGAGGATAGGAAACCCTAGGTTACAATTGATTCGCACGTCTGCATTTACCAAAATATCCCTAGGAAGACCGGTCAAAGCCGCCACACATTATGGTAAAAATTTCTCCTTCTAATTTCTCAAGCCCGCCGCGGAACCGCGGCCCGAGGCCTGGTTTGGCCGTGGTTCCGCGGCCCAATAGGAGACTTGGATTATTATATTTCTTGCGCTGGCTCTTCTTCATTTGTTCTTTCTGTTTTTACAGGTCTTTTCTCAGATTGACTTCTGTTTCTTCTTCCGATCTTCACAGTGAGCAGTGCAATGGACTTTTAACCGTTCGCTTTGAAATCTTGGACCTTGCGCTACCTTTGTACTTTGTAAACTGATCTTTATGTAGGCTTTATTAAGATCCTTCTCTTTGTTGGTCAAAGTCTCATTTTTACGTCGTCTTTTATTGTTTTCACTGTTTTAGATCCAAGAACCTGTAACCTGTAATATGTAGCAGACATGCGTCAAAAGCACCTGTTTATTTATTAAACGAATAAGAATGGGGAATGTAATAATGCAATATTATGGTATGAACAGGACTTCGGACGCAGTTAGGAAGGGGAAGAGGTGATCGGATTCCATTAGCTCGAGACCGTCCGGTGAGTATATTTAACATCTACGAGGAATCGCTTGTATGGCGTTAAGCGCCGATGGATAGATTCACGTGACAATACCTTGTGCTATATGCTTATATTTTGTGATTTGTACATGAGTATCATATTGTGCATTCTATTACCTATTGTACATTGACATATTATTAATAGGGCACTGCACCATTACTAACGGTTCATGTCGCACGAGCACTGATTCATATGCCCACACACACCGTTGGTAATTACCATGATATGCACACTATAGAATTGGCCATGAATGACTACATTGTACTACATTCGTAATTGACAGTTAGATATTGTTCATTGTACTAGTATGCATCAAATTAGCATCATACATACATTGCTATAGTGATATATTCTTATATGATGTTTTATGAGATTTCTGTTTTGTGGATTTGGAAAACCGCAAAGTACATTTTGAAACTTGAATTATTAAGGGCGGTTTTCCTTGATATGATATTTTGTGTCAACCATGGGTTTCTTTGGTTCTGAGTGATGAGTATACCCGATTCGAGGAGTGAGGAGGTACGGTCTGCGGGTATATGGTGGGCCCGGTAAAGTACCCGGGGAAAGAAGATCGTATAGAAAGGTGATGAGCCCGGTAGGGGAGCACTATCTATCGGTGACTGTATGAAAACTCGGCGGATATCCGGAGGATACCGTTCATAGTTATATGATGAGATGGATATGAGGGCCGATCAGAGTGACGACGTCTGAGATATTGGGATTTGAGTGTCATTGATTGACATCGGTTTTGCTGATGATTTATTGATGGTACCGCTTTTTTATCCTACATTCTGGACTTATTATGACATGCTCTGTTATATTGTTGTTGTACCCTGATGGTGTATCTTAATCATGATTATGTTACATTCCACATTGTTATACATATGCCATCATGACTGCATACTTAGGATTTGTCGCTTTTCGTGCATGCTTGCGATTACTCGTATGATGTTATTTACTACTCACGAGTTGGAAACTCACCCCTGTTGTGCCACAGTGTCTTGCAGGGCTGATCCTCAGTGTAGTCGTGGCGGGGCACTCTACTTCTTCTATTTCTGTGGATACCGCTATTTTTGGGCTTGAGATATTTTGTAGGTGGGTTTTTGCGAGTATCCATATGCTTCTACTTGTATATCTTATCTTGTATCTAGTACTCTCCATCTACCACTTGTATGTATTTGACTTAGAGACGAGACTGAGAGATTCGATATTTGTGTTATATGTGACTCTGGGTGTCATGCTCGTGTGAGCCGACTTTTGTGTTATGTTGCGATGTTGTTTCTTTTCGTATTTGCTTATTTCTTCACCTTTGGCTTCGTATATATATCTGTTGTGGTTGCGTTCCGCCTTTAGGCGTGAGATTGCTCCCAATTGGGGATGCTTTTTATATACTATGTTTTATATCCGTTCTGGACCAGTTTTTACAAAGGAGATGCTGCCGAATTTTTAGTAACAACTTGAGATTTTTAAAAGGTTGATATTTAGAAACAAATGTTTTACTACTCTATTTCATTTCACGGTTTAGATTTCTGGGTTTCGGCTTACTTGAATTACGTTAAGCCTTTAGACGTACTGTGATTTAAGTGCCGGTCGCGTTTCTAAATTAGGTCGTAACAAAGTTGGTATCAAAGCGCTAGGTTTTACTTTTCGGAGTGTAGGATGACCCTTGGTATGTGTTAAGTAGAGTGACGTAGCGTGTGTATGCTCCGCGGCATACTTATGACACGATACTTCTCCTTAGTGACCTTAGGATATATTTGCTTGTAATTCCTTCCTTGATTCCATGTATCCTTTTGATTCAATTGCTATATTCTTATCGAATCCTATTTCCTAGTTTCAGCCACTGCCGCCAAAGACTACGAGGGACCAGAGGGCTGCCGCTAGAGATGAGGCCAGGGCGGGCTCGTCTGAGATGATGACTGACCAGGGCGGTATGCCTACTCTTCAGGAGTAGATTGATTTACCCTCTCCAGGCTGTATTGCTAGGCTGGAGGCGAGAATTCAGGACTTGCGTCAGATGGTTGGATCCTTAGTTGAGACCACTCGAGCACAGAGATCAGATGTTGTTCCACCTACTACAGGGACCGTGATTGTACTTACTTCTTAGACAGTTGTACCTGCGGCCACCGAGACTATTGCTATATCGTTATCGGAGTTTATGAGGCTGAAGCCTCCGGTTTTCACTGGCACAGACGCAGCAGAGGATCCACAGTCGTTCCTCGATAGGATGGCCTGGATTTGTCGTTCCTTGAGATGTTCAGATGCTAGATCGGTCAAGCTTACTAGTTTTCATCTAGAGGGTCTTGCCCAGACTTGGTGCGAGTCTATGGAGAGAGGTCGAGCCGCAGGTCTTCCTCCTATGACCCGCGATGAGTTCGCGATGGTTTTTCTTGCTCGTTTCCTTCCGTAGAGCATCAGAGATGCCCAAGCTTGCAGTTTTGAGTCTTTGAGCCAGACTTCCGTATGACAGTGGCCGAGTATGATATCCAGTTCACCCAGCTATCCGTATATGCTCCTTATTTGGTGGATAATGAAGAGAAGCGCGTGAAGAGGTTCGTGCGAGGCCTTAATACCCAGTTTGTCCTCTTTATTGGCACCCAACACTTTGATACATATGCTGCAGCGATGGATGCGGCCCTACATGTAGAGGAGCGTATTGCCGAGAATTCGGTCGTTCTAGGACCGAAGAGGATTCGTACCGGTGTATCAGGCTTAGAGGCATTTTGGCAGAGGCCGCGGCGGATTCTTTATAGGCCGTGGTGGTAGGAGAAGCTTGAGACGGGGTCAATTATATAGCTCTTACCCACAGGGTCAGTAGTCATCATCGGGATGTTTTCGGTGTGGGGGTCTGTATCATCGTATCAGGGATTGTACTGAGGGACGCCAGGATGACACAGTAGTTCCATGTGTTACCTTACCACCTTCTCCTCCTCAGAAAGCATTGCCTCCTACGCCCATTATTACTTCACGCCAGACCGATGCTCAGAGAGGCCGTGGTCGTGGCGGTCTTGTTCAGAGGGGATGAGGTGGCAGAGGTAGAGAACATGCCTGAGTTTTTACTTTGACTCCTTAGGATGAGCAGGCATCGAATGCAGTTGTGACAGGTACTCTTTCAGTGTGTTCTTTCGATGCGCGAATATTGTTCGACCCTGGTTCTATGCACTTTTATGTATCTATGCACTTCGTACCGAGGTTGGGCCAAGATTCATCTTTGTTAGATCAGCCGCTCGTTGTGATTACTCTCGTTGGAGATGCTTTCATCGCCCGACATGTGTTTTGGTCGTGTACCATTCGTATTGGAGATAGAGATTTGTCCGTTGATTTGATCTTTCTTGATATGTTGTACTTTGATATTCTCCTTGGCATGGACTGGTTAGATACTTGCTATGCGTCCGCAGACTGCCGTGAGAAGGCGGTCAGGTTTTGTTTTCCAGGAGAGCCAGTTCTTATTGTGCAGGAGGCCCGCAGTGCTGCACCTCACAGTTTGATTTATTCCCTTTGCGCTAGTCGACTCTTGAGGAAAGGATGTCGGGGATTCTTAGCTTATATTCATGATATTGGAGCCACAGTGGATCTGTTGGATCAGGTACCGATTATGAGATAGTTTCTCAATGTATTTCCTGATAAGTTATCTGGATTTCCACCAGAGCACGATGTTGAGTTTTGCATCGACTTGATCTCCGGCATGGGGCCTATTTCTATACCACCTTATCGGATGGCCCCAGCGGAGCTTAAAGAGCTTAAGGATCAGTTGCAAGATTTGCTTGACAAGGGACTTGTTCGTCCGAGTGTGTCGCCTTAGGGAGCTCCTGTCCTGTTCGTTAAGAAGAAGGATGATAGTATGAGATTTTGTATTGATTATCGTCAATTGAACCGATTTACAGTGCGAAATAGGTATCCTCTACCTCGCATTGACGATTTGTTCGATCAGCTCCAGGGAGCGAGATATTTTTTTCAAGATTGATTTGAGGTCGGGTTATCATCAGTTGTGGGTCCAGAATGATGACATTCCGATGACTGCTTTTCATACGCTCTATGGGCATTGCGAATTCTTGGTGATATCGTTCGGGTTCACTAATGCTCCAGCAACGTTCATGTATTTGATGAATCGGATTTTCAGACCGTTCCTCGACCAGTTTATTATTGTATTCATTGATGACATTCCGGTCTACTCCAGAAGTCGAGAGGAGCATGAGCAACACTTGAGGATTGCGTTGCAGACATTGAAAGAGCACTAGCTGTTTGCTAAATTCTCAAAGTGTGCTTTCTGGCTTGACAGTTTTGATTTCTTGGGTTATGTGATTACGAGAGATGGTATACGGGTAGACCTGAAGAAGATTGAGGCCGTACCGTATTGGCCCAGACCTGTTTCGGTGACAGAGGTGTTGGGGTGTGCTAGCGCCCTGGCCATCTGCCGTGGCCGATGTAGAACAAAAATGGTGTTTAAAAATTTTGGCACTAAAAAACCCGTCCTAGAATCGAACCATAAACCTAAAATTAGCAACAAAGGATATCTTAACTACAAGGTTAGCAGTTGTATACCGAATGAACCGTGTCCTTCGGTCTTCTTATTAGTGTATATGCCCTAGAGGCCATTATTGTATCATACTGGTTGTATATTACTAATGGAAGCTTAGGATATTCACAGTTGTATTGACGGTCTCGCTCAAAATGGTAGTATGCTACTTGGTTTGTTTCTACTCAGATATGTGTGTTTGTTTCTTTTAGCATATAGCTTATACATATTAGTAGAGCCCTTAGGATCTTTGCGTGATTACCAGCGTTGTGATGGCAGTCACACTAGTGGGGGCTGGATAATCTACAAGCACATCCTTATACAGGTCCCTGGTCATAGGATTATCGAGACGGGGCATCGATACTCCGGAGTAGACTGGTGTATATATTTCTCATCCCAGGAGGGGAGATAGTCTGTCCCACAGCCATTAGTACGTTGTACTGGAGATAGTATGGAGGTGCTCTTTAAGTTACGAGTACACTGGACAGGACTCATCGGGAACTGCTGATGGTTATTATACCTGTCGTCAGGTAGCAGTTCCCCGGTGACATGAGTACAGCGTAGTCCGTTGACTTGACACTGCTACTTCCCCTCGAGTGTGTTCCCATTGTACTTTGATTACTATCTACCACGGCTCAAAGGAGTCGTGCAAACAGGTAGTAGTTGGGTGCATTCCCGAAGCACTTAGAGGCAGTGGCGGTTAGATAGGATTCGTCTCTCCCGATATTGGGGGGTTGATATCGCGCTGTGTTGGAAAGACATTACACAAAGTCCGTGGCCACGGCAAGTGAGATTTACTGGTAGGTGTTCCAGTAGTTTCTCAGGGTGTTCTGGGCTATACTCCGACACGACTTATACCGCTATTAGGGGTCTGACGTTTACCATCCCCTAGGCCTGATATGCGATACTCTTAGACGAACAAACCGGACTGTATGGAGATTTTCACATTCAGGCTCAGTAGGAGTTCGGATGAGTTAGCTCATCGGCCTTCTTATCGACATCTACCTGGGGACAGTTATGTACAGCTAGTACCGCTTGCGGCCTGTGTTTAAACCTACTGCCAGTGTAGTGTCGAGTCTTTAGAGTCCCACACAGAGGGTTTTCCTGCACCGGGCAAAAGGTGTAGAGGCCGTATGGTTTTACGGCAGGGCTTCGATCACTTACATGCACTTGTGCACGTATGATTATCGGGCAGATAATACTAGTGGGCTTTGGTTTAAGCCGGATCCTAGTATTATACTGATGGATTTATTTCGTCTCTTTGTATTCGTATTTTTCGGAATACAGATACATGTATGTATATACGGATGAGGGGCATTCTCGTAATTTGTCGGGAAAGCTTCTAGAAGGAGATGACTCATTAAGGCTTTTATCATTTGATTAAAGCTTAAATGAGGTTAAGGAAATGAGGTGTATGTTTACATTAAATGAACCATGACTTATGAGGTGATTCACTACTTGAATTAAATGAAGCATGCTAAGATATTTACTAGATATTTTTGGTAGATATTTGTATGATTCATATTATTCAATCATGAGTGATTATTCATAGAATTATCACAAAACACTCTAATTCTCTTAAGTCTTCTTCTTCTTCCTCAAAACCCTAATAGCTCTCATGTGTTGAGAATCCTAGGGTTTAAAGAGACAAAGCACTCCATCTAAATACTCTACACTCTCTAGGACTTCTAGCTTAGCAAACTAGAAGCCGTAGTTATCTCAGATTCGAGATAGAAGCTCGGACTATAGACTCTCGGGTGGATCGTCTTTGACTCGAGGAGGCCGTCGAGGTAGCCAGGTATCCACGATCCGTTATGATCCTTAGAGCCGACGATGAGTAGAGGATAGCGATGAAGACCTGAAGGACATGTATCGTGAGGTATAACTTCGAATCCGAGTAGTTAAAGCATATGTAGTTGGCTCGTTATGGTTTAGTCCCGATCCATGAGCTTGAGTCCGTGTTGCGATGCTTTGATGATCATTTTTCATATATTCCGCCTCCTTATGAACCGTGGGGGTGTGTGACATGGACTTACACTTCTACCATCTTTCTTAGCTCCTAGTGGTTTCCTTGATAGAGCTTGGCCGTCGATCTTCCTCCGTCGAAGATGATCCACCTGAGGGATGCAGCTAATGGATCTAGCTCCACACTAAGAATCTAGTGAAGCAACTAGAGACTCTCGGTTGCTAATCTAGAGTGCCTAGGGATGTAGTGAGTTGCTCTAAATGTGTATCTATCTCTTTTCTATCCTTGGTTCTCAACTCATAAGATGGTAAGGTAGAAGATGAAGATGAAGGAGGAGAAGCTCAAGAAAGGTAGTGAAGAAAGAAGAAGAAATGGTGAGAGTGTTTTTCAAAATGACCATCCATCTAAAACTCAAGTGAAGAAAGCTGAAGCGATAAAAAAACTAGAGAGAGAAAAACCTCAAGCATTATTTTGTAAAACAAAATTTTTCAATAAACATATTGCAACCATACTTGAATAGTTTGCACAAATGAATTAACAATTCATTTGTCAACACTATTCAAGCATGATTCTCGCCATTCTATCTTCATCAACTTTACACCTCATTTCCATTTAAATCAATAAATGGATAATCGAAAATGAGGTGTCCACCTTCTAGAATATTTTCCTTATAAATACGGAATACACTCATCTATATATACATACCTGTATTCGTACCAAAATACGAATACCCAAAGAGATAAAATAACACAAAGAACATAATACTAGAATATACATATCGAAATACATATACGTAAATTATTAAATCAATACCTGATTTAATAATTCGGCTCAAACCCGAGCCAACTAGTATTATTAACCATCCGATCGAAAGTCCGGGTAAGTAGTACAATCATTCGATCGAAACTCTACACGTATCAAAATACGGCTGCTACATCATTTCGTCTGAACCTGGGAAACCTTCTGTGTGGGACTCTAAAGACTCATCAATATGCTGGCAGTGGGTTTAACTACAAGCACGTCAGCAGCACTAGCTGTATGTAACGGCTACCCAGGTATTGAGCGAAAGGAAGGACGACGAGCAAAATTATCTGAACCCCTACTTAGCCTGCCTAATAACGCGATATTTCGTGTCGGTGTGAAGCCCATCACCCACTGAGAAACTACTGATCCAAATCAGTAATTCTCGTCCACCTTGGCCAAGGATTTCTGGTGATGGTTACCCGTGCAAAGCGCGACATCAACCCCCAATACCGGGAAAGACGAATTCCCGATGATTCGCTCACTGCTTCCATGTGGCTCGGCATTGTACCCAACTAAAACCTGTTTGCAAGACTCCTTTGAGCCATGGTAGGGTAGTAATCAGAGCACAGTGGGAACTCACACGAGACAAATGAAGATCACAGGTTGACAGACTAACCTGTACTCATGTCACCTGAGAACCGCTATCTGACAATATGTATAATACCACCTAGCATGTTCCTGACGAGTCCGTCCAGTGTAACTCATAAACTAATGAGCACCTGTATACTATCTTAGGTGACTAACTGACACCAATAGCTTGTGAGACCGGCCATCGCCCCTCGTCGGGGTCTTGAAAAGTATACACTAGTTTACTCCGGAGTATCGATGCCCAGTCTCGATACTCCTCGACTAGGGACATTTAAGGATGTGTTTATAGACCACCCAGCTCCTACGTATATGATTGCTATCATAATGCTGGTAGTCAAGCAAGAATCCTATAGTCTCTATCAACATGTAATAGTGATCTGTAATACTATATAATGCATGTACATGATGATAGAGACAAACCAGATATCATACTATCATTTTGAGTAAGACTGTTCTACCCGTATAGGTCCTCTCTCAATCATCACAATCGTGTGCTTGCGATTACAATAATTGACTTGAGAACACTATATCCAACAAGAGGTCCACAGATTCTTGGGTTTAGCCGGTTATTACCGCCATTTCGTACATGATTTCTCCCATACCGCTGCACAGTTGATCGGACTGGCCCGGAAGGGAGTTCCTTTTCTTTGGACTAAGGCATGTGAGCAGAGTTTTCAGCAGTTGAAGACTCGTTTGACGACTGCACCAGTTCTATCTTTGCCTTCAGGATCAGGCGGCTATATCGTTTATTGTAATGCTTCTCGAGTAGGGATAGGTTGTAGGGTTCCTAGGCACTCTAGTGAGGTCTCACAAGGCATCGAACATGCCAATTTCATTAATTCTAGGTGCCGAGAGACCCGACTACGGATCGTCGGCTAGATTTCTATGCGAAAAAGTAAACTAGTTAACACTTAACTAAGAGATACGGAAATACAACCTTTGTAGATCCGGTTCTCCACCTCCATAGCTCCGCAATGAAGTCTCCTCGCTGTCCATAACAAGTCCCGGGCTCTAGCGTCGGCTTCATCGGAGAATGGACGGGCTAGGTCATCGATGTCCATGCCGAAGATGATCTACGTCGAGGCATCGCAAGATCAAGCTCTCACTTCACCAAGTCATGAAACTTGTGAAGAAAACACACTCTACTACTTGGCAAGAGGTAGAGGATGAAGAAATAGGAAGTGAGTAGACTTTAGAATTGGATTTCTCACTCATTTCATCAATCCACCATTGATGAAATCAAGGTTTTCTTCTTGAGTTCAAGGAAGAAGAAGAAGAAAAGTTATGATAAGTTCTTAGAAAATAATAGAAAAACAATACTTATCATAATTCTAACTATGGTTATGTGTAGAGAATTGACCAAGGTTAAAGGGATGGTTAGGGTTAAGGATGAGATAAGAATGGTGGTCAAGGTCAAAGCTTCATGAAGTTTCAACTAAACAACAAATAAAGCCACCATTCTTTTCTCTTTTCCACTTATTTTCCAAAATGAAATGGATAAATAAATAAGATAAATAAATAAGTGAATAATACAAAACCCTAACCATTAACATGTAACCATGGTTTGATCTTTACACAAAAACCCTAGAAAACATGTATCATCAATCATGATACAATCAAGTGCACAAAAGTATATCACATATACAATGTGTACATCCGAGTGAGAAAATCCATCTTAAGTAAACCGATACTAGTTGATTCAAAGTAATATATCAAATATATAAATATGCATTAAATCATTAAATCAACACTTGATTCAATGATCCGGTCATGTCGCACACAACCGACTAGTATACAATATATCGGCTTATCGAATCAACGCTTGAATCGATAACTAGGTTATATCGCATACAACCATTCGATACATTCATCACGAGAATAGAATACGGTATCACATACAGGCATTATTTTCGGTCCCGCACATATCTCATACTTGCTCCTATTTCGTTTTGCTTGAGCCAGGAAATCTCTGTGTAGGACTCTAAAGACTTGTCAATACGCCGGCAGCAGGTGATGATCATATCAAGCACCCACAAGCTGCAAGCGGTCTGCTAAACGTAACGGCCACCCGGGTATTGAGCGATCAGAAGATCGACGAGCAAGCCCGCTCACACTCCTGTGAATCCAACCAGTAACACTACCGTACAGTCCGGTCTGATCGTCTGATATGTCGCATATCTTGCCTAGGGGTGGTAAACGTCAGACCCCAATAGCTCGATAAGTCGTGTCGATATGAGGTCTATAACAATTCGAGAAACTACTGGTAACACTTACCAGTAAATCTCAGCAACCCCGGCCAGGGATTTCCTGTTATAGCCAATCGAACACAGCGGAACATCAACTCCCTATACCGAGAGAGACGAATCCACTCCTATCGCTCATTGCCTCCATGTGACTCGGGACTGTACCCAAAAACCACCATTTTGCACGCCCTCTTGGACGTGGTAAGATGGAAATCAAAGCACAGTGGGAACCACACAAGACTCTATGACGATCTCGGGTCAACAGACTACTCTGTACCAGTGTCACCAGAGAACTGCCATCTGACGTGAGGTATAATACCATCTGGGAGTTCTCGGCGAGTCCGTCCAGTGTACCCAGTCTCTACTGAGCACCCGTATATCATCTCCGATGTCAAACACCACTGGATATGGGATCATCCATCGCCCATCTGTATGGGTCGAGAAGGTATACGCTAGTCTACTCTGGTATATCGATGCCCCGTCTCGATATACCCACGACTAAGGACTTTGAAGGATGTACTTATGGACTACCATGTCCCTACTAGTATGATCCGCATCATAGTCCAGGTAGTCAAGTACACATCCTAAGGGCTTTACCAACATGTAATAGAGAGACAATCTGAGTACACGTTAAGGTAAAGAGTAACCAGATAGCATACTATCATGTCGAGCAAGAAAGTCCTCCCTATATATGTCCCAGTATCCACTACAATATACATCCTATGTATAGTAATGGCCTCTAGGGCATACATATAACTAACAATCTCCCACTTGCACTAGGGCCATCTGTAGCAGTGGTTGCAGTATGTCATACTTAACCATCCCATAAAAGTCTCTTTCTGGGAAAAGGCCTTTGTGAGTGGATCCGCCGTTGTCACGACCCGAAAGAGCACGTGACTGGCCCTTGAACCATATGAAGTCTATAGGACCCCATCTGATCCAAGTAAGCCAAAAGCCCAGCAATCTAAAACCATTTAAAGAGTAAATAAGGAAAACTGTTTTTGAAAAGTAAGAAAATCATGTTTGGAAATCAAAGTTTTTAAATAACTAAGCCGAATATGCATTTTTTTTTTAAATGTGTAACCTTTCCTGAAAATTTCGGCAGAGTTTCCTTCGTAAAAACTGGCCCCGAACGGGGTACAACAAGAATAATATATATGAAATGATAAAAGGCATCCCCAAGCGGGAGCTAGCTCTTCGTCCATCGACGGTCACAACCACGCAAGCAATAATAATATACAACGCCAAAGGGCGAGGATCAAAACCCAAAAAAAAAGAAACTCAAAACAGCCAGAAAACCGTAATACTACTAGCGCGACTCTAAGGTCGAAATAAAACAACACTGTTTTCTAAGTCTGAAACAATATACAAGTTTTGGTTGATGGAAATTCTAGATACAATAAATGATATATGAACAATGGCGGTTCTGATACAAAAGAACCCACCTATCCAAGCAAATCACCCATAAGGAAGCAGTGCGCCAGAAATGCCGCTATGGAATCTGTACGGCAAAAACCTGCAAGGACTGGGGCACAACGGGGGTGAGTTGCCAACTCGTGAATAGAAAATATCTACAAGCAGAGATCGAATGCATGACCCATCCTAGGTCAATACGATCAGATATAAATAAACCTCAATATGAATAAAGCTGAAGCATGCTAAACTGGCAATGTAATCTCTACATGAGTGTAATGCCAAGTGCTCGTGCTAGTACCTCAGGTAATAGCATGTCATGAATATGAGGTATGATCAATGTAATCAAATCTGCACACACGTGGATCCCGTCCACTCGTCACCCAATGACAATAACCATCATGCAAGTAAATATCATGAAACCTGTGCATGGAAATATGAGGATATAACCCACCCGTGTCCCTCGCGACACGTCAAAATCATGGAACCAGAGTGCCCAGCATCGGCACTCGAAAACATCATGAAAACTGTGCCCAGCATCGGCACATAAATCCTCATATATCGGGCTCCGTCAGTCCGGATCGGCCCGTGGGCTCTGTCTGCGGTATCGGCCCTCGGCCCCGGCAGGACGCCCAAATCTATCCATCGACTCTGGTCAGTATCCTCCGGATAACCGCCAGGTCCAACCAATCACCGGTAGGTACTCGCCCGCCTCCAGGCTCAATCGGCAAAACCCATCGATCATCTCGCCGAGGGGAACCATACCGGGTCCACCATGTACCCGCAATCGGCTCATCCACTCCTCGATTCGGGTTTCACATGTCGCTCTCAGCACCGAGAAAACACATGGTGGACGCACTGAAATATCATATCAAGGGTAACCGGGTTTTTAAAGCAATGACATATTCTCTTTTGAAACACCCTCGGTTCCCAAATCCAGAAATATCATAGAAACAACATATCTCAATGCGTATAATCAAAAGCATGTAGTATGCGACATGTAATGGAAGGTATGCATATCATCATGTCATACAAGGATCATATACTGAATGCAATAGTACTACAGTGTAGTGACATGGCAATTATCGATGATGAGTGTGTGAGCAGGCAACAAGTATACGTGGAACATATGCATCATCGATAATGGTGCTGGTGTCCTAGCAGCATGACTGAAATATAACCACAGTACAAGCGATGCAATGCAAATGGCATGAATATGCGGAATCGAATAATCAACGCAGAAGTAAAGAATCTACACCAATCTGTACAAGTCATGCAGGGGTGCCATTTGAAATAAGACGAATCAGGGCTTTTGGAAAAACAAGGGCTACGGTGTTTTAAGAAAAGATACATCATTTGAAAATATCCGTATGACCCTTCTGCCTATCTTTAAAATATCCCCGATTCGTTAGTTTGAAATAGGTATGACTCGGTCCAGTCTAATGTCTACTAAGTAATCTAGACAGGAGGGGTAAGAAACCACCTAATCTGAGTCAATATATATAGATATGATAGTCGGTGATCCCGCCTCAATAACATATCGTAAGATATCCTCGAGTCATGAGTTCGGATCTATCATCAATATCGGCTCGTACGGTAGATCGTCGTATGGCATCCCAATAGCTGGGTAGGGGTCAATGTCACAGTACCTCATCACATATCAGGTATCACTATCATCAGATCGCATAATCTGGGGTACTACTCTAAGTCTAGTACAAATCGATACCATCTATAAAAATATGAATGCGGGTAAAGCACATGTCCAAAGGCCCGCTAAAACTATCATATCGCACCTCGAAGACAAGCTATGTCACATCGCCGATCTCACGGCCTCACATCAAGTATCATCTCAAACCACGTATCATCCTCAAATCCCGTATATAAACACATAGTCCCATACCCATGTGTAGATATACGCACCATCATATGCACTCTAATAAATGAAAGAATGAATGCAAGTATGTGTGTAAATGTATGTGTGAGTGCAACCACTACTCTAGGGTTCGCACTATACTAAACCAATATATTCTTATCATCAAAATATCATTATTACCATCAATAACCCTAAACAACACATAATAAATATTCGTGTGTATACGTATTCGTATACATCACCACGGACTGCGGGGGTGCTATACGCTATCCACCCGACTTCTCCCCGTAGATATAAATCTACTCACATTGCTTCTCGTGTGCCAAAGCCGATGTCGCTATCTTCACCTCCTTTGCCTCAACATCACGCGGGGTACCTACAAGTATATCACAATGCTAAAGCACATGAAAATCACATCGGAAACCAAAATAGCACACGCTACCCGCATAGGTAAAAACCTATCGACTCGCATGTAAACACAATCAAAATCCACTTGTCGTTGACGTCCAAACGCCACCCGACAGGAATGAATCACCAAATACCAAAATCCATGCTAAAACAAGTCCCAAATTATACACCAACATAGGAAAATCAACCCAGATTTCACCCTAGATGGAATCAGTCAAAACTAGACATACTCAGGGTCAAAACTAGAGGAAATGGGGGCATGCACAGAAAACGAGGCAATTCCTTAAAATACCTTATTTTAGAATTTTCCATAATTTTTCCCCATTTATATCTATTTAATTATACCAGAATATTAAAATATTCATTAAAATAATATTAAATTATAAAATTTCCCAAAAATCATATTTTATTATTTTGAAGACGTTACAATCTACCCCCCTTAAAGAAATTCGTTCCCCGAATTTAAATTTAAACCCCCAAATACTAAAATATTTCAATACAAATTCCAAGTCATCGGGGCTCCGAAATCATCTATACATAAAACATCATAGCGCAATGCATGCGCATAAGTACTGAGCAGATAACTCAAAAGCAACACTCCATCAAGCATCCGCAATCATCGGAGTCATGGTAACGACACAATGTCAAATCCAATACAAAATCAATATGATATGGACCAAGACTATACATGTAGACACCCAATCTATACATGTAATTAGCTGATGCAACTGTATGCCAAATCTTTTTAAGTCGATGTGCGATGCACGTAACACTGCACAGTGGCGGACGTTTCTCATAAGAAAATAACTATATGTGTATATATATCCTTTGTTTAATAAGCACGTTCCACCATTTTGAAAATAATCAGAAGGGTTTCCTTGTTTTTAAAACGTTTTGTGTCATATCGGACACGTAGGTATATACTGAGACTATAGCTCGCTTTTCGGAAATCCCTTCGATAACTATCGATGCATGCAAAATATATCCAGGCACTGTCCACTGACTAGTCCTGCTCAGTATGAAAGCAAATATCCCACATCATAAAAATGTACTGCTCCAAAAGAAATAAATTCCAAAAATGCACATAACACCACCCTGTGCGTCTGACGCGCACGGAAATCAAAATCCATATATGCGCTAAACATGTGCACAAAACAACATCTAGGTGCAACGGGTGTGCACGAAGCATCTGTCATAGGCAACATATGTGCCTGACAGCCAAAACAGGTGCATCTGACATGCACGAAGAATCTCGATTTAGTGCATCTGGTGTGCCCCAAAATCGTATCTCAAAACATGCGCCCAACATGCGCGAAAATCCAAATCGGTGCATCCATCATGCACGAATGAAAATCTAGACCCTGCGCACTCAATATGCACGGAATCACAAAATCCAATAGCAACGTCGAATATGCGTAAGTCCAGTCAAAAGCACGGAGTGCAAGAATCCACATCAATATCACAATCAAAATCGACATACCGAAAGGCATCAAATCGAAGTCAGGTGCAATCGTAATGCACAAAATATAAATCCGGTGCAACAAAGGCACGAAATATAAATTTGATGCGATAAACGCAAGAAACATAAAACTGGTGCGACAAATGCACGAAGTATAGAACTGGTGCATCCCATGCACAAATACCAAGCAATAACTCAAATACGTAAGCAGCAACACCAAGTGTATCTAGATATGAAGAAAATCATAAACGTGTGCAGCTGCGGGCACAAAACACATATCGATGCACTACAAGCACATATAAGCTATACCGAGTGCAAAATCAAAACACTAAAATTACATGAAACTCTGCTGGAAGCGTAAATCAAATCACCAGCATAAAATAGGCATGAAATCGCAATCAACAGCTCAAGAGTAATAACTATGTACAAGGTATAAATACCCAGTAGGTGCAACCATGGTGCACAAAATCAAATATCATGAAACTCAGTCATCAAGACTAAATCATGCGAATACATCGCCCAAAATACCGAAATCCAAAGCAACGGATACGTGATAATCAAATCACAAAATCACAAATCATAATTACCGTCGTCGGTATACCCTCCTTCAGGGTCGAGAAGGTACCGGTACATCCGATGCTAGCGGCGCAAGATATCTACTTGCCTCTTGCTCGCGGCTGGCGTCCTCTGCCTCTGGTTCCTGATCTTTCCTGTAGATTACCAACTCGCAATCCATCGGCTCATCGGCCCGGTCAGGTGTGCTGACAGGAACGATTCCGTTCTTGCACTTCCCTGGTCATCTCTCGGTCAATCCTCACGACCGCTCGTAAAGCAGCACATCTCTGGCGCCGACCTCGGGTCCTCTGAATGCATATCACACATCCGATCCTGGGTGCAACTCTTATTGCAGCAGTGTACTGGAAGGAATCCTACTCAAGGTCTCTTCTGATCTTGCCTAAGCCAAACTGTAAGGAGGCTGGTACTCTGGCGTAATCTTTTCTCGCTCTCTGGACCTCTGCGTCCTTAGTACAACATCTCCTCGGAAGCTGGTCGCATCTCTGCGCCTCTGTATGCATGTCCGGCCTTTAATCTTAACGGGGTGTAGTAACAGTTCGTCTGCCTCTCGCACGAACTTCTTGTCCCGCTTTTCTGTATCATCGACCATTCGACGTCGCGTCTTTATCTGCACACTGCAATGTCCTCAGCTACGGTCCACCCGAAGTCTCTAACACGGACTCGAAATCACGAACTCAGTATCTTCATCACTCAGTAGAAGATATCTAGCCGAACACGTCCTCAGCGTGCATATCGCATCTCTGATGTCAGCGGAGTGGAACGTCATCTCGTCGAAATCTCGTGCAAACTCTTTACTCCACCTTGCTCCACTATCGACTGATTCGGACTCATCTCATCATGGCTACACAGACTGCGCTCCGACGGCTATGCTCGTATCTGGAGTCTCCCAAGCAGTGTCCCATCACATGATATCCGAATGATGTCGAATCATCCGATCGACTCGTCAGAACCTCACAATCCCCTCAAGAGCTCAACATCTCGGGTACAGTTTAATAGTATCGAGTACATGCCACAGCGTCGGTGGTCCAACCGTAGAAGGGCAAACCCAAGCCTCACTAATGGCGCCGAGGAACTGCCGCAAACCCTAAGGTTCAAAGTCTTTCACACGGTCATTAAGTCGAGTTAGGGTTTCATTCTTCTAGAGGGTCCATAGAATCACCTGCATGTCTTTCCGTATACTTTAAACTTGGAAAATGGGTTCCTGACCTTCGATCGTCTCAATCGACTCTCAACGAATCTGCGTGAAGTCGCCTCTAGCTGGAATCAATCTATCTGATGACCTCGCATCGGGGTAAGCGAACGAACCACATGTCCTAGTCATTAATCCTCGGTGACTAGCGACTCACTATCACATCTCTAAAAATATGCTCATGCTGCAGTAGCTCCAATCATCTGGGCGATATCTCATCACTCACAGCAACAACTGGCTCATTCGTCGGTACGCTAAGCAGCGCCTCAACCATCATGAATAAGCGATACATCAACGGTCATCACATCCTGGCTGGCCTCTATCAGTGGCTCAATCCTCTGGTACCGTCCGGTACATCCTAGAAATCTCACAGCAGCGATCTGTCAAACGCCCATAGTGCGAAAACACAAAATACGAAGCCTCAATGCAACCGTATGTCTCTGGAATCACGCCCCGGTCAGTCCTCGTCCGCGACGAGCTCATGCTGACAACTCGAGCCGTAGCTCACTCTGCCCGTGCAATCGCGGCAGCAAAACCATAACCGGTATCGATGAAGATAGATCATAGGAAGGAATATGACACAATGCAAGGAAATGTACAACCTAAGGTTTCTTAAGCGGAGTGGCGTGTCGTAAGTATGCCGCGGAACATACCCACGGTACGTCACTCTACTTTAGTCACCTATTCCATCAACCAAGGGTCATCCTACACGACAAAAGTTCGGGTCTAATACCCCCTCGACCAAGTCTAAGTTCCGTAAGGTCAAGCCTAAGTTCCTTATATAGATAACGCCCTAGGCTCCACATAGTCAAACTTAGACTCGAACCAAGGTCAACCTAGCGCTCTGATACCAACTTTGTCACGACCCGAAAGAGCACGTGACAGGCCCTTGAACCATATGAAGTCTATAGGACCCCATCTGATCCAAGTAAGCCAAAAGCCCAGCAATCTAAAACCATTTAAAGAGTAAATAAGGAAAACTGTTTTTGAAAAGTAAGGAAATCATGTTTGGAAATCAAAGTTTTTAAATAACTAAGCCGAATATGCATTTTTTTTTAAATGTGTAACCTTTCCTGAAAATTTCGGCAGAGTTTCCTTCGTAAAAACTGGCCCCGAACGGGGTACAACAAGAATAATATATATGAAATGATAAAAGGCATCCCCAAGCGGGAGCTAGCTCTTCGTCCATCGACGGTCACAACCACGCAAGCAATAATAATATACAACGCCAAAGGGCGAGGATCAAAACCCAAAAAAAAAGAAACTCAAAACAGCCAGAAAACCGTAATACTACTAGCGCGACTCTAAGGTCGAAATAAAACAACACTGTTTTCTAAGTCTGAAACAATATACAAGTTTTGGTTGATGGAAATTCTAGATACAATAAATGATATATGAACAATGGCGGTTCTGATACAAAAGAACCCACCTATCCAAGCAAGTCACCCATAAGGAAGCAGTGCGCCAGAAATGCCGCTATGGAATCTGTACGGCAAAAACCTGCAAGGACTGGGGCACAACGGGGGTGAGTTTCCAACTCGTGAATAGAAAATATCTACAAGCAGAGATCGAATGCATGACCCATCCTAGGTCAATACGATCAGATATAAATAAACCTCAATATGAATAAAGCTGAAGCATGCTAAACTGGCAATGTAATCTCTACATGAGTGTAATGCCAAGTGCTCGTGCTAGTGCCTCAGGTAATAGCATGTCATGAATATGAGGTATGATCAATGTAATCAAATCTGCACACACGTGGATCCCGTCCACTCGTCACCCAATGACAATAACCATCATGCAAGTAAATATCATGAAACCTGTGCATGGAAATATGAGGATATAACCCACCCGTGTCCCTCGCGACACGTCAAAATCATGGAACCAGAGTGCCCAGCATCGGCACTCGAAAACATCATGAAAACTGTGCCCAGCATCGGCACATAAATCCTCATATACCGGGCTCCGTCAGTCCGGATCGGCCCGCGGGCTCTGTCTGCGGTATCGGCCCTCGGCCCCGGCAGGACGCCCAAATCTATCCATCGACTCTGGTCAGTATCCTCCGGATAACCGCCAGGTCCAACCAATCACCGGTAGGTACTCGCCCGCCTCCAGGCTCAATCGGCAAAACCCATCGATCATCTCGCCGAGGGGAACCATACCGGGTCCACCATGTACCCGCAATCGGCTCATCCACTCCTCGATTCGGGTTTCACATGTCGCTCTCAGCACCGAGAAAACACATGGTGGACGCACTGAAATATCATATCAAGGGTAACCGGGTTTTTAAAGCAATGACATATTCTCTTTTGAAACACCCTCGGTTCCAAATCCAGAAATATCATAGAAACAACATATCTCAATGCGTATAATCAAAAGCATGTAGTATGCGACATGTAAAGGAAGGTATGCATATCATCATGTCATACAAGGATCATATACTGAATGCAATAGTACTACAGTGTAGTGACATGGCAATTATCGATGATGAGTGTGTGAGCCGGCAACAAGTGTACGTGGAACATATGCATCATCGATAATGGTGCTGGTGTCCTAGCAGCATGAATGAAATATAACCACAGTACAAGCGATGCAATGCAAATAGCATGAATATGCGGAATCGAATAATCAACGCAGAAGTAAAGAATCTACACCAATCTGTACAAGTCATGCAGGGGTGCCATTTGAAATAAGACGAATCAGGGCTTTTGGAAAAAGAAGGGCTACGGTGTTTTAAGAAAAGATACATCATTTGAAAATATCCGTATGACCCTTCTGCCTATCTTTAAAATATCCCCGATTCGTTAGTTTGAAATAGGTATGACTCGGTCCAGTCTAATGTCTACTAAGTAATCTAGACAGGAGGGGTAAGAAACCACCTAATCTGAGTCAATATATAGATATGATAGTCGGTGATCCCGCCTCAATAACATATCGTAAGATATCCTCGAGTCATGAGTTTGGATCTATCATCAATATCGGCTCGTACGGTAGATCGTCGTACGGCATCCCAATAGCTGGGTAGGGGTCAATGTCACAGTACCTCATCACATATCAGGTATCACTATCATCAGATCGCATAATCTGGGGTACTACTCTAAGTCTAGTACAAATCGATACCATCTATAAAAATATGAATGCGGGTAAAGCACATGTCCAAAGGCCCGCTAAAACTATCATATCGCACCTCGAAGACAAGCTATGTCACATCGCCGATCTCACGGCCTCACATCAAGTATCATCTCAAACCACGTATCATCCTCAAATCCCGTATATAAACACATAGTCCCATACCCATGTGTAGATATACGCACCATCATATGCACTCTAATAAATGAAAGAATGAATGCAAGTATGTGTGTAAATGTATGTGTGAGTGCAACCACTACTCTAGGGTTCGCACTATACTAAACCAATATATTCTTATCATCAAAATATCATTATTACCATCAATAACCCTAAACAACACATAATAAATATTCATGTGTATACGTATTCGTATACATCACCATGGACTGCGGGGGTGCTATACGCCATCCACCCGACTTCTCCCCGTAGTTATAAATCTACTCACATTGCTTCTCGTGTGCCAAAGCCGATGTCGCTATCTTCACCTCCTTTGCCTCAACATCACGCGGGGTACCTACAAGTATATCACAATGCTAAAGCACATGAAAATCACATCGGAAACCAAAATAGCACACGCTACCCGCATAGGTAAAAACCTATCGACTCGCATGTAAACACAATCAAAATCCACTTGTCGTTGACGTCCAAACGCCACCCGACAGGAATGAATCACCAAATACCAAAATCCATGCTAAAACAAGTCCCAAATTATACACCAACATAGGAAAATCAACCCAGATTTCACCCTAGATGGAATCAGTCAAAACTAGACATACTCAGGGTCAAAACTAGAGGAAATGGGGGCATGCACAGAAAACGAGGCAATTCCTTAAAATACCTTATTTTAGAATTTTCCATAATTTTTCCCCATTTATCTGTATTTAATTATACCAGAATATTAAAATATTCATTAAAATAATATTAAATTATAAAATTTCCCAAAAATCATATTTTATTATTTTGAAGACGTTACAGCCGTGTTGTCCTTTGAGTCTACTCTCCTAACCTCGATCTGCTGGAGATCAACCATCTCCATGATCAGGTGATACTTCCTTAGAATATGTCTGGATCACTGATGGGACCTGCGTTCCTTGGCATAAGCCACAACTCCATTGTCACATAATGGGAGGAACGTAGTTCATCTCATGAACCATTATACATCCAAACAGCCTCTTTGGTAGCATCATAAGTAGCGATGTATCCAGCCTTTATCGTCTAGTATGTCACGGTATCTAGCTTGGAACTCTTCTAACATACCGTCCCTTTACTGAGGGTAAAGACAATGCCTGCGACTGACATTCAGTCGTCTTTATCACCCTGGAACACTTCCAGTGATTCTCCCCAGGATCGATTGATACCATCTCACTATAGCTAGTGAGAATCCTAACATCCAATTAAATCTATCTTATAGATCCAAAACTTAGGATTAAGGAGGTATCACTTTGATCCTATATGGAGAATTATTGTGATAAGCGGAGATTGACCGAGCGTAGCATAGGAAACTCCTTTCTTATCAAGAGTATGTCATCCACGTACTCTACGAGGATCACCACCATACTCGCTACTACCTTTTTGTTTATACAAGGTTCATCTACCATTTTGATGATGTCAAACTCTTTGACTAATCCATCAAAACAGATGTTCCAACTCCGCGATGCCTGCTTTATCCTATAAAGCATCTTGCACACGTTTCCGCTGCTCCCACTGTCTACGAGGCCCTATGGCTGTGTACTTATAGACGCACTCTTCTAAATCAGTATTTAGAAAAGCAGTCATGACACCCAACCTCCAGATATCGTAGTCATGGTATGTAGCCGTGGCAAGTAGTATCTGGATGGACTTAAGCATAGGTACTGGAAAAGGTTTCATCATTATCCATGCCTGGTCAATGACGAAAACCTTTAACAAGTCTAGCTTTGAAAGTCTCAACTTTTCCATCTACACCAAGTAATCTTCTCAAGATATACTTGCTCCTGATGGGGATTTAACCCTTCAGATATAGCAACTAAGGTCCATACTTTGTTGGTGTATAAGGATTCCATCTCAGATTGCTAAACATCCAGCCATTCTTACAGAGTCTTACTCCTGATGGCCAGCTCGAAGCTAGTTGGGTCATCATCTCATGATGTAATCCTTGCTCCCACTGTCATAGAGAAACCGAAGTATCTCTCAGGTGGGTGAGGAACCCTACTAGATCGGCGGAGAGGCTGAGGTTCGTTGGTATCTACCGAATCCTTTGGTTGTACCAAATCATCTGCTGTATTTTGTATAGCTGGAACCTTTTCAGTTCTATATTACAGACCTTGCCTCGAGCTTGTCCGGATTTTGCTTTTAGACATAGAACGGACAACCCCAAATCTTAACTAACTTAAGATATGGGCTCTTCCCATTCCATATCACATATGAAGCGGTAGGCAACTGATTTGATTGGAACCCTATTCAATAGGTATGCAACTTCTCAAGTGCATAACCCCTTAAGGAAAAAGGTAACTCAGTATTACTCATCATAGAGCACACCATATCAAATAGGGTATATCTGCTCCGCCCCGATATACCATCGTGCTATGGTGTATATGGAGGAGTAATTCTGAGAGAGAATCTCATTCTCCTTTAGAATAGTCCAGGATTTCCGTGCTCAAGTATTCTCCTCCTCGATCACATCAAAGGACATAATACTTATACCCGTATTGGTTCTCTACTTCTGACTTATATTTTGTGAATATCTCAAAAGGTTCGGACTTGTGTTTCAACAAGAACATATGTCTGAATCTAAAGAGATCATCAGAGAACGTAATGAAGTATAAAGAACCAATCCTGGTATGTGTAGACAGGGGACCTTACATACATCAACATGTATCATCCCAAGAGTTCACTAACTCTTTCTCTGTTTCCAATAAACAGAGCTATGGTCATTTTATCTTTGTGACATGACTGGCGAGTTTCACAAGATGCAAATTCAAACTAATTTAAATACACATCTACATGTAACTCTAGCTAGTCGGGTCACATTGATCTGACCTAGTCTACAGTACCTCAAGAAGAATTCGTTCATTTCTGAACTCTTCCTCTTGTGTGTGTTCTGTATACGAAGAACTGTAGTTTGATTTAGAACATTAATGCTTTTAGATAACGTGCCTGAACCGATCAACTTTTGATATAGGAAATGTTCAAAACATTATCCAACAATACAAAATTTTATCGTTTCTTTACTAATAAAGAGACAGATATGATTTTGTATATCAGGTTCGGTATCTAATAACATTTGTTCAGAATCAATGTATTGGTAATACAGGGTGACAGTGACCGACAGACTTGGCTGCAACACTTGCCCCGTTTTCTGCCTCTTGAAACTTTTCACCCGTTCTCAGTTTTTCTACCTTTTTGTAGCCCTATGTAACAGATTACATATCTGGGATCCTGATCCGGTATCATATACCAAGGATGCGGAGGATACTGAGAAACAGTTCTGTATAATGAACACACCCGAAGATGATGCATCAGCATGCACTCTCTTCGTTTGGGCGGCACGGGAATTCTGGTAATCCTCAATTTCCAGCTCTGTCTTATAACAATTATAAGTTGGAGCGGGACCAACGTTCCCCAGCTCAGTATAATAAGCGGGTTCGGTCAATATTCCGTATTATTATCTTGATTAAGGCTTGACATGGTCGCTACCAGGAGAGAGAGAGAAGAAAACACTCAGCGTGCGCTCTTGCAAGAATAGATTGGTTTTATTTTATCTAATCAGGATGGCTCCCACTGCTTTTTATCAAATCTTCCTTCAAACCCTAAAAGGAAAGACTAGCCGGGATTAATTACACACTACAAGTTCGCCAATCTTTCAGCCAGGCCAGTGTCGATACTTTGAGGGAGGCCCCCCGTGCTTTCGCACGAACCTAATTAATGTAAACCTCATTTTCCCAGAGGCGTAACCCCGTTGACAACTTTCTAGACACCTACTTGATCGGCTAATTGTAATGTATAAAACTCTCCCAGGAGTAACAATTACTCGCAGCGGGTATCGGGATCCAACTATCTCATAGAAGGTATGCAATCTCATTGCAAATTTCAACACTTGAAATTCCCGATAATATTTTGCCCATAGCAGCTATATGACCTTAACATAGTCAACAAATCATAAGTGCTAGTCAAGTTCAACCCGTCATTTCCCGATTGAATTAAACCCACCCACACGACCCTTAACATAGTCAACAAAGTCGCACGACTACCCTAATCCAATCACATCATATGCTTATGCAGATAAGCACTAATTAGCTACCGCACACTACGCCTTAACATAGTCAACAAACGTAGCACGAATACTAACTAGGACTTATCTGAAATGACGGAGGGCTACGACAGGTTTTTCTGAAAACCTATTGCGTAATGAACTTGATATCGTTGTAGAATCAAATGATTTTGAAATGGAGTGCTTTTGAGGCTTTTCTAGTTTCGCTAAAGGAGTCACTCCCGGTGAAGGGATCGTCGGTCTTTTCCTCGTCGAATGAGGTGCGGGATATATCATATATATCACTGTGCAAAGCAGAACTCTTAAAAGCAATCAAAAGACAAACCGAGGTTGTAGCATCTGCCAGTTATTGCTAAAGGAGTCACTCCCGGTGAAGGGATCTCGGTCCTTTCCTTATCGAATAAGGTGCAGGATATATCGTATATACCGCTGTGCAAAGCAAAAACTGTAGCTACCTGTTTTATTTTGAAATTCGATTCTACAACATCTTACGTTTCTTTTATTTCATTAATCACATTAATGAAGTCCCATCATTTAAGTACCTAAACATCACAGATAAATACGACGTACACTTATGCCATCCGCATTCGCCTCGATGTCCCATCGTGCACCGTTAGGTTAGGTAACTAACGGCAGAGCAGGGCAGGGCTAGCACGGGTGTAAAACATAAGTAACGTCTATATAATATATCATATATACTATATACTGTATCTATCACAGAACATCACATGATCACATCACAGATATCGCAGCAGAAGAATCATATGAAATATTGGATATACTAGGACGTCCGTGTTTTCAATACGAGCCAGTATAAAACACGGATTCCACGGTCGCGATGAATAGCCAAATCCACACCCCTAGACCCCTACGAGAGCGGCAAGCAACCCTACCAATTCTGGAGTTAGAAGGCCCGGACTCGACTCCTCGAGTTGGTCTCCCACTGGACTCCAGAACCCGGTTACTTGTGCCCTCCTCCTTGGGTCTATCCTAGTGCCGAAAAGTAAATAATATACAAACGGTGACAACTTCCGCTACCTGGAAGTGCCCCAATAAAAGAATATTACATACAAGTTTTTACATGAATGAAAATGAAAAACACTCATCTCACATAAAACCCCCGGCTATTCAAACACGACGATCCAATATAACATATCCAGCAACACATAACATCACATGTCATCAACGTAAGTAAATATGCGCATCCCAATTGTCGTTGACATATAGCAACGAAACCGGCGATATCACATATTACACTTACGGTCACAGAAAAGAAAGTGTAAAACTACAACAGTTGGAATCCGCAACCACCTCAGACATAGCATGCCTGACCAAATGAATTACTTAGACATCACATGCCTAACAATTATAAACACCGCATTTTAGTCTCAAGATCGAAAACACTTTTCAATACCAAGTCGGGGAATTCAACAGGATTCCCGACATCCTGATCGAATGCTCGTCGCAAACTTTTGTAGGCGGCCGCACCCCTGATACCGACGACGAAGTGCACCAAGGCGGAACACCGCTATCGCGAGCACCCGAACGGATGCTTTCGGCGACGGGGTTCTCCTACAGTCACTTGGTCGGGGCTTTGGGGTGTAGCTGTCTATTAAGTTTACCGGCGAGTATCCGCGTACGCTACGTGATTGCGACGGACTTTTGATCACATCAAAATTCCGTGGCAACCGATCAAGTGAGACTAAACTGCTATGTTTATAACATTCATTCAGTTATCTCATAACTTATTGTGAATTCCAATTATTGTATCACATTCCGATTAAACAGAAAATGTTAAACTTTCCGATCGAACATTCGAACACCCAAGTTTTCCCGATACAGCTCAACACATGAAATAAGTCTAACAACATTCAGTTCGTGCCTCAGTACCAACGGTCCAGCCGTAGAAGGGTCAAGCCAACGCCTCACATGTGGCACGCCGTACTGCCCCAAACCCGAAGGTTCAAAGGGCAGTTCAAGACGGTCACATCATCGAGTTAAGGTTTGTTGTCTTCTAGAGGGTCCATCACGTTACTTGCACTACTTAGAACGTCGTTAAACTACGGAAAAATCCAACACTTGGAAATTTCCCGACAGGGGAAAAATTGGGTATTTATATCCGGTCGAACTTTTTAACATATTCTAAAATTTATCCGGAAAGCCACACAGACAAAATTTGATAATCCGGTCGAACATTCGAATCCCCAAAACAACCCAGAAAAATTCAACTCTTGAAAAAATATTAAAAATTCCCAGAAAAACCAGCACTGTAAATTAAGAATTACTGTGTGAAAACTTTTGTACAGTGGGTCCGTACGGCCGCGGAACCGCCGCACGAGCCATGCTCGTGCCGCTGAACCGCGGCAGTTTAATTGAATAATGCCCACGAAATTTAGAGTAATTCCTAATAAACCCTACTTGATTTTCTGCATATTTTTAATGTTGAAAAATCCCTGATTTTAGAAAAAGGACAGAGAGCATTTTTGAGTTGGGTTTCGGGTTCGTTCGGGTTTCAAATTCCGTCTGGACTTCGCCTAAGGCTCTAGCTAGGCTCTGATACCACTGTAGGGTTCCTAGACACTCTAGTGAGGTCTCACAAGGCATTGAACGTGCCAATTTCATTAATTCTAGGTGCCGAGAGACCCGACTACGGATCGTCGGCTAGATTTCTAGGCGAAAAAGTAAACTAGTTAACACTTAACTAAGAGATACGGAAATACAACCTTTGTAGATCCGGTTCCCCACCTCCATAGCTCCGCAATGAAGTCTCCTCGCTGTCCATAACAAGTCCCGGGCTCTAGCGTCGGCTTCATCGGAGAATGGACGGGCTAGGTCATCGATGTCCATGCCGAAGATGATCTACGTCGAGGCATCGCAAGATCAAGCTCTCACTTCACCAAGTCATGAAACTTGTGAAGAAAACACACTCTACTACTTGGCAAGAGGTAGAGGATGAAGAAATAGGAAGTGGGTAGACTTTAGAATTGGATTTCTCACTCATTTCATCAATCCACCATTGATGAAGTCAAGGTTTTCTTCTTGAGTTCAAGGAAGAAGAAGAAGAAAAGTTATGATAAGTTCTTAGAAAATAATAGAAAAATAATACTTATCATAATTCTAACTATGGTTATGTGTAGAGAATTGACCAAGGTTAAAGGGATGGTTAGGGTTAAGGATGAGATAAGAATGGTGGTCAAGGTCAAAGCTTCATGAAGTTTCAACTAAACAACAAATAAAGCCACCATTCTTTTCTCTTTTCCACTTATTTTCCAAAATGAAATGGATAAATAAATAAGTGAATAATACAAAACCCTAACCATTAACATGTAACCATGGTTTGATCTTTACACAAAAACCCTAGCAAACATGTATCATCAATCATGATACAATCAAGTGCACAAAAGTATATCACATATACAATGTGTACATCCGAGTGAGAAAATCCATCATAAGTAAACCGATACTAGTTGATGCAAAGTAATATATCAAATATATAAATATGCATTAAATCATTAAATCAACACTTGATTCAATGATCCGGTCATGTCGCACACAACCGACTAGTATACAATGTATCGGCTTATCGAATCAACGCTTGAATCGATAACTAGGTTATATCGCATACAACCATTCGATACATTCATCGCGAGAATAGAATACGGTATCACATACACGCATTATTCTCGGTCCCGCACATATCTCATACGTGCTCCTATTTCGTTTCGCTTGAGCCAGGAAACCTCTGTGTAGGACTCTAAAGACTCGTCAATACGCCGGCAGCAGGTGATGATCATATCAAGCACCCACAAGCCGCAAGCGGTCTGCTAAACGTAACGGCCACCCGGGTATTGAGCGATCAGAAGATCGACGAGCAAGCCCGCTCACACTCCTGTGAATCCAACCAGTAACACTACCGTACAGTCCGGTCTGATCGTCTGATATGTCGCATATCTTGCCTAGGTGTGGTAAACGTCAGACCCCAATAGCACGATAAGTCGTGTCGATATGAGGTCTATAACAATTCGAGAAACTACTGGTAACACTTACCAGTAAATCTCAGCAACCCTGGCCAGGGATTTCCTGTTATAGCCAATCGAACACAGCGCAACATCAACTCCCTATACCGGGAGAGACGAATCCCCTCCTATCGCTCATTGGCTCCATGTGACTCGGGACTGTACCCAAAAACCACCGTTTTGCACGCCCTCTTGGATGTGGTAAGATGGAAATCAAAGCACAGTGGGAACCACACAAGACTCTATGACGATCTCGGGTCAACAGACTACTCTGTACCAGTGTCACCAGAGAACTGCCATCTGACGTGAGGTATAATACCATCTAGGAGTTCTCGGCGAGTCCGTCCAGTGTACCCAGTCTCTACTGAGCACCCGTATATCATCTCCGATGTCAAACACCAATGGATATGGGATCATCCATCGCCCATCTGTATGGGTCGAGAAGGTATACGCTAGTCTACTCTGGTATATCGATGCCCCGTCTCGATATACCCACGACTAGGGACATTGAAGGATGTACTTATGAACTACCATGTCCCCACTAGTATGATCCGCATCATAGTCCAGGTAGTCAAGTACACATCCTAAGGGCTTTACCAACATGTAATAGAGAGACAATCTGAGTACACGTTAAGGTAAAGAGTAACCAGATAGCATACTATCATGTCGAGCAAGAAAGTCCTCCCTATATATGTCCCAGCATCCACTACAATATACATCCTATGTACAGTAATGGCCTCTAGGGCATACCTATAACTAACATAGGTTGCGTGTTAATGCAGCATGGCAGAGTTATCGCTTATGCTTCTCGGCAGTTGAAGAAAAACAAGCAGAACTATCCCACTCATGATCTAGAGATGGCCGCGGTGGTCTTTGCGCTCAAGATTTGGAGATATTACTTGTACGGAGAGTCATGTCAGATCTTTACTGACCACAAAAGCTTAATGTACATCTTCCAGCAGCAGATTCTGAATTTAAGGCAGCGCTGTTGGATGGAGCTTGTAAAGGATTATGATTATGAAATCCTTTATTGCCCGGGCAAGGCGAATGTGGAAGCTGATGCTTTAGTCATAGGCCCGTAGGTAGCTTGTTCTAATTGAGCGTGGTTCAGAGATAGTCTTCTACAGATTGGCAGATCTTGTGTGACAGTAGAGTACAGTTCGAGTTCACTTCCACCGGAGGGCAGCTTGCTTATGTCCGCTCCTGTCGACTTCTACTCGATCGCATCTGAGAGGCACAGTCCGATGATGCTCGTTTGTCTAAGATTATGATGCTTTGAGTCGTAGGCCCAGAGGTAGCATGTTCTAATTGAGCGCGGTTCAGAGACAGTCTTCTACAGATTGGCAGATCTTGTACGACAGTAGAGTATAGTTCGAGTTCACTTCCACCAGAGGGCAGCTTGCTTATGTCCGCGCCCGTCCTCTTCTACTCGATCGCATCCAAGAGGCACAGTCTGATGATGCTCATTTGTCTGAGATTATGGAGCATGTTCGGCAGGGAAGAGATTTAGAGTTTGTGATTGATGGCCAGGGAGTGTTACGATTTGGGACTTGTCTATGTGTACCAGATTCTGAGGGGCTGAGACGTGAGATCCTAGATGAGGCTCATCAGCCAGCATAGAGCGTTCATCCAGGTTCTACCAAGATGTATAGTGATTTGAGAGATATCTATTAGTGGGAAGGGATGAAGAGTGATGTTTCTGATTTCATTTCGAGATGATTGACATGCCAGCAAGTAAGGTTGAGCATCAGAGGCCAGCAGGAGAGCTACAACCTTTACCCATTCTGGAGTGGAAATGGGAGCAGATCTCCATGGATTTCATTGTGAGTCTACCTAAGTCCAGTCGAGGGTATGACTCCATTTGGGTGATTATAGACCGGTTGACAAAAGCGGCTTACTTCTACCCAATGAAGACCATTTTCGGATTTGCTCAGTATGCTCAGCTGTACATTGATGAGATTATGCGATTGCATGGCATTCCGATATGCATTGTGTCCGATAGAGGCATCCAGTTTACCAGCCGTATTTGGCAGAAACTCTAGGAAGCTTTGGGTACCCGTTTGAGTTTCAGCACCGCTTTCTATTCGCAGATCGATGGTCAGTTAGAGTGGACTATACAGACTCTCGAGGATATGCTTCGAGCATGCGTGCTTGATTTTGGTGCCAGTTGGGATCGTCACATGCCCTTGATAGAGTTCTCCTATAATAACAGTTTTTAGGAGACGATTCAGATGGCACCTTTCGAGGCCTTGTATGAGAGAAAGTGTCGATCACCATTCTGTTGGACCGAACTCGGCGATGAAAGGTTCCTAGGCACTCTAGTAAGGTCTCACAAGGCATCGGACATGCCAATTTAAAATTTTTGTGCCGAGAAACCCTAGACTACGGATCTTTGGACTAGATGTTTAGGCAAAACGGAAAACTAGTTAACTATTTAACTATGGGTTAGATGCTACAACCTTTGAAGATCCGGATTTCCACCTCCTTAGCTCCACGTGATCATGCCCTCGCTGTCCATCACGAACCCTCGACTCATTCGTCGGCTTCATCGGAATAATGTGCGGAATAGGTCGTCGGCTTTGTGTCAAAGACGATCTACGTCGAGGTTGCACTAGTTCAAGCTCCGACTTCACAAACTTGTGAAACTTGTGAAGTAAACACCTAAAACAACTTGGCAAGAGGTAGAGGGTGAAGAAATAGGAGGTGGGTACACTTTAGATTTGGATTTCACTCACTTTTGCTCATGTTGCCATTGATGGCAACTAGTTTTCTCTCTTGAAGAAGAAGGAGAGCAAGAAGAAAGAATATGATAAGTATATCTTAAAAAAATAATAAAAACAAATACTTATCATGTTCTAACCTAGGTTAAGTGTAGAGAATAAACCATGGTCACTTAAGAGGGTTAGGGTTAAGCATGAAGATAAGGATGGTTACAAAAGTCAAAGCTTCATGAAGCTTCAACTTAAAACAAAAAGAGCCACCATTCTCATCATAATTCTTTTCAAACAAATAAATAAATAAATAGATGAAAATGCAAAACCCTAATCAACTTTTAACCATGGTTTAATTCTTTATACTTAACAACAAGATCATGTATCATCAAACATGATACAAAAATGTGTACAAAAGTATATCACATATACAATGTGCATCAAGTGAGAAAAATCCGTTTAAAGTGAACCAATACTAGTTAATGCAAAGTAATATATCAAATATATAATTATACATTAAATCATTAAATCAACACTTGATTCAATGATCCGGTCATGTCGCACATAACCGACTAGTATTCTATGCATCGATTTATCGAATCAATGATTCGATAACTAGGTCATATCGAATATAACCAATCGAAACATATATCGCGAGAATGAAATGCGGTATCACATACACACATCATTCTCGGTCCTGCACATATCTCATATGCGCTCCTATTTCGTTTCGCTTGAACCAGGACACCTCTGTGTAGGACTCTAAAGACTCGTCAATACGCCGGTAGCAGATGATGATCATATCAAGCATCCACAAGCCGCAAGCGGTCTGCTAAACATAACGGCCACCCGGGTATTGAGCGATCAGAGGATCGACGAGCTAGCCCGCTCACACTCCTGCGAATCCGACCAGTAACACTTACCATACAGTCCGGTCTCTTCGTCTGATATGTCGCAAATCAAGTCTAGGGGTGGTAAACGTCAGACCCTAATAACCCGATAAGTCGTGCCGATGTGAGGCTCGTAACGGGTCGAGAAACTACTGGTAACACTTACCAGCAAATCTCTGATCAGCCCTGGCCAGGGACTTCCCTGTTACGGCCAATCGAGCACAGCGCAACATCAACTCCCAATACCGGGAGAGACGAAACCCCTACTATCGCTCATTGCCTCCATGTGACTCGGGACTGTACCCAAAGACCACCGTTTTGCACGCCCTCATGGACGTGGTAAGGTGGAGATCAAAGCACAGTGGGAATCACACAAGACTCTATGACGATCTCGGGTCTACAGACTAACCTGTACAAGTGTCACCTGAGAACTGCCATCTGACGTGAGGTATAATACCATCTGGGAGTTCTCGGCGAGTCCGTCCAGTGTACCCAGTCTCCACTGAGCACCCGTACACCATCTCTGATGTCAAACACCAATGGATATGGGATCATCCATCGCCCATCACATGGGTCGAGAAGCGTATACGCTAGTCTACACTGGTATATCGATGCCCCGTCTCGATACACCCACGACTAGGGACCTTGAAGGATGTACTTATAGACTACCATGTCCCCACTAGTATGATCTGCATCATAGTCCAGGTAGTCAAGTACACATCCTAAGGGCTTTATCAACATGTAACTACAAGACAGTATAAAGAGACTAGTGTACATGTTAAGATAAAGAGTAACCAGATAGCATACTATCATATCGAGCAAGAAAGTCATCTCTATATATGTCCAAGCATCCAATATAATATACAACATCTGTACAATACTGGCCTCTAGGGCATACATACAACTAACAATCTCCCACTTGCAGTAGGGCCAGCTGCTGTAGTATCGCATACCGAGCATCCCGAAGAGTCTCTCAAACTGCGTCTGGGGAATGGCCTTCGTGAGTGGATCCGCCGTGTTATTCTTCGTGTCAACTCTCCTGACCTCGACCTCCCGGCGATCAACTATCTCCCGGATCAGGTGATACCGCCTCAGAATATGCCTGGATCGCTGATGGGACCTGGGTTCCTTGGCTAAAGCCACCGCTCCATTGTTATCGCAATACAAAGGTATTGGATGCTCAATGGATGGAACCACTCCAAGTTCAGAAATGAACTTCTTGATCCAGACAGCTTCTTTAGCAGCATCGTTGGCAGCGATGTATTCAGCTTCCATCGTCGAGTCTGCTACGGTTTCCTGCTTGGAACTCTTCCAGCTAACCGCCCCTCCGTAAAGGGTAAAGACAATACCCGATTGCGACTTAGAGTCGTCCTTATCACTCTGGAAGCTCGAATCGGTAAAGGACTCGACTTGGAGTTCTCCGTTACCATACACCAAGAACATATCTCTAGTCCTTCGCAAGTACTTGAGAATGCTCTTCACAGCTGTCCAGTGACTCTCTCCAGGATCAGCTTGATACCTGCTCACTATACTTAGTGAGTATGCTACATCGGGTCTGGTACATAGCATCGCATACATGATAGAGCCTACTGCCGAAGCATAGGGTATTCCTTGCATGCGAGCTCTCTCCAAATCAGTCTTGGGAGACATCTCTTTGGAGAGAGTGACTCCAGAGATCGTGGGTAAGTTCCCACGCTTGGACTCTTCCATACTAAACCTCTTTAGTATGGTGTCAATGTACCTGGATTGGGACAATCCCAAAATCCGTTTGGATCTATCTCTATAGATCCTTATTCCCAATATGCAAGAGGCATCACCAAGATCTTTCATTGAGAATCTTTGTGATAAGAAGAGCTTAACCGATTGCAGCATAGGAATATCATTTCCTATCAAGAGTATGTCGTCCACGTACAATACGAGGAAGACAACCTTACTCTCTGCCACCTTCCTGTAGATACAAGGTTCATCTGGATTTTTGACGAAATCAAACTCTTTGATAACGACGTCAAAGCAGATGTTCCAACTCCGCGATGCTTGCTTTAATCCATAAATGGATTTAAGCAGCTTGCACACCTTCCCGCTGCTCCCACTGTCTACGAAGCCCTCTGGCTGAGTCATGTACACGCACTCTTCTAAATCACCATTTAGAAAGGCGGTCTTAACATCCATTTGCCAGATTTCGTAATCATGATAAGCAGCGATGGCAAGCATGATCCGGATGGATTTAAGCATAGCCACTGGAGAAAAGGTCTTGTCATAGTCCACACCTGGTCTTTGACGAAAACCCTTTGCTACAAGTCTAGCTTTGAAAGTCTCCACTTTCCCATCTACACCAAGTTTCTTCTTGAAGATCCATTGCTCCCAATGGGTTTTACCCCTTCAGGAGCAACTTCCAAAGTCCATACTTTGTTGGTGTACATGGAATCCATCTCGGACCGCATAGCATCCAGCCATTTTACTGAGTCCCCACTCGTGATGGCCTGCTCGAAGCTAGTTGGGTCATCATCCTCTATGATGCAATCCTCGCTTCCACCATCAATGAGAAAACCGTAATATCTCTCAGGTGGACGAGAAACCCTACTAGATCGGCGGAGAGGCTGGGGTTCGTCGGGTACTATCGAATCTTCTGGTTCCACTAAATCTTCAGTTATAGTTTGTGTATCTGGAATTTCTTCCAGCTCTACCACTTTGCCACTAATTTCTTTTTCAAGGAATTCCTTTTCTAAAAAGGTGGCATATTGAGAAACAAACACTTTTTGTTCTTCAGCATGGTAGAAAAAATATCCTTGAGAATTCTTAGGATATCCCACAAACTTGCAAAGAACTGACCGTGCCTCGAGTTTGTCTGGATTTTGCCTTTTGACATAGGCCGGACAACCCCATATCTTAACTCGTTTAAAATATGGTCTCTTCCCACTCCATATCTCATATGGTGTGGTAGGTACAGATTTAGATGGAACTTGATTCAATAGGTATGTTGCTGTTTCCAGCGCATAACCCCAGAAGGAAATAGGTAACTCAGCTGTGCTCATCATAGAGCGCACCATTTCTAATAGGGTGCGATTCCTTCGTTCAGATACACCGTTGTGCTGTGGTGTATATGGAGGAGTCAGCTGAGAGAGAATCCCATTCTCTTTTAGGAAGTCCAGGAATTCATTGCTCAAGTATTCACCTCCTCGATCAGATCGAAGGATTTTAATACTTTTTCCGGTTTGGTTCTCGACTTCTTGTTTATATTCTCTAAATTTCTCAAAAGCTTCTGATTTGTGTTTCATCAAGAACACATATCCGAATCTAGAGAGATCGTCAGTGAATGTAATGAAGTACGAAGACCCATCCCTGGCATGTGTAGACATGGGACCGCATACATCACTATGTATCAGTCCTAAGAGTTCGGTAACTCTTTCTCCGTGTCCCGTAAACGGAGTCTTGGTCATCTTGCCTTTGAGACATGACTAGCAAGTGTCATAAGATGAAAATTCGAAAGGTTTCAAATATCCATCCTTATGCAACTTAGCCAGTCGTGTCACATTGATGTGACCCAGTCTACAATGCCACAAGAAGGATTCGTTGAGTTCAGAACTCTTCCTCTTGTGTGTGTTTGTTATGCTCAGAACTGTTGATTGATTTAGAACATAAATGCCATTGCATAACGTGCCTGATCCAACCAACTTTTGGTTACGGAAAATGTTCATAACATTGTCCTGTAATACAAAATTATATCCCTCTTTACTCAATAAAGAAACCGATATAATGTTGCATATCAGGTTCGGCATGTAATAGCATTCGTTCAGAACCAATGTATTACCAGTTGGTAATACAAGGTGATATTCCCCGACAGTCTTAGCTGTAACAATTGCACCATTTCCAACTCTAATGTCTTTATCACCTTCTCCAAGTTCTCTACCTTTCCTTAGCCCATGTAACTGATTACATATATGGGATCCCGACCCGGTATCCAATACCTAGGACGTAGAGCAAATAGAGAAACAGTTCTCAGTAAGAACACACCCGAAGAAAATGCATCAACATGTACTTTCTTCATTCGGGTGGCATGGGAATCCTGGCATTCCCCTATATCCTGTTCATTCCTATAACTCTTATAGGAAAGAACGGAACCAACGTTCCCCAGCACAGTATAACATGCGGGTTCGGTCAATACATCCATATTATTATCTTGATTAAGGCATGAACTGGTCGCTACCTGGAGAGAGAGAGAAGAAAACACTTTAGCGTATGCTCGTGCAAGATCAGATTGGTTATTATCTTATCTAATCAGGATGGATCCCACATCTTTTTATCAAATCTTCCTTCAAACCCTAAAAGGAAAGACTAGCCGGGATTAATTACACACTACAGGTTCGCCAATCTTTCAGCCAGGCCAGTGTCGGTACTTTGAGGGAGGTCCCCCGTGCTTTCGCACGAACCTAATTAATGTAAACCTCGTTTTCCCAGAGGCGTAACCTCGTTAACACCTTTCTAGACACCTACTTGATCAGCTAATTGCAATGTGTAAAACTCTCCCAGGAGTAACTCTTACTCGCAGTGGGTATCGGGATCCAACTATCTCATAGAAGGTATGCAATCTCATTGCAAATTTCAACACTTGAAATTCCCGATAATATTTTGCCCCTAGCATCTATATGACCTTAACATAGTCAACAAATCACAAGTGCTAGTCAAGTTCAACCCGTCATTTCCTGATTGAATTAAACCCACCCGCACGACCCTTAACATAGTCAACAAAGTCGCACGACTACCCTAATCCAATCTGCATCATATGCATAAGCCGATAAATACTGCTTAGCTACCGCACACTACGCCTTAACATAGTCAACAAACGTAGCACGAATACTAACTAACACTTATCTGAAATGACGGAGGGCTCCGCAGGTTTTCATAAAACCATGAGCGTATTGAACTTGATATCGTTGTAGAATCAAATGAAGTTTTGAAATGGAGTGATTTTGAGGCTTTTCTAGTTTTGCTAAAGGAGTCACTCCCGGCGAAGGGATCTCGGTCCTTTCCTCGTCGAATGAGGTGCGGGATATATCATATATATCGCTGTGCAAAGCAAAAACTCTTAAAAGCTACCAAAGCCAAACCGAGTGTGTAGCATCTGCCAGTTACTGCTAATGGAGTCACTCCCGGTGAAGGGATCTCGGTCCTTTCCTCATCGAATAAGGTGCAGGGTATATCATATATACCGTTGTGCAAAGCAAGAACTGTAGCTACCTGTTTTATTTTAAAATTCGATTCTACAACATCTTAGGTTTCTTATCTTTCATTAATCACATTAATGAAGTCCCATCATTTAAATACCTAAACATCACAGATAGATATGACGTACACTTATGCCATCCGCATTCGCCTCGATGTCCTCTCGTGCACCGTTAGGTTAGGTAACTAACGACAGAGCAGGGCAGGGCTAGCGCGGGTGTAAAACATAAGTAACGTCTATATAATATATCATATATATCATATACTAAATCCATCACAGAATCGCATCACAGATATCGCAGCAGAATAATCATATGAAATATTGGATATACTAGGACGTCCGTGTTTTCAATACGAGCCAGTATAAAACACGGATTCCACGGTCGTAATGAATAGCCAATCCCACACCCCTAGACCCCTACGAGAGCGGCAAGCAACCCTGCCAATTCTAGGGTTAGGAGACCCGGACTCGACTCCTCGAGTTGGTCTCCCACTGGACCCCAGAACCCGGTTACTTGTGCTCCCCTCCTTGGGTCTATCCTAATGCGGAAAAGTAAATAATATACAAAAGGTGACATCTTCCGCTACCTGGAAGTGCCCCAAATAAAAGAATATTACATACAAGTTTTTACATGAATGAAAAAGATAAACACTCATCTCACATAAAAAACCCCGGCTATTCGAATACGACGATCCAATATAACATATCCAGCAACACATAACATCACATGTCATCAACGTAAGTAAGTATGCATACCCCAATTGTCGTTGACGTATAGCAACGAAACCGGCGATATGAACATACTACACTTACGGTCACAGAAAAGAAAGTGTAAAACTACAACAATTGGAATCCGCAACTTCTTTAGACATCACATGCCTAACAGATATAAATCCCGCATTTTAGTCTCATTATCGAAAACTCTTTTCAATATCATATGGGACTAAACTGCTAAATTTATAACATTCATTCAGTTATCACATAACTACTTGTGAATTCCAATTATTGTATCCCATTCCGGATAAACAGAAAATGTCAAACTTTCCGATCGAACAATCGAATACCCAAGTTTTCCCGATACAGTCGAACTCATGAAATAAGTCTAACAACATTCAGTTCGTGCCTCAGTACCGACGGTCCAGCCGTAGAAGGGTCAAGCCAACGCCTCACATGTGGCACGCCGTACTGCCCCAAACCCGAAGGTTCAAAGGGCAGTTCAAGACGGTCACATAATCGAGTTAAGGTTTGTTGTCTTCTAGAGGGTCCATCGTGTTACTTGCACTACTTAGAACGTCGTTAAACTACGGAAAAATCCAACACTTGGAAATTTCCCGACAGGGGAAAAGTTGGGTATTTATATCCGGTCGAACTTTTTAACATATTCTATAAATTATCCGGAAAAACACAAAAGACGAAACTTGATAATCCGATCGAAATACCGAATCCCCAAAACAACCTAGAAAAATTCAACTCTTGAAAAAATATTAAAAATACCCAGGAAAACCAGTACTGTTAAATAGGAGTTACTGTGCAACCAACACTTCACAAAACGACAAATCGGCCGCGCTTCCGCCGCACGAGCCATGCTCGTGCCGCGGAAGAGCGGTGGTAAAGTTGAATTAGGTCCACGAATTTTACAGTAATTCCTAGAAAACCCTGCTTGATTTTCTGGATATTTTTAATCTTGAAAAATCAACAATTTTAAAATCTGGACAGAGAGCAAGTTTGATTCGGGGTTTCGGGTTCGTTCGGACTTCAAATTCCGTCGGGACTTCGCCTAAGGCTCTAGCTAGGCTCTGATACCAGTGAAAGGTTCCTAGGCACTCTAGTAAGGTCTCACAAGGCATCGGACATGCCAATTTAAAATTTTTGTGCCGAGAAACCCTAGACTACGGATCTTTGGACTAGATGTTTAGGCGAAACGGAAAACTAGTTAACTATTTAACTATGGGTTAGATGCTACAACCTTTGTAGATCCGGATTTCCACCTCCTTAGCTCCACGTGATCATGCCCTCGCTGTCCATCACGAACCCTCGACTCATTCGTCGGCTTCATCGGAATAATGTGCGGAATAGGTCGTCGGCTTTGTGTCAAAGACGATCTACGTCGAGGTTGCACTAGTTCAAGCTCCGACTTCACAAACTTGTGAAACTTGTGAAGTAAACACCTAAAACAACTTGGCAAGAGGTAGAGGGTGAAGAAATAGGAGGTGGGTACACTTTAGATTTGGATTTCACTCACTTTTGCTCATGTTGCCATGATGGCAACTAGTTTTCTCTCTTGAAGAAGAAGGAGAGCAAGAAGAAAGAATATGATAAGTATATCTTAAAAAAATAATAAAAACAAATACTTATCATGTTCTAACCTAGGTTAAGTGTAGAGAATAAACCATGGTCACTTAAGAGGGTTAGGGTTAAGCATGAAGATAAGGATGGTTACAAAAGTCAAAGCTTCATGAAGCTTCAACTTAAAACAAAAAGAGCCACCATTCTCATCATAATTCTTTTCAAACAAATAAATAAATAAATAGATGAAAATGCAAAACCCTAATCAACTTTTAACCATGGTTTAATTCTTTATACTTAACAACAAGATCATGTATCATCAAACATGATACAAAAATGTGTACAAAAGTATATCACATATACAATGTGCATCAAGTGAGAAAAATCCGTTTAAAGTGAACCAATACTAGTTAATGCAAAGTAATATATCAAATATATAATTATACATTAAATCATTAAATCAACACTTGATTCAATGATCCGGTCATGTCGCACATAACCGACTAGTATTCTATGCATCGATTTATCGAATCAATGATTCGATAACTAGGTCATATCGAATATAACCAATCGAAACATATATCGCGAGAATGAAATGCGGTATCACATACACACATCATTCTCGGTCCTGCACATATCTCATATGCGCTCCTATTTCGTTTCGCTTGAACCAGGAAACCTCTGTGTAGGACTCTAAAGACTCGTCAATACGCCGGTAGCAGATGATGATCATATCAAGCATCCACAAGCCGCAAGCGGTCTGCTAAACGTAACGGCCACCCGGGTATTGAGCGATCAGAGGATCGACGAGCTAGCCCGCTCACACTCCTGCGAATCCGACCAGTAACACTTACCATACAGTCCGGTCTCTTCGTCTGATATGTCGCATATCAAGTCTAGGGGTGGTAAACGTCAGACCCCAATAACTCGATAAGTCGTGCCGATGTGAGGCTCGTAACGGGTCGAGAAACTACTGGTAACACTTACCAGCAAATCTCTGATCAGCCCTGGCCAGGGACTTCCCTGTTACGGCCAATCGAGCACAGCGCAACATCAACTCCCAATACCGGGAGAGACGAAACCCCTCCTATCGCTCATTGCCTCCATGTGACTCGGGACTGTACCCAAAGACCACCGTTTTGCACGCCTTCATGGACGTGGTAAGGTGGAGATCAAAGCACAGTGGGAATCACACAAGACTCTATGACGATCTCGGGTCTACAGACTAACCTGTACAAGTGTCACCTGAGAACTGCCATCTGACGTGAGGTATAATACCATCTGGGAGTTCTCGGCGAGTCCGTCCAGTGTACCCAGTCTCCACTGAGCACCCGTACACCATCTCTGATGTCAAACACCAATGGATATGGGATCATCCATCGCCCATCACATGGGTCGAGAAGCGTATACGCTAGTCTACACTGGTATATCGATGCCCCGTCTCGATACACCCACGACTAGGGAGCTTGAAGGATGTACTTATAGACTACCATGTCCCCACTAGTATGATCTGCATCATAGTCCAGGTAGTCAAGTACACATCCTAAGGGCTTCATCAACATGTAACTACAAGACAGTATAAAGAGACTAGTGTACATGTTAAGATAAAGAGTAACCAGATAGCATACTATCATATCGAGCAAGAAAGTCATCTCTATATATGTCCAAGCATCCAATATAATATACAACATCTGTACAATACTGGCCTCTAGGGCATACATACAACTAACAGGCGAGAGCAGGAATTTGGGACCGCAGCTAGTTCTGGAGACTACGGAGATGAACCGGTTGATCCAGAACAGGATGAGAGCAGCCCAGTGCAGAAAAAAGTCTTATACCGACCGTCGTCGTCACTGACTTGAGTTCGTAGTGGGTGATCATGTTGTTAGGGATATGTATGCCCTAGAGGCTATTATTGTACATTGATGTATATTATAGTGGATTCTTGGATATATATATAGTGGAATTTCTTGCTCGACATGATAGTATGCTATCTGGTTTCCTTTATCTTAACATGTTCACTGGTATTATTATATCGTCTCTCATATACATGTTGATAAAGCCCTTAGGATGTAGGCTTGACTACCAGGACTATGATGCAGATCATACTACTGGACCTGGGTAGTCTACAAGCACATCCTTCAATTGTTCCTAGTCGAGGGAATATCGAGACAGGGCATCAATATTCCAGAGTAGACTAGTGTGTACATTTCTTGACCCTGTATGGGGGCGATGGGGTAAAACCCGTAGGGTGCAAATGGATCTTTAAAAGAAAGATTGGTGTAGATGGGCAGGTGGAGACCTATAAGGCAAGACTTATGGCGAAAGGGTTTCATCAAAGACCAGGTCTGGACTATGACGAAAATTTTTCTCCCGTGGCCATGCTTAAATCCATTCGGATCCTTCTTGCTATTGCTGCTCACTACGACTATGAAATCAGGCAGATGGACGTTAAAACTGCATTTCTAAATGGAGATTTAGAAGAATGTGTTTATATGGATCAGCCAGAGGGCTTCATTGATAGTGGGAGCAGCGGGAAAGCATGTAGATTGCTTAAATCCATTTATGGATTAAAGCAGGCATCACGGAGTTGGAACATCTTTTTTGATGATACGACAAAAGAGTTTGATTTTGTCAAAAATCCAGATGAACCTTGTATTTATAAGAAGATTGTAGGGAGTACCGTCGCATTCCTCGTATTGTACGTGGATGACATTCTTCTGATAGGAAACGATGTTCCTATACTACAATCAGTCAAATTTTTCTTATCACAAAGGTTCTCCATGAAGGACATGGGTGATGCCTCGTACATATTGGGCATTAATAGAGATAGATCTAAACGGTTATTGGGATTGTCCCAAACCAGGTACATTAACACCATCCTAAAGAGATTTAGTATGGAAGACACTAAGCGGGGTGCGTTACCCACTTGTCATGGAGTCACTCTCTCCAAGGACTTTTGCCCAAAGACTGATGAAGAGAGAGCTCGCATGAGCATTATACCTTACGCTTCAGCCGTAGGATGTATAATGTATGCGATGTTATGTATACGCCCTGATGTAGCTAATGCACTGGGTGTAGTAAGCAAGTATCAATCCAACCCAGGGGAGAATCACTGGACAGCTGTAAAGAACATTCTTATGTACTTACGAAGGACTAAAGAAATGTTCTTGGTGTATGGTAATGGAGATCTCCAAATGGAGGCTTTTACCGATTCGAGCTTCCAGAGTGATAAGGACGATAACAAATCTGTCTCTGGCTTCGTATTTACCCTCAATGGAGAGGCGGTATGTTAGAAGGGTTCCAAATATGATACCGTTGCAGACTCTACGATGGAAGCTGAGTATATTACTATAAATGATGCAGCGAAGAAAGCCGTCTGGATGAGGAAGTTCATCTCGGAGCTAGGAGTAGTTCAAACCATTATTGATCCAATACCATTGTATTTTGATAATAATGGGGCTATGGCGTTAGCCAAGGAGCGCCGATCCCATCAGCGATCCGACACATCTTGAGGCGATATCATCTGATCCGGAAGATAGTTAATGGCCGCGAGATCGAGATTCAGAGAGTAGATATAAAGAATAATACCGTGGATCCACTCACTAAGGCCCTCCCTCAGCCGCAGCATGAGCGAATTTTTGAGATGTTGGGTATGAGATACGTCAATAATTGGCCTTAGTGCAAGTAATAGATTGTTGGATATATGTATGCCCTAAAGGCCATTATTTGATAGTGGATGTATTTTTATATGTATATATATTCAAAGGACATTCTTGCTTGACATGATAGTATGCTATCTGACTACTCTTTACCTTGACATGTTCATTTGATCATGCTTTAATTCATTTGGTACATGTTGATAAAGCCCTGAGGATATTTGCTTGACTACTGTGATTATGATGCAGATCATACTAGTGGGACATGTGTTGTTTATAAGCATATTCTGAAATGTCCCTAATCGTAGGTGTATCGATATTCCAGAGTAGACTAGCGTATACGATTCTTGACCCATGTAATGGGTGATGGATGATCCCATATCCATAGGTGTTTGACACCAAGATTGTATATAGGTGCTCAGTAGAGATTGGGTACACTGGACGGACTCGCCGAGAACTCATATATGGTATTATATCTATCGTTGGATAGCAGTTCTCTGGTGACACTGGTACAGGTTAGTCTGTAGACCGAAGATCGTCATAGTGTCTTGGGTGTTCTCCCACTGTACATTGATTTCCACCCTACTACGGCTCTACTGAGTCGTGCAAACAGGTGGCTTTTGGGTACAGTCCCGAGACACATGGAGGCAATGAGTGATAGGAGGGGTTTCGTCTCTCCCGGTATTGGGGATTAATGTTGCGCTATGGTAGATTGGCTATATCAGCAAGTCCCTGGCCAGGGCTGATGAGATTTACTGATAAGTGTTATCGATAGTTTCTCGATCTGTTATAGGCCATATACCGGCATGATTTATTGAGTTAATGGGGTCGACGATGCCATCCCTAGACTCGATATGCAGTATATCTGACGAAGAGACCGAACAGTACGGTAAGTGTTACCGGTTGGCTCGACAGGAGTTTTGACAGGTTCACTTGTTTTTCTTCTGATCGCTTAATACACGGGTGGCCGTTATGTTTAGCTGACCGCTTGCGGCTTGTGGGTGTTTGATATGATCATCACCTACTGCCGGCGTATTGACGAGTCTCAGAGTCCCACACAGGAGTTTCCTAGCTCAGGCGAAACGATGAGGTGTGCATATGAGATATGCGCGGGAGCTCGATTAAATGCGTGTATATGATACCGCATTGTAATCTGGCATTTTCTATTGGTCGGGTCGTATGTGATATGACCGATTTATTAAATCAATTGTTGATTTAATAATTAGTGACCATTTGCTTATTTATAAAACCTTTTCTCTCTCTCTCTCTCTCTATATATATATATATATATATATATATATTGTATGCATGAATATATATATGTACATATGTTGCTATGAATGCACACATGCATGCATACATGTGTCATGGTTGATGATACATTGGAGATGGCTATACAAGACTCACATGGTAAAGATATTTATTTATTTTGATTATTGATTATAGAATTAATTGGGATTAAATCATGGTTGGTCTTTCTACACACTTCTTGAGTCAACCATGACTTGAACCATGTTTTAATCTCTAAGCTAATTCTTTAACTCACTAACAAAATATCTAGATATTTTTTAAACCATGGTTTGGAGTGAGTGTGACTCTCTCATATATTGATTTATTCATTTTATTTTTGGCATAAAAAATATCATGAGCTTGCTTAGCCATTTCCTCCTTCTTCTTCCTCAAAAGCTTTCTTCCTTTTACAAAGTGAGTGAAGGAGATAAAAAGAAAAGGTTATTAAGTGAGATCCAAACCCACATCACCAATCTACTCTAGTTTAGCTCACTAGTATAGGTTGTTTGCATCACTTCTACTTTGTTCTAGTGAAGCAAGGAGCTTGAACCAAGGAACTCCGTGGTAGATCGTCGTGGAAAACGAAGGACTCAAGCGGACCCGTACAAACACTAAGTTGATCTAAGGAGTCACAAAGGGGAGATCTACAAAGCTTGTATTTCTCACCTCTTAGTGTTAGACTCTCATTTAGTATGTGATACTTATTTTTGTTACCCTAAATTTCTAGTTTGATCCTAGGTTAGTTTACTTAGCACCCCAAAATTTTTATTGTAGCATGTTTGATGCAAGATAACCCTTTGGTATGGTGCTAGGTAAGCCCAACAGTGGTATCAGAGCCAAGCTAGAGTTTAAGAGTAACCTAGACGACGTTAAAAAACTTCGAACGAACATCGATTACCTCGAAAATTGTTCTCTGGAAATTTTTCAAAATGTTGGAATTTTTCACATTAAAAATATTCAGAAAATCATGTAGGTAATTCTATGGACCCTCTAGAAGAACGATACCCTAACTTGATCAAATGACCGTGGAACCGCGGCAGAAGTATGCCTTTAGCGGCGGTTCCACAGCGCCATTTGTGAGGCATGGGTCGGCCCTTCTATGGTTGGTCCATAGGTACTGTGGCATGCTTCTGGGTATTTTTAATACTGCTCAGATGTTGAGCTTCTTTGTGGATTTTTGGGTAATTAATCGATTGATCAAATGGTTTAACATCGCCTAGTATATTTGAATGTAATAAAATAATTGGAATCTACACTTATTGGTTTTGTGAAAATTAATTATTGCTTGTAAATTTTTCATTTCGGTCATGGATGGAATCGAGAATCTTGTTGAATTACCCGGTTTCTTTTGAAAAGGTGTTTTCATTATTGCGACCCAAATGTAAGATTTGTAGTGCTAGACATGAAATCCAGAATATGAAATATTCCGGGTTTATGATGTCTAAGGTTAGTGACGATTTCAAATATTGTAGATTGATATTCTATTCTGTGACCGTAAGTGTAGTATGTGGTGTATCGCAGGTTTCGTTGCTATATGTCAACGACAATTGGGGTATGTATACTTGCTTACGTTGATGACATGTGATGCTATATATTGCTGTGATATGATGCAAAGGATAGTCGTGATTGAATAGCCGGGGGTTTTTATGTCAGATGAGAGTTTTTTATTTTCATTCATGTAAAATTAATTGTATGTAATATTGTTTTATTTGGGGCACTGTTGTTCATATCAGATTTTTGCATTTTCATACCGCCCAATTTTTATCACATTGCTTATCGGTAGGTACTCTTGAGCCGTGTTTGCTAGTCAATTGCAGGATACAGGTTCTCGGCTCTAAACGATGAAATATATGGAAAAGCACGACAAAATCCGGGTTCCTGCCAACCACAGATAAAACACGGGTCTCCGCTCTCTATCCGTATGTTGCCACACACCAGTTTGAGAGACAAAATGGCAAATCAATGTCATTTTCACGCACAAGGAACCATGGCAACACAAGATCCAAGAAATCTACGCGGAGCTCGAGGAAATCATGACAAAAAGATCCACATCAAATCACCTTTTGCTCAACAGAAATTGTGGAAAAATCGTGAAGAAAATATAAGAAAAAACATGTACCAGAATAAAGGACACAGCAGACCAGGGAAGCACCAAAAATTCCATGCCCCAATTCAACTATACGGCCGCGGAACCGCGGCCAATAGGGGGTCTAGGCCGCGGTTCCGCGGCCGTACTGGCGCTGCAGTTGGCAAAATTGTAGGGGCATATGGGTCTTTTCATGAAGGGTCAGAATTTTGCCCTAGATTTCCTTTTCCCTGCCTATAAATAGCCCAGAATCTTGTGAAGCCAAGGGGGCTTAATCTTGTATTTTTAGGTTTTAGAATACTTGTTGTTCTTCTTCCTCTTCTCATCTCTTCTCCATTGAAAAACTTGTAGTGAGCTTTTGTGAGTGAAGAATGGTGAATAAAGAAGTTCATTTTGTTATTATACTTGTCTTGCTCTTGTTATGTTAATTTCTTGTAATCTTTAATTGATAATTTAGTTGTTGTTATTTATTGTTGTTTCTTTCTTTTCTCTTTTCCTTTATCCTTAAACAACCATGATGCTTACGCTTGATCCTTGCCAAGGTGAGGTCACAAATAACTGGTTGTTATCTTCTAATCTCTTTCTTTCTATCTTCCTCCTTTGTTTTATTTTTCGTTCTTCTTGTAATGAGTGAGTAATTTTCATACTTGTTAGGGTAGGATAAGGAAAGTTTGAGAGAAGGAAATCTCTCTCACACTTTCCCTGCCCAACATCTTAAATCGACTCCCGTTAATTGAACCACAATCCGCTCCTTACGGCACCCTATCCTACATGATAGCGGTGATTCCGTAGTGAGACCGGTTGTGGTTGAATTAACTGAAGGTTATGGCTAAGAGCCAAGAACGGACGGACAAGCACCAAAAGGAAGAACTTAAGCGTTGGAAAGCCTAGCTTATACTCGCAAGTTCCTTCCTAGTTGTGCTAATCCCCATTGTTGCCGATTACCGTAACACCGATATTAAGAGTGGCAACGAAAGAAGTGAGCGACTCCTAACTCAAACTAACCTAATCCTAACCCTAACAAGCTCTCTTTACATATCATTTTAACACTTAGTTAATCACAAACAAATCTGGACTTTTGGACTTAACTCGTTAAAGCACATAGAAAAAGATTCCCATCTCCCTGCGGACGACCCGTACTCAACCGGCTAGCTACAAGCGAAACCGTTTTGATTGCGGTAATTAACTAAACTTGAACACGCAGAATCTCTACTTAACAATCAAATGGCGCCGTTGCAGGGGAGACGGTAGTTTATTTCTTTGTGTAATTTCGGGTTAATTTGTGAATATAAATCTAACCGAAAAACAAAACAAAAAAAAATATACATTGAAAAAAAAAACCATCTTGTTATTTTTGATTAGTATTTGTTCAAGTGTGCAGGATAATACGAAGTTCGAGTTCAGTGCCAAAGACGTGGGAAGTTAGAAGTTCAAGTTCAGTGCCAAAGATGTGGGAAGTTAGACCCATATCTCGCGGCTACACCGCGACGAATCAAGACGGAGCCAACGGCCTACTGCAAAATCTGGAGCAGATACAGTGAGTAAATAAAAATTTAGGACATCCAGACAAGCAGAGAAGACCCAGACCAGCACCTGCACAAAATTTGAAGGCCCAACTCCCTGTTCCTGCCACGGAACCGCGGCATAAGAAGGCTTAGGCCGCGGAACCGCGACCACTTGGTGCCTTCTGCATCTCAAAACTTCTGTGAGTGTTTCTTTCCCTCTCCCCACTCCTCTGGACTCCACTGAATTGTGTTTTCTGCAGCATTCTTTGCGCAAACTCTCTTCCCCCTTCCAATAAACTGTTCTTGTGCAGGATTCTTTGCGCCGCGCTAAAAAAATAAAAATTGTTTGCAGTTGATTTGTTACCGCTTTGCATTCATTAATACGGACTTAAGGGGCTTGAAACCAATTCAGATTGGTTGGGGATTTCATCACCCTTCCCAAGACCCCAGAAATCACAAAAAGCATATGCATTGACCATTGTTAAATTAAAAAAAATACTAGACTCAGCCCTAAGGACTTCGCGCTCAATAGGACAGAGGACTAGTTACAGGCATCGGCCGTTTATCCTATCTGACTTTTGCGGTGTCTAGGCAAGTGTGTCGAAGGCAAGTGGTTACTTAATTAGGACCACTACTTACGTAGTGGGGAGCCTCCCACTTACCTAGCACTTACCTGGCCACAATTGACGGAGAAGAGGCGGTTTGAGGTCCTATTTCTATCCCTCTGGAACAGTTAGGAGCTGTCTAGCAGACCTAGGTGACCCTAGATCTAGGTGTGATTGTGCATATCTTGTTTGTGATTGCTTAAAGCTGTAAGTCCGTACATATTCCTGTAAAGCTCTTTCTATAAAAAAAAAAGAACAAATCAAAAAACTTTTATAAAAACTTGCCCTTTGTCGCCAAACCCATTTTTCACCCACCACCCATCGTATTTCTCCATTGACGTTTTCTTACCCTCACCTTCTCCGCTTTGACTATACTAAACTCGTTTAGTGTATGTCCGCTTGGACTCGGGACACTAGCGCCCGCCTAGTCCGCGTTACGTTAGTCGCTACCGACTACGCGATCGACTCAGACGTCGAAACTTCGTCCACGCCTCTTTCACCCTTACCTTTGCCGGCCAACTCCGACGTTGACCGGAATTCTGTTCATACATCTTCACCTTCACCATCACCAACCTCTTCTTCCGCGATGTCAGGATTTAATCCGAACATCTCTTTGACTACCCCTGGATTGGCTCCACCTCCTACGGAGACCAATAACCCACCACCACCGCCTGTTGTAGCGCCACAGCGAATCGCGCTCCAGGATCATTTCTATTCCACCCGTTCTGCACTTCCCACCTGCCTTTCTCTTCCACCGGCCAATGGGGATAATTTTGAAATTAAGCCCCACTTCAACAACATGCTTCCACGATTTCATGGGCTTGAATCTGAAGATGCCTATATCTTCATCAATAAATTTCAAAACGTTTGTGCCATGATGAAAACCACCTAGCTGTCGGACGATACTATACGGCTACGGGTCATTCCGTTCACTTTATGCGATCTTGCTGAAAAATGGCTGTATAGTACCGCTTCCCACTCCATAACCAGTTGAGACGAGTTTGTTAAAGCGTTTCTCAAAAAATTCTATCCGAAACATAAAACCGCAAGGATCCGTAATGAAATCAACCAATTCTCTCAGCTTCCTTCTGAACCCTTCTGGAAGTGCTTTGACCGGTATAAAGACCTTCTTGTTCAGTGTCCTCACCAGGGTATAGAGAAATGGCAACTTTGCCAAACCTTATACGAGGGCCTGAACCCAGCAACCAAGCAGTTGTTGGAAACCATCTGTCAGGGCCACTTCCTATCGAAATCTGACGAGGAAGCGTGGCAATTCTTCGACGACCTTGCGGAGCAAACGCTACAATGGGAGAGCACCATGCCGACTTCTTCTTCTTCTACCTCCACTTCTACCGGTCAGTCTAGGGTAGGAATTCACCAACTTGATGTCTCTATTTCGATGAAAGCTGAAATGGCTGCAATAACGAGAAAGCTTGAAGCGATAGAGAGCAAATTCTCTTCTCCTGCTCCTACCCCTGTTCTTCCCCTTCTTACCATTTGCGCTTGTTGTTCCGATCTTTCTCACTTAACCGAAGAGTGTCCTTACAATCCACCATCTCAAGGACAGGATCAGGTTAATGTTGCATTCCAGCAAAGACCGAGGAATGATCCATATTATTCCACCTACAATCCCGGTTGGAGGAACCACCCCAATTTCTCCTGGAATCAGAATCAGAATAAATTCCAAGGCAACAATTTCCAAAGGCCCCCTCCGCCGCAACAACAAGCGCAACAACAAACTCAACAACAATTTCAGCAGCCCTTCCAACCCCAACCTTTTCAAAATCAGACGAACAACTTTGCACCCAACAATTCTTTTCCACCAAACAACTTTGTTCCGTCAAACAACGATAAGGTTTCCTCGCTCGAACGAAGTCTGGAGGCGTTCGTTAAATAATCGACACAATCCACCGCAAACATCCAGTCTTCCATTCAGTCCTTAGTGCAACACACTGCCGCTCACGGGCAAAGCATCAAGACCATCGAGGCCCAGATTGCACAGCTGAATGCGGCCTTAAGCGAGCGAGAGAAGGGGAAGTCCCATCCCAACCACTCCCAAATCCCGGTCACCCACATAATGTACATGTTGCTCTTGAACAACAGAACCTGTCACGACCCGCAGGGTACGGAACATGACCGGCACTTAAGTTACGAAACGTCTCAAGACATCCGTAAAATAAGTAAGCCAAAGCCCAGAAAACAAAACCAATTGAGCAAAAGAGTGAAGAAAACCCAATCAATTGAAAGCGAGTTTATCAAATAAGTCATGTAAAACCCTTTTTAAAAACAATACCAATTTTTCCGAAAATTTCGGCAGAGTCTCCTTTGTAAATACTGGCCCCCAAAATGGGTACAACAAGAATATATATGAATCCAACAAAATAGGGCATCCCCAAGCGGGAGGTAGCTCTTCGCCACAAGGCGGTCACAAATCCCACGCAATATAAAACGACAGCATGCAAAATAATCATAAAGAAGCATAAGAAAAACAGCATGTCGACTCAAGTGAGCTCGACCCCAAAATACAGCATAAAAGTCCACAAATCTCACAGTCTCATCTCTAAGTCAATATACAATAATACTGGTAGATACAGTAGATGGAGTGCACTAGATACAAGGTGGTACAAAAATAATGATATAACCCACCTAAGAGCAAAACCTCGAGTCCAGGCAAAGGAGGCAAAAGAACAAGTGCGCCCGCCGCTAATGTACTGACGGAGCGGACCTGCAAAAGGCTGTGGCACAACGGGGGTGAGTTGCCAACTCGTGAGTAATAAATAACATCTACAAAGGCTATCGTATGCATGCACACAAGCATCCTAGCATCTAAAATACAGGTATGACTGGATGCACTAGCAGGTGTGTAACAACATCAGTGTACTAATATGTATGCAACATGAATATCTGAGGTCTCAATAGGTATATATAAGAAACATTTTATCTCTTTTTGTTTTTGAAACTCTTTTAGAATGCCAGCATAATACTCAAAGAAATCGACGAGAACCGGTGTCCAGCAACGACACCTAAAAGCTGTCTCAAATCTCATAAATCCATGTCATAGTGTCTCTGGCCTCAGCCATCCGGCTGACCCATCTCAATATCAATATCTCATCCTCTCGCGGCCCCGGTCGGTATCCTCTGGATATCCGCCGTGCCCAATGAAGTCACCGGTAGGTAATCCGTCCCCTGCCAGGCTCATCGTCAGCACCACGAGCTTCTTGCCCCGGGTACCCTACCGGGCCCACCATGTACCCGAGACGGTTCATCCAACTCCTCGAAACAGGTCTCAAAAACCACAGCAAACTCATGGTGGACGACACTTACATCACTAGAAAACCGCAATTTACATATTTTAAAAATATAATAAGTTTAGAAATTTTGCGGCTTTCCCCCGAAATCCAGAATATCACAAAATCTCAAGAAATCCTCATAACTGCATATGCCAATGATAATGAATGCATATGGTGTCAATAATCAAGTTGCGATGTATGATTGATAGATTAGGCATGAACAATTAATATGATGAAGTACATGCACATGAATAGCAATTCTACGATTTCATTTTAAGGAATTAAAGCAATAGCGTAAGTTTAAGTATCAATTATAGTAAAAGGGTTCAATTTAAAGGTTATCTAGTGTGGTGGCATGGCAATTACCAGGGTGTGTGTGTAAGCATGAATAGTGCTCGTGCTGCATATAAAAACCCTGGCAATGGTGCAGGTGTCCTATAACATGGTTTCGTATATGTATGTCAATATAGGGCATGAATGTAGCAATTAATCATACAAGTGTTACACCCCTAATTACTAACATTACTAAGAATCTTATAAGTTACTAAAACTATCGGGCGGCTCGCGCCATCCAACGATAGTCCCCCGTAGATGTTACATCTACTCACCGGAATCCCTAGCTAGCTGTGTCCAATCGCCGCTTTCCCCTTTCGTGCCGCGTCTGACGTCTCCGCGACCGAACCTGGAATTTACATCAATACCAAACATAAGGTTACATATCAAGAATGACGCAAAACCCAAACGAAAATACTAATGTTCACTAGCTAGGTACAACGTGCACAAAGTCCGCGGGACACACGCGAAACTCGCAAAAATCTACAAAAAGTCGATTTGGCCGCCCGGCAAAACTAAAACCCGATTACTCAAAAATCCGCACTCACGCATCCTAAACGTCATAGGATATCTCAAAAATATCATCAAGATCTCGCAAATAGTTCATCACAATATTTTAGTAAAAACTAGCAAGCTAGAATAGCAATTTGGTGCAAACATCGACAATAGCGGCAAAGTTATCACGGTCCAACACAACCATCCAATCCACACAACTAGTTAGCCACCAAAAACACAATTTTAACTTATTTACCATGCTACAAAACCCACATTCCATACACAAACCTTTTCTTGATTTTGGTAATTAGCAAACTTAATGAAAATTTTACACAAGTTTAACATAGATTAGCTTAATATGAAGCCACTTAAGCAAGGTAACCATGTAGATTGGTTAAGTAACAACTAGATTAATTAAAATAATTCAATTAACTAAAACATGGCTTCAAAAAAACCCTAGTTTAATTTTCAACCATAACCTAAAAAAAACTAGATTAGAACTACACTAAATTAACACTACAACAATTTAACTTAAGAAACTTAATCAAAAGAATTTGATTAGCAAGAAATTATACCTCAACTAGAGATCTAGCAAGAATAAATTTTCTTCAATTGATGGCCTCAAAGCATCAAGATCCAAGCTAGGAAGGTGAAGGAACAAAAAAGATGAAGGATGGGTTTATTTTGTAAGCTTTAAATTGCAATTTTTTTTGAAGTAAACTTGAAGAAGATGAAAAGAAAAGAGATGAAGGGGAGGGGGAGCAGGTCTCGGCCAGAAAAGAGGGAAGGGGAGGGTGTGGGGTGTGTGGGAAAGTCACTAGTCAACTCCCCCAAAGTCAAAGCACCATACTTTCTACAAACTATATTTTAAATAAATTTTTAAAACAACCATTTCAACACATGAAGAAAAAATCAACGTGAGGCCAGAAACTTTCTGGACCTGAACATGGTGGGGCTGGCCTAGGGCTGAGGGAAGAGAGAGAGGGGTTTTACAAAAGAAATTTTATGCAAAAAGACCCCCTACAAGTCAAAAATTGCAAGTTTAGGCTTAAATTCAATAAATTTCGTTTCCTATAGTAAAAATTAGTTAAAAATCAAAATAAAATACTAAAAATTTATGTTACAACTAGATTTTAATTAACATAATTTTAAGGATTAAAATTAGCCCGAAAAAATTTGTATTCATCGCTAATTTAATGTATTTTTTCTTACCGGCTTAAAATAATATTAAAAAATTGAAAAATAGGGAAAAATTTTTAAATGACCAAAATTTAATAAGTAACTCATTAGCTAATAAAAACAAGCAATTACCTATCCATTTTAGGTATAATTAGCCCTAAACTGCAAAATAACAAAAAAGACGGTTTTCGGAAAAATACCGAATTTTCACCGATTTTCAGGAAAACACCAAAACGACTTTTCAAGACGCTACAGAACCATAATGTGAGTGTCGTGACCACATTGAGATCGGGAAGGATGCTGCAAAACAACATCGACACACGGCCCAACAATGACACCCCGGCCACTTCTTCTTCTTCTTCTTCTTCTTCTTCTTCTTCTTCTGCTTCTTTGTCTTCTGAGCCTATTCTCCATTCTTCAACAGGCTCTCCTTACTCTTCTTCTGCTCTGAACGGACCCACTTCTCACTCTACGAAAACACCTGTTCTGGGATCCGTTCCAACTCCACAATCTCCTCCTCCAGCATTGGACTCAACCAATTTTAAAAACGTTCCATTTCCAAACCGGTTGAAGTCCAATAAACAAAATCCATAAATGGAGAAGATTCTGGAGTTATTTATGCAAGTTAACATTAACATTCCTCTTTTAGATGCTGTCCAACAAGTCCCGTCCTACGCGAAAATCTTAAAGGACTTGTGCACGAAAAAGAGGAAGTCTCAGGTACGCAAGAAAGTTTTCTTGGCTAGTGCTGTGAGTGATGCTCTTACCCAATCTTTACCACAAAAACGGAAGGACCCTGGCTGTCCTACGATTTCAATTACCATTGGGGATAAGAACATCAACCGCGCACTATTAGATCTTGGTGCCAGTGTTAACCTGCTTCCGTACTCAGTATACGAGTAATTAGGTGTAGGAGAGTTGAAACCCACACACTGTACTCTCCAAATGGCCGACCGATCGATCACCCATCCTAGGGGTGAGCTAGTGTATGTGTTAATCAAGGTCGGGGACTTCATATTCCCCATTGACTTCATTGTATTAGACACACAGCCTGTAGCTAACCCTCGGAATCAAATTCCGGTGATACTCGGTCGCCCATTCCTTGCAACCTCAAATGCTGTGATCAATTGTCGCAATGGTTCGATGAACCTCTCTTTTGGAAACATGACAATTGAACTCAACAATTTTAGGTTGAGGAATCAGCCCTCCGAACCTAATGCTCATATACTGGACGTCTGCTCGATCCAGGAGATCACCCCAGAAGAGTGTGAATTCGAGGAGTTTCTGTTTGATCACGATAACCTTGTCGTCACTAGTGCGTTCCTCTTCGAACCTGCTGCTGTTTTTGCGCCCGACAACGACTACGAGTGTTTCATGTTCTCGAACGATCTTAGCCGCTCACAACCCGAGTTTGAATCCTTCGAATTTCCGGATGAGTTACCTGAACCATCCAACTCGGTCGCTTACACTCGTTTTGAACCTTTTCTGGAATCTTTTGAGTTCGAGACCTTTGTACCAATCTTGCCTTCAATCGTTTCACCTCCAACGCTCGAACTCAAGCCTTTGCCGTCTCACCTTAAGTATGCTTACTTAGGTGAGAACGAGACCCTCCCTGTCATCATCTCGGCTTCTCTATCTCCAGAGCAAGAGAAATCACTTCTTGCGGTCTTGCACAACAATAGGCAAGCTTTTGGCTAGTCCATGGCGGACATCAAGGGGATTAGTCCCCTGATCGTTGAACATCACATTCATCTGATGGATGATGCCAAACCAGCCAGGGATCCACAAAGACGTCTCAACCCAGTCATGAAAGAGGCTGTGAAGAAGGAGATCGTAAAATGTCTAGATAGTGGTATCATTTACCCTATCTCTGATAACCAGTGGGTTAGCCCCATTCACGTTGTTTCCAAGAAATCAGGTATAACGGTCATAACCAACGAGGCGAACGAGTTAATCCCTACTCGCACCCAAACTGGGTGGCGAATATGCATTGATTACAGAAAACTCAACCCCGCAACGCGGAAAGACCACTTTCCGCTACCTTTCATTGACCAAATGCTTGAACGATTGGCCGGACACGAGTACTACTGATTTCTTGATGGCTACTCCAGCTATAATCAGATTCCCATCGCCGAAAAAGACCAGAATAAGACCACATCACTTGTCCTTTCGGCACGTTTGCATATCGTCGCATGCCCTTTGGGTTATGCAATGCGCCCGCTACCTTCCAGCTGTGTATGATGGGAATCTTCTCAGACATGGTGGAAAAATTTCTGGAGATCTTCATGGACGATTTCTCCATCTTCGGCGATTCCTTCAACGAGTGTTTGCTGCATCTTGACGCTGTCCTTACCCGATGTAAGGACAAGAACCTCACTTTGAATTGGGAGAAGTGCCACTTCATGGTGCGCGAAGGTATTGTCTTAGGACATATCATCTCGCAAAATGGCATAGAGGTTGACAAAGCGAAGATTGAGGTCATTTCCAATCTCCCTCCTCCCAGACGCGTCCGAGACATTCGAGCCTTCCTTGGCCATGCCAGTTTCTATAGACGGTTCATCAAGGACTATAGCAAGATTGCTAGGCCCTTGACTCTTTTGCTGGCCAAGGACACACCATTCGACTTCAACTCGAGCTGTGTGACTGCGTTCGAGTCATTAAAAAGCTCACTCACTTCTGCTCCCGTTCTTTCTTCACCTGACTGGACGCACCCATTTGAGATTATGTGCGATGCATCCGACTTTGCCATCGGTGCTGTCCTTGGACAACACATCAACAAGATGCCGCACGTAATCTAATATGCGAGCCGAGCCCTGAACGACGCCCAACTCAATTATACAACAACTGAGAAGGAATTCTTAGCTGTTGTATTTGCTTTAGAAAAGTTCAGGCCCTACCTCATCGGCTCTCCAGTCATTGTCTACACAGACCATTCTGCTCTGCGCCATCTTTTTGCGAAGAAAGATGTAAAATCTCGGCTAATACGTTGGATCCTCTTGCTTCAAGAGTTTGACCTTGTCATTAAGGACAAACGAGGATGTGAAAACGTAGTTGCCGACCATCTCTCACGACTTCCTTCTTCGCCTTCGCTTCCAATTCCGATCAACGACATTTTCCCGGATGAACAGCTCTTGACAGTATCCTGCGAACCCTGGTTCGCAGATATTGTGAACTATTTGGCCACAGGATTACTACCGACTGAATGGTCAAGTCAGGACAGATTTCGCTTCTTATCCCAAGTAAAACACTTTTACTGGGACGAACCCTATCTGTTCAAATACTGTCCCGACCAGATTATTCGTCGGTGTATCCCTGACGAGGAATTCAAGAGTGTGCTGTCATTTTGCCACGATCAAGCATGTGGCGGGCATTTTGGCCCCAGAAAGACAGCTGAGAAGATCTTGCAATGTGGTTTCTACTGGCCACAACTCTTCAAAGACGCTCATGACTATTGCAAGACTTGCTCCCGGTGCCAACACTTGGGCCGGATATCCCGGAGGAACGAGATGCCGCTCCAACCGATCTTGGTTGTGGAGATTTTCGACGTTTGGGGGATAGATTTCATGGGGCCGTTTCCCAGCTCTTTCGGGAACTTATACGTTCTTCTCGCTGTTGATTACGTCTCTAAATGGGTCAAGGCTGTGCCCAGCCGGACTAACGACAACAAGGTTGTCGTTAGGTTTCTTAAAGAAAACATTTTCTCCCATTTTGGGCACCCCCGAGCGATCATTAGTGACAATGGAAGTCATTTCTGCAATAAGACTTTCGAGGCCTTGATGCGGAAATATTCCATTAATCATAAGCTCTCTACGCCCTACCACCCCCAAACCTGCGGGCAGGCCGAAGTTTCAAATCGGCAAATCAAGCAGATACTGGAGAAGACGGTTTCCAAGAACCGTAAGGATTGGTCGCTGAAACTCACTGATGCCCTTTGGGCATTTCGAACCGCTTATAAGACCGATCTTTGCATGTCTCCCTATCGACTTGTGTACGGAAAGGCTTGCCACCTACCTGTCGAAATAGAGCATCGCGCATTTTGGGCGATAAAGGAGCTGAATCTATCTCTCGAAGATGCGGGCAGCCATCGGAAGCTGCAACTGAACGAACTGAGCGAGCTTAGGGATGAGGCTTACGATAACGCTGTTGTCGTTAAGAATCGAACGAAGGTGTTTCACGATAAACATCTTTTGCGCAAGACATTCATACCTGGTCAACAGGTATTGCTTTACGACACCCGGCTACACTTCCATCCAGGAAAGCTCAGATCTCGCTGGAAAGGGCCGTATTGTGTGCGGAATGTGTATCTGCATGGCTCTGTGGATTTGGAGAATCCAGAGGACGGTTCTTTTTTCAAAGTGAACGGACACCGACTAAAACCGTACCTTAGCGCCGAACCAACAGAGGAGCTCCTGGTCTTACAGGAGCCGGTTTACCCTGCATAATCTTCCTCTGCCTACCACCAAACTTCGGTTATCCAGCCAAGAACAGTGGACACTGTTCCAAATAAGTTAGGGGGTATGTATATACCTTTTTGTATTTATTTGTGGATATTCTTTTCCTTTTTCTTTACTATTTAAAAACATAAAAAAAATTGTGTATATCTAACCGACATTTTTGACCCTTCAAATGTTCTCTTCCTGCGATGACAGTGAGGACACTGTCCAGTTTAAGTTTGGGGGTACGCTCGGTACGCATTTCTAACCTTCGCATTCATATGTATATTTTCCATCTGCATATTAAAATCCATAAAATCCATAAAAATCTGAAAATTTTCTAAAAACATAAAAACTTTTTTGTCAAGTTAGCTAGTGGGAGGACTCTGATTCAACATTTCGACGGTTTTATTTGATGAGATAAGAATAACTAAATCTTATTTTTAGATTTTGAAAACCTGAAAGATAACTCTCCTTTGAAGTTAACTATAGCTGATATACGTCTGTACATCACACTACACGTGTTGTGAGTTTTGGAAATTAGATGACAAGTCTTTTATGTCTAAAAAAAAACTTTTAAATGGATAAATGATTTCCTGAAGATCAAATAGGTTTGTTCTGAAATAAGTAATATCAAGAATAGTTTATGAAGTAAAGTGAATATGAAGGAATGTTATTGATGGCTTAATTGGAACTAAGTCTGAAAAATAACCCATCTGGAACTTGATTGGAATGATTACACACCGAACCCATTAAACACGTCTTTTATCCAAAAAAATAATTGAACTGCCGGTTATATCTCCGTTCGTATTAAATCATCATGATTTTTCACGCCAAACTGTCCTTTGTTTTTGGACCTAGGTAACTTGAGTAATTAAGTCCGCTGGGGTGTTTCTACACCTAATGCCCTAAAACCAACTGGTTTGGGTGCATTGGCCCAAAGCTCGCTAAGAAGCCTAGAAAGTCCAGATTAAAACAAAGTCAAGCAAGTGTTCTCTCCGAGTTAAAATTCCTAACGGTTCTTTGTGTGAGAATAATCTTGATAAAAGACAGGCTTTTATAAAAATTTTAGCGGAGATATGAAGGTTTTACTCTATGATAAAGACTATTGCATGTCCACAGAGGTGTGTATGAAATGAAAACAAGAAAAAGGTGGAGTGAAAAATAAGACCTAGTTTCCTGTTAGGGAAGATAGAAATTCTGAAGTTGAAACTTTACTGGAAAAGGAAACTTGAAAAATACTTAACTCTTTATAAAACTTATGTGATCCTTTTAAAAATTTTATCTGGGCTTTATTGTGTGACATGATGACTTTAATCGATCCTTCTGGAACTTAACGACACTATTTGCACTACACGTAAAGACATATAAAATCTTTAGTTAAATAAGAAGCGAGGTGTGAAAAATAAGGGTTCGATAGTCTAGATGTAGGATAATAGAATTGTTATTTTCTAAAACAAAACTTTAGGGTTTGAATCATAGTTATTTTACAAAACTAGCTTGACCGGATTTTGTGGGTAGTATCCGCTGAAAACCCTCAGGAGACAACACTCCTCCTACTAGGGACACCTAGAGGTTTAACGGCTTGATGCACATACTCAGTGCAATCGCGTTCCCTGTGAAAGTGAGGTAAGGAAATTTTTTGTGAATAAATTGGCTTTGCTCGGGACGAGCAAATGATAAGTTTGGGGGTATTTGTTCATATCAGATTTTTGCATTTTCATACCGTCCAATTTTTATCACATTTCTTATCGGTAGGTACTCTTGAGCCGTGTTTGCTAGTTAATTGTAGGATACAGGTTCTCGGCTGTAAACGATGAAATATATGGAAAAGCACGACAAAATCCGGGTTCCTGCCAACCACAGATAAAACACGGGTCTCCGCTCTCTATCCGTATGTTGCCACACACCAGTTTGAGAGACAAAATGGCAAATCAATGTCATTTTCATGCACAAGGCTCCATGGCAATACAAGATCCAAGAAATCTATACGGAGCTCGAGGAAATCATGACAAAAAGATCCACATCAAATCACCATTTGCTCAACAGAAATTCTGGAAAAATCGTGAAGAAAATCTGAGAAAAAACATGTACCAGAATAAAGGACACAGCAGACCAGGGAAGCACCAAAAATTCCATGCCCCAATTCAACTATACGGCCAATAGGGGGTATAGGCCGCGGTTCCGCGGCCGTACTGGCGCCGTAGTTGGCAAAATTGTAGGGGCATATGGGTCTTTTCATGAAGGGTCAGAATTTTGCCCTAGATTTCCTTTTCCCTGCCTATAAATAGCCCAGAACCTTGTGAAGCCAAGAGGGCTTAATCTTGTATTTTTAGGTTTTAGAATACTTGTTGTTCTTCTTCCTCTTCTCTTCTCTTCTCCATTGAAAAACTTGTAGTGAGCTTTTGTGAGTGAAGAATGATGAATAAAGAAGTTCATTTTGTTATTATACTTGTCTTGCTCTTGTTATGTTAATTGCTTGTAATCTTTAATTGATAATTTAGTTGTTGTTATTTATTGTTGTTTCTTTCTTTTCTCTTTTCCTTTATCCTTAAACAACCATGATGCTTACGCTTGATCCTTGCCAAGGTGAGGTCGCAAATAACTAGTTGTTATCTTCTAATCTCTTTCTTTCTATCTTCCTCCTTTGTTTTATTTTTCGTTCTTCTTGTAATGGGTGAGTAATTTCCATACTTGTTAGGATAGGATAAGGGAAGTTTGAGAGAAGGAAATCTCTCTCACTCTTTCCCTGCCCAACATCTTAAATCGACTCCCGTTAATTGAACCACAATCCGCTCCTTACGGCACCCTATCCTACATGATAGCGGTGATTCCGTAGTGAGACCGGTTGTATTTGAATTAACCGGAGGTTATGGCTAAGAGCCAAGAACGGACGGACAAGCACCAAAAGGAAGAACTTAAGCGTTGGAAAGCCTAGCTTATACTCGCAAGTTCCTTCCTAGTCGTGCTAATCCCCGTTGTTGCCGATTACCGTAACACCAATATTAAGAGTGGCAATGAAAGAAGTGAGTGACTCCTAACTCAAACTAACCTAATCCTAACCCTAACAATCTCTCTTTACATATCATTTTAACACTTAGTTAATCACAAACAAATCTGGACTTTCGGACTTAACTCGTTAAAGCACATAGAAAAAGATTCCCATCTCCCTGCGGACGACCCGTACTCAACCGGCTAGCTACAAGCGAAACCGTTTTGATTGCGGTAATTAACTAAACTTGAACACGCAGAATCTCTACTTAACAATCAACTGCCGAGTTGAGGATGATGTCACCATTGTTGTATATTATTTACTTTTCCGCATTAGGATAGACCCAAGGAGGGGAGCACAAGCGACCGGGTTCTAGGGTTCAGTAGGAGGCCATCTCGAGGAGTCGAGACCGGGTCTCCTAGACTCTAGAATTGGTAGGGTCACTTGCCGCTCTCTTATGGGTCTAAGGGTGTGGGCTTGGCTATTCATCGCGACCGTGGAATCTGTATTTTCTATAGTTGGCTAAATATAAAATATGGACCTCCTAGTATATCCCGTATTTTTCCTATATGTGTTTCTGCTGTTGATATTCTGTGATGAGATCATTTTATATGATGAGACGAATGGTATTATTATATATATGATATATAATATATGTTGCTTATGTTTTGCATCCGCGCTAGTCCCGTCCCGCTATGCCGTTAGTTAAGTAACCTAACGGTGCATAACGGGACACTGTGGCGAATGCGAATGGCATAAGCGTACGTTCTATTTTCGTTTCTTTTCTGTGATGGCTTAAGGACTTAAATGATGGGACTACATTAATGTGATTAATATAAAGGAAAATAAACCTAAAAGATGTTGTAGAATCGAATTTGAAACCCACTCAGCTTTTTATGAAAAAGCAAAATTTCAAAATTGTGGAGCTTAAGCCACTCCTTTTGAAAACCATTTGATTCTACAACGATATCAAGTTCAAAGCGTTAAAGATTTTCTTAAAAACCATCCGCAACCCTCCACATTTTAGGAAGTAGAGTACTTAGTATTCGTGCTACGTTTGTTGACCTTAACGAAGGTGTAATGTTTGGTAGCTAAGTGATGTCTTCCTACACAGCATATGATGCAATTAATTAGGACACGCATGTGACTTTGTTGACCATAGCCAAGGGTCATGTGAATCGGTCTAATTAATCATGAAATGACGGGTAGAACTTGACTAGTGCTTGTGATTTGTTGACCATAGCCAAGGTCACGAGTGCTAGGGGTAAAAACCATATCGGGTGTTTCAAGAGTTTAAATTTGCAATGAGATTGCATACCTTCCATATGATGGTTGGATCCCAATCCCACTGTGAGCAAGAGTTTCTCCCAGGAGAGTTTTACACTTTACAATTAGCTATCCCATTAGGTGTCTAGAAAGGTGTCTACGGGGCTACGCCTCTGGGAAAACGAGGTTTATTTTAATTAGGTCCGTGCGAAAGTACGGGGAACCTCCCTCAAAGTACCGACACTGGCCTAGCTGAACGGTTAGCGAAGTTGTAGAATGTAATTAATCCTGGCTAGTTTTCTTTTTAAGGTTTGAAGGAAAATTTGATAAAAGCAGTGGGAGACATCGATTAGATAAGATAAATAACCAATCTAATCTTTGCAAGAGCTTTCGCTGAGTGTATTCTTTTCTCTCTCCTAATGGGAGATACCCATGACTAGACTTAAGCTTCTACTAGAGAAAAATAAACTGAATGGGACCAATTATAAAGACTGGCTGATGAACATTAACATTGCCCTGACATATGATAAGGTATCATATGTCCTCACAGCCCCAGCCCCACCTGTCCCAGGACCTACATGTTCAGCTGCGGATAAGGAGATCCGCAAAATGTGGGATATTGACTTTGCCACGGCCAAATGCCTTGCGCTTGCATCGATGGACAACACACATCAAAAGCAGCATGAGCAGATGGTTGTTCAATCCATCTTTCTCCATACAAAAGAGTTGTATGGGGAGTAATCTCGTGTCCTACGATACGAAGCGTCTCGAAAGCTATTTCAGATGCGGATGGCTCCTAGCACACCAGTAGGTGACCACGTTTTGAAGATGATAGCTCTTATTGAAGAGCTAGAGGACCTCGGATAGACAATGAAGAACGAATAATATGTTGATATTATTCTACAGTCCCCCCACCCCCGCCTTTGCTCAATTTGTAGTAAACTTCAACATGCACAATATGGAGAAGTCACTACCTGAACTTCTCAATATGTTGAGAAGTGCAGAGAGCACACTCAAGGCAGTGAAGACTCCCGCTTTGATTGCTGGGCCATCTTCCTCTTCTCGCCCAAAAACTAAGGCCAAGGGAAAGATGAAGAAGAAACCTACCAAACCTAGAGGTGGAGTTAAAAAGGCTAAGGGGAAATACAAGTCTATGGCTGGGGAATCGGGGATAGAGGAGTGTTATTACCGCTACAAATCTGGACACTGGAAGCGCAACTGTGCCGAGTATCTAGATCTCAAGAAGAAGAAGCATTGTGATGCTTCTGCTTCAGGTGTGTTTGTGACAGAAAATCGTTTGTCTATAAACTCTACTTCCTGGGTATTAGATACTGGTTCAGGTTCTCACATATGCAATTCTATCCAGGGGCTGAGAAATAGCAGAGTTTTGAAGACAGGTGACCATACTCTCCGGGTTGGAAATGGTTCCAATGTATATGCAGTTTCAGTGGGAGAGTATTACCTGGGGTTGCCATTGGGATGTATATTGGTTTTGAACCCATGTTATTATGTACCTAGTATGCTTTGTAATATAATATCCGTTTCTTTGTTGGACAATGAAGGATATAGTTTTGTATTGCAGAATAATGTTATGAACATTAACCTAAATCAAATGTTGGTTGGGTATGGTACACTTAATAACGAAATATACGTCTTAAATCAACACACAGTTTTCAACATACAACACACTACTAAAAGAAAATTTTCAGATATAAATGAGGCTTTTCTTTGGCACTGTAGACTTGGTCATATTAACGAAACAAGACTAAACAAGCTAAATAAAGATGGATATTTAAATCCCTTTGAATATAAATATTATGCGACTTGTCATTCTTGTATCAAGGGTAAAATGACCAAAACTCTGTTTACAGGACACGGAGAAAGAGCTACTGAGCACTTAGGCCTCATACATAGTGATGTATGCGGGCTAATGTCTACACAGGCTAGAGGCGGTTTTTCTTACTTCATAACTTTTACTGATGATTTCTCAAGATTCGGTCATGTGTTTTTATTGAAGCATAAGTTAAAAGCTTTCGAGAAATTCACTGAGTAAAAACTTGAAGTAGAAAAACAAACCGGATTGAGTATCAAGATACTTCGATCAGATGGAGGTGGAGAGTATCTCAGTACAGAGTTTTCAGATTTTCTAAAAGAGAATGGGATTCTCTCTTATCTCACTCCTCCTTACACACCACAGCACAATGGTGTGTCAGAGCGACGAAATCGGACCCTATTAGATATGGTACGTTCCATGATGAGTGATGCTGAGTTACCTGTCTCATTTTGGGGGCATGCATTGGAGACTGCAGCGTTTCTATTGAACAGGGTTCCAACCAAAACCGTGTCTACCACACCATATAAGATATGGTATAGGAAGAGACCATCTCTTAAACGAGTTAAGATTTGGGGTTGTCCGGCCTATGTCAAAAAGCAGAATCCGGATAAACTCGAGACACGGTCAGTCATGTGTAAGTTTATGGGATATCCAAAGAATTCATATGGATATCTATTCTACCACAAGGAGGAACAAAATGTGTTTGTCTCTCAGCATGCCACATTTTTAGAAAAAGATTTTTTTACAAATGATACAGATGGAAATGTGGTAGATCTAGAAGTGGTTCTAGAGACACAAGTTACAAATGACGACTTGGTTGAGCCTGTAGTTGCAACAGAAACTAATGAACCTCAGCCACTCCATAGATCTAGTAGGACTTCTCACCCACGATAGGTGTAATACTATCTAGGAGTTCTCGGAGAGTCTTTCCAGTGTACCCAGTCTCCACTGAGCACCCGTATACCTTCTCTGATGTCAAACACCAATGTGGGATCATCCATCGCCCATCATATGGGTCAAGAAGCGCATACACTAGTCTACTCTGGAGTATCGATACCCTGTCTCGATACTCCCACGACTAGGAACAATTGAAGGATGCACTTACCGACTAACTTTGCCCCACTGTATGATCTGCATCATAATCCTGGTAGTCAAGTACTCATCCTAAGGGCTTTATCAAGATGTAATAGAGAGACAATAAGTGTACATGTTAAGATAAAGTGCAACCAGATAGCATACTATCATATCTAGCAAGAAAGTCCTCCCTATATATGTCCAAGCATCCACTACAATATACATCACATGTACAGTAATGGCCTCTATGGCATACATATAAAACGATCTCCCACTTGCATTAAGGCCATTTGTTGCAGTATCTCATACTCAACGTCCTATAGAAGTCTTTCTAGGGAAAGGCCTTTGTGAGTGGATCTGCCATGTTATCCTTCGCTGCAACTCTCCTAACCTCGATCCTTTGGAGATCAACCATCTTCCTGATCAGGTGATACTTGCCTCAGAATATGTCTGGATCGCTGATGGGAGCTGTGTTCCTAGGCTAAAGCCATAACTCCTTTGTTATCACAATAACAGTTATTGGACGCTCAATGGTCGGAACCATGTTCATCTCATGAACAAGAAATTCCCAGACAGCCAATTTGGCAGCATCGTTGGTAGCAATGTATTCAGCATTTATCGTCTAGTTTGCTACGGTATATAGCCTGGAACTCTTCCAATATACCGTCCCTCCACTGAGGGTAAAGACAAAACTCGTGATTGACTTTCAGTCGACTTTATCACTCTGGAAGCTTGAACCAAGAATATTCATTTAATGCTTCTCAAGTACTTAAGAATGTCCTCCACAGCTGTCCAGTGATTCTCCCAAGATCCGATTGATTCCTGATCACTACACCTAGTGAGTCATCTACATGTGGTCTAGTACATAACATCGCATACATGATAGAGCCTACTGCCGAAGCATAGGGTATCCCTTGCACGCGAGCTCTCTCCAAATCAGTATTGAAAGATATCTTTTTGGAGAGAGTGATTCCTCAGTAAGTGGGCGAACCACCACGCTTAGAATCTTTCATACTAAACCCCTTTAGTACGGTGTTATTGTACCTGGATTTGGGACAATCTCAAGATCCACTTAGATCTATGACCATAGATAATAATCAACAAGATGTAGTAGGTATCATCCAGATCTTCCATAGAGAATCCTCATGATAAGAGGAGCTTGACCGAGTGTAGCATAGAAACCATTTCCTATCAAGAGTATGTCATCTACGTACAATACGTGGAAGACAACCTTACTCTCTACAACCTTCTTGTTTAAACAAGGTTCATCTACCTTTTAGATAAAGTTAAAACACTTTGACTTCCACATCAAAACAGATGTTCCAACTCCGCGATGCTTGCTTTAATCCTGATAGACTTAAGCATAGCCACTGGAGAAAAGGTTTCATCATAAACCACACCTGGTTATTGACGATAGACTTTTACTACAAATCTAGCTTTGAAAGTCTCAACTTTTCCATTTACACCAAGAATCTTCTCATGATCCATTTGCTCCCAATGGGTTTTACCCCTTCAGGTGCAACATCCAAAGTCATACTTTGTTGGTGTACATGGATTCCATCTTTGATCGCATAGCATCCAGCCTTTTCATAGAGTCCCCACTCGTGATGGCCTGCCTGAACCTAGTTGGGCCATCATCTACCATGATGCAATCCTTGCTCTAACTGTCACCGAGAAGACCATAGTATCTCTTATGTGGACGAGAAACCCTACCAAATTGGCAGAGAGGCCGAGGTTCGTTGGAGACTATCGAATCCTTTGGTTTCACCAAATTATCATCTGTTAGTTTGTCTCGCTGGAACTCCTTCCAGTTCTACCTCATGACCACTAATTTCTTCATAAGAAATTCTTTTTCTAAAAAGATAGCATGCTGAGAAACAAAACACCATTTTCTCCTCAGTTTGGTAGAAGATATTCCCCCGCAAATATTTAGGATATCCAACAAACTTATACAGAACTGACCTTGCCTTGAGCTTGTCCGGATTTTGCTTTTCAACATAGGCCGGACAACCCCATATCTTAACTCGTTTAAGATATGGTCTCTTCCCATACCATATCTCATATGGAGTGGTAGGCACTGATTTGGATGGAACCCTATTCAATAGGTATGCAGCTTCTCAAGTGAATGACACTAAAAGGAAACAGGCAACTCGGCAATACTCATCATAGAACGTGCCATATCTCATAGGGTGTGATACCTCCGCCCCGATACACCATTTTGTTGTGGTGTACACGAAAGAGTAAGCTAAGAGAGAATCCCATTCTCCTTTTAGAAACTCCAGGAACTCCATGCGCAAGTATTCTCTTCCTCGATCACATTGTAGGACTTTAATACTTCTACCTGTCTGGTTTCTTAACTTCAAGCTTATATTCCTTGAATTTCTCAAAAGTTTCAGACTTGTGTTTCAACAGGAACACATGTCCGAATCACGAGAGATGATCAGTGAATATAATGAAGTATGAAGAACCAAGCCTAGCATTTATAGACATAGGACCGTATACATCGTCATGTATCGTTCCCAAGAGTTCATTAACTCTTTCTCTATTTCTAGTAAACGGAGTATTAGTCATTTTACCTTTGAGACAAGACTAGCAAGTATCATAAGATGAAAATTCGAACAGATTCTAATATTCATCCTTATGTAACTTAGCTGGTCGTGTCGCATTGATATGACCTAGTCTACAATGCCACAAGAAGGATTCGTTCATTTCTGAACTACTCCTCTTGTGTGTATTCTAGATACTTTAAACTATGGTTTGATTTAGAACTTATATGCCATTACATAACGTGCCTGATCTAATCAACTCTTGATTCATGAAAATGTTCACAACATTATCCTCTAATACAGAATTATATCCTTCTTTAACTTAATAAAGAAACCGATGTAATATTGTATATCATGTTCGGTATCTAATAATATTTGTTTAGAATCAACGTATTAATACAGGGTGATATCTGCCAACTGACTTGGCTGCAACAATTGCACCATTCTCTAACACTTAGAGATATATCATCCTATCCCAGTTCTCTACCTTTCTGTAGCCCATGTAACATATCACATATGCAGGATCCTGATCCGGTATCACATACCCAGGACGTAGAGGATACTGAGAAACAATTCTCGCTAATGAACACACCCGAAGAAGATGCATCAACATGCACTTTCTTCGATTGGGTGGCATGAGAATTTGGATATTCCCCTATTTCCTGCTCAGACTTATAATAATTATAAGAAAGAACGGAACCAACATTCCCCAGCTCAGTATAATAAGCAGTTTCAGTCAATTCATCCATATTATTATCTTGATTAAGGCGTGACATGGTCGCTAACAGGAGAGAGGGAGAGAAGAAACACTCATCGTATGCTCTTGCAAGATCAGATTGGTTATTATTTTATCTAATCAGGATGGCTCCCACTGTTTTTATCAAATCTTCCTTCAAACCTTAAAAGGTAAGACTAGCCGGGATTAATTACACCCTACAAGTTCGCCAATCTTTTGGCCAGGCAAGTGTCGGTACTTTGAGGCAGGTTCCCCGTGCTTTCGCACGGACCTAATTAAAATAAACCTCATTTTCCCAGGGGCGTAACCCCGTTAACACTTTTCTAGACAACTACTTGATTGGTTAATTGTAATGTGCAAAACTCTCCCAGGAGTAACTCTTACTCGTAGTGGATATCGGGATCCAACTATTTCATAAAAGGTATGCAATCTCATTGCAAATTTCAACACTTGAAATTCCTGATAATATTTTGCCCCTAGCGACTTATGACCTTAACATGGTCAACAAATCATAAGCGCTAGCTAAGTTCAACCCGTCATTTCCTGATTGAATTAAACCCACCCGCACGACCTTTAACATGGTCAACAAAGACGTACGACTACCATAATCCAATCGCATCATATGCTTATGCAGATAAGCACTAATCAGCTACCGTACACTACGCCTTAACATGGTCAACAAAGGTAGCACGAATACTAAATAGTACTTATCTAAAATGACGGAGGGCTACGACAGGCTCTTAAGAAAACCTTTTGCGTAATGAACTTGATATCGTTGTAGAATGGAGTGATTTTGAAAATGAGTGTTTTTGAGGCCTTTACTAGTTTTTCTAAAGAGGTCACTCCCGGTGAAGGGATCTCGGCTCTTTCCTCATCGAATGAGGTGCTGGATATTACACAAATACCACTATGCAAAGCAAAAAGTATAGAGGAAATCAAAAGACAAACCGAGTGGGTTGTAGCATCTGCCAGTTTTGCTAAAGATGTCACTCTCGGTTAAGGGATCTCGGCTCTTTCCTTATCGAATAAGGTGATGGATATTCTACAAGGAATACCACTATGCAAAGCAAGAACTAGAGCTACCAGTTTTTAAAATAAGTTTCTACAACATCTTTAGGTTTCTTTTATTTCATTAATTTCATTAAGGAAGTCCCATCATTTATGCTTCCTAAGTATCACAGAAGAAACGAAAGCAGTAATATTTATTATATATCATATATATATATATAATATAAGCATTCCTCTCAACATATACAGTGATCACATCACAGAATATCAGCAGCAGAAGAACACATATAAAATATTGGATATACTAGGAATTCCGTGTTTTAATTAAGCCAATAAAAAACACGGATTCCACGGTCACGATGAATAGCCAAACCCACATCCCTAGACCCCTACGAGAGCGGCAAATAACCTTACCAATTCTAGAGTTAGGAGACCAGAACTCGACTCCTCGAGATGGTCTCCCACTGGACCCTGGAACCCTGTTACTTGTGTTCTCCTCCTTGGGTCTATCTTAATGCAGAAAAGTAAATAATATACATCAATGGTAACCTCATCCTTAACCCAGAAGTGCCCCAATAAAAGAATATTACATACAAGCTTTTACATGAATGAAAATGAAAAACTCATCTCACATAAAAAAAACCCGGCTTTTCAAAACACGATGATCCAATATAACATATCACAGCAACACATAATATCACATGTCATCAACGTAAGTAAATATGCGTATCCTAATTTTCGTTAACGTATTGTAACGAAACTGGCGATACACCACATATTACACTTATGGTCACAGAAAAGAAAGTGAAAAACTACAACAATTGGAATCCGCAACCATCTTAGACATCATAAACCCAATATATTACACACATCGGATTTCATGCCTAACCAAATGAATTCCTTAGACATCACATGCCTAAAAATTATAAATTCTGCATTTTAGTCTCGATATTGGAAACACTTTACAATAACTAGTCAGGTAATTCAACAAGATTCCCGATAACTTGATCGAATGCTCGTCGGAAACTTTAGTAGACGGCCGCACCCCCGATGCCGTCAACAAAGTGCACTTAGGCGGAACACCGCGGCGGAGAGCACCCGAATGGATGCTTTTGGCGACGGGGTTCTCCTACAGTCACTTGGTCGGGGCTATGGGGCGTGGCTATCTAGTAAGGTTACCCGGCGAGTATCTGCGTACGCTACATGATTGCGACGGACTTTTGATCCACATCAAAATTCCATGGCAACCGATCAAATGAGACTAACTTGCTAGATTTATAAAATTCAAACTAGTTATCACATAACTAATTATTGTGGATTCCAAGTATTGTATCAAAATCACAGATAGCCAGACGGTGTTAAACATTTCGATCGAATAAACAAACACCCAAAATTTCCTAAAGAGCTCAACACTTGAGCGGAGTTTAAAAAAGCACCCAGAACATGCCACAGCACCTATGGACCAACCGTAGAAGGGTCAACCCTTGCCTCACCTGTGGCGCCGCGGAACTACCACAAACCCTAGGGTTCGATGACGGTTCCAACGGGCACATAATCGAGTTAGGGTTTCGTTCTTCTAGAGGGTCCATAGAAAACACCTGCACGATTTTCTGAAGATTTTAAACTTGGAAAAAATCAAACTCTTGGAAAAATTCCAGCGAGTGAAAAATTGGTGTATTGATATCTGTTCGAACTTTTTAACGTGGTCTAAATAACCCGAAACAATGTTAAAATTACGAATACGAAACACTCCGAATTGCCAATACAGTAAGACCACGTCATATACAATTAGAATAAACAAGCAACACCCGAAATACCAAAACCCAGAGACTAGAACACAGAAAAAATTTGACGCCCAAATTCCCCAAAGGAACCGGTGAGCTCGGAAATAATAGGCTTGTGGCCGGCCATAATCAGGTGGGAAGGGGTCAAATTTGTACTATGTTCATGTTACATCTCATATAACATTCTGCAGTTGCTTAAATTTTTTTTTGACACTTTAAAAAATTCGACAGAAACTAGATCTTTATATCGGGTGTTTCGGAGTTGTTTCGGTTTCGTAATCCTACAAATATCGTATAATTCTCTAGCTTTGCTCTGATACCACTGTAGGGTTACCTAGCACGACTGCAAGGTTTCGGGAGGCATCGTCCATGCCAATTTCAAAAATTTGTTGTGCTAAAGAACCCTAACCCTAGAATTTTAACTAGAGATTTAGATGAACTAGCAATGCAAACAACTTTACATCTATGTGAATGAGGAATACAACCTTTGTAGACCGGTCCTTCACTTATAAAACTCCATGTAGTAGTCCCTTCGCTCCAAGTAGTGAACACCAGAACTCTAGTAAGGGTTCCCATGAAGAAATGAACAAGATTGTTCGAAGTCTTCGAGGCTGAAGATGATCTACGTCGAGGAGACTCAAGCTCATGCTACCTCTTCACTAATGGTAGATTAGTGAAGCAAACAACCTAAACTAAATGGCTAATATAGTAGAGGATAATGAAGTAGGAATTGGGCTCACTTTAGATTAATTTTTCTCACAATATTTCATCACCTTGAGACGAGCTAGAAAGCTTTTTCATGAAGAAAGAAGAAAATGAAGTGGAGAAGAGAATGAAAACTCATGAGGTGAGAATAACAACCATGGGTGAGTTAGTGTCATACACTAACTCATGTAGAGAATAAACCATGGCTAACAATAATGGTTGGGTTAATAAATATCTACAGGTAAAACAAAATTAGTGGACTTGGTCAATGGTTCCACAAGCTTCTATAAGCTTCAACCATGTGAATTAATTCCAACTAATTTGATTTACTTTAAATAAATAAAACCTTATCATTATTATAAGCATGGTGTGAGTCTCATACACCCATGTAGAATGTGGCCTCAAGCATCACACAAAATAATGTACATTAATATATATCACATATATACTAAGTGTACACAAGTGAGAAAAAGAAATATTTAAGTGAGTTAATATTAGTTAATGCAATTCAATATATCAAATATATAATTATAAATTAAATTATTAAATCAAATTATTAAATCAACACTTGATTTAATAATCCGGCTATATCACATACAACCGACTAATATCATATGTATCAACTTATCGAATCAACACTTGATCCGATAACCCGGCTATATCACATATAACCGACCGATATCACATATCGCGAGAATAGAATACGGTATCACATACTCGTATTAATCTCGGTCCCGCACATATCATATATGTGCTCCTACTTCGTTTCGCATGAACCAGGAAACCTCTGTGTAGGACTCTAAAGACTCGTCAATACGCCGGCAGTAGGTGATGATTATATCAAACACCCGCAAGCCGAAAGCGGTCTGCTAAACGTAAAGGCCATCCGGGTATTGAACGATCCGAAGATCAATAAGCAAGCCTGCTCATACTCCTGCGAATCCAATCAGCAACACTACCGTACAGTCCGGTCTCTTCGTCAGATATGTCGCATATCGCTACCTAGGGGTGGTATAACGTCAGACCCCAATAGCCTGATAAGTCATGCCGATGCAAGGTCCATACGGTTCGAGAAACTACTGATAACACTTACCAGTAGATCTCAGCAACCTTGTTCAGGGATTTCCTGTTAGGCCAATCAAGCATAGCGCAACATCAACCCCCAATACCAGGAGAGATGAATCCCCTCCTATCACTCATTGCCTCTATGTGATTCGGGACTATACCCAAAAACCACCGTTTTGCACGATCTCTAGAACGTGGTAAAGTGGAAATCAAAGCATAGTGGGAATCACACTAGACTCTATGACGATCTCGGGTCGACAGACTAACCTGTACCAGTGTTACCAGAGAACTGCTATATGACGATAGGTATAATACCATTTAGGAGTTCTCGGCGAGTCCGTCCAGTGTACCCAGTCTCCACTGAGCACCCGTATACCTTCTCTGATGTCAAACACCAATGGATGTAGGATCATCCATCGCCCACCATATGGGTCAAGAAGCGCATACACTAGTCTACTCTGGAGTATCGATGCTATGTCTCGATACTCCCACGACTAGGAACAATTGAAGGACGCACTTACCGACTACCTCTGCCCCACTAGTATGATCTGCATCATAATCCTGGTAATCAAGTACTCATCCTAAGGGCTTTATCAACATGTAATAGAGAGACAATAAGTGTACATATTAAGATAAAGTGCAACCAGATAGCATACTATCATGTCGAGTAAGAAAGTCCTCCCTATATATGTCCAAGCATCCATTACAATATACATCACATGTACAGTAATGACCTCTAAGGCATACATATAACTAACAAATCGGGTATTGGTTGCAAAAGGTACACTGAGTAATGGTATCTATGTTCTAAATCAAAACATAGTTCTTAATGTACAAAACATACATAAGATGAAGAGTTCAGAAATGAACGAAACCCATTTGTGACATTATAGACTTGGTCAAATCAGCGAAAAAAGACTATGTAAGTTACATAAGGATGAATATCTGAATTCGTTTGAATTTTCATCCTATGAAACTTATCAGTCTTGTCTCAAAAGAAAGATGACCAAATTTCCATTCACCAAACACGGAGAAATAGCAACAGAGCTCTTGGGACTCATACACAGTGATTTATGCGGTCCAATGTCTACACATACAAGGGGTGGATTCTCCTACTTCATTACTTTCATTGACGATCTCTTTAGGTTCTAATATGTGTATCTTTTAAAACACAAATCTGAAACTTTTGAGGAATTCAAAAAATATAGAAACGAAGTAGAGAACCAGATTGGAAAAAGTATCAAGATCCTCCGATCGGATATAGGAGGGGAGTACATATGCATGGAATTTCTCGACTACTTAAAAGAGAATGGTATTCTCTCCCAGCTTACTCCTTCGTATACAGCACAGCACAATGGTGTATCGGAGTGGAAGAATCGTATTCTTTAGGATATGGTTCGCTCCATTATAAGTAATGTTGAGTTGCCTTTTTCATTCTAGGGATATGTGCTGGAAACAACGACATACCTATTGAATCAGATTCCATCGAAATCTGTGTCTAAGAATCCATATGAAATATGGAGTGGCAAAAGACCATATCTTGAACGTATTAATATGTGAGGTTGTCCGGCCTATGTTAAAGTATAAAATCCGGACAAAATTCAGGCTCGATCAGTTTTATGCAAGTTTGTAGGAATTGCTAAAAATTCTGTAGGACATTTGTTCTACCACACCGAGAATCAGAAGGTGTTTGTTGCTCATCGCGCCACTTTTTTAGAATGGCAATTTCTTGTAAAAAATTAGTGGGAGCATGATAGAACAAGAAGAAATTCTAGAAGAATAAACTATAACTGAGGATTTGGTAGAAACCCAAGATTCAGTGGTACCCGACGAAGCTCAGCCATTCCGCAGATCTGGTAGGATTTCTCACCCGCCCGAGAGATACAGCGATTTTCTCATAGACGGAGATCGAGAGGATTGCATCTTGGAAGAAAATGATCCTAATAGTTTCGAGCAGGCCATTTCCAGTAGGGACTCTCTAAAATGGCTGGATGCTATGCGATTCGAAATGGAGTCCATGTACATCAACAAAGTTTGGACTTTAGACATTGCACCAACAGGGGTAAAACCCGTTGGATGCAAATGGATCTTCAAGAGGAAGATTAGTGCACATAGACTGGTTGAATCCTATTAGGATAGACTTGTTGCAAAAGGTTTTCATTAAAGACTAGGTTTGGACTATGAAAAAACCTTTTCTTCAGTGGCTATGCTGAATCTATTCAGATCCTACTTGCCATTGCTGCCTTCCATGACTGTGAGGTCAGGAAGATTAACGTAAAGACCGCTTTTCTAAATGATAGTTTAGAAGAGTGTGTTTATATGATTAACCAGAAGGCTTCATAGTGTAACATTTCAGAAAAATAAAATATTATTTTTGGGGAATTTTTATAATTTAATTTTAATTTTAATGAATATTTTAATATTTTGGTATAATTAAATACCGATAAATGGGGAAAAACTTGGAAAATTATAGAAATTACTAGAAAGAGAGTGTTTTATGTGAATTATGCAAATTTTAAGTTTTTATGATTAGTTTGACACTAATTTCGTGCTAATCGCGGTTAAAAATCGCTAATCGCGCTTTAAGCGTATTTTGTGCAAAACGTTGCACCGTATCATTTTTACACTTGTTGCATCTTTGCATGGCTTTTATTTTGGGTTTACTTATTGAGGAGAGAAGGAAAATGGATTAGAAAAGAAAAGAAATTGAATAAAGAAAGGAATAGTGTGAGGTATGGGTGAGAGAGAGAAAGAGAGTGTGAGGGGTCAACCTTGTCATGAGCCATCCCCCATCATTTTCCTTCACTCATTCCTTCTCCACTCCTCTTGTTGCTGCTGCCCCCCCTCCCCCTCCATTTTCAAGACACAAAACTCCATGAAAATCAACTCAAAACCAAAATCCCATTTCACAAAAAAGATGCACAAGCTCAAGGGAAACACATTGGACCAAGAAAGCAAGGATTTTGGCTACTTGGGGCAACTCAAGAATTTTCTTGAGTTGCCAAATGAGGTATTTTCTGAACCATAAGCTTAGTGTTTCCATTACATTTACCCCCATGTTAGATTAGAACCGATATCCAGTGGTTTTGTGGACATAGAAGAATTCTAGTTAGGGTTAAAGGAATTTGAGAGTTGTGATGTGAAGTTGAGCTCAATAGAGGCCACACAACGTCCTAGTGCTAGAATCCAGGCCTAAACCAGAGACTAGAAACCCAGAATACGGATTTAGAAAAGCCGATATCGGAAATTGGTGGATTCTGTGAGGGTTAAATGAAATCTGCTATCACCCCGAGACTCTGAAAATTATTTTGCAAGGTCAGTGATACATGCAGGAAAGTAGGAAGCTACCACCAAAACACTAGCCCCTAATTCCCCAAACTGGCCGCAGATTTAATCCAATTGGACTAAAATTGCAACCTGGGTCCCACCATTTTGGCTCGTGTTGGTTCTGAAGCTTTATTTCATGTACACTAGACCCTTGGTATATGCAAAATTGTCTAATTTGACCTAGGGTGAAATCTGGGACCCATTTCTATAGTTCCTGTTTTGATTCGTGTTTTCATATTGCGTATTTTAAATTCTGGATTTGTATAATTGTGTTTTACCTCGATTACTTGGCGTTTATACGACAATATCGAGGATTGTTTGATGGTTTTGAAAGCATAGTCCATAGGTTCTAACCTATAAGCTTTTAAGTGTATTGTTTTGGTTTTCGTGTGTCGTTTAGTTTTGATTTGGTTTTAATGCGATGCGTACGTGTGACATGTAGGTACCCCCACGGTGATCCGAGGCGATGAAGATGATGGAGGCAACATCGACACCGACACGCAGGATGCAAGGTGAGTAGATTATATCTACGGGGGAAGTCGGGTGGATGGCGTATAGCACCCCGCAGTTCGATGTTTAGTATACTATATATATACTATATATGATAGCTCATTGCGTGACATGGATATTCTATAGGTGTGTAGGTGTACTATGGATAGATTAGGGGTAGAAGTAAACTAGTATGGTTTCCTAGTTGCGAACCCTAGTATAGGTTTACACCTACACCCACACGCACACACATGCTTATGTATTATATATACATATACTTAGATGATGAGGATAGTGAATGATATTTGGAGATGAGTCGATGAGATTGGGCATAGTGCCATGAGATCGGTGATATAATGTGGTTCGTATTTGAGATACGACACGAGATTTTAGCGGGCCTTGGGACGTGTGTTTCACACACGCATTTATAATTTTTATAGATGGTATCGACTTGTACTAAACTTAGATCAGTACCCCAGATCATGAGATATGATGATAAGGATACCAGATAATTGATGAGATGAATGCGATATTGACCCGTACCCAGCTTTTGGGATGTCGTACGATGATTTGCCGTACGAGCTTTATATTGATGATAGATCCGCACTCATGACTCGAGGACGTCATATAATATACTGTATCGTACGTGATACAATTGAGGAGGGATCACCGACTATTATATATATATATATCGACTCGGGTTTAGGTGGTTTCCATACCCCTCCCGATTAACGTGTTAGCTAGATCTGCAGTTGCTTAGTAGATGTTAGACTAGGCCGATGTCATACCTATTTCAAAACTAACGAATCAGGAGTGTTTCAAGGATAGCCACAGGGATACTACAGATATTTTCAAAAGACGCATCTTTTCTTAAAAACAACGAAGCCCTTATTTTACTAAAAATACCGATTCGTCTTATTTCAAAAGGAAAACTGTATGACATTTTTATATTGATGCAGATGCGTCACTATTGCGTTTATTAGTCGATTTCTGCATATTCTTGTTATTCGCATCGCATTGCATGTGCAAATGGTTATTATTATATTAAAATCATACCGTTAGGACACCAACACCATTATCGATGATGCATATGTTCCACGTACACCTGCTTGCCGGCTCACACACTTCATCATCGATAATTGCCATGTCACTACACTGTAGTGCTGTTGCATTCAGGATATGACCCTTGCATGGCATACTCGTGTACTTACATATTGTACACTCATACTTGTGCACACATCTATTGTGCATTCATACTTGCGTACATACCTATTGTACACCCATACTTACAAACATAAGTAATTGCACATACATAGATGATTCTGGATTGATTAGAGATTTGGGAACCGCAAGATACTCCTTAAAACTGATTCATTTTAAAAGAGCGGTTTTCCCTCAATATGTGCATATTACTATTCCATGTTGCATGATACTGATATGCTTACATTTATTTTACATGTCGCATACATCATGCTTTTTGATTATACGCATTGAGATATGTTGTTTCCATGATATTTCTGAATTTAGGAACCGTGGGTATTTCAAAAGAGAGTATGTAACTGTTTTAAAAACCCGGTTACCCTTGATATGATATTTCAGTGCGTCCACCATGTGTTTTCTCGGTTCTGAGAGCGACATGTGAACCCGATTCGAGGAGGCGGATGAGGACGATTGCGGGTACATGGTGGACCCGGTATGGTACCCCGGGGCGAGAACGGATCGCTGTGTAGTAGACGGTGAGCCTGGCAGACGGACTACCACCTACCGGTGATAGTATTTGGGCTCGGTGGATATCCGGAGGATACCGACCATAGTCGAGAGATGATATGGGCCGATCCGGACTGACGGAGCCCGTGGGCCGATCCGGACTGACGGAGCCCGATATATGAGGATTTACGTGCCGATGCTAGGCACAGGTTTCATGATGTTTTCGAGTGTCGATGCTTGACACTCATGTTCCATGATTTTGATATGTCGCGAGCGACACATGTTGATTTACATCCTCATACTTCCATGCATATGTTTATGATATTTACATGCATGATGCTTATTGTCATTGGGTGACACGTGGACGATTTCCATATACATATATCGACATTGATGACATTGGTCACATAGTTGGATGATATCCACATATTCATAGACTTCATGATATAGTCGACATTGATCATACCTCATATTTATGATATGTTATTACCTGAGGCACTGGCACGAGCACTTGGCACTACACTCATGTATAGATGTTGCATTGCCACCTTATCATGCTTCAGACTTATTCATTTGAGGTTTATATATTTATCTGATCGTATTGACCTAGGATGAGTCATACATACGATTTCTGCTCTGTGATGTTTTTTATTCACGAGTTGGCAACTCACCCCCGTTGTGCCACAGTTTCTTGCAGGTTTTGCCGTACAGGTTACATTGCAGATTTCTGGCACACTGACTTGCTTTGGTAGGTGGATTCTTTTGCTTCAGAAACACCATTGTATATGTATTATTCAGTTGTATCTAGAAATTCCATCAACCAAACTTGTATATTGTTTCAGACATAGAAAAAAAGTATTGTATTATTTCAACCTTAGAGTCGCGCGTTGTAGTATTATGGTTTTCAAGCTGATTTGAGTTTTCCTTTGAGTTTTGATCCTCGCCCTTTGGCGTTGTATATTATACTGCTTGCGTGGTTGTCACCGTCGATTGACGAAGAGCTAGCTCCCATATGGGGATGCCTTTTATCAGTGTATATATGCTTTTACCATGTTGTACTCCGTTCGGGGCCAGTATGTACAAAGGAAACTCTGCCGAAATTTTCAAAAAAAAACATTGAGGATTTTAAAAATGCATATTCAGCTTACTTATTTAAAAACCTTGTTTTCAACATGTTTTCCTAATTCATAAAAACCAATTTTCTTTATTTACTCTTTAAAATGGTTTTAGATTTATGTGTTTTTGGCTTACTTGGATTAGATGAGGTCCTTTAGACTTCATATGATTCCAGGGCCAGTCACGTGCACTTTCGGGTCATGACAAAGTTGGTATCAAAGCATTAGGTTAACCTTGGTTGGATTCCTAGTTTGACTATGCGGAGCCTAGAGCATTTCTATATATACGGAACTTAGGCTTGACCTTACAGAACTTAGACTTAGTCGAGGGGGTATTATACCCGAACTTTCGTCGCGTAGGATGACCCTTGGTTGATGGAGTAGGTAGCTTGAGTAGAGTGACGTACCGTACGTATATTCCGCGGCATACTTACGATACGCTACTCCGCTTAAGAAACCTTAGGATGTACATTTCCTTGCACAGTATTATATTCATTCCTATGATCTATCCTCATCGATGTTGGTTATGATTTTGCTACCACGATTACACGGGCAGAGAGAGCTACGGCTAGAGTGCATCAGCTTGAGCTCGTCACGGACGAGGACTGACTGGGGCGTGATTCCAGAGACGTACGATTGCGTATAGAGGCGTCGTTTTATTGTGTTTTCGCGCCATGAGCGTTTGACAGATCGCTTTTACGAGATTTCCCGGATGTGCTGATCGGCACCAGAGGATCAGGCTACTGCTAGAGGCCAGTCAAAATGTGATGACCATTGATATATCGTTTATTCATGATGATTGAGGCGCTGTTCAGCGTACCGACGAATGAGCCAGTTGTTGCTGCAAATGACGAGATATTGCCCAGATGTTAGAGCTACTGCAGCATGAGTATATACTTAGAGATATGATGGAAGGTCGCTAGTCACCCGAGAATGGATGACTAGGACATGTGGTTCGTTCGTTTACCCCGATGCGAGGTAATCAGATAGATTGATTTCAGCTAGAGACGGCTTCACGTAGATTCGTTGAGAGTCGATAGAGACGATCGAATGTCAGGAACCCGATTCCAAGTTTAAAGTATTCGGAAGACAATGCAAGTAATGCTATGGACCCTCTAGAAGAATGAAACTCTAACTCGACGTAATGACTATGGAACGCCTCCGAACCTTAGGGTTTGCGGCAGTTTAGCGGTGCAATTTGTGAGGCTTGGGTTTGCCCTTCTACGGTTGGTCCACAGGTGCTGTGGTATGTACTGAGATACTATTAAACAGTACTCAAGATATTGATGTCTTGGGGGATTATGGGGTTCTGACGAGTCAATCGGATGGTTCGATATCATTCGGATATCATGTGATGGGACACATTGCTCGAGAGACTCCAGATATGAGAATAGCTATTGGAGCGCGGTCTATGCAGCCACGATGAGACGAGTCCGAAGCAGTCGACAGCAGAGAAAAGGAGTAAGAGATTCATATGAGATCTTGATGAGATGACGTTCCACTCCGCTGACATAAGAGATGCGACACGCATGCAGAGGCGTTGATTATTGATATATCTTCCAGAAGGAGTCGTGGTGAGTATGCAGCCGTTCCGGAATAAGAAACAGATATAGAAAAGATGATAACTTCCGGGAAATTCGGCAGAAACGAGATTTGAGAGAGACCTCGACATGACCTTTCTGGAATACTATACGAGAAGACCTGGACCCAGGAGTGGTTATATTGCGCACACCCAGCAGGCCAGAGTTTGGCATTGTCGATGAGATAGTTGACCAGGTTCGGATAGAGGACCTTACCCAGACGCGTTGTGAATTGATCAAGAAGGGATGTGTATGGAGTATACCTCTGCAGGTTGGGACGAGTTCCTGAGGACGTGTTCAGCCTGATATCTTCTACAGAGTGATGAAGATACCGAGTTCGTGATTTCGAGTCCTTGTGAGAGACTTCGGATGGACCGCAGCCGAGAACAATTGCAGTGCGCAGATAGAGAAGTGATGTCGGAGTAGACGATGATACAGACAAGTAGGACAAGAGGTTCGTACAAGATGCTGACAAGCTGCTATTACTCCCCGTTAAGATTAAAGGTCGGATATGCCTACAGAGGCGTTGGGATGCGACCAGTTTTCGAAGAAATGCGGTGCTGAGGACGCAGATGGCTAGAGAGCGAGAAAAGATTATGCAAGAGTACCAGCCTCCGTACAGTTCGGCATAGGAAATATCGGAAGAGACCTTGAGCAGAATTCTTTCCAGGACACTGCTGCGATAAGATTTTCACCAGGATCAGATGTGTGATGTGCATTCAGAGGACCAGAGGCCGACACCAGTAACGTGCTGCTTTACGAGTGGCCGCGAGGATCGACCGAGGGACGACCAGAGAAGTGCCAGGATGGAATCTCCCCTGTTAGCACACCTGACAGGGCCGATGAGCCGATGGATTGCGAGATAGGTAATCCATAGAGAAGATAAGGGCCCAGAGACAGAGGATGCCAGACTGTGAGCAGGAGGCAAGTAGATATCTTGTGCTGCTAGCATTGGATGCACCGACACCTTCTCGACCTTGAAGGAGGATATATCGACGACGGTATTTATGATTTGTGATTTTGTGATTCGATTATCACGTATCCGTCCTCTTGGATTTCGGTATTTTGGGCGATCTGTTCGCACGATTTGATCTTGATGGCTGAGTTCCATGATTCTGTTTTCATACACCATGGTTGCACCTACTAGGTATTTATATTTTACGCATAGTTATTATGCTTGAGGTATTGATTGTGATTTCATGCCTATTTTATACCGGTGATTTGATTTATGCTTCCAGCATAGTTTTCATGCAGTTTTAGTGTTTTGATTTGAATTGTGCACGCTGATGCACATGGTTGTGAGCTTATATACCGCGGTATACCTATTTTGGATTGAGCCATATTGTATACCGTCGACTTTGATTCTGATATTGATGTTGATTTCTTGCACTCCGTGCATTTGATTTGGATTTTCGCGTGCGTTGAGCGCCTGTTTTGAGATACGATTTTGGTGCACACCAGATGCACTAAATCGGGATTCCTTGTGCATGTCAGATGCACCTGATTTTGCTGTCAGGCATACACGTTGCCTATGACACATGTTTCGTGCACACCCGTTGCACCTAAATGATGTTTCTGTGCACATGTATGGCACATATATGGATTTTGATTTCCGTGCGCACCAGACGCACAGGGTATTCCTATATACATTTTGGGATTTATTCCTTACGGACCAGTACGTTTTTATGATATTTGCTATTCGTTTTCGTACTGAGCAGGACTAGTCAAGGGACAGTACCTGGATATATTTTGGCATGCATTTCTTCAGATATTTGCATGTATAGATTTGATGTCTACATGTATGGTTATGATATATATCATATTGGTTTCGTTTTGGATTTGACATTTGTGTCTTTACCATGACTCCGAAGATTGCGGGAAGCTTGATGGAGTTTTGATTTTGAGATATCTACTCATTTCTCATGCGCATGCATTGCTCTATGATGCGTTTTATGTATTGATGATTTCGGAGCCCCGACAACTTGGACTTTTACTGAAATGTTTTAGTATTTGAGGGGTTTTAAATTAAATTCGGGGACCGAATTTCTTTAATGGGGGATGATTATAACATTTTAGAAAAATAAAATATTATTTTTTGGGAATTTTTATAATTTAATATTAATTTTAATATTTTGGTATAATAAATTCCGATAAATGGGGAAAAATATAGAAATTTCTAGAAAGAGGGTGTTTTATGTGAATTATGCAAATTTTAAGTTTTTATGATTAGTTTGACACCAATTTAGTGCTAATCGCGATTAAAAATCGCTAATCGCGCTTTAAGCGTATTTTGTGCAAAACTTTGCACCGTATCATTTTTACACTTGTTGCATTTTTGTATGGTTTTTATTTTAGGTTTACTATTGAGGAGAGAAGGAAAATGGATTAGAAAAGAAAAGAAATTGAATAAAGAATGGAATAGGGTGAGGTATGGGTGAGAGAGAGAAAGAGAGTGTGAGGGGTCCACCTTGTCTTGAGCCATCCCCCATCATTTTCCTTCACAATTCCCTCTCCCCTCCTCTTGCTGCTGCTGCTGCTGCCGCCTCCCCCTCCTCCTCCATTTTCAAGCCACAAAACTCTATGAAAATCAACTCAAAACCCAAATTCCATTTCACAAAAAAGATGCACAAGCTCAAGAGAAACACATTGGACTAAGAAAGAAAGGATTTTAGCCACTTAGGGCAACTCAAGAATTTTCTTGAGTTGCCAAATGAGGTATTTTCTGAACCATAAGCTTAGTGTTTCCATTACATTTACCCCCATGTTAGATTAGAACCGATATCCAGTGGTTTTATGGACTTAGAAGAATTCTAGTTAGGGTTAAAGGAATTTGAGAGTTGTGATATGAAGTTGAGCTCAGTAGAGGCCACACAACCCCCTAGTGCTAGAATCCAGGCCTAAACCAGAGACTAGAAACCCGGAATATGGATTTGGAAAAGTCGATATCGGAAATTGGTGGATTTTGTGAGGGTTAAATGAAATCTGCTATCACCCCGAGACTCTCAAAATTATTTTGCAAGGTCCGTGATACATGCAGGCAAGTAGGAAGCTACCACCAAAACTCTAGCCCCTAGTTCCCCAAACTGGCCGCAGATTTAATCCAATTAGCCTCAAATTGCAGCCTGGGTCCCACCATTTTGGCTCGTGTTGGTTCTGAAGCTTTATTTCATGTAGACTAGACCCTTGGTATATGCAAAATTGTCTAATTTGACCTAGGGTGAAATCTGGGACCCTTTTCTATAGTTGTTGTTTTGATTCGTGTTTTCGTATTGCGTATTTTAAATTCTGGATTTGTATAATTGTGTTTTACCTCGATAACTTGGCGTTTATACGACAATATCAAGGATTGTTTGATGGTTTTGAAAGCGTGGTCCATAGGTTCAAACCTATAAGCTTTTAAGCGTATCGTTTTGGTTTTCGTGTGTCGTTTAGTTTTGATTTGGTTTTAATGCGATGCGATACGTGTGACATGTAGGTACCCCCACGGTGACCCAAGGCGATAAAGATGATGGTGGCAACACCGACACCGACACGCAGGATGCAAGGTGAGTAGATTATATCTACGGGGGAAGTCGGGTGGATGGCGTATAGCACCCCTACAGTTCGATATTTAGTATACTATATATGATAGCTCATTGCGTGACATGGATATTCTATAGGTGTGTAGGTGTACTATGGATATATTAGGGGTAGAAGTAAACTAGTATGGTTTCCTAGTTGCGGACCCTAGTATAGGTTTACACCCACACGCGCACACATGCATATGTATTATATATACATATACCTAGATGATGAGGATAGTGGATGATATTTGGAGACAAGTCGATGAGATTGGGCATAGTGCCATGAGATCGGTGATTTAATGTGGTTCGTATTTGAGATACGACACGAGATTTTAGCAGGCCTTGGGACGTGTGTTTCACACACGCGTTTATAGTTTTATAGATGGCATCGACTTGTACTAAACTTAGATCAGTACCCCAGATCATGAGATATGATGAGGATACCAGATAACTGATGAGATGAATGTGATATTGACCCGTACCCAGCTTTTGGGATGCCGTACGATGATTTGTCGTACGAGGTTTATATTGATGATAGATCCGCACTCATGACTCGAGGACGTCATATGATATACTGTATCATACGTGATACTATTGAGGCGGGATCACCGAATATTATATATATATATATATATATATATGTATGTATATATATATATATGTATATATATATATATATCGACTCGGGTTTAGGTGGTTTCTATACCCTTCCCGATTAGCGTGTTAGCTAGATCTGTAGTTGCTTAGTAGATGTTAGACTAGGCCGATGTCATACCTATTTCAAAACTAACGAATCGGGAGTGTTTCAAGGAAAGGCACAGGGATACTACGGATATTTTCAAAAGACGCATCTTTTCTTAAAAACACCATAACCCTTATTTTACTAAAAACCACGATTCGTCTTATTTCAAAAGGAAAACTGTATGACATTTTTATATTGATGCAGATGAGTCACTATTGCGTTTATTAGTCGATTTCTGCATATTCTTGTTATTCACATCGCATTGCATGTGCAAATGGTTATTGTTATAGTAAAATCATGCTGTTAGGAAACCAGCACCATTATCGATGATGCATATGTTCCACGTACACCTGCTTGCCGGCTCACATACTTCATTGTCGATAATTGCCATGTTACTACTCTATAGTATTGTTTCATTCAGGATATAACCCTTGCATGGCATACTCTTGTACTTACATATTGTACACTCATACTTGTGCACACATCTATTGTACATTCATACTTATGTACATACCTATTGTACACCCATACTTACATACATAAGTAATTTCACATACATAGATGATTTTGGCTTGATTAGAGATTTGGGAACCGCAAGATACTCCTTAAAACTGATTCATTTTAAAAGAGCGGTTTTCCCTCAATATGTGCATATTACTATTCCATATTGCATGATATACTGATATGCTTACATTTCTTTTACATGTCGCATACATCATGCTTTTTGATTATACGCATTGAGATATATTGTTTCCATGATATTTCTGGATTTGGGAACCGTGGGTATTTCAAAAGAGAGTATGTAACTGTTTTAAAACCCGGTTACCCTTGATATGATATTTCAGTGCGTCCACCATGTGTTTTCTTGGTTCTGAGAGCGACATGTGAACCCGATTCGAGGAGGCGGATGAGACCGATTGCGGGTATATGGTGGACCCGGTATGGTTCCCCGGGGCGAGAACGGAACGCTGTGTAGTAGACGGTGAGCCTGGCAGAGGGACTACTACCTACCGGTGATAGTATTTGGGCTCGGCAGATATCCGGAGGATACCGACCATAGTCGAGAGATGATATGGGTCGATCTGGACTGACGGAGCCCGTGGGCCGATCCGGACAGACGGAGCCCGATATATGAGGATTTACGTGCCGATGCTAGGCACAGGTTTCATGATGTTTTCGAGTGTCGATGCTTGACACTCAGGTTCCATGATTTTGATATGTCGTGAGCGACACATGTTGATTTACATCCTCATACTTCCATGCATATGTTTATGATATTTACTTGCATGATGCTTATTGTCATTGGGTGACACGTGGACGATTTCCATATACATATATCGACATTGATGACATTGGTCACATAGTTGGATGATATCCACATATTCATAGACTTCATGATATAGTCGACATTGATCAAACCTTATATTTATGATATGTTATTACCTGAGGCATTGGCACGAGCACTTGACACTACACTCATGTATAGATGTTGCATTGCCACCTTATCATGCTTCAGACTTATTCATTTGAGGTTTATGTATTTATCTGATCGTATTGACCTAGGATGAGTCATACATACGATTTTTGCTCTGTGATGTTTTCTATTCACGAGTTGGCAACTCACCCCGTTGTGCCACAGTTTCTTGCAGGTTTTGCCGTACAGGTTCCATTGCGGCTTTCTGGCACACTGACTTGCATTGGTTGGTGGATTCTTTTGCATCAGAACCACCATTGTATATGTATTATTCAGTTGTATCTAGAAATTCAATCAACCAAACTTATATATTATTTCAGACTTAGAAAAACAGTTGTGTATTATTTCGACCTTAGAGTCGCAAGTTGTAGTATTATGGTTTTCAAGCTGATTTGAGTTTTCCTTTGAGTTTTGATCCTCGCCCTTTGGCGTTGTATATTATACTGCTTGCGTGGTTGTGACCGTCGATTGACGAAGAGCTAGCTCCTGCTTAGGGATGCCTTTTATCATTGTATATATGCTTTTATCATGTTGTACTCCGTTCGGGGCCAGTATGTATAAAGGAAACTCTACAGAAATTTTCAAAAAAAGACATTGAGGATTTTAAAAATGCATATTCGGCTTACTTATTTAAAAACCTTGTTTTCAACATGTTTTCCTACTTCTTAAAAACTAATTTTCTTTATTTACTCTTTAAAATGGTTTTAGATTTCTGGGTTTTTGGCTTACTTGGATTAGATGAGGTCCTTTAGACTTCATATGATTCAAGGGCCAGTTACGTGCTCTTTCGGGTCGTGACACATAGACAGTGGGAGCAGCGGGAAGGTGTGCAAGTTACTTAAATCTATTTATGAATTAAAACAGGTATCGCGGAGCTGGAACATCTGTTTCGATGAGACAGTTAAGGAATTTGACTACCTCAAAAATATAGATGAGCCTTTTATTTACAGGAAGATTGCAGGAAGAACTTTGGTATTTCTCGTATTGTATGTGGATGACTTTCTCCTTATAGGAAATGGCATTCCTATGCTACAGACGGTCAAGTTGTTTTTGTCTCAGAAGTTCCCCATTAAGGACCTGGGTGATACCTCATACATTCTAGAGATCAAGATTGATCGTTCTAAGAGGATGTTGGGACTTTCACAGTCCAGGTACATTGACACTATACTAAAAAGGTTTAGTATGGAAGATTCCAAACGCGGTAATTAATTGGCTTGTCACGGAATCACCCTCTCCAAAAAGATGTCTCTCAAGACTGACTAAGAGAGGGCTCGAATGAGCATTATACCCTACACGTCGGCGGTATGATTTATAATGTATGCGATGTTATGTATTAGACCGGATGTAGCTTACACACTTAGCGTGGTAAGCAGGTATCAATCAAACCCAGGAGAGAAACATTAGATAGATGTGAATAACATTCTGAAGTACCTGAGAAGGACTAAGGATATGTTTTTAGTGTACGGTGTAAGGATGTGTGTGCTCGCTGGATGGGTTTTGAAAACTTTGCGGAAGCGATAATTTTAAAATTCCAAGTGAGCAAACAATCCTGAATGAAAATAACACCATAAAGCCCATAGATTGCAAACTAAAAGATGAGCTAGAGTAGAATGTAAAACCTTTGAAACATCTTTATATGCTCCAAAAATTGAATCTTGGATTCCGGATAAGCTCTGAGACGCTTCGGATTGCGCTTGATCTCTGATCGGCTCCGTGGAAGATGATCCACGCGAAAGTTGTAAGTTATATGTATGCCCTAGAGGCCATTGTTGTACATATGATGTATATTATAGTGGATGCTTGAATATATATAGAGAGGACTTTCTTGCTCGATATGACAGTATGCTATCTGGTTTCACTTTATCTAAACATGTTAACAAATACTGTTTTGTGATCACGTGTTGATAAAGCCCTTAGGATATGTACTCAACAACTAGGACTATGATATAGATTATACTAGTAGGGCCAGGGTAGTCTACGAGTACATCCTGTAACTTTTTCTAGTCAAGGGTGTATCGAGACAAAGCATCGATACTCCAGAGTAGGCTAGCGTATACGCATCTTGACCCATATGATGGGCAATGGATGATCCCATATCCATTGGTGTTGGACATCAAAGATGGTGTACGGGTTCTCAGTGGAGACTGGGTATACTGAGCGGACTCGCCGAGAACTCCTGGATGGTATTATACCTATCGTCAGATAGCAGTTCTCCGGTGACACTGGTACAGGTTAATCTGTAGACACGAGATCGTCATAGAGTCTTGTGTGATTCCTACTGTGCTTTGATTTCCACCTTACCACATCCAAGAGGGCATGCAAAATGGTGGCTTTTGGGTACAGTCCCGAATCACAAGGAGTCAATGAGCGATAGGAGGGGTTTCGTCTCTAAGGAGTTGATGTTGTGCTGTGTTCGATTGGCTATAACTGGAAGTCCCTGGCCAGTGCTGATATGGAGATTTACTGGTGAGTGTTATTAGTAGTTTCTCGACCCGTTATGAGCCTTACATCGACACAACTTATCGGTTACTACGGTCTGACGTTTACCACCCTTAGACTAGATATGCAACTTATCAGACGAAGAGATCGGACTGTACGATAGTGTTTAGTGATTGGATTTGCAGGAGAATGTACATGCTTGCTTGTTGATCTTCTGATTGCTCAATACACGTGTGGCTGCTACGTTTAGCTGACCGCTTGCAGCTTGTGGGTATTTGATATGATCATCACCCACTGCCGGCGTATTGACGATTCTTTAGAGTCCTACACAGAGGTTTCCTGGCTCAGGCAAAACGGAGTAGGAGCACATATGTGATATGTGCGGGACTGAGAATAATACGATATGAGATACCGTATTCTATTCTCGCGATATATAATATCGGCCGGGTATATGTGATATAGCCAGGTCATCGGATCAAGTGTTGATTCGATGAATCGGTACATGTTATATTAGTCGGTTATATGCTATATAGCCGGATTGTCGGATCAAGTGTTGATTCGATAATTTACTGTATAATTATATATGTGATATATTACATTACGTTAACTAATATAAGCTTGCTTTATTGATTCATTTTCTCACCGGGTAATACATTGATAAATATGCGATATGTGTTAATTGTATTATTTTCTTTTGTTACAAAAATATATTATATATGTGATATATAATATTGTAACATGTTAGGGTTACAAATGCAACATGTTTTGTGGAGATTAAACAAGTTAGGGTTTGATTTGGGTTAGCTTTTTCATGAAGCTTCATGAAGCTTTCTTTTGTTTTTAGCTAAGATATTTTGTGTAGATATTATTTAACCCAACCCAAACCCTTAACTCTAATTCATTCTCTACATGAGTTAAAGCCTTGATATTATTAACTCATGGTTGTCATTTGTAACCATAACATTATTCATTATTCATCACAAAAGCTTTCTTCTTCTTCTTCCTCCTTGAAAAAGTTTTCTAGCCTTTTGTGAAGTAATGATTTAAAGTAAGAAATTGAAAACAAAAGAGTGTAAAATTCCTACTTCATCATTCTCATCTATTCTAGCCATTTAGATCAGGGTGTTCACTTTACTAATACTTGATTAGAGAAATGGGAGCTTGAGTTGAGATTCTTCAAGGTAGATCATCTTCGAAAAGGAAGATTTCAAGCAAGAATGAATCATTCGTCTTGTGGAGCCTCTTTTGAGTCCGGGAGATCATGGATCGCGGCAAAGGGACTACTACTCGGAGCATATGAAGCGAAGGAACGGACTACAAAGGTTGTAATCCCTCTCTCTTAGATGTAATAAAGTTTACATGCATAGTTAACCCTAATTCTCTAGTTAAGATCTTGGTTAGGGCTTGTTTAGCACCCCAAAAATTTTAATACGGCATGTGTGATGCCTTCCTAAACCTTGCTAAGGTTCTATGCTAACCCTACAGTGGTATCAGAGCTAAGCTAGAGCGTTAGGCGTTGTCTAGACGAAGTTAGAAGTCCGATCGAACTCCGAAACACCGAGAATTGACCCTTTGCTGGAAATTTTTTCAAAAGTTGAAAATTTTCATATTAATAATACTCAGAAAATCATGCAGGGAATTTTATGGACCCACCTGAAGAAAGGATCCCTAACTCGCTACAGTGACCGCGTAACCGCGGCCAAAACCTGGTTTTGGCGGCGGTTCCGCGGCGCCGCTGTGGAGGCTTGGGGCGGGCACTTCAGCGACGGTCCATAGGTGCTGGGGCATGCTACTGGGAATTTTTATTTTCTGCTCAAGTGTTGAGCTTACTGGGGTATTTTGGGAATTCGTTGTGTCTGTCGAATTATCTAACTTCGCCTAATTATCTGTGATGTTTATGTGTTGCTGTGATATGTTATATTAGATCGTTATATATTGAATAGCCGGGGGTTTTATGTGAGATGAGAGTTTTCTTTTTCATTCATGTAAAATTCATTTGTATGTAATATTCTTTTGTTGGGACACTTCAGGGTTGAGGATGATGTCACCGTTGTATATTATTTACTTTTCCGCATTAGGATAGACCCAAGTCTGAGAGCACAAGGAACCGGGTTCTAGGGTCCAGTGGGAGGTCATCTCGAGGAGTCGAGACCGGGTCTCCTAACCCTAGAATTGGCAGGGTTACTTGCCGCTCTCGTAGGGGTCTAGGGATGTGGGTTTGGCTATTCATCGCGACTGTGGAATCCGTGTTTTATAAAGTCTCAAAATAAAACACGGATGTCCTAGTATATCCAATATTTCATATGTTGACTTCTGCTGCAATGTTCTGTGATGAGATCATATTACTGCCTGAGACGAATGCTTATACTATATGTTGATATATAAATATTGCAGCTTTCGTTTCTTCTGTGATGCTTAGGAAGCTTAATTGATGGGTTTTATTAATGAGATTAATAAAAGAAAAGAAACCTAAAAGATGTTGTAGAATCAAATTTTTCAAAAAAAGGTTAGCTACAATTTTTGCTTTTCATAGCGGTATTCCTTGAAGAATATCCATCACCTTATTCGATAAGGAAAGAGCCGAGATCCCTTCACCGGGAGTGACCACTTTAGCAAAAATGGCAGATACTACAAACTCACGATTTAGTTTTTGATTGCATCTATAGTTCTTGCTTTGCACAGTGGTATTTATGAAATATCCTGCACCTTATTCGATGAGGAAAGAGCCGAGATCCCTTCACCGGAAGTGACCTCTTTAGCGAAACTAGAAAAGCCTCAAAAACATTCCTTTTCAAAATTACTTGTTTCTACAAACGATATCAAGTTCATTACGCTCATGGTTTTCAGAAAAACCTGCGTAGCCCTCCGTCATTTCAGATAAGTCCTACTTAGTATTCGTTCTACGTTTGTTGACCTCCGTCAAGGCGTAGTGTGCGGTAGCTGACTAGTATTTATCTGCAGCATGTGATGCGATTGTTTTAGGGTAGTGTACGACCTTGTTGGCCTCCTTCAAGGGTCGTGCAGGTGGGTTTAATTCAATCAGGAAATGACGGGTTGAACTTGACTAGTAGCCTATGGTTTGTTGACCTCCGTCAAGGTCATAGGACGCTAGGGGTTAGAGATATTATCGGGAATTTCAAGTGTTGAAATTTGCAATGAGATTGCATACCTTCTATGAGATAGATGGATCCCGATACCCACTGCGAGTAAAAGTTACTACTGGGAGAATTTTACATAGGACAATTAGCCGATCAAGTAGGTGTCTAGAAAGGTGTTAACGGGGTTATGCCTCTGGGAAAATGAGGTTTACTTTAATTAGGTCCGTGCGAAAGCACGGGGAACCTCCCTCAAACTACCAACACTGATCTGGCTGAAAGATTGGCGAACTTGTAGGGTGTAATTAATCCGGCTAATCTTACCTTTTAGGGTTTGAAGGAAGATTTGATTAAAATAGTGGGAGCCATCCTGATTAGATAAGATAATAACCAATCTTATCTTGCAAGAGCGCACGCTAAAGTGTTTTCTTCTCTCTCTCTCCAGGTAGCGACCATGTCAGGCCTTAATCAAAATAATAATATGGATGTATTAACCGAACCCGCTTGTTATACTGAGCAGGAGAACGTTGGTTCCGTTCTTTCTTATAATTGTTATAAGACTGAACAGGAAATAGAAGAATACCAGAATTCACACACCACCCAAACGAAGAATAAACAAGTTGATGTATCTTCTTCGGATATGTTAGTTACCGAGAACTGTTTCTCAGTTCACTCTACGTCCTGGGCATTAGATACCGGATCAGGATCCCATATATGCAATATATTGCATGGGCTAAAGAAAGGTAGAGAACTGGGAATGGGTGATCATTCCGTAAGAGTAGGGAATGGTGTAAATGTTGCAGCCAAAGCAGTTGGCGAATATCACATTATATTACCAAGTGGTAATACATTGATTCTGAACGAATGCTATTATATACCAAACATGATATGCAATATTATATCAGTTTCTTTATTAAGTAAAGAAGGATATAATTTTGTAATACAGGACAAGATTATGAACATCTTCCTAAATCAAAAGTTGATTGGATCAGGCTCGTTAAATAATGGCATATACGTTCTAAATCAAAACACAGTTCTTAATATACAGAACGCACACAAGAGGAAAAGTTCAGAAATGAACGAATCCTTCTTGTGGCATTGTAGACTTGGTCATATTAATGCGACACGACTTGCTAAGTTACATAAAGATGGTTATTTAAATGCGTTCGAATTATCATCTTATGAAACTTGCCATTCATGTCTCAAAGGCAAAATGATCAAAACTCCGTTTAATGGACACGGAGAAAGAGTTACAGAACTCTTGGGACTGATACATAGTGATGTATGCGGTCCCATGTCTACACATGCCAGGAATGGTTCCTCGTACTTCATTACATTCACTAATGATCTCTCAAGATACGGACATGTGTTCCTGTTAAAACACAAGTCTGAAGCTTTTGAGAAATTCAAAGAATATAAAAACAAAGTAGAAAACCAAACGGGTAAAAGTATTAAGATTCTTCGATCTGATCGATGAGGAAAATACTTGAGCAATGAGTTCCTGGACTATCTAAAAGAGAATGGGATTCTCTCTCAGCTTACTCCTCCCTATACACCACAGCACAACGGTGTATCGGAGTGGAGGAATCGCACCCTATTAGATATGGTGCGCTCTATGATGAGCACTGCTGAGTTACCTATTTCCTTTTTGGGGTATGCGCTTGAGACAACCATATACCTATTGAATAGAGTTCCAACCAAATCAGTTCCTACCACTCCATATGAGATATGGGAGGGGAAGAGACCGTGTCTTAATTTCGTTAAGATATGGGGTTGCCCGGCCTATGTTAAAAAGCAAAACCGGACAAGCTCGAGGCAAGATCGTTTTTGTGGAAATTTGTAGGATATCCCAAGCATTCGCGAGGACATATCTTTTACCACCCTGAGGAACAAAAGGTATTTGTTGCTCAGCACGCCATCTTTTTAGAAAAGGAATTTCTAGCAAAGGAAATTAGTGGCAAGGAGGTAGAACTGGAAGAAGTTCCAGTTATGGAACCAGAGGATTCAGTAGTTTCCGACGAACCCCCGCCTCTCCGCCGATCTAGTAGGGTTCCTCATCCACCTGAGAGATACTACGGTTTTCTCATCGATGGTGGAAGCGAGGATTGCATCATGGAAGATGATGACCCGACTAGTTACGAGCAGGACATCACGAGTGGTGACTCTGTGAAATGGCTGGATGCAATGCGATTTGAGATGGAATCCATGTACACCAACAAAGTATGGACTTTGGAAGTTGCTCCTGAGGGGTAAAACTAATTGCGAGCAAATGGATCTTTAAGAAGAAACTTGGTGTAGATGGAAAAGTTGAGTCTTTCAAAGCTAGACTTATTGCAAAAGGTTTTCGTCAATGACCAGGTGTGGATTATGACGAAACCTTTTCTCCAGTAGCTATGCTTAAGTCCATCCGGATCTTACTTGCCATTGCTGCATACAATGACTACGAAATCTGGTAAATGGATGTTAAGACCGCCTTTCTAAATGGTGATTTGGAAGAGTGCTTGTACATGACTCAGCCAGAGGTCTTCGTAGACAGTGGGAGCAGCGAAAATGTGTGCAAGCTGCTTAAATCCATCTACGGATTAAAGCAGGCATCGCGGAGTTGGAACATCTGTTTTGATGTTGTAGTCAAAGAGTTTGACTTTATCAAAAACATAGATGAACCTTGTATATACAAAATGTAGGGTTCCTAGGCACTCCAGTGAGGTCTCACAAGGCATCGATCATGCCAAATTCAAAATTTACGGTGCCGGGAAACCCTAGACTACGGATCTTAGACTAGATGTTTAGGCGAATAATGAACTAGTTAACACTTAACTAAAAGAATGCGGAAATACAACCTTTGTAGATCCGGTGCTCCACCTCCATAGCTCCGCAATGTTGTCTCTCCGTTGTCCAAAATGAATCCCGGGCTCTTGCGTCGGTTTCATCGGAGAATGGACGGGCTAGGTCATCGACGACGTGCCGAAGATGATCTACGTCGAGGCATCGCTAGATCAAGCTCCACCTTCACCAAGTCATGAAAACTTATGAAGGAAACACACTCTACTACTTGGCAACAGGTAGAGGATGAAGAAATAGGAAGTGGGTAGACTTTAGAATTGGATTTCTCACTCATTTCCATCAATCACCATTGATGGAGCTTGCTTTCTTCACTTGAAGAAAATGAAGAAGAAGAAGAAGAATATTATGATAAGTTAAGTTAAAATAAAAAGTAAATGAATACTTATCCTAACATAACCCTAGTTAAGTGTAGAGAATAGACCATGGTTTGTTTAAATGGTTAGGGTTAAGAATGAAGACAAGAAGGGTGACTAAGTCAAAGCTTCATGAATCTTTAACAAACAAACAAACAAAGCCACCATTCTTTCTTTATCTTTTCCAAAACAAATAAATAAATAAATAAACAAATGAATAAGATAATCAAAACCCTAATCATTAAGTAAACCATGGTTTAATCTTTATACTTAACCAAGTTAACATGTATCATCAAACATGATACAATCATGTGCACAAAAGTATATCACATATACAACTTGCACAATTCAAGTGAGAAAATCCATTTAAAGTGAACCAATACTAGTTAATGCAAAGTAATATATCAAATATATAATTATACATTAAATCATTAAATCAACACTTGATTTAACGATCCGGTCATATCGCATATAACCGACTAGTATCATTAGTAACAACTTATCGAATCAACACTTGATCCGATAACCCGGCTATATCTCATATAACCGATCAATGTCACATCGCGAGAATTGAATACAGTATCACATACTGGTATTATTCTCGGTCCCGCACATATCTCATATGCGCTCCTATTTCGTTTCGCTTGAGCCAGGAAACCTCTGTGTAGGACTCTAAAGACTCGTCAATACGCCGGCAGCAGATGATGATCATATCAAGCATCCACAAGCCGCAAGCGGTCTGCTAAACGTAACGGCCACCCGGGTATTGAGCGATCAGAAGATCGACGAGCAAGCCCGCTCACACTCCAGTGAATCCAACCAGTAACACTACCGTACAGTCCGGTCTCGTCGTCTGATATGTCGCATATCTTGCCTAGGGGCGGTAAACGTCAGACCCCAATAGCTCGATAATTCGTGTCGATATGAGGTCTATAACAATTCGAGAAACTACTGGTAACACTTACCAGTAAATCTCAGCAACCCTGGCCAGGGATTTCCTGTTATAGCCAATCGAACACAGCGCAACATCAACCCCCTATACCGGGAGAGACGAATCCCCTCCTATCGCTCATTGCCTCCATGTGACTCGGGACTGTACCCAAAAACCACCGTTTTGCACGCCCTCTTGGACATGGTAAGATGGAAATCAAAGCACAGTGGGAACCACACAAGACTCTATGACGATCTCGGGTCAACAGACTACTCTGTACCAGTGTCACCAGAGAACTGCCATCTGACGTGAGGTATAATACCATCTGGGAGTTCTCGGCGAGTCCGTCCAGTGTACCCAGTCTCTACTGAGCACCCGTATATCATCTCTGATGTCAAACACCGATGGATATGGGATCATCCATCGCCCATCTGTATGGGTCGAGAAGGTACACGCTAGTCTACTCTGGTATATCGATGCCCCGTCTCGATATACCCACGACTAGAGACTTTGAAAGATGTACTTATGGACTACCATGTCCCCACTAGTATGATCCGCATCATAGTCCAGGTAGTCAAGCACACATCCTAAGGGCTTTACCAACATGTAATAGAGAGACAGTCAGTATACACGTTAAGGTAAAGAGAAACCAGATAGCATACTATCATGTCGAGCAAGAAAGTCCTCCATATATATGTCCCAGCATCCACTACAATATACATCCAATGTATAGTAATGGCCTCTAGGGCATACATATAACTAACAGTCTCCCACTTGCACTAGGGCCATCTGTAGCAGTGGCTGCAGTATCTCATACTCAACCATCCCATAAAAGTCTCTCTCTGGAAATAGGCCTTCGTGAGTGGATCCGCTGCGTTATCCTCTAAGTCTGCTCTCCTTGCCTCGATCATCCTGGAGATCAAGCATCTCCATGATCAGGTAATACTGCCTTAGAATAAGTCTGGATCACTGATGGGACCTGCGTTCCTTTGCATAAGCCACAACTCCATTGTCACATAATGGGAGGAACATAGTTCATCTCATGAACCAATATACACCCAAACAGCTTCTTTGGTAGCATCTTTAGTAGCGATGCATCCTGCCTTTATCGTCTAGTATGTCACGGTATCTAGCTTGGAACTCTTCCAACATACCGTCCCTTTACTGAGGGTAAAGACAATGGCTGCGACTGACATTCAGTCGTCTTTATCATCCTGGAACACTTCCAGTGATTCTTCCCAGGATCAACTGATACCATCTCACTACACCTAGTGAGATTCCTAACATCCAATTAGATCTATCTCATAGATCCAAAATCCAGGATTTAGTAGGTATCACTTTGATCCTATGTGGAGAATCATTGTGATAAGCGGAGATTGATCGAGCGTAGCATAGAAAACTCCTTCCCTATCAAGAGTATGTCATCCACGTACTCTACGAGGATCGTCACCATACTCCCTACTACCTTTTTGTTTATACAAGGTTCATCTACCATTTTGATGATGTCAAACTCTTTGACTAAGACATCAAAACAGACGTTCCAACTCCGCGATGCCTGCTTTATCCTATAAAGCATCTTGTTCACGTTTTCGCTGCTCCCACTGTTTACGAAGCCCTCTGGCTGTGTACTTATAGACGCCCTCTTCCAAAACATCATTTTAGAAAAGCAGTCATGACACCCAACCACCAGATATCGTAGTCATGGTATGTAGCCGTGGCAAGTAGGATCTGGATGGACTTAAGCATAGGTACTGGAAAAGGTTTCATCATTATCCACGCCTGGTCAATGACGAAAACCTTTAACAAATCTAGCTTTGAAAGTCTGAACTTTTCCATGTACACCAAGTAATCTTCTCAAGATATACTTGCTCCTGATGGGGATTTAACCCTTCAGATATAGCAACCAAAGTCCATACTTTGTTGGTGTATAAGGATTCCATCTCAGATTGCTAAACATCCAGCCATTCTTACAGAGTCTCACTCCTGATGGCCAGCTCGAAACTAGTTGGGTCATCATCTCATGATGTAATCCTCGCTCCTACTGTCATAGAGAAACCGAAATATCTCTCAGGTGGGTGAGGAACCCTACTAGATCGGCGGAGAGGCTGAGGTTCGTTGGAATCTACTGAATCCTTCGGTTGTACCAAATCATCTGCTGTATTTTGTATAGCTGGAACCTTTCCAGTTCTACATTACAGACCTTGCCTCGATCGTGTCCGGATTTTGCTTTTAGACATAGGCCGGACAACCCCAAATCTTAACTAGCTTAAGACAAGGGCTCTTCCCATTCCATATCACATATGAAGCGGTAGGCAACTGATTTGATTGGAACCCTATTCAATAGGTATGCAACTTCATAAGTGCATTACTCCCTAAAGAAAATAGGTAACTCAGTAGTACTCATCATAGAGCACACCTTATCATATAGGGTGTGATTGCTCCACCCCGATATACCATCGTGCTATGGTGTATACGGAGGAGTAATGCTGAGAGAGAATCTCATTCTCCTTTAGAATAGTCCAGGATTTCCGTGCTCAAGTATTCTCCTCCTCGATCACATCAAAGGACATAATACTTATACCCGTATTTTGGTTCTCTACTTCTAACTTATATTCTGTGAATATCTCAAAAGGTTCGGACTTGTGTTTCAACATGAACATAAGTCTGAATCTAAAGAGATCATTAGAGAACGTAATGAAGTATAAAGAACCGGTCTTGGTATGTGTAGACAGGGGATTTACATACATCAACATGTATCATCCCAAGAGTTCATTAACTCTTTCTCTGTTTCCAATAAACAGAGCTGTGGTCATCTTATCTTTGTGACATGACTGGCAAGTTTCACAAGATGTAAATTCAAACTAATTTAAATATGCATCTTTATGTAACTCCAGCCAGTCGGGTCGCATTGATATGACCTAGTCTACAATGCCTCAAGAAGAATTCGTTCATTTCTGAACTCTTCCTCTTGTGTGTGTTCTGTATACTAAGAACTGTAGTTTGATTTAGAACATCAATGCTTTTAGATAACGTGCCTGAACCGATCAACTTTTGATATAGGAAATGTTCAAAACATTATCCAACAATACAAAATTATATCATTTCTTTACTAATAAAGAGACTGATACGATTTTGTATATCAGATTCGGTATCTAATAACATTCGTTCAGAATCAATGTATTGGTAATACAGGGTGACAGTGACCGACAGACTTGGCTGCAACTCTTGCCCCGTTTTCTGCCTCATGAAACTTATCACCCGTTCTCAGTTCTTTACCTATCTGTGGCCCATGTAACAGATTACATATCTGGGATCCTGATCCGGTATCATATACCTAGGACGTAAAGGACATTGAGAAACAGTTCTGTATAATGAACACACCCGAAGATGATGCATCAGCATGCACTCTCTTCGTTTGGGCGGCACGGGAAATCTGGTATTCCCCAATTTCCTGCTCTGTCTTATAACAATTATAAGTTGGAGCGGGACCAACGTTCCCCAGCTCAGTATAACAAGCGGGTTCGGTCAATAATCCATTTTATTATCTTGATTAAGGCGTGATATGGTCGCTACCTGGAGAGAGAGAGAAGAAAACACTCAGCGTGCGCTCTTGCAAGAATAGATTGGTTTTATTTTATCTAATCAGGATGGCTCCCACTGCTTTTTATCAAATCTTCCTTCAAACCCTAAAAGGAAAGACTAGCCGGGATTAATTACACACTACAAGTTCGCCAATCTTTCAGCTAGGCCAGTGTCGGTACTTTGAGGGAGGTCCCCCGTGCTTTCGTACGAACCTAATTAATGTAAACCTCGTTTTCCCAGAGGCGTAACCTCGTTGACACCTTTCTAGACACCTACTTGATCGGCTAATTGTAATGTATAAAACTCTCCCAGGAGTAACAATTACTCGCAGCGGGTATCGGGATCCAACTATCTCATAGAAGGTATGCAATCTCATTGCAAATTTCAACACTTGAAATTCCCGATAATGTTTTGCCCCTAGCGTCCTATGACCTTGACAGAGGTCAACAAACCATAGGCTGCTAGTCAAGTTCAACCCGTCATTTCTTGATTGGAGTAAACCCACCCGCACGACCCTTGACAGAGGTCAACAAGGTCGCACGACTACCCTAAATCAATCACATCATATGCTTATGCAGATAAGCGCTAATCAGCTACCGCACACTACGCCTTGACAGAGGTCAACAAACGTAGCACGAATACTAACCAGTACATATCTGAAATGACGGAGGGCTACGACAGGTTTTTCTGAAAACCTATTGCGTAATGAACTTGATATCGTTGTAGGATCGAATGAATTTTGAAATGGATTGTTTTTGAGGCTTTTCTAGTTTTGCTAAAGGAGTCACTCCCGGTGAAGGGATCGTCGGTCCTTTCCTCGTCGAATGAGGTGCGGGATATATCATATATATCTCTGTGCAAAGCAAAAACTCTTAAAAGCAATCAAAAGACAAACCGAGTGTGTAGCATCTGCCAGTTATCGCTAAAGGAGTCACTCCCGGTGAAGGGATCTCGGTCCTTTCCTTATCGAATAAGGTGCAGGATATATCATATATACCGCTGTGCAAAGCAAGAACTGTAGCTACCTGTTTATTTTGAAATTCGATTCTACAACATCTTAGGTTTCTTTTACTTTCATTAATCACATTAATGAAGTCCCATCATTTAAGTACCTAAACATCACAGATAAATACGACGTACACTTATGCCATCCGCATTCGCCTCGATGTCCCCTCGTGCACCGTTAGGTTAGGTAACTAACGGCAGAGCGGGGAAGGGCTAGCGCGGGTGTAAAACATAAGTAACGTCTATATAATATATCATATATACTATATACTGTATCTATCACAGAACATCACATGATCACATCACAGATATCGCAGCAGAAGAAACATATGAAATATTGGATATACTAGGACGTCCGTGTTTTCAATACGAGCCAGTATAAAACGCGGATTCCACGGTCGTGATGAATAGCCAAACCCACACCCCTAGACCCCTACGAGAGCGGCAAGCAACCCTACCAACTCTGGAGTTAGGAGACCCGGACTCGACTCCTTGAGTTGGTCTCCCACTGGACCCCAGAACCCGGTTACTTGTGCCCTCCTCCTTGGGTCTATCCTAGTGCGGAAAAGTAAATAATATACAAACGGTGACAACTTCCGCAACCTGGAAGTGCCCCCAATAAAAGAATATTACATACAGTTTTTACATGAATGAAAATGAAAAAACACTCATCTCACATAAAAACCCCCGGCTATCCAAACACGACGATCCAATATAACATATCCAGCAACACATAACATCACATATCATCAACATAAGTAAATATGCGCATCCCAATTGTCGTTGACATATAGCAACGAAACCGGCGATATCACATATTACACTTACGGTCACAGAAAAGAAAGTGTAAAACTACAACAGTTGGAATCCGCAACCTCCCCAGACATCGCATGCCTGACCAAATGAATTCTTTAGACATCGCATGCCTAACAATTATAAACCCCGCATTTTGGTCTCAAAATCGAAAACACTTTTCAATATCAAGTCGGGCAATTCAACAGGATTCCCGACATTCTGATCGAATGCTCGTCGCAAACTTCAGTAGACGGTCGCACCCCTGATACCGTCGACGAAGTGCACCAAGGCGGAACACCGCTACCGGGAGCACCCGAACGGATGCTTTCGGCGATGGGGTTCTCCTACAGTCACTTGGTCGGGGCTATGGGGCGAGGCTGTCTATTAAGTTTATCCGGCGAGTATCCGCGTACGCTACGTGATTGCGACGGACTTTTGATCACATCAAAATTCCGTGGCAACCGATCAAGTTAGACTAAACTGCTATGTTTATAACATTCATTCAGTTATCTCATAACTTATTTTGAATTCCAATTATTGTATCACATTCCGGATAAATAGAAAATGCTAAACTTTTCGATCGAACAATCGAACACCCAAGTTTTCCCGATACAGCTCAACACATGAAACAAGTCTAAAAACATTCAGTTCGTGCCTCAGTACCAACGGTCCAGCCGTAGAAGGGTCAAGCCAACGCCTCACATGTGGCACGCCGTACTTCCCCAAACCCTAAGGTTCAAAGGGCAGTTCAAGACGGTCACATAATCGAGTTAAGGTTTGTTGTCTTCTAGAGGGTCCATCGCGTTACTTGCACTACTTAGAACGTCGTTAAACTACGGAAAAATCCAACACTTGGAAATTTCCCGACAAGGGAAAAATTGGGTATTTATATCCGGTCGAACTTTTTTAACATATTCAAAAATTTATCCGGAAAACCACACAGACAAAATTTGATACTCCGATCGAAACACCGAATCCCCAAAACAACTCCAGAAAATTCAACTCTTGAATAAATATTAAAAATTCCCAGAAAACCCAGCATATTAAAATATGAATTACTGTGCAACAATGGGAAGGTGACGTCATCACCTAGCCGCGGAACCGCCGCAGAATCTGGGCGTCTGCCGCGGTTCCGCCGCGGTTTGGATGAATCATGGGTCCAATTTTGCGCCGTAATTCATAGATTTACCTGCTAAATTTTTTAGCAATTTTTAATTTGGAAAAATCCACGATTTTAGAAAAAGGACAGAGAGCATTTTTGAGTTGGGTTTCGGGTTCGTTCGGGTTTCAAATTCTGTCCAGACTTCGCCTAAGGCTCTAGCTAGGCTCTGATACCACTGTAGGGTTCCTAGGCACTCCAGTGAGGTCTCACAAGGCATCGATCATGCCAAATTCAAAATTTACGGTGCCGGGAAACCCTAGACTACGGATCTTAGACTAGATGTTTAGGCGAATAATGAACTAGTTAACACTTAACTAAAAGAATACGGAAATACAACCTTTGTAGATCCGGTGCTCCACCTCCATAGCTCCGCAATGATGTCTCTCCGCTGTCCAAAATGAATCCCGGGCTCTTGCGTCGGTTTCATCGGAGAATGGACGGGCTAGGTCATCGACGACGTGCCGAAGATGATCTACGTCGAGGCATCGCTAGATCAAACTCCACCTTCACCAAGTCATGAAAACTTGTGAAGGAAACACACTCTACTACTTGGCAAGAGGTAGAGGATGAAGAAATAAGAAGTGGGTAGACTTTAGAATTGGATTTCTCACTCATTTCCATCAATCACCATTGATGGAGCTTGCTTTCTTCACTTGAAGAAAATGAAGAAGAAGAAGAAGAATATTATGATAAGTTAAGTTAAAATAAAAAGTAAATGAATACTTATCATAACATAACCCTAGTTAAGTGTAGAGAATAGACCATGGTTTTTTTAAATGGTTAGGGTTAAGAATGAAGACAAGAAGGGTGACTAAGTCAAAGCTTCATGAATCTTTAACAAACAAACAAACAAAGCCACCATTCTTTCTTTATCTTTTCCAAAACAAATAAATAAATAAATAAACAAATGAATACGATAATCAAAACCCTAATCATTAAGTAAACCATGGTTTAATCTTTATACTTAACCAAGTTAACATGTATCATCAAACATGATACAATCATGTGCACAAAAGTATATCACATATACAACTTGCACAATTCAAGTGAGAAAATCCATTTAAAGTGAACCAATACTAGTTAATGCAAAGTAATATATCAAATATATAATTATACATTAAATCATTAAATCAACACTTGATTTAACGATCCGGTCATATCGCATATAACCGACTGGTATCATTAGTAACAACTTATCGAATCAACACTTGATCCGATAACCCGGCTATATCTCATATAACCGATCAATGTCACATCGCGAGAATTGAATACAGTATCACATACTGGTATTATTCTCGGTCCCGCACATATCTCATATGCGCTCCTATTTCGTTTCGCTTGAGCCAGGAAACCTCTGTGTAGGACTCTAAAGACTCGTCAATACGCCGGAAGCAGATGATGATCATATCAAGCATCCACAAGCCGCAAGCGGTCTGCTAAACGTAACGGCCACCCGGGTATTGAGCGATCAGAAGATCGACGAGCAAGCCCGCTCACACTCCAGTGAATCCAACCAGTAACACTACCGTACAGTCCGGTCTCGTCGTCTGATATGTCGCATATCTTGCCTAGGGGCGGTAAACGTCAGACCCCAATAGCTCGATAAGTCGTGTCGATATGAGGTCTATAACAATTCGAGAAACTACTGGTAACACTTACCAGTAAATCTCAGCAACCCTGGCCAGGGATTTCCTATTATAGCCAATCGAACACAGCGCAACATCAACCCCCTATACCGGGAGAGACGAATCCCCTCCTATCGCTCATTGCTTCCATGTGACTCGGGACTGTACCCAAAAACCACCGTTTTGCACGCCCTCTTGGACGTGGTAAGATGGAAATCAAAGCACAGTGGGAACCACACAAGACTCTATGATGATCTCGGGTCAACAGACTACTCTGTACCAGTGTCACCAGAGAACTGCCATCTGACGTGAGGTATAATACCATCTGGGAGTTCTCGGCGAGTCCGTCCAGTGTACCCAGTCTCTACTGAGCACCCGTATATCATCTCTGATGTCAAACACCGATGGATATGGGATCATCCATCGCCCATCTGTATGGGTCGAGAAGGTACACGCTAGTCTACTCTGGTATATCGATGCCCCGTCTCGATATACCCACGACTAGAGACTTTGAAAGATGTACTTATGGACTACCATGTCCCCACTAGTATGATCCGCATCATAGTCCAGGTAGTCAAGCACACATCCTAAGGGCTTTACCAACATGTAATAGAGAGACAGTCAGTATACACGTTAAGGTAAAGAGAAACCAGATAGCATACTATCATGTCGAGCAAGAAAATCCTCCATATATATGTCCCAGCATCCACTACAATATACATCCAATGTACAGTAATGGCCTCTATGGCATACATATAACTAACACAAAAAGGTTGTAGAGAGTAAGGTTGTCTTCCTCGTATTGTACGTGGATGACATACTCTTGATAGGAAATGATAATCCTATGCTGCACTCGGTCAAGCTCTTCTTATCACATAGATTCTCAATGAAAGATCTAAGTGATGCTTCCTACTTTTTGGGAATTAAGATCTATAGAGATAGATCTAGACGGATACTAGGATTGTCCCAATCCAGGTACATTGACACCATACTGAAGAGGTTTAGTATGGAAGAATCCAAGCGTGGGAATTTACCCACGATCTCTGGACTCACTCTCTCCAAAGAGATGTCTCCCAAAATTGATTTGGAAAGAGCTTGCATGCAAGGGATACCCTATTCTTCGGCAGTAGGCACTATCATGTACGCGATGCTATGTACTAGACCCGATGTAGCATACTTAGTAAGCGTGGTGAGTAGGTATCAAGCAGATCCTAGAGAGAATCACTGGACAGCTGTAAAGAACATTCTCAAGTACTTGAGAAGGACAAAAGAGATGTTCTTGGTGTATGGTAACGGAGAACTCCAAGTGGAGTCCTTTACCGATTCAAGCTTCCAGAGTGATAAAGAAGACTCTAAGTTGCACTCGGGATTTGTCTTTACCCTAAATGGAGGGGCGGTTTGTTGGAAGAGTTCCAAACAGGAAACCATGGCAGATTCGATGACGAAGGCTGAATACATCGCTGCCAACGATGCTGCCAAAAAGGCTGTCTGGATAAAGAAGTTCATCACTGAACTTGGTGTTGTTATGTCCATTGAGTATCCAATACCTCTGTATTGTGATAACAATGGAGTTATGGCTTTGGCCAAGGAACCCAGGTCCCATCAGAAGTCCAGACATATTCTGAGGCGGTATCACCTAATCCGGGAGATAGTTGATCGCCAGGAGATCGAGGTCGGGAGAGTTGATACGAAGGACAACACTATGGATCCACTCACAAAGGCCATTCCTCAGATACAATTTGAGAGACTCTTCGGGATGTTAGGTATGAGATACTACAATAGCTGACCTTAGTGCAAGTGGGAGATTGTTAGTTATATGTATGCCTTAGAGGCCATTGTTGTACATATGATGTATATTATAGTGGATGCTTGGATATATATAGAGAGGACTTTCTTTCTCGATATGACAGTATGCTATCTGGTTTCAATTTATCTAAACATGTTAACAAATACTGTTTTTTGATCACGTGTTGATAAAGCCCTAAGCATATGTACTCGACTACTAGGACTATGATACAGATCATACTAGTGGGGCCAGGGTAGTATACATGTACATCCTGTAACTGTTCCTAGTCGAGGGTGTATCGAGACATGGCATCGATACTCTAAAGTAGGCTAGCGTATATGCATCTTGACCCATATTATGGGCAATGGATGATCCCATATCCATTGGTGTTGGACATCAAAGATGGTGTACGGGTGCTCAGTGGAGACTGGGTACACTGAACGGACTCACCGAGAACTCCTGGATGGTATTATACCTATCGTCAAATAGCAGTTCTCCGGTGACACTGGTCCAGGTTAGTCTGTAGACCCGAGATCGTTATAGAGTCTTGTGTGATTCCCACTGTGCTTTGATTTCCACCTTACCACTTCCAAGAGGGCATGCAAAACGGAGGCTTTGGGTACAGTCCTGAATCACATGGAGGCAATGAGCGATAGGAGGGGTTTCGTCTCTCCCGGTATAGGGAGTTGATGTTGTGCTGTGTTCTATTGGCTATAACTGGAAGTCCCTGGCCAGGGCTAATATGGAGATTTACCGGTATGTGTTATCAGTAGTTTTTCGACCCGTTGTGAGCCTTACATTGACACGACTTATCGGTTTCTGGGGTCTGACGTTTACCACCCCTAGACTAGATATGCAACATATCAGACGAAGAGATCGGACTGTACGGTAGTGTTTACTGATTGGATTTGCAGGAGAATGTACAGGCTTGCTTGTTGATCTTCTGATTGCTCAATACACGGGTGGCTGTTACGTTTAGCTGACCGCTTGCGGCTTGTGCGTGTTTGATATGATCATCACCCACTGCCGGCGTATTGACGATTCTTTAGAGTCCTACACAGAGGTTTCCTGGCTCAGGCAAAACGGAGTAGGAGCACATATGTGATATGTGCGGGACCGAGAATAATAGATATGAGATACCGTATTCTATTCTCGCGATATATGATATTGGCCAGGTAAATGTGATATAGCCGGGTCATCGGATCAAGTATTGATTCGATGAATCGGTACATGTTCTATTAGTCGGTTATATGCTATATAGACGGATTGTCGGATCAAGTGTTGATTCGATAATTTAATGTATAATTATATATGTGATATATTACATTATGTTAACTAATATAATCTTGCTTTATTGATTCATTTTCTCACCGGGTAATACATTGATATATATGCGATATATGTTAATTGTATTATTTTATTTTGTTACAAAAATATATTATATATGTGATATATAATATTGTAACATGTTAGGGTTACAAATGCAACATGTTTTGTGGAGATTAAACAAGTTAGGGTTTGATTTGGGTTAGCTTTTTCATGAAGCTTCATGAAGCTTTCTTTTGTTTTTAGCTAAGATATTTTGTGTAGATATTATTTAACCCAACCCAAACTCTTAACTCTAGTTCATTCTCTACATGAGTTAAAACCTTGATATTATTAACTCATGGTTGTCATTTGTAACCATAACATTATTCATTATTCATCACAAAAGCTTTCTTCTTCTTCCTCTTTGAAAAAGCTTTCTAGCCTTTTGCGAAGTAATGATTTAAAGTGAGAAATTGAAAACAAAAGAGTGTAAAATTTCTACTTCATTATCCTCATCTATTCTAGCTACTTAGATTAGGGTGTTCACTTCACTAATACTTGATTAGAGAAGTGAGAGCTTGAGTTTGAGATTCTTCAAGGTAGATCATCTTCGAAAAGGAAGACTTCATGCAAGAATGGGTCATTCGACTTGTGGAGCCTCTCTTGAGTCCTGGAGATCATGAATCACAGCAAAGGGACTACTACTCGGAGCTTATGAAGCGAAGGAACGGACTACAAAGGTTGTAATCCCTCTCTCTTAGATGTAAAATAGTTTACATGCAGAGTTAACCCTAATTCTCTAGTTAAGATCTTAGTTAGGGTTTTTTTAGCACCCCAAAATTTTCAATATGGCATGTGTGATACCTTCCTAAACCTTGCTAAGGTGCTATGCTAACCCTACAAAAGCCACCGGATCTAGTTTCAACATCAACAACTTGATGTAACTTTCACTTCATGCTTGCTAGACATGAGTTTAGAGGGATGCAGATAACCATGGCTCCTTCCTTTTTTACACTCTCTCTATTTTCTCTTTTCTTTTCTTTTTCATGAGAGGGTGGGGGGGGGGAAGTCCTAATGAACTAGTATGTTGAGAATGGAGTAGAAACTCCTTCTCATCTAGCACCTTTCCCTTTCCCTCTCTACATGTGTCATGATAAAGGAGTGTGTATGGTAATAAGCATACGCAACATTTTCATGTTACATGCAAAAATAAATAAAGAAGAAAATATATACATGTATGTTTGAATATATGTACAATAAAAAATTATACACATAAATGAATATGACATGTAACCTAACATGTTATGTAACATAACAAGAGAGAGAGGAGAGAAATAGCACATATAATACCAGTATATATTTGTACCATCATATATATGTAATATCATTAAATCAACACTTGATTTAATGATCCGGTTCAATAATTAACTGGCTAGTATTATTACCCGTCAAATCAATACATGTAGTATCACATACACATGTTTATTTGAACCCCGTACGCATTGTCGTACGTGCACTACATCATTTTGCTAGAATGGGAAAACCCTCTGTGTGGGACTCTATGCTGGCAGTAGGTCAGGATCATGTCCGATTGATCTGAAACGATTTCAGATTAATTCCCCACTGGGTTAACGTACAAGCACGTCAGCGGCACTAGCTGTGCATAACGGCTACCCAGGTACTGAACGAAAAGCCGGTCGACAAGCAAGCTCGTCCGCACCCTTTTACAGTCTATCAGTGACATTCACCGTACAGTCAGGTCTGTTCTTCTAAGACTGTCGCATACCGAGTCTGCGAGATAGAAACCGTTAGACTCTCAATAACCCGATGAGTCATGCTGGCGTCAAGCTTATGTCCATCAGAGAAACCCTTGATAACACTCATCATTAAATCTCGTCTACCCTGGCTAATGACTTATGGTTATAGCCAGTTGTGCACAGTGCGACATCAACTCCCAATATCGGGAGAAACAAATTCCCTTAACCACTCACCGCCTCCATATGCTTCGGGACTGTACCCAACTAAAACCTGTTTGCACGGCTTTTTAAAACCGTGGTAGGGTAGTAATCTAAGTACAGTGGGAACACACACAAGACACTATGGCGATCTCGGGTCTGGGGACTACCCTGTACTCATGTTATCAGAGAACTGCTATCTAACGATTGTTATGATACCATCTAGGAGTTTTCAGCGAGTCCATCCAGTGTAACTCATCCAATGAGCACCTGTATACAATCATTGGTGTCAAACACCAATGGCTATGGTTTCAGCCATCACCCCGTACAGGGTCATGAAACGTATACACTAGTCTAAACTGGAGTACCGATGCTTTGTCTCAATGCTCCTATGACTAGGGACTTTTAAGGATATACTTATAGATTACCCATGTCCCCACCAGTATGATCCCTATCATAATCCTGGTAGTTAAGCAATGATCCTATGGGCTTTCTCATCATGTATTGGTGATATGTTATAACGAGTAAAACGTATGCTCATGAATGATAAATACAAACCATATAGCATACTATCATCTCGATTAAGAATATTCTTGGTATAGGTTCTTATTGAATTCAGTAATTTCATTCCTACAATTACGCTAATTGCTTTGAGGGCACCTATATCATCTCCCACTTGCACTCAAGGCCATTTATTATTGTATCGCATACATATATCTCATGTACTACTGCATGCCCAACTTCTGAACTAACAGTTTCGCCAACTGTGTTAGAGAAATAGTCTCGGTGAGTGGATCCGCTATGATGTTTCTAACTATATCTCTGTTAATCTCAACTTCACGAAGATCAAATATCTCCCGAAATGAGTGATACCTACCTTAGAACTTTGTTTGGATATCTGATGGGATCTTGTTCACAAATGAACGTATTTATCCAAACAAATACTTAGGATGTATCTTCTGCTGATCATAATCAGCATCTAGCGCCTTGACTATCCCAGTATCCCGCTTGGAACTCTTCCAATATACTGCTCCTCATAAGAGGGTAAACTAATAACTCGCACGGATACACTATTAACCATGTCACCATGGAAGCTGGAATTGGTAATCACCTCTCGAAGGAGTCTGCCATTACCATACACCAAGAACATCTCATATGTTCTTCACTTCTTCCTATATTTCTTTAGGATTGGACTAATATCTGCTTACTACACCAAGTGTAAAAGCAATATCTATTTGGTATATAACATCACATAATTGACCTCATAGCCGTAGCATGTTGAATGTCATTCATGCGAGTCCCTCTCTTCATTAGTCCCGAAAGACGTCTTTTTAGAGAGGGTGACCCCACTACTTGTGGGTACATTACTTCACCAGGAGTCGTCCATTCTAAACCATATTAGAATGGTGTTAAGATGCCTAAATTGGGGTAGTACTAAAACCTTTACTAGTTCTAACCCTTAGACCTAGTCACCAGAATCAAAGATGTGTATATATAATCCATAAAAGAGAAACAAATGTAACAACCAATGCTTGACTGAATCATAGTATAGGAACATCACTTCCTATCAAGAGTATGTCATCCACATTAATATGACAAACTTGATAGTACTCCCTACAACTTTCTTACAAATCTAAGGATATTCTCTTATTTTGATGAAGTCAAACACTTTGACCGCGGTATGAAAACAGATGATCCATCTCCGTAATGCCTGCTTTAGTCTACAAATAGACTTAAGCATTTTGCACACTATCCGCTGCTCCCACTGACTATGACAACTCTTTGGTAGAGTCATATACATGTACACTTCTAAATCCAATTTAGAAAGACGTTATAGTCATTCTCATACCAGATATCATAGTCATGAAAGCAGTAGTGGCAAGTTATATCTGTATGGACTTCAGCACAGACACTGAAGTAACAGTATCATCACAATCTACATCGGGTATTTGATGAATACCTGTTTACTACAAGTCTAGCCTTATCAGGTTAATACCTTTCTATTTGTACTGATCTTGATGTTAGTCATATGTATGCCCTAGAGGCCATTATTGTACGTTATTGTATATTATAATGGATGCTTGGATACACACACACACACACACACACATATATAGGACTTTCTTGCTCGACATGATAGTATACTATCTGGCTGCTCTTTATCTTAACATGTACACTTATATTATTATGTCTCTCTGATACACGTTGATAAAGCTCTTAGGATGTTGGCTTGACTGTAAGTCCATGTCACGCACCCCACGAACTTGCGGGAAGGCGGAATATATGAAAAACGATTATCAAAGCTTCGTAACACGGACTTGAGAGAATGAATCGTATCTAAACCGTTACTAGCAAACTACGAGAGGTTTAACTACTCGGATTCGAAGTTATACCTCACGTTACTTGTCCTTCGGGTCTTCATCGCTGTCCTCCACTCCTCGTAGGCTCCTTGGAACATCGGCACCTCAACGGCCTCCTCGAGCCAAAGATGATCCACCCGAGAGCTCCTACTCCAAGCTTGATCTCTAACTTGAGATAACTAGGTTGCTCAAAGTGCTAATCTAAGCTAACTAGGGGATATAGAGTGAGGTTATGGATTAATTAGTCTATCTAATCCTTGATCTCAACACATGAGAGGAGAGGATTAGGGTTTCAAGAATGAGAGAGCTTGAGGAGAGAGAAGGTGATGATAAGAATGATTATGAATAATGAGCTCATTTGAATTTAACAACCATAACAATTTATCAAATAAATAATATAAATGATTAATCATCATGGTTGATTCATTCACCTTGTGTGATTCATCATATAACTCATTAGCTAATTAATGCATCATTTAATACCATGGATGAATCACACAAATGAGTCATTAAGCAATAAATGCTTATGCCACCTTAACCCCAAAGTCACCATGCTTCTAGAAGCTTCCCGGAAAATTACGAGAACGCCTCTCCAATCCGTGAAAACACGGAAAAACTTTAGACTGTATAAATCCAATAACCCGATACTAGAATCTGGCTTAAACTAAAGCCGACTAGTAAAAATTGTCCGAACGTCGTACGTGCGTAAACACACGTATGCGTCCGAACCCTTATCGTAAAACCATACGACCTCTATATCGTTTCGCCTGGAGCAGGAAAACTCTCTGTGTGGGACTCTAAAGACTCGACACTACGCTGGCAGTGGGTTTAACCACAGACTGCAAGCGGCACTAGCTGTACGTAACGGTCCCCAGGTAGATGTCGATAAGAAGGCCGATGAGGAAACCCATCCGAACTCCTACTGAGCCTGATGTGACAATCTCCGTACAGTCCGTTCTGTTCGTCTAAGACTATCGCATATCGAGCCTAGGGGGCAACAAGCGTCAGTCCCTTAATAGCGGTATAAGTCGTGTCGGAGCATAGCCCATTACACCCTGAGAAACTACTGGAACCTACCAGTAAATCTCGCTTGCCATGGCCAGGGACTTTGCGTAATGGCTCTCTGACACAGCGCGATATCAACTCCCAATAACGGGAGAGATGAATCCTGTCTAACCGCTACTGCCTCCAAGTGCTCGGGACTGCACCCAACTGCTACCTGTTTGCACGACTCCTTTAAGCCGTGGTAGGGTAGCAATATAAGAACAGTGGGACACACTCGAGGCGAAGTAGCAGTGTCAATTCTGCGGACTATGCTGTACTCATGTCACCTGGGAACTATTAACTGACGACGGGTATAATACCAACCAACAGTTCCCCTGCGAGTCTTGTCCGGTGTACCCGTAACCTAACGAGCACCTGTATACTATCTCCAGTACAGCGTACTGATGGCTGTAGGACAGACCATTTCCCCAACTGGGATGAGAAGCGTACACACTAGTTTACTCCGGAGTATCGATGCCATGTCTCGATAATCCAACGACCAGGGACCTGTATAGGATGTTTCTTACAGACTACCCAGCCCCCACTAGTGTGACTGCCATCACAACGCTGGTAATCAAGCAAAGATCCTATGGGCTCTACTAATATGTATAAGTGATACGTTACAAGAAACATATGCACATATAAAGTAGACACAAACCAAGTAGCATACTACCATTTTTTGCAAGACTGTTATATACAACTGTGAATATCCCAAGCTTCCATTAAGTAATATACAACCTAGTATGATACAATAATGGCCCCTAGGGCATATACACTAACAATCTCCCACTTGCACTAGGGCCATGAGCTGGCATATCGTAGACCTATCATCTCGAATAGCCTCTCGAACTGCGTCTGAGGAATGGCCTTTGTTCATGGATCAGCAATGTTATTCTCCGTCTCTACTCTCTTCACCTCGATCTCCCGGCGATCTACGATCTCCCTGATCAGGTGATACCGCCTTAAGATGTGTCTGGACTTCTGATGGGACCTGGGTTCCTTCGCTAAAGCTATAGCGCCGTTGTTGTCACAATACAGAGGTATTGGATCAACACTGGTAGGAACCACCTGAAGTTCTGTGAGGAACTTCTGTAAGTCCACGGTAGCGCCCCGGCCGTCTAACAGACGCAAAATGCGGAACAAAAACTTTTACAACTGGCGCTATCGCGTACTATTACCCGGATATGCCATTAAAGCTAAACTAACAAACTACAAAGTGGGTAGAAATGTTATACCGAACGATCCGAGTCCTTCGGTCTTCAACCATCATCCCACGCTTTGTTGCGGCTGCTCCGATCTCCTGAATCTCCAGTCTTCTCGTCCAGGTGGCACCACGTCGACGGATCTTTAAACGATCTCCCACCTGTGAACCGAGGCAACTCGATCATCAAGTTTGCTAAAAGAGATGACCAAGATTGATGTAGAGAATGAGTAGAACACTTTGTCTCGTTACGTCCAAAACTATGGACGAACGGTTAATGAAGTTGCCTTTTTGGATCGGGTGAAATGAGAAATGAGGCTATCTAATTTTCATGAACCCAACCCATAATCTTTTCCAAAACCACAACCATCATCTTTTCCAAGAAGGGGTTGGCCATATATAGAGGAGGAGGTGAGTGTAAGCTGTAGGGTTGCTAGGCATGCTCACAAGGTTCTACGAGGCATCAACCATGCCCGATTAAAAATTTATCCATGCCGAACAACCCAAAGACGGATCTTTAAACTAGAGTTTAGGCGATAACTAGCATGTTAAACACTTTAACACTAAGTGAGAGGGATTACAACCTTTGTAGATCCGGTCCTTCACTTCTTAAGCTCCGTGTTGAGGTCCCTTCGCTGTGATCATCGTGTTCCGAACTTTCGAGAGGGTTCACGAAGAGAATGATGCAACCTTTGCTTCCGATCTTCGATACTAAGATGATCTACCTTGAAGTTTCGTTAACACAAGCTAACACTCATAATATGAAGTGAACACCCTCATCTAAATAGCAAGGATAGATGAGGATGATGAAGTAGGATTTTTGCACTCATTTATTATCTTTTTCTCACTCACTTTCATCACAAAAGAAAGCTTTTTCATGAAGGAACTCAAGGAAGAAGAAGAAGAATGAATATTATTCCTTAATCCTTTTGTGATGAATAATGAATTATTGTAGTGGTTACAAATCTAACCAAGGGTTAAGCATGAGAAGAGTTAACCCTTGCAGAGAGTTAACTAGAGTTAATCGTTTGGATTAGGTTAACATAATATCTCCACAAAATATCAAGCAACCACAAAGTCAAAACTTCATGAAGCTTCATGGAAGCTTCATGCAAAAGCTAACCCTAATCCAAACCCTAACCAAGTTTAAACCCTAATCCAATGTTAAATTTGTAACCCTAACATGTTACAATATTATATATCACATATACAATATATTTTGTAACAATAAATAATAATACAATTAATATATATCGCATATATATCAATGTATTATCCCGTGAGAAAATGAATCTTTTAGTGAGCAAATATTAGTTAATGTAATTTAATATATCATATATATTATTATACATTAAATTATCAAATCAACACTTGATCCGATAATCCGGCTATATCGCATATAACCGACTAATACGATGACCCGGCTATATCACATATACCCGGCCGATATCTCATATCGCGAGAATCCAATACGGTATCATATACCGCATTATCCTCGGTCCCGCACATATCATATATGTGCTCCTACTCCGTTTTGCCTGAGCCAAGAAACCTATGTGTAGGATTCTAAAGAATCGTCAATACGCCGGCAGTAGGTGATGATCATATCAAACACCCACAAGCTGCAAGAGGTCAGCTAAACGTAACAGCTACCCAGGTATTGAGCGCTCAGAAGATCAACAAGAAATCCTGTACATTCTCCTGTGAATCCAAACAGTAACACTCCCGTACAGTCCGGTCTCGTCGTCTGATATGTCGCATATCTCGCCTAGGGGTGGTAAACGTCAGACCCCAGTAGCTCGATAAGTCGTGTCGATATGAGGTCTATAACAGTTCGAGAAACTACTGATAACACTTACCAGTAAATCTCAGCAACCCTGGCCAGGGATTTCTGGTTATAGCCAATCGAACACAGCACAACATCAACTCCCTGTACCGGGAGAGACGAATCCCCTCCTATCGCTCATTGCCACCATGTGATTCGGGACTGTACCCAAAAGCCACCTTTTTGCACGCCCTCTTGGACGTGGTATGATGGAAATCAAAGCACAGTGGGAATCACACAAGACTCTATGACGATCTCGGGTCAACAGACTACTCTGTACCAGAGTCACCGGAGAACTGCCATCTGACGTGGGGTATAATACCATCTGGGAGTTCTCGGCGAGTCCGTCCAGTGTACCCAGTCTCCACTGAGCACCCATACACCATCCTTGATGTCAAACACCGATGGATATGGGATCATCCATCGCCCATCATATGGGTCAAGATGCGTATACGCAAGTCTACTCTGGTGTATCGATGCCCTGTCTCGATACACCCTCGACTAGGAACAGTTATAGGATGTACTCGTCGACTACCGTGGCCCCACTAGTATGATCTCATCATAGTCCCAGTATTCGAGTACATATCCTAAGGGCTTTATCAACATGTAACATAGAGACAATCAGAGTACATGTTAAGATAAAGTACAACCAAATAGCATACTATCATGTCGAGCAAGAAAGTCCTCCCTATATATGTCCAAGCATCCACTACAATATACATCGTATGTACAGTAATGGCCTCTAGGGCATACATATAACTAACAATCTCCCACTTGCACTAGGGCCATCTGTTGTGGTATCACATATCCAACAATTAGCTGCGGTTGAAGTATCTCATAGTCAACCATCCCATAAATGTCTCTGCTGGGAAAAAGGCCTTTGTGAGTGGATCCGCGCTGTTGTCCTCTGTGTCTACTCTCCTAACCTCGATCTTACTGGAGATCAACCATCTCCATGATCAGGTGATACTGCCTAAGAATTATATCTGGATTTCTGATGGGACTGGGGTTCCTTGGCTAAAGCCACAACTCCTTTGTCACACAATGGTAGGAACGAAGTTCATCTCATGAACTTATATATATCCAGACTGCCTCTTTGGTAGCATCCTTGGTAACGATATATCTTTCCTATAATCGTCTAGTATGTCACGGTATCTAGCTTGGAACTCTTCCAACATACCGTCCCTCCACTGAGGGTAAAGACAATGCCTGCGACTGACATTCAGTCGTCCTTATCACCCTGGAACCTTTCCAGTGATTCTCCCCAGGATCGATTGATACCATCTCACTACAACTAGTGAGTATCCTAACATCCAATTAGATCTATCTCATAGATCCAAAATCCAGGATTTAGGAGGTATCACTTTGATCCTATATGGAGAATCCTTGTGATAAGCGGAGATTGACCGAGTGTAGCATAGGAAACTCCTTCCCTATCAAGAGTATGTCATCCACGTACTCTACGAGGATCACCACCATACTCTCTGCTACCTTTTTGTATATACAAGGTTCATCTACCATTTTGATGAAGTCAAACTCTTTGACTACCACATCAAAACAGATGTTCCAACTCTGCGATGCCTGCTTTATCATATAAAACATCTTGCTCACGTTTTTGCTGCTCCTACTGACTGCGAAGCCCTCTGGCTGTGTACTTATAGACGCTCTCTTCCAAATCAGCAATTTAGAAAAGCAGTCATGACACCCAATGACCAGATATCGTAGTCATAGTATGTAGCCGTGGCAAGTAGAATCGGGATGGACTTAAGCATAGCTTTGAAAGTCTCAACTTTTCCATATACACCAAGTAATCTTCTCAAGATATACTTGCTCCTGATGGGGATTTAACCCTTCAGATAAAGCAACCAAAGTCCATACTTTGTTGGTGTATAAGGATTCCATCTCAGATCGCTAAGCATCCAGCCATTTTTACAGAGTCCCACTCCTGATGGCCAGCCCGAAACTAGTTAGGTCATCATCTCATGATGCAATCCTCGCTCCCACTGTCATAGAGAAATTGAAGTATCTCTCAGGTGGGTGAGGAACCCTACTGGATCAGCGGAGAGGCTGAGGTTCGTTGGTTACTATTGAATCCTTTGGTTCTATCAAATCATCTGCTGTAGTTTGTATAGCTGGAACCTTTCCAGTTCTATATAACAGACCTTGCCTCCAGCTTGTTCGGATTTTTCCTTTAGACATAGTCCGGACAACCCCAAATCTTAACAAACTTAAGATATGGGCTCTTCCCTTTCCATATCACATATGAAGTGGTAGGAAACTGATTTGATTTGAACTCTTTTCAATAGGTATACAGCTTCTCAAGTGCATAACTCCCAAAAGGAAATAGGAAACTCAGTAGTACTCATCATAGAGCACACCATATCACATAGGGTGCTATTGCTCTGCCCCGATATACCATCATGCTATGGTGTATACGGAGGAGTAATGCTGAGAGAGAATCTCATTCTCCTTTAGAATAGTCCAGGAATTCCGTGCTCAAGTATTCTCCTCCTTGATCACATCAAAGGACATAATACTTATACCCGTATTTTGGTTCTCTACTTCTAACTTATATTCCATGAATATCTTAAAAGGTTCGGACTTGTGTTTCAACAGGAACATATGTCTGAATCTAGAGAGATCATCAGAGAATGTAATGAAGTACAAAGAACCGGTCTTGGCATGTGTAGACTGGAGACTTTCATACATCAGCATGTATAAATCCCAAGAGTTCACTAACTCTTTCTCTGTTTCCAATAAACAGAGCTATGGTCATCTTATCTTTGTGAGATGACCGGCAAGTTTCACAAGATGTAAATTCAAACAGATTTAAATATGCATCTAAATGTAACTTAGCTAGTCGGGTCGCATTGATATGACCTAGTCTACAATGCCTCAAGAAGGATTCGTTCATTTCTGAACTCTTCCCTCGTGTGTGTTCTGTATACTAAGAACTGTAGTTTGATTTAGAACGTCAATTCTTTTAGATAACGTGCCTGAACCGATCAACTCTTGATATAGGAAATGTTTAAAACATTATCCAACAATACAAAATTATATCCTTCTTTACTAATAAAGAGATTGGTATGATGTTGTATATCAGGTTCGGTATCTAATAACATTCGTTCAGAATCAATGTATTCTGGTAATACAGGGTGATAATGACCAACAGACTTGGCTGCAACACTTGCACCGTTTCTATCTCATGAAACTTATCACCCGTTCTCAGTTCTCTACCTATCTGTAGCCCGTGTAACAGATTACATATGCGGGATCCTGATCCGGTATCACATACCCATGACGTAAAGGATACTGAGAAACAGTTCTCTGTAATGAACAAACCCGAAGATGATGCATCAACATGCACTTTCTTTGTTTGGGCGGCACGGGAAATCTGGTATTCCCCAATTTCCTGCTCTGTCTTATAACAATTATAAGTTGGAGCGGGACCAACGTTCCCCAGCTCAGTATAACAAGCGGGTTCGGTCAATATATCCGTATTATTATCTTGATTAAGGTGTGATATGGTCGCTACCTGGAGAGAGAGAGAAGAAAACACTCAGCGTATGCTCTTGCAAGATCAGATTGGTTATTATTTTATCTAATCAGGATGTCTCCCACTGTTTTAATCAAATCTTCCTTCAAACCCTAAAAGGAAAGACTAGCCGGGATTAATTACACGCTACAAGTTCGCCAATCTTTCAGCCAGGCCAGTGTCAGTACTTTGAGGGAAGTCCCCCGTGCTTTCGCACGAACCTAATTAATGTAAACCTCGTTTTCCCAGAGGCGTAACCCCGTTAACACCTTTCTAGACACCTACTTGATCGGCTAATTGTAATGTGTAAAACTCTCCCAGAAGTAACTCTTACTCGCAGCGGGTATCGTGATCCAATTATCTCATAGAAGGTATGCAATCTCATTGCAAATTTCAACACTTGAAATTCCCAATAATATTTTACCCCAAGCGTCCTATGATCTTGACAGAGGTCAACAAACCATAGGCTGCTAGTCAAGTTCAACCCGTCATTTCCTGATTGATGTAAACCCACCCGCACGACTCTTGACAGAGGTCAACAAGGTCGCACGACTACCCTAAATCAAACACATCATATGTTTATACAGATAAGCACTAATCAGCTACCGCACACTACGCCTTGACAGAGGTCAACAAACGCAGCACGAATACTAAATACTACTTATCTGAAATGACGGAGGGCTACGACAGGTTTTTAAGAAAACCTTTTGCGTAATGAACTTGATATCGTCGTAGAATCGAGTGATTTTAAATGGAGTGTTTTTTAGGCTTTTCTAGTTTTGCTAAAGGGGTCACTCCCGGTGAAGGGATCGTCGGCCCTTTCCTTATCGAATAAGGTGCAGAGTATATCATATATACCACCATGCAAAGCAAAAACTCTAAAAGCAATCAAAAGACAAACCGAGGGGTGTAGCATCTGCCAGTTATTGCTAAAGGGGTCACTCCCGGTAAAGGGATCTCGGCCCTTACCTTATCGAATAAGGTGCAGGATATTCTACAAGGAACACCGCGATGCAAAGCAAGAACCGTAGCTACCTGTTTTTGAAAATTCGATTCCACAACATCATTAGGTTTCTTTTATTTCATTAATCTTATTAATGAAGTCCCATTTTAATATGCTTCACAAGCATCAGATTTGAAACGAAATCTGCAATATAACATATATCTCATATATATAATATAAACATTCGTCTCAGGCAGTAATATGATCTCATCACAGAACATTGCAGAAGAAGAAACATATATGAAATATTGGATATACTAGGATGTCCGTGTTTCCAATACGAGCCTGTATAAAACACGGATTCCATGGTCGTGATGAATAGCCAAACCCACATCCCTAAACCCCTACGAGAGCGTCAAGTAACACTGCCAATTCTAGAGTTAGGAGACCCGGTCTCGACTCCTCGAGATGGTCTCCCACTGGACCCCAGAACCTGGTTACTTGTGCTCCCCGCCTTGGGTCTACCTAATGCGAAAAAGTAAATAATATACAATGGTGACATCATCCTCAGCCCGGAAGTGCCCCAATAAAAGAATATTACATACAAATGAATTTTACATGAATGAAAAAAGAAAAACTCTCATCTCACATAAAACCCCCGGCTATTCAAACGCGATGATCCAATACAACATATCACAGCAACACATAATATCTCATATCATCAACGTAAGCAAGTATCCGTATCCCGATTGTCGTTGATGTATAGCAACGAAGCCGGTGATACACCACATACTACGCTTACGGTCACATAAAAGAAAGTGTAAAACTACAACAGTTGGAATCCGCAACCAAATGAATTCCTTAGACATCGCATGCCTAACAATTATAAACCCCGCATTTTAGTCTCATTATCGAAAACTCTTTTCAATATCAAGTCGGGCAATTCAACAAGATTCCAGACATCCTGATCGAATGCTCGTCGCAAACTTTAGTAGACGGCCGCACCCCCAGATGCAGTCGACGAAGTGCACTAAGGCAGAACACTGCTGCCGCGAGCACCCGAACGGATGCTTTTGGCGACGGGGTTCTCCTACAGTCACTTGGTCGGGGCTATGGGGCGTGGCTGTCTATTAAGTTTACCCGGCGAGTATCCGCGTACGCTACGTGATTGCAACGGACTTTTGATCACATCAAAATTCCGTGGCAACCGATCATTTGAGACTAAACTGCTATGTTTATAACATTCAAATTAGTTATCTCATAACTACTTATGGATTCCAAATATTGTATCACAATCCAGATAAATAGACAATGTCAAACTTTCCGATCGAATAATCAAACACCCAAGTTTTCCCAAATATATCTCAACACTTGAAATCAGTTTAAAAACATCCATTATATGCCACAGTACCAATGGTCCAGCCGTAGAAGGGTCAAGCCAACGCCTCACATGTGGCACACCGTACTGCCCCAAACCCTAAGGTTCAAAAGGCAGTTCAAGACGGTCACATAATCGAGTTAAGGTTTGTTGTCTTCTAGAGGGTCCATCGCGTTACTTGCACGACTTAGAACATTCTTAAACAACGGAAAAATCCAACACTTGGAAATTTTCCGGGTCGGGAAAAAGTGAGTTATTGATATCCTGTCGAACTTTTTAACAGTTTCTAAAATTATCCGGAAAAACAAAACAAAGTTAAAATATCCGATCGAATCATTAAATCCCCAATACAACCCAGAGAGTCAACACTGGAGTGAAAATAAAAAATATCCTAAAACAATCAGTAAAGCAGGACGGACATTACTGTGCAAAAAGTTAACATTAATTAGCCTGTACGGTCGCGGAACCGCCGCGATATCGATGCTACTGCCGCGGTTCCGCGGCGTCCTAGGCGAATTACTGTTTCATTTTTCACACGTGTCCCTAAAACTCCCTGCTGATTTTTTTAAGTATTTTTAATTTGGAAAAATCACAGTTTTTAGAAAATGTCCAGAGAAGGGTTCGGATTAGGGTTTTGTGTTTCGATCGGACTTTAAACTTCGCTTACACTTCGCCTAAAGCTCTATCTTGGCTCTGATACCACTGTAGGGTTGCTAGGCATGCTCACAAGGTTCTACGAGGCATCAATCATGCCCGATTAAAAATTTAGCCATGCCGAACAACCCAAAGCCAGATCTTTAAACTAGAGTTTAGGCGATAAGCATGTTAAACACTTTAACACTAAGTGAGAGGGATTATAACATTTGTAGATCCGGTCCTTCACTTCTTAAGCTCCGTGTTGAGGTCCCTTCGCTGTGATCATCGTGTTCCGGACTCTCGAGAGGGTTCACGAAGAGAATGATGCAACCTTTGCTTCCGATCTTCGATACTAAGATGATCTACCTTGAAGTTTCGTTAACACAAACTAACACTCATAATATGAAGTGAACACCCCCATCTAAATAGCAAGGATAGATAAGGATGATGAAGTTGGATTTTTTCTCTCATTTATTATCTTTTTCTCACTCACTTTCATCACAAAAGAAAGCTTTTCATGAAGGAACTCAAGGAAGAAGAAGAAGAATGAATATTATTCCTTAATCCATTTGTGATGAAAAATGAATTATTGTAGTGGTTACAAATCTAACCAAGGGTTAAGCATGAGAAGAGTTAACCCTTGTAGAGAGTTAACTAGAGTTAATGGTTTGGAATGGGTTAACATAATATCTCCACAAAATATCAAGCAACCACAAAGTCAAAGCTTCATGAAGCTTCATGGAAGCTTCATGCAAAAGCTAACCCTAATCCAAACCCTAACCAAGTTTAAACCCTAATCCAATGTTAAATTTGTAACCCTAACATGTTACAATATTATATATCACATATACAATATATTTTGTAACAATAAATAATAATACAATTAACATATATCGCATATATATCAATGTATTATCCCGTGAGAAAATGAATCTTTTAGTGAGCAAATATTATTTAATGTAATTTAATATATCATATATATTATTATACATTAAATTATCGAATCAACACTTGATCCGATAATCCGGCTATATCGCATATAACCGACTAATACGATGATCCAGCTATATCACAAATACCCGGCCGATATCTCATATCGCGAGAATCCAATACGGTATCATATACCGTATTATCCTCGGTCCCGCACATATCACATATGTGCTCCTACTCCGTTTTGCCTGAGCCAAGAAACCTCTATGTAGGACTCTAAAGAATCGTCAATATGCCGGCAGTAGGTGATGATCATATCAAACACCCACAAGCTGCAAGCAGTCAGCTAAACGTAACAGCTACCCAGGTATTGAGCGCTCAGAAGATCAACAAGCAATCCTGTACATTCTCCTGTGAATCCAAACAGTAACACTCGCGTACAGTCTGGTCTCGTCGTCTGATATGTCACATATCTCGCCTAGGGGTGGTAAACGTCAGACCCCAGTTGCTCGATAAGTCGTGTCGATATGAGGTCTATAACAGTTCGAGAAACTACTGATAACACTTACCAGTAAATCTCAGCAACCCTGGCCAGGGATTTCCTGTTATAGCCAATCGAATACAGCACAACATCAACTCCCTATACCGGGAGAGACGAATCCCCTCCTATCGCTCATTGCCTCCATGTGATTCGGGACTGTACCCAAAAGCCACCTTTTTGCACGCCCTCTTGGACGTGGTATGATGGAAATCAAAGCACGGTGGGAATCACACAAGACTCTATGACGATCTCGGGTCAACAGACTACTCTGTACCAGTGTCCCCGGAGAACTGCCATCTGACGTGAGGTATAATACCATCTGGGAGTTCTCGGCGAGTCCGTCCAGTGTACCCAGTCTCCACTGAGCACCCGTACACCATCCTTGATGTCAAACACCGATGGATATGGGATCATCCATCGCCCATCATATGGGTCAAGATGCGTATACGCTAGTCTACTCTGGTGTATCGATGCCCTGTCTCGATACACCCTCGACTAGGAACAGTTATAGGATGTACTCGTCGACTACCGTGGCCCCACTAATATGATCTCATCATAGTCCCAGTAGTCGAGTACATATCCTAAGGGCTTTATCAACATGTAACATAGAGACAATCAGAGTACATGTTAAGATAAATTACAACCAGATAGCATACTATCATGTCGAGCAAGAAAGTCCTCCCTATATATATCCAAGCATCCACTACAATATCCATCGTATGTACAGTAATGGCCTCTAGGACATACATATAACTAACATAAGCAAAGCTTATCATGAAGAAATATCTTAGCACAAACAAAATGCATTAATACAAAGGATGACTTATCTAAACCTAGTCGCCACCTAATTAATGCAAATGAATGAGTCACAATCCTTGTCACCAATCTAGAAGCTTCTAGAACCACGACTCACCTCATGACTAACCCAAAAAGAAAAAGATAAATCCGCATTTAACCGAATGTTAAATACGGGTGATAGAATAACTGGAAACTGGCAACTTCTAAAAGCGATCCCGAAACGAATTTCAGGATAACCCCGTAACAGTATAAACATACCCGCATTTGTATTACGACCGAATACAAATGCAACTGAGACAAAAATATTATATCTACACAGTATAATACTCGGATCCGGCTAATACCAAAGCCTACCAGTATTATCTGCACGAAATATGACACGTTCGTAAACGCACGTGCATTTTCCGAACCCTGCTATAAAACCATACGGCCTCTACAACGTTTCGCCCGAACTTGGGAAAGTGTCTGTGGGGGACTCTAATGACTCATCAACACACTGGCACTGGGTATAACCACTAGCACGTCAAAGGTACGAGATGTACGTAACGGTTGCCTATGTATTGATTGGAAGGGAAGTTGATGAGCGAACTCATCCAGAAACCCTACTGAGCCTGACAGTGACAATATCCGTACAGTCCGGTCCGTTCGTCTAAAGAGTATCGCATATCGAGTATAGGGGGTGGATAATGTCAGACCCCTAATAACGCGATAAATCGTGTCGGTATGAAGCCCATCACCACCTGAGAAACTACTGATCCAAATCAGTAATTCTCCACTACCTCGGCCGAGGATTTCTAGTGATGGTCACTCGTGCACTATGCGACATCAGCCCCCAATACCGGGAGAGACGAATCCCCGACGATCCGCTCACTGCCTCCATGTGGCTCGGGACTGTACCCCAAAAATACCTGTTTGCACGACTCCTTTGAGCCGTGGTAGGGTAGAAATCAAAGCACAGTGGGAACTCACACGAGACAAATGACGATCTCAGGTCGACAAACTAACATGTACACATGTCACCAGGGAACTGCTATCTGACGATATGTATAATACCAACTAGCATGTTCCCGGCGAGTCCTGTCCGGTGTACTCATAACCCAATGAACACCGTATACATCTTAGGTGAACCAACTGACACCAATGCTTGTGAGACCGGCCATTGCCCCTCGTCGGGGTCTCGACTGTATACACTAGTCTACTCTGGAGTATCGATGCCCTGTCTCGAAACTCCCACGACTAGGGACATTTTAAGGATATGGTTATAGACCCCAGCTCCCACGTATATGATCACCATCATACTGCTGGCTGTCAAGCAGAATCCTATGGGCTCTATCATCATGCAATAGTGAACTAAAGCATGTATACAATGATAAAGACAAACCAGATAGCATACTATCATCTCGAGCAAGACTGTCATATCAGTATAGGTCCGCCTCAATCATTGCAATCACGTACCTGCGAACCAATAATTGACTTTGAGGGCACTATCTCCAACAATCTCCCACTTGCACTTAAGGCTAATTATTGCGATGTCGCATACTCACAGCCCGTGTGATACCGAACATCCAACTCCTCTACTAATCAGTTTCACAAAACTAGTTTGTAAAACTCTTGTGTTCGAGAAATAGCCTCAGTGAGTGGATCCGCCGTGATGTTTCTTTCTTTGTCTCTCTTAATCTCAAGTTCACGGAGAAAGCGATCTCCCGAATCGAGTAATACCTGTCTTAGAATATGTCTGAATATCTGATGGGACCTAGTTCATAAATGAACTCCAAATCCAAACTTCTTAGACTTTATTGATAACTGAACCTAATCAGTATCCAGCACCATGCCTCCCACAGTATCCCCTTGGACCACCTGTCCATAATACTGTCCCTCGTCAGAGGGAAAACTATAACTCTGACAATCACTCTGTCATCCATGTCACTTTGGAAGCCTGGAATGATAACAGTCTCCCGAAGGAGGTTGTCGTCATCAAATCCGTAGAACATGCACTTATGTTCTAAAACTGCTTCCTTATGTTTCTTCAGGATTGGATTAATATAAAGTTATCGCATCAAGTGCAAAAACAACATCTGGTGTGGTACTTGTCATCTCATGATTGACTCAATTGCCTAAGCAAGTGATCTGCCAATCATGTACTTCCCTCTTTCCTTTAGTCTCTAAGACACCTTTAGAGAGGGTGACTCCATCACCTGCAGGTACACCACCATGCCAGGAGTCATCTATTCTAAAATACTATTAGAATATTGTCAAAGTACCCATATTGGGAAACTACCCAATCCTAGATCTAAAACCATAGATCTAGTAACCAGAATGTCTGATATTATATCCATATCCTTTGTGGAGAAACAACTGTGTGACGACCACAGTACAACCGATCGTAGTATAGGAATTTTTACATCCTACTCTGTGTATGTCATCCAAATACAAGGACATCACACCTACTACCTCCTTAACAGATCCATCCCCTATTCTGATGAAGTCAAACCCATGACTGTCACATCAAAAATAGATGATCTTATCTCCGCTATATCTGCTCAAGCCTATAAATAGACATAAGCTACTTGCCCACTATGCTTACACTGCTCCCATTGACCACAACAACCTTGTGGCAGAATAATATATACGTACACTTCTAAAGCTAGTTTAGAACAATGCTATACTTATTCTCCTGCCGAGTCTCATAGTCTGGAACAACAGTAGTGTCAAGTCTGGGTAAACAAGAACCTTCCTGTCACCGTCCTTGAGGCTACCAAGGTACCTCTCGGGACCACCTATCACTAGTCTTCGGCCGGAGGGGTTTATTGCACTTCTTAGTTTCGGGTCGAAAATAGAAGAGTTAAGTCGATCAAAAATTCGTCTGAGGTTACCCACCATATCTGCGGAGTTGCTATTGGAATGTCAAAGCTGATTGAATATATAGGTCCTATTAAATTTTCCGTAATCGTTTGCGGTTCTGGAATCACTTCCAGTTCTACCATACTCCCACTACTGTTTTCTGAAAAAATCCATTTTACTAAAACTGTGGCGAGTCAAGAACAATATCACTATTGATCTTCCAGATGGTAGAAAATCAACCCTCGTCAAAGCCAGGGTCAACCCACAAACTGCCATTACAGAAACGTGCCTTGAGTTATCCAGTGTCTGGTTTTAAGCATAAGCCGGACAACTCCTCGTATCTTAACATCGTTAAGATATGAACCATTCTATATACCATATAGAAATGGAGGCACTAATTTAATCGGAACCAGATTCAAAAAAAACAAAACATGCAGCTATCTCCAGTGCATATCAACTTAATGGAGAGAGGATAATCAGCATTACTCAACTTAGGAATCCATCCAATTATGAGTAACATGAAAGAGAAACAAGTTTCTCAAAACCGTTACTATCAACTGAATACCTATCACAAGAATCTACATCTCCTATTTTGAAGAATCCTGATACTTGCGACACCTGGTTCTCTACTTTATTCCTATACCCACAACTTCTCAAAACTTAGACATTGTATTTCTACGAAACACTTGTCTAAAAACTAGAGAACTTACAAGTAAACAGAACAGAGTACGAGGACCTACCTTTTATCCTGATGGACACTGGACAACATACAATACTCTGTATAAGTCCCCTGAGTTGAATAACTCATAACCTGTGCATCGTACGTTGAAAACAGTACCCAGACGATTTCCTCAAATATCACCAATTACAACGAATTCCGATATAATGAGGATGATCACCTTATTCCCAATAACCTACTCCCACTCATCATCTGTAAAACCATACAGATATGAGAATAAAACCTGGTAAATACATACCCTGGAGTAAGTATCTAATCGGGAAATCAGTTTTCCTTTTAACAATGCACGGTGTAACTGAAACATGAAAATGTTTCGTAGGGGTATCCTGGTATTCCTAGTAATGCCTCTTCCATAATCCAATTCATGACTATAACCGTATATTTCTTTTCCATCTCTCCAAAATCCTTTTATTTGTTTTTATTCATTACCATCTGTATACCATCGTTAGGCTAAATGGTTTTCTTCCTTCCCCACCGTTCGGCACCAGCCTATGGTTTGGAAGAAGACTATCCAGTAAGCATAATAGGTGTACCCTCCTAATCCTAGGAGTACTCACAACTTGAGAGAAGGTGATGATAAAAGACAACTGAATAATGCCTTATTCTATTTCTCCCGTACTGGGAAAAAAGCAAAGGTGAAATAGGAGTGGCGATGAAGTACGCGGTTTGGTCGTGAATGATAACAGTCGTAATTTACTTTGCCCTCTTTCTAGTCCCTTTATTTTTGTCTTTACATATTACTTTCTGCACACCCTACTTAGGCTAATTGGTTTTCTTCATTCCCTACCTTTTGGCACCTGCCTATGGTTTGGAATAAGACTATCCAATAAGCGTAATAGGTGTACTCCTAAACTAAGGAGCCCTCGCAACCTGAGAGAAGGTGATAATAAAAGACAACTGAATAAACTAATTCTATTTTTCCTGAACCTGGATCCATCCTTGAAGAAGTCCTTCGAGTTCGTATATAACCATACGATCGATCTATCCAATGGAATTGGATGTCCGTAGTAATACGGGGTGTTCTGAGAAATGCAAAGGGTAAAAGAAGGAGCGGCAAAGACTTATGCAACTTTAGACAATCCAAAAGCCAGTATTTTAAGAAGGTTCGGTCAACTTGGTCACTGAGTCATAGTCGAGGGTCGGTCAAAGGTCGCTGCCAAAGAGAGAGAGAGAGAGAAAAGAAACACTCTGCGTGCACTCTAACCTAGATCAGAATGGTTATCAGTTTATCCAATCAGGAAACCTCCCACTGTTATCTCAAATTCTCCTCCAAACCTGAAAGAAGAATTAGTCGGGATCACCCGAGGAGTAAACCAACTCATCAGTGATAATCGGGATCCAACTATCATCGCATGATAACGTGATGGAATCCACTCACGTTATCACACTCCAGAAGGTATGCGCATGCCTGGCAAGTTTCAGTATGTTTGAAAACTCCCGATGTGATTTTTGCCTCATGCTCTTATGACCTTGACGAAGGCCAAAATATCATAAGTCACATGCCAAGTTCTACCCGTCATTGTCCAGGTCAATTTGAACCCACCCGTACATACCCTTGATGAAGGCCAAAATAGTAGTACGACTGTCCCAAACCAACGCATATATCTATGCAACAAATGAATACCCCAGCAGCTACCAAACACTATGCCTTGACGAAGGCCAACATACATAGCTTGAATACTACTGAATACCCAAAAGAAATGACGGAGGGTTACGGCTGGTTTTTGGCGAAAAACCTTTAACGTAATGAACTTGATTTCGTTGAAGGAACCTGATAGCTTTTCATAAAAATATAGTAACGAAAACCTTTTGCTAAAGAGGTCACTCCCGGTGAAGGGATCTCGGCTCTTTCCTCGTGGAATGAGGTGCAGGATATTCCAACTGAATACCGCGATGCAAAGTAACTTGTAATCGACTATATTGAAGTTATTACCCTGATGTAAACTTCTGCCCAAGGGGTCACTCCCGGTGAAGGGATCTCGGCCCTTGCCTCGTCGAATGAGGTACAGGATATTCCAGCTGAATATCACTATGCAAAACAAAAGGAAACATCTTTGTAATAACACCTTTTTAAATTTTGTTCCAACAACATCAAATATAGGTTTGTTTTATCCTTGCATTGATAAGAATCAATGCAGTCCCATCAATCAATCACACCAGAAAAGAACGAAAATAAAATGTACGTATATGCCATCCGCATTCGTCACTGGGTCCCGTCATCACCCGTTAGGTTACTTAACTAACGACAGAGCGGGGGCTGGACTAGCGCGGGTATAAAACATATACAACATCTAATAGTATATATACCAATATACAATAATCGCTCCAGGCATGACAATATGCAACATTACAGAAAAGTAATAAGCATCACAGAACAATACAGATAATCTGAGATCCCCGGGTTTCACAGAGCCGCTACTGAAACCCTACGTTCCCCTGGTCGTGTGGATAGCCTGTGCAATGAAACCTTGACCCCTACGGGTGCGGCAAGTTACCCGCGAAAACCTGAAGCGAGGTAGTCCCCTACAGCAAAATGAATGGACCACCCGACACTTCACGGAATCCGGTAACTTGAGCACCCCTCCTTGGGTCAACCCGTACCCCCTACGAGTGCGGCGAATAGTCTGCCAATTCTAGAGTGAGGCCCCTCTGCCTCTCAAAGCCATGAGATACGGACAGTTGCTCTCCAGAACCCGGCTATCCGTGCACTCCGTCGTGGGGTAAACCTAGTATAGAAAATAAAATATGTACAACGGGTACATCGACCTCAACCCGGTCGTGCCCCAAAAGAATATTATACAACAAGCAGTGACGGCAGTCCACATGTTGGACATTTGCCCCGCAATATCAAATGTACAAATAAATCCAAACTGCACTACCATTGTACACTGCTATCTACCACGACATATCCGCAACATCACAGCACAACACAGAACATCAACGCGAATGTCATGTTCGCAAATCCGTCTAAAAGAGCTATAGCAATTAGACGCAATTTACCGCTCAAATGACATTCCCGGTCGGAGATATAAAGTAAGTACTGTATACTAACAAGTTTAAAATTTCGATCGACAAAATTTCCCGAAGTGGGCCCCACGAACTTCTGCTGTACAGTAATAAAATTTGGGCCCAAAAGAAATATTCCATAAACAATAATTTTACAAGAAGAACCTACTGTAGAAAAATGGTTTACTGTAGCTCCAAAACGGCGGCGGAACCTCGGCCAAACTAGGGTTTGCGCGGCGGTTCCGCGGCGCTTTGGAAGCTTCAGTTGACAAAATTTCACCAGAATTCTTTAAAAAGCCTGCTCTCTTTTCTGTGATATGCAAAATAATTTTTAGACCCTTTTAAAAATCGACAGAAACTTTAACCCAGAAAATTGCAGTTTTTGAAATTCCGTTCGATCGATATTTTAAACGGGTTAGCACAAGTTAGTATAGCTTAATGGTGAGGCTCTGATACCACTGTAAGTCCACGGTAGCGCCCCGGCCGTCTAACAGACACCAAATGCGGAACAAAAACTTTTACAACAGGCGCTATCATGTACTATTACCCGGATCTGCCATTAAAGCTAAACTAACAAACTACAAAGTGGGTAGAAATGTTATACCGAACGATCCGAGTCCTTCGGTCTTCAACCATCATCCCACGCTTTGTTGCGGCTGCTCCGATCTCCTGAATCTCCAGTCTTCTCGTCCAGGTGGCACCACGTCGACGGATCTTTAAACGGGCTCCCGCCTCTGAACCGAGGCAACACGATCATCAAGTTTTCTAAAAGAGATGACCAAGATTGATGTAGAGAATGAGTAGAACACTTTGTCTCGTTAAGTCCAAAGATATGGACGAACGGTTAATGAAGTTGGCTTTTTGGATCGGGTGAAATGAGAAATGAGGCTATCTAATTTTCATGAACCCAAACCATAATCTTTTCCAAAACCACAACCATCATCTTTTCCAAGAAGGGGCTGGCCATATATAGAGGATGGGGTGGGTGTAAGCAAAGCTTATCATGAAGAAATATCTTAGCACAAACAAAATGCATTAATACAAAGGATGACTCATCTAAACCTAGTCACCACCTAATTAATGCAAATGAATGAGTCACAATCCTTGTCACCAATCTAGAAGCTTCTAGAACCACGACTCACCTCATGACTCACCCAAGAAGAAAAGATAAATCCGCATTTAACCAAATGTTAAATACGGGTGATAGAATAACTGGAAACTGGCAACTTCCAAAAGCGATCCGGAAACGAATTTCAGGATAACCCCGTAACAGTATAAAAATACCCACATTTGTATTATGACCGAATACAAATGCAACTGAGACAAAGATATTATATCTACAGAGTATAATACTCGGATCCGGCTTATACCAAAGCCTACCGGTATTATCTGCCCGAAATATGACACGTGCGTAAACGCACGTGCATTTTCCGAACTCTGCCATAAAACCATACGGCCTCTACAACGTTTCGCCCGAACTTGGGAAAGTGTATGTGGGGGACTCTAATGACTCATCAACACACTGGCACTGGGTATAACCACTAGCACGTTAAAGGTACGAGCTGTACGTAACGGTTGCCTATTTATTGATTGGAAGGGAAGCTGACGAGCGAACTCATCCAGAAACACTACTGAGCCTGACAGTGACAATATCCGTACAGTTCGGTCCGTTCATCTAAAGAGTATCGCATATCGAGTCTAGGGGGGTGGATAAAGTTAGACCCCTAATAACGAGATAAATCGTGTCGGCATGAAGCCCATTACCACCTGAGAAACTACTGATCCAAATCAGTAATTCTCCACTACCTCGGCCGAGAATTTCTAGTGATGGACACCCGTGCACTGTGCGACATCAACCCCCAATACCGGGAGAGACGAATCCCCGACGATCCGCTCACTTCCTCCATGTGGCTCGGGACTGTACCCAAAAAATACCTGTTTGCACGACTCCTTTGAGCCGTGGTAGGGTAGAAATCAAAGCACAGTGGGAACTCACACGAGAAAAATGACGATATCAGGTCGACAAACTAACCTGTACACATGTCACCAGGGAACTGCTATCTGACGATATTTATAATACCAACTAGCATGTTCCCGGCGAGTCCTGTCCGGTGTACTCATAACCCAATGAGTACCTGTATACATCTTAGGTGAACCAACTGACACCAATAGGTTGTGAGACCAGCCATTGCCCCTCGTCGGGGTCTCGACTGTATACACTAGTCTACTCTGGAGTCTCGATGCCCTGTCTCGAAACTCCCATGACTAGGGACATTTTAAGGATGTGCTTATAGACCCCAGCTCCCACGTATATGATCACCATCATACTGCTGGCTGTCAAGAAGAATCCTATGGGCTCTATCATCATGCAATAGTGAACTAAAGCATGTATACAATGATAAAGACAAACCAGATAGCATACTATCATTTCGAGCAAGACTGTCATATCGGTATAGGTCCTGCCTCAATCATTGCAATCACGTACCTGCGATCCAATAATTGACTTTGAGGGCACTATCTCCAACAACTTCTTCATCCAGACAGCTTCTTTTGCGGCATCGCAAGCAGCTATGTACTCCGCTTCCATTGTTGAGTCAGCAACGGTCTCCTGCTTGGAACTCTTCCAACATACCGCCCCTCCATTGAGGGTAAAGACATAACCCGACATGGATTTGGAGTCATCCTTGTCACTCTGGAAGCCGGAGTCGGCAAAGGCCTCAATCTGGAGGTCTTTTCCTCCATACACCAAGAACATCTCCTTAGTCCTCCTCAGGTACTTGAGAATGTTCTTTACGGCTATCCAGTGCTTCTCCTCTGGGTTTTCTTGATACCGGCTTACCACGCTCAATGCGTATGCTGCATCTGGTCTGGTATATAACATCGCATACATTATAGAGCCTACTGCAGAAGTGTAGGGTATAATCGATATGCGATCCCTTTCCAAATCAGTCTTGGGAGACATCTATTTGGAGAGGGTGATTCCGTGACAAGCCGGTAGGTTACCGCGCTTAGAATCATCCATACTGAATCTCTTCACTATGGTATCTATGTACCTGGACTGCGAAAGTCCCAACATCCTTTTTGATCTATCACGATAGATCCGGATCCCCAGAATGTAGGTTGCATCACCCAGGTCTTTCATGGAGAATTTCTGTGATAAGAATCTTTTGACTGACTGTAACATAGGAATATCATTTCCTATTAGAAGAATTTCATCCAGTACAAGACGAGGAATACTACAGCTCTCCCTACAATCTTACTGTATATGCATGGTTCATTTGGATTTTTGATAAAGTCGAATTCTTTGACAGCATCATCAAAACAGATGTTCCAACTCCGCGATGCTTGCTTTTGTCCATAAATGGACTTAAGCAACTTGCATACTTTACCGTTGCTCCCACTCTGAATGAATCCCTCTGGCTGATCCATATAGACACACTCTTCCAAATTACTATTTAGAAAGGCCTTCTTTACGTCCATCTGTCAGATTTCATAATCGTGGAAGGCAGCAATAGCAAGAAGGACCCGAATGGATTTGAGCATAGCCACTGGAGAAATGGTTTCGTCATAGTCGAAACCAGGTATTTGACGGAAACCCTTTGCAACAAGTCTAGCCTTATAGGTTTCAACCTATCTATCTACACCAATCTTCTTTTTGAAGATCCATTTGCATCCTATGGGTTTTACCCCATCTGGAGCAATGTCCAAAGTCCATACTTTGTTAGTGTACATGGACTCCATTTCAGTCCGCATTGCATCCAGCCATTTTACCGAGTCGGCGCTCTGAATGGCTTGCTGGAAGCTAGTAGGGTCATCATCATCAATGATGCAATCCTCTCTATCCCCATCTATGAGAAAACCGTAGTATCTCTCACGCGGATGAGACGGTCTACTACTCCTGCGGAGGGGTGCAGGAATGTCCTGTTCTTCTTGAACTTCTGGTTCTACCAAACTTTCAGTAGTAGTTTGTGGTTCTGGAATTTCTTCCAGTTCTATTTCGCTCCCATTTGTTTCTTTTTCTAAAAACTTATATTCTAGAAAATGGGTATTACGAGAAACAAAAACCTTTTGTTCCTCTGCGTAATAGAATAGATACCCCCTGGAGTTCTTTGGATATCCCACAAACTTACATAGTACTGATCGTGCCTCGAGTTTGTCCGCGTGCTGCTTTTTAACAAAAGCCGGACATCCCCAAATCTTCAAATACTGAAGATAGGGTTTCTTCCCACTCTACATCTGATATGGTGTGGTAGGCACAGTCTTGGTGGGAACCTGGTTCAAAAGATATGCAACTGATTCTAGTGCATATCCCCAGAATGATCGCGGTAACTCAGCGTTACTCATCATGGAACGAACCATATCCAATAGGGTTCGATTCCTCCTTTCCGATACACCGTTATGTTGTGGTGTGTATGAAGGAGTAAGCTGAGAGAGAATTCCATTCTCTTTTAAGTAACCCAGGAACTCGGCACTTAAGTATTCACCACCTCGATCAGATCTCAGTGTCTTTATACTCTTGCATGTTTGTTTTTCCACTTCATTCTTGTATTCTTGGAATTTCTCAAAGGCCTCGGATTTATGCTTCATTAAGAAGACATATCCATACCTAGAGAAATCATCCGTAAAAGTAATGAAGTAGGAATAACCACCTCGCGCATGTATAGACATTGGACCGCACACGTCACTGTGTACGAGTCCCAAGAGCTCGCTTGCTCTTACTCCGTGTCCAGTGAACGGAGTCTTTGTCATCTTTCCTTTGAGACAAGATTCACAAGTAGCATAAGATTGATATTCGAACGGATTCAAATATCCTTCTCTATGTAACTTAGTCAACCTTCTCTCATTGATGTGACCTAGTCTACAATGCCATAAGAAAGCCTGATTTATTTCTGGAGACTTTCTTTTAAGTGTGTTCTGGACATTGAAAACCTGAGCTTTACTCAATACGTATATACCGTTATCTAATGTACTGGACCCAATCAGAACTTGATTTAGGTGGATGTTAACTACATCGCTTACGAATGTAAAATCATATCCCTCTCTCGAAAGTGAGAACACTGATATGATATTACAAGTCATACTAGGTACATACAAACAATTACGTAGAATCAATATATGCCCACTTGTCAAACCTAGGCGATATTCTCCCACGGATTCAGCGTTCACAGTCATTCCGTTTGCAACTGTGAGAGACCAATCACCTACCTTTATAACTCTACGGTTTCTCAAAGCATGTAATGAATTAGAGATATGAGATCCTGCTCCGGTATCTAGTACCCAGAAAGTAGAGTTAATTGACAAACAGTTCTCAATTACAAACACACTTGAGGCCGAAGCCACAATATACTTCGTATCCTGGCTACTGGCTTCCAAAGCCCTGCAATCCTTCTGCCAATGCTCAATTCCATAACAATAGGAATGTCCCTCTTTTACTACATTCAGTCCCGAAACTTTTGCCCTTCTCTTTCCATCTACTTCCCTGGTTTCCTTCAGGGTAGAAGGTAGAGACTGCAGAATCAAGTCAGTATCTGACCCGTTTCCCAATGTGGTCTCTAGGTCCTGGAGCTCATCAATATAGCTAGTCATTGTAAGGACGTTGTCCCCTACAGATGACCCGATGGCCAACCTCGCTTGAATTAATTCGGTCGAGGTCTCATATCTTGCGATATGAGATTGCTCTACATATAAATCTTTGTTATGGAGAAAGATGGAAACTGAGTCCATCTTCTCATGCTGCTTCTGGTATACACCATCAACTGAAGCTAACACGAGGCACTTGGCTTTCGTTTTATCCTTTTCCCTTGTCTGACGGATATCCATATCCGCGACGGTGGAAACTGGACCTGGGACGGCGGGATCTTAAGTAGTAATAGGGTGGTCCAGCTTGTCATAGGCAATGGACATCTGGACAGACCTTTGCCAGTCATATAAGTTAGATTCAGTCAAATTGTTATCTAGATGTAACATATATGTGGTCACAAGGTCGCTGCAATGAGAGAAAGAGAAGAAAACACTTTAGCATGATGCTCTTGCAAGTTTATATTGGTTTTTAATTTATCTAAACAGGATGGCTCCCACTGTTTCTCAAATCCCTCCTCAAACTAAAAAGGAAGAACTAACCAGGACTATTCTCACCGTACAATACTTGCTTAACCGTTCAGCCAGGCCAGTGTCGATACTTCGAGGGAGGTTTTCGAAAGCTTTCATGAAGTTCCTTAATTAAATAACCTCTTTTCTCTGGGGGCGTAGCCCCGCTGACACCTTTCTCGACACCTACTTGGTTTATAGCATTGATCGTTAAGTGACGAATCTCCTGATAAGTAGCATGTACTCACAGTAGGATCGGGATCCAAATATCATCGTATGATAATGTTGAAGGAATCCTACCAACATTCATCAAACTCCAAATGGTATGCAACACTAGCAAATTTCAGTTTCTTTAGAAACTCCCGATATGGATTTTTGCCCCATGCTCTTATGATTTTGACTAAGGGCCAAAAATGTCATAAGTCACATGTCAAGTTCTACCCATCATTATCCAGGTTAATTTGAACCCACCCGTATATACTCTTGACTAAGGGTCAAGAAAAGTAATACGACTGTCCCAAACCAACGCATCTATCTATGCAACAAATGAATACCCCAGCAGCTACCAAACACTATGTCTTGACTAAGAGCCAAAAATGCATAGATTGAATACTACTGAATACCCAAATGAAATGACGGAGGGCTACGAATGGTTTTGGCAAAACCGTGAACGTAGTGAACTTGATATAATCGAAGGAACCTGATACTTTTTAAAAGGAGTGGTTAAAGCTCCGTATTTAAAAAATTCCGCTCTTTTAAAATAACCGAGTGGTTTCTTTTAAATTTGTTCCAACGATTGAACTTTGGTTTATTTTCTTTGCATTATAATAATGCGTCCCATGATTTATCCTATCATTGCAGAAAACAACGAAAATACCACGTCCTCTTATGCCATCCGCATTCGCCACGGGGTCCCGTCATCACCCGTTAGGTTAATTAACTAACGACAGAGCGGGGGCTGGGCTAGTGCGGGTGTAAAACATAAGTGACGTCTAATAGCTATCATATATAGATATTGTACATTCGTCAGACACAATAATAAGCATTCCATATCACTGATGAACTTTATTGGATATATTAGCAATCCGCGTTTGCTTTGAGCCTGCAACAAAAGACGGATTACACAGTTGTGATGAATAGCCATTACCCCACCCTAGACCCCTACGCGTACGGAAAACTACCCGCCAAGTACCCGAAGTGAAGCGGTCTCCCTCAACAATGTGACTAGGCCACTAAACACTTCAAAGTACCCGGTAGTTTGTGCACCCCACCTTGGGTCTATCCTAGGAGCAAAAACAGTAAAAAGAAATAATACAATGGTGGCTACAACCGTAACCTGGATGTGCACCGCAAAAGAATATTACATCATATTACAATTACATCGAATGAATGAATATAATAATCCATCTCAAACCCCGGCTAATCATCACAACAGTCCAATACAGTTCATATACACAAACAGTAAACATTACAGAAATGTGCAACCCCTTGCTAACCGACATACTAGCAGTTAGGGGAGGTTTACGAACACATTAAACATTACAGATAAAAATCCAATTAGCAAATATCTAAGAACATCGATCGACAACCATTTTCCATATCTACCCCAATTGCAAGCCAGCACAGAAGTAACCTGGGCAGAAACAGAATATACAGGAAAACAAAACTCCAAAAAATATGAATTACTGTGCAAATCCGAGTCAACTCGGGGTTGACTCGGCGGCGGATCCGCGGCCAAAAGCACCATCTTGCCACGGATCCACGGCCGTCTTGCCGAGTTAGGGGCTCGTATTTTCCCAGTATTCTTATATTTCCCTGCTGTGAATTTTAAGTTATATCATATAATTTTTTAGACATGTTTAAAATTAACATAAACTTAGGGGTTTCCGGGGTTTCGTTTTCGTGTTTTCCGACGATTGAAGTTCTAATTAGTTGCTAACAAGCTAGTAATGGATTAGTTGGCTCTGATACCACTGTAAGTCCATGTCACGCACCCCACGAACTTGCGGGGAGGCGGAATATATGAAAAACGATTATCAAAGCTTCGTAACACGGACTTGAGCGCATGAATCGTATCTAAACCGTTACTAGCAAACTACGAGAGGTTTAACTACTCGGATTCGAAATTATACCTCACGTTACTTGTCCTTCGGGTCTTCATCGCTGTCCTCCACTCCTCGTAGGCTTCTTGGAACATCGGCACCTCAACGGCCTCCTCGAGTCAAAGATGATCCACCCGAGAGCTCCTACTCCAAACTTGATCTCTAACTTGAGATAACTAGGTTGCTCAAAATGCTAATCTAAGCTACCTAGGGGATATAGAGTGAGGTTATGGATTAATTAGTCTATCTAATCCTTGATCTCAACACATGATAGGGGAGGATTAGGGTTTCAAGAATGAGAGAGCTTGAGGAGAGAGAAGGTGATGATAAGAATGAATATGAATAATGAGCTCATTTGAATTTAACAACCATAACAATTTATCAAATAAATAATATAAATGATTAATCATCATGGTTGATTCATTCACCTTGTGTGATTCATCATATGACTCATTAGCTAATTAATGCATCATTTAATACCATGGATGAATCACACAAATGAGTCATTAAGCAATAAATGCTTATGCCACCTTAACCCCGCCTGGAGCAGGGAAACTCTCTGTGTGGGACTCTAAAGACTCGACACTACGCTGGCAGTGGGTTTAACCACAGACCGCAAACGGCACTAGCTGTACGTAACGGTCCCCAGGTAGATGTCGATAAGAAGGCCGATGAGGAAACCCATCCGAACTCCTACTGAGCCTGATGTGGCAATCTCCGTACAGTCCGGTCTGTTCGTCTAAGACTATCCCATATCGAGCCTAGGGGGCGGCAAGCGTCAGTCCCCTAATAGCGGTATAAGTCGTGTCGGAGCGTAGCCCATTACACCCTGAGAAACTACTGGAACCTACCAGTAAATCTCTCTGCCCTGGCCAGGGACTTTACGTAATGGCTCTCTGACACAGCGCGATATCAACTCCCAATACCGGGAGAGACGAATCCTGTCTAACCGCTACTGTCTCCAAGTGCTCGGGACTGCACCCAACTGCTACCTGTTTGCACGACTCCTTTGAGCCATGGTAGGGTAGCAATCTAAGAACAGTGGGACACACTCGAGGCGAAGTAGCAGTGTCAAGTCTGCGGACTATGTTGTACTCATGTCACCTGGGAACTGTTAACTGACGACGGGTATAATACCAACCAACAGTTCCCCTGTGAGTCCTGTCCGGTGTACCCGTAACCTAACGAGCACCTGTATACTATCTCCAGTACAGCGTACTGATGGCTGTGGGACAGACCATCTCCCCAACTGGGATGAGAAGCGTACACACTAGTCTATTCCGGAGTATCGATGCCCTGTCTCGATAATCCAACGACCAGGGACCTGTATAGGATGTTGCTTACAGACTACCCAGCCCCCGCTAGTGTGACTGCCATCACAACACTGGTAATCAAGCAAAGATCCTATAAGCTCTACTAATATGTATAAGTGATACCTTACAAGCAACATGTGCACATATTAAAGTGGACACAAACCAAGTAGCATACTACCATTTTTAGCAAGACTGTTATATACAACTGTGAATATCCCAAGCTTCCATTAAGTAATATACAACCTAGTATGATACAATAATAGCCCTAGGGCATATACACTAACATTGACTATCAGGACTATGATGCAGATCATACTAGTGGGGCTTGTGTAGTCCGCAAGAACATCCTTTAACTGTTCCTAGTCAAGAAAGTATCGAGACAGGGCATCGATATTCCAGAGTAGACTAGTGTGTATGTTTCTTGACCCTGTATGGGGCGATGGTTGATCCCACATCCATTGGTGTTTGACATCAAAGATTGTACACAGGTGCTCATTAGAGAATGGGTACACCGAACATGACTCGCCGAGAACTCCTAATTGGTACTATACCTATTGTCAGATAGCAGTTCTCTGGTGACACCGGTACATGTTAGTCTGTAGAGCCGAGATCGTCATAGAGTCTTGTGCGGTTCCCACTATGCTTTGATTTCCTCCCTACTACGGCTCAAAGGAGTCGTGCAAACAAGTGGATTTTGGGTATAGTCCTGAGTCACATGGAGGTAATGAGCGATAGGAGGGTTTTGTCTCTCCCGGTATTGGGAGTTGATGTTGCGCTATGCTCGATTGGCTATAATAGCAAGTCCCTGGATAGGGTTGATGAGATTTACTGGTAAGTGTTATCAGTAGTTTCTCGAACGGTTATAGGCCACACATCGGCATGACTTATGAAGTTACTGGGGTTTAACGATTCCACCCTTAGACTTGATATGAGACATATCAGATGAAGAGACCGGACTGTACGGTAAGTGTTGCTTATAGGCTTTGCGGGAGTTTGGACAAGCTTGCTTGTTGATTTTCTACTCGCTCAATAACTGTGTAGCCGTTATGTCCAGCTAGTACCGCTGACGACTTGTGGATGACTGATGTGATCATTACCTACTGCTGGTGTATTGACGAGTCTTTAGAGTCCCACATAGAGCTTTCCTAGCTCAAGCAAAACGAAGTAGGGCACATATGGTGATATGTGCGGGAGCCTGATTAAATACGAGTATGTGATACAGTATTCTAATCTCATGATATGTGATATCGGTTAGGTTATATGTGATATAACCGGATTGTTGAATCAAGTGTTGATTCAATGATATGTTATATCTATATATGTTTGATACTTGTCAGTTATATATGATATGACCGAGTTATTGAATCAAGTGTTAATTCGATAATGTGATATACATATAAATGATATTAGTCGGTTATATGTGATATAACCGTATTATTAAATCAAGTGTTGATTTAATAATTTGATATATATTAATATATTTGATATATAAATATATATTAACTAATATTAGCTCACTAAAGAATTTCTTCTCTTTATAATACATTTAATATATATATATGATATATATTATATGTATTTATATATTGTGTCATGCTAGATGATACAATGGACATGGGTGTATGAGATTCACACCAATACAAGGATAATGTTAAGTTTTATTATTTAAAGTAAATCGAAAATTAAGTGGAAAATGAGCATGGCTTGGATGCTTATAGAAGCATGTAGAAACCATGACTCATTTCACTAATTTTGTTTTACTTGAGATATTTTATAGCCTAACCATTATCCTTAACCAATGGTTAAGTTTCTACATATATCTTTGAGATTTTTTCCTCACCCTAGTTCTACACATGCTTTATCTTCTTCCTCTTGAAAATTCTAGAGTGAAAAAGATAAAGAGAAAAAGAATTCTAAAGTGAACAGAATTCCTACTTCATCAATCTATACCAAACCAGCCCTTTAATATAGGTTGTTTCCTTCATTAATTCCTTAATTAGTGAAGAGCTAGCTTGAGTTAGAGATTCTTCAAGGTGGATCATTTTCGGCCTCGAAGATGACGGAGCAAGCTTGTTCCTTTCACCAAGTGGAGCCTACGAAGAGTTCTAGGGACTACTACTTGGAGCTTTAGAATTGAAGGACCAGTCTACAAAGGTTGTATTCCCTTTTCACTTAGTGTAAAGTTTTTTTACTAGCTTATAAACCCTAATTCTCTAGTTCGATTCTAGGTTAGGGTAGCTTAGACCTCTAGATTTTTTAAAATTGCATACTTGATACATGTGCGCCTTATGGGTTTTACTCCTTTTAGGAGCACACAACAAAATCTATAATTTGTTGTAGTACATGGAGTCCAACTTAGATAACTTGGCATCCAGCCATCAGTCGGAAGTGTCACGACACGAAAGTACGGAACATGACCGGCACTTAAACTACGAACGTCTCGAGGCGTACGTAATCTAAGTAAACCGAAAACCCAGAAATCCAAACCAAGAAAAGTAGTAGAGTGCAGGAAAAACCAACTTAAAGCAAGTAATTTCAATAGCATATGCCGAATTATGCGGTTTTTAAAACATCAAAAATTTACTGAAAATTTCGGCAGAGTCTCCTTTGTAAATACTGGCCCCCAAACGGGATACAACATGAATAGTATACGAAATCAAGAAAAAAGCATCCCCAAGCGGAAGCTAGCTCTTCGTCAATCGACGGTCACAACCACACAAGCAATATAATATACAACGCCAACGGCGAGGATCAAAACTCAAAAGGAAACTCAAAACCACCAGAAATATAACGAGCGACTCTAAGGTCGAAAGAATAAATAACACTGGTCTATATCTCAATAAATACATGTTTGGTTGATGGAATTTACTAGATACAACGGAATAATATTATACAAGGTAATATGATGGGTACGATACAAGAAAAAACCCACCTACTAGCAAGTCACCCGAATGAAACTGAGCCCGCAAAGCCGTAAAGAAACATATACAGCAAAACCTGCAAGAAACTGGGGCACAACGGGGGTGAGTTGCCAACTCGTGAATAGAAAAACATCTACGAATAAAAATCGGATGTATGACGCAATCCTAGGTCGTACGATCATAATATATCCTCAAATATATAACCAGCAGCCTATAACAAGGCTAGGGTAAATATCTAACCCGAGGGTAATCTCATGTGCCTGTGTCAGTGCCTCAAGTAGCAATATATCATAAGAATGAGGTATGAATGCACGGAACAGAATGCATGTTCTGACGAAAAGTTCTTTCATAAATCAGTGAGATTTCTGTATTTTTAAAGTGAGGTACCATAAATGAAATCTGCATAAAACAGTGTCCAGCATCGACACAAAACAAGTGTCCAAATATCTCGATATCTCTGTATCACAATCTCTGTACCTCAATATCTCAAAATCAATATGTAGGGTGCCGTCAATCCAGACCGGCCCCTACCATCCATCTCAAGACCACGACGGTATCCTCCGGATATCCGACGTGTCGGTAATATCACCGGTCGGTAGTGCTCCCCTGCCAGGCTCAACGTCAACAACACATTCCTCTTGCCCCGGGGTACCGCACCGGGCCCACCATGTACCCGAAACGGTTCATCCATCTCCTCGAATCGGGTCTCGAAATCCATCAGCAAACTCATGGTGGACGACTCATACATCATAGGAAAACCGCATTTTTTTATTAAAAAAGAAAGAAAGCAGTTTATATATGTTTTGCGGTTTTCCTCCAAATCCATAAAATATCATGGGAATCCGAATCATCAATAGCATGTAAGACCATGAATATAATCACGAGAATCCATGAATACGGCATAACAATGAATAATAGTATGCATGAAGCGACAAGTAATAACTACAATATTTAAGCTGGCATATAAGGTATGTACACTAATATTATGTCAAACTACTGGCTATCAAGCTAAGTTAAGCAACAATATTTTCTAAGGTGTACTTGACTTGGCAATTACCGATGAAGATGTGTGTGAGCCGGCAAGTAAGTGTATGTGGTACATACGCATCATCGGTAATGGTGCTGGTGTCCTAACAGCATAATGTCAACAATGCAATATGAAATAACAATGTAAATATGCGATGCGGAGTGAGCAACCAAAATGAGCGGGAGCTAAAAACTAGACGCAACTATAACTAATCTGCATTAATCTAATATAAGTCCTACAAATGGTGCCATTTGAAATAACACGAACCGCGGGGTTTTGAAAATAGGGCTACGGTGGTTTTTAAGAAAGGATACGTCTTTTGAAATATCCGTAGATCCCTTGACCTGTCTTTTAAAATACCCACGATCCGCTAGTTTGAAATAGGTGGGAGTCTAATCTAATCTAACAACTACACTAAACTATACGCCTGAACTAACAAGCTAAGCTGCAGGTAAGGAAACCGCCTAACATCTGAGTCGATACATATACATACCTGTATATATATTAGTCGGTGATCCCGCCTCAATAATATCATATCCGATATCATATCTATAATCAGACATCCCACGTCAAGAGTGCGGATCAATCATCAAAATATAGCTCGTACGTAAATCCGTCGTACGGCATCCCAAATCTGGGTACGGGTCAATATCACATTCATCATACTATTCATCTGATATCCTCTTTATCAAATATCATGATCGGGGTACTGATCTACGTCTAGTACAATATTGATACCATCTATGTATGCATGCATGTATAAGAATCACTACGTCAAAAGACCCACTAAAACATCATGTCGTATCTCAATACGAACCAACACACATCACGGATCTTCTGGCCTCAAGCCCAATATCATCGACTCATCTCAAATCCCAATTACTATCCTCAAATCCAGTATATAAACACATAGTCCCATACCCATGTATAAATATACACATCAATATATAATCCCATGTACGCACATATGAAAGAAAAATGTATGCAAATATGGGTGTGTGTGTAGTGCAACACTACCCTAGAGTTCGCAACACTAAAGTAATCCAACACACCAATATCCATCCTAAGCATCGTTATTAATCCCAAATAACATATAAAGATTGTTGGTGTGTATACGCATCCGTATACACCACCACGGACTGCGGGGGTGTTATACGCCATCCACCCGACTTCTCCCCATAGATATAAATCTACTCACCTGGTCCTCGCTTGCCGGTGCCGACGCCGCCACGCGCTTGCTTGTCGTCTCGAAGTCCACATGGGGTACCTACATATCATAACGCACCGTATCGCATTAAAACTAAATTCGAAATCTAAACGGCATACGAAAATCAAATCGGCACGCGTATCACGCATAGGTCCAAACCTATCGCCTACGCATGCAAGAATAGTCAAACCAACCCTCGATGTCGATGTACAAACGTCAAACCATCGAGAAAAATCCGATCACACTCATTTGCACATTCACGAACACTAATTTTAATATAAACTAGGTTAAAACTCACAAAAACCCCAATTTCACTTAAAAAGTCATTTTTCCGAAAATCTAGCAAGCACAATTCGCCGTTTTTGTACCAAACATGACGTTTAAATGAATGTAGCGGCCAATATACTTATTAAATATCTTAAATAAGTCATAGAAACAATTTCCGAAATTTAATCTCATTAAATTCCAAAAACCCTAATATTCTAGTTTACAAAATACCCTTTTTAACAATTTCATAGCCAAAAATGCACAAACTACAATTTAGGTTGGATTTGCATGATCTAAAGCATTAAACCACACTTAATAAAGTTAATGAAGTCATGAAAAACCTAAACACATTTTTAATCCTAAGTATTTAACCAATTTCAAAAACCTAGTAAGCAAATTAGCAAATTAACACAATTTTTAAACTAACCATTAGCACAAGCTACTAATCTTGTATTAACATGACAAAAAGTCTAAATATAACACACAACCATACACCAATTTTATAACACCCTAACTTGCATTCAAATTCCTAACTTGAATTCCAAAACTTGCAACTTAAGCCTAATTAACACTTAAGTAGTTTAGCTTTAAGAAATTTGTAACAAATTAAGCAAAAATGTTTTAGAATTATACCCAAAAACATTTGAAGATCCATAAGTATCCATGGCCCTCCAAAATTCTCTCTTTTCACAAAGATCCATGCTATACGGGCTAAGCTAAAATGGGTAGGAGTCGGATTTGGGTTTTGGGATTTTTTTGATGGATTTGAGGGAATTTTTGATGAAGTTTGAAGAGAAAAGAGAAGGGAAATGGGGGGGGGGGGGCTGCTGCTGCTGTAGGAGGAGGGGGGGGGGGTTGGCTGGAATGGGAGTGGGAGAGGAGAGAGAGGGAGGTAGAGAAAGTGGGGGGAGAAGTCAAAGTCAATTCAAGGTCAAAGGTCCACCTTATTTCTCCATTTTCTTTTCTTTTCTTTCATTTCTTTTCCTTTGAAATTCAAGTGGGGAAAAAGATGGTAGCTACTGAATTCAGCCAAGGGAAGAAGTAAATGGGTGTGTGTGGGTGTGGGTACGGGTGTGGGGTGATGAAAAATGATAAATACAATACCCCAAACATCCATTTACGCTAAAAAAAGCCTTTTTTCCTCAATAATTTCTAAACCGTTTTGGCAAATGATTTCGTTCCAAAAACTACATGATAAAATTTTATTTAATGTTTTATGATTGACAAAATTTGTTTCAACTCATTCCAATTTGTAATTTTCCCTAATTAAATGTATTAGTGACGGCTTAAAATAATAATAAAATAATATTTTTTTCAGAAAATTTGAAATTTCACCAGCGGCTCAATAAACACCAAATAATAGAAATTACATATCTAGAATATGTATATTTAATTTTTATAATAAGATATTTGTATTTTGGCTTTTTACAGAAAACCCCCTTATTTTACCGATTTTTTCGAAATTTCACCGAAACGATTTTCAAAACGTTACAATCTTCCCCCCTTAAAGAAATTCGGTCCCCGAATTTAAATTCAAACTCCCCCAAATACTAAAACATCTAAGAACACCATCAAGTTGTCGAGGCTCCGAAATTGTAAATACATTAAACAAATCGTAGCGCAGCGCATCCGCTTGAAAAATGAGCATATAACTCAAATCAAAACTCCGTCAAGCATCCCGCAATCATCGGAGTCATGGAGAAGACATCAATGCCAAAACCAAATCAAAACCAATATGACATAACTCGAAACTATACATGTAATTATCGAATCTATATCTGTAAGTATCTGAAGGAAATGCATGCCAAATCTCTTTAAGTCGCTGTGCAACGCGTATAACACTGCACAGTGGCGGACGTCTATCATAAGAAAATAACTATATACATATATACCTTTGTTTGAAATGTACGTTCCGCCGTTTTGGAAACAATTTAGAAGGGTCTCCTTGTTTTAAACATTTCATGTCATATCAGACACGTAGGTAAATACTGAGGCTATAGCTCGCTTTTTGGAAATCCCTTCAATATCTACCAATGCATGCAAAAATATATTCAGGTACTATCCTCTGACCAGTCCTGCTCAGTATGAAAACACATAGCAATATCATGAAAACGTACTGCTCTATACGAAATCAATCCCAAAATATGCACATGAATGCTACGTGTGTCTGGTGCGCACGGAAATCAAAATCCATGAATGTGCCATACATGCGCACAGAAACAACATCTAAGTGCATCGGGTGTGCACGAAACATCTGTCGTAGGCAACATGTGTGCCTGACAGCAAAATCAGCTACATCTGACATGCACGAAAAATTCTCAATTTAGTGCCTCTGGTGTGCACCACAATCACCCTTCAAAACATGCGCCCAACATGCGCGAAAATCCAAATCAGGTGCATCCATCTTGCACGAAATCATGAAATCCAATATCAAGCGCCGAACGTGCGCAAAATCAATCAGGTGCATAAGGTGCACAAAACAAATATCGAGTATCACAATCGAAATCGAAGTCCAGTGCACAAAAGGCGTATCACTGCACTGCAAGCATATAATAACTATACAGAGTGCAGGAACCAATTCGTGTGCATGCATACGCACAAAATCAACTCAAATGTCTAAAACCGTAAAATCACAAACATGTGAAACCAAAGCACGAAAACGATATCAAGTGCAACACTGTGCAAAGATCGTAAATCCTCAATCATCAAAATCAAATCATACGAATAAATCACCCAAAACATCGTGATCAAGAACGGTGGAACAGTACCGCTCAAGCGCATCCTCTAAGAATCTTGGCCAACTGTCACGGTCACTAGTGGGACGTCTCGTCGATGATCATGAACTCTGTCCTGCTGATGTGCGTAACCATGACCACTCCTGGGTCAAGGTCTTCATTGTGAATTACCAATCTCTCGGTCCATCATCGCGACCACTCGTAAGACAGCATATCACTGGCGTCGGCCTCTGGTTCTCTGAATGTACGTGACACCTCTGATCCTGGTGCAAGTATCATTGCAGCAGTGTCCTGGAAGGAATCCTGCTCACGGTCTCTTCCATGTCTCGTCTCTGCCAACTGTCCAGAAGTCATCGTCCTTTACTATATCTGCGTCTTGCTCTGGAACGACTGCATTCTCATCACGACTCTTCTGGAAGGTATATCCAAGTACCATGCCTCGGCATGCGCATCGCATCTCTAATGTCGGCGGAGTGGAACGTCATCTCATCTAGATCTGGTACGAACCTCCTACTTCACTTTTCTCTAATGTCGTCTGCTTTGGACTCGTCTCGTCGTGGCTGCATGGATTGGGCTCCAACGACTATCCTCGTATCTGGAGTCTCCCAAGAAATGCATCTCACCACCTAATATCCGAATTAAGTCGAACCATCCAATCGATTGTCAAAACCTCATAATCCCCCAAGGGCTCAACATCTTGGGCACAGTTTAATAGTATCGAGTACATACCACAGCATCGGTGGTCCAGCCGTAGAAGGGCAAACCCAAGCCTCACTAATGGCGCCGCAGAACTGCCGCAAACCCTAAGGTTCAAAGGCTTTCATACGGTCATTAAGTCGAGTTAGGGTTTCATTCTTCTAGAGGGACCATAGAATTGCCTGCATGTCTTTCCGAATACTTTAAACTTGGAATAGTAGGTTTCTGACATTCGATCGTCTCTGTCGACTCCCAACGTCTCCGCGTGAAGTCGTCTCTAGCTGTAATCAGTCTATCTGATGACCTCGCATCGGGGTAGCGAACGAACCACCTGTCCTAGTCATTCATCATCGGGTGACTAGCGACCTTCTATCATCTCTTAGTACAACCCGTACTGTAATAGCTCCAACATCTGGGGCGATATCTCATCGTTCGCAGCAATAACTAGCTCACTCGTCTGCACGCTGAACAGTGCCTCAAACATCATGAGTAAGCAACACACCAACGGTCATCAAAATCTGGCTGGCCTCCATCATTGGCTCAATTCTCTAGTGTCGATCAGCACCTCCGAGTAACCTCATAAAGGCGATCTGCCAAACGCTCGTGGCGCGGAAACACAGTAAAAAGACACATCTCTGCAAACGTGTGTCGCCGGAATTTCGCCCTGGTCAGTCATCGTTCGTGACGAGCTTGTGCTGACCGCAACTCTAGCCGTAACTCTCCCTGCCTGTAACCGTAGCAGCAAAACCAAACTGGTACCAATGAGGCTAGATCAGGAAGGAATATAATACTGAACAAGGAAATGTACATCGTAAGGCTTCATAAGTGGAGTGGCGTGTCGTAAATATGCCGCGGAACATACCAACGATACGTCACTCTACTTTAGTCACCTATTCCATCAACCAAGGGTCATCCTACGCTCCGAAGGTTAAAACCTAACGCTTTGATACCAACTTTGTCACGACCCGAAAGTACGGAACATGACCGGCACTTAAACTACGAACGTCTCGAGGCGTACGTAATCTAAGTAAACCGAAAACCCAGAAATCCAAACCAAGAAAAGTAGTAGAGTGCAGGAAAAACCAACTTAAAGCAAGTAATTTCAATAGCATAAGCCGAATTATGCGGTTTTTAAAACATCAAAAATTTACTGAAAATTTCGGCAGAGTCTCCTTTGTAAATACTGGCCCCCAAACGGGATACAACATGAATAGTATACGAAACCAAGAAAAAGGCATCCCCAAGCGGGAGCTAGCTCTTCGTCAATCGACGGTCACAACCACACAAGCAATATAATATACAACGCCAACGGCGAGGATCAAAACTCAAAAGGAAACTCAAAACCACCAGAAATATAACGAGCGACTCTAAGGTCGAAAGAATAAACAACACTGGTCTCTATCTCAATAAATACATGTTTGGTTGATGGAATTTACTAGATACAACGGAATAATATTATACAAGGTAATATGATGGGTACGATACAAGAAAAAACCCACCTACTAGCAAGTCACCCGAATGAAACTGAGCCCGCAAAGCCATAAAGAAACATGTACGGCAAAACCTGCAAGAAACTGGGGCACAACGGGGGTGAGTTGCCAACTCGTGAATAGAAAAACATCTACGAATAAAAATCGCATGTATGACGCAATCCTAGGTCGTACGATCATAATATATCCTCAAATATATAACCAGCAGCCTATAACAAGGCTAGGGTAAATATCTAACCCGAGGGTAATCTCATGTGCCGTGTCAGTGCCTCAAGTAGCAATATATCATAAGAATGAGGTATGAATGCACGGAACAGAATGCATGTACCGATGAAAAGTTCTTTCATAAATCAGTGAGATTTCTGTATTTTTAAAGTGAGGTACCATAAATGAAATCAGCATAAAACAGTGCCCAGCATCGACACAAAACAAGTGTCCAAATATCTCGATATCTCTGTATCACAATCTCTGTACCTCAATATCTCAAAATCAATATCTAGGGTGCCGTCAATCCAGACCGGCCCCTACCATCCATCTCAAGACCACGACGGTATCCTCCGGATATCCGACGCGTCGGTAATATCACCGGTCGGTAGTGCTCCCCTGCCAGTCTCAACGTCAACAACACATTCCTCTTGCCCCGGGGTACCGCACCGGGCCCACCATGTACCCGAAACGGTTCATCCATCTCCTCGAAACGGGTCTCGAAATCCATCAGCAAACTCATGGTGGACGACTCATACATCATAGGAAAACCGCATTTTTTTTATTAAAAAAGAAAGAAAGCAGTTTATATATGTTTTGCGGTTTTCCTCCAAATCCATAAAATATCATGGGAATCCGAATCATCAATAGCATGTAAGACCATGAATATAAGCATGAGAATCCATGAATACGGCATAACAATGAATAATAGTATGCATGAAGCGACAAGTAATAACTACAATATTTAAGCTGGCATATAAGGTATGTACACTAATATTATGTCAAACTACTGGCTATCAAGCTAAGTTAAGCAACAATATTTTCTAAGGTGTACTTGACTTGGCAATTACCGATGAAGATGTGTGTGAGCCGGCAAGTAAGTGTATGTGGTACATACGCATCATCGGTAATGGTGCTGGTGTCCTAACAGCATAATGTCAACAATGCAATATGAAATAACAATGTAAATATGCGATGCGGAGTGAGCAACCAAAATGAGCGGGAGCTAAAAACTAGACGCAACTATAACTAATCTGCATTAATCTAATATAAGTCCTACAAATGGTGCCATTTGAAATAACACGAACCGCGGGGTTTTGAAAATAGGGCTACGGTGGTTTTTAAGAAAGGATACGTCTTTTGAAATATCCGTAGATCCCTTGACCTGTCTTTTAAAATACCCACGATCCGCTAGTTTGAAATAGGTGGGAGTCTAATCTAATCTAACAACTACACTAAACTATACGACTGAACTAACAAGCTAAGCTGCAGGTAAGGAAACCGCCTAACATCTGAGTTGATACATATACATACCTGTATATATATTAGTCGGTGATCCCGCCTCAATAATATCATATCCGATATCATATCTATAATCAGACATCCCACGTCAAGAGTGCGGATCAATCATCAAAATATAGCCCGTACGTAAATCCGTCGTACGGCATCCCAAATCTGGGTATGGGTCAATATCACATTCATCATACTATTCATCTGATATCCTCTTTATCAAATATCATGATCAGGGTACTGATCTACGTCTAGTACAATATTGATACCATCTATGTATGCATGCATGTATAAGAATCACTACGTCAAAAGATTGTTGGTGTGTATACGCATCCGTATACACCACCACGGACTGCGGGAGTGCTATACGCCATCCACCCGACTTCTCCCCGTAGATATAAATCTACTCACCTGGTCCTCGCTTGTCGGTGCCGACGCCGCCACGCGCTTGCTTGTCGTCTCGAAGTCCACATGGGGTACCTACATATCATAACGCACCGTATCGCATTAAAACTAAATTCGAAATCGAAACGGCATACGAAAATCAAATCGGCACGCGTATCACGCATAGGTCCAAACCTATCGCCTACGCATGCAAGAATAGTCAAACCAACCCTCGATGTCGATGTACAAAAGTCAAACCATCGAGAAAAATCCGATCACACTCATTTGCACATTCACGAACACTAATTTTAATATAAACTAGGTTAAAACTCACAAAAACCCCAATTTCACTTAAAAAGTCATTTTTCCGAAAATCTAGGAAGCACAATTCGCTGTTTTTGTACCAAACATGACGTTTAAATGAATGTAGCGGCCAATATACTTATTAAATATCTTAAATAAGTCATAGAAACAATTTCCGGAATTTAATCTCATTAAATTCCAAAAACCCTAATATTCTAGTTTACAAAATACCCTTTTTAACAATTTCATAGCCAAAAATGCACACACTACAATTTAGGTTGGATTTGCATGATCTAAAGAATTAAACCACACTTAATAAAGTTAATGAAGTCTTGAGAAACCTAAACACATTTTTAATCCCAAGTATTTAACCAATTTCAAAAACCTAGTAAGCAAATTAGCAAATTAACACAATTTTTAAACTAACCATTAGCACAAGCTACTAATCTTGTATTAACATGACAAAAAGCCTAAATATAACACACAACCATACACCAATTTTATAAAACCCTAACTTGCATTCAAATTCCTAACTTGAATTCCAAAACTTGCAACTTAAGCCTAATTAACACTTAGGTAGTTTAGCTTTAAGAAATTTGTAACAAATTAAGCAAAAATGTTTTAGAATTATACCCAAAAACATTTGAAGATCCACAAGCATCCATGGCCCTCCAAAATGCTCTCTTTTCACAAAGATCCATGCTATACGGGCTAAGCTAAAATGGGTAGGAGTCGGATTTGGGTTTTGGGATTTTTTTTGATGGATTTGAGGCAATTTTTGATGAAGTTTGAAGAGAAAAGAGAAGGGAAATGGGGGGGGGGGGGCTGCTGCTGTAGAAGGAGGGGGGTTGGCTGGAATGGGAGTGGGAGAGGAGAGAGAGGGAGGTAGAGAAAGTGGGGGGAGAAGTCAAAGTCAATTCAAAGTCAATTCAAAGTCAAAGGTCCACCTCATTTCTCCATTTTCTTTTCTTTTCTTTCATTTCTTTTCCTTTGAAATTCAAGTGGGGAAAAAGATGGTGGCTACTGAATTCAGCCAAGGGGAGAAGTAAATGGGGGTGTGTGGGTGTGGGTACGGGTGTGGGGTGATGAAAAATGATAAATACAATACCCCAAATATCCATTTACGCTAAAAAAAGCCTTTTTTTCCTCAATAATTTCTAAACTGTTTTGGCAAATGATTTCATTCCAAAAACCACATGATAAAATTTTATTTAATGTTTTATGATGCACAAAATTTGTTTCAACTCATTCCAATTTGTAATTTTCCCTAATTAAATATATTAGTGACGGCTTAAAATAATAATAAAATAATATTTTTTTCAGAAAATTTGAAATTTCACCAGCGGCTCAATAAACATCAAATAATAGCAATTACATAGCTAGAATATGTATATTTAATTTTTATAATAAGATATTTGTATTTTGGCTTTTTACAGAAAACCCCCTTATTTTACCGATTTTTTCGAAATTTCACCGAAACGATTTTCAAAACGTTACAGGAAGTCACCACTTCCTATGGCCGCTGATAACTAGTATGGTCATCATCACATGATGCCAGCCTTCTTGTCATTGTCTACGAGAAACCGAAGTATCTCTCAGGTGGCTTAGGTCACCTACTAAATCTGCAGAGCAGCTATGGTCTGTCGGGTTCAATTGGATCATTAGGTTCCACTAAACTTTCAGTAACTGTTTGTGGTTCCGGAATCACTTACAGTTCTACCATACTTCCACTAATTTCTTTTGCAAGAAATTCCTTTACCAAGGAGGTGGCGAGTCAAGAACAAAACACTTTTAATCTTGTAAATGGTAGAAACAATCCGCAGCGAAATCTTAGGATAACCAACAAACTTCTATAACCGAAACGTGCCTCGAGTTTGTCCGTATTGCGCTTTTAAGCACAAACCGGATAACCCAACATTTTAACAACCTTAAGATGAACACCATTCTATATCACATATAAAAATGAGGCACTTGTTTAGGTGGAACCAATATCAATTGATATGCATCTATTTCTAGTGCATCCCCAAAATTAAAGAAGGCAACTCAGCATTACTCATCATGGAGCGCATCCGCGGATGAGCAATCTGAGAGAATCACATTCTCAATACGGAACACCTGATGCCAACCCTATGTCCGAATGGATATCGGAAAACATACATCACTATGTATAATTCCCTAGAGTTCACTAACTCAATTTCCGTGTGTTGTTAATTGAAAAACATTCTTTTGGTTAAAAGAAACCAAAAGTTTGCTATTAGGCAAAACCTGGTGATTTCCTCAATAGCAACAATTGCTTCGAAAATCGACATTGAGGATAAAATCATCCATTCTCAATTCTCTGCTCCTTCTCAGCATCTGTAACGCCCTACAGATATGGGATTCTAATCGGGTATCTATATACTCAGGAGTTAGAGTTTATTGAGAAACGGTTTTCCAAAATACACACAGGATATCCGAAACATCAAAATGTTTCAGCGGAGTTAGTGGGCTATTCATAGTATTGCCTTTTCCATTGCCCAGGCTCATGACAGTAGTTGCATTTTTCTTTTCTCATACTTCAACTACTTTTGACGTCTCTCCATCTTACCTTTCTGTATACTGAACTTATGCTAGTTGGTTTTCTTCATTCCATTCCTTTAACACCAGCTTCGGGATTGGAAGGAGACTATCCAATAAGCGTAACTAGTATACCTTCCATATATATAAGGATCTCTTTAATTTGAGACAAGGTAGGAAGGAGAGACAAACAAACAATTCATCTAATCCAGAACCAGTAGCCATCTTCGGACTGAAACAATTTCTTCGAGTTTGTATGTAACCATACGATGGTTTTCCAAGCAATATGGATCTCTGTATTGAATACAGAGGGTTCTGGAGTTAGCAGAAGCGGAAGTAGGATAGGTAAGGATATATGCGACCATGTCGTGGATTAAAGAAATCCAGACATTCCAAAGCTATAAGTTGTAAAAAAAGGTCGGTCAACGAGGTTAATGAGCCTTAGTTTAAAGTTAGTCCAGGGTCGCTGCCAGAGAGAGAAAAGAAACACTCAGCATGCACTCTAACCTTGATTAGATTGGTATATTTTTCCAATCAGGATGGTTTCCACTGTTTCGTTGAATCCTCCTTCAAACCCTAAAAGGATAACCAGCTGGGATTTCGAATAGAAAATCTCTCTGGAGTAACAATTACTCACAGTGGGAATCGGGACCCATACTATCATGACGTGGTAATCTTGACGGATGCCAAAAAGTCAGCCCACTCCATAGAATGTATGCAATCTCATTGCATGTTTCAACACTTAAAACTCCCGATTTTGGTTTTTACCCCTAACAACCTATGACCTTGACGGATGCCAACAAATCATAGGCCGCTAGTCAAGTTCGACCCGTCATTTCGTGATTAACTCGAACCCAACCGCACTAGCCCTTAACGGAAGCCAACAAGGCTATGCGACTGTCCCGGCTAAGCATATTAAATGGTAGCAGGAAGACATCACTTAGCTACAATACACTATGTCTTGACGGAAATGAACAAACATAGCATGAATACTAAGTACTCTACTTCCTAAAATGACAAAGGGCTACGGTTGGTTTTGAAGAAAACCATCAACGTAATGAACTTGATATCATTGTAGGAACCGAGTGGTTTTGAAAATTTATGGTCGTGCAGACCTTTTCTTAAGAGTGGATTCCCTGTGAAGGGATCTAGACTCTTTCCTCATCGAATGAGCTACAGGATATTCCTAACCGAATACCACGATACAAAGCAAAAGAATACGGCTACAAAAACAATTTTAGTGACACAAAATTTTGCTCAAGAGAGAAGTCCTGGTGATGGGATCAAGGATCTTTCCTCATCAAATGTGGTGCAGGACATTCCTAACCGAATAATTTTATGCAAGGCAAAAGAATCGACTAAAATTTTCCTTTTTATAAAAAGTGGTTCTTACAACGTATTGGTTTATTTTACTTTGTATTAATCCAATTAATACAATCCCGTCTTTTAAATAATCATATTATCCGGCAATTTTCTCCTCACAGAATCATTACAGAAAAAGTATGAAAAGAAAATAGAATGCACATATACGCTATCCGCATTCGCCATGGGTCCCTGGGTCTTCACCGTAAGGTTACTTAACTTATGGCAGGATGGGGCAGGGCTAGCGCAGATGCAAAACACACACACACAGACACATATATATAGACACACACAATATATCACATATATAAATATATCGTCACACGCAAATAATCACATTACAACATACGGAAAAACAACATCACGGAGTTGGAAATATCGGATCACCTAGGAATCCCGTGTTTCGTTCGAGCCACAAACGAAGCGCGACATTCTTCGGTCGCGTAATAGATCGTGTGTAGCCAAAAGCAGAGTCCTACGAGTTCGGCAAGTCATCTGCCAATCCGAGAAATGAGGCAACCCAGCATCATTACCATGATGGGGCCACCCAGCACTTTCTCGAACCCGATGACATGAGCACTGCTCCGTGGGTCTATCCTAACCCCCTACAAGCACGGAAAGTTCCCCGCCAATCATAGAATTGAGTGACCTAGTCTCAACTCCTTGAGATTGCAACCCGCTGCAATCTAGAACTCGGCTGCCCGTGCACTTCCTTGCGGGGTAATCGTAAAACCTGTATTAATACAATAGTAACATCGATCGCAGTCTGATCGAGTCCCGATAAATAATAATACTAAAAGGAGGAAACGGCGACCACATGTCGATTGCTTGCCCCGAATAAATAAATATACATTTGGAAACAACCTGAATGGAATGAAACATATCATAACAACACTCAAATACGCACGGGGCTATTCATTTCACGACAATCAGAACTGTTCCAAGCACATTATATGTAAATAAACATAACCATCACAAATGAATACTGTGAAATGTTTTCTAAGTAATATATAGCAGATATTGTCTTAAATGTAGAAAAACGACGCTGTAGTTTCGATCACAAAACTTCCCAAAAACCTAAATTTGATCAGATCAAAATCTGGGACAAAAAGAATTATACTAAAAATCCAAATTCCAATTAATCAAGCCACTGTCCAAATCTAGACCTAAAATATACAAGTGAGGCCGCTGGAAGGCCGAGATTGGCGGCCAGGAAGATGATTTGTGGGCCCATGTTTGAAACACATCATTGTAAAAAAGAACACATCACTCTACAACAGCTTAAAATTTTTTTAGAGCAACTTTGTAAAACCGAACAGAGGCTTAAAAATTTAGAAATGGAAATCGGTAAGTTTTGTGATCCGACACCATAACTTCATACCGATGCAAGCTAAGGTCTATGGCCGGCTCTGATGCCATTGTAAGGATGTGTGTGCTCACTGGACGGGTTTTTAAAACTTTGCGGAATCGAAAATTTTAAAATTCTAAGTGAGCAAACAATCCTAAACGAAAATAACACCATAGACCCTATAGCTTGCAAACTAAAAGATGAGATAGAGTAGAATGTACAACCTTTGAAACATCTTCGTATGCTCCAATGATTTAATCTTGGACTCGGGCTAAGCTTCGAGACGTTCTGATCGGCTCCGTCGAAGATGATCCACGTGAGGTCCACCAGTTCTTGCTTCAACATCAACAACTTGATGTAACTTTCTCTTCATGCTTGCTAGATATGAGTTGAGAGGGATGTAGATAATCATGGATCCTTCCTTTTTTACTCTCTCTTTATTTTCTCTCTTCTTTTCTTTTTCATGAGAGAGAGGGAAAATCCTAATGAACTAGTGTGTTGAGAATGGAGTAGAAACTCATTCTCATCTAACACCTTTCCCTTTCCCTCTCTACATGTGTCATGAAAAACGAGTGTGTATGCTAATAAGCCTCCACCTCATTTTCATGTCACATGCAAAAAGAAATAAAGAAGAAAATATATACATGTATGTTTGAATATATGTACAACAAAAAATTATAAAATAAATGAACATGGCATGTAACTTAACATGTTATGTATCATAACAGGAGAGAGAGAAAATAGCACATATAATACTAGTATATATATGTACCATCATATATGTGTGTGTGTGTGTGTGTAATATTATTAAATCAACACTTGATTCAATGACCCGGTTCAATCATAAACCGGCTAGTATTATTACTCGCCCGATCAATACATGTAGTATTACATACACATGTTTAATTGGACCCTGTACGCATCGCCACACTATATCATTTCGCTAGAACGGGAAAACCCTTTTGGATATAGTGTCCTCAAGGCAATTATTATAATTGAAGGTAGGCGATTATGATAATTGAAGGAGGGCCTATACAGAAAGAACAATCTTACTCGAGATAATAGTATGGTATTTGCTTTGTCTATATCATTGATGTGTATACGTTTTACTTGTTATTACATGTCGATGATACATAATGATAAACCCCGTAGGATTCTTGCTTGACTACCAGTATTATGATGGCGATTATATACGTGAGAGATGGGCAGTCTATAAGCACATCCTTAAATGTCCCTAGTCATCGGAGTATCGAGACTGGGCATTGATATTCAACTGTAGACTAGTGTATACGTTTTGAGACCCCGACGAGGGGCGGTGGCCGGTCTCACAAGCTATTGGTGTTGTGTCACCTAAGATAGTATACAGGTGCTTACTAGAGGTGAGTTCACCGGACAGACTCGTCGAGAACTTGTAGATGGTATTATATCTATTGTTAGATAGAAGTTCTCTAGTGGCATGAGTATAGGTTAGTCTTTTCACCTGAAATCGTCATTTGTCTCGTGTGTGTTCCCACTGTACTTTGATTACTAGCCTACCACGGCTCAGGAGGAGAGGTTTTAGTTGGGTACAGTCCTGAGCCACATGGAGGCTGTGAGCAATTGTCGGGGATTCATCTTTCCCGGTATTAGGAGTTGATGTCGTGTTGTGTTCTGTTGGCTATCACCTTAAATCCGTCGCCATGGTGGATGATATTTATTGATATGAGTTCAGTAGTTTCTCAGATGGTGATGAACTTGACTCCGACATGACTTATTGGATTATTAGAGGTCTGACATTATCTATCCCCTAGACCTGACATGCGATACTCTTAGACGAAGAGACCAGAATGTACGGAGATTGTCAAATTCTGGCTTAGTAGGGTACGGATGCAGTTGATTGTCGACTTCCCTTTCAGCATATACCTAGGCAGCCGTTACGCACAGCTAGTGCCGCTGACGTGCTTGTGGTTATGGATTTATCCAGTAACTCACTGCCAGTGTATTGTCGAGTCTTTAGAGTCCCCCATAAAGGGTTTTCTCGGTTCAGGCGATATGATGTAGATGACGTATGTTGGTACATGCAGGTGTCCGATTAAATATATGTGTGTACATACTACACAGATTTTAATCGGATGGTTGATAATACTAGCCGGATTAGAATTAAGCTGGATTATTAAATCAAGTTTTGATTTAATAATATATATATTCTAGTATTATTGTTCACTATTCATTTTCTCTTTCTTGGCTATTCGTATTTTTATACGGATACGTGTATATGTATTTCGATACGTATACCAGGTTGTATTCCGTATTTATATAGGAATAATTCTAGAACGAGGACACTTCATTTGTGAATATTCATTTATGAATATTCATGAAATGAGGTGAAAGGTGAGGTGGCTTTGGTTATGGTTGAAAGCATGTAGAGAGGGATGGTCTTCATTTGTTTATTTGAAAAATGGTTATGGTATTTTCTTTTATGGTTGAAAATTAAGAGGAAGCCATTCTCTCCCTCATACAACGCTTAGCTCATTTTGTATGATTGCTAAGAACTTCACCTCCTCCTCCTACTTCTTGATTGCTCACTTGAGCTTATTAATTAAAGAGAAAATGATAGTAGAAAATTCCTACATCCCCACTCTCCATTCCTATCGTGTTTGGAGCGTCGGTTGCTTCACTAGGTGAAGCTGAAGCTTGGATCGGTTCTCTCGGGTGGATCATCTTCGGCAAAGGCAGTCGGCTCTCAAGCTTATTTCCGATGACTTACGAGGAGCTAGAAGGGGTCTTCCAAGATTGGGTTGACACACATCAAAGTTTATAATCCCTAAACCTTGCATGCTTTAGCTTCTAGTTTAGTGTTTGGATCAATCGCTAAGGATTTGTTTCTAGCATCCTCTTGTAAAATTTTCTTTTTTCGGTTTTAGATCGGCCGCGGTTGCCATGGTGAGTGCACTAGGAACTTTCAATGGTATCAGAGCCAACCCAAACACTAGAACTAGTTTAGACGATGTTTTAGTTTCGAGACCGAATTTTTTACCGTAACTAGTTACCGATTGCAAGCCACTGTCCATTTTAAAACTTTGCTCAAAATTTTTTTTAAACAACTACAGAAGACTTGTGTTCTGAAAATAAAACTTGGTACAAAATTCGAGGAAATTTGGCCATGTTTTGGCTGCCGGTTGTGCTGTTACGTCGGCCCAAAATTTTTCAAAAGTCCCCGGATTTTTTTCAGTAGCTTGGAATGTTAGAAACTTGATTTGTTGTATTTTTTGTTTTGCCCCATATTTCAGTTTGTGTATTTTTCACATTGGGGCATTTCAGGACCGTTTTCGGTCGAAATTTTAACATTATTTATGATCCGTAGTTCGTATGTGTTGTTAAATGCCGTCTAATTGCTATATATTCAATTAGAAAAGATTGCACACTTGCTTGTGTTCTGTGATATATATATCTCTGTGATGGTTTAGAAGGATTGTCATGACGGATAGCCCTTCGTGCGTTTGGTTGTACAGTTTTGATTTATAAATGTTGTATTCATTTGTTCGGGATGGGCTCTAACTTGTAGCTTCCGTTTCCGTATTATGTATATTCTTTTATTGGGGCTCGACCAGGATGCAGTCGATGTCACCGTTGTATATTTTTCTTTTCTGTAATAGGATTAACCAAAGAGAAGTGCTCGAGTAGCCTGGTTCTAGAGTGCACTAGACTGCCGTCTCATGGTGTTTGAGACCGGGCCGCCTTGCTTTAGAATTGGCGGGTTGCTCGCCGCACTTGTAGGGATTATATGATCGACCCATGGAGGAGTGTCTAAGTTACCAGATTCTAGAAAGTGATGGGTGATCGACTCATGTTATTGAGGGCGAGTTACCAAGTTTCAAGAATTGGCAGGTGGTTTGCCGCACTCATAAGGGTTTAGGACTGATGTGTTATTAATATGTATGCCCTAAAGGCCATTATTGATGAAATAGTGGATACTTGGACATATATATAGAGATGACTTTCTTACTCGACATGATAGTATGCTATCAGGTTACCTTTATCTTAACATGTAGACTGGTATTTATATTGTCTGTCTCTTACATGTCGATAAAGCCCTTATGATATATACTTGACTACCAGGACTATGATAAGATCATACTAGTGGGGCCAGGGTGGTCCAAAAGTACATCCTTTAATCAGTTCCTAGTCGAGAGAATATCGATACTAGGGCATCGATATTCCAGAGTAGACTAGTGTGTACGTTTCTTGTCCCTTAGAGAGCGATGGTTGATCCAACAACCATTGGTGTATGACATCAAAGATTGTACACAGATGCTCATTGGAGAATAGGTACACCGAACAGGACTTGCCGAGGACTCCTATGTGGTAGTATACCTATCGTTATATAGCAGTCCTCTGGTCACACCGGTACATGTTAGTCTGTAGACCCGAGATCGTCAGTGTGTCTTGTGTGGCTCCCACTGTGCTTTGATTTCCTCCCTACCACGGCTTAAAGGAGTCATGCAAACAGGTGGATTTTGGGTACAGTCCCGAGTCACATGGAGGCAATGAGCGATAGGAGGGGTTTCGTCTCTCCCAGTATTGAGGGATGATGTTGCGCTATACTCGATTGGCTATAACTGAAAGTCCCTGGCTAGGGGTTCTGCCGAGATTTACTGATAAGAGTTATCGATAGTTTCTCGAACCGTTATAGTCCAGACATCAGCATGACTTATCACGTTACTGGGGTCTGACGTTTACCACCACGAGACATGATATATGACATATCAGACGAAGAGACCGAACTGTACGGTAGTGTTACTGATAGGCTTCGTAGAGACTATGGACAAGCTTGCTTGTTGATCTTCATATCGCTCAATAACCGGGTAGCCGTTACGTCCAGCTAGTACCGCTGACGGCTTGTGGGTGACTGATGTGATCATCACCTACTGCTGGCGTATTGACGAGTCTTTAGAGTCCCATAAAGAAGTTCCCGGGTTCAAGCGAAATGAAATAGGACACATATGTGATATGTGTGTGGGCCTGATTAAATACGTGTATGTGATACCGTATTGTCATCTAGTAGTTATCTGTTATCGGTTCGGTTATATATGATATAACCAGATTGTCGAATCAAGTGTTGATTTTATAATATGATATACAGATAAATGATATGCGCAAAAACTGCCGTTAAAACAATTTCCAAAATGATGTTTTGAGTTGTTTGCACACCCCGCGAGCTCACGGTTTGAACTGAGAAACCGCGGGGTGGAGCGTGTTCACCCCGGGGACACCCCAAGGGGGACCATAAGTCAGACCCACACCTCAAGACCACCACAAGGTGTCCTTAGGGGTGGGTGACCCGAGAGCACACCAACTGGGTGCTCTCGGGTCTGCCTTCTCCTAGGGGACACTTCGAGGTGGCCCACGGGGTTGGGTACCCCCCGAGGCCCCCCATTAAATATTTAATTTTGGGATCTTCGCCTCCGCGAAGATTCGGGCGGGTTTCGAGTTCGTTTCGACTCCCGGATTGGCTTAAAAACGATCGGTTTTGGAACTTTAGCTCCCTGGATTTTTCATGTCTTGGAAAAATTGGTTTAGTTTCCTAATTGCGTGCAGAATTCTAATGTCGCGGTTACTTTACAAGCTTTGTGATGTGTGATACAATTATTAGAATCCGGATTAATTAGTTTATGAAAACTAGTTACTATATTATAAACCTAGCCGTTTAGTCTCAAATGATCGATTGCCACGAAGTTTTGATTCGGATCAAAACTCCGTCGCAATTGCGTATTGTACGCGATCACTAAGTCGAGAATCTTGTTGAATTATCCGACAACCAATTGAAAAGAGTTTTCAATTTGAGACTAAAATGCAAGTTTTATAAGTTAGGCATGAAATTCGGAATATGAGATATTCCAAGTTTATGATGTCTAAGGATATTATGGATTCTAATTATTGTAGTTTTTCAATTTCTTTTCTGCGACCGTAAGTGTAATATGTGCGGTATCCCAATCCGGTTGCTATATGTCAATGAGTTTCGGGATACGCGTATTTACTTACGTTGATGACATGAGATATTATGTGTTGCTTGTGTATATGTTTTATTGGATCGTCATGATAGAAAAGCCGAGGGATTTTATGTGAGATGAGGGTTTTTCAATTTTCATTCATGTAAAATTTTGTATGTAATATTCTTTTATTGGGACGTTTCCGGGTTGAGGATGATGTCACCATTGATGCATATTATTTACCTTTCCGCATTCGGATAGACCCAAGGTGGGGAGCGCATGTAACCGGGTCCTAGGGTCAGTGGGAGACCATCTCAAAGAGTTAAGACCGGGTCCCCTAACTCTAGAATTGGTAGGGTTACTTGCCGCTCTCGTAGGGGTCTATAGGATGTGGGTTTGGCTATTTATCATGACCGTGGAATCCGTGTTTTACATTACTAGCTAAATTTAAAATACGGAAATCCTAGTATATCCAATATTTCATATGTTGCTTTTGCTGCTTAGTTCTGTGATGTGATCATATAACTGAGTGAAACGAGTGTTGTATTATATATATATATATATTATATAATAAACATTTCTTATGTTTTGCACCAGTGCTAGTCCAGCCCCCGCTCTGCCGGTAGTTAAGTAACCTAACGGTGCATGACGGGGACCAGTGGCGAATTCGGATGGCATAAGCGTACGTTCTATTTTCGTTTCACTTTTCTGTAATGTTTAGGAAACATTAATTAATGAGACTTCATTAAAGAGATTAATGAAAAGAAAGAAACCTAAAGATGTTGTAGAATCAAATTTTCAAAAAAGGCATCTCTAGTTTTTGCTTTGCATAATGGTATTCCTTGATGAATATCCAGCACCTCATTCGATGAGGAAAGAGCCGAGATCCCTTCACCGGAAGTGATCTCTTTAGCGAAACTAGCAAATACTACAACCCACTCCGTTTTGTCTTTTGACTGCTTCTCTAGTTCTTTCTTTGCATAGTGGTATTCATGAATATCCAGCACCTCATTCGATGACGAAAGAGCCGAGATCCCTTCACCGGGAGTGACCTCTTTAGCGAAACTAGCAAAAGCCTCAAAAACACTCCTTTTCTAAATCACTAGATTCTATAACGATATCAAGTTCATTACGCTCACGGTTTTCTTAAAAACCTGCGTAGCCCTCCGTCATTTCAGATAAGTGCTATTTAGTATTCGTGCTGCGTTTGTTGTCCTTTTTAAGGCGTAGTGTGCGGTAGATAATTAGTGCGTATCTGCCTGCATGAGATGCGATTGAGTTAGGGTAGTCGTGTGGCCTTGTTGACCTTGTCAAGGGTCGTGCGGGTGGGTTTAATTCAATCAATAAATGATGGGTAGAACTTGACTAGCGCTTATGATTTGTTGACCTTGTCAAGGTCATAAGTGGCTAGGGGTAAAAACCATTATCAGGAATTTCATATGTTGAAATTTGCAATGAGATTGTATACCATCTATATAATAGTTGGATCCCGATACCCGCTGCGAGTAAGAGTTACTCCTGGGAGAGTTTTGAACTTTACAATTAGCTAATCAAGTAGGTATCTAGAAACGTGTCAACGGGGTTATGCCTATAGGAAACGAGGTTTATTTTAATTAGGTCCATGCGAAAGCACGGGGAACCTCCCTCGGAGTACCGATACCTGCCTGGCCGAACGATTGGCAAACCTGTAGGGTGTAATTAATCCCGGCTAATCTTACCTTTTAGGATTTGAAGGAAGATTTGATAAAAAAAATGTGGGAGCCATCCTGATTAGATAAGATAATAACCAATCTAATCTTCCAAAGAGCGCACGAAAAGTGATTACCTTTCTGTCTCTCCTGGTAGCGACCAATGAAATGCCTTAATCAAGATAATATTATGGATGTACTGACGGAACCTACTTATTATACTAGGCTAGGTTCCGCTCTACCTTATGATTGTCATAAGTCTGAGCAAGGAATAGGAGAATATACGGATTCCTATGCCACCCAAATAAAGAATAAGTATGTTGATGCATTGTCTTCGGGTGTGTTCGTAACCAAGAATTATTTCTCAGCTATCTCTACGTCCTGGGTAAAGGATACCGAATCAGGTCCTACACATGTAATTTGTTACATGAGCTATAGACAGGTGGAGAACTGGGAAATGGTGATATGTTTCTAGAAGTAGAGAATGGTGCAATTGTTGCAGCCAAAGCAGTAGGCAGATATCACCTGGTGTTACCAACTGGTAATACATTGATTCTTAGCGACTGGTATTTCTAACCAATAAATATTGTGAATATTTTCCTAAATCAAGTGTTGATTGGGTAAGGTATGTTGTATAACAGTGTACACGTTCTGAATCAAACTACAGTTCTAAACGTACAGAACACACACAATAAGAACGGTTCAGAAATGAATGATGTCTTCTTGAGGCATTGTAGACTAGGTCATGTTGATAAGACAAGACGAGCTGAAGTTCCATAAGGATGCATATTTGAATCCGTTTGAATTTATATCTTATGAAACTTTCCAGTCATGTCTCAAAGACTAGGTGACCAAATCTCCGTTTATTGGAAAAAGAGAAAGAGCAACTGAACTCTTGGACAGATATATGGTGATGTATGTGGTCCTATGTCTATACATGCCAGGGATGGTTCCGTGTACTTTATTAAATTCACTGATGTTCTCTCAAGATACAGACATGTGTTCTTGTTGAAACACAAAACTGAATCTTTTGAGAATTACAATGAATATAAGTACGAAGTTGAGAACCAGATGGGTAAAGGTATTCAAATCCATCGATATGATCGGGGTGATGAATACTGAAGCATGGAATTCCGAGACTATTTAAAAGAGAATGAGATTCACTCTCAGTTTTCTCCTCCGTATACAACACATCACAACGGTATATCGGGGTGGAGGAATCGCACCCTATGAGATATGGTGCGCTCTATGATGTATACTGCTGAGTTGCCTATTTCCTTTCAGGGATATGCACTTGAGAAGATGCATACCTATTGAATAGAGTTCCGATCAAATCCATTGCCTACCACTCCATATGAGATATGGAATAGGAAGAGACAGTCTCTTAAATGAGTTAAGATATGAGTTTTCCGGCTTATGGTGAAAAGCAAAATCCGGACAAGATCGAGGCAAGGTCAGTTCTGTGCAAGTTTAGGATATCCCAAACATTCGCGAGGGTATACCTTCTACCACACTGAGGAACAAAAGGTGTTTTGTTTCTCGACATGCTATCTTTTTAGAAAAGTAATTTCTTATGGAAGAAATTAGTGGCGATGGGGTAGATCTGGAAGAAGTTCCAGCAAAGAAAACTATAACTGACGATTTGGTGGAACCGGAGGATTCAATAGTCTCCAACAAACTGCAGCCACTCCGCAGATCTAATTGGGTTCCTCATCCACCTGAGAGATACTACAGTATTTCTTGTAGACGGTGGGAGCGAGGATTGCATCATAGAGATGATGACCCAACTAGTTTCGAGAAGGCCATCACAAGTGGAGACTATGTGAAATGGTTAGATGCTATGCGATCTGAGATGGAATCCATGTACACCAATAAAGTATTGACTTTGGATGTTGCTCCTGAAGGGGTAAAACCTATCGGGAGCAAGAGGATCTTTGAGAAAGATAATTTGGTGTAGATGGAAAAGTTGAGACTTTCAAACCTATGCTTAAGTCCATCAGGATCCTACTTGCCATTGCTGCATACCATGACTAAGAAATCTGGCAGACTGCACGTCAAATCGCTTTTCTAAATGGTGATTTAGAAAAGAGCGTATATATGACACTACCAGAGGGCTTCATAGACAGTGGGAGCAGCGGAAAGGTATGCAAGATGCTTAAATCCATCTACGGATTAAAACAGGCGTCGTGGAGTTGGAACATCTGTTTTGATGAAGCTATCAAAGAGTTTGACATCATCAAAAATATAGATGAACCTTGTATATATAAGAAGGTTGTAGAGAGTATGGTTGTCTTCCTCGTATTGTACGCAGATGACATACTCTTGATAGGAAGGGTGTTCCTATGCTACACTAGGTCAAGCACATCTTATCATAAAGGTTCTCCATGAAAGGTCAAACTGATGTCTCCTACATCCTGGGGATATTGATCTATAGAGATAGATCTAAATGGATTTGGGATTGTCCCAATCCAGGTACATAGACACCATGATAAAGGGTTTAATATGGATGATTCTAAGCGTGGTAATGTACCCGCCTGTTCAGAAATCACTCTCTCCAAAGAAATGTCTCTCGAGACTGATTTGGAGAGGGCTCACATACAAGGGATACCGTATGCTTTCGCAGATGGGTCAATCATGTATGCGATGTTATGTACCAGACCAGATGTAGCTTACTCACTAGGTGTAGTGAATAAGTATCGAAAAGATCTTTGGAAAAACCACTGGACAGCTGAAGAACATTCTTCAGTGCTTGAGATGGACTAAAGAGATGTTCTTGGTGTATGGTAACTGTAAACTTTAGATGGAGTCCTTTACCGATTCGAGCTTCCAGAGTGATAAGGACGACTGAAAGTCAGTCTCGGATTTTGTCTTCACCCTCAGTGGAGGGACGGTATGTTGGAAGGGTTCCAAGCTATATACCGTAGCAGACTCTTTGATAGAGGCTAATTATATCGCTACCAACGATGCTGCCAAAGAGATTGTCTGGATGAATAGAGTTCATGAGATGAACTAGGTTCCTACCATTGGGCATCTAATAGCTGAGTATTGTGATGATAATGGAGTTGTGGCTTTGGCCTAGGAACCCCGGTCCCGTCATCTATCAACACATATTCTAAGACAGTATCACCTGATCAGGGAGATAGTTGATCTCCGCGAGATTGAGGTTGGGAGAGTTGACACAGAGGATAACACAACGGATCCACTCACCGAGGCCATCCCCCAGATGCTATTCGAGAGACTTTTGGGACGTTGGGTATGAGATACTACAACAACTGGCCTCAGTGCAAGTGGGAGATTGTTAGTAATATATATGTATTAGAGGCCATTATTGATGATATAGTGGATGCTTGGACACACACACACACACACATATATATATAGAGAGAGAGGACTTTCTTGCTCGACATGATAGTATACTATCAGATTACCTTCATCTTAACATGTAGAATGGTATTTATACTGTCTATCTCTTACATGTTGATAAAGCCCTTAGGATATGTACTTGACAAGGGTGGTCCAAAAGTACATCCTTTAATCAGTTCCTAGTCGAGGGAATATCGAGACTAGGGTATCGATATTCCAGAGCAGACTAGTGTGTATGTTTCTTGTCCCTTAGAGGGTGATGGTTGATCCCACAACTATTGGTGTATGACATCAAAGATTGTACACAGGTGCTCTTTGGAGAATAGGTACACCGAACAGGACTCGTCGAGGACTCCTATATGGTAGTATACCTATCGTCAGATAGCAGTTCTCTGGTGACACTGGTAGAGGTTAGTCTGTAGACCCGAGATCATTATTAAGTCTTGTGTGGTTCCCACTGTACTTTGATTTCCTCCCTACCACGGCTCAAAGGAGTCGTGCAAACAGGTGGATTTTGGGTATAGTCCTGAGTCACATGGAGGCAATGAGCGATAGGAGGGGTTTCGTCTCTCCCGGTATTGGGGGTTGATGTTGCGCTATGCTCAATTGGCTATAACTGGAAGTCTCTGGCCAAGGCTGCTGCCGAGATTTACTGATAAGAGTTATCAGTAGTTTCTCGAACCGTTATAGGCCAGACATCGACATGACTTATCACGTTACTGGGGTCTGACGTTTTCTACCTCTAAACATGATATGAGAAATATCAGACGAAGAGACCGGACAGTTCGGTTGTGTTACTGATAGGTTTCATGGAGACTATGGACAAGCTTGCTTGTTGATCTTCATATCGCTTAATACCCGGAAAGCCGTTACGTCCAACTAGTACCGCCGACGACTTGTGGGTAAATGATGTGATCATCACCTACTGCTGGCGTATTGATGAGTCTTTAGTGTCCCACACAAAAGTTTCCTGGTTCAAGAGAAACGAAATAGGACACATATGTGATATGTGTGTGGGCCTGATTAAATACGTGTATGTGATACCGTATTGTAATCTGGCAGTTATCTGTTATCGGTTCGGTTATATGTGATATAACTAGATTGTCGAATCAAGTGTTGATTTGATAATGTGATATACAGATAAATGATATTAGTCGGTCATATGTGATATAACCGGATTATTAAATCAAGTGTTGATTTAATAATGTGATATATATTATATGTGATATAATTATATCTTAACTAATATCATTAGCTCACTAATTATTCTTCATAATATATATATATATATATATATATATATATATATATATATAATGAAGCATGTCTTGATTTCTATTTTTGAGAAAAATAGAAATGAGGTGTAAATTGACAGCATGGTTGCAAGCATGGGAAATATATTTATTTATTCATCTTGACTCACTATTAAAGCATGGTAGCAATTTTATATTGCAAAATTACATGCTTTAATGAGTGGGGGTCAAGAGTAGCCATTCATTCTAAGCTCATTCTCATAACTTAGCCATTTTTCTTAAGTTGCTCCCATGGTTGCTCTCTAGCTTCTTCTTCTTCCTCAATTGCTATAGATCAAGCTTCAACGCTCACATATGATGTGAACCATGAAGCTTGAATACAAACTTATGATCTTTTAACATCCCCTACTTCACCATCCTACACTTAACTAGCGATCGAGTGTAGCGTGTTTACAACGCTAAAGAGTTTATTGTAGAGGTGGCTTGAGTTGGAATGACTTCGCGTGGATCATCTTCGGCACGAAGGTCATCGGATGAAGTTCGTCCAAAGAATTAAGTGGAGCCTAGTAGAGTCGCGGGACTATTACACTGAGCATGTGAAGTGAAGGACTCAATTTACATTGGTATAACCTCATTCCCTTCTTGATGGTTTTATAGCAAACCCTAATATTCTAGCAAAGATCTTGTATAGTCTAACTTAGCACCTAATAAAAATTTGAATTTGGAATGCTTGATGCTACTAAAACCTCATGGTGGTGCTAGGGTCGACCTTCATCATGTTGTATGGCTATCCACATTATCGGGGAATATTGCGTTTTATTTGCGGCTCAAATGAAACGTGGGGCTCCTAGTTTATCCGCTATTCCATATTGTCGTTTGTATGCCTGTGATGGTTATCATCTTCCTGTGATGATTATTATTTTCCTGTGATGATATATATATATATATATATATTATGTTTAGTAGCTGCTTCTATATGTTTTGCATCCGCGCTAGCCATGTCCCCGCCCTGCTGTATGTTAAGTAACCATACGGTGATGACCCAGGACCCCATGGAGAATGCGGATGGCATATAAATGCATGCTATTTTGGTTGTTTCTGGTGTGGCTTAGAAACTTAAAATGATGAGACTGCATTTAATGCAAGGAAAATAAACCTAACTGATGTTGTTGGAACCAATTTTTAAAACTACTCGGTTTTCTTCAAAACTATAGTCATATTCTTTTGCTTTGCATAGAGGTATTCGGGTAGGAATATCCTGCAGCTCATTCTATGAGGAAAGAGCCTTGATCCCTTTACGGGGAGTTCGCTCTTAAGCAAAAAATTTTGTTACTAGTTTTAAATGAGGAGCCTAAACCACTCCTTTTCAAAGCCACTTGAGTTCCTTCAATGATATCAAGTTCATTACGTTAAAGGTTTTTTGCGAAAAAACAGTCGTAGCCTTATGTCATTTCAGATAGGTAGCATCTAGTATTCGTGCTATTTTTGTTGGCAAGCGTCAAGGTATATTGTACGGTAGCTGAGTGATGCGTATCTGTTGCATAGAGATATGGTTAATCGGGACAGTCTCACTGATTTGTTGGCAAGAGTCAATGGCTAGTGCGGGTGGGTTCGAGTTAATCAATATAATGACGGATTAAACCTTACTAGTGGCCTATGATTTGTTAGCAAGCGTCAAGGTCATAGATTGTTAAGGGCAAAAACTATATCGGGAGTTTCAAATATAAGGAAAATTTGCCAAGTTTGCGCATACCTTCTAGAGTGTGGTAATTTTTGTCATCTTCTGTTAAATTTATCACACAATGATAGTTGGGTCCCGATTCCCACTAATGAATAGGTATTACTCCTCGAGATATTTTCACTTCACAATTAGCTAACCTATTAGGTGTCTAGAAAATGTTAACGAGCTTACGATTATGCGGAAATGAGGTATTTAATTGGGTCGGTACGAGAGCACGGCGGACCTCCCTCGGAGTACCAACACTGACCTGGCTGAAAGGTTAGCAGACTTGTAAGGTGTATATGATCCCGACTAGTTCTCCTTTTAGGGTTTGAAGGAGAATTCGAGGATACAATGAGATCCATCCTGATGAGATAAAGCGATAACCAATCTAATGTTGATAGAATGCACGCTGAGTGTTTCTTTTCTCTCTCTCTAGTATAGAGACCCCAACTTATCTTAAACTAAAACTCATTAACCAAGTTAACCGAACCTTCTTACACACTTTGGTTTTGGATTGTCTTGATTCACGAAAAAGTCACATATCCCCTACTACTCCTACTTTCCCTTTGCATTTCTCCAGAACACTCCGTATCACTACGATAATCCATATTGCTTGGAAAAGCCATTGTATAATTACATACGGACTTAAAAGAAGTTACTTCAGTCGAGAATGGCCACTGTTTCTGGAGAAATTGAATAGGATTTTTCGATTGTCTCTTCCCTTTACCTTTTCTAAGGTTGCAAGAGCTCCTTGTATTAGGAGAGTACACCTATTACGCTTATTAGATGTCTCTTTCCAAACCTTAGGCTGGTATCGAAAGGTAGGGAAGGAAGAAAATCAATTAGTTTAAGTGTGGTATACAGAAGGTAAGATGTTGAGACATATAAAGGGGTTGAAGTTAGGGCAAAGAAAACTGCGACTACTATCATGAATCTGAATGATGGAAGATGCATTACTAGGAATACCCGGCCACGAATTTTTTTGTACTGTAAATGAGAACTGTTTTCCTAATTAATTTTGACTCCAGAGTATGTAATTACCGGATTTGGATCTCACATTCGTACGGCGTCACATATGCTGAGTAGGAGTAGAATATTAGGAAACGCGTGATTTGATCCTCAATATCGGAATTCGTTGCGATTGGTGATATTGGATTAAATCCCCTAACGACAAATATTTGGTTTCAAATAACCGTTGTTATGCACTAATTTTTAAAATGTTATATCTGTATTTTTATTTTATAAAGTGAGATATAAATATTGAAAATTGTGTTCCAAACATTTACCTTTATCAGTCGAGGATAAGGTAAGGTGCATTGAATAACGGTGTAAGACATTCTTAATCCAAATACAGTTTTCAACCTACGACATATGGAGTTCGAGTTATTGAACTTTTAGGGATTATACATGAAAATGTATGTTGTCCAGTGTCCTTCGGGACAAGGGGTTGATACTCTTATTTCATTCAGGTTTACCTATGAGTTCTCTGGTTTTAGACATGCATTCGTTGTAATACAAGGTCCAGACATTTTGAGAAGTTTATAGGTATAAGAATAAAGTTGAGAACCATACGTTGGATGTATAGGATTCTTCGAGGTGATAAAAAATATAGATACTTATGCTTGGTATTCTATCATAGTAATATTGAGAACTTGATTCTCTCACAGGTTACTCATCTGTGGGTGCGCTCCTTAGTGAGTAATGTTGTGTTGGCCCTTTTCCATTTATGATATGCACTGGAAACAACTGAATGAAATTTGAATCTGGTTCCATCTAAATTAGTGCTTATGATTCTATATAGACATAGATGGTTGCATATCTTGAAGTTGTTAAGATATGGAGTTATCCGGTTTATGTTTAAAAGCAGAATCCGGACAAACTCAAGGCACGCTTCAGTAATGGCAGTTTGTGGATTATCCCAAGTATTTGCAAGGGTGTTGATTCTACCATTTTCAAGATCAATAGTTATATTGTTCTTGGCTCGCCACCTTTTTATAAAAGGAATCATTTTGCAAAAGAAACTAGTTGGAGTATGGTATAACTTGAAGTGATTCCAAAACCACAAATGGTTACTGAAAATTTAGTAGAACCTGAAGATTCAATTGGAATTGACAAACCATTAGCCACTCCGAAGATTTAGTAGGTGACCTCAGCCACCTGAGGGATACTTTGGTTTTCTCGTAGACGGTGGCAGTGAGGTCAGCATCATTGTGATGATAGCCTTACTAGTTGTCAGCAGGTCATAAAAATGGTAACTTCCAGGCTACCAGATACTTTATATCCAAGATGGACTCCATGTACTTGATTGTGTGTCAAAAACTATCTAGTAACCGTAATCAAGAACGGCGTCGCTTGGTAACTAGCCGGTGAGTATGGGTCGGTCCACAGGGATGTTGTGAATTTCCTATTCGCTCAAACGAGTTAATTCCGATTGTGATCAGATTGATTATTAAATTTAAAAACTAAATTAATATATATCTAAGTCTTGGTAGGGTTAGGTCTAGGTTAAGTTTGGAAAGTCTATAAATCTCACCGCTTTCTATACCCATATGAAGATCTAATTAGGTGTTATGGTAATTATTAATAAAAGGGATTAGAATAATCGGGAAGATGTTTTCTTCCTCTAGTTTCTTGTCCTTCCTTTATCAATCCTTACCCTAACCTCCATGGAAAACATCATAACCGGGCCTTTATACTACAGTATCACCGCTACCTCGAGGGATAGGGTGCCGTAGGGAGCAGTATGTGCATGTATGCATAGAGTCCTATGAAAATATGATGGGCAAGAAAGGGGATGAGAGATCTTCGTCTCTCAAACCTTCCCCAGATCTAACCCTAACAAGAGAGGAGACTACTCACTCATTAGGGAATTAAAATACATTTATCTAGGGCAGAGAATAAAAGATTAACTAGGGCAAGGAATTAAATTTAACTAGGGCAAGAATAGAAAATTAACCTAGGGCAGAAAATAAAGAACTTACAACTTGATGCTCTCCAAAAGAATTCTGAAATTTATTAATGAAGGGAGGCATAGCCTTTACAATGATTTAGAGTTCCTATTTATAAAAGATAGGAAACCCTAGGTTACAATTGATTCGCACGTCTACATTTACCAAAATATCCTTAGGAAGACCTACTCAAAGTAGACTTCAAGCTTTTGTAAAATTTTATGTCTGTCTCTTTAAAAGGAAGTATTGAGCCAAGAAATTTCCTTTGTGGGCTTTTCTGTCTTTGGGCTTCCTTATTATTTGGTTCTTTTTTTAAAATAGCTTCTATGTTTCTTCCAGATCTCCAGTGAATAATTACGGTGGACTTTTAGCCGTTCGCTTTGTAATCTTGGACCTTGCATTGCCTTGTACTTTGTGAATTTTATCTTTGATGTAGGCTTGATCAAGAGTCTTCTGTTTGTTGGTCAAACTCCATTTTTGCATCATCTTTTCATCGTTTTCACTGTTTTAGATCCAAGAACCTGTAACCTGTAATATGTAGCAGACATGCGTCAAAAGCACCTGTTTATTTATAAAACGAATAAGAAAGGGGAATATAATAATACAATATTATGGTGTGAACAAATACCCCCAAACTTATCTTTTGCTTGTCCTCGAGCAAACTTATTTTTTATTCTCTACAAAAAACCTAACCGCACTTTCGCAGGGAAACGCGATTGCACTGAGCACGTGCAACAAGCCGTTAAACCTCTAGGTGTCCCTAGTAGGAGGAGTGTTGTCTCCTGAGGGTTTTCAGCGGATACTGCCCACAAAATCCTATCAATTTGGCTTTTTCGACTTTTGTTCTCCAATTAGGTTTTCTAACAGGGAATTCTATTATCGTCGACTCGTAAATTATCCACCCATATTCTTCACACTTCCTCATCATCTAACTTAAGATTATATATGTTCTGCAGACCTACTTAGCTTTCGGTATTTCTTAAGTTTTCACTTCTAGGGTTTCATCTCCACTTAGGAATTTTTATCAACTCTCCTAAACATACAAGTTCTATTCTTCATTCCTTTCTCTCATTTAAACTCCAATCACATATCCCTACGTGTGTGTATAGATCACCCCTACACTTGGAAATTCAAATCAAGAAATCATACTCTCGTCCGTTGTCCAAAGTACTTATTAATTGGTGAATTTTTAATTGAATTTTGCTTACACATCTTTCATGCGACCGTTAATCCTTCTTGAGGTACCAACAACCGATTACATGATGCGTTTGCACTTTAAAGCGTAATTCCTAGTCTTGCAACACCCAAGGCTTTTAGCAGTGACTCCCAAACCAGTTGATCTAAGGCACTAGGTGATGAAGCACCCTCGCTAAATATTTTTCTATTTTTCACAGCCTTAAGTAATCACAAAAACCAGTGTTCATTTTTCTTTCTTTATTCACACTTGTATTTTTTTATTTCATTTTCTTCGTACTAAGGACTTCAGACAAGAGCATTTCAAGGTCTCCTCTACTATTCTAAGTTTCAAGGTGCGTGATTGTGCAAATTGTAGGGTATACATTTTCAGAATCTAGACTTAAGCTAGGAACTATTTTTCAAACTTATACTCTAATAAGAACATCAATACCTTTCCTTTGTTTTAAATTAGCCCAAGAAGTGAACTCAAAATTTTCCTATTTCTAAATAAACTACAAAGACATATACTTTCTACCGTTAAACTTTAAGGAAGGTTATTTTTAGGGTTTTTAATTTACTACGTCTAAAATCTAGTTGTTCCTAGCTAGTTAACCTATTTGCCAAACTCAAGTCAAATAAGCCAAAATTGAATACAATAATTTTTATAATTTTTGAATTTTTTTCAATTTTTATGGGTTTTCAAATAAATATGCAAATGCAAAAATATACAAATGAATGCGAAGGAAGAAGACGTACCGAGCATACCCCCAAACTTAAACTTGACAGTGTCCTCACTGTCATGCTACACCAAGAGAGTTGAGAATGTCGGCACTCCCCTGTTTATTTATTTATAAATTTTTTTTTATATTTTTTAATGTTTTGAAATTTTTTTATTTTTTTTATAGAAAAAGAAAACAAAAATATATATACATATATACAACAAGGTTCCCCCCAAACCTAAGCTTGGCCTTACACAAGCCAAAGGTTAGCACCAACCATTCAAAAATCTTATCGTGGTCATGGTCGAGTTGGTGAAAGAATGGAGTGGAAAGAAAAGAAATGAGAAGCACACAAGATCGAATGGGAAGAAGAGTGGAATATGGTCTCGGCGGAGAAGAAGAATGGCGGAAAAGAAAAAGAAGTGGAGTACGATCTTGAGGGTGTAAATCGAGTGAATAAATTAGCGCAATATGTGATGACCGATGTGTTAAAAGCGATTGCGCTAACCTATCAACCCGTCGAGAAATGGGGTTAAATCCCTCAAGATTTGCAAGAAAGCATGGGTATGCCGAACTTGGTATAGGAGATGAAAGCGTAACGGTCTCTTGCACGGTCGGAACAATGGAAGGTAGGGAAGGGAGTGAATTAGGGATAGTCTCATTCTCACCGTAGTAAACTGTCTCGAATTGGAAAGATTCCATTAATGGTTCGAAACAACTGTAAGAAACCGAGTATGATGGTTCAACTAACTCATCTGAAAATGTAAAAGACTCAAACTCGGGCGGTGAGTCATCAACATCGTCCAGAAAAGTGAAACACTCGTACGTGTTATCGGTTGTGAGAACTGTGTCAGATTCAAAGTAAAAGTTTTCAAGCTTACAGTTGTCAAGCATGATCTTGTGCGTGGTCGGAATGATGGAAAGGAGGGAGGGTGGTTTAATTAAAGGGTCAAGAGGATGAATTGGAAAATCAGACACATCAAACAAAAATGGTTCAACCTCAATATGATCCTTAAAACTCTCCTCAATACTATCCTCAGAATTCTCCTCAATATTTAACTCATCCATGCCATTATCATCAAAATCAAGACGCATATGAGGTTCGGGAGAAACATTTAATGACTCGGGATGATGAATTGGACCTAAAATTTCAATCAAATCGACAGGTTCATCATCCGAAATATTCCCGGCGTCTATATCCTCAATCAAGTGAAAATCAATGTTTTCTGACACCTCATCAAAAGCATGGATATTTATCAATTCAGGTTCTAGATTGGAGGTGTAAAGATCGAAAGGATTAAGTGTGGTTTCACTCGAAAGGGGTTCTTCACAATCTGGCAAATCAAGCACTACAAAATCACACAACTCATCATTTTGGACACATGTTTGAAAATTGGAGTTGTTGGATTCAATTGGGTATGGGTAGGTTTGATTTGGAAATTCTCTCACATTCTCACTTTGTCCAACCGCCTCCTTATACATTGAAAAATTTGAAGCTAGTTGAAAACTAGCTGCCGGTTAACAAGGTTGTCTAAGGGCGGTAATGGATGCTTCCACATTCCTAACCATTTTGTTTGTTGCTGCAATATAAGCTGCCAATGACTGTTCCAAACTAGACATGGGTGGTGAAGGGGTTTCGGTAAAAGATTCGAAATTGTTTGGATACGTGAACTCCCAAAAGGCTGTGTAGAAACAGGGTCTAGTGAAGGTGGGAAAGTCGGGTAGGACTGGTAGGAAGTGGATGGTTGGACAGGATTAGGATCAACATGTGGATAAAAAAGTGGATGGACTTGTTGATTCCTAGAACTAGATGAGGGGAGAGGGGTGAAAGATCGGCTACGAGATTGAGCGATATGCTCAGCAATGGACATTGGTTTAGGAGTTACAGCAGGACTTGAAAAAGTGATATCAACATATGAAGGTGGTAAAGGTGGACATGGTTGACACAAAGTGGGTTGCAAAGTCGAACTGTTTCTCCTAGACGCTTCTATTTGATCTTTCAAAGAAATTTTGGGCACGGAGGGATCTTCTTTAAATCGACCGAAACAATTGACGTACGACGCAAAGTTAGGTTCGGGATACCAAAGATCGGCAAGAGATTTATGATGTGGGGTACCCATGATAGAAGAAAGGGGAAAAGAAAGAAGGTTGGGTTGTGCAAGGATTTATTTGCGGCAAAAATTTGCAAGTTGTTTTTATAAAAAAAATTCCTCTTATTTTTTTTATTTGTTTTGCAAAAATGATTTTTGATAAAGGGCTAAGACACACTTTCGATCAACCAAAAATACACAATCAGGCCTAACTCTAGGGTCACCTAGGTCAGCTAGACAGCTCCTAACTGTTCCAAAGGGCTAGAAATAGGACCTCAAACCGCCTCTTCACCGCCAATTGCGGCCAGGTAAGTGCCAGGTAAGTGGGAGGCTCCCCGCTACAAGTAGCGGTCCTAATTAAGTAACCACTTGCCTTGACACACTTGCCTAGACACCGCAAAATTAGGTTAGGATTAACGGCTGATGCCTATAACTAGTCCTCTGTCCTATTGAGCTCGAAATCATTAGGGCTGAGTCTAGTATTTTTTAATTAATAGATGGTCAATGCATATGCCTTATGTGATTTCTGGGGTCCTGGGAAGGGTGATGAAATCCCCACCCAATCTGAATTGGTCAAAAGCCCCTTAAAGTCCGATTAAAGATATGCAAAACAGTAAATCACTTGCAATCAAATCTTTTTATTTTATGCGCGGCGCAAAGAATCCTGCACAAGATTTGTTATTGAGAAGGGGGAAGATTTTTAAGCGCAAAGAATCCTGCAGGATATTTTTCAAAAGATATATTTTAGGTTGCAGAGGGAGGAAAAAGGAAACAAACAGTGAAAATTTCGCGCGATGACGTCAGCATGACGCGGCGGTTCAGCGGCGGGAGCGTGCTTTTGCGGCGGAATGGCGGCGGTTTGGAGGCTTCAGGTCTTCAAAAAAATTGTGCTGTTCTGATTCTCCAACCTCTTTCTGTTCTGATGTATTTTTTTCTGTTTCGAACTCTGGATTTTTCCAGATCCGTCTTGATTGTAGATCCTGCAAAATTCAAACAAAAAATACCCTTCACAAAATACAAAGATGATAAATTTTTATATTTTTTGATTTTTCAGTTTTTATGATTTTTTTAATTAAGATTAACCCGAAATTGCAAAAAGGAAATAACACGCCATCCCCGGCAACGGCGCCATTTGATTGTGTGTCAAAAACTATCTAGTAACCGTAATCAAGAACGGCGTCGCTTGGTAGCTAGCCAGTGAGTACGGGTCGGTCCACAGGGATGTTGTGAATTTCCTATTCACTCAAACGAGTTAATTCCGATTGTGATCGGATTGATTATTAAATCTAAAAACTAAATTAATCTATATCTAATTCTTGCTAGGGTTAGGTCTAGGTTAAGTTTGGAAAGTCTATAAATCTCACCGCTTTCTATATCCATATGAAGATCTTATTATGTGTTATGGTAATTATTAATAAAAGGGATTAGAATCATCGGGAAGATGTTTTCTTCCTCTAGTTTCTTTTCCTTCCTTTATCAATCCTTACCCTGACCTCCATGGAAAAAATCACAACCGGGCCTTTATACTACGGTATCACCGCTACCTCGAGGGATAGGGTGCCGTAGGGAGCAGTATGTGCATGTATGCATAGAGTCCTATGAAAATATGATGGGCAAGAAAGGGGATGAGAGATCTTCGTATCTCAAACCTTCCCCAGATCTAACCCTAACAAGCGAGGAGACTACTCACTCATTAGGGAATTAAAATACATTTATCTAGGGCAGAGAAAAAAGATTAACTAGGGCAAGGAATTAAATTTAACTAGGGCAAGAATAGAAAATTAACTTAGGGCAGAAAATAAAGAACTTACAACTTGATGCTCTCCAAAACAATTCTGAAATTTATTAATGAAGGGAGGCATAGCCTTTACAACGATTTAGAGTTCATATTTATAGAAGATAAGAAACCCTAGGTTACAATTGATTCGCACGTCTACATTTACCAAAATATCCTTAGGAAGACCTAGTCAAAGTAGACTTCAAGCTTTGGTAAAATTTTATGTCTGTCTCTTTAAAAGGAAGTATTGGGCCATGAAATTTCCTTTGTGGGCTCTTCTGTCTTTGGGCTTCCTTATTATTTGGTTCTTTTTTTAAAATAGCTTCTATGTTTCTTCCAGATCTCCAGTGAATAATTACGGTGGACTTTTAACCGTTCGCTTTGTAATCTTGGACCTTGCATTGCCTTATACTTTGTAAATTTTATCTTTGATGTAGGCTTGATCAAGAGTCTTCTGTTTGTTGGTCAAAGTCCACTTTTGCATCGTCTTTTCATCGTTTTCACTGTTTTAGATCCAAGAACCTGTAACCTGTAATATGTAGCAGACATGCGTCAAAAGCACCTGTTTATTTATAAAACGAATAAGAATGGGGAATATAATAATATAATATTATGGTGTGAACAGTGCTCTAGCAAATTATGGATTTGGACTTTGCTGGGTACTCCTGAAGGGGTAAAACCCATTAGAAGCAAGTAGATCTTTCGATATCTGTGCATATAGAACGGTATTAACCTAATATGGCTAGGCTTGTTGTAAAAATTCTCATCAAATACCTGTTGTGGATCGTGATGAGATTTTTACTTCAGTGTCTATGCTAAAATCCATACAGATATGATTTGACACTGCTGTTGTTCTTGACTATGATATCTAGATAGTGGATGACTATAATGTCTTTCTAAATAGAAATTTCGAAGTGCACGTGTATATGACTCTGCCAAAGGGTTATCGTAGTCAGTGGAAGCAGCAGAAAGTGTGCAAGTTGCTTATGTATATTCATTGACTAAAGTATGCATAGCGGAGACGGATCATTTGTTTTGATTTGACAATTAAGGTGATTGACTTTATTAAAACATTAGACGAACCGGGTAAGAAGGGTGTAGAGAGTACTGTCCTGAGATTTGGATGATATACTCCTGATAGGAAGTTGGAACATTGTAGCAGATCCACTCACTGAGGCTATTTCTCGAACACGAATGTTTCACAAACACGGTTTGCGAAACTGATTAGTAGAGAAATTGGGTATTCGGTAGCACACGGGATGCTGATTAATCTCAAAAACTATCTATTACCGCAATCAAGAACGGCGTCGCTTGATAGCTAGCCGATGAGTACGGGTCGGTCCACAGGGATGTTGTGAATTTCCTATTCGCTCAAACGAGTTAATTCCAAACGGTGTGAATGGATTAATTAAATCTAAAAACTAAATTAATCTATATCTAAATCTTGCTAGGGTTAGGTCTAGGTTAAGATTGGAAAGTCAATAAATCTCACCGCTTTCTATACCCATATGAAGATCTAATTAGGTGTTATGGTAAATATTAATAAAAGGGATTAGGATGATTGGGAAGATTGTTCTTCCTCTAGATCCTTGTCCTTCCTTTCTTAATCTTTACCCTAACCTCCATGGAAAACCTTAAAATCCGGGCCTTTAGACTACGGTATCACCGCTACCTCGTGGGTAGAGTGCCGTAGGGAGCAGAATAAGAAGGTATGCATGGAGTCCTATGAAAGTATATGACGGGCAAGAAAGGGGATGAGAGATCTTCGTCTCTCAAACCTTCTCCAGATCTAACCCTAACAAGCGAGGAGACTACTCACTCATTAGGGAATTGAAGAACATTTATCTAGGGCAGAGAATAAAAGATTAACTAGGACAAGTAATTAAATTTATCTAGGGCAAGAATAGAAAATTAACCTAGGGCTGAAAATAAAGAACTTACAAAAATGATGCTCTCCAAAAGAATGCTGAAATTTATTAATGAAGGGAGGCATAGGGAGGCATAAGAAATTACAATGATTAGAGTTCCTATTTATAGAGAATAGGAAACCCTATGTTACATTTTGATCCGCATGTCTACAATTACAAATATACCCCTAGGAAATCTTTTCAGAGCCTCCAACACAATTTGGTAAAATTTCATCTCTTGATTGCCCTATACGGCCGCGGAAACGCGGCATGGGTAGGCCTTGGGCCGCGGTTCCGCGGCCCTTTGATGAGCTCATCTCATGAAATTTCCTAGGCTGCATCAGGGTTATTTGGGTTTTTCATTTCTTTAGTTGTTTCTCCATTTGGGCTTCTACATTGGTTCCAGATCTTCAGTGAATAATTTGGAATGACTTTTTAACCGTTTGCCTTGACATTTTTGACCTTGCGTTGCCTTGTTGATTGTGAACTGTTCTTCGTCTAGGCTTGACTAAGATCCTCCTATTTGTTGGTCAAAAGTCCTTCTTTTGTGTCGTCCTTTTTCTTTTTCGCTGTTTTCTATCCAAGAACCTGTAACCTGTAACATGTAGCAGACATGGGTCAAAAGCACCTGTTTTCATTGTAAAATACATAAGAATGGGGAATAGAAAATGCAATATTATGGTATGAACAAATACCCTCAAACTTATCTTTTGTTCGTCCTCGAGCAAACTTATTTTTTTTTATTCACTAAAATCCTAACCGCACTTTCGCAGGGAAACGCGATTGCACTGAGCTCGTGCAACAAGCCGTTAAACCTCTAGGTGTCCCTAGTAGGAGAAGTGTTGTCTCCTGAGGGTTTTCAACGGATACTACCCACAAAATCCTATCAATTTGGTTTTTCTACTTTTGTTCTCCAATTAGGGTTTCTAACAAGGAACTCGATTATCTTCAACTCGTAAATTATCCACCCATATTCTTCACACTTCTTTATCATCTAACTTAAGATTATATATGTTTTGCAGATCTACTTAGCTTTCGGCATCTCATAAGTTTTCCTTCTAGGGTTCCATCTCCACTTAGGAATTTCTATCAACCCTTACTAAAGATACAAGTTCTATTCTTCACTCCTTTCTCTCATCTAAACTCCAATCACATACCCCTACGTGTGTGTATAGATCACCCCTACACTTGGAAATTCAAATCAAGTAATCATACCCTTGTCCGTTGTCCAAAGTACTTATTAATAGGTGAATTTTTAATTGAATTTTGCTTACACATCCTTCATGCGACCGTTAAAACTTCTTGAGGTACCAACAACCGATTACAAGATGTGTTTGCACATTAAAGCGTAATTCCTAGTCTTGCAACACCCAAGGCTTTTAGCAGTGACTCCCAAACCAGTTGGTCTAAGGCACTAGGTGATGAAGCACCCTCGCTAAATATTTTTCTATTTTTGCAGCTTTAAGTAATCACAAAAACCAGTGTTCATTTTTTTTTCTTTATTCACACTTGATTTTTTTTTATTTCATTGTACTAAGGACTTTAGACAAGAGCATTTCAAGGTCTCTTCTACTATTCCAAGTTTCAAGGTGCGTGATTGTGCAAATTATAGGGTATACGTTTTCAGAATCTAGATTTAAGCTAGGAATTATTTTTCAAACTTATACTCTAATAAGAACATCAATACTTTTCTTTTGCTTCGACTTAGCCCAAGAAATGAACCCAAAATTTGCCTATTTCTAAATAAACTACAAAAGCATATACTTTCTACCGTTAAATTTTAAGGAAGGTTATTTTTAGGGTTTTTAATTCACTAAGTCTAAGATCTAGTTGTTCCTACCCAGTTAACCTATTTGTCAAACTCTAGTCAATTAGCCAAAATTGAATACATTAATTTTTATAATTTTTGAAATTTTTCAATTTTTTATGGGTTTTCAAATAAGTATGCAAATGCAAAAATATGTACAAATGAAAGCGAAGGAAGAAGACGTACCGAGCATACCCCCAAACTTGAACTTGACAGTGTCCTCACTGTCATGCTAAACCAAGAGGGTCAAAATGTCGGCACTCCCCTGTTTATTTATTTACAAAATATTTTTTGAATTTTTATTGTTTTGAAATTTTTTCTTATTTTTTTATAGAAAAAGAAAACAAAAAATATATATATACATATATACAACAAGATTCCCCCCACCCCAAACTTAAGCTTGGCCTTACACAAGCCAAAGGTTAGCACCAACCATTCAAAAATCTTATCGTGGTAATGGCCGAGTCGGTGAAAGAATGGAGTAGAAAGAAAAGAGATGAGAAACACACGAGACCGAATGGGAAGAAGAGAATATGGTCTCAGTGGGGGAGAAGAATGGCGGAAAGAAGAAAGAAGTGGAGTACGATCTTGAGGGTGTAAAGCGAGTGAATAAATTAGTGCAATTTGTGATGACCGAAGTGTAAAAACTGATTGTGCTAATCTATCAACTCGTTGTGCAATGGGGTCAAATCCCTCAAGATTCACAAGAAAATATGGGTACGCCGAACTTGGTATAGGAGATGAAAGCGTAACGATCACTTGCACGGTCGGAACAATAGGAAGGATGGAAGGAAGTGAGTGAGGAAGGGTATCAGTTAAGGATTTAGGAGGGTGTATTGGAAAATTTGACACATCAAACGAAAATGATTCAACCTCAATATTATCCTCAGTACTATCCTCATAATTCTCCTCAATATTTTCCTCAAAAATTTGCTTATCCATGCCAATATCATCAAAATCAAGACGCATATGAAGTTCGGGAGACACATTTAATGACTCGGGATGATGAATTGGACATAAAATATCAATTAAACCGACGGGTTCATCATCCGAAATATTCCCGGCGTCTATATCCTCAATAAAGTGAAAATCAATTTTTTCTGACACCTCATCAAAAGCATGGATATTTATCGATTTAGGTTCTAGATGGGAGGTGTAAAGATCGAAAGGATTAGGTGTGGTTTCACTCGAAAGGGGTTCCTCACAATTGGGCAAATCAAACACTACAGAATCACACAACTCGTCTTTATTTTGAACTTGTGAATCATTTAGGAAATTCGATGGAAAACTGTAGTTGTGGGCTTCAATTGGGTAAGGGTAGGTTTGATTTGGAAATCCTCTCTCATTCTCACTCAGTCCAACCGCCTCCTCATACATTGAAAAATTTGGAGCTAGCGGAAAACTAGCTACCGGTTCAGCAGGTTGCATAAGGGCGGCCACGGACGCTTCCATATTCCTAATCATTTTGTTTGTTGCTGCGATATACGCCTCCAACACCTCTTCCAAACTAGACTTGGGTGGTAAGGGGGTTTCGGTAAAAGATTCAAAATCATGTGGATATGCAAAACTCCCAACAGGCTGTGTAGAAACATTGTCTAGTGACGGTGGCAAAGTCGGGTAGGACTGGTAGGAAGTGGGTGATTGGACAGGGGTAGGGTCAACATATGGATAAAAAGGTGAATAGTCGTGCGGATCCCTAGAACTAGATGAGTGGAGAGGGGTGAAAGATCGGCTGCGAGATTGAGCATTATGCTCAGCAATGGACATCGGCTTAGGAGTGACAGAAGGACTCGAAAAAGTGGTGTCAACATATGGAGATGGTAAAGGTTGACTTGGTTGACACAAAGTGGGTTGAAAAGTCAAACTGTTTCTCCTAGACGCCTCTATTTGAGCTTTCAAAGATATTTTAGGCATGGAAGGATCGTCTTTAAATTGACAGAACAAATTGCCGAACGACGCAAAATTAGGTTTGGGATACCAAAGTTCGGCAAGTGATTTATTATGTGGGGTACCCATGTTAGAAGAAAGGATGAAAGAAAGAAAGTTGGGTGGTGGTGCAAGGATTTGTTTGCGGCAAAAGTTTGCAAGTTCTCTAATAAAAATTTCCCTTTTTCTTTTTCTTTATTTGAAAATTGTTGCAAAAAGATTTTTAATTAAAGATATGTAACCGAAAAATATTACTTGCAATCAGTTATTATTTTAAGCATATCAAAAGAATCTTTATTTGGAAAAAATTGTTGCAAAAAGATATTCGAGAAAAGATATGGAACAAAAAAATTACTTGCAATCAATTTCTAATTTAAGCGGGGCGCAAAAATCCTGCACAAAATTGTTATTTGGAAGCGGAAATATTTTTATAGCGCACAGAATCCTGCAGGAATTTTCAGAAAAGATATTTCAAAATGTACAGAGAAGAAACAGTGGGGCTTACAGAAAAATTTTCCTCAGATGAAGCAGTGAGATAGCCGCGTTTCCGCGGTATAAAGTGGGATACCACCGCGTTTCCACGGTCTTCTTGATGGCTCGGATCCCCAGAAAAATTTTGGTGTTCTGATTCAGCTAAAGGACCGCGTTTCCGCGGTTTAAGTTGGGGTTAGGCGGCGGAATCACGGCTCTATGGAGGGCAAAGATCTCTGAAAAAATTCCACTGTTCTGTTATTTGAAATCTCTTCTGTTCCGATCTTTTGATTTCTGTTTCGCCTTCTGGAAATTTCCAGATCCGATTTTGTATATCCTGCAAAATTCAAACAACAAAGATCCCTTCCAAAAATAACAGATGAAATATTTTTTATATTTTTTATATTTTTTTTTGATTTTTTTGATTTTTTTAATTAAGATTAACCCGAAATTGCAAAAAGGAAATAACACGCCATCCCCGACAACGGCGCCATTTGATTGATCTCAAAAACTATCTATTACCGCAATCAAGAACGGCGTCGCTTGATAGCTAGCCGGTGAGTACGGGTCGGTCCACATGGATGTTGTGAATTTTCTATTCGCTCAAACGAGTTAATTCCAAACGGTGTGAATGGATTAATTAAATCTAAAAACTAAATTAATCTATATCTAAATCTTGCTAGGATTAGGTCTAGGTTAAGATTGGAAAGTCAATAAATCTCACCGCTTTCTATACCCATATGAAGATCTAATTAGGTGTTATGATAAATATTAATAAAATGGATTAGGATGATTAGGAAGATTGTTCTTCCTCTAGATCCTTGTCCTTCCTTTCTTAATCTTTACCCTAACCTCCATGGAAAACCTTAAAATCCGGGCCTTTAGACTACGGTATCACCGCTACCTCGTGGGTAGAGTGCCATAGGGAGCGGAATAAGAAGGTATGCATGGAGTCCTATGAAAGTATATGACGGGCAAGAAAGGGGATGAGAGATCTTCGTCTCTCAAACCTTCCCCAGATCTAACCCTAACAAGCGCGGAGACTACTCACTCATTAGGGAATTGAAGAACATTTATCTAGGGCAGAGAATAAAAGATTAACTAGGACAAGGAATTAAATTTATCTAGGGCAAGAATAGAAAATTAACCTAGGGCTGAAAATAAAGAACTTACAAAAATGTTGCTCTCCAAAAGAATGCTGAAATTTATTAATGAAGGGAGGCATAGGGAGGCATAAGAAATTACAATGATTAGAGTTCCTATTTATAGAGAATAGGAAACCCTAGGTTACATTTTGATCCGCATGTCTACAATTAGAAATATACCCCTAGGAAATCTTTTCAGAGCCTCCAACACAATTTGGTAAAATTTCATCTCTTGATTGCCCTATACGGCCGCGGAACCGCGGCATGGGTAGGCCTTGGGCCGCGGTTCCGCGGCCCTTTGATGAGCTCATCTCATGAAATTTCCTGGGCTGCATCAGGGTTATTTGGGCTTTTCATTTCTTTAGTTGTTTCTCCATTTGGGCTTCTACATTGGTTCCAGATCTTCAGTGAACAATTTGCAATGACTTTTTAACCGTTTGCCTTTACATTTTGGACCTTGCGTTGCCTTGTTGATTGTGAACTGTTCTTCGTCTAGGCTTGACTAAGATCCTCCTATTTTTTGGTCAAAAGTCCTTCTTTTGTGTCGTCTTTTGTCTTTTTCACTGTTTTCTGTCCAAGAACCTGTAACCTGTAACATGTAGCAGACATGGGTCAAAAGCACCTGTTTTCATTGTAAAATACATAAGAATGGAGAATAGAAAATGCAATATTATGGTATGAACAGATGCGGGTATGCGATACCGCAATAATTAGCCTTAAGTGCAAGTGGGAGATTGTTAGATATGGTGCTCTCAAGGTAATTATTGTAATTGCAGATAGGCAATTATGATAATTGAAGGAGGACCTATACAGGTAGAACAATTTTACTTGAGATGATAGTATGCTATCTGGTTTGTCTTTATCATTGATGTGTATACGTTTTACTTGTTATTATGTGTCACTAAAACATAACGATAAAACCCATAGGATTTTTGTTTGACTACCAGCATTATGATGGCGATCATATACGTGAGAGCTGGGTAGTCTATAAGCACATCCTAAAATGTCCCTAGTCATAGGAGTATCAAGACTGGGCATAGATATTCCGGGGTATACTACTGTATATGTTTCGAGACCCCAACGAGGGGTGGTGGCCAGTCTCATAAGCCATTGGTGTTGTCTCATCTACGATATTATACAGGTGCTCACTGGAGGTGAGTACACCGGACGGACCTGCCAAGAACTTATAAATGGTATTATATCTATCGTCAGATAGAAGTTCTCTAGTGGCATGAGTAAAGGTTAGTCTTTTGAATTGAGATCGTCATTTTTCTTGTATATGTTCCCACTGTACTTAGATTACTAGCCTACCACGGCTCAAGAAGAGTCATGCAAACAGGTTTTAGTTGGGTACAGTCCCGGGCTATATGGATGCTGTGGGTGATTGTCGGGGATTCGTCTCTCCAGATATTAGGATTCGATGTTGCGCTGTGTTCGTTTGGCTATTTCCCTAAATCCGTGTCCACGATAGATGAGATTTACTGATATGAGTTCAGTAGTTTCTCGGTTGGTGATGAGCATGACTCCGTCATGACTTCTCGGGTTATTAGGGGGCTGACTTTATCTATACCCTAGACCCGGTACGCTATACTCTTAAATGAAGAGACCGGATTTGACGAAGATTGTCACATTCAGGCTCAGTAGGGTATGTACGTACTTGATTGTCGACCCCTCTTTCGGTATATACCTAGGTAGTCGTTACGTAGAGTTAGTGTCGCTGACATGTTTGTGGTTATGGATTTATCTAGTAACTCATTGCCAACATATTGTCGAGTCTTTAAAGTCCCACACAGAGAGTTTTCTCAGTTCAGGCGATATGATATAGATGACGTATGTTGGTACATACAGGTGTCCGATTAAATATGTGTACATGCTACACAGACTTTAATCGGACGGTTGATAATACTAGACGGCTTATGTTTGAACCGGATTATTAAATCAAGTTTTGATTTAATAATTTATATATATATATATATATATTGTTAATATAGATTGTAGTATTATTGTTCACTATTCATTTTCTTGGCTATTCGTATTTTTATACGGATGCACATATATGTATTTCGATACGTATACTGGGTTGCATTCCTTATTTATACGGGAATAATTCTTGAAGGAGGACACCTCATTTATGAATATTCATGAAATGAGGTGGAGGGTGAGGTGGCTTTGATTTTGATTGAAGGCATGTAGAGAGGGATGGCCATTATTTAATTTTTTTTGAAAAACGGTTATGATATTTTCTTTTGTGGTTGAAAATTAAGAGGAAGCTATTCTCTCCCTCATACAACCCTTAGCTCATTTTGTATGATTACTAAGCTCTTCACCTCATCCTCCTTCTTATTGATTGCTCTCTTGAGCTTATTAATTAGAGAGAAAATGATAGTTGAAAATTCCCACATCCCCACTCTCCATTCCTAGCAAGCTTGGAGCGTCAGTTGCTTCACTAGGTGAAGCTGAAGTTTGGATCTGTTTCCTCGGGTAGATCATCTTCGGCAAGGGCGTTCGCCTCTCAAGTTTGTTTCCGACGGCATACGAGGAGCTTGGAGGGGTCTTCCATGATTGGGTGAATACGCATCAAAGGTTGTAATCCTTAAACCTTGTATGCTTTGGCTTCTACTTTAGTGTTTGGATCGATCGCTAGGGATTAGTTTCTAGTGTCCTCTTGAAAGATTTAGTTTTTTGGTTTTGCATCGGCCGTGGCTGCCGCGGCGAGAGCACTAGGAAATTTAAAACCCCATGTGTGGAACTCTAAAGACTTGACAATACGCTGGCAGTAGATCATGATCATGTTCGATTGATCTGAAATGCTTTCAGATTAATCCCCCACCAAATTAACCTACAAACACGTCAACACAATCTATGCATAACGGCTACCCAGGTATTGAACGAAAAGCCGGTCGATAAGCAAGCTCATCCATACCCTGCTAGAGCTATATGTGACACTCACCATACAGTTCAATCTCTTCATCTAAGACTGTAGCATACCGGCATACCGGGTCTGGGTGGTGGAAACCGTTAGACTCCCAATAACCCGATGAGTCATGCTAAGGTCAAGCTCATGTCCACCAGAGAAACCACTGATAACACTTATCAGCAAATCTCGTTTTCCTTGGCCAAGGACTTATGGTCATAGCCAGCTGTGCATAGTGCGACATCAACTCTCAATATCGAGAGAGACGAATTCCCTTGACCTCTCACTGCCTCCATGTGCTTCGGGATCATACCCAACTAAAACCTGTTTGCCTGGCTCTATAAAGCCGTGGTAAGGTAGTAATCTAAGTACAGTGGGAACACACACAATACACTATGGAGATCTCGGGTCTAAGGACTACCATATACTCATGTCACTAGAGAACAACTATTTGACGATTGGTATGATACCATCTAGGAGTTTTCGGTGAGTCCATCAAGTGTAACTCATCCAATGAGCACCTGTATACAATCATTGGTGTCAAACACCAATGGCTATGGTCTCAGCCATCACTCCGTACAGGGTCATGAAACGTATACACTAGTCCAAACTGGAGTACCGATGCCCAGTCTCGATACTCCTACGACTAGGGACTTTTAAGTATATGCTTATAGACTACCCAGGTCCCACCAATATGATCCCTATCATAATCCCGGTAGTTAAGCAAAGATCCTATGGGCTTTCTCATCATGTATTGGTGATACGTTGTAATGGGTAAAACGTATGCTCATGAATGATAAATACAAACCAGATAGCATACTATCATCTCGAGTAAGAATGTTCTTGGTATAGGTTCTTATCGAATTCAGTAATTGCATTCCTACAATTATGCTAATTCCCTTGAGAGCACTTATATACAACATACGGTAATTGAGACCTCCAGATGGAGTCCTTAACCGATTCAAGCTTCCAAAATGATAAGGATGATAGAAAATTTGTCTCAGGTTATGTGTTTACCCTTAATGGAGGGGTGGTCTGTTGGAAGAGTTCCAAACAGGACACTCTAGCAGACTCGACGATGGAGGCTAAATACATTTCTGCCTGCGATGCCGCAAAAGAGGCTGTCTGGATGTGGGGGTTCATTTATGAACTTGAGGTGGTTCCGTGTATTGTTGATCCAATACCTTTGTATTGTGACAACAATAGGGCTATAGCGATAGCGAATTAATCGTGGTCCCATCAGAAATCCTGACACATCTTGAGCCGGTATAACCTGATCAGGGAGATCATAGATAGCCGGGAGATTGAGGTCAGGAGAGTAGATACAAATGACAACACGACGAACCTACTCATAAAGGCACTTCCTCAAACACAGCTTGAGCGGTTATTGGAGATTATTGGTCTTCGATACGCCATTACATGGCCTTAGCAAATGGGAGATTGTTGGACATGTATTGTTGGATATAGTGCCCTCAAAGTCAATTATTGGATCGCACGTACGTGATTACAATGATTGAGAGAGGACCTATACCGATATGACAGTCTTGCTCGAGATGATAGTATGCTATCTGGTTTGTCTTTATCATCGTATATATGCTTTAGTTCACTATTGCAAGATGATAGAGCCCATAGGATTCTTGCTTGACAGCCAGCAGTATGATGGCGATCATATACGTGGGAGCTGGGGTCTATAAGCACATCCTTAAAGTGTCCCTAGTCATGGGAGTTTCGAGACAGGGCATCGATACTCCAGAGTAGACTAGTGTATACAGTCGAGACCCCGACGAAGGGCGGTGGCCGGTCTTACAAGCCACTGGTGTCAGTAGGTTCACCTAAGATGTATACAGGTGCTCATTGGGTTATGAGTACACCGGACAGGACTCGCCGGGAACATGCTAGTTGGTTTTATACATATCGTCAGATAGCAGTTCCCTGGTGACATGTGTACAGGTTAGTTTGTCTACCTGAGATCGTCATTTGTCTCGTGTGAATTCCCACTGTGCTTTGATTTCTACCCTACCACGCTCAAAGGAGACGTGCAACCAGGTATTTTTTGGGTACAGTCCCGAGACACATGGAGGTAGTGAGCGGATCGTCGGGGATTCGTCTCTCCCGGTATTGGGGGTTGATGTCGCACAGTGTACGGGTGGCCATCACTAGAAATCCTGGGCCGTGGTAGTAGAGAATTACTGATTTGGATCAGTAGTTTCTCAGGTGGTGATAGGCTTCATACCGACACGAATTATCGCGTTATTAGGGGTCTAACTTTATCCACCCCCTAGACTCGATATACGATACTCTTTAGACGAACGAACCGGACTGTACGAATATTGTCACTGTCAGGCTCAGTAGGGTTTCTGGATGAGTTCGCTCGTCAGCTTCTCTTCCAATCAATACATAGGCAAACGTTACGTACAGCTTGTACCTCTGACGTGCTAGAGGTTATACCCAGTGCCAGTGTGTTGATGAATCATTAGAGTCCCCCACAAACACTTTCCTAAGTTCGGGCGAAACGTTGTAGAGGCCGTATGGTTTTATGGAAAGGTTCGGAAAATGCACGTGTGTTTACGCACGTGTCATATTTCGGGCAGATAATACTGGTCGGCTTTGGTTTAAACCGGATCCGAGTATTATACTGTATCGATATAATATCTTTGTCTCAGTTGCATTTGTATTCGGTCGTAATACAAATGCGGGTATGTTTATACTGTTACGGGGTTATCCTGAAATTCGTTTCAGGATCACTTTTGGAAGTTGCCAGTTTCCAGTTTTCTGTCGCCCGTCTTTAACGTTCGGTTAAAGACGGATTTATCTTTTCTTGAGATGAATGTGGAAGCTTCTAGATGATGACTAGGATGGTGACTAGGATTAGTGACTCATGGGTGCATTAATGGTTCATTTAATGCTATGATGATGTGTTAGATGATTCATTAGTTCATTAATGATTTTTGGTGACAAGGTTTATATGACTCACTCATATCATTTATGTTATGGTCACCTTCCCCATCTCCTACCCTCACCCCCTCCTCACTTATATTTGGTCGGCCATTCCTTGTGGGAAAAAATGGTTGCTTGTAAAAAGATTATGATAGTTTTAGACTCATGGAAATTTGATAGATACTCATTTCACATTTCCACCCGATCCAAAAGACAACTTCATTAACCGTTCGTCCATAGTTTTGGACGTAATGAGACAAAGTGTTCTACTCATTCTCTACATCAATCTTGGTCATCTTTTTTAGCAAACTTGATGATCGAGTTGCCTCGGTTCAGAGGCGGGAGCCCGTTTAAAGATCCGTCGACGTGGTGCCACCTGGACGAGAAGACTGGAGATTCAGGAGATCGGAGTAGCCGCAACAAAGCGTGGGATGATGGTTGAAGACCGAAGGACTCGGATCGTTCGGTATAACATTTCTACCCACTTTGTAGTTTGTTAGTTTATCTTTAATGGAAGATCCGGGTTATAGTACGCAATAACGCCAGTTTGTAAAAAGTTTTTGTTCCGCATTTGGCATCTGTTAGACGGCCGGGGCGCTACCGTGTACTTACATGTATTCCCTAGAGGCCATTATTGTATAGTAAATGATTGTATATTACGTGTGGATGCTTGGGATATATATGTACATGACAATCTTGCTCGATATGATAGTTTGTTATCTGGTTTGTTTTTGTCTCAACATGTGTATATGTTCTAATTATATTATGTATCTCAAATACATGTTGGTAAAGCCCATAGGATCATTGCTTGATTACTAGAGTTGTGATGGCGATCATACTCATGGGGTTTAGGTAGTCTATAAGCACATCTTAAATTGTCCCTAGTCGTTGGAGTTTTAGGATAGGGTATCGATATTTTTGAGTAGACTAGTGTATACGTTTCTTATTCCTGTGAAGGAAGGTGGCCTATCACACAGCCATCGGTGTATGACATCAAAGATAGTATACATGTGCTCATTAAGTTATGAGTTACACTGGAAAGACTCGCCGAGAACTTCTAGATGGTAATATACTTATCATCAGATAGGAGTTCTCTGGTAACATATTTACAGGTTGGTTTTTAGACCGGAAATCATCATTAGTCTTGAGTGTGTTCTCGCTGTACTTATATTTCTATCCTACTACAACTTTAAAGAGTCGTGAAAACATGTTTACTTGGGTATAGTCCCGAAGCACTTGGGGGCAGTGAGCGATAGAAGGGATTCGTCTCTCCCGATATAGGGAGTCGATGACGCGCTGTTTGATTGAACATTACTATAAGACCTTGGCCAAAGGAGATGATATTTACTGATAGCGAGACCAATAGTTTCTCGAGATGGTGTTGGGCTACGTCAACAGGACTTATCAGGTTATAAGGGTCTAACATTTTCTACCCCGTAGACCCGATATGCAATACTCTCAGACGAAGAGACCAGACTGTATGGAGATTGTCACTTTCAGGATTAGTAGGAATACGGAAGAGTTTGCTTGTCGGCCTTCCTTTTGTTCAATACCTGGGCAGCCGTTATGTACAGCTAGTGCCGGTGATATGCTTGTGGTTAAACCTATTGCCAGCGTATTGTCGAGTCTTTAGAGTCCCACACAGAGCGTTTCCCAGCTCAGACGAAATGATGTAGTGTAGTGTTTTGATACGTACGTAGGTTCGAATAAATACGTTTTTTTGTACATATACTTTTAATCGGACATTTTGTTAATACTAGCCGGTTTGAAAGATATCCAGATTATCACATTTAGATGAAATGTGAGCTGGTATTATATATCTCTTTTAGTGTCTCTCTTTCGGTATTTGTATTTTAATACGAATACGGTATTTATAAGAATATGAGTATTTGTATAAATACCGGTATATGTGTCTTGATATAAATACGGGTATTTGTATCTTAATACAAATATGGGTATTCTTATTTTATATGAATACGATATTCGTATTTTGATATAAATGCGGGTATTCGTATTTTGATACGAATACCTGTGTATTTATATTGAAACATATACTTGTATATGTGTAGGAATATATATATATATACATATATATATATATATATATATATATATAATGGTGGAAAGAGGCCTTAGGAGGTTTTTTCATCAGGCGGCGTCAAAAAACTACACCCCTACCGTTTTATTCGACGATCGACACCTATCATCTTCATCTTTATCATCTAGGATGTAGATACACCGAATTTCATGTGATTTTACCACTTTTTCACCGCTGAATTAGCAATGTAAAAAGTTCTATTGTCGGCAAACCGTTAATTTTGCACCCACTAATTCAACAGTGAAAAAGTGGTAAAATCACATGAAATTCGGTGTATCCATATCTTAGATGATAAAGATGAAGATGGTGGATGCCGATTGTCGAATAAAACTATGGAGGGTGTAGTTTTTTGACGCCACCTGACGAAAGAGCCTCCTAGGGCCTCTTTCCTCCATTATTCTCTCTCTCTCTCTACACACACACACACACACACACACACACACACACGTCATCCTACACATTTTCTAGTTCAATTTGGAAAAGTTAAGAAAAGTGTGGACTTGTAACTCACTAGGGTGAGTCACAAATCCAACCACCCTTTTCAAAAGAGAAAAGATGAAGAAAGAAAAGAAAATGGTTATGTTCTTATGCTCATTATCATCTTCTTCTCTTCATCTCTTCTATCTTGAGTTTTCCAAGTTCAGCAAAGAAAAAGAAAAAGAGAGAAAACCTAAAGATTAACCACTACTACATCATAGTGATCAATTATGAGCAAGTTTTGTTCACTACTTGCTTCACTTAGTTTTTTATTATGAAGCTAGAGTCTTTGTTAGGGTTCCTTCGGGTGGATCATCTTCGATGAGGAAGACCGACTCCTAAGCTTGTTTTCGGTGGACATAGAAGCTTCAGAAATGGAAAGAAGATGAAGGAAACAACTAGAAAGGTAGCTAACACCTAACCGAGTAGTTAAACTTTTTCTAGTTTGCTAGTTTAGTGTTTGGATTCGATTGTAGGTCATAGTAGTTCGTGCTCTTGTTCATATAATTTTTTTTTGTATTCCTCCTTGGCCGCAAGTTTGCGGCACGAGCATGAGCGTCTACTTACATATACGACATGGAATTCATTGGTAATTGTGTAATGTTCTATAAAATATTCATACAAACGTGGTATCATATACGAAGCATCCATGAACGAATAATATAAACGTAGCGTAACTTAATAAACTAATCAATATGCGAGCGTATAACGAATAGAATAAACGTAACGTAAACAAGCGTTTAAATAGATAATTACTTATAAGCTATATGATTATAGTTTAAAATAGAACAAAACGTTGTTTTGGAAATGAGGTGGCTGCAGTGTTTTTATAATAGATATTTATTTGAAATTGGCAGTGCATCCTTGACATTATCATTTAAAAATAGAATCGAGTTGTTAATTTTAAAACGAGTATAGCTCGGCACAATCATAGTATCCCAATCGGGGTAAAAGCATGACTCCATGAGTCAAATAATCATAAATCGCATTCGGCAATCTATCCCCATTACATCAAGTACGGAATCTCCATTCTACGATGTCAACCAAACATCCAATCGATATCAGTACGCAAACACATATGGCCTATATAGTATGGACATATAGTCGCGTATGGAACATACAATAATCATATACACGCACACATATAACCTTCTAGTTATGAATTATAGACTAACCACATAGTTTACGAACTATAGACTAATTTATCTAATTATAGGCTAAGTATACTGTTTACACATATACATTTTCTATACTAACTAGGTGTTCCTTAGAATTAGTTTTGGGGGTGCTATACGCCATCCACCCGACATCCCCCATAGATATATATCTACTCACAGAAGTCCGTCTCGAGCTAGTCGAAGTTGATGACCGTCTTGCCTTTCCTATCCGTCTTGGAAGTCCCCGTAATCGACCCTATAACTAAAGTAGTCATAAACATGCAAGGAAACTCGATTAAAATCAATAGAATCCCAATAAAACGAAATACGACGAAAATAATAAAAACTGTCAAAAATCATGAATGGCAGACATTTGCAGCTCTCAAGGGCAGACGTCTGTCTAAAGTGTTACTGTCGCACATAGAGAAAAAGCAGACGTTTGAAGAAGGGATCCCAGACGTCTGAGGAACAAATCTCAAGAAATCCAATTCAAAGGCATGCATTTTGTAAGTTGAGCATCAGACATCTGAAGATCAAAATCAAAGATTCACAGATTATAAACAGACGTATGAAGCTTTGGAGGCCAGACGTCTGCATAAGGAAAATTATGAAATACAGATCATGGGCAGACATCCAAAGCACTTTGGATCAGACGTTGCAGAGGGATTTTGCTTGAATGAAATCTCTAAAAATTTCATAACTTTGAAAATCTAAACTCTTGAATACAAATACCCTCTACTACCCAAAATAAGGTGTAATAATCAAGTAAACCATACTATATCCATCACTACTAGTGGATCACTTCAAAAATCCAAACTTGAAAGAGATCAACCCATAAAAATACCATTTTAAAGTAAAAACTCTACTTAGTTATGGCCAAACACTTTAAAACTTAAAGAACTTGGTGAAAAGAGAGATTTTACCAATTGGAGTGATGAAAAGTGGAGATCCAAGCTCTTGATGGAGCTCCAAATGGTTTGAGGTTGAAAAAGACTCCACTTGAAGTCTCCAAGTGGCTCTACTATAAGATCTTGGCTTAAAAATGGATTTTGATGAATGATTCTAGGGTATTTGGTGGAGGAGTTTGGGTTTGGGAGTTAGGATATTTTGAGAGGAAGAAAGGCATATTTTTGGAGGAGAGAGAATGAAATGGGAATAATGAGAGGATGAGAAGAGATGGGGCTGAGGATAAGAGGGTGAGAGTGTGCAAAAAGCATGGCTTATACTCTCTCTCTATCTAAATAAATCCATTAATAACACTAAAATCCCACATCATTTCCTAATATAAAATACTTACCAATTTCAAAATACCTCACATTTTCTAATTCCCAAAAATAAATATACATACAGATACCAATCCGAAAAACCTAATCCATACTCGGTATTATTTCCTTAAAACTCCTAAAATTATTATTTAAATTCCAAAATAATAATAATAATTTCCAAAATGTTACACTATGTAGCACAATCACAGACTCGCATGCTATATGTACACATCATTGCTACTGCCATGACACTGTAGAAATTGCCATGCTTATTCATGTTTTAATTATCTTCATGCTAGTATTAAATGCTACTTAGCATGGTTTCGTTATTCGAATGCCATTGCTATATTTATTCGTGTATGCTTGTTACCAATCGTGGTAAAGATGAATTATGCATGTGTTCTTATGAACTTGATGTTTTCCATAGATTTGGCAAACCACCCCACGATTTATAAAATTTGCTTGTGTTTTAAAAAATTGTGGTTTTCTCTTAAAATAATGATACGTCCACCATGAGTTTTCTATGTGTTTTATAGATTGTTTTTTTTCGATTTTGAGGCAAGGGGAGAAAACCAATTTCGGATACATGGTAAACCCAGTACGGTACCAAGGGGCAAGAGGCCCGTATAGAAAGACGATGAGCTTAGTGAGGATGAAGCCAACTGGTGATAGTATTGGAACTGTTGGGTATGTAAGCCATAGAGTCTATTATTGTATTGGATGCTGGGGATATGTATGTACAGGACAGTCTTGCTCGATATGATAGTATGCTATTTGGTTTGTCTTTATCTTAACATGTGTATATATTTTACTGGTTATTACGTATCGCTAATACATGTTGATAAAGCCCATATAATTCTTTCTTGACTACCAGCGTTATGATAGCGATCATACATGTAAGAGTTGGGTAGTCCATAAGCACATCCTTAAATGTCTATAGTGGTAGGAGTATCGAGACTGGACATCGATATTCCAGAGTAGACTAGTGTATACGTTTCTTGAACCTAACGAGGAGTGATGGTTGGTCACATAGCCATTGGTGTACGGCACCAAAGATTGTATACAGGTGCCCATTGGAGAATGAGTTACATTGGACGGACTCGCCAAGAACTCCTAGTGGGTATTATACCTATCGTCAGATAGCAGTTCTTTGGTGACATGAGTACATGTTAGTCTTTAGACCTGAAATCTTCATTTTTCTCATGTGAGTTCCCACTGTACTTGGATTACTACCCTACCATATCTCTACTCAGTCGTGCAAACAGGTTTTAGTTGGGTACAGTCCTGAGCCACATGGAGCCAGTGAGCGATCGAAAGTGATTCGTCTCTCCCGGTATAGGGTGTAAATGACGCTCTGTGTATGGTTGGCCAACATCATAAGACCTTAGCTAAGTGAGATGAGATTTCGTGATAGTGAGATCAATAGTTTCTCTGGATGGTCTTGAGCCACATTAGCATGACTTATCGGGTTATTAGGAGTCTGATGTTATCCACCCCTTAGACCTGGTATGCGATTCTCTCAGACGATGAGACCGGACTGTACAGAGCTTATCAGGCTCAATAGAGGCACAGACGAGTTTGCTTGTCGACCTTCCTTTCGACAGATACCTGGATAGCTGTTATGTACAGTTAGTGCCGCTGACATGCTTGTAGCTATGGATTTTATCCAGTAACTCACTGCCAGCGTATTGTCGAGTCTTTAGAGTTCAACACGGAGGATTTTCCTAGTTCAGGAGAAACGATATAGATGTCGTATGGTGATACGTGCAGAGGTCCGATTAAATATGTGTACTGGATACACGGACTTTGGACGGTTTGATAATACTAGCCGGCTTATGTTTAAGTCGGATTATTAAATCATATATTGATTTAATAATATTCACATATATATATATATATATATATATATATTCTATTATTATATTCATTATCTAATTATTTCTCTTTAGTATTCATATTTTATTACAGATACGGGTATGTATATATAGGGAGTGTATTTTGTATTTATACAAAATATCTTCTAGAAGTAGGAAACCTCATTTATATGCATTTCCATTTATGAAAAATAAGAAATGAGGTGGCTAGGTGAGGCGTAAAGAGAGTAAGGTGAGAGGAATTGGCTTTGAATTTTCTATTGAAAATTCATTGGCTTTCACTATTGATTCATAGTGAGAGGCATGGGCATTATTATTTATTTTGGAAAATGAAAATGGTTTTATTTAGAATGGCTACTCATTTCCTCTCTCATTCTTGAATGATCATTCTCTCTCATCACCTTTTCTAATCTCTTCCATCTTGCTCCCTCTTCTCATGTGTTGAGACAAAGAGGGAGAGATCTCTTGATTCTTAGCAAGAGTAATACAAAGAGAAAGAATGAGAAAGTGATCTTCTTTACATCTCCAACACCTACTTCCTAGCAAGTCTTGGGTGTTAGTTGATTCACTAGAATACCTTGGAAGTGAGGCTAGAGCTTGGATTGGTTTTTCTCGGGTGGATCATCTTCGGCAAGGAGGATCGACAATCAAACGCGTTCCAGATCACTTGGGGGTCTAGCTAGAGTTCATCACCACACCACAAAGACACTACAGGTCCGTATGAATGCTACAAGGACCACCGACACACAAGCTCGTTCACGACGGCCTAGGAGAATAGGAGGGGGTCATCCGTGATTAAGCGGACACGCTACAATTGTAGCTAGCCCCTCTAACTTGTAGTTTAAATAGTTTAGTTTGCTATTTTAGTGTTTAGAATCAATCGTTAGCATATAGTTGCTTGTGCTTGCTAGAAAAATTTTCGCTATCAATTCCGCCTTGGGCACGAGCTAGCAGTGTAGGCACTAGCAACTACTAACATGGTATCAGAGCTATTAGGCAGGGATGCCAACCCATAGGGAGTTCTCACTGTGTGACAGTAGTGGCGAAGAGAAGGCTTTTAACCCCGGGTGCCCCATGTGGATTTGTCCGACGGGTTGTAGTCCGTCATGAGGGGACAGCGTAAAAAGTAGCTGCTGAGGGAACTTTGGGCGCTACGGTGAGATTCCGTTATGCTGACTGACCCTTAACTTGGTATCAGAGCTACTAGGTAGGGATGTCGACCCATGAGGGGCTCTCACTGTGTGACAGTAGTTACGAAGCGCAGGCTCTTACCCCTAGGGTGTCCCATGTGGATTGGTCCAACGGGTTGTAGTCCGTCATGAGGGGATAACGTAAAAAGTAGCTGCTGAGAAACCTTTAGATGCCACGTTGAGCTTTTGCTACATTGACTATACTAACATATTATCAGAGCCATCCAAACACTAAAACTGGATTTAGACGATGTATTAGTTTCGAAACCGAAATTTGACCGTATTTCGTTTCCAAAATCAAGCCTATGTCCATTTTTCAAATCGAACACTAAATTTTTTTGGATAGGTGTATTTGTACTAAAATTTATTTAAAATGAATCTGGTGAAACACGAGACCAGAACTCTCTGGTCTGGCCACCTGGGCCGGCTAGACCAGTGAGTTAAGTCCCATGCTTCATGAATTGACTTGATATATAGAAAGCTTGATTTTTTTGGCACTCGTCAAATTTGCCCAGATTTTAGTTTGTGCACTTTGGGTTTTTCGGGAAACACGGAATGGTTTTGGGTTGAAACTATAGCATCGTTTAATATCTATGTTTTTGTATATGTGTTGTTCAAATTCGTATAATTGCTATATGTTCAATTAGACGGGGTTGCACATATGTTGCTTGTGATGTTGTTATATATATTTATATTTGTGATGGTTTGGTCATATTGTCCTGATGGATAACCCCACATCTGTTTTGTATGTATATTCATTTATTCGGGACGAGCGGCCGTATTTTAGCCGTCGTTGCCGGTGTATGCATATTCATTTATTTAGACACAGTCAAGTTGTGATCGTTGTTGCCATTGTATATATAATTCATTTTATGTACTAGGATGAACCCGCGGAGAAGTTCTCGAGTCGCTGGGTTCTAGAGTGCGGTGGGTGGCCGTCTCTTGGTGATGAGACTGAGCCGCCTTGCTCTAGAATTGGAGGGTTGCTCACCGCACTTGTAAAGGTTTTTAGGTCAACCGATGGTGGAGTACTCAAGTTACCGGATTCTAGAATGTGTCGGGTGATCCACTCATGCTATTGAGGCGGGGTTTCCCAGCCCCTAGGATTGGTGGGTAGCTTTCTGTTAGTTATATAAATGCCCTAGAGGCCATTGTTGTACATATGATGTATATTATAGTGGATGCTTGGATATATATAGAGAGGACTTTCTTGCTCGTCATGATAGTATGCTATTTGGTTTCACTTTATCTTAACATGTTGGCTTGTATTAGTTTACTGTCTTGTTCTCACATGTTGATAAAGCCCTTAGGATATGTACTCGACTACTGGGACTATGATGAGATCATACTAGTGGGGCCAGGGTAGTCGACGAGTACATCCTATAACAGTTCCTAGTCGAGGGTGTATCGAGACAGGGCATCGATGCACCAGAGTAGACTAGCGTATACGCATCTTGACCCATATGATGGGCGATGGATGATCCTATATCCATCGGTGTTTGACATCAAGGATGGTGTACAGGTGCTCAGTAGAGACTGGGTACACTGGACGGACTCACCGAGAACTCTCAGATGGTATTATACCTAACGTCAGATGGCAGTTCTCCGGTGACACTGGTACAGTGTAGTTTATAGACCCGAGATCATCATAGAGTCTTGTGTGATTCCCACTGTGCTTTGATTTCTACCTTACCACGTCCAAGAGGGCATGCAAAATGCTGGCTTTTGGGTGCAGTCCCGAATCACATAGAGGCAATGAGCGATAGGAGGGGATTCGTCTCTCCCGGTATAGGGAGTTGATGTTGTGCTGTGTTCGATTGGCTATAACCAGATGTCCCTGGTCAGGGCTGATATAGAGATTTACTGGTAAGTGTTACCAGTAGTTTCTCGACCTGTTATGAGCCTCACATCGACACGACTTATCGGTTACTGGGGTCTGACGTATACCACCCCTAGACTAGATATGCAACATATCAGACGAAGAGACCGGACGGTACGAGAGTGTTACTGTTTGGATTCACAGGAGAATGTGCAGGCTTGCTTGTTGATCTTCTAATCGCTCAATACCTTGGTGGCTGTTACGTTTAGCTGACAGCTTGCAGCTTGTGGGTGTTTGATATGATCATCACCTGCTACCGGCGTATTGACGATTCTTTAGAGTCCTACACAGAGGTTTCTTGACTCAGGAAAAGCGGAGTAGGGGCACATATGTGATATGTGCATGACCGAGGATAATGCAATATGAGATACCGTATTATATTCTCACGATATTTTGGTATGAGCCGGGTCATCGGATCAAGTGTTGATTCGATGAATCGGTACATGATATATTAGTCGGTTATATTCGATATAGCCGGATTGTCGGATCAAGTGTTGATTCGATAATTTAATGTATAATAATATATGTGATATATTGCATTACATTATCTAATATTGGCTCGCTTTATTATTTCATTTTCTCACCGGATAATACATTGTTATATATGCGATATATGTTAATTGTATTATTTTCTTTTGTTACAAATATATATTATATATGTGATATATAATATTTTAACATGTTATGATTCCTAATGCAACATGTTTAGTGGAGATTAAATAAGGTTAGGGTTTGATTTGGGTTAGCTTTTTCTTGTAGCTTCTAGAAGCTTTTAGTTTGTTTCTAGCAAAGATATTATGCTAGATATTTTGCTTGATATTTTCTAACCTAACCCAAACCCTTTACCCTAGGTTAAGTCTCTACATGAGTTAGCCTCTTCATATTCAACCATGGTTGCATTTTTAATCATTATGATATTTTTCATTATTCATCACAAAAGGTTTCTATTCTACTTCTTCTTCCTTGAGCTTTGAGAAAGCTTTCTAGGTTTTCTTTATGTGATGAATTAGAGTGAGAATTTGATAATAAAAGAGAGCATAAATCCTACTTAATCATCCTCATCTAATCTAGCCAATTCGATTAGGGTGTTCACCTCATTAGTGAGAAAGAGCTTGAGTTAAAGGAACTTCGAGGTAGATCATCAGAGAAAAGGAAGACTACAAGCTAGCATGGATCATTCGGGTTGTGGAGCCTCTCTTGAGTCCGGGAGATCATGGATCGCGGTGAAGGGACTTCTACTCGGGGCTTATAAAGCGAAGGAGCGGACTACAAAGGTTGTAATCCCTCACTCTTAGTTGTAACGATGTTTACTTGCATGTTAAACCCTAATAATCCACCAAAGATCCCGGCTTTGGGTTGTTTCGGCACGTCCAAATTTTAAATCGGGCATGGTTGATACCTTATAGACCCTTGTATGACTGCCTAGGAACCCTACAGTGGTATCAGAGCCAAGCTAGAGCATTAGGCGACGTGTATACGAAGTTAAAACTCCGATCGAACCCCGAAACATCGAAAATGACCCCCTCTCTGGAAATTTTGTAAAAATGTGATTTTTTCTGTATTAAAAATACTCAAAAAATCAGCAGGGAATTCTAAGAGTTACTGTGCAAAACGACACCAAAATACCACTAAAGAGCCGCGGAACCGCGGCTGTACCATGCCTTCAGCGGCGGTTCCGCGGCAGCCCGGTAGTATTAGGGTTAGGATTTTGGCACAGTGCATCCGTTGGTATTTGTAGCTGCTTCTGGGTATTTTTAATCTGACTCAAGTGTTGAGTTTTCTGGGGATCTTTTGGTACTCGTTGATTCGATCGGAAAATTTAATTTCTTTTTGTTTTCCGGATATTTTAGAAATAGTTAAAATGTTCGAACGGATATCATTAACTCACTTTTTCCCGGCACGAAAAACTTTCAAGTGTTGAATTTTTCTTGAGTTTAAATCTTTCGGAAAAACGCGCAAATAACGCGGTGGACCCTCTAGAAGAACACAAACCTTAACTCGATTATGTGACCGTCTGAACCGCCTCTAAACCTTAGGGTTTGGGGCAGTACGGTGTTGGCTTGACCCTTCTACGGCTGAACCATTGGTACTGTGACATATTCTGGGACTTTAAGAACTCCGCTCAAGTGTTGAGCTATATAGGAAATCTTGGGTATTTGATTATTCGATCGGAAAGTTTAATATTGTCTATATATCTGGAATGTGATACAATATGTGGAATTCATATAGTTAGGCATGAAATGCGAAGTATGTGATATTTCTGATTTACGATGTCTAAAAAGATTGTGGATTCCAAATGTTGTAGTTTTATACTTTCTTTTCTGTGACCGTAAGTGTAGTATGTAGTTGTATTGCCGGTTTTCGTTGCTATACATCAACGACGATTGGTGTATGCATACTTACTTACGTTGATGATATGATATATTATGTGTTGCTGTGATATGTTATATTGGATCGTCGTGTTCTGAATAGCCGGGGGTTTTATGTGAGATGAGGGTTTTTATTTTCTTTCATGTAAAATTCATTTGTATGTAATATTCTTTTATTGGGGCACTTCCGGGATGATGTTGATATCACCAGTGTATATTATTTACTTTTCCGCATTAGGTACACCCAAGGAGGGGAGCACAAGTAACCGGGTTCAAGGGTCCAGTGGGAGGCCATCTCGAGGAGTCGAGACCGGGTCTCTTAATCCTAGAATTGGCAGTGTTGCTTGCCGCTCTCGTAGGGGTCTAGGGATGTGGGTTTGGCTATTCATCGCGACCGTGGAATCCGTGTTTTATACAGGCTCGAAATAAAACACAGACGTCCTAGTATATCCAATATTTCATATGTTATCTTCTGCTGCAATGTTCTGTGATGAGATCATATTACTGCCTGAGACGAATGCTTATACTATATATATATGCTGATATATAAATATTACTGCTTTCGTTTCTTCTGTGATGCTTAGGAAGCATAAGCTGATGGGATATATTAATGAGATTAATAAAAGAAAAGAAACCTAAAAGATGTTGTAGAATCAAAACTTTATAAAAAGGGTAGCTACAGTTTTGCTTTGCATAGCGGTATATATGATATACCCTGCACCTTATTCGATCAGGAAAGAGCCGAGATCCCTTCACCGGGAGTGACCTCTTTAGCGAAACTGGTAGATGCTACAAACTCGCGGTTTAGTTTTTAACAGCTTATATAGTTCTTGCTTTGCACAGCGGTATATATGATATACCCTGCACCTTATTCGACGAGGAAAGTGCCGAGATCCCTTCACCGGGAGTGACCTCTTTAGCGAAACTAGAAGCCTCAAAAACACACCTTTTCAAAATCACTTGTTTCTATAGCGATATCAAGTTCATTACGCTCATGGTTTTCTGAAAAACCTGCGTAGCCCTCCGTCATTTCAGATAAAAACTAGTTAGTATTCGTGCTATGTTTGTTGACTTAGTCAAGCTGTAGTGTACGGTAGCTAAATAGTATTTATCTGCTATAGCATGAGATGCGATTAGATTAGGGTAGTCATACGGCCTTGTTGACTTAGTCAAGGGTTTTACGGGTGGGTTTAATTCAATCAGGAAATGTACGGGTTGAACTTGACTTGTGATTTATGGTTTGTTGACTTAGTCAAGGTCATAGATTGCTAGGGGCAAAAGCATTATCGGGAATTTCAAGTATTGAAATTTGCAATGAGATTGCATACCTCCTATGAGATAGTTGGATCCCGATACCCACTGCGAGTAAAAGTTACTCCTGGGAGAATTTTACACAGGACAATTAACCGATCAAATAGGTGTTTAGAAAGGTGTTAACGGGGTTAAGCCTCTGGGAAAACGAGGTTTATTTTAATTAGGTCCGTGCGAAAGCACGGGGAACCTCCCTCAAAGTACCAACACTTAGCTGGCTGAAAGATTGACGAAATTGTAGGGTGTAATTAATCCCGGCTAATCTTACCTTTTAAGGTTTGAAGGAAGATTTGATAAAAACAGTGGGAGACATCCTGATTAGATAAGATAATAACCAATCTAATCTTGCAAGAGCATACGTTAAAGTGTTTCCTTCTCTCTCTCTCTCCAGGTAGCGACCATGTCAGGACTTAATCAAGATAAAAATATGGATGTATTGACTGAAGCCGCTTATTATACTGAGCAGGGGAACGTTGGTCCCGTTCATTCTTATAAGTGTTATAAGACTGAGCAGGGAATAGGACAATATCTGGATTCTCACGCCGCCCAAACGAAGAACAAGCATGTTGATGCATCTTCTTCGGGTGTGTTAGTTATTGAGAACTGTTTCTCAGTTCACCCTACGTCCTGGGTATTGGATACCGGATCGGGATCCCACATATGTAAATTATTACGTGGGCTACGTAAAGGTGGAGAACTGGGAAAAGGTGATCATTCTGTATAAGTAGGGAATGGTAAAAATATTGCAGCCAAAGCAGTTGGCGAATATCACCTAGTATTACCAAGTAGTAATACATTGATTCTGAATGAGTGCTATTATATATCGAACATGCTGTGCAACATTATATCAGTTTCTTTATTAAGTAAAGAAGGGTATAATTTTGTAATACAGGATAATGTTATGAACATCTTCCTAAATCAAAAGTTGATTGGATCAGGCTCGTTACATAATGGCATATTCATTCTCAATCAAAATACAGTCCTTAATATACAAAACACACACAAGAGGAAGAGTTCAGAAATGAACGAATCCTTCTTGTGGCATTGTAGACTTGGTCATATCAATGCGACACGGCTAGCTAAGTTACATAAGGATGAATATTTGAATCCATTCGAATTATCATCTTATGATACTTGCCATTCATGTCTCAAAGGTAAAATGACCAAAACACCATTTAGTGGACACAGAGAAAGAGTTAAGGAACTCTTAGGGCTGGTATATAGTGATGATGTATGCGGTCCTATGTCTACACATGCCAGGAACGATTCTTCCTACTTTATTACATTCACTGACGATCTCTCCAGATACGGACATGTATTCCTGATGAAACACAAGTCTGAAGTTTTTGAGAAATTCAGAGAATATAAGAACGAAGTAGAGAACCAAACGGGCAAAAGTATTAAAATCCTTCGATCTGATCGAGGAGGAGAATACTTGAGCAATGATTTTCTGGATTATCTAAAAGAGAATGGGATTCTCTCTCAGCTTACTCCTCCTTATACACCACAGCACAACGGTGTATCGGAGCGGAGGAATCGCACCCTATTAGATATGGTACGCTCTATGATGAATGATGCTGAGTTACCTATTTCCTTTTGGGGGTATGCGCTTGAAACAGCCATATACCTATTGAATTTAGGTCCATCTAAATCTGTACCTACCACACCATATGAGATATCGAGTGGGAAGAGACCATATTTTAAACGAGTAAAGATATGGGGTTGTCCGGCCTATGTCAAAAGGCAAAATCCGGACAAACTCGAGGCACGATCAGTTCTTTGCAAGTTTGTGGGATATCCAAAGAATTCTCAAGGATATTTTTCCTACCACGCTGAGGAACAAAAAGTGTTTGTTGCTCAACATGCCACCTTTTTGGAAAGGGAATTTCTTGCAAAAGAAATTAGTGGCAAAGAGGTAGAGCTGGAAGAGGTTCCAGCACCGCAAAATACAACTGATAATTTATTGGAACCAGAGGATTCAGTAATACCCGACGAACCCCAGCCTCTCCGCCGATCTAGCATGGTTTCTCATCCACCTGAGAGATACTACGGTTTTCTCATTGATAGTGGGAGCGAGGATTGCATCATGGAAGATGATGACCCGACTTGTTTCGAGCAGGCCATCACGAGTGGTGACTCTGTGAAATGGCTGGATGCAATGCGATCTGAGATAGAATCCATGTACACCAACAAAGTATGGACTTTAGAAGTTGCTCCTGAAGGGGTAAAACCCATTGGGAGCAAATGGATCTTTAAAAGGAAAATTGGTGTAGATGGAAAAATTGATACTTTCAAAGCTAGACTTGTTGCAAAGGGTTTTCGTCAACGACCAGGTGTGGATTATGACGAAACCTTTTATCCAGTGGCTATGCTTAAGTCCATCCGGATCTTACTTGCCATTGCTGCATACTATGACTACGAAATCTGGCAGATGGATGTTAAGACAGCCTTTCTAAACGGTGATTTAGAAGAGTGCATGTACATGACTCAGCCAGAGGGCTTCATAGATAATGGGAGCAGCGGAAAGGTGTGCAAGCTGCTTAAATCCATTTATGGGTTAAAGCAAGTATCGCGGAGATGGAACATCTGCTTTGATGTTGTAGTCAAAGAGTTTGACTTCATCAAAAACGTAGATGAACCTTGTATATATAAAAAGGTTGCAGAGAGTAAGGTTGTCTTCCTCGTATTGTACGTCGATGACATACTCTTGATAGGAAATGATATTCCTATGCTGCAATCAGTCAAGCTCTTCTTATCACAAAGATTATCAATGAAAGATCTAGGTGATGCCTCCTGCATACTGGGAATTATGATCTATAGAGATAGGTCTAAACGGATATTGGGATTTTCCCAATCCTGGTACATTGACACCATACTAAAGAGCTTTAGTATGGAAGAATCCAAGCGTGGGAACCTACCCACGATCTCTGGACTCACTCTCTCTAAAGAGATGTCTCCCAAGACTGATTTAGAGAGAGCTCGAATGCAAGGGATACCCTATGCTTCGGCAGTAGGCTCTATCATGTATGCGATGCTATGTACCAGACCCGATGTAGCATACTCACTAAGTGTAGTGAGTAGGTATCAAGCAGATCCTGGAGAGAGTCACTGGATAGCTGTGAAGAACATTCTCAAGTTTTTGAGAAGGACTAAAGAGATGTTCTTGGTGTATGGTAACGGAGAACTCCAAGTGGTTTCCTTTACCAATTGCAGCTTCCAGAGTGATAAGGATGACTCTAAGTCGCACTCGGGATTTGTCTTTACCCTCAATGGAGGGACAGTGTGTTGGAAGAGTTCCAAATAGGATACCGTTGCAGACTCGACGAAGGAGGTTGAATACATCGCTGCCAACGATGCTGCCAAAGAGGCAGTCTGGATAAAGAAGTTCATTACTGAACTTGGTGTGGTTCCGTCCATTGAGCATCCAATACCTTTGTATTGCGATAACAATGGAGATGTGGCTTTGGCCAAGGAACCCAGGTCCCATCAGAAGTCCAGACATATTCTGAGGCGGTATCACCAGATCCGGGAGATAGTTGATCGCAGGGAGATCGAGGTCAGGAGAGTTGATACGAAGGACAACACTGCGGATCCACTCACGAAGACCATTCCCCAGACACAGTTTGAGAGACTCTTCGAGATGCAGGGTATGGGATACTACAACAGCTGGCCTTAGTGTAAGTGGGAGACTGTTAGTTATATATATGCCCTAGAGGCCATTGTTGTACATATGATGTATATTATAGTGGATGCTTGGATATATATATAGAGGACTTTCTTGCTCGTCATGATTGTATGCTATTTGGTTTCACTTTATATTAACATGTTGACTTGTATTAGTTTACTGTCTTGTTCTCACATGTTGATAAAGCCCTTAGGATATGCACTCGACTACTGGGACTATGATGAGATCATACTAGTGGGGCCAGGGTAGTCGACGAGTACATACTATAACTATTCCTAGTCGAGGGTGTATCGAGACAGGGCATCGATGCACCAGAGTAGACTAGCGTATACGCATCTTGACCCATATGATGGGCGATGGATGATCCCATATCCATCGGTGTTTGACATCAAGGATGGTGTACGGGTGCTCAGTAGAGACTGAGTACACTGGACGGACTCGCCGAGAACTCCCAGATGGTATTATACCTCACGTCAGATGCAAGTTCTCCGGTGACAGTGGTACAGGGTAGTCTGTAGACCCGAGATCGTCATAGAGTCTTGTGTGATTCCCACTGTGCTTTGATTTCCACCTTACCACGTCCAAGAGGGCATGCAAAATGGTGGCTTTTGGGTGCAGTCCCGAATCACATGGAGGCAATGAGCTATAGTAGGGGATTCGTCTCTCCCGGTATAGGGAGTTGATATTGTGCTGTGTTCGATTGGCTATAACCAGAAGTCCCTGGCCAGGGCTGATATAGAGATTTACTGGTAAGTGTTACCAGTAGTTTCTCGACCTGTTATGAGCCTCACATCGACACGACTTATCGGTTACTGGGGTCTGACGTATACCACCCCTAGACTAGATATGCAACATATTAGACGAAGAGACCGGACTTTACGGGAGTGTTATTGTTTGGATTCACAGGAGAATATACAGGCTTGCTTGTTGATCTTCTGATCGCTCAATACCTGGGTGGCTGTTACGTTTAGCTGACCGCTTGCAGCTTGTGGGTGTTTGTTATGATCATCACCTGCTACCAGCGTATTGACGATTCTTTAGAGTCCTACACAAAGGTTTCTTGACTCAGGAAAAGCGGAGTAGGGGCACATATGTGATATGTGCATGACCGAGGATAATGCGATATGAGATACCGTATTATATTCTCGCGATATTTTGGTATGAGCTGGGTCATCGGATCAAGTGCCGATTCGATGAATCGGTACATGATATATTAGTCGGTTATATTCGATATAGCCGGATTGTCGGATCAAGTGTTGATTCGATAATTTAATGTATAATAATATATGCGATATATTGCATTACATTATCTAATATTGGCTCGCTTTATTATTTCATTTTCTCACCGGATAATACATTGTTATATATGCGATATATGTTAATTGTATTATTTTCTTTTGTTACAAATATATATTATATATGTAATATATAATATTGTAACATGTTATGATTACTAATGCAACATGTTTAGGGGAGATTAAATAAGGTTAGGGTTTGATTTGGGTTAGCTTTTTCTTGTAGCTTCTAGAAGCTTTTAGTTTGTTTCTAGCAAAGATATTATGCTAGATATTTTGCTTGATATTTTCTAACCTAACCCAAACCCTTTACCCTAGGTTAAGTCTCTACATGAGTTAGCCTCTTCATATTCAACTATGGTTGCATTTTTAATCATTATGATATTTTTCATTATTCATCACAAAAGGTTTCTATTCTTCTTCTTCTTCTTTGAGCTTTGAGAAAGCTTTCTAGGTTTTCTTTATGTGATGAATTAAAGTGAGAATTTGATAATAAAAGAGAGCATAAATTCTACTTAATCATCCTCATCTAATCTAGCCAATTAGATTAGGGTGTTCACATCATTAGTGAGAAAGAGCTTGAGTTAAAGGAACTTCGAGGTAGATCATCGGAGAAAAGGAAGACTACAAGCTAACATGGATCATTCGGGTTGTGGAGGCTCTCTTGAGTCCGGGAGATCATGGATCGCGCCGAAGGGACTTCTACTCGGAGCTTATGAAGCGAAGGAGCGGACTACAAAGGTTGTAATCCCCCACTCTTAGTTGTAAAGATATTTACTTGCATGTTAAACCCTAATAATCTAGCAAAGATCCCGGCTTTGGGTTGTTTCGGCACGTCTAAATTTTAAATCGGGCTTGGTTGATGCCTTATAGACCCTTGTATGACTGCCTAGAAACCCTACACTATCCACGCTCATAGGGGCCTTGAATCTATAATGTACGGGCCATCCACACGATCAGGGAATGTCGCATTTCATTTGCGACTCAAATGAAATGTAGGGCTCCTAGTTTATCCGCTATTCCATATTGTTAACCGCATGCATGTGATGATTATATCATGCCTGAGAAGACTATATATAAACAAATGATTTTATATGTTTTGCGTCCACGCTAGCCCTGCCTACACCCTGCCGTAAATTAAGTAACCTTACGGTGAAGACCCAAGGCCCCGTGGCGAATACGGATGACATATATTTGCATTGTATTTTTGTTGTTTCTGGTGTGATAAGAACATAAAGGATGGGACCGTATTAATTTTGATTAATATAAGGAAATAAAACTAAATGATGTTGTAGGAACCAATTTTTCAAAACTATAGTCGTATTCTTTTGCTTTGCATAGATGTGTTTGGTTAGGAATATCCTGCACCTCATTCGATGAGGAAAGAGCCTTGATCCCTTCATGGAGATTTTGCTCTTAAGAAAAAGTTTATGTTGCTATAAAATAATCGGTTTTCTTTAAAACCACTCGTTTTAAAAACGGAGCCTAAACCACTTATTTGCAAAACTACTCGGTTCCTTCAGCGATATCAAGTTCATTACGTTAAGGGTTTTTCGTCAAAAACCATATGTAGCCCTCCGTCATTTCCTACGAGTATTGCTTAGTATTCATGCTACGTTTGTTGATCTAGTTAAGGCGTAGTGTATGGTAGCTAAGTAGTGTTTGTTTGTAGCATGCGATGCGATTAAGTAGGACAATCGTACGGTCTTGTTGACCTTGTTAAGGGTCATACGGATGGATGCATATCTTCTGGAGTGTGGTGACTTGAGTGGCTTCTATCAAGGTTATCACGCGATGGTAGTTGGGTCCCGATTCCCACTGTGAGTAGGTATTACTCTCGGGAGATTTTCACTTCACAACTAGTTAACCTATTAGGTGTATAGAAATGTGTTAACAGGGTTATGCCTCTGTGGAAACTGTTAGTGTATATGCCTTAGGGGCTATTATTGTACCATACTAGCTTGTATATAACTTAATGGAAGCTTGGGATATTCACAGTTGTATTAAATGTCTTGCTTAACATAGTAATATGCTACTTGGTTTAAATCTATCTTAATATGTGAATATGTTTCTTTTAGCATATCATGAATACATATTGATAAAGCCCATAGGATCTTGCTTGATTACCAGCGTTGTGATGGCAGTCACACTAGCGGGGGCTGGGTAGTCTACAAACACATCCTTTTTCAGGTCCCTAGTCGTAGGATTATCGAGACAGGGCATTGATACTCCAGAGTAGACTAGTGTATACGCTTTTCATCCCAGCAGGGGAGATGGTCTGTCCCACAGCCATTAGTACGTTATACTAGAGATAGTATGCAGGTGCTCGTTGGGTTACGGGTACACCGGACAGGACTCGCAGGGAACTGTTGGTTGGTATTATACCCGTCATCAGTTAACAGTTCCCAGGTGACATGAGTACAGAATAGTCCGTAGACTTGACACTGCTGCTTCGCCTCGAGTGTGTTCCCTCTGTTCTTAGATTGCTACCCTACCACGGCTCGACTGAGTCGTGCAAACAGGTAGTAGTTGGGTGCAGTCCCGAAGCACTTAGAGGCAGTGGTGGTAGCTAGGTTTCGTCTCTCCCGGTATTGGGAGTTGATATCGCGCTGTGTTTGGAGAGCCATTACGCAAGGTCCCTGGCCAGGGCAAGCGAGATATACTGGTAGGTTTTCCAGTAGCTTCTCAAGGTGTGATGGGCTTCACTCCAACACGACTTATACCACTTTTAGGGGACTGACGCTTGCCGCCCCCCTAGGCCTGATATGCGATAGTCTTAGACGAACAAACCGGACTGTACGAAGATTTTCACATCAGACTCAGTAGGAGTTCGGATGGGTTTCCTCATCGGCTTTCTTATCGACATCTATCTGGGGACCGTTACGTACAGCCAGTACCGCTTGCGGCCTGTGGTTAAACCCACTGCCAGCGTAGTGTCGAGTCTTTAGAGTCCCACACAGAGGGTTTCCCTGCTTCAGGCGAAACGATATAGAGGTCGTATGGTTTATAGTGAAAAAGCCCCAGGAGCGAGTTTTACGACAGGGTTCAGACATATACGTGTACTTGTGCACGCATGATGTTCGGACAGATTATACTAGCAGGCTTTGGTTTAAGCCAGATTCTAGTATTGGATTATTGGATTTATGCAGTCTCAGTATATCCGTGTTTTTCGGATAGGAGGGGCATTCGCGTAATTACTCGAGAAGCTTCTAGAAGAAAGGTGACGCATTTAGTTTTAATTCATTTATGAATTAAACCAAATGAGGTGGAGAGCTTATGTGTTATTATCATTAATTGCACCATGACTCATGAGATGATTCATCTCAAGAATTAAATGAAGCATGGATGATATTTGTGCAAGATATTTTGTTATGCTTCATATATTTTCAAAGTGAGATGGGTTCAATTCATTATTAATAAACACACTCTCTCTCCTCAAGCTCTCCTCTTCTTAAACCTAACCCTAATCCTCTCATATGTTGAGATCCCAAGGGTTAGAAAGACTAATAGATCCTTAATCCACTTCTATATCTTCTAGGTCACTTAGATTAGCAATCCTAGCTACTTAGTTACCTCAAGTTAGAGGTTAAAGCTTGGAGAAGGAACTCTCGGATGGATCTTCTATTACATCGAGGAGGCCGACGAGGAGGTGAACAACAAGAACAAGAAGAACCAGTATCTTGAGGTATAATCATCTATCATAGTAGTTTAGCACTTCTAGATAGTTTGTTAGTTAGGGTTTAGCAAAGATTCGTAAAGTTAGTCGATGTTAACATGAACAAAATGATTGTTTTACCTATTCCGCCTCCCCGCATCTTGTGGGGTGTGTAACGTCGACTTACAGTGGTATCAGAGCCTAGCTAAACCATAACTAACATGTTAGCAAAGTCTTTAGAAATTCGATCCCCAAATAATCCCTCAAAAACCGACGTTTTCACCAAGTTTCTGCCGTTTATAAATTGGGGTCTAAAAATTTTTCAGGGACCCTTAAAAATACAAGCAGTGTTTTTTAAGAATTGTGAAGAAATTTGGGATCGTGACTCGTCGAAACCACCGTGGAACCGCGGCCAATCCAAGCTATCCGCCGTGGATCCACGGCCGAGTTGACACCGAGTCAACCCAAATTTTCTCAGTTATTCTTCTGTGTTGATGTTGTATTTTCTGTGATGTTTTGTTTCTGCTCAGGTTTTATGTGCACAGAGAATTGTTTGGAGTAGATTCATATGTATTGCTTGATCGATATTCTAAGAACTTTGGCTAACTGGATTATATCTGTGTTGTGATTAATGTGTTCGTAAATATCCCCTAACTGCTAGTATGTCGGTTAGCAGGGGGTTGCACATTTCTGTAATGGTTTTTACTGGTTTGTGAATGTGAACTTGTTGGATTGTCGTGAATGAATAGCCGGGGATGTGAGACGAGTGTTTCTTTCATTCAAATGTAAATTATAATTTGTTGTAATATTCTTTTGCGGGGCACATCCGGGTTGAGGTTCTAGCCACCGTTGTATTATTTCATTTACTATTTTTTGCTCCTAGGATAGACCCAAGGTGGGGTGCAAAAACTACCAGATACTTTGAAGTGTTTAGTGGCATACTCACGTCGTTGAGGGAGACCGCTTCACTTCGGGTACTTGACGGGTAGTTTGCCATACCCGTAGGGATCTAGGATGGGGTTGGCTATTCATCACGACTGTGTAATCCGTATTTCATTGCAGGCTCAAAGGGAATGCGGATTCTTAGAATATCCAATATGTTCATCTGTGATCTGGAATGCCTATTATTGCGTCTGACGAATGTACAATATCTATATATGATATCTAGTAGGCGTTACTTATGTTTTGCACCCACGCTAGCCCAGCCCCCGCTCTATCGTTAGTTAAGTAACCTAACGGATGAATGACGGGGCCCAGTGGCGAATGCGGATGGCATAAAAGGACGTTGTATTTTCGTTGTTTTCTGCAACGATAGGTTAATTGATGGGACGCATTATTTTAATCCAAAGAAAATAAACCAAAGTTGAATCGTTGGAACAATTTAAAAGAAACCACTCGGTTATTTTAAAAAACAGCAGATTTTTAATTGCGGAGCCTAAACCACTCCTTTTAAAAAGCTATCAGGTTCCTTCGATCATATCAAGTTCACTACATTCACGGTTTCACCAAAACCTTTCGTAGTCCTCCGTCATTTCATTTGGGTATTCAGTAGTATTCAAGCTATGTATTTTGACCAACGCCAAGTCATAGTGTTTGGTAGCTGCTGGGTATTCATCTGTTGCATAAATAGATGAGTTGGTTTGGGACAGTCGTACTGCCATTTAGCCAACGTCAGGGGTATGTACGGGTGGATTCAAATTAACAAGATAATGATGGGTAGAACTTGACATGTGACTTATGACATTTTGACCAACGCCAAGGTCATAAGAGCATGGGGCAGAAATCCATATCGGGAGTTTCTAAAGAAACTGAAACTTGCTAGAGATGCATACCATTTGGAGTGTGATAATTTTGGTAGGATTCCTTCAGTTTTATCACACGATGATATTTGGATCCCGATCCTACTGTGAGTATATGCTATTCATCGGGAGATTCTTTCACTTAAACGATCAATGCAATAAACCAAGTAGGTGTCGAGAAAGGTGTCAGCGGGGGTCGCCCCCAGGGAAAAGAGGTTATTTAATTAAGGAACTGCGCGAAAGCGTCGTAAAACCTCCCTCGAAGTACCGACACTGGCCTGGCTGAACGGTTAAGCAAGTAATGTACAGTAAGAATAGTCCTGACTAGTTCTTCTTTTATGGTTTGAGGAATGATTCGAGAAACAGTGGGAGCCATCCTGTTTAGATAAACTAAAAACCACTCTAAACTTGCAAGAGCATCATGCTAAAGTGTTTCCTCTCTCTCTCCTAATTGTAGCGACCCAGAACATGACAGGCCTTAAGTTATTATTAGATAAAAACATTTTGACAGGGCCAAACTATAAAGATTAGTTCCGGAATGTAAAGATGTCTATTACCTATGATAAATTAGGGTATGTCCTTACTACTAAGGCCCATGCCGTCTCAGGTCCAGAATCCAGTGTCGCGGATAAGGAAATCCGCAAGACCTGGGAGTTAGACTGTGCGAAGGCCAAGTGTATCGTTCTTGCCTCTATGAATAATGAACATCAGAGGAGGCACGAGAATATGGATCTAGAATCCATATTTCTCTACACCAAGAAACTGTACGGAGAGCAATCTCGTATAGCTAGATACGAGACCTCGAAGAACTTATTTCAATCGAGGATGGCCGTTGGATCATCTGTAGGGGAACATGTCCTTAAGATGATTGGCTATATTGAAGAGCCCGCAGACCTCGGGACAACATTAGAGAACGAGCTGTATACAGACTTGATTCTCCAGTCCCTTCCTTCCACCTACGCCCAGTATATCTTGAATTTCAACATTCAAGATAAAGAAGTTGAACTTCCAGAACTCCTTAACATGTTGATGAGTGCAGAGGGCACCTTGCAGAAAGCAAGGGAAATACCCACTATGTTTGTTCGTGGTGCTTCATCTTCCAGGTCCAAGGCAAGGGCCAAAGGAAAGAAGTAGAAGGCCGCTACCAGACTGAGAGGTGGTGTTGGTAAGGTGGAAGTCAAGGGAAAGGCAAAGGTTGTGGTGCCAGTAGTGACAAAGGACGAGTGCTTCCACTGTCGTAGAAAAAGCCATTGGAAGAAGGATTGCAAAGCTTGGATTGCCAAGAACCAGGACCCGAGGAAAGTTGTGGCTTCGGCTTTAGGTGTATTTGTAATTGAAAATTGTCTGTTAATCAACTCTACTTCCTGGGTATTGGATACCGGATCAGGATCTCATATATGCAATTCATTGCAGGCACTGAGAAACCGTAGAGTGCTGAAGGTTGGTGATATGACCCTCCAGGTTGCTAACGGAGCTAGCGTGAATGATATGTCCGTAGGGGATTATCACCTTGGATTTACGAGTGGACATATTTTGGTTTTGTGCAACTGTTTTTGTGTACCTAGTTTAACGTGTAATATCATATCAGTATCTTTGTTATCAAAAGAAGGTTATGATTTCACGTTTGTAAGCGATGTTGTTAACATCCACCTTAATCATGGTTTGATTGGGTCCGGTACACTAGATAACGGTATATACGTGTTAAACCAATTACAGATTTTCAATATCCAGAACACACTAAAAAAAAGTCTCCAGATATAAATCAGGATTTCTTATGGCATTGTAGACTGGGTCACATCAATAAGACAAGGTTAACTAAGTTACATAGAGAAGGATATTTGGATCCGTTCGAATATCAATCTTATGCCACTTTTCAATCATGTCTCAAAGGAAAGATGACAAAGACTCCATTCACTGGACATGGAGTAAGAGCGAGCGAGCTCTTAGGACTCATACACAGCGATGTATGTGGTCCAATGTCTACACATGCAAGAGCCGGTTTTTCATATTTCATTACTTTTACTGATGATTACTCTAGGTATGAATTCATTTTCTTGATGAAACATAAATCCGAGGCCTTTGAGAAATTCCGAGAATATAAGAATGAAGTAGAAAACCAAACCGGCAAAAGTATTAAGACACTGAGATCTGATCGAGGTGGTGAATACTTAAGTGCCGAGTTCCTGGGTTACCTGAAAGAGAAAGGAATTCTCTCTCAGCTTACTCTCCATACACTCCACAACATAATGGTGTATCGAAGAGATGTAACCGAAACCTATTGGATATGGTACGTTCCATGATGAGTAATGCTGAGTTACCGCGATCTTTCTGGGGTTATGCACTAGAATCAGCTGCATATCTTTTGAACAGGGTTCCTACCAAGACTGTGCCTACCACACCATATCAGATGTGGAGTGGGAAGAAACCCTATCTTCAGTATCTCAAGATATGGGGATGTCCAGCTTTTGTTAAAAAGTAGCATGCGGACAAACTCGAGGCACGCTCAGTATAATGTAAGTTTGTGGGATATCCAAAGAACTCCAAGGGGTATTTTTTCTATTACGCATAGGAACAAAAGGTTTTTGTTTCTCGTAATGCCCATTTTCTAGAACAGTAGTTTTTAGAAAAGGAAACAAGTGGAAGCGCTATAGAACTGGAAGAAATTCCAGAACCATAAACTACTACTGAAAGTTTGGTAGAACCAGAATTTCCAGAAGAACAGGACATTCCAGCACCCCTCCGCAGGAGTAGTAGGCCGTCTCATCCACCTGAGAGATACTACAGTTTTCTTATAGATGGGGATAGAAAGGATTGCGTCATTGATAATGATGAACCTACTAGCTTCCAGCAGGCCATCCAGAGCGGCGACTCAGTAAGATGGCTGGATGCAATGCGGACCAAGATGGAGTCCATGTACACCAACAAAGTATGGACTTTAGACTTTTCTCCAGATGGGATAAAACCCATAGGATGCAAGTGGATCTTCAGGAAGAAGATTGGTGTAGATGGACAGGTGGAAATCTATAAGGCTAGACTTGTTGCAAAGGGTTTTCGTCAAAGACCTGGTTTGGACTATGACAAAACTTTTTCTCCAGTGGCTATGCTCAAATCCATTTGGATCCTTCTTACCATTGCTGCCTTCTATGATTATGAGATCTGGCAGATGGACATAAAGACGACTTTTCTAAATGGTAATTTAGAAGAGTGCGTCTATATAGATTAGCCAGAAGGTTTTAATCAGAGTGGGAGCAGCGGAAAGGTGTGCAAGTTGCTTAAGTCCATTTATGGACTAAAGCAGGCATCGCGGAGTTGGAACATCTGTTTTGATGAAACGGTCAAAGAATATGACTTTATCAAAAATCCAGATGAACCATGTATATATAGTAAAATTGTAGCACGAACTGTCGTATTCCTCGTCTTGTACGTGGATGACATTCTCTTGATAGAAAATGACATTCCTATGCTATAATCTGTCAAAGGATTCTTGTCACACAGGTTCTCCATGAAAGACCTGGGTGATGCCTCTTACATTCTGGGGATCCAGATCTATCATGATAGATCTAAGAGGATGTTGGGACTTTCGCAGTCCAGGTATATCAACACTATACTGAAAAGATTCAGTATGGAATATTCTAAGCGCGGTAATTTACCGGCTTGTCACGGAATCACCCTCTCTAAAGAGATGTCTCCCAAGACTGGTTTGGAAAGGGATCGCATGTCGATTATACCCTACGCTTCTGCGGTAGGCTCTATAATGTATGCGATTTTATGCCCCAGACCAGATGTAGCTTACGCACTGAGTGTGGTAAGCCGATATCAGTCAGACCCAGGGAAGAAGCACTGGATAGCAGTAAAGAACATTCTCAAGTACCTGAGAAGGACTAAGGATATATTCTTGGTTTACGGCGGAAAAGACCTCAAGATCGAGTCTTTTGCTGACTCCAGCTTCCAGAGTGACAAGGATGACTCCAAGTCTATGTCAGGTTATGTCTTTACCCTCAATGGAGGGGCGGTGTGCTGGAAGAGTTCCAAGCAGGACACCGTTGCTGACTCGACGATGGAAGCGGAGTATATCGCTGCTTGCAATGCCGCAAAAGAAGCAGTCTGGATGAAGAAGTTCCTAACAGAACTTTAGGTGGTTCCTAACATTGTTAATCCAATACCGCTGTATTGTGACAACAACGGTGCTATAGTTTTAGCGAAGGAACCCAGGTCCCATCAGAAGTCCAGACACATCTTAAGGAGGTATCACCTGATCAAGGAGATCATAGATCGCCGGGAGATCGAGGTCCGAAGAGTTGCTACAGAGGAGAACTACAGATCCATTCACAAAGGCTTTACCTTAGACACAGTTCGAGAGGCTATTCGAGATGATAGGTCTTCGATACGCCAGTACATGGCCCTAGTGCAAGTGGGAGATTGTTAGTGTATATGCCCTAGGGGCCATTATTGTACCATACTAGCTTGTATATTACTTAATGGAAGTTTGGGATATTCACAGTTGTATTAACGGTCTTGCTCAACATAGTAGTATGCTATTTGGTTTATATCTATCTTAATATGTGTATATGATTCTTTTAGCATATCGCGAATACATATTGATAGAGCCACTACCAGCGTTGTGATGGCAGTCACACTAGTGGGGGCTGGGTAGTCTACAAGCACATCCTTTTTCAGGTCCCTAGTCGTAGGATTATCGAGACAGGACATCGATACTCCAGAGTAGACTAGTGTATTCGCTTCTCATCCCAGCAGGGGAGATGGTCTGTCCCACAGCCATTAGTACGTTGTACTGGAGATAGTATGCAGGTGCTCGTTGGGTTATGGGTACACCGGACATGACTCACAGGGAACTGTTGATTGGTATTATACCCGTCGTCAGTTAACAGTTCCCAGGTGACATAAGTACAACATAGTCCGTAGACATGACACTGCTGCTTCGCCTCGAGTGTGTTCCCACTGTTCTTAGATTGCTACCCTACCACGCCTCGACTGAGTCGTGCAAACAGGTAGCAGTTGGGTGCAATCCCGAAGCACTTGGAGGCAGTGGTGGTTAGATAAGATTCATCTCTCCCGGTATTGAGAGTTGATATCGCGCTGTGTTTGGAGAGCCATTACGCAAGGTCCCTGGCTAGGGCAAACGAGATATACTGGTAGGTTTTCCAGTAGCTTCTCAAGGTGTGATGGGCTTCACTCCAACATGACTTATACCGCTTTTAGGGGGGCTGACGTTTGCCGCCCTCCTAGGCCCGATATACGATAGTCTTAGACGAACAGACCGGACTGTACGAAGATTGTCACATCAGACCCCGTAGGAGTTCGGATGGGTTTCCTCATCCGCCTTCTTATCGACATCTACCTGGGGACCGTTACGTATAGCTAGTACGGCTTGCGGCCTGTGGTTAAACCCACTGCCAGCGTAGTGTCGAGTCTTTAGAGTCCCATACAGAGGGTTTCCCTGCTTCAGGCGAAACGATATAGTGGTCGTATGGTTTTACGACAGGGTTCGGACATATACGTGTACTTGTGCACGTAGGATGTTCGGACAGATTATACTAGCGGGCTTTGGTTTAAGCCAGATTCTAGTATTGGATTATTGGATTTATGCAGTCTCAGTATATCCGTGTTTTTCGAATAGGAGGGGCATTCTCATAATTACTCAAGAAGCTTCTAGAAGAAAGATGACTCATTTAGTTTTAATTCATTTATGAATTAAACTAAATGAGGTTGAGAGCTTATGTGTTATTATCATTAATTGCACCATGACTCTTGAGATAATTCATCTCAAGAATTAAATGAAGCATAGATGATATTTGTGCAAGATATTTGTGCAAGATATTTTGTTATGCTTCATATATTTTCAAAGTGAGAAGGGTTCAATTCATTATTAACAAACACACTCTCTCTCCTAAAGCTCTCCTCTTCTTAAACCTAACCCTAATCCTCTCATATGTTGAGATCCCAAGGGTTAGAAAGACTAATAGATCCTTAATCCACTTCTATATCTTCTAGGTCACTTGGATTAGCAATCTTAGCCACTTAGTTACCTCAAGTTAGAGGTTAAAGCTTGGAGAAGGAGCTCTCGGGTGGATCTTTTATTACATCGAGGAGGCCGACGAGGAGGTGAACAACAAGAACAAGAAGGACTAGTATCTTGAGGTATAATCATCTATCATAGTAGTTTAGCACTTCTAGATAGTTTGTTAGTTAGGGTTTAGCAAAGATCCGTAAAGTTAGTCGATGTTAACATGAACAAAATGATTGTTTTACCTATTTCGCCTCCCCGTATCTTGTGGGGTGTCTAACGTCGACTTACAGAAACGGGCTTATGCCTCTGTAGAAACAGAGTTATTTAATTAGGTCCGTGCGAAAGAATGGGGTGCCTCCTTCGGAGTACCAACACTGGCCTGGCTGAATGGTTAGCGAACTTGTAAGGTGTACATGATCCCGACCGGTTTTTAGGGTTTGAAAAAGAATTCAAGGAAACAATGGGAGCCATCCTGATTAGATAAATTAATAAACCAATCTAACTTTGCAAGAGCGCACGCTGAGTGTTTCTTTTTTTTTTTTTCTCTCTCTCTCTCTCTCTATCATTTCACGCCTTAATCAAGATAATAAAATGTATGACTTGACCAAACCCGCTTAATATTCCGGGTTAGGGAACATTGATTCCACTCTAACTTATGACAACTGTCATGAGTATGGGCATGAGATAGAGGAATGCAAGGATTTCCAAATGACCATGATGAAGAAGAATTCTAGTGCATATTCTTCGGGTGTAATGGTTATTGAGAACTGTTTTTCGGTCAACCCTACCTTCTGGGTATTAGATACTGAATCGGGATCTCATATCAGTAATTTATTACAAGGTTTGAGAAAAAGTAGGCTGATTGGACATGGTGATATGTCCCTCAGAGTAGGGAAGACATGGTGATATGTCCCTCAGAGTAGGGAACGGAGCAACAGTTGATGTTGCTGCCATAGATGAATATCACCTGGTATTTCCAAGTCGCAATACTATGATTTTGAACTGTTACTATATACCCTCTTTGCTTTGCAATATTATGTCCGTTTCTTTACTAAATAAAGATGGATATAATTTTGTCTTAGATAGAAATGTCATGAAACATTTACCTTAATAAGGTGTTGATTGGGGTTGGTATATTATGTAATGGTTTATATGTTCGTAATCAAAATGCACTTTTCAATATACAAAATACACGCATGAGGAAGAGTTCAGAAATGAACGAAACCTTCTTTTGGGATTGTAGACTTCGGTCATATTAATGAGACCAGACTAGCCGGTAACATATGGATGGATATTTGGATCCATTCAAATTTATATTTTATGAAACTTGTCGGTCTTGTCTTAAAGGAATGATGACCAAAACTCTATTTAAGGGACACGGAGAAAGATCTACAGAGCTCTTTGTACTCATACACAGTAATTTATATAGTCCAATGCCCACATATGCAAAGGGTGGGTTCTCATAGTTCATTACATTTATTGATGATATCACTAGGTTTGGATATGTATTTCTGTTGAAACACAAGTCTGAAACTTTTGAGAAATTTAATGAATATAAGAGTAAAGTAGAGAACCAAACTGGTAAAAGTATCAAAATCCTTCGATCTGATCGAGGAGGGGAATACTTAAGCATGAAATTTCTTGACTTTTTAAAAGAGAATGGCATTATCTGTAACACCCTAGTGTTGTTATACTATGATCATTTTGGGGTATTTCAAATCTTGCTACAAAATTCTTGATTATTATTATTGTTTTTGGGTTGCGGATAGTGCATTTAGCAGCTGTGGTTATTATCCGACCCGACCCGCATGTTTGAAACCCATCATGGTTCAAGATTATATCAAATATTTGCTAATACAGAGTATCCGTGGAAATCTAGATATTATACATATATAATATATTTTAGTATCCGCATATCTTTTAATAATACAAAATAAAAACCAAATAATATATTTTTATATCTAGCCTTGCACGTCAACGTACCCCATATCATGTGGTTGCATCCATATGTCATGTTCATGTCCAAATTGTTAAAACAGACTCGTTTTTTATCGCTGCGTATATTTACGTAGATCCGTACTTAGGGGTATACATTTTTATTGACAGGACATCACATTATGGTTTAAACTTTTACGTATATTCTCTATATTCAAAAACTAGATTTTTGAATTGTTACTGGTAATATTCGAAGCAATCTGTTATTATCTTTAAAAAAACTACAATATATATATATATAATATCATAACTTATAATATATATATATCACTGTTAATATATAATATATTAATAACTAATATAATCTCTCTCTCTCTCTCTCTATTTTCTCAGTCTCTCTCTCTCCCTACTTCACCTTGTCCCCACTTCTCTCTTTCTCTCTCTCGAATATATATATATATATATATATAATAAAATTATTTATAAAACCTATTTATTAAAACCTCAACCTCTCTCTATCTTCTTCGTTATCATTCTTTTCCCTGCGTCTTCTCCCCGTGAGCAACCCAGAAACCCTAACCTGCTCCTTCGTCGCCGCCGTTCACCCCCGTCTTCCCCCCTCGTCATCACCTTCACCTCAATCATCTCTTCCTCCTCACCTCCTCTCCTAGATGACCCAAACCTAACCCACAGCGCCCCTGCAACTTCCCGACCCAAGAAACCCACCACCCATTGCCGGAACCCTCATCGCCGGTAGACCCAACCGCTGCCACCGACCACCTCTTCACCTCCTCGCCTCCAAGCAACACCCCAGACCACCACCACCAACTTCCCGACCACCGTGCATGTTCTTCCCCGATCACCACACCTGGCAACCTTGCCGACGGCAACCCATCGTCACAGTTTCCCCGTTGCCTACCCTTCCTCTGTCCTTGCCACCCCCAGCAAACCTTGTTTCTTCCTCTTCTTCTTTCTTCTTTTCTTTCTTTCTTTCTTTTCTTTTCTTGATTCCGTCCGTCTTGCCGGAGTTGCGCGCATCGCCGACGATCCAGACGACCCAGTCACCATCTTCATCTAGCCCAGTCACCATGTCACGTCACTACTCAGCCAGGTCCAGTCCTGCACACGTAAGTTTGCATCGCGACGTTATTTGGACGTCGGACGTGACATCTGTATCTCAACGTGAGATCTGATCAGGCAAGTATAAACTTGCAACATGGTATTTTATTTTATCAATATGTGTTTAATAAATAATAGTGCATGTGTTTTAATAATTCAACAAATATTATCGATTTACCGTTTTCCAGTATCCGTCTCTATCCGTACTGATAATAGTTTAACTAGTTGCATGCCGGAACGTCACAACGTTATTATACTACTATATTAGTTCAATATATTATCTAGATTGCATCATACATGGTAATGGACGTATACGGTTATTACAGATAGATACATATACATCCTGGCATTAGTCGTGTTTCGATATTGATTATAGTTTTACATTAGTGTCTATTTTGGTTAATATGCATTACATGACATGTTCACGACACACTACCAGACTTGTTACTTGTATCTTATTTCTAATGCCGACAATCCTGACTTTTTGTCCTGATGGAGTGATTTGTTGTCTGTATAGACAAGACCTGTACCAGCTTGATCCTGTGTTGGCATTAGATTTATATCGGCAATACCTGAATTGAACACAAAACCTGGGGGAAAAGGGCAAATCAAGAATGTAACCAAAACATAACTCAGGAGGATATTATTATTGTTTGCCGTGATTCCGGGCGTTATGGAATAAATCATTGTTTATTGTACCGTGGTCCGGTGGGGAATGAATGGGATATATTATGCCGTGGTCCGGTGGAGAATGAACGGGATATATTGTACCGTGGTCCCGTAGGGGCATGAACGGGATATATACCGTTGAGATACGATGAGGATTACATTAATTGATTTCAAATATTTCTAGAATAGATAACCTAGAAGCACAGACTTTAGGATACACATCATATACATGCAGCGCACTATTTATACCTGTGTTATTTATTTATATTCATGTTTAATCATATCATCGTATCCTGGTTATTACTATTATTTTGATATTATGATGCACTGACGTATGAGTTTTGCATGTCCCAGTTCCTCTACTTTTATTGCCGGCAGATCGAGAGTACTTTAGCAATCGACCCGGGCAATGAGGAGATAGCTATTTAATTTAGAGACTCTTATTTTATTTATTTCAGCAGTTTTATTTTTATTGATGTGAGCCCATATTGAGACGTGATTCAAATACTATTGTTTATTGGATCTTGATTCGTTTCCGCTTTATGCATTTTCTTGATTCTATTTATTGTGGCAGATGGACATGTGTTAGATAGATTATATATTTTATTGTTCTTAATATCCGATAAACAGCCGTAATGTAACTGTGGAGAGATGATTCCTAACCAAAGGCAGTATCGTTGGTTCTATCACGTGTTATATTTACGTATCTTGAGAAGCAGGGCGTGACATTATCTCTTAGCTTTACTCCTTCATATACACCACAACACAATGGTGTATCGGAGCGGAGGAATCGCACCCTTTTAGAGATTGTTCGCTCTATGATGAGTAGTGCTAACTTATCTCTTTCAATTTAGGGATATGCGGTTCAGACATCGGCATATCTGGTGAATCAAGTTCCATCCAAATCAGTTCCTATGGCTCCATATGAAATATGGAGTGGAAAAAAGCTCTGTCTTAAACATATTATGATGTGGTGTTGTCTGGCCTATATTAAAGTGGAAAATCGAGACAAATTTCGGGCACGGTCAGTTTTATAAAAATTTGTGGGATATCCAAAGAATTCCTATGAATATCTATTCTACCACATGGAGAAACAAAAAGTTTTTGTTCTCAATATGCCAAGTTTTTAGAAAATGAATTTCTTACAAAACAATTTAGTGGCAATGTGGTAGAGCTGGAAGAAATTCCAAAAATACAAATTACAACTGAAGATTTGGTAGAACAAAAGGATTTGATAGTATCGGACGAACTCCAACCACTCCACAGATCTAGTAGGTATTCTCATCCATCCGAGAGATACTACGGTTTTCTTATAAACGAGGATCGAGAGGACTGCATTACGGAAGATTATAAGCCTACTAGTTTTCAGCAGGCCATTTCCAGCAGGGACTCTATAAAATGGCTGGATGCTATGAGATCCAAAATGGAGTATCGAGATGATAATATGTTATCTGGTTTGTCTTTATCATTCATGTGTATATGTTTTACTTGCTATTAAGTGTCCTAATACATAATAATAAAGCCCATAGGATCCTTTCTTGATTACAAGTATTATGATGGCGATCATACTTGTGGGAACTGGGTAGTCCATAAGCACATCTTTAAATGTTCCTAGTCGTGGGAGTATCGAGACTGGGCATTGATATTCTGGAGTAGACTAGTGTATACATTTCTAGACACCGACAAGGGGAAGTGGCCGGTCTCACAGCCATTGGTGTGTAACACCTAAAATTGTATGCATTTGCTCACTGGAGGTGAGTACACCGAACGGACTCATTGAGAACTCCTATATGGTATTATACCTATCGTTAGATAGTGGTTCTCTGATGACATGAGTACATGGTAGTTTTTAGACATGAGATCGTCATTTGTCTCATGTGAGTTCCCACTTTACTTAGATTACTAACCTACCACGGCTCAAATGAGTCACGCAAACATATTTTAGTTGGGTACAGTCCTGAGCCACATAGAGGAAGTGAGCAATTAAAAAGGCGTTTTAGAGAGTTGATGTCGCGCTATGTTCGGTTAGCCATCACCATAAGTCTCTGACCACGGCGGATGAGATTTACATATAGAAGATCAATAGTTTCTTGGTTGGTCATGAGCCTGACACCGGCATGACTTATCGATTTATTAAGGGTCTAACGTTATGCACCCCCTAAATTCGGTATGTGACACTCTTAGACGAAGAGACCAGATTGTATGGAGATTGTCACTTACAGGCTCAGTACGGTACAAATAGACTTGATTGTCGAACTCCCTTTCAACATATACCTGGGTAGCCGTTACGTACAGCTAGTACCACTGAAGTGCTTTTGGTTATGGATTTATCCAATAACTCACTGCCAGCGTACTGCTGGGATTTTAGAGTCACACATAGAGGGTTTTCTCGGTTCAGGAGAAATGATGTAGAGGTCGTATGTTGATACGTGTAGGAGTTTGATTAAATGCGTGTACTGGCTATACGGACATTGATCGGATGTTTGGTAATACTAGTCGGCTTGTGGTTTAAGCCGAATTATTAAATCAAGTATTGATTTAATAATATACATATATACATTTTGATATATATTCTAGTATTATGTTCACTATTCATTTTCTCTCTCTTGGCTATTCGTATTTTTATACGGATACACGTATATGTAGAAGATACATATACCGGGGTTTTATTTTGTATTTATATGGAATACTTCTAGAAGGAGGACACCTCATTTGTTATTTTCTTTTTCGGAAAATAAAAGAAATGGGGTGGAGGGTGAGGTGTAAATAGAACATGGTAGAAAGGGATGGTGAGAAGGATGGGCTCTATATTTATTGGAAAATGAAAATGGTTTTTATTTGTATGGTTGCAAAAATCCCTCTCACATACAAGCTTTCATTCTCTCATTCCCTCTTTCTCTCATCTTCTCTCCTCCTCCTTCATTCTCTTAAGCTCTCTCCCTTGAGATGGAAAATGAGAAACAAAATGATAGTGATAAATCCTTATATCCGTCACATTCTATCCCTAGCAAGTTTAGATGGTCAGTTACTTCTTCAAAGTTCGCTTTAGAGCGAAGCTGAAGCTTGGATCGGTTTCCCTCGGATGGATCATTTTCGGTAAGGGAGATCGCATCTCAAGCTCGTTCCCGACGGCCGAGAAGCCTATATAGGGTCTTCCACGATTGGGTGGATATGCTATAAAGGTTGTATGTTTGCAACAGTGTAGATAGATCTCTTATTTATATTTGCTAGTTTAGTGTTTAGAAAGATTTCTAGGTTACGGTTTCTAGTGCTCGCATGAATATTTTCGTTTAGTATCCCGCCTTTTTTTTCGCTTCAGCTTCGCGAGCACTAGGAACCCAGCACCATTGAAGTGTCCTCAGGATACCCATGACTTCGACATTAATTGTTGGTGTCAGAAAATACACCCCGCTGCCGATATAAAAAGTCAAAATGTTAAAGTTAAAGTCAACGCCCAAATAAGTAGACCCAAGACCAAGCAAATGGGCCCAACCCCGAACCGACCCGAGCCCAAGCAAGGTCGGTCGGACATCAAGAAGAAAGAAAAGAAAATTTTAATAAATGAATTTTATATGTAAATAAGTAGGAAAATGTAAAGAAGATAGGTAAAAAGCCAAATTTTTGTAAAGCCAATGGATAATATGCAAAAAAAAAGTGTGGACATGGTTATGGGAAAGGCAAAAGGCCAATTTGGTAAAGCCTAAGAGGGTAAATGTAAAGTTGAAAGGCTATAAAAACCAAACATATGAAGAAATAATAACAACCTTGATCTATTTTCATTCCCTAGAGTTTGAGCCTCCATCCTCTCTCTCTCTCTTCAAGGTTCATCATCTTTCTCAAAAATCAAAAGAAAGAGCTCTCTTTTCTCAAATAGAAGAGAAATAATATCTCAAACCCATTAATAGATCTTCTTTTCTCCATCGAACCCACATAAAAGAGAGTCTTTTGGATCTTTTTCATCTTCCTCTTAAAATACCCAAAGAAAAGAGGAAGAAGGGGAAAAAATCCATCTCTCAAAACACCTCTACTTCAAGATCCAAGACATAATTCAGAGAAAAGCGACCTCATTTTCTCTCATTCAAAACTCAAGCTTAAGATTCAAGAACAAAGGAGGGCCTTTGATATCAAAATAAGGAGAAGGTTGAGAGTGAGCCCATAAAAAGGAAGGCATTTGGGCTTTTCCCTAGGGGTAACCCTTAGGGATATGGATTTCGATCCGTACTCCACTCTTGAACGTGGATTCTCATCCGTGCTTCACCAAAATACGGAAACATGGATTTCGGTCTATATTTCACTAAATAAAACGATAAAATCTAACGGTTATGGTGCTGAAATTTTATTAAATTCTCAAACATAACCAATTTTCTAAAATAAAACTATATATATATATAAAAGAAAATACATATCATGCCGACCCCCCAGAGAAGGGGAAAACCTCCCTTAGGCTCCCCCAAGGGCGTTAGTTGGCTTTAGGCTCCCTCAGAGAAAGGGAGCCGACCCTACGCTCCCGAGGGGCGACCCTCGGCCTCCCCCTAAGGGGGAGCTGACCCCGGGTGCCTCCCCTCCCCGGGAGGAACCCGATCTAGTACTTTCAAGGGGAGCCGCCCGTCCCGGGCACCCCCCGTCGTGTCAACCTTCCAAATAAAATAAAATAAAATTTAAATAAATAAAAATGAAATGAAACAGACCTTTATTTTTTTCAAACACACACACACACTTCACATTAAGTTCGCATGATCTTGTACGATCCGTCAATCGGAGGTTCACCTCAAAGTGAGGGGTAATTTACGGCAGTTTTTTCCATGGCTGTCGGAGATTAGAATCCCCATAATCAATAAGCCCCTTGCTTACCATGTGCAGGGGGGTCTGTATATGCCTGACGAGCGAGCGTATCCATCTCCATTAGGAGATGAAAAACACTCTAGAGATTTTGGCATGTCCTGTGATACCTATCTATCCTCTTATCTTCCGGGTCAAATGGTCATGCGAACTCATTCAACATATACATCGTTATTTATACGGAAAGCATTCCCTTTCATGCAGGAATAAACTTTCAACAATCAACGTTCAACAATAATGTCTTCGAAAACAAGCTCAGCTTTTGATGCAACCCCTGTTGCATACACGCTCAAGACCACTTCCCGAATGATTTTTTCATCAAATCTAATGCAGCAGTGGGCAGAGCCGCCACTTCAGTTTGGGTCAATCCTATTCGCCCTAGCCTTCAGCGCCCCTACCATGGAGGCGCCAATGAATCAAATGGACAAACCAGCCTCCAGAGGGAAAGGGCCAAACGCCATTGTTGCTAGGATGCCAGAGCTAAAGCATAAGTCTGTATTTAGTCGGCTCTCCACCACTCCAATTAGGGGAAAGGCCGTCAGATCAAAGGAGGTAATGAGACGTCATGGGCCAGTAAAAGCGAGGCCAACAGGAACGACACACACAACTTTTTCTCCAGACTCTCTGTCAATCGGCTCACGACCGTAACTAAGGAAGCAGATACCCGCCAAGCCCTTAAAACTGAAAAATTAAGGCAGAAACGGCTCAGATATAGAGCCAAAAAAGGGCAAGGGCTTCTACTCATTTGGAGTTCGTGTGGTTCCAAGAAGATGGTTATCCTACGAAAAAACCCAGGCAGCTGTGAAAATCGCCAACTCTTTTAAACCATTAAATTTGGTTCAGAAAAATGCTATGATTGCGAAGATAAAGAAGCATGCGGTCCAAAAAGTCTTGAGAAGAGACGTATCTAAACCTCAAAATTGGAAGAGCGATACTATCTCATCGAGAACCTACTAAGCACTCCTCGTCGCGCGAAAGAAACGAGGAGAATTCAAAAAGTGGACACCGTCTCTGCCTAAAACCCCAATTAAGTTGACTGTCTTCAGTCGCCTGTCCTTCCTTAAGAGGGACGAGCTATGATTGAATGAGATTTATCGTGTCGTATTTAGTTCTAAAGTTACTACAATCAAGACGGCGTTGCGTGTAGCTAGCCGTGATGAGTACGGGTCATCTACAAGGAGATGGTGTGTTTTACGTTCTTATTCTCACAAGTTAAGTCAAAGGTCAGAAAAGTTCGATTCTAACCTAAGTGTTTTGTATATGCAAAAGGGAGCTTGTTAGGGATAAATTTTGGTTAGTTCGAGTTAGGAAAATCCGCACTTATTCCTTTATGCCTCACTTGACTATTGTCCACGAAGTCCGGCTTAATGACCCTTGTCCTTTCGTTCTTGTCTCTTGACCTTCGCCTCCGGCCGAACCAAACGCAACCGGTCACGGTTAGGAATCACCGCTACTATGTAGGATAAGGTGCCTAACGGAGCGTTTACGTGAGGTTTGGACGGAATTCAATCAGCAAGATATTGCGCAAAGAAAAAGCAAAGAGAAACCTATAACATTACCTTCTTATTCCCTAACAAGAAGGAAATTATTCACATACCATTATAAACATAAAAAGATAACATAAGATATAAGAGATTAAAGAAAACATCATTGAAAGTAAGAAAAGAGCAAGAAAAGTATTTGCAAGTAATTAAAGGTAAGAAGATATTAGGAATCAAATTGCAAGAATATAAGCTTCATTAAAGTTAAAATGCGAGTACAAGATAATGAATTCAGATAATAAAATCTAACCTTGCAAGCTCAGTTAAGAGGTTGCAAGATTAGATAAAGGTAAAGAACTCAAGATTAATCCTATCTAGTATGTACAAAGCTTGAACTAATATTACAAAATGTAGAATTGATATGAAGTAAAAGTAGTCTAAGTCTGGCCTCAAGCTTGTGTTAGTGTATATGCCCTAGAGGCTATTACTGTATCATACTAGTTTGTATATTACTTAATGGAAGCTTGGGATATTCACAGTTGTATAGACAATCTTGGTCGAAATGGTAGTATGCTACTTGGTTTGTTTCTACTTTAATGTGTGCATGTGTTTCTATTAGCATATCGCCTATACACATTAGTGGAGCCCTTAGGATCTTTGCTTGATTACTAGCGTTGTGATGACAGTCACACTAGTGGGGGCTGGGTAATCTACAAGCACATCGTTATACAGGTCCCTAGTCGTTGGATTATCAAGACGGGGCATCGATACTCCGGAGTAGACTAGCGTATGTGATTCTCATCTCAGCAGGGGAAATGGCCTGTCCCACAGCCATTAGTACGTCGTACTTGAGATAGTATGCGGGTGCTCGTTAGGTTACGAGTACGCTGGATAGGACTCATCGGGAAATGTTGGTTGGTACTATACCTATCGTCAGTTATCAGTTCCCAGGTGACATGAGTACAACTTAGTCCACTGACTTGACACCGTCACTTCGCCTCGAGTGTGTTCCCACTGTTCTTAGATTGCTACCCTACCATGACTCAAATGAGTCGTGCAAACAGGTAGCAGTTGGGTGCAGTCCCGAAGCACTTGGAGGCAGTGATGGTTAGACAGGATTCGTCTCTCCCGGTATTGGGGGTTGATATCGCGCTGTGTCTAGGAGAGCTATTACATGAAGTCTCTGGCCAGGGCAAGCGAGATATACTGGTAGGTTTTCCAGTGTTATCTCAGGGTGTTCTGGGCTACACTCCGACAGGACTTGTACCGCTATTAGGGGACTGACGTTTATCGCCCCCCTATGCCCGCCATGCGATATTCTCAACCGAACAGACCGGACTATACGGAGATTGTCACATTCAGGCTCAGTAGGAGTTCGGATGGGTTCACCTCATCAGTCTTCTTATCGGCATCTACCTGGGGACCGTTACGTACAGCTAGTACCACTTGCGGCCTGTGGTTAAACCCACTGCCAGCGTAGTATCGAGTCTTTAGAGTCCCACACAGAGGGCTATTCGCCTTTCGGCAAAACAGAGTAGTGGTCTCATGGTTTTGGGACAGGGTTCGTTCACATCTGCGCGCTTGTGCGCGTTTGGTGTCCGGGCAGTTATTACTAGCGGGCTTTCGTTTAAGCCAGATCCTAGTATAAGTTTTGGGATTGGTTTTATCTCATTGTATTCGTGTTCCTCGGAACACGGATGCGGGTGTGTATGCACAATTGACAGAGGCAGAGGAATCTCATTAGGGTTGTTGACCGTTGACTTTTTCTAAACCCTAATGAGAATGAGAAATATGATTAATAAAGGATAATTGTGCCATGGTTGGGTTGACCATTTGACTTTTGTTGACTTTTTGACTTCGGTTGACCGGTTGACTATTGTTGACCAATTGACCATCATCATTTCACTTGCAAGATGCTTCTTGTTTCTTGCAAATGCATTAAATGATGAAATGATAATGGTCATTCATAAACTAACCATCACAATTTCTTAATTATTATTATTATTATTATTATCATTATTCTTATTTTGATAGCATGGTTGTAAAAAGCTAGCTCATTCTCACTTGCTCATTCTCTCTCATCCATTAGTTCATCCTCTTCCTCTCTCAAAGCTTTCATCTCTCATGTGTTGAGAACCATGATCTCTTGAGATAAAACCTTCACGACTTCACTCTACTCATTCTAGAGTTCTAGGTTTAGAAAGCCAAGCACTTTAGTTACCTTTAGGTTGAGGTAGGAGCTCAAGGTAGAGGCCTTCGGATGGATCCTTCTTCGGCAAAGAGAAGAAGACGAGGAGGAGCCATTCAAACCACTCCAAGGAGCAAGAAGAGAAGGAGTTCAAGACCTAGGTATAACCTTCTAACCGAGTAGCTAAACTTGTAGTTAGTTTGCTAGGTTTTTGTTTAGCAAAGATCCTCTAGTTTCTATTCCATGTTGCCTTGAGAAAAAATCATTTTTTACCTATTCCGCCTCCCCGTAAGCACCGTTGGTGAGCAACGTGGAATTATAATAGTATCATAGCCTAGCTAAACAACAACTAGCATGTTAGCAAAGTGTTTGGAACTTCGATCCGAAAAAAAATCGCGAAACATTTCAAAAATTCATACTTTCCGCCGATTTTTAAAACAGCTCTAAAAATAATTCCACATACCTTAAAAATCGGTGCAGGGTTTTTTAGGAACATGCAGCAAAAACGAGCCCACGATTCGGTCAACGCGCCGCGGAACCGCAGCGAAACCACGCGTTTCGCCGCGGATCCGCGGCCGAGTTGACTCGGCCGTGACTCGGGTTTGCTGCAGTTTGTTCAGTGTACTGTTTTGGGATTTTTAAAATATTTTGTTTCTGCCCAGAATTTCCAGAGAACAATGTTGTGTTTGGGGTAGTTGCAAATTGGTATTTTGATCGAAGTTCTACAAACTTTTTCTAAATGGTTATATCTGTAATGTGATATATGCACTGAACGTCGACTAATTGCTATACGTCGATTAGTGGGGGTTGTGCATATCTGTGATCTGTAATGTAGTTGGATTGTGTATATGAACTCGTTGGATTGTCGCGGATGAATAGCCGGGGGTTGTGAGATGAGAGTTTTCTTTATCTTTCATTTGATGTAATATGTAAATTGATGTAATATTATTTTTATGGCCGCACATCCGGGATGAGGTTGTTGCCACCATTGTATATTATTTCTTTTACTGTTTTGCTTCTAGGATAGACCCAAGGTGGGATGCACAAACTACCGGGTACCTCGAAGTGCCGAGTGGCCTACTCACGTTGTTGAGGGAGGTTGCTTCACTTCGGGTACTTGGCGGGTAGTTTGCCGCACCCGTAGGGGTCTAGGGTGGGGTTTGGCTATTCATCGCGTCCGTGTAATCCGTCTTTCGTTGCAGGCTCGAACGAAACGCGGATTCCTAGCATATCCAATGTGTTCATCTGTGATCTAGAATGACTATCATTGCATCTGACGAATGTATATATCTATATATGATATCTAGTAGGCATTGCTTATATTTTGCATCCGCGCTAGTCCAGCCCCCGCTCTATCGTTAGTTAAGTAACCTAATGGGTGATGACGGGGCCCCATGGCGAATGCGGATGGCATAAGTGTATGTCATATTTTCGTTGTTTTCTGCAATGGTAGGATTAATTTATGGGACGCATTAAATTAATGCAAGAAAATAAACCAAAGTTAAATCGTTGGAACAATTTCAAAACCACTCGGTTTCTTTTCAAAACAGAAAACTTTTTAAAAAATGCGGAGCTTAAACCACTCCTTTTAAAAGCTATCAGGTTCCTTCGATTATATCAAGTTCACTACGTTCACGGTTTGGCCAAAACCATTCGTAGCCCTCCGTCATTTCAGTTAAATATTCAGTAGTATTCAAGCTATGTATTTTGACCTTCGCCAAGGCATAGTGATTGGTAGCTGCTAAATATTTATCTGTAGCATAGATAGATGCGTTGGTTTGGGACAGTCGTACTACTATTTTGGCCTTCGTCAAGGGTATGTACGGGTGGGTTCAAATTAACCTGGATAATGACGGGTAGAACTTGACATGTGACTTATGATATGTTGGCCCTCGTCAAGGTCATAAGAGCATGGGGCAAAAATCCACATCGGGAGTTTCTAAAGAAACTGAAACTTGCTAGTGCTGCATACCATTTGGAGTTTGATAATGTTGGTAGTATTCCTTCAGCATTATCTCACAATGATATTTGGATCCCGATCCTACTGTGAGTATCCGCTACTCCTCGGGAAACTTTTCACTTAACGATCAATGCTATAAACCAAGTAGGTGTCTAGAAAGGTGTTAGCGGGGCTACGCCTACAGGGAAAAGAGGTTATTTAATTAAGGAAATTCGTGAAAGCGTCGTAAAACCTCCCTCGAAGTACCGACACTGGCCTGGCTGAACGGTTGAGCAAGTATTGTACGGTGAGATTGATCCCGACTAATTCATCTTTTATGGTTTGAGGAAGGATTCAAGAAACAGTGGGAGCCATCCTATTTAGATAAATTAAAAACCAATCTAAACTTGCAAGAGCATCATGCTGAATGTTTTCTTCTCTCTCTCTTAATTGCAGCGACCCAGTGACCACACATAGGTTACATCTAGATAATAAAATGACTGAATCTGACTGTTATGACTGGAAAAGGTCTATCCAGATGTCCATTACCCATGACAAGCTGGGACACCTCTTAACTAATCAAACCCTTGCCGTCTCAGGACCAGTTTCCACTGTCGTGGATATTGATACCCGTAAGACATCGGAAAAAGACTGTGCGAATGCCAAGTGCCTCGTGTTGGCCTCAGTTGATTGTGTATACCAGAGGCAGCACGAGAAGATGGACTTAGTTTCTATCTTCCTCCATAACAAAGATTTATATGAAGAGCAATCTCGTATCGCAAGATATGAGACCTCGAACGAATTGCTTCAAACGAGGTTGGCTTTCGGGTCATCTGTAGGGGACAACGTCCTTACAGAGACTAGCTATTTTGATAAGATCACGGACCTGAAGACCACGTTGAAGAATGGGTTAAATACTGACTTGATTCTACAGTCTCTACCCTCTACTTATACCCTGAAGGAAACCAGGGAAGTAGAAGGAAAGGGAAGGGCAAAAGTTTCGGAACTGGATGTAGTAAAGGAGGGACGTTCCTATTGTTACGGGAATGAACATTGGCAGAAGGATTGCAGGGCTAGCAAAGCCAGTAGCCAGGATTCAAAGCATGTTGTGGCTTCGGCTTCGGGTGTGTTTGTAGTAGAAAACAGTATGTCAATTAACCCTACTTCCTGGATATTGGATACCGGATCAGGATCTTACATCTGTAATTCATTACAGGCTCTGAGAAACCGTAGAGTTATCATGATAGGTGATATGACTCTCATGGTTGCCAACGGAATGAGCATGGATGCTGAATCCGTAGGGGAATATCATCTTGGATTGACAACTGGGCAAGTATTGATTCTGCGTAACTGTTTGTATGTACCTAGTGCGACTTGTAATATCATATCTGTATCCTTACTTTCTAAGGAAAGATATGATTTTACTTTTATAAGCGATGCGGTCCATATCCACATAAATCGAGTTCTGATTGGGTCAGGTACATTAGAAAACGGAATATACGTACTGAATCAAGCTCAGGTTTTCAATGTCCAGAACACAATTAAAAGAAAGCCTCCGGAATTAAATCAGGATTTCTTATGGCATTGTAGACTGGGTCACTTCAATGAGACACGGTTAAAAAAGTTACATAAAGAGGGATACTTGAATCCATTCGAGTATCAGTCTTATGATACTTGTGAATCTTGTCTCATGGGAAAGATGACAAAGACTCCGTTCATTGGACACGGAGTAAGAGCAAGCGAGATCTTGGGACTCATACACAGTGACGTGTGTGGTCCAATGTCTACACATGCGCGAAGTGGTTATTCATACTTTATTACTTTTACGGATGATTTCTCTAGGTATGGACATGTCTTCCTGATGAAGTATAAATCTGAGGCCTTTGAGAAATTTCGGGAATACAAGAATGAAGTTGAAAAACAAACAGGCAAAAGTATCAAGACACTGAGATCTGTTCGAGGTGGTGAATACTTGAGTGCCGAGTTTCTGGGCTACTTAAAAGAGAATGGAATTCTCTCTCAGCTTACTCCTCCATACACACCACAACACAACGGTATATCTGAAAGGCGGAATCGAACCCTATTGGATATGGTTCGTTCCATGATAAGTGAGGCTGAGTTACCGTGATCCTTCTGGGGTTATGCACTAGAATCAGCTGCATATCTTTTGAACAAGGTTCCCTCCAAGACTGTGCATACCAGACCATATCAGATGTGGTGTGGGAAGAAACCCCATCTTCAATATCTGAAGATATGGGAATGTCCAGCTTTTGTTAAAAAGCAGCATGCGGACGAACTCGAGGCACGCTCAGTACTGTGTAAGTTTGTGGGATACCCAAAGAACTCCATGGCGTATCTTTTCTATTACGCAGAGGAACAAAAGGTTTTTGTTTCTCGTCATGCCCACTTTCTGGAACATCAGTTTTTAGAAAAAGGAACAAGTGGGAGCGCAGTAGAACTGGAAGAAATTCCAGAACCACAAGCTATTACTGAAGGCTTGGTAGAACCAGAAGCTTCAGGAGAACCGGACATCCCAGCGCCACTCCGCAGGAGTAGTAGGCAGTCTCATCCGCCCGAGAGATACTACGGTTTTCTCATAGACGGGGATCGAGAGGATTGCGTCATTGAAAATGATGAGCCTGCTAGCTTCCAGCAAGCTATTCAGAGCGGTGACTCAGTAAAATAGCTGGATGCAATGCGGACCGAGATGGGGTCCATGTACACCAACAAAGTTTGGACTTTGGACATTGCTCCAGAAGGGGTAAAACCCGTAGGCTGCAAATGGATCTTCAGAAAGAAGATTGGTGTAGATGGGTAGGTTGAAACCTATAAAGCTATACTTGTTGCAAAGGGTTTTCGTCAAAGACCTGGTTTGGACTATGACGAGACCTTTTCTCCAGTGGTTATGCTCAAATCCATTCGGATCCTTCTTGCCATTGCTGCCTTCCACGATTATGAGATCTGGCAGATGGACGTAAAGACGGCTTTCCTAAATGGAAATTTGGAAGAGTGCGTCTATATGGATCAGCCAGAGGGTTTCATTCAGAGTGGGAGCAGCGGTAAAGTGTGCAAGTTGCTTAAGTCCATCTATGGACTGAAGCAGGCATCGCGGAGTTGGAACATCTGCTTTGATGATACTGTCAAAGAATTCGACTTTATCAAGAATCCGGATGAACCATGCACTTACAGTAAGATTGTAGGGAGAACTGTGGTATTCCTCGTCTTGTATGTGGATGACATTCTCCTAATAGGAAATGACATTCCTATGCTACAATCAGTCGAAGGATTCTTGTCACAGAGGTTCTCCATGAAGGACCTGGGCGATGCCAACTACATTTGGGGATCCAGATCTATCGTGATAGATCTAAGAGGATGTTGGGACTTTCGCAGTCTAGGTACATCGACACCATACTGGAAAGATTCAGTATGGAAGATTCAAAGCGCGGTAATCTACCGGCTTGTCACGGAATCACCCTCTCCAAAGAGATGTCTCCCAAAACTGATTTGGAAAGGGCTCGCATGTCATCTATACCCTACGCATCTGCGGTAGGCTCTATAATGTATGCGATGTTGTGTACCAGACAAGATGTAGCATACGCATTGAGCGTTGTAAGTCGGTATCAATCGGACCTAGGGGAGAAACACTGGATAGCAGTAAAGAACATTCTCAAGTACCTGAGAAGTACTAAGGAGATGTTCTTGGTGTATGGCGGAAAAGTCCTCCAGATCGAGGCCTTTGCTGACTCCAGCTTCCAGAGTGACAAGGATGACTCCAAGTCCATGTCGGGTTATGTCTTTATCCTCAAAGGAGGGGCAGTTTGCTGGAAGAGCTCCAAGCAGGAAACCGTTGCTGACTCAACTATGGAAGCGGAGTACATAGCTGCTTGCGATGCCGCAAAGGAAGCTGTCTGGATGAAGAAGTTCCTCACGGAGCTTCAGGTGGTTTCTACCATTGTTGATCCAATACCGCTGTATTGTGACAACAACGGCGCTATAGCTTTAGCGAAGGAACCCAGGTCCCATCAGAAGTCTAGGCACATTTTGAGGCGGTACCACCTGATCAAGGAGATCGTAGATCGCCGGGAGATCGAGGTGAAGAGAGTAGATTCGAAGAATAACACTGCAGATCCATTCATGAAGGCCATATCACAGACTCAGTTCGAGCGGCTGATCGAGATGATAGGTCTTCGATACGCCAGTACATGGCCTTAGTGCAAGTGGGAGATTGTTAGTGTATATGCCATAGAGGCCATTACTGTATTATACTAGTTTGTATATTACTTAATGGAAGCTTGGGATATTCACAGTTGTATAGACAATCTTGCTCGAAATGGTAGTATGCTACTTGGTTTGTTTCTAATGTGTGCATGTGTTTCTTTTAGCATATCGCCTATACACATTAGTGGAGCCCTTAGGATCTTTGCTTGATTACCAGCGTTGTGATTGCAGTAACACTAGTGGAGGCTAGGTAATCTACAAGCACATCCTTATACAGGTCCTTAGTCGTTGGATTATCGAGACGGGACATCGATACTCCGGAGTAGACTAGCGTATGCGCTTCTCATCCCAGCAGGGGAGATGGTCTGTCCCACAGCCATTAGTACGTCGTACTTGAGATAGTATGCGGGTGCTCGTTAGGTTACGAGTACACTGGACAGGACTCGTCGGGAACTGTTGGTTGGTACTATACCTATCGTCAGTTATCAGTTCCCAGGTGACATGAGTACAGCTTAGTCCGCTGACTTGACACCGTCACTTCGCCTCGAGTGTGTTCCCACTATTCTTAGATTGCTACCCTACCACGGCTCAAATGAGTCATGCAAACAGGTAGCAGTTGGGTGCAGTACCGAAGCACTTGGAGGCAGTGACGGTTAGACAGGATTCGTCTCTCCCGGTATTGGGGGTTGATATCGCGCTGTGTCTAGGAGAGCCATTACACGAAGTCCCTGGCCAGGGCAAGCGAGATATACTGGTAGGTTTTCCAGTGTTATCTCAGGGTGTTCTGGGCTACACTCCGACACGACTTGTACCGCTATTAAGGGACTGACGTTTACCGCCCCCTAGGCCAGCCATGCTATATTCTCAGACGAACAGACCGGACTGTACGGAGATTGTCACATTCAGGCTCAGTAGGAGTTCGGATGGATTCACCTCATCAGTCTTCTTATCGGCATCTACCTGGGGACCATTACGTACAGCTAGTACCGCTTGCGGCCTGTTAAACCCACTGCCAGCGTAGTGTCGAGTCTTTAGAGTCCCACACAGAGGGTTATTCGCCTTTGGGCAAAACAGAGTAGAGGTCGCATGATTTTGCGACAGGGTTCGTTCACATCCGCGTGCTTGTGCGCGTTTGGTGTCCGGGCAGTTATTACTAGCAGGCTTTGGTTTAAGCCAAATCCTAGTATATGTTTTGGGATTGGTTTTATCTCATTGTATTCGTGTTCCTCGGAACACGAATGCGGGTGTGTATTTACAGTTGACAGAGGTAGAGGAATCTCATTAGGGTTGTTGACCGTTGACTTTTTCTAAACCCTGATGAGAATGAGAAATATGATTAATAATATTAATTAAGGATAATTGTGCCATGGTTGGGTTGACCATTTGACTTTTGTTGACTTTTTGACTTCGGTTGACTATTGTTGACCAATTGACCATCATCATTTCACTTGCAAGATGCTTCTTTTTTCTTGCAAATGCATTAAATGATGAAATGATAATGGTCATTCATAAACTAACCATCACAATTTCTTAATTATTAGTATTATTATCATTATTCTTATTTTGAGAGCATGGTTGTAAAAAGCTAGCTCATTCTCACTTGCTCATTCTCTCTCATCCATTAGCTCATCCTCTTCCTCTCTCAAAGCTCTCATCTCTCATGTGTTGAGAATCATGAGCTCTTGAGATAAAACCTTCAAGACTTCACTCTACTCATTTTAGAGTTCAAGGTTTAGCAAGCCAAGCACTTTAGTTACCTCTAGGTTGAGGTAGAAGCTCAAGGTAGAGGCCTTCGGGTGGATCCTTCTTTGGCAAAGAGAAGACGACAAGGAGGAGCCATTCAAACCACTCCAAGGAGTAAGAAGAGAAGGAGTTCAAGACCTAGGTATAACCTTCTAACTGAGTAGCTAAACTTGTAGTTAGTTTGCTAGGTTTTTGTTTAGCAAAGATCCTCTAGTTTCTAGTCCATGTTGCCTTGAGAAAAAAATCGTTTTGTACCTATTCCGCCTCCCCGTAAGCACCGGGGTGGGAAACATGGACTTACAGCTTGCTCTCTGATCTGGTATTTATCGGGAATTCATCACCAAAAATAAAATATAAGGGTGAGGTGATATGACAGAGAGGAGGGCCCACAAGAAAAATAAGCACATTTGGAAAGAGGGGGACCGCAAATTGCAGCCATTGGCAATAAATCTACGGCCAAGAGTTGGGTGGTTGGGCCCGTCTTGGTTGTGTGATCTCCTGACTACTCTACCATCTCACTGTATCTGCAATTTCTTCTAATTATCATCTAAGTGAAATCTGAAGTTTTGGAAGGAAATTTCAAACTTTAGAACATATCACATCATAACTTTTCCTCTCACTCATTACTCAAGACCCACTTGCTCATCCACTTGCCCACTTGCACAACATGAGTTCATATCACGGCAGCTTACTTGGTTCATGCACCCAAAATAATTGTGTTCACACTTTGTAATTATTAATGTGATATGTTGGACCTTTGTATAAAAAGGTTGTGCACACTTGCTTTGTTGCAAAATCTTCATGAATAATGAGCGGTTTTCCATTCCGGTTGCAGTGTCGACTTATAAATGTTGTATCCGTGCATTTGAATGTGTTTCCAGTATTTTGTCACGAATACATGTATCTTATACTTATTAAGCAGGCACGGATTAATAGTACCGATATATCAAAAAATTGATAATGAATGAGCGGTATTGAAATGCAGTTTTTCGTGATGAACAGGCTACGATGATGGTCCAAAGACCAAAAAATACCGTTATCGATATGAAGAAAATGAGTGGATACATAATCCATTCTGTATATATGGCAGGAACGGGCTCCAGTGCCAACCTTCATAGTTAGAACAAAGACGGGGTCGATAGTACCCAGTCCCAACTTGGTTTGGAGGTAGCAACCACTTCCCAGCCCCAGCCTATTCCGGAAGACAATGAAAACCATTTTGGTAAGGCAGCTAAGCAAAAAGTGCCTGTGATTCCTGAAGAATTAGACTCAAGTAGTGTGGATGGACTGGTCTTCATCCTTAAGACAACAAAACGAGAGATGCTCCAAGACCTTCAAAAACAAATTAAAAACAAAGACAAGGAATTGACCAAGGTCTATTCCAAAATCGAAGACTTGATGAACATCAAGGTGCATCTCACAGTCAAGGCCGCTCCAGTGCAATCTAATCAAGCATAAGGCTCTACCTATGAGCTAGGGAATAACAACCTAAACCAACTGACACTGATCCCTTCAAGCCAAAAGATAGGGGAGCCTCATGAAAGTCGAACAAATTCGGCTTCGAGGAATATCTTGACCTTAATGATAGGGCGCTAACACAGGATAAAATCATGGACTTAGTCACCAGCAAAGTCAAGACATTGATGACTAAAGCCGAAGCGCAGGAAAACCATAGCAACAGCAAGAGACCGTACCCCACTGGGTATGATCTTGTAGAATTTCCCAACGGTTATGTTGTCCCCAAGTTTAAAAGGTTTAGCGGCATTGTAAACACCAATTAACATGTGGCCCACTTCAAAGCGTGATGTGAAAATACTAGGGGCAATGATGCACTACTCCTCAAACAGTTTTTTAACAGCTTGACCGATGTTGATTTTGATTGGTACTTAGACATACAAGACGACTCGGTCAAGATATTTGCTCAAAAAGAATCTCTGTTCAAGCAAAGATTTATAAATGTCAGCGATAAAATCTCTCTTGTTGACTTTGAGAAGAGTAATAGAGAGAAAAACAAAAGCATCATGGATTTTATAACCCGATGATGCAATCATAGCATCAAATGCGAACAACCATTAGAGGAAGAGCAATCCGTCAGCCTCCTTATTGGAAATATTGATAACTGAATGACTTATTTCTTATGCACGGCGGGTCTCAAAACATTCCAGGAGCTGAACAAAACAGCCCAGATGTTTGAATGCTCAAATCTCGAGTCCATCCAGAGCCACCAATTTATAAATCCAAAATTCTGAAAGAAGGCAACTGCAAAGGCAAAAGTTCCAATAGCACCAAATCTTTCAATATGTCTGCTGGCCAGGTTAACCGAGGAACGGGTAGATCAAAGATCGACCAGCTTCGAAAACCATTGTTGGAAGGAGTACTAACTTTGGAGGATAGGAAGACTATGGTCTACTCCTTCTGAAGAGACAAGGTTCATAAAATATTCAAGGATGCCCAACACAATGGTTTGCAACTGCCCAAGTCAAAGAGACCGCATGAAGCTAAGATGACCGATAACCCAATTATTACCCAGATCATATAGTGTTGGGCCATACCATCGAAGACTGCTGTATTTTTAAGAGCTGGGTCGAAGACCAATACAAGGCTGGGGAAATCTCACTGCCCCTTGGCGTGCTGGCGAACAGTCAAGCCGAGACCGCCGACTTTGTACAAACAAAAACCGAAATCCCCTGGAAACGGATGACTCAATCGTCCGCTCCCCAAAATGACCCCAACCTGCCACAATCTCTATGGGACACACATTTGTCTTAAAAGATGAGGAAAATATTGAAGCTGCTTAAGAAAGAGCTAGTGATCAAACGAGAGAACCTCCAATGGCCTTGCAAATACACACCAACAAGGCCAAACAGAGAATAAGCACAGCTTTCACCTAAAAAAGGTGTAAACTCATAAAAAAATGTGTTAAGTCCACAAGCAAAATGGGGTAAGAGTGGGCTACGAAAGAAAACCTAAAAAGACTTCGCGAGTAAAAACAACGAGACTACATGCGAGCTTGTGAAAACCCGAAAGGGCACAAACTCATAAAAAAATGGGTTAAGTCTATTAGCAAAAGGCACGAATGAAAGCCTAAAATGGCTTCGTGGGTAAAAACAGTAAGACTATTCGCTAGCTTGTGAAAACCTGAAAGGGCCCAAACTCGGGGAAAAAAACTTTTCGGCCTCTAAGTCTTTAAACTGGGAATATATATGTAATAAACATCCAAAATTCTCCAACGGCGAATTATAAGTCGCTCCTAGTACCATTCCAGTGTTAACGACGCAGACGCTGAACAAAAATCCTTCTCCAAAGGCAAATGATGAGTCGCTCCTGGTATTACGCTTCAGTGCTAGCGGTGCTGATGCCGACCAAAATCCTAAACCTTCTCCAATGAAGAATGATGAGTCTCTCCTGGCACTATTCCAGTGTTAGCGATGTAGACACCAACCAAAATCCAAGTCTCCAAATTGTTCAAAGGCAAATAATGAGTTGCTCATGGCGCTACACTTCAGTGTTAGCAGTGCTGATGCTGACCAAAATCCCAAATCTTCTCCAATGGCGAATGATAAGTCGCTCCTGGTACCATTCCAATGTTAGCGATGCAGACGCCAACCAAAATCCAAATCCCCAAATCCTCTGATGGTGAATGATGAATCGCTCATGGTACCATTCTAGTGTTAGCAATGTATACGCCGAACAAAAAATTCCAAATCCTAAACCCTCTAACTGCGAATGATGAGTCCCTCCTAATACCATACTCCAGTACAGCAATGAAGACACCAACCAAAATTTCAAAATTTCCAAAATCCTCAAGCGGCGAATGATGAGTCGCTAATGGTATCCTAATCCAGTGCAGCGATGTAGACACCGAAAAAAATCCAAACACCCAAATCTTAGTCGCTCATGGTATTACCCTTCAGTGTAGCGATGCGGACACGGAAAAAAATATAATCCTCCAACTACGAATGATGAGTCGCTCGTGGCACCATTCCAGTGTTAATGATGCAGACGCCAACCAAATCCACATCCAAATTCAATTCCTCCAATGAAAAATGACGATTCGCTCCTGAAATCATTCTTCAATGTTAGCGATGCTGATGTCAACCAAAAATGCAAATCCCCGAATTTCTTAACAGCAAATGATGAATTACTTCTGGCATCCATGCTCCAGTGTTAGCAATGCTGATGCCATCTTATAATCCAAAATTTCAAACTTTAAAACTCCAACTCTAAATCCAAATTCAATCTCCAGCCTTGAAATTCCAACTTTCAATCCAAACTCAAAGCCAACTCCAACTCAAATCTCAACACAAAATTCCAAAAATCCAAATTCCAACTCTAAATTCAAATTCAAACTCTAACCCCAAAAATTCTAACATTCAATCTAAACTCAAATCCAACTCCAAATCAAACCTTAACTCAAAATCAAACCCTACTGGTCCCGCCCAAATTAGAGTGCCTACACTTGGAACGCAAGCTCCACCAAGCATGTGCAAAGCGTGTAGTGCAAACGCAAGTGCGCCACGTGCAATGTACGTGCGCAAGCAAAAGCAAGTGCGCCACATGCAATGCATGAGCGCAAGCGCACTCCATTGATGAGCGCTAGCTCAAGCGTATGCGCAAGCATGTGCAATGTACGTGGCGTAAGCGCACCCTTATGGAGAGCCAATACTCTGTTTGGAAAGATATTTCCCAATATCATTCTAAATAGAAAGACAATCTTTCTAAACAAAAAGAATCATAGGATCAAAGATCCAACAGAGTCTAGACACTCTGAATTGATCAAAGATCAATTCAAATCTCTCAATGAGAGATTTACTCTAACTACTCCCCTCCTATAAATAGGAGCAAGGGGTGAGTTAAAAAAGGAGGAGAGACTTTTGCTCCACGAAAAAAATCATGAAAGAAAGAAAAAATGATTCTTGGTCATCAAAGAACCCTCCTCAACCCTAGTCATTAGGTAAAGAAAAAAAATTCTCCTTCTTCTTGAAGCTAAGACTTCATAAGAACTTATGTTCTTTGCATGAAATCAAAAATCTCGAGGTTGATCTCCTCTCTACAGAAGCCAGGGCTTTAATGAGGAAGGTTGATCTCGAGATCAACAAATCTTTAAGAACGCGGGTTCTTTCCCTTATAAACGGGGCATGATTTAGGGTATATCCCTCCACACTTCCAATGGATGGCGTTGTAATCCATTGACGTCTTCGGAGAGGTCGTTGGGTCCCTACTATCAACGATTCCTCATCTTCTTCCTTTTTCCTCTTCCCTTTGAAGCCTAGGCTTCATAGAATTTAAGTTCTAAAACTTTGAAAGGCTAACCTTTCTGTCCAACATGAACCAAGAAAATAGAGGTTATGTTATTGAGCCTACGTGGGGCAAGTAAAATCTAAACCCATGTTAACGCATGTGAGCTATGTGCAATGCATGTGCAGTAACGCCTATGTTTCTTTCTGTAAATCTGCACAAGAGCTCTACGTGCAGTGCACATACGCTAGTGCCAAATATTACTAAGTGCGACAACGCCAAACACTTAGATCCAGTGCGCCACATGCAAAGCACGGGCACTGATGAATATTGCTCCACAACGCCAGCGCCAACAGTATATTCCACCTAGAGCTATGCAGTGCATGTGCGCTACGTGCAATACATGTGTGCCAATGCCAACACCAGCGCCATCAACTCCCAAGGGTGTCACGCATAATGCACGGGTGCAAGCACACGATATTCCTAAGAGCGCCTTGTGTAATGCACGGGGGCACACGCACATTATGCCCTAGAGCGCTATGTGCAATGCACGAGCACAAGAGCTAACTATTCCCAAGTGCTATGCAACGCATAAGCGCCACGTGCAACGCACGTGAGCCAGCGCCATGCGTAATTCAAGAGTGTGAGCGCATATCAGCGCTAAACCAAAATCCTAAACTTAGCCAAATTGGCTAAGTATTGATGTCTAGGCTTCCCCAATAATCTTATGATCAACAAAGAACAAAGTTCTCAATATTTGACTAAGTCATCTAGGTGGTCCTAGTTCTCAAACGAGACAGGGTGTCCCTAAGCAAAGCCTATGTTCCCCCAATATGGAACTAAGTCAAAGGACTTGGGTAGAACTTAAGTTCTTAAAAGAAACTTATGGACTTTATAATATGAGAATTGAACATAAGTTCGCCCTCATTGGTAAACCAAGACACCAATGTGGGCATAATTAAGCAATGCTTAACCAAAATACGAGTTGGTTAACCAAAATACCAACAACGTTGACTTGGCATCCGATCAATGATTCCGTTTGATAACCGATCAATGATCTCAACCATCCAAAATCGCTCTTTTCAATGTGTGAGTCGATGTTACACACCCTACGCACTTGTGGGAAGGCGGAATTTACAAAAAATTATTTTTATACTATGCAACACCGACTTTAACTCTAGGATCTTTACAGAAATCTTAACTAGCTAAAACTACTAGAAGGTTCTAACTACTATGAAAAGTGTTATACCTCCTTGTTAACAAGTCCTTCGGGTCTTCTTCTTCTCCTCCTCTTCTTTAGCTCCTCGAAGATTGGATCAAGCTTGCAACATCGGCCTCCTCGTGTTGAAGATGGTCCACCCGAGAGTCTAAACCTCAAGCTCCTACCACTAAACCGAGGTAACTAGGGTACCTAGTTCGCTAGATAGCCTAGAAAATGTAGAGTATCTAATGGAGTGTTTTATCTCATGAGACCTTAGGGTTCACAACCCATATGAGGGTTAGGGTCTTGAGGAAGAAGGAGAGGGAAAATATGAAGAGAGAAAGAGAATAAGCAAATGAGCTAGGTTATGGCAAGTGAAGAATGGTTCCTCTCTCTTCACACATTCAAGCATGGATTATTTTCACATAGAAAATATCAACCATGCTTGAATAGTGAGTCCAAACAAATAAACAAATAATAAGAGCCATGCTTCACCCTATTCCATGTATGTCTCTAATTTCCACCTCATTAATCTATTTCTCAAAAATAGATAAACCAAATAATGAGATGTCCCCTTCTAGAAACATGCCATGTAAAATTACAAGAATGCCCTCACCGTATATACATACATGTATTCGTATTCTGAAAAATACGAATATAATGAGACGATAACAATCCAATAATATAATATTAGGATCCGGCTTAAACCAAAGCCTACTATTATTATCCATCTGAACGACATCCGTGTAGATAGTACACGTATGTGATTGGAACCTTGCCGTAAAACTATACGGCCTCTACATCATTTTGCCCGAAGCAGAGAAACCCTCTGTATAGGAATCTAAAGACTCGACAGTACGCTGGAAGTGGGTTTAACCACAAGTCCGTCAACAGTACTAGCTGCACATAACGGCAACCCATGTATCAGTCGATAAGAAGGCCAATGAGCAAACTCATCCGAACTCCTACTGACCCTATCCGTGACAATCTCTATACAGTCCGGTCTGTTCGTCTAAAATACTCGCATATCAGGCCTAGGTGGTGGTAACCGTTAGACCCCTAATAGCACAATAAGTTATCCCGGGGTAGAGCCCAAAACACCCTGAGAAACTACTGGAGTAAATCTCGCTTGCCCTGGCTAGGGACTTTGTGTAATGGCCTTCCGAACACAGCGCGATATCAACCCCTAATACCGGGAGAAACGAATCTTATCTAAACACTACTGCCTCCCAGTGCTTCAAGACTGCACCTAACCACTACCTGTTTGCACGACTCCTTTCAGCCGTCGTAGGGTAGTGATCTAAGTATAGTGGGAACATACTCGAGACGAATAGTGATGTCAAGTCAACGGACTAAGCTGTACTCATGTCACCTGGGAACTGCTAACCGACGATAGCTATAAAACCAACCAGCAGTTCCCAACGAGTCCGTCCAGTATAACTCATAACCCAATGAGCCCCTGTATACTATCTCCAGTATGACGTACTAATGGCTGTTGGACAAACCATCTCCCATGCTGGGATGAGAAGCGTATACACTAGTCTATCCTAGAGTATTGATACCCCGTCTCGATAATCCTACATCTAGGGGACTTTTATAAGGATGTGCTTATAGACTACCCGTCCCCCACTAGTGTGACTGCCATCATAACGCTGGTAGTCAAGCAAAGATCTTAAAAACTCTACCAATATGTATAAGTGATATGCTAAAAGAAACACATTCACATATTGAGGTAGAATCAAACCAAGTAGCATACTACCATTTTGAGCAAGACTGTTATTATAACTGTGAATATCCCAACCTTCCAATATGTAATATAAAATCCAGTATGATACAATAATGGCCTCTAGGGCATATATCACTAACAATCTTCCACTTGCACTAAGGCCAGATATTGGCATATCGCAGACCTATCATCTCGATTAGCCTCTCGAACTATGTCCGAGGGATGGCATTTGTGAGTGGATCTGCAGTGTTGTTCTCCGTCTCTACTCTCCGCACCTCGATCTTTCGGCAATCAACGATCTCCCTGATCAGGTGGAACCGCCTCAAGATGTGTCTGGACTTCTGATGGGACCATGGTTCCTTCGCTAAAGCTATAGCGCCGTTGTTGTCACAATACAGCAGTATTGGATCAACAATGGACGGGACCACCCGAAGTTCTATCACGAACTTTCTCATCCAGACTGTTTCTTTCACGGCGTCACATGCAGCGATATACTCCGCTTCCATCATCGAGTCAGCAATGGTGTCCTGCTTGGAGCTCTTCCAACAGACCGTCCCTCCATTGAGGGTAAAGCCATAACCCAATATGGACCTGGATTCATCCTTGTCACTCTGGAAGCTGGAGTCGGCGAAGACCTCGATATGGAGGTTTTATTTTCCATACACTACGAACATCTCTTTATTCTTTCTCTGGTACTTGAGAATGTTCTTCACTGCTGTCCAGTGCTTCTTCCTTGGGTTTGACTGAGACCTGCTTACAACGCTCAGTGCGTAAGCTACATCTGGTCTGGTACATAACATCGCATATATTACAGAGCCTACGCAGAAGTGTAGGGTATAATACTCATGCGATCCCTTTCCAAATCAGTCTTAGAAGACATCTCTTTAGAGAGTGTGATTCCGTGACAAGCCGGTAGATTACCGCGCTTTGAATCTTCCATACTAAATCTTTTCAGTATGGTGTCAATGTACCTTGACTGTGAAAGTCCCAATATCTGTTTAAATCTATCACAATAGATCTGGATCCCCAGAATATAGGAGGCATTACCCAGGTCCTTCATGGAGAACCTTTGTGAAAAGAATCCTTTGAAAGATTGTAGTATAGGAATGTCATTTCCTATCAGGAGAATGTCATCCACGTATAAGACGAGGAATACCACAGTTCTAGCTACAATCTTACTATAAATGCATGGTTCATCTGGATTTTTGATAAAGTTGAATTCTTTGACCGTCTCATCAAAACAGATGTTCCAACTCCGTGATGCCTGCTTTAATCCATAAATGGATTTAAGCAACTTTCACAATCTTCTGCTGTTCCCACTCTCTATGAAACCCTCCGGCTGATCCATATAGACGCACTCTTCTAAATTTCCATTCAGAAAAGAGGTCTTTACGTCCATCCGCCAAATTTCATAATCGTGGAAGGCAGCAATGGAAAGAAAGATCCGAATGGATTTGAGCATAGCCACTGGAGAAAAAGTTTCATCATAGTCCAAACCAGGTCTTTGACGATAACCTTTTGCAACAAGTCTAGCCTTATAGGTTTCAACATGTCCATCTACGCTAATCTTCTTTCTGAAGATCCATTTGCAGCCTACGAATTTTACCCCTTCTGGAGCACTTTCCAAAGTCCATACCTTGTTGATGTACATGGACTCCATTTCGGTCTGCATTGCATCCAGCCATTTAACCGAGTCTCTGCTCTAAATGCCTTGCTGGAAACTAGTTGGATTGCATCATTGATGATGCAATCCTCTCTATCCCCGTCCATAAGAAAACCATAGTATCTCTCGGGTGGATGAGACTTCCTACTAGTCCTGCGGAGTGACACGGGGATGTCCAGTTCTTTCGAAATTTCTAGTTCCACCATACTTTCAGTAATAGCTTGTGATTTTAGAATTTCTTCCAGTTCTATTGCGCTCCCACTTATTTCTTTTTCAAGAAATTGAGTTTCCAAAAAGTCGGCATGCCGAGAAACAAAGAACTTTTGTTCCTCCACGTAAAAGAAAAGATGCCCCCTGGAGTTCTTTGAGTATCCCATAAACTTACACAATGCTAAGCATGCCTCGAGATTGTCCGCATGCTGCTTTTTACAAAAGCTGGACATCCCCATATCTTTAGATACTGAAGATAGGGTTTCTTCCCACTCCACATCTGATATGGTGTGGTAGGCATTGATTTAGTAAGAACCTTGTTCAAAAGATATGCAGCTGATTCTAGTGCATACCCCTATGTCACGACCCAAAGTTTGGATGTGGCCGACACTTAGATTGTATGATATCTAAAGATGTCAACACAATCTGAGTAAGCCAAAAACCAAGATCAAAACCCTTTTTCCGTAAGTTAGAAAATTTTAGTTTTTAAGTAAAAGAATGAAGTAGCATGCCGAATGATTTTTAAATAATAGAAGTTTAAACAACTGGTTTAGAAATTTCGACAGTACTTCCTTTTTAATTATTAATTAAGCAGTTATAGCTTGTATGAATAAGTTGCGTCCCTAGTTTGGAGCAAAACGATGCCAAACGGCGGAAAACAATACACAATAATAATACGACACTCAAAATGAAGAATCTCATGCATAAGTAAAAGAAATATACTTTAACACAACTAAACGATCCCATCAGTCAAAATAAAATACATACAACTACATCTCGTTTTAAGCCAACTATACGGGGTCTAATGGAGTAATACTAGATCCAATATACAAAACCAAAATAGGAGGTTACTGCATAGGTAACCCACCTAGCCAAAAAGGAGTGATAAAAACTGATAAGTGGATCCGCACTGCTGCTACGCGTCCACTCGACTCCTGCAAGGAACTATGGCACAACGGGGGTGAGTTGCCAACTCAGTGAATAAAGCTAACATATGTCGGCTGATAATGTAAGTATGACGAACTAGAGCTAATATCAACAAGAATAAATAAAATGCATGCTAATAGTTGTAGCATGAACATGTACTATGAAGTATAAAAATCAAAACTGAATTCTCATCAATCATTTCCAAATAAGATTCCTTTTTCCGTGTCCAACATCGACACAAATCTTCTATTTCCATCAGGCATCGTTCCCCGAACGATCCTGTCACCCAATAACACCGGTCGGTTTCACCTAGATATCCTCCGTGTTCATAACTGTCTCCGGTATCGAGTATCCTCGTTAGGCTCCCCGCCTAAAGTGCGTCTATCCTGCCCCTTGGTTTCGACCGGGTCCACCATGTATCCAACTGTATATCCCCTCCCCACTCAGTCTAGATAACGTATAAATCCGCTATACCCCCCACTCAGTTCGGAATAAATCCAAATCATAAAAACAACATCTCATGGTGGACGTATCACATCATTCAGGAAGAATCAATGAATCTACTCAATAGTATATAAACACTCAAAACCATAAATCCTCAATAATCCAATGCATCTTATATCTAACTACTAACACTTGAATATGAAGCATGATATCATTTATGCAAAGTAACTACCATTATTGATGCTTAAGTTATAATAGAAATCATATTTAACACAATAAATATTAAGTGTGTAGGTGACATGTTAATATCGACGAGGTGTAGTGTAACATGTAGGTATGCGCATGTGCTGCATGACTTGTCGATAATTGTGTAGTGTTCTAACAATTTTTAACATGACGATGTATATATATGAACGTATACGATCAAACTTTATAAACGAAAGAACAATTGTAATTTAAACTTAAACTACGGGCGTATCACGCCATCCATACAAAATCCTCCGGTAGATGTTTAGTCTACTCACCAGAATACGTCGAATCTATTCAGAAATTGTCAATCCCTTTTCCTTTCCATGCGGCCTCCGAAGTTCCCATACTCAAATCTAACATCGATATTAACTTGTATAAGAAACGGCTATAACTCCGATACGGCGAAAACATGAAAATACAAGTTTTACGTATTAACTATACTACGTACGACGATTGTAAACTATCACAAACCTATACTAATTGGATTTTAACCCTTTGTTGTTTGCAACTGAAACGCGTTACGAAACATCCGTGTCGTGTTTTAGAATTTTAACCCTTAATTCAGATATTAGCTTCCTGATTTCATATACTGCTAAAATAGCTTAAACAAACAATAGCAAATATCTTAATACATATACAGAGACCTACCCTAAAAAGCACAACACCCAACTCCACTAAAAATCCGGCGAGATCGGATTTTTCCTTAATGTCGCCGGCCAAAATCCGAGCAACAGGGTTCGTCTTCTTAGGGTTTATTCTAGTTCCTGTTTATAAGATTAAGGCACTGTTTGGTTAAGTTAGTTGTTATCTAAGTTACAACAGATCTTCACAGAGCCTATATTTTCCTAAAATATCATATATCCGATATCCGATTTCTACTTTTAAACAGTTACTAAACTATAATCCTACAGAGTTAAAGATTATACCTCCAGAAGAATTACTGGAAAGGCTTCCTCCAAGATTCCTAACTCAAAGATGCTAGCTTGGTGATGGTGAGAATCCTTAGCACCTAGTTCTTTTCTTCTCTTCTCTTGTTTTCATTTGTGAGTTCTAAATTGTTTTCTTTGTCTTTCCTTTTTATTAAATTCTGAATTTTATTTGGTTTTATGAACTGAACCAATGATGCAAGATAAGGAGAATGAACTATGAATAGTAGGAGGAGGTGTCGCCAAAAGAATTGTGGTGTTTCCATGCAAGGGTGTGGTGTGTGTGCATGAGGTGTACATGCAAGAAGGAGGTGTGTGTGTGTGGTTACTCCTAAGGTATGGTGTCTTGGAGGTAAAACATAAGCTTAACCATTATCTAACCCTAATTGCATAAACACCCTCACACAACTCTAATTTGCATAAGGAAACTAACCTTATTCACATAAACCCCTCATTACATATGTTATTATATAAACACAATTTTCTTTACTAGTTTAATTCTACTTTAACTTTAAAAGCCCTCTTTACTACAATAAAAATTAAATAACATTATCTATTTAATTAAATAATTTAATTAATTATCTAAAATATTTCAAAATGTTACAATATTCCCCCTTAAGAAAATTCGGTCCCCGAATTTAAAACTTAACTACACGTACCTTCAAAAAGATGTGGAAATTTCTTCCGCATCGCATCCTCGGTCTCCCAAGCGACCTCTTCGTGATTCGTTCCTCGCCAAAGAACCTTTATAGACGGAAGTACCATTGATCTTAGTTTCTTTTCCTGACGGTCTAGAATAGCTACTGGATGCACTGTATAGGATAAATCCAGCTCAAGCTGTAAGGTCTGATGCTGGATCGCGTGAGAGGAATCGTGAAGATACTTGCGAACCATAGACACGTGAAACACTGGATGCGCATCAGGATAACTCGGTGGAAGTGCTAAACGATAAGCTACAACACCCACTCTCTCCAGAATCTCATAGGGTTCGACATATCTGGGGCTGAGCTTCCCCTTTTTTCCTGAAACGCATCACACCCTTCATCGGAGATAACCGAAGGAATACATGGTCTCCCACACCAAACTCGAGTTTATGACGGCATCGATCGGCATATGATTTCTATCTACACTGGGCCACTTTCATTCTGTCCCGTATCAATTGGATCTTTTCTGTAGTCTCCTGTACTATCTGCGGTGCCAAAATGCCACTCTCGCTGAGTTCTATCCAGCAAACAGGTGATCGACACTTTCTCTCATATAAAGCTTCGTAGGGTGCCATTTGGATCGTCTCCTGAAAACTATTGTTGTAAGAGAATTCTATCAACGGTAAGTAACGATCCCAACTGCCACCGAAATCAAGACCGAAGGCTCGAAGCATATCCTCTAGAGTCTGTATGGTCCGCTCTGACTGACCATCTGTCTGCGGGTGAAAAGCTGTACTAAAACCCAGTCGGGTGCCTAGAGCTTCTTGAAGTTTCTGCCATAGTCGGTTGGTAAATTGTGTACCCCTATCGGACACTATGCACGTCGGAACTCCATGCAGTCGCATAATCTCATCAATATAGATCTGAGCATACTGCACATATACAAACGTTGTCTTCACCGAAAGAAAGTGAACTGTTTTTGTCAATCGATCCATAATCACCCAGATGGAATCATACCCACTGCTAGTCCTGGGCAGTCCCACAATAAAACCCATGGATATCTACTCCCATTTCCACTCCGGAATAGGCAAGGGCTGCAACTCTCCTGCCGGCCTTTGGTGCTCGGCCTTGACTTGCTGACAAGTCAAGCATCTCGAAACAAACTCCGCGACATCTATCTTCATTCCTTCCTACCAATAGATCTCTTTCAAGTCATGATACATCTTGGTGGAACCAGTATAAATACTATATGCTGACTGATGGGTCTCCTCTAAGATTTCAAGTCTCAGTTCTTCTGAATCCAGCACATAAAGACGAGTCCCAAATCGTAATATTCCACGGTCATCTATCACGAACTCAGACTCTCTACCCTGTCTAACCTGATCTATGATCTTCGACAAGTGAGCATCTGTGGGCTGTGTCTCTCGAATACGATCCAATAACTGAGGATGGGTGCGAATATAAGCTAACTGTCCTCCTGTCGATATGAACTCAAACTGTACACGGATATTACATAGAATCTGCCAGTCTGTAGATAACTATCTCTGCACTGTGCTCAAATAAGATAAGCTACCTCCGGGCTTCTGACTCAAAGCATCTACCACAACATTTGCTTTGCCCAGATGATAAAGAATCTCGCAATCATAATCCCTCATGAGTTCCATCCATCACCGCTGCCTCAGATTAAGATCTCACTGCTGAAAGATATACTTTAAGCTTCTGTGGTCTGTGAATAATTTGCACGACTCGCCGTATATGTAATGTCTCCAGATCCTGAGTGCAAAAATCACCGCAGGCATTTCTAAATCATGAGTGGGATAGTCCTGCTCATGCTTCTTCAACTGCCGAGAAGCATATGCGATAACCCTGCCGTGCAATATTAATACACAGCTTGGCCCCACTCGAGAAGCATCACAATAACCTACAAAATCGCCCGATCCTGAAGGCAATGATAACCCTGGTGCAGTAGTCAGACGAGTCTCCAACTGCTGGAAACTATGCTCGCACGCCTCGGTCCAAAGAAATGGAACCTCCTTCCTGGTCAACCCGGTCAACGATACCGCGATACGAGACAAACACTGCACAAAGCGTCGGTAGTAACCGGCCAAACTCAAGTAACTGTGAATCTCCGTAACTGACACAGGTTTGGGCCAGTGCTGTACCGCCTCGATCATCTTTGGGTCCATACGTATCACGTCTCTCATAACTACATCACCCAAGAATCCACACTATCCATCCAGAAAACACACTTGGAAAATTTAACGAATAGCTGATGCTCTCTCAAGGTTTGCAAGGTGATACGCAAGTGCTGCTCATGCTCTTCTCATCTACGGAAGTATACAAGGATGTTATCCATGAATACAATAATGAACTGATCAAGAAATGGCCTGAAAATGTGGTTCATCATATCCATGAAAGCTGCTGGGGCATTGGTGAACCCGAACGACATCACCAAAAACTCGTAATGCCTGTATCGTGTGCGAAAAGCAGTCTTCGGAATGTCATCCTTCCGAACTCTCAACCGATGATACCCTGACTGAAAATCAATTTTCGAGAAATAGCCAGATCCCTGCAGCTGATCAAATAAGTTATCGATACGAGGTAGTGGATACCTATTTCGCACAGTAACTCGAGTCAGCTGCCTGTAGTCGATGCACCGTCTCATGCTGCCGTCCTTCTTCTTAACGAACAAGACAGGAGCTCCCCACGGCGATACACACAAACGAACAAGTCCTCTATCCAACAACTCTTGCAACTGACTTTTGAGTTCCTTCAACTCCATCGGGGCCATCCGATAAGGTGGTATAGAAATAGGCCCCGCACCCGGAATCAAGTCAATGAAAAATTCAATATCGCTATCAGGCGGCAATCGTGGTAATTCAGCCGGAAACACATCGGGAAATTCTCATGCGATCGTAACCTGGTCCAACGGGACTTCAGCGGCTCCTACGTCATGAACAAACAATAAGAACCCATGACAACCCTTCTTCAAGAGCCGTCCCGCACAAAAAGCAGAAATCATATTTGTAGGAGTTACACTACAGTCTCCCTGCACAACAAAAATCGGTTCGCCTGGAAAACAGAATCTGACCGCTTTCCCCCGATAATCTACATAATCATGACAAGCGGCCAACCAATCCATACCAAGAAGTATATTAAAATCTAACATATCTAGGAGAATCAAATCCACTAATGAATCCCTATCACCGATACGTACTGAACAAGACCTGAATACGTGTCGAGCTATAAAAGAATCTCCTACAGGAGTAATCACAACTAGCGGTAATTCTAACAACGACGACTCTCTCCACAGAGAAAGTGCAAAGTGTGCAAATACGTAATAATGTGTAGAACCGGGATTAAATAAAATATGTGCATTTAAGAAACATACTGAAAGAATACCTGTTACGACAACGTTCGACGCCTAGGCGTCCCGAGGAGTCAACACAAAAGTTAAAGTCTGCCCTCTTCTAGCGACAAACTATCGTCTGCCTCTGCCTCCTCGTCCTCTCGAATTACGACCATCTCTACCACGGCCTCTATGGGCGTTGATTTGGCGTGGAACAATAATAGGTGTAGGAGGTAATGCGCTCGGAGGAGGTGGTGAAGGTGGTGAAGTCACCTATGAGACCGATGTCTCAGTCTGTCGCATCTCGGGAAAATTTCGGATAAGGTGATATGAACACCCACACCTGAAACATCTTTCCGAGGGCTGTTGTTCCTACGGGTATAAGTAACATAACTGGTCCATAAGGAATCCGCCACGGCCTCTGCAAACATGTTTAGGAGCTGATGTATTAGTACGAATTCGCCTTGCTCTCTGAACAACCTTACGTGGAGTAATGGCCGATCTCCGTGCTCGACTAATCTCTATCAAGGATCCGATCATTCGGCGCATCTCCTGAACATTCTCCTACATCCTAGCTATACGATCAATAGAGTTTGGATCAATCTGTTCATGAATGATAGGCGTACTGCCTTGGTCTGTCCTCGTCTCAGACGAGCCCGCTCCAATCTCATATCTAACAGCGGCCTCTTGAGTCTTCGTAGTCATTGGTGACTTAGTGGCTAGAGTAAGAAATAGGATTGATAAGGATATTGCAATTGAATCACCGGATACATGGAATCAAGAAAGGAAGTACGAACAAATATGTCCTAAGGTCACTTAGGCTGAGTATCGTAGCGTAAACATGCCGTGGAACATATGTACGGTACTCTACTCATCCTAAATCACCTACTCCATCAACCAAGGGTCAACCTACCTAACGAAATTAAAGCTTACTATATTCAATTCACTACTCGATTCCATAAGGTAAATCCTAAGCTCTGATACCAACTTTGTCACGACCCAAAATTTGGATGTGACCGATACTTAGATTGTATGATATCTAAAGATGTTGACACAATCTGAGTAAGACAAAAACCAAGATCAAAACACTTTTTGCGGAATTTAGAAAATTTTAGTTTTTAAGTAAAAGAATGAAGTAGAATGCCGAATGATTTTTAAATAATAGAAGTATAAACGACTAGTTTTGAAATTTCGACAGTACTTCCTTTTTAATTATTAATTAAGCAGTTATAGCTTGTATGAATAAGTTGCGTCCCTAGTTGGGAGCAAAACGATGCCAAACGGCGGAAAACAATACACAATAATAATACGACACTCAAAATGAAGAATCTCATGCATAAGTAAAAGAAATATACTTTAACACAACTAAACGATCTCATCAGTCAAAATAAAATACATACAACCACATCTCATTTTAATCCAACTATATAGGGTCTGATGGAGTAATACTATATCCAATATACAAAACCAAAATAGGAGGTTACTGCGTAGGTAACCCACCAGCCAAAAAGGAACGATAAAAATTGATAAGTGGATCTGCACTGCTGCTACGCGTCGACTCGACTCCTGCAAGGAACTATGGCACAACGGGGGTGAGTTGCCAACTTAGTGAATAAAACTAACATATGTCGGCTGATAATGTAAGTATGACGAACCAGAGCTAATATCAACAAGAATAAATAAAATGCATGATAATAGTTGCAGCATGAACATGTACTACGAAGTATATAAATCAAAACTGAATTCTCATCAATCATTTCCAAATAAGGTACCTTTTTCCATGTCCAATATCGACACAAATCTTCTATTTCCATCAGGAATCGTTCCCCGAACGATCCTGTCATCCAATAACACCGGTCGGCATCACCTAGATATCCGCTGTGTTCATAACTGTCTCCGGTATCGAGTATCATCGTTAGGCTCCCCGCCTAAAGTGCGGCTATCCTGCCCCTCGGTCTCGACTTGGTCCACCATATATCCAACTGTATATCCCCCCACTCAGTCTGGATAATGTATAAATCTGCAACCGTATAGCCCCCCACTCGGTTCGGAATAAATCCAAATCATAAAAACGACATCTCATGGTGGACGTATCACATCATTCAGGAAGAATCAATGAATCTACTCAATAGTATATAAAAACTCAAAACCATAAATCCTCAATAATCCAATGCATCTTATATCTAACTACTAACACTTGAATATGAAGCATGATATCATTTATGCAAAGTAACTACCATTATTGATGCTTAAGTTATAATAGAAATCATATTTAACACAATAAATACTAAGTGTGTAGGTGACATGTTAATATCGACGAGGTGTAGTGTAACATGTTGGTATGTGCATGTGCAGCATGACACGTCGATAATTTTGTAGTGTTCTAACAATTTTTAACATGACGATGTATTTATATGAATGTATATGATCAAACTTTATAAACGAAGGAACAATTGTAATTTAAACTTAAACTATGGGCGTATCACGCCATCCATACAAAATCCCCTGGTAGATGTTTAGTCTACTCCCCGGAATACGTCGAATCTATTCAGAAATTGTCAATCCCTTTTCCTTTCCTTGCGGCCTCCGAAGTTCCCGTACTCAAATCTAACATCGATATTAACTTGTATAAGAAATGGCTAAAACTATGATACGGCGAAAACATGAAAATAAAAGTTTTACGTATTAACTATACTATGTACGACGATTGTAAACTATCACATACATATACTAATTGGATTTTAACCTTTTGTTGTTTGCAACAGAAAACTGAAACGCGTTACGAAACATCCGTGTCGTGTTTTAGAATTTTAACCCCTATTTCAGATATTTGCTTCCTGATTTCATATACTGCTAAAATAGCTTAAACAAACAATATAAAATATCTTAATACATATACAGAGACCTACCCTAAAAATCACAACACCCAACTCCACTAAAAATCCGGCGAGATCGGATTTTTCCTTAATGTCGCCGGCCAAAATCCGAGCAACAGGGTTCGTCTTCTTAGGGTTTATTCTAGTTCCAGTTTATAAGATTAAGGTACTGTTTGGTTAAGTTAGTTATTATCTAAGTTACAGCAGATCTTCACATAGCCTATATTTTCCTAAAATATCATATATCCGATATCCGATTTCTACTTTTAAACAGTTACTGAACTATAATCTTACAGAGTTAAAGATTATACCTCCAGAAGATTACTGGAAAGGCTTCCTCCAAGATGCCTAACTCAAAGATCCTAGCTTCGTGATGGTGAGAATCCTTAGCAGCTTGTTCTTTTCTTCTCTTCTCTTCTCTTGTTTTCTTTTGTGAGTTCTAAATTGTTTTCTTTCTCTTTCCTTTTTGTTAAATTCTAACTTTTATTTGGTTTTATGAACTGAACCAATGATGCAAGATAAAGAGAATGAACTATGAATTGTAGGAGGAGGTGTCACCAAAAGAATTGTGGTGTTTCCATGCAAGGGTGAGGTGTGTGTGCATGAGGTGTACATGCAAGAAGGAGGTGTGTGTGTGTGTGTTTACTCCTAAGGTGTGGTGTCTTGGAGGTAAATCATAAGTTTAACCATTATCTAACCCTAATTCCATAAACACCCTCACACAACTCTAATTTGCATAAGGAAACTAACCTTTTTCACATAAACCCCTCATTACATATGTTATTATATAAACACTATTTTCTTTACTAGTTTAATTCTACTTTAACTTTAAAAGCCCTCTTTACTACAATAAAAATTAATTAAAATTATCTATTTAATTAAATAATTTAATTAATTATCTAAAATATTTCAAAATCTTACACCCTAGAAGGATTGCGGTAACTCAGCGTTACTCATCATTGAACGTACCATATTCAATAAGGTTCGGTTCCGCCTTTCCGATACACCGTTGTGTTGAGGTGTGTATGAAGGAGTAAGGTGAGAGAGAATTCCATTCTCTTTTAAATAATCCAGGAACTCGGCACTTAAGTATTCACCACCTCGATCAGATCTAAGTGTCTTGATACTTTTGCCTGTTTGTTTTTCCACTTCATTCTTATATTCCTGGAATTTCTCAAAGGCCTCGGATTTATGTTGTTAGTTGTATGTATGCCCTAGAGGCCAGTATTGTACAGATGATGTATATTATATTGGATGCTTGGACATATATAGAGATGACTTTCTTGCTCAATATGATAGTATGCTATCTGGTTACTTTTTATCTTAACATGTACACTAGTCTCTTTAAACTGTCTTATGGTTACATGTTGGTAAAGACCTTAGGATGTGTACTTGACTACCTGGACTATGATGCAGATCATACTAGTGGGGACATGGTAGTCCATAAGTACATCCTTCAAGGTCCCTAGTCGTGGGTGTATCGAGACGGGGCATCGATATACCAGAGTAGACTAGCGTATACGCTTTTCGACCCATGAGATGGGCGATGGATAATCCCATATCCATTGGTGTTTGACATCAGAGATGGTGTACGGGTGCTCAGTGGAGACTGGGTACACTGGACGGACTCGCCGAGAACTCCTAGATGGTATTATACCTCACGTTAGATGGCAGTTCTCAGGTAACACTTGTGCAGGTTAGTCTGTAGACCCGAGATCGTCATAGAGTCTTGTGTGATTCCCACTGTGCTTTGATCTCCACCTTACCACGTCCATGAAGGCGTGCAAAACGGTGGTCTTTGGGTACAGTCCCGAGTCACATGGAGGCAATGAGCGATAGGAGGGGTTTCGTCTCTCCCGGTATTGGGGGTTGATGTTGCGCTGTGCTCGATTGGCCGTAACAGGGAAGTCCCTGGCCAGGGCTGATCAGAGATTTGCTGGTAAGTGTTACCAGTAGTTTCTCGACCCGTTATGAGCCTCAAATCGGCACGACTTATCGGTTATTGGGGTCTGACGTTTACCACCCCTAGACTTGATATGCGACGTATCAGACGAACAGACCGGACTGTACGGTAAGTGTTACTGGTTGGAATCACAGGAGTGTGAGCGGGCTAGCTCGTCGATCTTCTGATCGCTCAATACCCAGATGGCCGTTACGTTTAGCAGACCGCTTGCGGCTTGTGGGTGCTTGATATGATCATCATCTGCTACCGGCGTATTGACGAGTCTTTAGAGTCCTACACAGAGGTTTCCTGGCTCAAGCGAAACGAAATAGGAGCGCATATGAGATATGTGCGGGACCGAGAATAATGCGCGTATGTGGTACCGCATTTCATTCTCGCGATAAATGTTTCGATTGGTTATATTCGATATGACCTAGTTATCGAATCATTGATTCGATAAATCGATACATTGAATACTAGTCGGTTATGTGCGACATGACCGGATCATTGAATCAAATGTTGATTTAATGATTTAATGTATAATTATATATTTGATATATTACTTTGCATTAACTAGTATTGGTTCACTTTATATGGATTTTCTCACTTGATGTGCACATTGTATATATGATATATTTTTGTGCACTTGTTTGTATCATGTTTGATGATACTTGCTCTCTTAGATTTGTGTAAAGATTAAACCATGGTTACATGCATAATGGTTAGGGTTTTGATTATTTACTTATTTATTTATTTATTTATTCATTTTGGATATTATTAAGAATGGTGGCTTATTTTGTTTCTATGTTGAAGCTTCATGAAGCCTTGACAAAGTCCACCATCCTTATCTTATCCTTAACCCTAACCATTTCAACTAACCTTAGTTTAATCTCTACACTTGACCATGGTCAAGATATGATAAGTATTCATATTAGTTTCTTTTTTAAAAAGACTTATCATATTCTTTTTCTTCGTGATCATCTTCTTTTTCAAGAAAAGCTTAAGGTCCATCAATGGCAACTTGAGCTAAAGTGAGAGAAATCCAATTCTAAAGTGAACCCACCTCCTATTTCTTCACCCTCTACCTCTTGCCAAGTTGTTTTGGTTGTTTTCTTCACAAGTCTCACGACTTGGTGAAGTTGGAGCTTGAACTTGTGCAACCTCGACGTAGATCATCTTCGGCACGAAGCCGACGACCTATTCCGCTCACTTCTCCGATGAAGCCGTCGCGAGAGTCCGAGATTCGAGATGGACAGCGAGAGGACGATCACGTGGAGCTAAGGAAGTGGATATCCGGATCTATAAAGGTTGTAGCATCTAACTTTTAGTTAAGTAGTTAACTAGATTATCTTTTCGCCTAGAATTCTAGTCTAAGATCCGTGTTAGGGTTTCTCGGCAACATAATTTTTGTAAAATGGCATGGTTGATGCCTTGTGAGACCTCTATAGGGTGCCTAGGAACCTTTCACTGGTATCAGAGCCTAGCTAGAGCCTTATGCGAAGTCTAGACGCAATTTGAAGCCCGAACGAACCCGAAACCCTAAACCAAACATGCTCTCTGTACTTTTTCTAAAATCTGGGATTTTTCAATATTAAAAATGCTTAAAAAATTCAGCAGGGAATTCTAAGAATTACGGTGCAATTTTTATTCAATGAACAGTGAACGGCGCGGCGGAACCGCGGCCTAAGCCAGCTTAGGCAGCGGTTCCGCGGCGGCTTGATGACGTCATCCCTATCTTTTTGCACAGTAATTCTTATTTAACAGTGCTGAGTTCTCTGGGTGTTTTTAATATTTTTTCAAGAGTTGAATTTTCTGGGGTTGTTTTGGGGATTCGGTGTTTCGACCGGATTATCAAATTTCGTCTTTGTGTATTTCCAGATAATTTTTAGAATATGTTAAAAAGTTCGACCGGATATAAATACCCAATTTTTCCCCTGTCGGGAAATTTCCAAGTGTTGGATTTTTCCGTAGTTTAACGACGTTCTAAGTAGTGCAAGTAACGCGATGGACCCTCTAGAAGACAACAAACCTTAACTCGATTATGTGACCGTCTTGAACTGCCCTTTGAACCTTCGGGTTTGGGGCAGTACGGCGTGCCACATATGAGGCGTTGGCTTGACCCTTCTACGGCTGGACCATTGGTACTGAGGCACGAACTGAATGTTGTTAGACTTATTTCATGTGTTGAGCTGTATCGGGAAAACTTGGGTATTCGACTGTTCGATCGGAAAATTTAACATTTTCTGTTTATCTGGAATGTGATACAATAATTGGAATTCACAAACAATTATGAGATAACTGAATGAATGTTATAAATCTAGCAGTTTAGTCCCACATGATAATGAAAAGAGTTTTCGATAATGAGACTAAAATGCGGGATTTATATCTGTTAGGCATGTGATGTCTAAGTATTTCATTTGATTAGGCATGCGATATCTAAAGAGGTTGCGGATTCCAACTGTTGTAGTTTTACACTTTCTTTTCTGTGACCGTAAGTGTAGTATGTTCATATCGCCGGTTTCGTTGCTATACGTCAACGACAATTGGGATATGCATACTTACTTACGTTTGATACATGTGATGTTATGTGTTGCTGGATATGTTATATTGGATCGTCGTGTTCGAATAGCCGGGGTTTTTTTTTATGTGAGATGAGTGTTTTTCATTTTCATTCATGTAAAAAACTTATATGTAATATTCTTTTATTTGGGGCACTTCCAGGTAGCGGAAGATGTCACCCTTTGTATATTATTTACTTTTCCGCATTAGGATAGACCCAAGGAGGGGAGCACAAGTAACCGGGTTCTGGGGTCCAGTGGGAGACCAACTCGAGGAGTCGAGTCCGGGTCTCCTAACCCTAGAATTGGCAGGGTTGCTTGCCGCTCTCGTTGGGGTCTAGGGGTGTGGGATTGGCTATTCATCACGACCGTGGAATCCGTGTTTTATACTGGCTCGTATTGAAAACACGGGCGTCCTAGTATATCCAATATTTCATATGTTTATTCTGCTGCGATATCTGTGATGTAATTCTGTGATGGATATAGTATATAGTATATATGATATATTATATAGACGTTACTTATGTTTTACACCCGCGCTAGCCCTGTCCTGCTCTGTCGTTAGTTACCTAACCTAACGGTGCACGAGGGGACATCGAGACGAATGCGGATGGCATAAGTGTACGTCATATCTATCTGTGATGTTAGGTATTTAAATGATGGGACTTCATTAATGTGATTAATGAAAGAAAAGAAACCTAAGATGTTGTGGAATCAAAATTTTAAATAAAAAGGGTAGCTACAGTTCTTGCTTTGCACAGCGATATATATGATATATCCCGCACCTTATTCGATGAGGAAAGGACCGAGATCCCTTCACCGGGAGTGACTCCTTTAGCAATAACTGGCAGATGCTACACACTCGGTTTGGTTTTTGATTGCTTTTAAGAGGTTTTTGCTTTGCACAGCGATATATATGATATATCCCGCACCTTATTCGACGAGGAAAGGGCCGACGATCCCTTCACCGGGAGTGACCCCTTTAGCAAAACTAGAAAAGCCTCAAAATCAATCCATTTCAAAACTTCATTTGATTCTACAACGATATCAAGTTCATTACGCAATAGGTTTTCCGAAAAACCTGCCGTAGCCCTCCGTCATTTCAGATTAGAACTGTTTAGTATTCGTGCTGCGTTTGTTGGCCTTTGTCAAGGCGTAGTGTGCGGTAGCTGAATAGTGCTTATCTGCTTATGCATGTGATGCAGATTGTTTCAGGGTAGTCGTACGACCTTGTTGGCCTTTGTCAAGGGTCGTGTGGGTGGGTTTGATTCAATCAAGAAATGACGGGTTGAACTTGACTAGCATCCTGTGATTTGTTGGCCTTTGTCAAGGTCATAGGACACTAGGGGCAAAATATTATCGGGAATTTCAAGTGTTGAAATTTGCAATGAGATTGCATACCTTCTATGAGATAGTTGGATCCCGATACCCACTGCGAGTAAGAGTTAAACCTGGGAGAGTTTTACACATTGCAATTAGCTGATCAAGTAGGTGTCTAGAAAGGTGTCAACGGGGTTACGCCTCTGGGAAAACGAGGTTTACATTAATTAGGCTCGTGCGAAAGTACGGGGCACCTCCCTCAAAGTACCGACACTGGCCTGGCTGAAAGATTGGCGAACTTGTAGTGTGTAATTAATCCCGGCTAGTCTTTCCTTTTAGGGTTTGAAGGAAGATTTGATAAAAAGCAGTGGGAGCCATCCTGATTAGATAAGATAATAACCAATCTGATCTTGCACGAGCATACGCTAAAGTGTTTTCTTCTCTCTCTCTCCAGGTAGCGACCATTTCATGCCCTAATGAAGATAATAATATGGATGTATTGACCGAACCCACATGTTATACTGTGCTGGGGAACGTTGGTTCCGTTCTTTCTTATAAGAGTTATAGGAATGAACAGGACATAGGGGAATACCAGGATTCCCGTGCCACCCGTATGAAGAAAGTACATGATGATGCATTTTCTTCGGGTGTGTTCATTACTGAGAACTGTTTCTCTATTTGCTCTACGTCCTGGGTATTAGATACCGGGTCAGGATCCCATATATGTAATCAGTTACATGGGCTAAGGAAAGGTAGAGAACTTGGAGAAGGTGATAAAGACATTAGAGTTGGAAATGGTGCAATTGTTGCAGCTAAGACTGTCGGGGAATATCACCTTGTATTACCAACTGGTAATACATTGGTTCTGAACGAATGCTATTACATGCCGAACCTGATATGCAACATTATATCGGTTTCTTTATTAAGTAAAGAGGGATATAATTTTGTATTACAGGACAATGTTATGAACATTTTCCGTAACCAAAAGTTGGTTGGATCAGGCACGTTGTGCAATGGCATTTATGTTCTAAATCAATCAACAGTTCTGAGCATAACAAACACACACAAGAGGAAGAGTTCTGAACTCAACGAATCCTTCTTGTGGCATTGTAGACTGGGTCACATCAATGCGACACGACTGGCTAAGTTGCATAAAGATGGATATTTAAATCCGTTTGAATTTTCATCTTATGACACTTGCCAGTCATGTCTCAAAGGCAAAATGACCAAAACTCCGTTTACGGGACACGGAGAAAGAGTTACCGAACTCTTGGGACTTATTCATAGTGATGTATGCGGTCCCATGTCTACACATGCCAGGGATGGTTCTTCATACTTCATTACATTCACTGACGATCTCTCCAGGTTCGGGTATGTGTTCCTAATGAAACACAAATCAGAAGCTTTTGAGAAATTTAGGGAATATAAACAAGAAGTTGAGAACCAAACCGGAAAAAGTATTAAAATCCTACGATCTGATCGAGGAGGAGAATACTTAAGCAATGAATTCCTGGACTTCCTAAAAGAGAATGGGATTCTCTCTCAGCTGACTCCTCCATATACACCACAGCACAACGGTGTATCAGAACGGAGGAACCGCACCCTATTAGATATGATGCGCTCTATGATGAGCACAGCTGAGTTACCTATTTCCTTCTGGAGTTATGCGCTGGAGACAGCAGCATACCTATTGAATCAAGTTCCATCTAAATCTGTACCTACCACACCATATGAGATATGGAGTGGGAAGAGACCATGTCTTAAACGAGTTAAGATATGGGGTTGCCCGGCCTATGTCAAAAGGCAAAATCCGGACAAACTCGAGGCACGGTCAGTCCTATGCAAGTTTGTGGGATATCCCAAACATTCACATGGATATCTTTTCTACCATACAGAGGAACAAAAAGTGATTGTTTCTCGACATGCCACATTTTTGGAAAAGGAATTTCTTGCAAAGGAAATTAGTGGCGATAAGGTAGAACTGGAAGAAATTCCGGCTACACAAACTCAAACTGAAGATTTAGTCGAACCAGAGGATTCAGTAGCTCCCGACGAACCTCAGCCTCTCTGCCGATCTAGTAGGGTTCCTCGCCAACCTGAGAGATACTACGGTTTTCTCATGGATGGTGGGAGCGAGGATTGCATCATGGAGGATGATGACCTAACTAGCTTCGAGCAGGCCATCACGAGTGGGAACTCAGTGAAATGGCTGGATGCTATGCGGTCAGAGATGGAATCCATGTACACCAACAAAGTATGGACTTTGGACGTTGCTCCTGAAGGGGTAAAACCCATTGGGAGCAAGTGGATCTTCAAGAAGAAACTTGGTGTAGATGGGAAAGTGGAGACTTTCAAAGCTAGACTTGTAGCAAAGGGTTTTCGTCAAAGACCAGGTGTGGACTATGACGAGACCTTTTCTCCAGTGGCTATGCTTAAATCCATCCGGATCATGCTTGCCATCGCTGCTTATCATGATTACGAAATCTGGCAAATAGATGTTAAGACCGCCTTTCTAAATGGTGATTTAGAAGAGTGCGTGTACATGACCCAGCCAGAGGGCTTCGTAGACAGTGGGAGCAGCGGGAAGGTGTGCAAGCTGCTTAAATCCATTTATGGATTAAAGCAAGCATCGCGGAGTTGGAACATCTGCTTTGACGTCATTATCAAAGAGTTTGATTTCATCAAAAATCCAGATGAACCTTGTATCTACAAGAAAGTGGCAGAGAGTAAGGTTGTCTTCCTCGTATTGTACGTGGACGACATACTCTTGATAGGTAATGATATTCCTATGCTGCAATCGGTTAAGCTCTTCTTATCACAAAGATTCTCAATGAAAGATCTTGGTGATGCCTCCTGCATATTGGGAATTAGGATCTATAGAGATAGATCCAAACGGATTTTGGGATTGTCTCAATCCAGGTACATTGACACCATACTAAAGAGGTTTAGTATGGAAGAGTCCAGGCGTGGGAACTTACCCACGATCTCTGGAGTCACTCTCTCCAAAGATATGTCTCCCAAGACTGATTTGGAGATAGCTCGCATGCAAGGGATACCCTATGCTTCGGCAGTAGGCTCTATCATGTATGTGATGCTATGTACCAGACCCGATGTAGCATACTCACTAAGTATAGTGAGCAGGTATCAAGCTGATCCTGGAGAGAGTCACTGGACAGCTGTGAAGAGCATTCTCAAGTACTTACGAAGGACTAGAGATATGTTCTTGGTGTATGGTAACGGGGAGCTCCAAGTGGAGTCCTTTACCGATTCGAGCTTCCAGAGTGATAAGGACGACTCTAAGTCGCAGTCGGGCTTTATCTTTACCCTTTACGGAGGCGCGGTTAGCTGGAAGAGTTCCAAGCAGGAAACCATGGCAGACTCGACGATGGAGGCTGAATACATCGCTGCCAACGATGCTGCCAAAGAGGCTGTCTGGATCAAGAAGTTCATTACTGAACTTGGAGTGGTTCCATCCATTGAGCATCCAATACCTTTGTATTGCGATAACAATGGAGCGGTGGCTTTGGCCAAGGAACCCAGGTCCCATCAGCGATCCAGACATATTCTGAGGCTGTATCACCTGATCCGGGAGATAGTTGATCGCCGGGAGGTCGAGGTCAGGAGGGTTGACCAGAAGAACAACACGGCGGATCCACTCACGAAGGCCATTCCCCAGATACAGTTTGAGAGACTCTTCGGGATGCTCGGTATGCGATACTACAGCAACTGGCCCTAGTGCAAGTGGGAGATTGTTAGTTGTATGTATGCCCTAGAGGCCAGTATTGTACAGATGATGTATATTATATTGGATGCTTGGACATATATAGAGATGACTTTCTTGCTCAATATGATAGTATGCTATCTGGTTACTCTTTATCTTAATATGTACACTAGTCTCTTTAAACTGTCTTATGGTTACATGTTGGTAAAGCCCTTAGGATGTGTACTTGACTACCTGGACTATGATGCAGATCATACTAGTGGGGACATGGTAGTCCATAAGTACATCCTTCAAGGTCCCTAGTCGTGGGTGTATCGAGACGGGGCATCGATATACCAGAGTAGACTAGCGTATACGCTTCTCGACCCATGAGATGGGCGATGGATGATCCCATATCCATTGGTGTTTGACATCAGAGATGGTGTACGGGTGCTCAGTGGAGACTGGGTACACTGGACGGACTCGCCGAGAACTCCCAGATGGTATTATACCTCACGTCAGATGGCAGTTCTCAGGTAACACTTGTGCAGGTTAGTCTGTAGACCCGAGATCGTCATAGAGTCTTGTGCGATTCCCACTGTGCTTTGATCTCCACCTTACCACGTCCATGAGGGCGTGCAAAATGGTGGTCTTTGGGTACAGTCCCGAGTCACATGGAGGCAATGAGCGATAGGAGGGGTTTCGTCTCTCCCGGTATTGGGGGTTGATGTTGCGCTGTGCTCTATTGGCCGTAACAGGGAAGTCCCTGGCCAGGGCTGATCAGAGATTTGCTGGTAAGTGTTACCAGTAGTTTCTCGACCCGTTATGAGCCTCACATCGGCACGACTTATCGGTTATTGGGGTCTGACGTTTACCACCCCTAGACTTGATATGCGACGTATCAGACGAACAGACCGGACTGTACGGTAAGTGTTACTGGTTGGATTCACAGGAGTGTGAGCGGGCTAGCTCGTCGATCTTCTGATCGCTCAATACCCGGATGGCCGTTACGTTTAGCAGACCGCTTGCGGCTTGTGGGTGCTTGATATGATCATCATCTGCTACCGGCGTATTGACGAGTCTTTAGAGTCCTACACAGAGGTTTCCTGGCTCAAGCGAAACGAAATAGGAGCGCATATGAGATATGTGCGGGACCGAGAATAATGCGCGTATGTGATACCGCATTTCATTCTCGCGATAAATGTTTCGATTGGTTATATTTGATATGACCTAGTTATCGAATCATTGATTCGATAAATCGATACATTGAATACTAGTCGGTTATGTGCGACATGACCGGATCATTGAATCAAATGTTGATTTAATGATTTAATGTATAATTATATATTTGATATATTACTTTGCATTAACTAGTATTGGTTCACTTTATATGGATTTTCTCACTTGATGTGCACATTGTATATATGATATATTTTTTGTGCACTTGTTTGTATCATGTTTGATGATACTTGCTCTCTTGGGTTTGTGTAAAGATTAAACCATGGTTACATGCATAATGGTTAGGGTTTTGATTATTTACTTAGTTATTTATTTATTTATTCATTTTAGATATTATTAAGAATGGTGGCTTATTTTGTTTCTATGTTGAAGCTTCATGAAGCTTTGACAAAGTCCACCATCCTTATCTTATCCTTAACCTTAACCATTTCAACTAACCTTAGTTTAATCTCTACACTTGACCATGGTCAAGATATGATAAGTATTCATATTAGTTTCTTTTTTAAAAAGACTTATCATATTCTTTTTCTTCTTGATCATCTTCTTCTTCAAGAAAAGCTTAAGGTCCATCAATGGCAACTTGAGCTAAAGTGAGAGAAATCCAATTCTAAAGTGAACCCACCTCCTATTTCTTCACCCTCTACCTCTTGCCAAGTTGTTTTGGGTGTTTTCTTCACAAGTCTCACCACTTGGTGAAGTTGGAGCTTGAACTTGTGCAACCTCGACGTAGATCATCTTCGGCATGAAGCCGACGACCTATTCCGCTCACTTCTCCGATGAAGCCGTCGCGAGAGTCCGAGATTCGAGATGGACAGCGAGAGGACGATCACGTGGAGCTAAGGAAGTGGATATCCGGATCTACAAAGGTTGTAGCATCTAACTTTTAGTTAAGTAGTTAAGTAGATTATCTTTTCGCCTAGAATTCTAGTCTAAGATCCGTGTTAGGGTTTCTCGGCACCATAATTTTTGTAAAATGGCATGGTTGATGCCTTGTGAGACCTCTATAGGGTCCCTAGGAACCTTTCATATGTTTCATCAAGAATACATGTCCATAACTTGAAAAATCATCCGTAAAAGTAATGAAGTAGGAATAACCACTTCTTGCATGTGTTGACATTGGAATACACACGTCGCTGTATATGAGTCCTAAGAGCTCGCTCCTCTTACCCCGTGTCCAGTGAACGGAGTCTTTGTCATCTTTCTTTTAAGACATGATTGACAAGTTGTATAAGACTGATATTCGAACAAATCCAAATAACCCTCTTTATGTAACTTCTTCAACCGTGTTTCATTGATGTGACCCAGTCTACAATACCATAAGAAAGCCTGATTTAATTCTGGAGACTTTCTTTTAAATGTGTTCTGGACATTGAAAACCTGAGCTTGATTTAATACGTATATACCGTTATCTAGTGTACCTGACCCAATCAAACCATAATTAAGGTGGATGTGGACGACATCACTTATAAATGTAAAATAATAACATTCTTTAGATAGTAAAGATACAGAGATGATATTACATGTCAAAATAGGTACACACAAACAGTTATGCAAAATCAAAATCTGCCCACTTATCAATCCTAGGTGATATTCCACTACGGATACAGCATCCACGCTCATTCCGTTAGCAACCCTAAGAGTCATATCACCTGCCTTGATAACTCTACGGTTTCTCAGAGCCTGCAATGGATTACAGATATGATATCCTGATCCGGTATCTAGTACTCAGGAAGTAGAGTTAATTGACAGACGGTTTTCAATCATAAACACACGTGAAGCCGAAGACACAACGTGCTTCGGATCCTGGTTACTGGCTTTCCAACCCCTGCAGTCCTTCTTCCAATAGCATTTCATGCGACAATAGAAACATTTCTCCTTCCCTACTGTCGGCCCCAAAACTTTTGCCCTGCCCTTTTTCTCTACCTTACTGACACCGCCTATCAACTTGGTGAAGGCCTTCTTCTTCTTCCCTTGGCTTTCGCCTTGGATTTAGAAAAGGAAGATTCCCCAATAAGCAGAGCGGGTGTCTCCCTGGATTTCTGCAGGGTGCTCTCAGCGCTCCTCAACATGTTGAGGAGTTCTGAAAGTTAAAGTTCCTTCCCTTGAATGTTGAAATTCAAGATAAACTGGATGTAGGTAGAAGAGATGGACTGTAGAATCAAGTCAGTATATAACTTGTTCACCGACGTAGTCCCAAGGTCCACGAGCTCTTCAATCAACCTGATCATCTTTTGGACATGGTACCCTACAGATGACCTGACAGCAAACCTCGCCTGAAACAATTTCTTCGAGATCTCATATCTTGCGATATAAAACTGCTCTCTATATAAATCTTTGGTATAGAAGAAGATGGAAGATAAGTCCATCTTCTCGTGCCACCTCTGGTGTTCATTATCCATTGAGGCCAACACGGGGCACTTGGCTCTCACACTGTCTATTTCCCATATCTTACGGATTTCAACATCCGCAACGGTGGAATCTGGACCTGGGACGGCGGGGGCTTTGGTAGTAAGGAGGTAGCCCAACTTGTCATAGGTAATGGCCATCTGGACATTCCTTAACCAATCTTTATAGTTTGGCCCAGTCAATTTGTTTTTATCTAGTAGTAACTTAAGCTCAGTCATTTTCATCGCTGCAGTCAAGAGAGAGGAGAAACACTCAGTATGATGCTCTTAAAAGTTTAGATTGGTTATTAGTTTATCTAAACAGGATGGATCCTACTGTTTCTCGAATCCTCCTTCAAACCATAAAAGAAGAATTAGTCAGGATTAATCTCATCCTACAATTCTTGCTTAACCTTTCGGCCAGGCTAGTGTTGGTACTTCGAGGGAGGTTTTCCAACGCTTTCACGAAGTTTCTTAATTACATAATCTTTTTTCCCTGGAGAAATAACCCCGCTAACACCGTTCTAGGTACCTACTTGGTTTATAGCATTGATTGTTTAGTGAAAAAATCTCCCGAGGAGTAGCGGATACTCACAGTAGGATCAGGATCCAAATATCATTGTGCGACAACCTTGAAGGAATCCTACCAAAATCATCACTCCAAATGGTATGCAATACTAGCAAGTTTCAATTTCCTTAGAAACTCTCAATGTGGATTTTTGCCCCAAGCTCTTATGACCTTGAAGAAGGCCAACATATCATAAGTCGCAAGTCAAATTCTACCCGTCATTGTCTAGGTTAATTTGAACCCATCCGTACAAATCCTTGACGAATGCCAAAATAGTTGTACGACTGTCCCAAATCAATGCATCTATCTATGCTACAAATGAATACCCAGCAGCTACCAATCACTATGCCTTTGAGAAGGTCAAAATATATAGCTTCAATACTACTGAATACCCATCTGAAATGACGGAGGGCTACGGCTGGTTTTGGCGAAACCGTGAACGTAATGAACTTGATTTAGTCGAAGGAAACATTATAGATTTTCTTAAAAGGAGTGGTTTAGGCTCCGCATTTAAAAGTTGCTTTTCAAGAAAACTGAGTGGTTTTGAAATTGTTCCAACGATTTAAACTTTGATTTGTTTTCTTTGCATTAATCAATATTAATGCGGTCCCATCATTTAACCCTACCCTTGTAGAAAAGAAACGAAAATAAAATGTACGCTTATCCCATCCGCATTCGCCACGGGGCCCCGTCATGCACCGTTAAGTTACTTAACTAACAACAGAGCGGGGTTGGACTAGCGCGGGTGCAAAACATAAGCAACGTTTATTATATATATATATCCATTCATCTCACGCAATAGTAGGCATTCCAAATCACAGATGAACATATTGGATATACTAGGAATTCAGTATTTCATTTTAGCCTAGAATAAAAGACGGATTCCACAGTCGTGATGAATGGCCAAACCCACCCTACATCCCTACGGGTGCGGCAAACTATCCGCCAAATTTCCGAAGTGAAGCAACCCCCCTCAATAAAATGAGTAGGCCACTCGGCGGTCTATTCTAGATGCAAGAAAAAGTAAATGAAATAATACAACGGTGGATACAATCTCAACCCGGATGTGTCTCGCAAAAAATATTATATCAATTACAAATTTACATGAATAAAAGAAAAGAAAACACTCTTCTCATATCCCCCAGCTATTCATCCACGACGATCCAATACTTCATATACACAAATCATCACAATACAGATATGTGCAACCTCTACTAATCGACATATAGCGATTAGCATACGTTTAGCATCATATATACAAACACAGAATCATAATTAGCTAAGAACTTTAGAATTTCGATCGATAAACAAATCCGTGTCTACCCCATCCACAAACCAGTACACAAACAAATTTAGGTTGGAACCACATATGCCAAAAATCACAATTCCACGATTAAGACCACAGAAGAAAATTGGAGCGAGTCGGCCTCGACTCGGCCACGGAACCGTGGCCAAACACACTGTTTTGCCACAGTTCCGCGGTGGTCTTGAGGAATTACAAACTCGATTCTTTCCTGTGTTCTTATAAATGCCTTCATGTATTTTTAAGGTCACTGAAATAATTTTTTGAGCAGTTTTGAAAATCAACAGTAAAGCATGTATTGGATTTTGATTTCGGGCAATTTTTCGTCGATCGAATTTCTAACTACTTGCTAACTAGATTGTTAAGATTTAGTAGGCTCTGATACCACTGTAAGTCGATGTCGCACACCCCACGCACTTGTGGAGAGGCGGAATTTATAAAAAACGATTTTTATACTATGCAACACCGACTTTAACTTTAGGATCTTTACAGAAATCTTAACTAGCTAAAACTACTAGGAGGTTCTAACTACTATGAAAAGTGTTATACCTCCTTGTTAACAAGTCCTTCAGGTCTTCTTCTTCTCCTCCTCTTCTTTAGCTCCTCGAAAATCGGATCGATCTTGCAACGTCGGCCTCTTTGTGTCGAAGAAGATCCACCCGAGAGTCTATAACTCAAGCTCCAACCTCTAAACCGAGGTAACTAGGGTACCTAGTACAGGGTTGCCTAGTATGGCAGCAAGGTTTCGGGAGGCTTCTTCCATGCCAAATTCAAAAATTTGTCGTTCTAGCTAACCCTAACCCCAGAATCGTATACTAGAAATCCGACAGAATGAAATGCAAACGACTTTGCAAGTAAAGTGAATAAGGAATACAACCATTGTATACCGGTCCTTCACTTCATTAGATCTGTGTAGTCATCCCTTCGCTGCGATCATGAACTCTCGGACTCTAGAGAGGCTCCACAAGATGTACGGATCAAGCTTGCTAGAAGACTTTGAGGCCGAAGATTATGTACGTCGAGGAGACACTAACCCAAGCTATCTCTTCACTGGTTATGGAATTAGTGAAGCAAACACCCTATTCTAATGGCAAGTAGTAGAGGATGATGAAGTAGGAAGTGGGCTCACTTTAGAATTGATTTTCTTACATTTTTTCTCATATCTCCATTGAAGCTAGAAAGCTTTGAGGTAGAAGAAGAAGAAAGAACTCATGATCATTATCCGAAGGATAATGAAAACCCTAGGTGAGTTAGTATCATATACTAACCTTTGTAGAGAGTTAACCAAGACTAAGTTTAATTGGTTGGGTTAATAAATATCTAAGGCAAAACAAAAGAGTGGACTTGGTCAATGATAACTACAAGCTTCTACAATCTTTCATCCATGACAAAATGCCACTCTTTTTTAATTACCAAAATGAATAAAACCCTAGCAATTAAACCAAGCATGGTGTATGTCATACACACACCTTTGTTGCATGTATCATTAAGCACGACACAAAATAATGTACACTTATATATATCACATATATAACCATGCACAAAAACTATGTGAGAAAATAAATCTTATTTGAGCTAATACTAGTTAATGTAAATTAATATATCAAATATATAATTATACATTAAATCATTAAATCAACTCTTGAATTAGTAATCTGGCTATATCACATATAACCGACTAATATCATATGTAACAACTTATCGAATCAACACTTGATCCGATAACCCGGCTATATCGCATATAACCGACCAATGTCACAAATCGCGAGAATAGAATACGGTATCTCATATCGTATCAATCTCGGTCCTGCACATAACACATATGTTCTTCTACTCTGTTTCGCTTGTGCCAGGAAACCTCTGTGTAAGACTCTAAAGGCTCATCAATACGCCGGCAGTAGGTGATGATCATATCAAACACCCACAAGCCGCAAGCGGTCTGCTAAATATAATGGCCACTGGGTATTGAGCATTCAGAAGATCAACAAGAAAGACTGCTCATACTCCTGTGAATCCAATCAGTAATACTACCGTACAGTCTGGTCTCTTCGTCTGATATGTCGCATATCTCGTCTAGACGTGGTAAACGTCAGACCCCGGTAACTCGATAAGTCGTTACGATGTTAGGCTCATAACGGGTCGAGAAACTACTGATAACACTTACCAGTATATCTCTGAAGCATCCCTGGCCAAGGACTTCCTGTTATAGACAATCGAGCACAGCGCAACATCAACTCCCAATACCGGGAGAGACGAAACCCCTCCTATCGCTCATTGCCTCCATGTGATTCGGGACTGTACCCAAAGCCACCGTTTTGCACGTTCTCTTGAACGTGGTAAGGAGTAAATCAAAGCACGGTGGGAACTACACAAAACTTTATGACAATCTCGGGTCTACAGACTAACCTGTGTTAGTGTATATGCGCTAGAGGCCATTATTGTATCATACTAGTTTGTATATTACTGGAAGCTTGGGATATTCACAGTTGTATAGACAATCTTGCTCAAAATGGTAGTATGCTACTTGGTTTGTTTCTACTTCAATATGTGGCTGTGTTTCTTTTAGCATATCGCTTATACATATTAGTGGAGCCCTTAGGATCTTTGTTTGATTACCACCGTTGTGATGGCAGTCACACTAGTGGGGGCTGGGTAATCTACAAGCGCATCCTTATATAGGTCCCTAGTCGTAGGATCATCGAGATGGGGCATCGATACTCCGGAGTAGACTAGCGTATACGCTTCTCATCCCAGCAGGGGAGATGGTCTGTCCCACAGCCATTAGTACGTCATACTGGAGATAGTATGCGGGTGCTCGTTAGGTTATGAGTACGCTGGACAGGACTCGTCGGGAACTGTTGGTTGGTACTATACCTATCGTCAGATAACAGTTCCTAAGTGACAGAAGTACAGCTTAGTCCGTCGACTTGATACTGCTACTTCGCCTCGAGTGTGTTCCCACTGTACTTTGATTACTACCCTACCACGGCTCAAAGGAGTCATGCAAACAGGTAGTAGTTGGGTGCAGTCCCGAAACACTTGGAGGCAGTAGCGGTTAGATAGGATTCCTCTCTCCCGGTATTGGGGGTTGATATCGCGCTGTGTCTAGAAGAGCCATTACACAAAGTCCCTAGCCAGGGCAAGCGAGAATTACTGGTAGTGTTTCCAGTAGTTTCTCAGGGTGTTCTGGGCTACACTCTGGCACGACTTGTACCGCTATTAGGGGTCTGACGTTTACCGCCCCCTAGGCCCGACATGCGATACTCATAGACGAACAGACCGGACTTTACGGAGATTGTCACATTCAAGCTTAATAGGAGTTCGGATGGGTTCACCTCATCAGCCTTCTTATCGGCATCTACCTGGGGACCGTTATGTACAGCTAGTGCCGCTTGCGGTCTATAAATAAACCCACTGCCATCGTAGTGTCGAGTCATTAGAGTCCTACACAGAGAGTTTCCCTACACTGAGCAAAAGGTGTAGAGGCCGTATGGTTTTACGGCAAGGCTACGAACACTTACGTGCACTTGTGCGCGTATGATGTTCAGGAAGACGATACTAGTAGGCTTTGGTTTAAGCCGGATCCTAGTGTTGTATAGATGGATTAGCTTTATCTACTATGCATTCGCATTCTACGGAATGTGGATGCGGGTGTGTATGCACGGTTGTGAGGAGCGAAGAAGGAGGTGCCTCATTGGGGTTCTGACCGTTGGTTCGGTCAAAACCATTATGAGGTGAGGAAAATATTTACTAATCTTTTTAATGATAATTGTGTTATGGCTAATTGTTTTGACCATTTGACCATGTTGACAATTTGGCTTATTTGACCTTTGTTGATTTGGATCTTTCTTGTGAGCTCTAGACTCTTCTTTGGCTTTGGATTTGATTTGAGATGATAATGGTCAAATCAATGTAACCATCACACTTTATCATGATAAGTGATTAGTAATTATTTTGCATATGGATCATTATCTTCTTCTCATTCTCTCTCATCCAAATGAGAGCTCCCATGGTTCCTCCTTCTTCTTCCTCTCTTGATTTTTCTATAGCTCTCATGTGTTGAGAAAAATAGAAACAAAATATACAAACAAATCCACTATCATCTTCTATACCACCTAGGACATCAAGAATAGCAAACTTGTTGCCCTAGTTACCTCGGCTTGAGGTGGAGCTCGGACTATAGACTCTCGGGTGGATCGTCTTCGACTCAAGGAGGCCGCGGAGGTGACCAAGATCCAGATCGACCCATGGAGCCTACGGAGACGAGGAGGGTAGCGGAGAAGACCCGAAGGACTTGTTGCATGAGGTATAATCTCCTAAGCATACTAGATAGAACCACTTGTAGTTTGTAAGTAGTGGTTTGGCAAAGATCCTCAAGCTTTAGTCTATGTTACCTTGTGATAAAAAATTTGTTTTTTACCTATTCTGCCTCCCCGTAAGTACCGAGGTGGGTAACGTAGACTTACAGTAGTATCAGAGCCTCGCTAAACCATTACTAACTTGTTAGCAAAGTGTTAGAAATTCGATCGCCGAAAAAAATCGCAAAACACGTCAAAAATTGCACTTTTCTGTCGTTTTTGAAAACTGGTCCAAAATTTTTTCCAGGGACCTTAAAAATACATGCAGGCTTTTTTAAGGACACACAAGAAAAACGAGGTCATGAATCGGTCGTACCTCCGCGGAAGCGCGGCGAAACCATGCGTTTCGCCGCGGATCCGCTGCCGAGTCGACGCCGAGTCGACTCGTTTTTCCTGCAGTCTGTCCAGATTTGTATTTTGTGATTTTTCTGATACTTTATTTCTGCCCAGATTTAGTTGAGTACTGTGTTGTGCTTGGGGTAGTTTCAAATCAAGTTTTCGATCGAAATTCTAAGTACTTTAGCTAATCGGATCTTCTGTGATGTAATATATATGTATTGAACGTTCACTAATTGCTATACGTCGATTAGTGGGGGTTGTGCATATCAGTGATCTGTAATGTTGGTTTGTGTATATGAACTTGTTGGATCGTCGTGATGAATAGCCGGGGATGTGAGATGAAAGTTTTCATTTTTCATTCAATGTAAAATTTGTAATTTGATGTAATATTATTTTATGGCCGCACATCCGGGTTGAGGTTGTACCCGCCATTGTATATTATTTCTTTTACTGTGTTTTGCTCCTAGGATAGACCCAAGGTAGGGTGCACAAACTACTGGGTACTTTGAAGTGCCGAGTGGCCTACTCACGTTGTTGAGGGAGGTTGCTTCACTTCGGGTACTTAGCGGGTAGTTTTCCGCACCCATAGGGGTCTAGGGTGGGGTTTGGCTATTCATCGCGACCGTGTAATCCGTCTTTCGTTGCATGCTCGAACGAAACGCGGATTCCTAGCTTATCCAATGTGTTCATCTGTGATCTGAAATGGCTATCATTGCATCTGACGAATGTATATATCTATATATGATATCTAGTAGGCGTTGTTTATGTTTTGCATCCGCGCTAGTCCAGCCCCCGCTCTGTCGTTAGTTAAGTAACCTAACGGGTGATGACGGGGCCCCGTGGCGAATGCGGATGGCATAAGTGTACGTCATATTTTTGTTATTTTCTGCAATGGTAGGATTAATTGATGGGACACATTAAATTAATGCAAAGAAAATAAACCAAAGTTAAATCGTTGGAACAATTTCAAAACCATTCGGTTTTTTCCAAAACAGAAAACTTTTAAAAATGCGGAGCTTAAACCACTCCTTTTAAAAGCTATCAAGGTTCCTTCGATTATATCAAGTTCACTATGTTCACGGTTTCGCCAAAACCATTCGTAGCCCTCCGTCATTTCATATGAATATTTAATAGTATTCAAGCTATGTTTGTTGACCTTCGTCAAGGCATAGTGATTGGTAGCTGTTGGGTATTCATATGTAGCATAGATAGATGCGTTGGTTTGGGACAGTCGTATTACCTTGTTGACCTTCGTCAAGGGTATATACAGGTGGGTTCAAATTAATCTGGACAATGATGGGTAGAACTTGATATGTGACTTATGATTTGTTGACCTTCGATAAGGTCATAAGAGCATGGGGAAAAAATCCACATCGGGAGTTTCTAAAGAAACTGAAACTTGCTAATGGTGCATACCATTTGGAGTTTGATAATGTTGGTAGGATTCCTTCAGCATTATCTCATAATGATATTTGGATCCCGATCCTACTGTGAGTATCCGCTACTCCTTGGGAAACTTTTCACTTAACGATCAATGCTATAAACTAAGTAGGTGTCTAGAAAGGTGTTAGCGGGGCTACACGTACAGGGAAAAGAGGTTATTTAATTAAGGAACTTCGCGAAAGCGTCGTAAAACCTCCCTTGAAGTACTGACACCAGCCTGGCTGAACGGTTAAGCAAGTATTGTACGGTGAGATCAATCCCGACTAATTCTTCTTTTATGGTTTGAGGAAGGATTCGAGCAACAGTGGGATCCATCCTGTTTAGATAAACTAAAAACCAATCTAAACTTGTAAGAGTATCATGCTAAGTGTTTTCTTCTCTCTCTTTTAATTGCAGCGACCCAGTGACCAGACATAGGTTACAACTAGATAATAAAATGACTGAATCTGACTGTAATGACTGGCAAAGGTCTGTACAGATGTCCATTACCCATGACAAGCTTGGACACCTCTTAACTAATCAAACCCCTGCCGTCTCAGGACCAGTTTCCCCTGTCATGGATATTGATATCCGTAAGACATCGGAAAAAGACTGTGCGAATGCCAAGTGTCTCGTGTTGGCCTCAGTTGATGGTGCAAACCAGAGGCAGCACGTGAAGTTGGAATTAGTTTCTGTTTTCCTCCATAACAAAGATTTATATGGAGAGCAATCTCGTATCGCAAGATATAAGACCTCGAACGAATTGCTTCAAGCGAGGTTGGCTATCGGGTCATCTGTAGGGGACAACGTCCTTACAGAGACTAGCTATTTTGATCAGCTCACAGACCTGAAGACCACGTTGAAGAACGGGTCAAATACTGACTTGATTCTACGGTCTCTGCCCTCTACTTGTACCCTGAAGGAAACCAGGGAAGAAGAAGGAAAGAGAAGGGTAAAAGATTCGGGACTGGATATAGTGAAGAAGGGACGTTCCTATTGTTATGGGAAAGGACATTGGCAGAAGGATTGTAGGGCTTTGAAAGCCAGTAGCCAGGATTCGAAGTATTTGTGCCTTCGGCTTCGGGTGTGTTTGTAATAGAAAACTGTATGTCAATTAACCCTACTTCCTGGGTACTGGATACCGGATCAGGATCTCACATCTGTAATTCATTACAGGCTTTGATAAACCGTAGAGTTATCAGGATAGGTGATATGTCTCTCAGGGTTGCCAACGGAATGAGCGTGGACGCTGAATCCGTAAGGGAATATCACCTTGGGTTGACAAGTGGGCAGATATTGATTCTGCGTAACTGTTTGTATGTACCTAGTATGGCTTGTAATATCATATCTGTATCCATAATTTGTAAGGAATGATATGATTTTACTTTTGTAAGCGATGTGGTCCACATCCACCTAAATCAAGTTCTGATTGGGTCAGGTACATTAGAAAACGGAATATACGTACTGAATCAAGCTCAGGTTTTCAGTATCTAGAACACACTTAAAAGAAAGTCTCCAGAAACAAATCAGGCTTTCTTATGGCATTGTAGGCTGGGTCACATTAATGAGACACGGTTAACAAAGTTACATAAAGAGAGATACTTGAATCCGTTCGAGTATCAGTCTTATGCTACTTGTGAATCTTGTCTCATGGGAAAGATGACAAAGACTCCGTTCACTGGACACGGAGTAAGAGCGAGCGAGCTCTTGGGACTCATACACAGTGACGTGTGTGGACCAATGTCTACACATGAACGAAGTAGTTATTCATACTTCATTACTTTTACGGATGATTTCTCTTGGTATGGACATGTCTTCCTGATGAAGCATAAATCCGAGGCCTTTGAGAAATTTCGGGAATACAAGAATGAAGTTGAAAAACAAACAGGAAAGAGTATCAAGACACTAAGATCTGATCGAGGTGGTGAATACTTGAGTGCCGAGTTTCTGGACTACTTAAAAGAGAATGGAATTCTCTCTCATCTTACTCCTCCATACACACCACAACACAACGGTGTATCTGAAAGACGAAATCGAACCCTATTGGATATGGTTCGTTCCATGATGAGTAAGGCTGAGTTACCGCGATCTTTCTGGGGTTGTGCACTAGAAACAGCTGCATATCTTTTGAACAAGGTTCCAACCAAGACTGTGCCTACCACTCCATATCAGATGTGGAGTGGGAAGAAACCCTGTCTTAAGTATCTTAAGACATGGGGATGTCCAGCTTTTATAAAGAAGCAGCATGCGGATAAGCTCGAGGCATGCTCAGTATTGTGTAAGTTTGTGGGATACCCCAAGAACTCCAGGGGGTATCTTTTCTATTCCGCAGAGGAACAAAAGGTTTTTGTTTCTCAGCATGCCTACTTCTTGGAAACTGAGTTTTTAGAAAATCAGATAAGTGGGAGCATAGTAGAACTGGAAGAAATTCTAGAACCACAAGCTATTACTGAAAGCTTGGTAGAACCAGAAGTTTCAAGAGAACCGGACATCCCAGCGCCACTCCGCAGGAGTAGTAGGCAGTCTCATCCGCCCGAGAGATACTATGGTTTTCTCATAGACGGGGATCGATAGGATTGCGTCATTGAAAATGATGAGCCTACTAACTTCCAGCAAGCCATTCAGAGCGGTGGCTCAGTAAAATGGCTGGATGCAATGCGGACCGAGATGAAGTCCATGTACACCAACAAAGTTTGGAATTTGGACATTACTCCAGAAGGGGTAAAACCCGTAGGTTGCAAATGGATCTTCAGAAAGAAGATTGGTGTAGATGGGCAGGTTGAAACCTATAAAGCTAGACTTGTTGCAAAGGGTTTTCGTCAAAGACGTGGTTTGGACTATGACGAAACCTTTTCTCCAGTGGCTATTCTCAAATCCATTAGGATCCTTCTTGCCATTGCTGCCTTCCACGATTATGAGATCTGGCAGATGGACGTAAAGACGGTTTTTCTAAATGGAAATTTGGAAGAGTGAGCCTATATGGATCAGCCGGAGGGTTTCATTCAGAGTGGGAGCAGCGGTAAAGTGTGCAAGTTGCTTAAGTCCATTTATGGACTGAAGCAGGCATCGCGGAGCTGGAACATCTGCTTTGATGAAACTGTCAAAGAATTCGACTTTATCAAAAATCCGGATGAACCATGCATTTACAGTAAGATTGTAGGGAGAACTGTGGTATTCCTCGTCTTGTACGCGGATGACATTCTCCTAATAGGAAATGACATTCTTATGCTACAGTCAGTCAAAGGATTCTTGTCACAGAGGTTCTCCATGAAGGACCTGGGCGATACCAACTATATTCTGGGGATCCAGATCTATCATGATAGATCTAAGAGGATGTTGGGACTTTCGCAGTCCAGGTACATCGACACCATACATAAACGATTCAGTATGGAAGATTCAAAGCACGGTAATCTACCGGCTTGTCACGGAATCACCCTCTCCAAAGAGATGTCTCCCAAGACTAATTTGGAAAGGGCTCGCATGTCATCTATATCTTACGCATCTGCGGTAGGCTCTATAATGTATGCGATGTTGTGTACCAGACCAGATGTAGCATACGCACTAAGCGTTGTAAGCCGGTATCAGTCGGACCCAGGGGAGAAACAATGGATAGCTGTAAAGAACATTCTCAAGTACCCTAGAAGGACTAAGGAGATGTTCCTGGTGTATGGCGGAAAAAACCTCCAGATCGAGGCCTTTGCTGACTCTAGCTTCCAGAGTAACAAGGATGACTCCAAGTCCATGTCGGGTTATGTCTTTACCCTCAATGGAGGGGCGGTCTGTTGGAAGAGATCCAACCAGGAAACCGTTGCTGACTCAACTATGGAAGCGGAGTACATAGCTGCTTGCGATGCCGCAAAGGAATCTGTCTGGATGAAGAAGTTCCTCGCGGAGCTTCAGGTGGTTCCTACCATTGTTGATCCAATACCACTGTATTGTGACAACAACGGCGCTATAGCTTTAGCGAAGGAACCCAGGTCCCATCAGAAGTCCAGACACATTTTGAGGCGGTACCACCTGATCAGGGAGATCATAGATCACCGGGAGATCGAGGTGAGGAGAGTAGATTCAGAGAATTACACTGCAGATCCACTCACAAAGGCCATACTGCAGACTCAGTTCGAGCGGCTGATCGAGATGATAGGTCTTCGATACGCCAGTACATGGCCCTAGTGCAAGTGGGAGATTGTTAGTGTATATTCCCTAGAGGTCATTACTGTATCATACTAGTTTGTATATTACTGGAAGCTTGGGATATTCACAGTTGTATAGACAATCTTGCTCAAAATGGTAGTATGCTACTTGGTTTGTTTCTACTTCAATATGTGGCTGTGTTTCTTTTAGCATATCGCTTATACATATTAGTGGAGCCCTTAGGATCTTTGCTTGATTACCAGAGTTATGATGGCAATCACACTAGTGGGGGCTGGGTAATCTACAAGCACATCCTTATACAGGTCCCTAGTCATAGGATTATCGAGACGGGACATCGATACTCCGGAGTAGACTAGCGTATACGCTTCTCATCCCAGCATGGGAGATGGTCTGTCCCACAACCATTAGTGCGTCGTACTGGAGATAGTATGCAGGTGCTCGTTAGGTTATGAGTATGCTGGACAGGACTCGTCGGGAACTGTTGGTTGGTACTATACCTATCGTCAGATAACAGTTCCCAGGTGACAGGAGTGTAGCTTAGTCCGTCGACTTGACACTGCTACTTCGCCTCGAGTGTATTCCCAGTGTACTTTGATTACTACCCTACCACGGCTCAAAGGATTCGTGCAAACATGTAGTAGTTGGGTGCAGTCCTAAAGCACTTGGAGGCAGTAGCGGTTAGATAGGATTCGTCTCTCCCGGAATTGGGGGTTGATATCGCGCGGTGTCTAGGAGAGCCATTACACAAAGTCCCTGACCAGGGCAAGCGAGAATTACTGTTAGTGTTTCCAGTAGTTTCTCAGGGTGTTCTGGGCTACACTCCGGCATAACTTGTACCGCTATAAGGGGTCTGACGTTTACCGCCCCCTAGGCCCGACATGCAATACTCATAGATGAACAGACCGGACTGTATGGAGATTGTCACATTCAGGCTTAGTTGGAGTTCGGATAGGTTCACCTCATCGGCCTTCTTATCGGCATCTACCTAGGGACCGTTACGTATAGCTAGTGCCGCTTGCGGTCTGTGGTTAAACCCACTGCCAGCGTAGTGTCGAGTCATTAGAGTCCCACACAGAGAGTTTCCCTGCACTGAGCAAAAGGTGTAGAGGCCGTATGGTTTTACGGCAAGGCTACGAACACTTACGTGCACTTGTGCGCGTATGATATTCGGGCAGACGATACTATTGGGCTTTGGTTTAAGCCGGATCCTAGTGTTGTATAGATGGATTAGCTTTGTCTTCTGTGCATTCGCATTCTACGGAATGCGGATGCGGGTGTGTATGCACGGTTGTGAGGAGCGAAGAAGGAGGTGCCTCATTATGGTTCTGACCGTTGGTTCGGTCAAAACCATTATGAGGTGAGGAAAATATTTACTAATCTTTTTAATGATAATTGTGTTATGGCTAATTTTTTTGACCATTTGACCATGTTGACAATTTGACTTATTTGACCTTTGTTGACTTGGATCTTTCTTGTGAGCTCTAGACTTTTCTTTGGATTTGGATTTGATTTGAGATGATAATGGTCAAATCAATGTAACCATCACACTTTATCATGATAAGAGATTAGTAATTATTTTGCATATGGATCATTATCTTCTTCTCATTCTCTCTCATCCAAATGAGAGCTCCCATGGTTCCTCCTTCTTCTTCCTCTCTTGATTTTTCTATAGCTCTCATGTGTTGAGAAAAATAGAAACAAAATAGACAAACAAATCCTCCATCATCTTCTACACCACCTAGGACATCAATAATAGCAAACTTGTTGCCATAGTTACCTTGACTTGAGGTGGAGCTCGGACTACAGACTCTCGGGTGGATCATCTTCGACTCATGGAGGCCGCGGAGGTGACCAAGATCCGGATCAACCCATGGAGCCTACGGAGAAAAGGAGGGTAGCGGAGAAGACCCGAAGGACTTGTTGCATGAGGTATAATCTCCTAAGCATAGTAGATAGAACCTCTTGTAGTTTGTTAGCAATGGTTTGGCAAATATCCTCAAGATTTAGTCTATGTTATCTTGTGATAAAAAATTTGTTTTTTACCTATTCCGCCTCCCCGTAAGTACCGGGGTGGGTAACGTAGACTTACAATCTGTACCAGTGTCACATGAAAACTGCCATCTGACGTGAGGTATAATACCATCTGGGAGTTCTCGGCGTGCCCATTCAGTGTACCCAGTCTCCACTGAGCACCCGTATACTGTCTCTGATGTCAAACACCAATGGATATAGGATCATCCATCGCCCATCTTACATGGGTCGAGAAGCTATACGCTAGTCTTCTCTGGTATATCGATGCCCTGTCTCGATACACGCATAACTAGGAACATTTGAAGGATATACTTGTCGAATACCTTGTCCCCACTAGTATAATCTGCATCATAATCCTGGTAGTCAAGTACTCATCCTAAGGGTTTTATCAACATGTAACATAGAGACAATCGGTGTACATGTTAAGATAAAGAGCAACCAGATAGCATACTATCATGCCGAGCAAGAAAGTCCTCCTTATATATGTCCAAGCATCCACTACAATATACATCTTATGTAAAGTAATGGCCTCTAGGGCATACATATAACTAACAATCTCCCACTTGCACTAGGGCCATTTGTCGTAGTATCCAATACCCAACAATCAGCAGTGGTTGTAGTATCTCATACACAACCATCCCATAAAAGTCTCTTTTGGGAAAAGGCCTTTGTGAGTGGATCCGACGTGTTGTCCTCTTTGTCTACTCTCCTAACCTTGATCTCCCTGAAGATCATCCATCTCCATGATCAGGTGATACTGCCTAAGAATATGTCTGGATTACAGATGGGACGGGGGTTCCTAGGCATAAGCCACAACTCCATTGTCACACAATGGTAGGAACGAAGTTCATCTCACGAACTAGTGTACATCCAGACTACCTCTTTGGTAGCATCCTTGGTAGCGATGTATCTAGCTTTTATCGTCTAGTATGCCATGGTATCTTGCTTGGAACTCTTCCAATATACCGTCCCTCCACTGAGGGTAAAGACAATGCATGTGATTGACATTCAGTCAACCTTGCGACCCAGGAAGCTATCTAGTGATTCTCCTCAGGATCGATTGATACCATCTCAGTACACTTAGTGAGAATCCTAACATCCACTTAGATCTTTCTCATAGATCCAAAACCCCGGATTTAGGAGGTATCACCTTGATCCTATATGGAGAATCCTTGTGATAAGTGGAGATTGACCGAGTGTTGCATAGGAAACTCCTTTCCTATCAAGAGTATGTCATCCACGTACAATACGAGGATCACCACCATACTCCCTACTACCTTTTTGTATATACAAGGTTCATCTACCATTTTGATGAAGTCAAACGCTTTGACTACCACATCAAAACAGATGTTCCAACTCCGCGATGCCTGTTTTATCCCATAAAGCAACTTACACATGTTTCCGCTGCTCCCACTGTCTATGAAGCCCTTTGGCTGTGTACTTATAGACGCTCTCTTCTAAATCACTATTTAGAAAAGCAGTCATGACACCCAACCACCAGATATCGTTGTCATGGTATATAGCAATGGCAAGCAGGATCCGGATGGACTTAAGCATAGGCACTAGAAAAGGTTTCATCATTATCCACACCTGGTCGATGACGAGAACCTTTTAGAACAAGTCTTAGCTTTGAAAGTCTCAACTTTTCCATGTACACTAAGTAATCTTCTCAAGATATACTTGTTCCTGATGGGGATTTAACCCTTCAGATAAAGCAACCAAAATCCATACTTTGTTGGTGTACAAAGATTCCATCTCAGATCGCATAGCATCCAGCCATTCTCACAGAGTCCCCACTCTTGATGGCATGCTCAAAACTAGTTGGGTCATCATCTCATGATACAATCCTCGCTCTCACTGTCATAGAGAAAACCGAAGTATCTCTAAGGTGGGTAAGGAACCCTACTAGATCGGCGGAGAGACTGAGGTTCGTTGGGAACTATTGAATCCTCCGGTTCTACCAAATCATCAGCTGCAGTTTGTATAGATGGAACTCCATCCAGTTCTACCTCATGACCACTAATTTCTTCATAAGAAATTCCTTTTCTAAAATGGTGGCATGCCGAGAAATAAAACACCTTTTTTTCCTCGGGAGGCAGAAGATATTCTCTTGCGAATGCTTAGGATATCCAACAAACTTCTACAGAACTGACTTTGCCTTGAGCTTGTCCGGATTTTGCTTTTAGACATAGGCCGGACAACCCCAAATCTTAACTTGCTTAAGACATGGGCTTTTCCCATAGCATATCTCATATGACGTGATAGGCACCTGATTTGGTTGGAACCCTATTCAATAGGTATGCAGCTTCTCAAGTGCATAATCCCCAAAGGAAATAGGCAATTCAATAATACTCATCATAGAGCACACCATATCACATAGGGTGCAATTGCTCTGCCCCGATACACCAACGTGATGTGGTGTATACGGAGGAGTAATGCTGAGAGAGAATCTCATTCTCTTTTAGAATAGTCCAGGAATTCCGTTCTTAAGTATTCTCCTCCCTGATCACATCAAAGGACATAATACTTATACCCATCTTTGTTCTCTACTTCTGACTTATATTCTTTGAATTTCTCAAAAGCTTCAGACTTGTGTTTCAACAGGAACATATGTCTGAATCTTGAGAGATCATTAGTGAATGTAATGAAGTAGGCATATGTAGACAGGGGACCTTCATACATCATCATGTATCAATCCCAAGGGTTCACTAACTCTTTCTCTGTTTCCAATAAATGGAGCTATGGTCATCTTATCTTTGTTACATGACTGGAGATTGTTAGAGTTTCTGCGTGTTCAAGTTTTAGTTTAAATACCGCAATCAAGACGGTTTCGCTTGTAGCTAGCCGGTTGAGTACGGGTCGTCCGCAGGGAGATGGGAGTCTTTTTCTATGTGCTTTAACGAGTTATGTCCGGTTTTTCAGATTTTGTTGTGGTTATCTAAGTGTTAAGTTGATATTTAAAGCGAGCTTGTTAGGGTTAGGATTAGGTTAGTTTGAGTTAGGAGTCTCCACATCTTTCGTTGCCCCTCTTAATATCGGTGTTACGGTAATCGGCAACAACGGGGATTAGCACGACTAAGAAGGAACTTGCGAGTATAAGCTAGGCTTTCCAACGCATAAGTCCTTCCTTTTGGTGCTTGTCCGTCCGTTCTTGGCTCTTAGCCATAACCTCCGGTTAATTCAACCACAACCGGTCTCACTACGGAATCACCGCTATCATGTAGGATAGGGTGCCGTAAGGAGCGGATTGTGGTTCAATTAACGGGAGTCGATTTAAGCTGTTGGGCAAGGAAAGAGTGAGAGATATTTCCTTCTCTCAAACTTCCTTTATCCTACCTTAACAAGTATGAACTAGTCACACATCATGATACGGAAAAATAAAACAAAACAAAAGAGGAAGATAGAAAGAAAGAGATTAGAAGAATACGACTAGCTATTTGCGACCTCACCTTGGCGAGGATCGAGCGTAAGCATCATTGTCGTATGTAAGGATAAAGAAAAAGAGAGAAGAAAGAAACAACAAGAAAATAACAACAACTACTTAACAAATTAAAGTTACAACAATTATAGCAAAAGTAAGACAAGCATGATAATAAAATGATCTTCTTTATTCACCATTCTTCACTCACAAAGCTCACTCAAGTTTAATGGAGAAGAGATGAGAAGAAGAAGAACATGTAATCTAAAACCTAGCAAAAAGAAAATACAAGAATGGACCCTTTCCTTCACAAAGTTCTGGGCTATTTATAGGCCAAAAAATGAAAACCTAGGGCAACCACCAGAACACAAACAAAAAGACCAGAATACCCCTAAAAAATGTTTGTCTGCCGCCACTATACTGCCGCGGATCCGCGGCCTATACCCCCTATTGGCCGCGGATCCGCGGCCTATTGGAGGAGTTGGGCTCTCGTATTTTTTAGGCTTTCCTGGTTTGATGTCCCCTCTATTCTGGTATATGTATTTTCTGGAAATACTTCAACATTTCTTCCAGAATTTCTGTTGAGGGAAAGGTGGACTTTTATCAAGATTTTCTTGAGCTCCGCGTAGATTTCTTGGAACTTGTTGTTGCCATTGAGCCTTGTGCATGAAGGTGACATTGATTTGACATTTTGTCTTCCTAAACTGGTATCTGGCAATATACGGATGACGTGCGGAGACCGTGTTTTCTCAGTGGTTGGCAGGAACCCGGATTTTGTTGTGTTTTCCATGAATTTCACCATTTTTAGAACCGAGAACCTGTATCCTGCAATTGACTAGCAAACACGGCACAAGAGTATCTACCGATATGCAATGTGACAAAAATTGGGCGGTATGAAAATGCAAAAATCTGATATGAACAAATACCCCCAAACTTATCATTTGCTCGTCCCGAGCAAAGCTAATTTATTCACAAAAAAATTCCTAACCTCACTTTCGCAGGGAACGCGATTGCACTGAGCATGTGCAACAAGCCGTTAAACCTCTAGGTGTCCCTAGTAGGAGGAGTGTTGTCTCCTGAGGGTTTTCAACGGATACTACCCACAAAATCCGGTCAAGTTAGTTTTGTAAAATAACTAAGATTCAAATCCTAAAGTTTTGTTTTAGAAAATAACAATTCTATAATCCTAAGTCTAGACTATCGAACCTTTATTTTTCACACCTCGCTTCTTATTTAACTACAGATTTTATATGTCTTTACGTGCAGTGCAAATAGTGTCGTTAAGTTCCAGAAGGATCGATTAAAGTCATCATGTCGCACAATAAAGCCCAGATAACAATTTTAAAAGGATCACATAAGTTTTATAAAGAGTTAAGCATTTTTCAAGTTTCGTTTTCCAGTAAGGTTTCAACTTCAGAATTTCTATCTTCCATAACAGGAAACTAAGTCGTATTTTTCACTCCACCTTTTTCTTGTTTTCATTTCATACACACCTCTGTGAACGTGCAATAGTCTTTATCATAGAATAAAACCTTCATATCTCCGTTAAAATTTTTATAAAAGCCTATCTTTTATCAAGATTATTCTCACACAAAGAACCGTTAGGAATTTTAACTCGGAGAGAACACTTGCTTGACTTTGTTTTAAACTGGACTTTCTAGGCTTCTTAGCGAGCTTTGGGCCAATGCACCCAAACCAGTTGGTTTTAGGGCATTAGGTGTAGAAACACCCCAGCGGACTTAATTACTCAAGTTACCTAGGTCCAAAAACAAAAGACAATTTGACGTGAAAATCAGATGATTTAATACGAACAGAGATATAACCGGAAGTTCAATTATTTTTTTGGATACAAGACGTGTTTAGTGGGTTTGGTGTGTAATCATTCCAATCAAGTTTCAGATGGGTTATTTTTCAGACTTAGCTCCAATTACGGCATCAATAACATTCCTTCATATTCGCTTTACTTCATAAACTATTCTTGGCATTACTTATTTCAGAACAAACCTATTTGATCCTCAGAAAATCATTTATCTGTTTAAAAGTTTAAACATGAAAGACTTGTCATCTAATTCCCAAAACTCACGACACGTGTAGTGTGATGTAAAGACTTATATCAGCTATAGTTAACTTCAAAGGAGAGTTATCTTTCAGGTTTTCAAAATCTAAACATAAGATTTAGTCATTCCTATTTTATCAAACAAAACCGTCGAAATGTTGAATCAAAGTTCTTCCACAAGCTAACTTGACAAAAAAGTTTTTATACTTTTAGAAAATTTTCAGATTTTTATGGATTTTATGGATTTAATATGCAGATGCAAAATATACATATGAATGCGAAGGTAAGAAATGCGTACCGAGCGTACCCCCAAACTTAAACTGGACAGTGTCCTCACTGTCGTTGCATGAAGAGAGCATTTGAAGGGTCAAAATTGTCGGTTAGCGATACACAATTTTTGTTTGTTTTTGTTTTTAAAGAAAAGAAGAAGAATATACAAAATGGTTTGTACATACCCCCAAACTTATTTGGAACAGTGTCCACTGTTCCTGGCTGGATAACCGAAGTTTGGAGGTAGGCAGAGGAAGATTAGGCATGGTAAACCGGCTCCTGTAAGAACAGGAGCTCCTCTGTTGGTTCGGCGCTAAGGTACGGTTTGCATCGGTGTCCGTTTACTTTGAAAAGTGAACCTTCCTTTGGATTTTCCAAATCCACAGCGCCCTGCGGATACACATTCCGCACAAAATACGGCCCTTTCCAGCGAGATCTGAGCTTTCCTGGATGGAAATGAAGTCGGGTGTCGTAAAGCAGTACCTGCTGACCAGGTACGAAGGTTTTGCGCAAAAGGTGTTTATCATGAAACACCTTCGTTCGATTCTTAACGACAACCGCGTTATCGTAAGCCTCATCCCTAAGCTCGTTCAGTTCGTTCAACTGCAGCTTCTGATGGCTGCCCGCATCCTCAAGAGACAGATTCAGCTCCTTTATCGCCCAAAAAGAGCGATGCTCTATTTCGACAGGTAGGTGGCAGGCTTTTCCGTACACAAGCCGATAGGGAGACATGCCAAGGTCGGTCTTATAAGCGGTTCTAAATGCCCAAAGGGCATCAGTGAGTTTCAGCGACCAATCCTTACGGTTCTTGGAAACCGTCTTCTCCAGTATCTGCTTGATCTGCCGATTTGAAACTTCGGCTTGCCCGCAGGTTTGGGGGTGGTAGGGCGTAGAGAGCTTATGATTAATGGAGTATTTCCGCATCAAGGCTTCGAAAGTTTTATTGCAGAAATGACTTCCATTGTCGCTAATGATCGCTCGGGGGTGCCCAAACCGTGAGAAAATGTTTTCTTTAAGGAACCTAACGACAACCTTGTTGTCGTTAGTTCGGCTGGGCACAGCCTCGACCCATTTAGAGACGTAATCAACAGCTAGAAGGATGTACAAGTTCCCGAAAGAGCTGGGAAACGGCCCCATGAAATCTATCCCCCAAACATCGAAAATCTCCACAACCAAGATTGGTTGGAGCGGCATCTCGTTCCTCCGGGATATCCGGCCCATGTGTTGGCACCGGGAGCAAGTCTTGCAATAGTCGTGAGCGTCTTTGAAAAGTTGTGGCCAGTAGAAACCACATTGCAAGATCTTCTCAGCTGTCTTTCTGGGCCCAAAATGCCCGCCACACGCTTGATCGTGGCAAAATGAAAGCACACTCTTGAATTCCTCATCAAGGACACACCGACGAATAATCTGGTCGGGACAGTACTTGAACAAGTAGGGTTCGTCCCAGTAAAAGTGTTTTACTTGGGATAAGAAGCGAAGTCTGTCCTGACTTGACCATTCGGTCGGTAGTAATCCCGTGGCCAAATAGTTCACAATATCTGCGAACCAGGGTTCGCACGATACTGTCAAGAGCTGTTCATCCGGGAAAACGTCGTTGATCGGAATTGGAAGCGAAGGAGAAGAAGGAAGTCGTGAGAGATGGTCGGCAACTACGTTTTCACATCCTCGTTTGTCCTTAATGACAAGGTCAAACTCTTGAAGCAAGAGGATCCAACGTATTAACCGAGATTTTGCATCTTTCTTCGCAAAAAGATGGCGCAGAGCTGAATGGTCTGTGTAGACAATGACTGGAGAGCCGATGAGGTAGGGCCTGAACTTTTCTAGAGAAAATACAACAGCTAAGAATTCCTTCTCAGTTGTTGTATAGTTGAGTTGGGCGTCGTTCAGGGTTCGGCTAGCATAATAGATTACGTGCGGCATCTTGTTGATGTGTTGTCCAAGGACAGCACCAATGGCAAAGTCAGATGCATCGCACATAATCTCGAATGGGTGCGTCCAGTCAGGTGAAGAAAGAACGGGAGCAGAAGTGAGTGAGCGTTTTAGTGACTCGAAGGCAGTCACACAGCTCGAGTTGAAGTCGAATGGCGTGTCCTTGGCCAGCAAAAGCGTCAAGGGCCTAGCAATCTTGCTAAAGTCCTTGATAAACCGTCTATAGAAACCGGCATGGCCAAGGAAGGCTCGGATATCTCTGACGCATCGGGGAGGAGGCAGATTAGAAATGACCTCAATCTTTGCTTTGTCAACCTCTATGCCATTTTGCGAGATGATATGTCCTAAGACAATACCTTCGCGCACCATGAAGTGGCATTTCTCCCAGTTCAAAGTGAGATTCTTGTCCTTACATCGGGTAAGGACAGCGTCAAGATGCAGCAAACACTCGTTGAAGGAATCGCCGAAGATGGAGAAATCATCCATGAAAATCTCCAGAAATTTTTCCACCATGTCTGAGAAAATTCCCATCATACACCGCTGGAAGGTAGCGGGCGCATTGCATAACCCAAAGGGCATGCGTCGATATGCAAACGTGCCGAAAGGACAAGTGAAAGTGGTCTTGTCTTGGTCTTTTTCGGCGATGGGAATTTGATTATAGCCAGAGTAGCCATCAAGAAAGCAATAGTACTCATGTCCGGCCAATCGTTCAAGCATTTGGTCAATGAAAGGTAGCGGAAAGTGGTCTTTCCGCGTTGCGGCGTTGAGTTTTCTGTAATCAATGCATACTCGCCACCCGGTTTGGGTGCGAGTAGGGATTAACTCGTTCGCCTCGTTAGTGATGACCGTGATGCCCGACTTCTTGGGGACAACGTGAATGGGGCTAACCTACTGGCTATCAGAGATAGGGTAAATGATACCACTATCTAGACATTTTACGATCTCCTTCTTCACAGCCTCTTTCATGACTGGATTAAGACGTCTTTATGGATCCCGGGCTGGTTTGGCATCATCCATCAGGTGAATGTGATGCTCAACGATCAGGGGACTAATCCCCTTGATCTCCGCCATGGACCAGCCAAAAGCTTGCCTGTTGCTGTGCAAGACCGCGAGAAGGGCTTTCTCTTGCTCGGGAGCTAGAGAAGCCGAGATGATGACAGGGAGGGTCTCGTTCTCACCTAAGTAAGCATACTTAAGGTGAGACGGCAACGGCTTGAGTTCGAGCGTTGGAGGTGAAACGATGGAAGGCAAGACTGGTGCAAAGGTCTCGAACTCAAATGACTCCAGCAAAGGTTCAAAGCGAGTGTAAGCAACCGAGTTGGATGGTTCAGGTAACTCATCCGGAAAGTCGAAGGATTCAAACTCGGGTTGTGCGCAGCTAAGATCGTTTGAAAACGTGAAACACTCGTAGTCGTTGTCGGGCGCAGAAACAGCAGCAGGTTCGAAGAGAAACGCACTAGTGGCGTCAAGATTATCGTGATCAAACAGAAACTCCTCGAATTCACACTCTTCGGGGGTGATCTCCTGGATCGAGCAGACGTCCAGTATATGAGCATTAGGTTCGGCGGGTTGATTCCCCAACCTAAAAATGTTGAGTTCAATCGTCATATTTCCAAAAGAGAGGTTCATCGAACCATTGCGACAATTGATCACAGCATTTGAGGTTGCGAGAAATGGGCGACCGAGTATCACCGGAATTTGATTCCGGGGGTTAGTTACAGGCTATGTATCTAATACAATGAAGTCGACGGGGAATATGAAATCCCCGACTCTGATTAACACATCCTCTAGCTCACCCCTAGGATGGGTGATCGATCGGTCGGCCATTTGGAGAGTGCAGTGTGTGGGTTTCAGCTCTCCGATGCCTAATTGCTCGTATACTGAATACGGAAGCAGGTTAACACTGGCACCAAGATCTAATAGTGCGCGGTTGATGTTCTTATCCCCAATGGTAATTGAAATCGTAGGACAGCCAGGGTCCTTCCGTTTTTGTGGTAAAGATTGGGTAAGGGCATCACTCACAGCACTAGCTAAGAAAACTTTCTTGGGTACCTGAGACTTCCTCTTTTTCGTGCATAAGTCCTTTAAGATTTTCGCGTAGGACGGGACTTGTTGGACATCATCTAAAAGAGGAATGTTAATGTTAACCTGCTTGAATAACTCCAGAATCTTCTCCATTTGTGGATTTTGTTTGTTAGACCTCAACCGGTTTGGAAATGGAACGTTTTGAAAATTGGTTGAGTCTAATGCTGGAGGAGGAGATTGTGGAGTTGGAACGGATCCCAGAATAGGTGTTTTCGTGGAGTGAGAAGTGGGTCCATTCAGAGCAGAAGAAGAGGAAGGAGAGCCTGTTGAAGAACGGAGAATAGGCTCAGAAGACGAAGAAGAAGAAGGAGAAGAAGAAGAAGAAGAAGAAGCGGCCGGGGTGTCATCGTTGATCAGTTTGCCAATGTTGTTTTACAGCATCCTTCCCGATCTCAGTGTGGTCACGGCACTCACATTATGGTTCTGTTGTTCAAGAGCAACATGTGCATTATGTGGGTGACCGGGATTTGGAAGTGGCTGGGACGGGAGCTTCCCCTTCTCTCGCTCGCTTAAGGCCGCGTTCAGCTGTGCAATCTGGGCCTCGATGGTCTTGATGCTTTGCCCGTGTGCGGCAGTGTGTTGCACTAAAGATTGAATGGAAGACTGGATGTTGGTGGTGGATTGAGTCGATTGTTTAACAAACGCCTCCAGACTTCGTTCGAGCGAGGAAACCTTATCGTTGTTTGACGGAACAAAGTTGTTTGGTGGAAAAGAATTGTTGGGTGCAAAGTTGTTCGTCTGATTTTGGAAAGGCTGGGGTTGGAAGGGCTGCTGATACTGATGTTGAGTTTGTTGTTGCGCTTGTTGTTGCGGCGGAGGGGCCCTTTGGAAATTGTTGCCTTGGAATTGATTCTGATTCTGATTCCAGGCGAAATTAGGATGGTTCCTCCAACCGGGATTGTAGGTGGAAGAGTATGGATCATTCCTCGGTCTTTGCTGGAAGGCAGCATTAACCTGATCCTGTCCTTGCGAGGGTGGATTGTAAGGACACTCTTCGGTCAAGTGGGAAGGATCGGAACAACAAGCGCAGATGGTACGAAGGGGGAGAACAGGGGTAGGAGCAGGAGCAGAGAATTTGCTTTCTATCGCTTCAAGCTTTCTTGTTATAGCAGCCATTTCAGCTTTCATCGCAATAGAGACGTCAAGTTGGTGGATTCCTACCCTAGACTGACCGGTAGAAGTGGAGGTAGAAGAAGAAGAAGTCGGTCTGGTGCTCTCCCACTGTAGCGTTTGCTCCACAAGGTCGTCAAAGAACTGCCACGCTTCCTCGTCAGATTTCGATAAGAAGTGGCCCTGACAGACGGTTTCCAACAACTGCTTCGTTGTTGGGTTCAGTCCCTCGTATAAGGTTTGGCAGAGTTGCCATTTCTCTATACCGTGGTGAGGACACTGAACAAGAAGGTCTTTGTACCGGTCAAAGCACTTCTAGAAGGGTTCAGAAGGAAGCTGGGAGAATTGGTTGATTTCATTTCGAATCCTTGCGGTCTTATGATTCGGATAGAATTTTTTCAGAAACGCTTTAACAAACTCGTCCCAGCTGGTGATTGAGTGGGAAGCGGTGCTATACAGCCATTTTTCAGCAAGATCGCATAAAGTGAACGGAATGACCCGTAGACGTATAGCATCGTCCGACAGCTGGGTGGTTTTCATCATGGCACAGACGTTTTGAAATTTATTGATGAAGATATAGGCATCTTCAGATTCAAGCCCATGAAAACGTGGAAGCATGTTGATGAAATGGGGCTTAATTTCAAAGTTGTCCCCATTGGCCGGAGGAAGAGAAAGGCAGGTGGGAAGTGCAGAATGGGTGGGATAGAAACGATCCTGGAGCGCGATTCGCTGCGGCGCTACAACAGGCGGAGGTGGTGGGAGATTGGTCTCCGTAGGAGGTGGAGCCAATCCCGCGGTGGTCAAAGAGATGTTCGGATTAAATCCCGACATCGCGGAAGAAGAGGTCGGTGAAGGTGAAGGTGAATGTGAAGATGTATGAACAGAATTCCGGTCAACGTCGGAGTTGGCCGGCAAAGGAAGGGGTGAAAGAGGAGTGGACGGAGTATCGACTTCGGAGTCGATCGCGTAATCGGTAGCGACTAACGTAACGCGGACTAGACGGACACTAGTGTCCCGAGTCCAAGCGGACATACACTAAACGAGTTTAGTATAGTCAAAGCGAAGAAGGTGAGGGTAAGAAAACGTCAATGGAGAAAGGCGATGGGTGGTGGGTGAAAAATGGATTTGGCGACAAGGGGCAAGTTTTTATAAAAGTTTTTGATTTTTTTTCTTTTTTTTTTTGGTTTTAGAAAGAGATTTACAGAAATATGTACGGATATACGGCTTAAGCAATCACAAACAAGATATGCACAATCACACCTAGATCTAGGGTAACCTAGGTCTACTAGACCTGCTCCTGAACTTGATTGTCAAAGTTAAACAGTGTCGAGAAACGGGCTTAAAAATACACTGATCACGAGGCCAGGTAAGTGCAGAGATAAGGGGAGGTTATCCAACGCTTTCGCGAAGTTCCTTAATTAAATAACCCTTTCTCTTTCAGCGGTTGCGCCTTTAACACTTTCCTAGACACCCCGTAAACAATATACCGTTAAGCGAGGTTCTAAACACGGTTTATCTTCTCCTAATGAGCGCGAAGTCCTTAGGGATGAAGTCTAGTATTTTTTAATTTACAATGGACAATGCATATGCTTTAGTGATTTTTGGGGTCTTGGGAAGGGTGATGAAATCCACACCCAATCTGGATTGGTTTCAAGCCCCTTAAGTCCGTATTAAAGAAATGCAAAGCAGTAACAAATCAACTGCAAACAATTTTTATTTGCGGCGCAAAGAATCCTGCACAAGAACAGTTTATTGGAAGGGGGAGAAGAATTTGCGCAAAGAAGGCTGCAGAAAACACAGTTCAGTGGAGTCCAGAGGAGAGGAGAAGGAGAGAGAGACTCACCAAAAGAAACTGAAGCCCTGAAGCCAACAGATGGCCGTGTTTCCGCGGCCAAACGCATGCAATGGCCGCGGTTCCACGGCTATGTAGAGGTATTGGGCTGCCAAACTTTCTGGGTGTGCTGCTGTGGTTGTCCCCTACTTTTCTGGATGTGCTGAATCTTGATTTGCTCACTGTATCTGCTCCAGATTTTTACAGTAGACCGGATGCTTCGTTTTGTCCGTCGCGGTGTAGCTGCGAAATGTGGGTCTATCTTCCCACGTCTTTGGCACTGTACTTGAACTCCGTATTATCCGACGTCTTTGGCGCCGATCTTGAACTTCGTATTTTCCTGCACACTTGCACAAAAGCTAATCAAAAACAACAAGATGGTTTTTTTACAATGTATATTTTTTTGTTTTGTTTTTGGTTATATTCACAAGTTAACCCGAAATTACACAAGGAAATAAACTACCGTCTCCCCGGCAACGGCGCCATTTGATTGTTAGAGTTTCCGCGTGTTCAAGTTTTAGTTTAAATACCGCAATCAAGACGGTTTCGCTTGTAGCTAGCCGGTTGAGTACGGGTCGTCCGCAGGGAGATGGGAGTCTTTTTCTATGTGCTTTAACGAGTTATGTCCGGTTTTTCAGATTTTGTTGTGGTTATCAAAGTGTTAAGTTGATATTTAAAGCGAGCTTGTTAGGGTTAGGATTAGGTTAGTTTGAGTTATGAGTCTCAACATCTTTCGTTGCCCCTCTTAATATCGGTGTTACGGTAATCGGCAACAATGGGGATTAGCACGACTAGGAAGGAACTTGCGAGTATAAGCTAGGCTTTCCAACGCATAAGTCCTTCCTTTTGGTGCTTGTCCGTCCGTTCTTGGCTCTTAGCCATAACCTCCGGTTAATTCAACCACAACCGGTCTCACTACGGAATCACCGCTATCATGTAGGATAGGGTGCCGTAAGGAGCGGATTGTGGTTCAATTAACGGGAGTCGATTTAAGCTGTTGGGCAAGGAAAGAGTGAGAGAGATTTCCTTCTCTCAAACTTCCCTTATCCTACCCTAACAAGTATGAACTACTCACACATCATGATACGGAAAAATAAAACAAAACAAAAGAGGAAGATAGAAAGAAAGAGATTAGAAGAATACGACTAGCTATTTGCGACCTCACCTTGGCGAGGATCGAGCGTAAGCATCATTGTCGTATGTAAGGATAAAGAAAAAGAGAGAAGAAAGAAACAACAAGAAAATAACAACAAATACTTAACAAATTAAAGTTACAACAATTATAGCAAAAGTAAGACAAGCATGATAATAAAATGATCTTCTTTATTCACCATTCTTCACTCACAAAGCTCACTCAAGTTTAATGGAGAAGAGATGAGAAGAAGAAGAACATGTAATCTAAAACCTAGCAAAAAGAAAATACAAGAATGGACCCTTTCCTTCACAAAGTTCTGGGCTATTTATAGGCCAAAAAATGAAAACCTAGGGCAACCACCAGAACACAAACAAAAAGACCAGAATACCCCTAAAAAATGTTTGTCTGCCGCCACTATACTGCCGCGGATCCGCGGCCTATACCCCCTATTGGCCGCGGATCCGCGGCCTATTGGAGGAGTTGGGCTCTCGTATTTTTTGGGCTTTCCTGGTTTGATGTCCCCTCTATTCTGGTATATGTATTTTCTGGAAATACTTCAACATTTCTTCCAGAATTTCTGTTGAGGGAAAGGTGGACTTTTGTCAAGATTTTCTTGAGCTCCGCGTAGATTTCTTGGAACTTGTTGTTGCCATTGAGCCTTGTGCATGAAGGTGGCATTGATTTGAAATTTTGTCTTCCTAAACTGGTATCTGGCAACATACGGATGACAAGCGGAGACCGTGTTTTCTCAGTGGTTGGCAGGAACCCGGATTTTGTTGTGTTTTCCATGAATTTCACCGTTTTTAGAACCGAGAACCTGTATCCTGCAATTGACTAGCAAACACGGCTCAAGAGTATCTACCGATATGCAATGTGACAAAAATTGGGCGGTATGAAAATGCAAAAATCTGATATGAACAACTGGCAAGTTTCACAAGATGTAAATTCAAACTGATTTAAATATGCATCTTAATGTAACTTAGCTAGTTGTGTTGCATTGATATGACCTAGTATACAATACCTTAAGAAGGATTCGTTCATTTCTGAACTCTTTCTTTTGTGTGTGTTCTGTATGTTAAGAACTGTAGTTTGATTTAAAACATATATGTCATTAGATAACGTGTCTGAACCGATCAACTCTTGATATAGGAAATGTTCAAAATATTATCCAACAATACAAAATTATATCCTTCTTTACTAAATAAAGAGACTGATATGATGTTCTATATCAGGTTCGGTATCTAATAACATTCGTTCAGAATCAATGTATTTGGTAATACTGGGTGATAATTTCCAACAAACTTGGCTGCAACACTTGCATCGTTTCCAACTCTTGAAACTTATCACCCATTCCCAGTTCTCTACCTATCTGTAGCCCATGTAACAGATACATATATGGGATCCTGATCCGGTATCTCATACCCAGGACGTAGAGGATACTGAGAAACAATTCTCGGTAATGAACACACCCGAAGAAGATGCATCATCATACACTTTCTTGGTTTGGGCGGCACGGGAATCCTGGTAATCCCATATTTCCTGCTCGGTCTTATAATAATTATAAGTTGGAGCGGGACCAACGTTCCCCAGCTCAGTATAACAAGCGGGTTCGGTCAATACATCCGTATTATTATTTTAATTAAGGCGTGTCATGGTCGCTACCTGGAGAGAGAGAGAGAGAAGAAAACACTCAACGTATGCTCTTGCAAGATTAGATTGGTTATTATTTTATCTAATCAGGATGGCTCCCACTATTTTAGTCAAATCTTCCTTCAAACCCTAAAAGGAAAGACTAGCCGGGATTAATTATACCCTACATGTTTGTCAATCTTTCAGCCTGGCCAGTGCCGGTACTTTGAAGGAGGTTCCCCGTGCTTTCGTACGGACCTAATTAAAATAAACCTTGTTTTTCCTGGGGCGTAACCCCGTTAACACCTTTCTAGACACCTACTTGATCGGCTAATTGTAATGTGTAAAACTTTCCCAGGAGTAACTCTTACTCGCAGTGGGTATCGGGATCCAACTATCTCATAGAAGGTATGTAATCTCATTGCAATTTTCAACACTTGAAATTTCCAATATTATTTTACCCCAAGTCTCCTATGACCTTGACAGAGGTCAACAAACCATAGGCTGCTAGTCAAGTTCAACCCATCATTTCTTGATTGAAATAAACCCACCCGCACGACCCTTGACAGAGGTCAACAAGGTTGTACGACTACCCTAATCCAATCGCATCATATGCTTTGCAGATAAGCATTAATCAGCTATCGCACACTACGCCTTGACAGAGGTCAACAAACGTAGCACGAATACTAAATAATACTTATCTGAAATGATGGAGGGCTACGACAGGTTTTTAAGAAAACCCTTTGCGTAATGAACTTGATATCATTGTAGAATCGAGTGAATTTTAAAAGGAGTGTTTTTGAGGCTTTTACTAGTTTTTCTAAAGAGGTCACTCCCGGTGAAGAGATCTCGGCTCTTTCCTTATCGAATAAGGTGCAGGATATTTCACAAATACCACTATGCAAAGCAAAAACTATAAAAAGCAATCAAAAGACAAACCGAGTTTGTAGCATCTTCTAGTTTCGCTAAAGAGGTCACTCCCGGTGAAGGGATATTGGCTCTTTCCTTATCGAATAAGGTGCTGGATATTCTACAAGGAATACCGCTATGCAAAAGCAAGAACTAAAGCTACCAGTTTTCGAGACAAGTTTCTACAACATTTTTAGGTTTCTTTTATTTCATTAATCTCATTAATGAAGTCTCATTTATTTTAAGTTACCTAAACATCATAGATAAATACAACGCACGCTTATGCCATCTACATTTTCCTCGATGTCCCCTCGTGCACTGTTAGGTTAGGTAACTAACGGCAGAGCGGGGCAGGGCTAGCACGGGTGTAAAACATAAGTAACGTCTATATAATATATCACATATACTATATCCAGTATCTATCTCAACATATACAGTGATCACATCACAGATAAATCGCAGCAGAACACAACATATGAAATATTGGATATAATAGAATTTCCGTATTTTAAATTAAGCCTGTATAAAACACGGATTCCACGGTCGTGATGAATAACCAATCCCACATCCCTAGACCCCTACGAGAGCGACAAGCAACCCTGCCAATTCTAGAGTTAGGAGACCCGGTCTTGACTCCTCGAGATGGTCTCCCACTGGACCCTAGAACCCGGTTACTTGTGCTCCCCGCCTTAGGCCTATCCTAATGCGGAAAAGTAAATAATATACAATGGTGACATCATACTCAACCCGGAAGTGCCCCAATAAAAGAATATTACATACATCGAATTTTACATGAATGAAAATGAAAAACTCTCATCTCACATAAAACCCCCGGCTATTCAAACACGACGATCCAATATAACATATCACAGCAACACATAACATCACATGTCATCAACGTAAGTAAATATGCGTATCCCAATTGTCGTTGACGTATAGCAACGAAACCGGCGATACACTACATATTACACTTACGGTCGTAGAAAAGAAATTGAAAAACTACAAAAGTTGGAATCCGCAACCACCTTAGACATCATAAACCCAATATTTCACATATATTGGATTTAATGCATAACCAAATGAATTCCTTAGACATCACATGCCTAACAATTATAAACCCCGCATTTTAGTCTCGATCACGAAAACACTTTTCAATATCAAGTCAGGAAATTCAACAAGATTCCCGACATCCTGATCGAATGCTCGTCGGAAACTTTAATAGATGGTTGCACCCCCCGATACCGTCGATGAAGTGCACTAAGGCGGAACACCGCTGCCGCGAGCACCCGAATGGATGCTTTTGGCGACGGGGTTCTCCTACAGTCACTTAGTCGGGGCTTTGGGGCGTGGCTATCTAATAAGGTTACCCGGCGAGTATCCGCGTACGCTACGTGATTGCGACGGACTTTTGATCACATCAAAATCCCGTGGCAACCGATCAAATGAGACTAAACTGCTAGATTTATAAAATTCAAACTAGTTATCTCATAACTACATTTGTAGATTCTAAATATTGTATCCCATCACATGATATCCGGACGACGTTAAACCTTTCGATCGATTCATCAAAATCCCACAATTTCCCGACGACTCAACACTTGAGCACAGTTCAATAATATCCAGAATATGCCACAGTACCTATGCACCAGCCATAGAAGGGTAGACCCAAGCCTCACTCATGTTGCCACGGAACTGCGGAAAACCTTAGGGTATGACCACGGCTTCGCGATCCAAAATGTCGAGTTAGGGTTTCATTCTTATAGAGGGTTCATAGAATTACTTGCATGTTTTTCCGAATACGTTAAACTTGAAAAAAATGGGTTTTTGACATTCGATCGAACTTTTTAATTTCGTCTAGACAACATGCGAATAACCCGAAACAATGTTAAAACTACGAATACGAAACACTCCGAATTGCTTATAGTGTAAGATTACATCACATGCAAAATTAGCAAAAACAAACAACACCTGAAACATCAAAACCTAGTCACTGGAACACAGTGAAAATTTCAAGCAAAACCAAACCAAAGTGGCCGGCCCCAACCTTGTTGTCCTCGGCCAAAATCCGAGCAAACCCCCTAAAATTTTCAAGGTGTTCATGCTATATCCCATATAACATTCTGTACTTGTTTAAAAAAATTTTTGACAACTTTATAGAATCGACAGAAACCAGTTTTTGGCGTTGCAAGTTTCGGAGTATTTCGGTTTCGTAATCTTAACAAAATCCGTCTAATTTTCTAGCATGGCTCTGATACAACTGCAGGGTTGCCTAGCACGGTAGCAAGGTTTCGGGAGGCATCTTCCATGCTAAATTCAAAAATTTGCCGTTCTAGCTAACTCTAACCCTAGAATCGTATACTAGAAATCCGACGGAATGAAATGCAAACAACTTTGCAAGTAAAGTGAACAAGGAATACAACCTTTGTAGACTGGTCCTTCACTTCATTAGCTCTATGTAGTCGTCCCTTCGCTGAGATCATAAACTCTCGGACTCTAGAGAGGCTCCACAAGATGTACGGATCAAGCTTGCTAGAAGATTTCGAGGCCAAAGATGATCTACGTCGAGGAGACACTAACCCAAGCTATCTCTTCACTGGTTATGGAATTAGTGAAGCAAACACCCTATACTAAATGGCAAGTAGTAGAGGATGATGAAGTAGGAAGTGGGCTCACTTTAGAATTGATTTTCTCACATTTTTTCTCACATCTCCATTGAAGCTAGAAAGTTTTGAGGAAGAAGAAGAAGAATGAACTCATGATCATTGTCCAAAGGATAATGACAACCCTAGGTGAGTTAGTATCATATAATAACCTTTGTAGAGAGTTAACCATGGCTAGGTTTAATTGGTTGGGTTAATAAATATCTAAGGCAAAACAAAAGAGTGGACTTGGTCAATGATAACTATAAGCTTCTACAAGCTTTCATCCATGACAAAATACCACTATTTTGTAATTACCAAAATGAATAAAACCCTAGCAATTAAACCAAGCATGGTGTATGTCATACACACACCTTTGTTGCGTGTATCATCAAGCATGACACAAAATAATGTACACTTATATATATCATATATTTACACATGCACAAAACTAAGTGAGAAAATAAATCTTATTTGAGCTAATACTAGTTAATATAAATTAATATATCAAATATATAATTATAAATTAAATCATTAAATCAATTCTTGATTTAATAGTCCGGCTATATCACATTTAACCGACTAATACCATATGTAACAACTTATCGAATCAACACTTGATCCGATAACCCGGCTATATCGCATATAACCGACCAATGTCATAAATGGCGAGAATAGAATACGGTATCTCATATCATATAAATCTCGGTCCCGCACATATCATATATGTGCTCTGATTGATCTGTATTTATGTGTAGTAGTTAACCGCAATCAATAATGGTGTCGCGTGTAGCTAGACCGGGATGAGTACGGGTCGTCCTCTGAGAAACGTTGAATATTTTATTCTTATTTTAGGCGTGTTGAGAAAGAAAGGAGGAAGAATAAAGAATGGTGAAGAATGGTTGTAGGATCTAGATCTACGTTAAATACGGATGCAAAATATAGATCTAAAATAACTACGGATGTAGGTTTTATAGTAAAAGGGGGCTTGTAGGGTTCATTAGGATTTAGTAGTTATGGATGATTAATTAAAGATTACTCTTTTTATCCTTTAATAAATTTAAAACTAGATCGACAGTGATGCATGTAGATTAGGGTTTTTGGAGGGAAAAGGGTTCCCACCCTTAACCCCTATCTCGACATGGAACTCCGTTCATATCTAGCCTTTACTAAAACAATTGTTAATCTAATCTCTAATCGTGGTCGCGATTATCAATGAATTGGTAGCGCGCCCAATTAGGATGTTAAATATTCTTTTGATAGAGTTTATAAACTTTATAGGACTTAAAAAGAGTTTAAGGATCTTCATCATCCATTAACCTACCATAATCCCATGAACCATAACAAGCGAAGAATTACTTGCGCATGTTGGGAGAAGAAGAGATGGAGAGGGAAATCATAGTAAAACTACAAAGAAATAGAATAAGAAAAACAACTACCTTTATTAATCAACAAAATTCATTTACATTTTGTTCCCTTAGAAAATGATTACAAAATGCTAATTCGCTTCTCGATCTCTTCTAAGGAGGTAGATGAACCATTGATGATCAGCCTGGATGTGTGAGTCTGTCGTGGAATTCGTGATTGTAGGGTTCCTAGGCACTCTCAAGGGGTCTCACAAGGCATCAACCATGCGAATTTAAAATTCTACAAGTGCCGAGAAACCCTAATGCGATCGTTGACTAGAATTTTAGGCGAAACAAGCAACTAGTTAACAACTTAACTAAGTGAACGGAAAATACAACCTTTGTAGATCCGGTCCTCCACCTCCATAGCTCCGTGATGAAGTCCCCTTGCTATCCAAATCCAATCCCGGGCTCTAGCGTCTGCTTCATCGGAGAAATGGGCGGGCTAGGTCATCGACAACGATGCCGAAGATGATCTACGTCGAGGCATCACAAGATCAAGCTCCCACTTCACCAAGTCATGAAACTTGTGAAGAAAACACCCTATACTACTTGGCAAGAGGTAGAGGATGAAGAAATAGGAGGTGGTTTCACTTTAGAATTGGATTTCTCACTCTTTTCATCAAATCACCATTGATGAAAGCTAGGTTTTCTTCTTTAAGAAGAACAAGAAGAAGATGATAGAATGTTATGATAAGTTCATTAAAATACAAAAGAAAATGAATACTTATCATAATATGAACCATAGTTAGGTGTAGAGAATTGACTAAGGTTAGATGAATGGTTAGGGTTAAGCATGAAGACAAAATGGTCACTTTGGTCAAATCTTCATGAAGCTTCAACAAGCTTCAAGAATGAAAGCAACCATTTTGTTTTCTTATCCCATTTCTTTTTAATCCAAATTAAAAAGATAAATGAATGAATAAATAAAAACCCTAACCATTTACTTAACCAAGGTTTAATTCTTTACACAAACCCTAGCATTCATGTATCATCAAACATGATACAATCAAGTGCACAAAAGTATATCACATATACAACTTGTGCAATTCAAGTGAGAAAATCCATTTAAAGTGAACCAATACTAGTTAATGCAAAGTAATATATCAAATATATAATTATGCATTAAATCATTAAATCAACACTTGATTTGACAATCCGGTCATATCGCATACAACCGACTAATATCCAATGTATCGGCTTATCGAATAAATCCTTGATTCGATAACTAGGTTATATCGCATACAACCAATCGATACATTCATCGCGAGAATAGAATACGGTATCATATACACGCATTATTCTCGGTCCCGCACATATCTCATATGCACTCCTATTTCGTTTCGCTTGAGCCAGGAAACCTCTGTGTAGGACTCTAAAGACTCGTCAATACGCCAGCAGCAGATGATGATCATATCATGCATCCACAAGCTGCAAGCTGTCTGCTAAACGTAACGGCCACCCGGGTATTGAGCGATCAGAAGATCGACGAGCAAGCCCTCTCATACTCCTGTGAATCCAACCAGTAACACTTACCGTACAGTCCGGTCTCGTCGTCTGATATGTCGCATATCTCGCCTAGGGGTGGTAAACGTCAGACCCCAATAGCTCGATAAGTCGTGTCGATATGAGGTCTATAACAATTCGAGAAACTACAGGCAACTCTTACCAGTAAATCTCAGCAACCCTGGCCAGGGATTTCTGGTTATAGCCAATCGAACACAGCGTCAACTCCCTATACCGGGAGAGACGAATCCCCTCCTATCGCTCATTGCCTCCATGTGACTCGGGACTGTACCCAAAAACCACCATTTTGCACGCCCTCTTGGACGTGGTAAGGTGGAAATCATAGCACAGTGGGAATCACACAAGACTCTATGACGATCTCGGGTCTACAGACTAACCTGTACTCGTGTCACCAGAGAACTGCCATCTGACGTAAGGTGTAATACCATCTGGGAGTTCTCGGCGAGTCCGTCCAGTGTACCCAGTCTCCACTGAGCACCCGTATATCATCTCTGATGTCAAACACCAATGGATATGGGATCATCCATCGCCCAACTGTATGGGTCGAGAAGGTATACGCTAGTCTACTCTGGTATATCGATGCCCCGTCTCGATGCACCCACGACTAGGGACCTTGAAGGATGTACTTAAGGACTACCATGTCCCCACTAGTATGATCTGCATCATAGTTCAGGTAGTCAAGTAAACATCCTAAGGGCTTTACCAACATGTAACAGAGAGACAATCAATGTACACGTTAAGGTAAAGAGCAACCAGATAGCATACTATCATGTCGAGCAAGAAAGTCCTCCCTATATATGTCCCAGCATCCACTACAATATACATCCTATGTACAGTAATGGCCTCTAGGGCATACATATAACTAACAATCTCCCACTTGCACTAGGGCCATCTGTAGCAGTGGTTGTAGTATCTCATACTCAACCATCCCAATAAGTCTCTCTCTGGGAATAGGCCTTCGTGAGTGGATCCACCGCGTTATCCTCTGAGTCTGCTCTCCTAACCTCGATCACCTTGGAGATCAGCCATCTCCATGATCAGGTGATACTGCCTTAGAATATGTCTGAATCACTGATGGGATGAACGTTCCTTGGCAAAAGCCACAACTCCATTGTCACACAATGGGAGGAACTAAGTTCATCTCATGAACTAATATACACCCAGACTTCCTCTTTGGTAGCATCTTAAGTAGCGATGTATCCAGCCTTTATCATCTAGTATGCCATGGTATCTAGCTTGGAACTCTTCCAACATACCGTCCCTTTACTAAGGGTAAAGACAATGCCTGTGACTGACATTCAGTCGTCCTCATCACCCTGGAACCTTTCCAGTGATTCTCCCCAGGATCGATTGATACCATCTCACTACAACTAGTGAGAATCCTAACATCCATTTAGATCTATCTCATAGATCCAAAACCTAGGATTTAGTAGGTATTACTTTGATCCTATATGGATAATCCTAGTGATAAGCGGAGATTGACCGAGCGTAGCATAGGAAACTCCTTCCCTATCAAGTGTATGTCATCCATGTCGTCTACATGGATCACTACCATACTCCCTACTACCTTTTTGTATATACAAGGTTCATCTACCATTTTGATAAAGTCAAACTCTTTGACTACTACATCAAAACAGACGTTCCAACTCCGCGATGCCTGCTTTAATCTGTAAAGCAACTTGCACACGTTTCCGCTGCTCCCACTGTTTACGAAGCCCTCTGGCTGTGTACTTATAGACGCACTCTTCTAAAACATCACTTAGAAAAGCAGTCATGACACCCAACCACCAGATATCGTAGTCATGGTATGTAGCTGTGGCAAGTAGGATCTGGATGGACTTAACCATAGCTACATGAAAAAGGTTTCATCATAATCCACGCCTGGTAAATGATGCAAACTTTTAACAAGTCTAGCTTTGAAAGTCTCAACTTTTCCATCTACACCAAGTAATCTTCTCAAGATATACTTGTTCCTGATGGGGATTTAACCCTTCAGATATAGCAGCCAAAGTCCATACTTTGTTGGTGTATAAGGATTCCATCTCAGATCGATAAACATCCAGCCATTCTTACAGAGTCTCACTCCAGATGGCCAGCTCGAAACTAGTTGGGTCATCATCTCATGATGCAATCCTCGCTCCCACTGTCATAGAGAAACCGAAGTAACTCTCAGGTGGGTGAGGAACCCTACTAGATCGGCGGAGAGGCTGAGGTTCGTTGGAATCTATTGAATCATTTGGTTCTATCAAATCATCTGCTGTAGTTTGTATAGTTGGAACGTTTCCAGTTCTACATAACAGACCTTGCCTCGATCTTGTCCGGATTTTGCTTTTAGACATAGGCCGGACAACCCCAAATCTTAACTATCTTAAGAGATGGGTTCTTCCCTTTCCATATCACATATGAAGCGGTAGGCAACTGATTTGATTGGAACCCTGTTCAATAGGTATGCAGCTTCTCAAGTGCATAACTCCCAAAAGGAAAAAGGTACCTCAGTAGTACTCATCATAGAGCACACCATATCAACTATGGTGTATCTGCTCCGCCCCGATATACCATCGTGCTATGGTGTATACGGAGGAGTAATTCTGAGAGAGAATCTCATTCTCCTTTAGAAAAGTCCAAGAATTCCGTGCTCAAGTATTCTCCTCCTTGATCTCATCAAAGGACATAATACTTATACTAGTATTTTGGTTCTCTACTTCTAACTTATATTCTATGAATATCTCAAAAGGTTCGGACTTGTGTTTCAATAGGAACATATGTCTGAATCTTGAGAGATTATCAGAGAATGTAATGAAGTACAAAGAACCTTTCTTGGCATGTGTAGACAGGGGACCTACATACATCAACATGTATCATCCCAAGAGTTCACTAACTCTTTCTCTGTTTCCAGTAAACAGAGCTATGGTCATCATATCTCTGTGACATGACTGGCAGGTTTCACAAGATGTAAATTCAAACTGATTTAAATATGCATCTATATGTAACTCAAGCTAGTCGGGTTGCATTGATATGACCTAGTCTACAATACCTCAAGAAGGATCCGTTCATTTCTGAACTCGTCCTCTTGTGTGTGTTCTGTATACTAAGAACTGTAGTTTGATTTAGAACATCAATGCTTTTAGATAACGTGCCTGAACCGATCAACTTTTGATATAGGAAATGTTCAAAACATTATCCAACAATACAAAATTTTATCATTTCTTTACTAATAAAGAGACTGATATGATTTTGTATATTAGGTTCGGTATCTAATAACATTCGTTCAGAATCAATGTATTTGATAATACAGGGTGACAGTGACCAACAGACTTGGCTGCAGCACTTGCCCCGTTTTCTGCCTCATGAAACTTATCACCCGTTCTCAGTTCTCTACCTATCTGTAGCCCTATGTAACAGATTACATATCTGGGATCCTAATCTGGTATCAAATACCCAGGACGTAGAGGATATTGAGAAACAGTTCTGTGTAACGAACACACCCGAAGATGATGCATCATATGCACTTTCCTCGTTTGGGCGGCACGGGAAATCTGGTATTCCCCAATTTCCTGCTCTGTCTCATAACTATTATAAGTTGGAGCGGGACCAACGTTCCCCGGCTCAGTATAACAAGCGGGTTCGGTCAATAATCCGTGTTATTATCTTGATTAAGGCGTGACATGGTCGCTACCTGGAGAGAGAGAAGAAAACACTCAGTGTGCGCTCTTGCAAGAATAGATTGGTTATTATTTTATCTAATCAGGATGGCTCCTACTTCTTTTTATCAAATCTTCCTTCAAACCCTAAAAGGAAAGACTAGCCGGGATTAATTACACGCTACAAGTTCGCCAATCTTTCAGCCATGCCAGTGTCGGTACTTTGAGGGAGGTCCCCCGTGCTTTCGCACGAACCTAATTAATGTAAACCTCGTTTTCCCAGAGGCGTAACCCCGTTGACACCTTTCTAGACACCTACTTGATCGGCTAATTGTAATGTGTAAAACTCTCCCAGGAGTAACAATTACTCGCAGCGGGTATCGGGATCCAACTATCTCATAGAAGGTATGCAATCTCATTGCAAATTTCAACACTTGAAATTCCCGATAATATTTTGCCCCGAACGATCTATGACCTTGACAAGGTCAACAAACCATAGACCGCAAGTCAAGTTCAACCCGTCATTTCTTGATTGAATCAAACCCACCGGCACGACCCTTGACAAGGTCAACAAGGCCGCACGACTACCCTAACCCAATCTGCATCATATGCACAAGCAGATAAATACTGGTTAGCTACCGCACACTGCGCCTTGACAAGGTCAACAAACGCAGCACGAATACTAAGTAGGACTTATCTGAAATGACGGAGGGCTACGGCAGGTTTTTCTGAAAACCTATTGCGTAATGAACTTGATATCGTTGTAGGATCGAATGAATTTTGAAATGGAGTGTTTTTTAGGCTTTTCTAGTTTTGCTAAAGGAGTCACCCCCGGTGAAGGGATCGTCGGTCCTTTCCTCGTCGAATGAGGTGCGGGATATATCATATATATCACTGTGCAAAGCATAAACTATAGAAGCAATCAAAAGACAGACCGAAGGTTGTAGCATCTGCCAGTTATTGCTAAAGGAGTCACTCCCGGTGAAGGGATCTCGGTCCTTTCCTTATCGAATAAGGTGCAGGATGTTCTACAAGGAACACCGCGATGCAAAGCAAGAACTGTAGCTACCTGTTTTATTTAGAAATTCGATTCCACAACATCTTAGGTTTCTTTTATTTCATTAATCTCATTAATGAAGTCCCATCATTTAAATACCTAAACATTACAGATAAATACGACGTACACTTATGCCATCCGCATTCGCCTCGATGTCCCCTCGTGCACCGTTAGGTTAGGTAACTAACGGCAGAGCGGGGCAGGGCTAGCACGGGTGTAAAACATAAGTAACGCCTATATAATATATCATATATACTATATACTGTATCTATCACAGAACATCACATGATCACATCACAGATATCGCAGCAGAAGAATCATATGAAACATTGGATATACTAAGACGTCCATGTTTTCAATACGAGCCAGTATAAAACACGGATTCCACGGTCGCGATGAATAGCCAAACCCACACCCCTAGACCCTACGAGCGCGGCAAGTAACCCTACCAATTCTAGAGTTAGGAGACCCGGACTCGACTCCTCGAGTTGGTCTCCCACTGGACTCCAGAACCCGGTTACTTGTGCCCTCCTCCTTAGGTCTATTCTAGTGCGGAAAAGTAAATAATATACAAACGGTGACATCTTCCGCAACCTGGAAGTGCCCCAATAAAGAATATTACATACATTTTATTTTACATGAAGGAAAATGAAAAACACTCATCTCACATAAAAAAAACCCGGCTATTCAAACACGACGATCCAATATAACATATCCAGCAACACATAACATCACATGTCATCAACGTAAGTAAACATGCGTATCCCAATTGTCGTTGACATATAGCAACGAAACCGGCGATATCACATATTACACTTACGGTCACAGAAAAGAAAGTGTAAAACTACAACAGTTGGAATCCGCATCCTGCATAGACATCGCATGCCTAATCAAATGAATTACTTAGACATCACATGCCTAACAATTATAAACCCCGCATTTTAGTTCATTATCGAAAAAACTTTTCAATATCAAGTCGGGCAATTCAACAAGATTCCCGACATTTTGATCGAATGCTCGTCGCAAACTTCAGTAGACGGCCGCACCCCCGATACCGTCGACGAAGTGCACCAAGGCGGAACACCGCTGCCGCGAGCACCCGAACGGATGCTTTCGGCGACGGGGTTCTCCTACAGTCACTTGGTCGGGGCGGTGGAGTGAGGCTGTCTATTAAGTTTACCCGGTGAGTATCCGCGTACGCTACGTGATTGCGACGGACTTTTGATCGCATCAAAATTCCGTGGCAACCGATCAAGTGAGACTAAAGTGCTGTGTTTATAACATTCATTCAGTTATCTCATAACTAATTGTGAATTCCAATTATTGTATCACATTCCGGATAAATAGAAAATGTTAAACTTTCCGATCGAACAATCGAACACCCAAGTTTTCCCGAAACAGCTCAACACATGAAACAAGTTTAAAAACATCCAGTTCATGCCTCAGTACCAACGGTCCAGCCGTAGAAGGGTCAAGCCAACGCCTCACATGTGGCACGCCGTACTGCCCCAAACCCAAAGGTTCAAAGGGCAGTTCTAGACGGTCACATAATCGAGTTAAGGTTTGTTGTCTTCTAGAGGGTCCATCGCGTTACTTGCACTACTTAGAACGTCTTTAAACCACGGAAAAATCCAACTGTTGGAAATTTCCCGGCAGGGGAAAGATTGGGTATTTACATCCGGTCGAACTATTTAACATATTCTGAAATTATCCGGAAAAACATATAGACAAAGTTTGATAATCCAATCGAATCATCTAAGCTCCAAAACACCCCAGAAAACTCAACTCTTGAATTCAGATTAAAAAATCCCAGAAAACTCAGCACATCAAATAACAAATTACTGTGCAAAATTAGAAGTCTGACGTCATCAAATGGCCGCGGAACCGCCGCAGAAGCCAGGCTTCTGCCGCGGTTCCGCCGCAGTATGGACGTATCATTTGGAAAATTTTGCACCGTAATTCTTATAATTTCCTGCTGAATTTTTAAAGAATTTTTAATCTGGAAAAAACCCAGTTTTTGAAAAAAGTCCAGAGAGCATTTTGGAATTAGGGTTTCGGTTCGATCGGGTTTCAAACGTCGTCTAGACTTCGCCTAAGGCTCTAGCTTGGCTCTGATACCACTTTAGGGTCGGTACTTTGAGGGAGCTCACAAGGCATCAACCATGCTAATTTAAAATTCTACAAGTGCCGAGAAACCCTAATGCGATCGTTGGCTAGAATTTTAGGCAAAACAAGCAACTAGTTAACAACTTAACTAAGTGAACGGAAAATACAACCTTTGTAGATCCGGTCCTCCACCTCCATAGCTCCGTGATGAAGTCCCCTTGTTGTCCAAATCCAATCCCGGGCTCTAGCGTCGGCTTCATCGGAGAAATAGGCGGGCTAGGTCATCGACAACGATGCCGAAGATGATCTACGTCGAGGCATCACAAGATCAAGCTCCCACTTCACCAAGTCATGAAACTTGTGAAGAAAACACCCTATACTACTTGGCAAGAGGTAGAGGATGAAGAAATAGGAGGTGGGTTCACTTTAGAATTGGATTTCTCACTCTTTTCATCAAATCACCATTGATGAAAGCTAGGTTTTCTTCTTTAAGAAGAAGTAGAAGAAGATGATAGAATGTTATGATAAGTTCATTAAAATACAAAAGAAAATGAATACTTATCATAATATGAACCATAGTTAGGTGTAGAGAATTGACTAAGGTTAGATGAATGGTTAGGGTTAAGCATGAAGACAAAATGGTCACTTTGGTCAAAGCTTCATGAAGCTTCAACAAGCTTTAAGAATGAATGAAACCATTTTGTTTTCTTATCCCATTTCTTTTTAATCCAAATTAAAAAGATAAATGAATGAATAAATAAAAACCCTAACCATTTACTTAACCAAGGTTTAATTCTTTACACAAACCCTAGCATTCATGTATCATCAAACATGATACAATCAAGTGCACAAAAGTATATCACATATACAACTTGTGCAATTCAAGTGAGAAAATCCATTTAAAGTGAACCAATACTAGTTAATGCAAAGTAATATATCAAATATATAATTATGCACTAAATCATTAAATCAACACTTGATTTAACGATCCGGTCATATCGCATACAACCGACTAATATCCAATGTATCGGCTTATCGAATCAATCCTTGATTCGATAACTAGGTTATATCGCATACAACCAATCGATACATTCATCGCGAGAATAGAATACGGTATCACATACACGCATTATTCTCGGTCTCGAACATATCTCATATGCGCTCCTATTTCGTTTCGCTTGAGCCAGGAAACCTCTGTGTAGGACTCTAAAGACTCGTCAATACGCCGGCAGCAGATGATGATCATATCAAGCATCCACAAGCCGCAAGCGGTCTGCTAAACGTAACGGCCACCCGGGTATTGAGCGATCAGAAGATCGACGAGAAAGCCCGCACATACTCCTGTGAATCCAACCAGTAACACTTACCGTACAGTCCGGTCTCGTCGTCTGATATGTCGCATATCTCGCCTAGGGGTGGTAAACGTCAGACCCCAATAGCTCGATAAGTCATGTCGATATGAGGTCTATAACAATTCGAGAAACTACAGGTAACTCTTACCAGTAAATCTCAGCAACCCTGGCCAGGGATTTCTGGTTATAGCCAATCGAACACAGCGCAACATCAACTCCCTATACCGGGAGAGACGAATCCCCTCCTATCGCTCATTGCCTTCATGTGACTCGGGACTGTACCCAAAAACCACCGTTTTGCACGCCCTTTTGGACGTGGTAAGGTGGAAATCAAAGCATAGTGGGAATCACACAAGACTCTATGACGATCTCGGGTCTACAGACTAACCTGTACTCGTGTCACCAGAGAACTGCCATCTGACGTAAGGTATAATACCATCTGGGAGTTCTCGGCGAGTCCGTCCAGTGTACCCAGTCTCCACTGAGCACCCGTATATCATCTCTGATGTCAAACACCAATGGATATGGGATCATCCATCGCCCATCTGTATGGGTCGAGAAGGTATACGCTAGTCTACTCTGGTATATCGATGCCCCGTCTCGATACACCCACGACTAGGGACCTTGAAGGATGTACTTATGGACTACCATGTCCCCACTAGTATGATCCGCATCATAGTCCAGGTAGTCAAGTAAACATCCTAAGGGCTTTACCATCATGTAACAGAGAGACAATCAATATACACGTTAAGGTAAAGAGCAACCAGATAGCATACTATCATGTCGAGCAAGAAAGTCCTCCCTATATATGTCCCAGCATCCACTACAATATACATCCTATGTACAGTAATGGCCTCTAGGGCATACATATAACTAACAGTGATCTCTTCAGCCTGATGATTTTTCCAAGAGGCTCTTGGTCTTTATTTATAGTCCCAAAACCAGAACCCTAGTCTCCTAATTTGGAAATCGGTAGTTAAGATTCACAACAGCAAAATCTCAACCCTCAAATCGTCTTAACCACGGCGGATCCGCGGCCAATAGGTGGGTTTGGCCGCGGATCCGCGGCCTTATAGGAGGATCATTTGATTTGTTCTTCTGGAGCTTTATCTTCATGACACGTGGTGATCTTTTTAATCTCAGGAAACTGAAAATCTTTTCTACGTCACTGCCAGACTTGATTTCTTTAGTTTACTTTCTTAATTAGGCAGGTTTTTTCTAACAACTTTGATTTTCTTGATTTAAGCCGTGAAAATCTGCACAAAAAACTGAACAAATAAAATTAGTAGAGTTTGTTTTATTAACTTAACCATTAAGACTTAGTCAAAGGTATTTAATAAAGTAAGCATATTTTAAATGGGCCAAATGTTACATGGATATTACATGCTTACATTTTCCTACCATATGTTAATTATAATATATAAACACATGAAAATAGTATTTTTACAGATAAACCCTCATACGTATCATATATTATAATAAACACATTTCTTTATATAGAAATAGCAGGAAAAATATCATATTAAATGTCTAGTTTTATCAACTGAACAAATACCCCCAAACTTATCTTTGATCGTCTCGAGCAAACTAGTTTATTCAAGAGAAGGAGAAAAAGAAAGGAGAAAACTAAGCACACTTTCATAGGCAACACGATTGCACTGAGCACGTGCAACAAGCCGTTAAACCTCTAGGTGTCCCTAGTAGGAGGAGTGTTGTCTCCTAAGGGTTTTCAGCGGATTACACCCACAAAATCCTATAATAAAAGAGAGATGGTGAAAGTTACATATAAAGATAAGAACTATAAAAGAAAGACTTTGAAAATTTAGAGTTTCCAACTACACTAGCTTTTCAGTTGTCATGAGCCCTATCTTAATAGTCATGAAAAGATATTAGAAATCACATGACCCCTCAATAAAACATCGTCTTTATTCTTCATTCCTATCTTTCATCCAAACATTGATCATATACCCCTACATATGTGTAAAAGACATACCTACACTCGGAGAATTCAATTCAAGCTATCATACTCTTGTCCATCAGCCTTAGTACTTTTTAATCGATATTTATATGGAATATGCTCACACATTTTTCATGCGACCGTTAATACTTCTTGAGGTACTAACCGACCGATTACTCATGTGCTTGCTGATTAGGTGTATTAGTATTTTCCTCGTCTTGCACCACTTAAGGCTTAGCAGTGAATCCCAGACCAGTTGGTCTAAGGCACTAGGTGATGAAGCACCCTCGCTATATTTTTTTTATTTCTGCCTTGGTGATAACAAAACCAGTGTTCATTTTTCTCCATCGTTTTATCTTTTATTCATTTATAATTTCCTTCATACTTTGGCTTTTAGACAAGAGCATTTCAAGGTATCCTCTACTATCCCGAGTTTCAAGACGTGTATAAGTGCGTATAGTAGGGTATCAATAATCAAATGTTTGGCTTCTAGAATAGGAACTATTTTTCAGACTTATTTTTATCTTCAGATTAGTGATTTCTTTCATCTTACTAACCCTTGGGACAACGACTCATAACTACTTATTACTAGTTCGTTTAAGAAAACTTCTAATTTTCTTGGTTTTCTTAAACTATTCCTATCTTTTAAATATAATTTTTCACTTTCTACTCTTTTGTTATATAAAAAAAATTTGAATGCCCAGTGTCAAAGATAATTCAGTGAATACAAACCTCCCCCTAAACCTGTTTTCAGCAGTGTCCTCACTGATGTTGTCTTTTGAGAGCATGGACCTGTATACTTGGGGAGAGACAAAAGGGGTAAAATAATAGTTAAATGAAAACTACCCCCAAACTTATTCTTTGGCATGCATAGATATTCAGTTAAGTCTATTTTCACTCACCTCCATTCTTAAAATGAGAAAATGTTACCAAAACATGGAGGTGATGTGGAGGAAATTCAGTTCTGATAAAGCGGCTCCAGTAAAAACAGGAGCTCCTCCGCTGGGTCAGCAGAGAAATACGTTTTTATTCTATGCCCATTTACTTTAAAAATTGAACCGTTTTTCACATTTTCAACTTCTACTGCCCCGTGCGGGTGTACATACCGCACCACAAAAGGTCCTTTCCAACGAGATTTAAGCTTACCCGGATGAAGATGGAGACTGGAATCGAAAAGAAGGACTTGTTGCCACGATGTGAAAGTTTTTCTAAAAAAGGTTTTTATCGTGGAACACTTTAGTCCGGTTCTTTACTATCACCGGATTATTGTAAGCTTCATCGCGGAGTTCGCTTAGCTCATTCAATTGTAGCTTCCGATAGCTGCTCACTTGATCAAAATCGAAGTTAAGCTCTTTAATAGCCCACATTGCTTTATGTTCGATCTCGACAGGAAGGTGGCATGCCTTCCTAAACACAAGGCGGTATGGAGACATACCAAGATTGGTCTTATAAGCGGTGCGAAATGCCCAAAGAGCATCCATCAATTTGGTTGACCAATATTTACGGTTTTTAGAAACAGTTTTCTCCAAAATTTGTTTGATCTGCCTATTTGAGATCTCAGCTTGCCCGCTTGTTTGGGGATGATAGGGCGTAGAAAGCTTGTGAGTGATTGAATATTTCCGCATCAAGGCCTCGAAAGACCGATTACAGAAATGTGTCCCGTTGTCGCTAATTATAGCGCGGGGGTGTCCGAATCGCGAAAAGATATTTTCTTTAAGGAACTTAATGACAACTTTGTTGTCATTAGTGCGACACGGTATTGCTTCCACCCATTTCGAGACATAATCAACCGCTAACAATATATATAAATTCCCAAAAGAGTTGGGAAAAGGGCCCATAAAATCAATACCCCAAATATCGAATATTTCCATAACCAATATAGGTTGGAGCGGCATCTCGTTTCTTCGTGAAATCCGACCCAAGTGCTGACATCGCGGACAAGTTTTGCAATGATCATATGCATCTTTCAATAATGTTGGCCAATAAAAGCCACATTGCAAAACTTTCTCCGCCGTTTTTCGAGGACCAAAATGACCGCTGCATTCCTGACCATGACAAAATGATAACACACTCTTGAATTCATCGTTAGGGACACACCTGCGAATGATTTGATTGGAACAATACTTAAACAGATAAGGTTCATCCCAGTAAAAGTATTTTACTTGGGATAGAAATCGAAGTTTGTCTTATTTCGACCAATCGCTAGGAATAAGTCCCATTGCAAGATAGTTTACAATATCCACGAACCAAGGTTCGTAGGATACAGTCAATAGCTGTTCGTCAGGAAATGAGTCATTTATCGACACGGTCAAAATTGGTGAAGAAGTGATGCGTGAAAGATGGTCGGTTACAACGTTTTCACATCCACTCTTGTCTCGGATGACAAGATCAAATTCTTGTAACAGTAGGATCCAACGTATTAGCCTGGCCTTAGCATCCTTCTTCAATAAAAGGTGTCGTAGAGCGGAGTGATCAGTGTAAACCACAATTGGCGAGCCAATCAAGTAGGGCCTGAATTTTTCTAATGCAAATACAACTGCCAAGAGTTCTTTCTCGGTAGTTGTGTAATTTATTTGTGCATCATTCAAGGTCCTACTTGCATAGTAAATTACATGTGGCGTCTTATCAATGTGTTGTCCTAAGACTGCACCAATAGCAAAATCTGATGCATCATACATAAGCTCGAACGGGTGGTTCCAATCCGGAGATGATAGAACGGGGGCTATAGTGAGCGATCTTTTAAGCGATTCAAAAGCAGCCTCACAATCCGAATCAAAATGAAATGTAGTATCCTTGGCTAATAGAAGAGTTAATGGTCTAGCAATTTTGCTATAGTCCTTAATGAATCTCCAATAAAATCCTGCATGACCATGGAAGGATCGTATATCTTTGACGCATTTGGGACGAGGGAGGTTATGAATGACATCTATTTTAGCTCTGTCAACCTAAATGCCTTTTCGTGAAATTATATATCCAAGGACAATACCTTCTTGGACCATAAAATAACATTTTTCCCAATTCAAAATTAAGTTCTTATCCTTACAGCGGGTAAGAACCGCGTCAAGGTTACGAAGGCAGTCCTCAAAGGAGTCCCCAAAAATGGAGAAATCGTCCATAAAAATTTCCAGAAAATTCTCAACCACATATGAGAATATCCCCATCATACACCGCTGAAATATAGCGGGAGCGTTGCATAACCCAAAGGGCATGCGTCTATAAGCAAAAGTACCGAAAGGAAAAGTAAATGTGGTTTTATCTTGATCCTTTTCGGAGATGGGGACCTGGTTATAGCCAAATTATCCGTCAAAGAAACAATAGTATTCGTGTCCAGCTAATCGTTCTAACATCTGGTCAATGAAAGTTAGAGGGAAGTGATCTTTCCTCGTCGTGGCATTGAGTTTTCTGTAATCAATACATACGCGCCACCCAGTTTGGGTGCGTGTTTGGATTAACTCATTAGCCTCATTAGTTATGACCGTGATGCCAGACTTTTTAGGGACTACGTGAATTGGACTTACCCATTAGCTATCAGATATAGGGTAAATTATACCAATATCAAGGCACTTGACGATTTCTTTCTTTACCGCCTCCTTCATAACGGGATTTAACCGTCTTTATGGGTCTCGGGTTGGTTTGGCTTCATCCATCAGATGTATGTAATTTTCAACAATTAAGGGACCAATCCCTTTGATGTCAGCCATTGTCCAACCAAATGGTTGCCGATTCGATCTCAACACTGCCAAAAGCATGTTCTCTTGCTCTAAGGCTAGAGAAGCGGATATAATTACTGGCAAAGTCTCATTCTCACCTAAATATGCATATTTAAGATGAGAAGGTAGCGATTTGAGATCAAATATTAGCAGAGAGACAATAGAAGGTGGGGTAAGGGGATGATATTCGGACTCCCTACGAGGTTCAAAACTTGCATATGATATTAACTCGGAAAGTGCTACTGACTTTTGCAACGAGTCAACGGATTCAAACTCACAGATGGACTCATTGAACATATCCTCAGTATGAAGTTGTGCAAGATCAAACGATGTCTCATTAGTGTTGTCGAGATCATCAAAGCAAAGTTCCTCATCCATCCAGCTTTCGGGAGCTATCTCGTAGATGGAACAAATATCAAGCAAATGAGCAGAAGGTTCCGATGGTTAGATTCCTAGCTTGTAAATATTAAGCTCAATTGTCATTTTCCTGAAGGATAAGTTCATAGAACCGTTACGACAATTAATTACAGCGTTAGAAGTTGTTAGGAAGGGTCGACCAAGTATCACCGGGATTTGATTGCGTGGGTTTGCCACAGGCTGTGTGTCAAAAACAATAAAGTCCATAGGGAATATGAATTCCCCGACTTTAATTAACACATCCTCTAGTTCACCCCGTGGTTTGGTGATTGATCGGTCTGCCATCTGGAGAGTACAATGGGCAGGTTTCAACTCTCCAATCCCTAACTGCTCGTATACTGAATAAGGAAGCAAGTTAACGCTAGCACCAAGGTCGAGTAAAGCACGATTAATATTCTTACTCCCAATAGAAATAGAGATGGTAGGATAGCCAGGGTCATTACGTTTCTTTGGTATTTGCTGGGTAAAAGCTATGCTAACATTACTCGTCATGAAAACATTTTTAGGCACTTGAGTTTTTCTCTTCTTAGTGCACAAGTCTTTAAAGATTCTTTCATAAGATGGAACTTGTTGAATAGCATCTAGGAGAGGAATATTTATGTTAACTTGCTTAAACATTTCCACAATCTTCTCCATTTGTGGGTTAGGTCTGTTGGCCCTTAATCTGTTTGGAAACGGAGCTTGATTAATAAGTTTTGGGTCCAACATTTGTGGAGAAGATTGTGGGGACGGATTCGATCCCAAAATTGGAGTGGGAATCATCTTAGATAGATTGGGCGAAGTGTTCGAGTTTTGGGGAAAACGGAGAATAGGCTCGGATGAAGGTGGGAGACTAGACGAATTAGGGGAAGAAGTAGAAGCTGGGTATCATTGGTGTCACTAACATCATCAAATTGCTCACCCACTCGGTTATTAAGCACTTTTCCCGATCTCAACGTAGTAACGGCATTCATATTATGATTTTGTGAGTGGCCAGGATTCGGTAGGGGTTGAGATGGGAGTTTCCCTTTCTCTCTCGCACTCATTGCGGCGTTCAACTGTGCAAGTTGGTTTTCTATTGATTTAATACTCTCACCGTGGGAGGCGGAGTCTTTTTTTATGGTGTCAATAGAAGACTTCATATCAGCCGACATTTGAATGGAATGTTTCATAAACAAATCCAAAGTTTGTGCGAATGAAGAGTTATCAGTACCGGCCAGTTGCGGTGCAGAAGTGTTGGTCGGATTTAGAAAATTTTGTGACTGAAAGGGGTGCTGACTTTGTGGTTGTAGTTGCTATGGAGGAGGTCTTTGATAATTGCTTTGGAACTGGTTTTGATTTTGGGGTTGGTTTTGGTTCCAAGTAAAGTTAGGATGATTCCTCAAACCTTGATTGTACGTGGAAGAATAAGGATCGTTTCTTGGTCGCTGCTGAAAAGCAGCATTAGTTTGCTCGTGACCTTGAAACGATGCATTCATAGGACATTCTTCCGTCAAGTGTGAAGGATCTGAACAGCAACCACACACGGTCTTGGGAGGCGTTACCTGATTTAGAGAGACTGATGAGAATTTTTTCTCAATAGCGTCGAGTTTCTTCTGCATCGCTGCCATTTCGGCTTTTACTGCGATGGAAACATCAAGCTGATGAATACCTCCCCTAGATGAAGGTGGTCTTACGCTTTCCCACTGCAAAGTGTTTTCAGCAAGGTCTTCCAGATATTTCTAAGCTTTACCATCATCTTTAGACATGAAATTGCATTGACACGTTGTTTCAAGCATCTGCTTTGTTGCTGGATTAATGCCCTCATATATAATTCGGCACAAATCCCATCTTTGTATTCCATGATGAGGACATTGGACAAGCAGATCCTTGAAACGTTCAAAGCACTTCTAAAATGGTTCATTGGGAAGCTGGGTGAACTGGTTGATCTCGCTCCTAATATGGGCGGTCTTATGGTTTGGGTAAAACTTCTTAAGAAATTCTATTACGAATTCATCCTAATTAGTGATAGAGTGTGCGGTGGTATTATAAAGCCATTTTTCTGCCAAGTCGCACAGAGTGAATAGGAGAAGACGCAAGCGCATAGCATCCACAGTTGGTTGTTTAGTACCCATCATTGCGCATACGTTTTCGAATTTAGTGATGAAAACGTACGTGTCTTCAGATTCAAGCCCGTGAAATTTAGGCAACAGATTGATGTAGTGGGGTTTAATTTCAAAATTATCCCCGTTAGCTGATGAAATAGATAGACAAGTGGGAAGTGGACCACGGATAGGATAGCATCTCTCTTGGAGAGTGATGCGCGGTGGATTCTGCACACCTACGGGTGGTGGCAGCGTGGTGTTATAATCTGATGGAGTACCGTCTATCTCGGTTGATGTGGTGTGTGGTGGGGGAAAAGAAGATGAAGAAGCACCGACTTCGGAGTCGATAGGAGGAACGCGGACAAGACGGGCACTAAAATCCCGTGTCCAAACAAGCATGCACTAAGCGGGTTTAGCGCAAGTGGCAGCGTGTGTACTTTTAAAAATGGTTTGTTTTGAAAAGTGTGTCGGACTTAGACAAATCACATAAAAATGCACAAACAACCATAGAACTAAGGTTACCTAGGTCAAGTCTCTAGACCGCTCCTAGACTTCCAAAGGACAAGCCGTAGGATCAATCCTCTACCACCTCTTTACTACTCTTATGGCCAGGTAAGTGCCAGGTAAGTGGGAGATATCCACTACATAAGTAGTGGGCCTAATTAAGTAACCACTTGCCTTAGACACACTTGCCAAGACACCACAAAAGTAATGCGGATAAGCGATAGATTACCCATGACCTTCCTCTGTACTTATTGAGCGTGACAGTCCTTAGAATCTTGTCTAGATATTTTTTAAATTAATGTAGGGTTGATGCAGATGCTCGGTTTGTGATTTGTGGGGCTTAGGAAGGGTGATAAAATCCCCACCTAATCTGGATTTGGTCTTTGCCCCTTAAAGTCCGTATTAAAATATGCAAAACAAACCAATCACAAAACTTTGCAAAAAGATTTTTGAGCGGCGATATTTTGCAAAGAATCCTGCAGAAAAGATATTTTATTGGATTTTGGAGGAGAGAGAAAGAGTTGAGAATCTTACCAGAGAAGTTTGGAACCCTAGATCATCAATCCCGCTTCGCTTCCGCCGTTAATGTGTCTTATTTGCCGCTGATCCTCCACGAGAAGGAAGGATGAATTGATGAAGTTTGCTACGTGGCCTCCTGTACTCTTCTGGATCTCGATGAATGTCTCTGTCTTTCTATTTCCTCAAGTCTGTGAATCTAGATTTCCTTGCAAAAATTCACACACTTCGTTAAATATACGATTTGCAGTTTTGTTTTAATTATGATATAGATCGAATAAGAATTCAACACAAATAGTAAGAATAAAAAATTACGCATGTATCCCCGGCAACGGCGCCATTTGATTGATCTGTATTTATGTGTAGTAGTTAACCGCAATCAATAACGGTGTCACGTGTAGCTAGACCGAGATGAGTACGGGTCATCCTCTGGGAAACGTTGAATATTTTATTCTTGCTTTAGGCGTGTTGAGTAAGAAAGGAGGAAGAATAAAGAATGGTGAAGAATGGTTGTAGGATCTAGATCTACGTTAAACACGGATGCAAAATATAGATCTAAATTAACTACGGATGTAGGTTTTATAGTAGAAAGGGGATTGTAGGGTTCATTAGGATTTAGTAGTCATGGATGATTAATTAAAGATTACTCTTTTTATCCTTTAATAGATTTAAAACTAGATCGACAGTGATGCATGTAGATTAGGGTTTCTGGAGGGAAAAAAGTTCGCACTCTTAACCCCTATTTCGACATGGAACTCCGTTCATATCTAACCTTTACCAAAACAATTGTTAATCTAATCTCTAATCGTGGTTGCGATTATCAATGAATTGGTAGCACGCCCAATTAGGATGTTAACTATTCTTTTGATAGAGTTTATAAACTTTATAAGACTTAAAAAGAGTTTAAGGATCTTCATCATCCATTAACCTACCCTAATCCCATGAACCCTAACAAGCGAAGAATTACTCGCGCATGTTGGGAGAAGAAGAGATGGAGAGGGAAATCATATTAAAACTACAAAGAAATAGAATAAGAAAAATAACTACCTTTATTAATCAACCAAATTCATTTACACTTTGTTCCCTTAGAAAATGATTACAAAATGCTAGTTAGCTTCTCGATCTCTTCTAAGGAGGTAGATGAACCGTTGATGATCAGCCTGGATGCGTGAGCTTGTCATGGACTTCGTGATCTTTTCAGCTTGATGATTTTTCCAAGAGGCTCTCGGTCCTTATTTATAGTCCCAAAGCCAGAACCCTAGTCTCCGAATTTGGAAATCAGTAGTTAAGATCCACAACAGCAAAATCTCAACCCTCAAATCGTCTTAACCGCGGCGGATCCGCGGCCAATAGGTGGGTTTGGCCGTGAATCCGCGGCCTTATAGGAGGATCATTTGATTTGGTCTTCTGGAGCTTTATCTTCATGACACGTGGTGATCTTTTTAATCTCGGGAAACTGAAAATCTTTTCTACGTCACTGCCAGACTTGATTTCTTTAGTTTACTTTCTTAATTAGGCAGGTTTGTTCTAACAACTTTGATTTTCTTGATTTCATCCCTGAAAATTCTGCACAACAAACTCAACAAATAATATTAGTAGAGTTTGTTTTATTAACTTAACCATTAAGACTTGGTTAAAGGTATTTAATAAAGTAAACATATTTTAAATGGGCCAAATGTTACATGGATATTATATGCTTACTTTTTCCTACCAAATGTTAATTATAATATATAAACACATGAAAATAGTATTTTTACTGATAAACCCTCATATGTATCATATATTATAATAAACACCTTTCTTTATATAGAAATAGTAGGAAAAATGCCATATTAAATGTCCAGTTTTATCAACTGAACATGCTCCTACTCCATTTCGTTTGAGCCAGGAAACCTCTGTGTAGGACTCTAAAGACTCGTCAATACGCCGGCAGTAGGTGATGATCATATCAAACACCCACAAGCCGCAAGCGGTTTGCTAAACGTAACGGCCACCCGGGTATTGAGCGATCAAAAGATCAACAAGCAAGCCTGCTCATACTCCTGCAAATCTATTCAGTAACACTATCGTACAGTCCGGTCTCTTCGTCTGATATGTCGCATATCTCGTCTAGGAGTGGTAAACGTCAGACCCCAGTAACTCGATAAGTCGTACCGATGTGAGGCTCATAACGGGTCGAGAAACTACTGATAACACTTACCAGTATATCTCTGAAGCAGCCCTGGCCAAGGACTTCCTGTTATAGCCAATCGAGCACAGCGCAACATCAACTCTCAATACCGGGAGAGACGAAACCCCTCCTATCGCTCATTGCCTCCATGTGATCCGGGACTGTACCCAAAAGCCATCGTTTTGCACGTTCTCTTGAACGTGGTAAGGTGCAAATCAAAGCACAGTGGGAACCACACAAGACTCTATGACGATCTCGGGTCTACAGACTAACCTGTACCAGTGTCACCAGAAAACTGCCATCTGACGTGAGGTATAATACCATCTAGGAGTTCTCGGCGAGTCCGTTCAGTGTACCCAGTCTCCACTGAGCACCTGTATACTGCCTCTGATGTCAAACACCAATGGATATGGGATCATCCATCGCCCATCTTACATGGGTCGAGAAGCTATACGCTAGTCTACTCTGGTATATCGATGCCCTGTCTCGATACACCCACGACTAAGAACATTTGAATGATGTACTTGTCGACTACCCTGTCCCCACTAGTATGATCTGCATCATAATCCTGGTAGTCAAGTACTCATCTTAAAGGCTTTATCAACATGTAACTTAGAGACAATCAGTGTACATGTTAAGATAAAGAGCAACCAGATAGCATACTATCATGTCGAGTAAGAAATTGCTCCCTATATATGTCCAAGCATCCACTACAATATACAACGTATGCACAGTAATGGCCTCTAGGGTATACATATAACTAACACCTTGTTCGCTAAACTAGATAGCCTAGAAGATGTAGAGTATCTAATGGAGTGTTTTATCTCATGAGACCCTAGGGTTCACAACTCCTGTGAGGGTTAGGGTGTTAAAGAAGAAGTAGAGGGAAAATATGGAGAGAAAAAGAGAATGAGCAAATGAGCTAGGTTATGGCAAGTGAAGAATGGCTCCTCTCTCTTCACTCATTCAAGCATGGAATATTTTCACATAGAAAATATCAACCATGCTTGAATAGTGAGTCCAAACAAATACACAAATAATAAGAGCCATGATTCACCCCATGCCATGTATGTCTCCAATTTCCACCTCATTAATCTATTTCTCAAAAATAGATAAACCAAATAATGAGGTGTCCCCTTCTAGATGCATGTTATGTAAAATTACAAGAATGTCCTCACCGTATATATATGCCCGTATTCGTATTCCGAAAAATACGAATACAATAAGATGATAACAATCCAATAATATAATACTAGGATCCGGCTTAAACCAAAGCCCACTACTATTATCCGTCCGAACGACATCCGTGTAGCAAGTGCACGTATGTGATCGGAACCCTACCATTAAACCATACGGCCTCTACATCGTTTTGCCCGAAGCAGGGAAACCCTCTGTGTGGGACTCTAAAGACTCGACAGTACACTAACAGTGGGTTTAACCACAAGTTCGTCAGCGGTACTAGCTGCACGTAACGGCTAGCCAGGTATCTGTCGATAATAAAGTCGATGAGCAAACTCATCCGAACTTTTACCGAGCCTATCTATGACAATCTCCATACATTCCGGTCTATTCATCTAAGATACTCGCATATCGGGCCTAGGGGTGGTAACCGTCAGACCCCTAATAGCGTAATAAGTCATGCCGGGGTAGAGCCCAAAACACCCTGAGAAACTACTGGAGTACCAACTAGTAAATCTCGCTTGCCCTGGCCAGGGTCTTTGTGTAATAGCTTTCCGAACACAGCACGATATCAACCCCCAATACCGGTAGAGAAGAATCCAATCTAACCACTACTGCCTCCCAGTGCTTCGGGACTACACCCAACCACTACCTGTTTGCACGTCTCCTTTAAGCCATGGTAGGGTAGTGATATAAGTACAGAGGGAACACACTCAAGACGAATAGTGATGTCAATTCAACGGACTAAGTTGTACTTATGTCACCTGGGAACTGCTAACTGACGATAGGTATAAAACCAACCAGCAGTTCCCAACGAGTCCATCCAGTGTAACTCATAACCTAATGAGCACCTGTATACTATCTCCAGTACGACGTACTAATGGCTGTGGGACAGACCATCTCTACTGCTGGGATGAGAAGCGTATACATTAGTATACTCTGGAGTATCGATGCCCCATCTCGATAATCCTAATACTAGGGACCTGTATAAGGATGTGGTTATAGACTACCCGACCCCCACCGGTGTGACTGCCATCACAATGCTGGTAGTCAAGCAAAGATCCTAAGGGCTCTACCAATATGTATAAGCGATATGCTAAAAGAAACACATGCACATATTGAGGTAGAATCAAACCAAGTAGAACACTACCGTTTTGAGCAAGACTGTTATTATAACTGTGAATATCCCAAGCTTCCAATGTGTAATATACAATCCAGTATGATACAATAATGGCCTCTAGGGCATATATCTCTAACACAACGTTGACCTGACTTCTGACTGATGATCTCCTCCAAATAAAGTTATCCATATTGGCTAACAAAGATACCAATATGAACCCCAAGAATAATGTTCTCATCATATCATAAACCCCATGTTGGTAAAATAAGAGACCAACATGAAATCATCTCTTGAAGTTAACTTCAACTCAAATTTAGTAACACTTCATCAAGTTAAAACGAAGCAATGCATAGTACACTGCGCAAAGCGCATATCTTCAATCCATGTTGGCAAACAAAGCTACCAATGTGGGCCCCCTCTCAAGTGGAGCAATACACCCCTACAATCAAAACACATGTTTGTTCCCGCCCAAAATTTTGGCGCTCGGGAGCGCAAGCTCCACAAAGGTGCAAGTGCACGTGCAAAGTACGTGGCGTAAGCGCCAACCTATGTGCTCCAGCGCCAGATTTTGTTTAGTGTTGTTTGTGCTTATGGGAAACACGGAAAGTTTTAAAACTCAAAAATTTTGCAACGTTTATATCTAGGGTGTTGTATATGTGTTTGTAAAATGTCGTCTAATTGCTATACACCCAATTAGACGGGGTTGTATATATTCTAGTGTTGCTTGTTTTGTGATATATATCTTGAAGCTGATTTAGTTGGATTGTTGTGACGGATAGCCCCTCATGCATTTGATTGTACAGTTATGTTTTATTGTATTTATTATTGCGGAGAAAGCGTCCGACTTGTGGACTGTCATTTCTGCCTGTTTGTATATTCTTTTATTGGGGTTCAACTACGATGTGTTCGATGTCACCGTTGTATATATTTCATTTCTGTTCTAGGATTAATCCAGGAGAAATGCTCGAATAGCCGGGTTCTAGAGTGTGTAAGGTGGTCATCCCATGGAGTTGAGATGGTGTTGCCTCGCTCTAGAATTGGTGGGTTGCTCTCTATACCTGTAGTGGTTATAGGAACAACCTGGGAAGGAGTGCCCAAGTTACTGGATTTCGGAAAGCAACGGGAGACTGACTCATGTTATTAAGGGCGGGTTACTCAGTTTCTAGAATTGGCAGGTGGCTTGCCGCACTCGTAGGGGTATAGGATCGATGTTGTATGAGCTATCCACATGACCGGGGAACGTCTGCAGCTCAAATGAAACGCGAGGCTCTTAGTTTATCTACTATTCCATATTGTTTGTTGCATTCCCGTGATGTTATTATATTCCTGTGATGATATATATATTATATTTAGTAGATATTTCTATATGTTTTGCATCCGCGCTAGCCCTGTCCCCGCCCTACCGTAAGTTAAGTAACCTTACGGTGAAGACATGGGACCCCGTGGCGAATGCAGATGGCGTATAAAAGCATGTTATTTTGGTTGTTTTGGTGTGGCTTAAATACTTGTGATGATGGGATTGTATTATATGCAAAGAAAAAAAAACCTAAATGATGTTTTTGGAACCAAATTTAAAAACTATAGTCATATTCTTTTGCTTTGCATAGAGCTATTCGGTTAGGAATATCCTGCACCTCATTCTATGAGGAAAGAGCCTTGATCCCTTCATAGGGAGTTCGCTCTTAAGTAAAAGTTTATGTTACTATAACACTCGGTTTTCATCAAAACCGCTCGTTTTAAAATGCGGAGCCCAATCCACTCCTTTTCAAAGCCACTAGAGTTCCTTCAACGATATCAAATTCATTACGTTTAAGATTTACGCCAAAACCAGCCGTACCCCTTTGTCATTTCAGATGGGTATCAACTAGTATTCATGCTATGTGTTTTGACCTTCGCCAAGGCATAGTGTTTAGTAGCTAGGGGATACTTGTCTTTTGTATAGATAGATGCATTAATGTAGGACAGGCATACAGCTGTTTTGACCTTCTCCAAGAGCTAGTACAAATGGATCTAGATTAATCAGGACAATGAAAGGTTGAACTTGACTTGCAACTTATGATATTATGACCTTCGTCAAGGTTATAAGCGCTTGGGGATAAAAACCATATATGGAGTTTCAAATACAAGGGAAACTTGACAAGTTTGCGCATATCTTCTTTAGTATGGTGATTTTGGACGGCTTCCGTCAAAATCATCACACAATGATAGTTGGGACCGATTCCCAATTAGCTGACTATTAGGTGTCTAGAAAGTATTAACAAGGTTACGCCTCTGCAGAAACGAGACCTCCCTCAGAGTACCAATACTGGCCTGGCTGAACGGTTAGCGAACCTGTATAGTGTACATGATCCCGACTAGTTCTATTTTTATGGGTTGAAGGAGAATTCGAGGAAACAGTGGGAGCCATCTTGATTAGATAAATTGATTAACCAATCTAATTTTGATAGAATGCACGCTGAGTATTTCTTTTCTCTCTTTGGTTTGTGACCATGACTTGGCTTAAACTAAAACTCCTTAACCAAGTTAACCGAACTTTCTTACACACTTAAGCTTTGGATTGTCATGATTCACGACAATGTCGCATATTTCCCTGCTACTCCTACTTTCTTTTTGCGTTCTTCAGAACACTTTGTATTACTACAATGATTCATATTGCTTGGAAAGGCCATTGTATAGTTACATACGAGCTCGAAAAAATTACTTTAGTCAAAGATGGCCACTGGTTCTAGAGAATTTGGATTGTATAATTATGTTGTCTCTCCTGCTTCACTTTCTCTCTAGTTGAGAGCTCCTTGTACAAAGAGAGTGCACATGTTATGTTTGTTGGATAGTCTTCTTCCAAACCTTAGGATGGTGTCGAAAGGTGGGAAAGGAAGAAAACCAACCTGCGTAAGTGTGGTATACAGAAAGTATGATGTAGAGACATATGAAGGGTTGGAGTGAGGGTAAAGGAAATTTCAATTACTATTGTAAATATGAATAGTGGAAGATGCATTACTAAGAATACCCGGCCGCCCCTTTGAAACATTTATGTTCCTTTTTTCTGTGTAGTTATAATTGAAAACTATTTTCCCAATTAAATTCTATCTCCAGGGTATGTATGTACCAAATTAAAGTCTCACATCTGTAGGATTACAGATGATGAGTAGGGGTAGAATATTGGGAAATGGGCAATTTGATCCTCAATATCGGAATTCATAGAAATTGGTGATATTGGATTAAATCAGCTGGTTTTGCCTTGCAGTAAATATTTGGTTTTAATAAACGTTATTATGCACCATTTTTCAAAACTGATATATCTATATCATTATTTTATAAAGTAGGATATAATTTTTCAAAATTGTGTTCTAAACATCTACCTTTATCAGTTGAGAATAAGCTAAGGTGTATTAAATAACATTATAGATGTTCTTAACCAAAATACAGTTTTCAACCTACAACACACGGATTATGAGTTAGTGTACTCATAAGACTTATACATAGTAACATATGTAGTCCAGTGTCCTTTTAGGACAAGGGGTTGGGACTCTTACTCTATTCAGTTTATCTATGAGTTCTCTTATTTTAGACACGCATCCGTTAAAATGCAAGGTCCAAAAATTTTGAGAACTTCATAGGTATAGGAATAAAGTAGAGAACCATACGTTAGAAGTATCAAGATTTTTCGAAGTGATTGAATATGTAGATACTTATGCTAGACATTCTGTCATAGTAATATTGAGAATTCGATTCTCTCACAAGTTACTCGTCCATGGGTGCGATCCTTGGTGAGTAATGTTGTATGGCATTTTTCCATTTGTGATATGCACTGGAAATAGCTGCATGACATTTGAATCTGGTTCCATCTAAATTTGTGCCTTTAATTCTATATAGACATAGAATGGTTGCATATCTTGAGGTTGTTAAGATATGAAGTCATACGTTTTCTGTTTGAAAGGAGAATCCGGACCGACTCAAGGCACGTTTCAGTAATGGTTTATAGTTTATCCCAAACATTTGCTAGGGTTTTTCTTAACCATTTTTCAAGATCAATAGTTACATTGTTCTTGACTCGCCATCTTTTTATAAAAGGGAATCTTTTTGCAAAATAAACTATTGTGAGTATGGTAGAACTAGAAGTAATTTCCGAACCACAAACTGTTACTGAAAATTTAGTAGAACCTAAGAATTCAATTAGACTCGACAAACCTTAACCACTCCGCAAATTTTATTAGGTGGCCTCAGCCACCTAAGAAATACTTCAGTTTTCTTATAGACGATGATAGGGATGTCAGCATCACGGTAATAATGGCTCTAATAGTTACCAGCAGGTCATAAGTAGTGGTAATTTTCAGGTGACCAAATGCAATATATCCAGGTTGAACTCTACGCACTTCAGAAAATTATGGAATTTACCAGGTGCTCCTAAAGGGCTAAAACCCATTAGGAGCAAGTAGATCTTTCGAGATCTGTGCAGGTGGAAAGGTATTATCCTAATAAAGATAGGTTTGTAGTGAAAGGTGTTCATCAAATACCCGGAGTGGATGGTGATTAAAATTTTACTGCATTGTCTACGCTGAAGTCCTTAAGGATATGACTTGCTATTACTGCTATTCATGACTATGAGATCTGGCAGGAGGATGACTATAACGTTTTTATAAATAAGAATTTAGAAGTGTGCATGTATATGACTCTGCCAGATGGTTATCGTAGTCAGTGAGAGCAGCGGAAGGTATGCAAGTTGCTTATATATATTTGTAAACTAAAGTAAGCATTGTGGAGACGGATCATCTGTTTTGATGTGACAGTCAAGATGATTAACTTCATCAAAACAAGAAATGAACCTAGTAAGAAGGAAGTAGGTAGTTATGTCCTAGGATTTCAATGACATACTCCTGATAAGAAGTGATATAGGAGATAGTCATTTACTACAATCGGTCAAACTTTGGTTGTCATAAGTTGTTTCTCCACATAGGATATGGATAATATATCAAGGATTCTGATAACTAAATCTATGTCGTTAGATCTAGATTTAGGAAGTGTCTTAATTTAGGTATTTGGACACCATTCTAAATTATTTTAGAAAGGAGGACTCTTGGCGTGGTGGTGTACCCGCATGTGATGGAGTCACCCTCTCAAAAGGGATGTCCTCTAAACTGATGAGGAAAGAGACTCACATGAATGACATATCACTTGTTTAGGGAATTGAGTCAATCATGCAATGTCATGTACCAGAACAGATATTTCTTTTACACTTGTTGTAGTAAGCAAATATTAATCCAATCCTGGAGAAATAAAAGAAAGCAGTGGGGAACATATGAGGATGTTCTTGGTATATAGTAACGGCAGCCCCATCAAGGAGGTGGTTATCGGTTTAGGCTTCTAAGATGACATGGATGACAGAGATGCTATCAGAGTTTTGATTTTACCCTCTTCTGAGGATCAGTATATTGGATAGGGGTCCCAATAGGGATACTGAGGTAGGCATGATGCAGGATTCTGGTTATGACTCAACGGAAGATACTGCCTAAGAACTTTGTTGAATAAAATTGTTCTTTTATGAACTTGGTCCCATCAAGTATCCAGAAAAATTCTTGAGGCAGGGTATCGCTCAGTTCGAGAGATTGTTAATCTCCGCAAAGTTGAGATATAGATAGATGAAGTTGAAACATTGTGGCAGATCCACTCACTGAGGCTATTTCTTGAACATTGATGTTGCTCAAATATAATTTGCAAAACTGATTAGTAGAGAAATTAGGTATTCGGCAGCACACGGGATGTGGGTATACGATGCCGAATTAATTGGCATTAAGTGCAAGTGGGAGATTGTTGGATATAGTGCCCTCAAGGCAATTATTGTAATTGCAGGTAGGCAATTATTGTAATTGCAGGTAAGCAATTATTGTAATTGTAGGAGGACCTATACAGGTAAAACAGTCTTAGTCGAGATGATAATATACTATTTGGTTTGTCTTTATCATTGATGTGTATACATTTTACTAGTTATTATGTGTAGCTAATACATAATGATAAAGCCCATAGAATTCTTGCTTGACTACCAGCATTGTGATGGCGATCATATACGTGAGAGCTGGGTAGTCCATAGGCACATCCTTAAATGTCCCTAGTCGAAGGGATATCGAGACCGGGCATCGATATTCCGGAGTAGACTAATTTATATGTTTCTAGACCTCGACGAAAAGTGATGGCCGGTCTTATAAGCCGCTGGTGTTGTGTCACCTAAGATAGTACACAGGTGCTCACTAGAGGTGAGTACACCGGACGGAATCACCGAGAACTTCTAGAAGGTATTATACCTATCGTCAGATAAAAGTTCTTAGGTGACATAAGTACATGTTAGTCTTTTGACCTGAGATCATCATTTGTCTTTGTCACGCCCCGCTTCCCAGAGTGCGCTAAGATCGGCATGTGACAGAGCCAACCATACTACCTGTGGCTACGAAACATCCCTCCACAGTCACATTACGGCTGTCTATAAGATATCAAAAATAGTAAAATAAAAATAAACTATCTAGTACATGTCCATATGCCAGAATAAACGAGTCACGAAATAATATGTGGAAGCAATAAATATAAATAACAATAACAATCTAGAAAGTACGTCCCAAATACGGGCTCACATCAGGAAATGAAATACGGAAATAAAACTAAACTAAACTAGATACTAACAGGATCCTCACTGCTCGGCCTGACGGCGAAAATACTCCTGATCAGCCTGCGTCTAATATAGAGGATCTGAGCCATGCAAAACCCAGACATCAGTGCGTCATAATATCAAACAATAATAAATGAACAGGATACACGAGATATGCAGGCATGAGTATGAACAGTAATGAGTGTATAACAAGTAACACGGGTATGAAACAGTGAAGTGTATACGTGCAGGTGAAGTGCGGTAAATAATCTAAACTGTGCTACTGGGTTATTTATCCAAGAGTTATTCGAAACCAATTGATGTACTCCTAATGTAACTCAAAGAATATGTCATGTTACCCTCCGGGACCACGGATCAGGATATGTGAACCAAGAATGGTTCTGTCCCGTTACCCCCCGGGACCACGGGCCAAGTTGTAAGAGTCACGAATGACTCTGTCCCGTTACCCCTCGGGACCACGGACCAAGTTGTAAGAGTCACGAATGACTCTGTCCCGTTAGCCCCCGGGACCACGGATCAAGAAACATCACGAATGATTCTGTCCCGTTACCCCCTGGGACCACGGATCAAGTAATATCCTTTTAAGTTACACTCGGTTACACCTTTGATTTCCCCATACTCCAAGGTTATGTGTTCAAGTCAGGTATTGATAAATCTGGAGCTAATGCCAACACGGGATCAAGCAGGTACAGGTTTGTCTATGTAGACAACAGGATACGTCCGTCAGGACGACAAGTCAGGATTGTTGGCATTAGTAACAAGATCGGGTATCAAGTCAAGCAGTGATGTATTAGGTCATGTCAGGTAGTGCACAGGTATCAAACGGATGCTCATAATAAAACTGTAGCAAGTATGGATGCACGATAAAAGTACGGATGCACGGTAAAACACGGATGCACAAATAACTACCAGGGATTACATCTACAACTCCATGATTAAGTAAGATGCACATTATCAAGCATGGGGTGTTAATATAACATTAACATGAAATAATGTGATCTGTAGATGCAACTAGATATATAATAAATGATATGGATGCACACGGGTATCCGAAAACAGTAAACATCAATATGGATATAAAATGAATCAACATGTGATAATTTTATTCATATGGATGCAAAATATATAACATGGCATGTAGCAAGATAAAGTTGCATGCGACTAGATATGTAAATAACGGTAGGGATGCATACGGGTATCCAAAAACTGTAAAATTGTAATATGGATGCACAATACCATAAACATGCAATATTCTTATTAATATAGATGCGAGTATAATAATATAGCCTGTATCAAGCTACTTGCATGCAACCAGATATGTAATTAATGATATGGATGCGTACGGATATCCGAAAACAGTAAAACAATAATATGGATGTACAATAAAGTCAACATGTGATATTTTTATTCTTATGGATGCAAAATATGTATCATAGAATGTAGTAAGGTAAACTTGCCTGAACGGATCTCACGACATGGTGTATACGCAGCGTCCGACGTTGGGTAACCGTCGCAATGTACACACGCGCATACGGGACAGGTCCAGGCAAAGCAAGAAGGTGACCACGTTGGCTAGGAACGTCCACTGAGTCGGTCTGATCGTCAGCGACGGCACAGCTTCGGTGATAGCCGGAAAAATTCAGATCAAGAAAAGAAAAGAGAAGGAAAGAAGAAGAATAAGAAGAAAGAAGAAGGAAAGGCTGGTGTTCTGGGGTTGTCCCGGGGTCAGAAGAAGGCGAGGAGGAGATGATGATGACGATGGGATGAAGTCGAGGTCGCCGGAGGTGAGGGAACGACAACGAGGTTGCAACGTTGGGTTTCTGCAGTGGTTGGGTGTTTGCGGGTTGGAAAAGAAGAATGAGAGAGGAGGAAGAAGAGAAGAGGAGAGGGCGGTGATGATAAGGGGATGGTCGACGACGACGAGGGCGTCGGCGTGGTCGGGTCGTGCAGTCGGGGTTCTTGGCTTGGGTTGCAGTGGGTTGGTGGTGCTTACAGGGGAGAGGAGGAGAGAGAGATGAGGTGAGATTGACGGTGTCGGCAACGGCCGAGGCGAGGGTTGGCGGTGGTGGCGACGGCGACGAGCGAGCGCGTGGGTTCGAGTTCACGCGCGGGAACCACAAAAAAATAAGAAGAAAAAGAAGAGAGATAAGAACGTGGGTGAGAGGGAGTAAAGGAAATATATAAATTAATATATATATAAATAGATATTGAGAGAGAGAGGCTGCTGTACTGTAGGATTAGTTAAGATTAGGAGTTAAAATATTATATATATAAAATATAGATATATCTGTAGAGAGAGGCAGTAGGATCTGTTAGTGGTGATAGGTTAGGATTTGGATTATAAAAATATACATGTAAATATATTTTTGGTTTAAAAAAATATCTTATATAAAACAGTTATATATATGTATATATATGAGAATATAATATTACGAAAATTTGTGTTTTCTGGCTAATAAAAAAATAGTCCAAAACATGCCCGGTCGGGTCTAAAGTTATGGTTTGAAAATTCGGATAATATACGTATCAATCAAAACCAAAATAGGATATCCGGGTTACGAAAATACATACCCCCAAGAACGGATGCACGTAGCGTGCATGTAGTTATCCAAACGGGTTTGTTTCACTGAACGGGCGAGAACAAGATGTACGGATGCTACAACAGGGTTAGGGGTATGATACAGGCCATGCTAGGTATTTTTAAAATATTTTATTTGACTTTATTTATTTTATTAAAAAATGTAGATGCCAGATATAATGCAAGTATGCAGTATAAAAAATATTAAAAGTGCACGGATCTTTGTAACTAGCCGGGATAAATCATAAACAAGAATCAAGATGGATTTCCAGCAAGCGGGTCGGGTCGGATGCAAATACAGATACCAATTACACTATTCGTACCCAAAACACAATAAATCAAGAAATAGCCATAAATAAAAAAATACCCAAAACATAACTGGTCTAAATGAACTAGGGTGTTACATTATACCCAACTACATAAAGAATTCCGTCCTCGAAATTCCCGGAACAAGGAAAAGAAAAACAAGCATGAATCTAGGAAAGGAGATGTGGAAACTTCTGTCGAATATCATCTTCTCGTTCCCAAGTCGATTCTCCGTGCGAGCGATTCCCCCAAGAAACAAGTGCTAGAGGGATAATCTTGTTCTTGAGAACCTTTTCTCTTCGATCAACAATCAACATCGGTCGTTCCTCATAGGTCAAATCCTCCCTTACAGTCAGTTTCGAATGATCTAGCACGCGTGTTTCATCTCGAACATACTTACGAAGTTGAGATACATGAAACACGTCATCAACACACGCCAAAGATGGTGGTAAAGTCAATCGATAAGATACTTCTCCAACACGCTCAATAATCTCAAAAGGCCCCACGAATCAAGGAGTAAGCTTGCTTCGACTCCCAAAATGAATCACTCCTCTAGTCGGTGATATCTTCAAGAATACAAGATCACCAACAGCGAACTCTAGAGGTCTTCTCGATGTATCGGGCTGACTTTTCTGTCGATCCTGCGCTGCCTTCATGTGATTTCGGATAATATTAACCTTCTCTACGGTTTGCACGATCAAATCCGGTCCCAACAATCTTCATTCTCCAACATCGTCCCAACAAACGGGTGAGTGACACTTCCGACTATACAATACTTCGAATGGAGCCATCTGAATAGTCGCCTGAAAACTGTTATTGTAAGAAAACTCCACCAAGTGTAGATGATCCTCCCACGAGCCCTTGAAATCTAACATGCAAGCTCTCAACATGTTTTCAAGAGTTTGGATCGTTCTCTCCGACTGGCCATCTATCTGAGGATGATAAGTAGTGCTAAACTTCAATCGCGTCCCCAAACTTTCCTGTAAACTCCTCCAGAAGTGTGATAAGAATCGAGTATCACGATCGGAAACGATGCTCACAGGTACTCCATGCAATCTCACAATCTCCAGCATGTACCGTTCTGCTAACGCTTCCGTCGACTGACCAACTCGAAATGGTATGAAATGAGCTGCTTTGGTCAATCGACCAACAATTACCCAAATTGCATTGTTTCCCTTTGGACTCCGCGGTAAAGCTGTCACGAAATCCTTGGTTATATATTCTCACTTCCACTAAGAATCGGAAGTGGTTGTAATAAACCAGCTACTCTTTGATGTTCAGCCTTAACTTGTTGACACACCAAGCATTTCGCTACAAAGCGAGCAATCTCCCTTTTCATGCTATAACATTTCAAAAAAATAAAATATTATTTTTGGGAATTTTTATATTTTAATAATATAATATTGAATATTTTAATAAGGCGGTATAATTAAATACCGATAAATGGGGGAAAAATTTGGAAAATTATAGAAATTATTAAAAGAGGGTGTTTTATGCGAATTACGCAAATTTTAAGTTTTTATGATTAATTATAAGCTGATATAGTGCTAATCGCGATTAAAAATCGCTAATCGGATTTTTAGCATATTTTGTGCAAAACATGCACCATATCATTTTACACTTGTTACATATTTTTCCATGGCTTTCCTTCATGTTTTAAAGAATCGTTGTTGATTTGTTGGAAAAAAGAAAAGAAAAGGAAAAGAATAGAATATGTAGGCATGGGCATGAGAGAGAAACGTGAGGAATTTTGTTTGACTTGGTCTTGAGCCATCCCCCTTCATCATTTGTTTCCCTCATTTCCTCTCCCCTCCTTTGTTGTTGCTGCTGCTACTGCACCCTCCTCTCCCTCTCCACAAAATCCCCCAAAACACCATGGAAATCAACTCGAAACCTCATTCCCACTTCACAAAAATGATGCACAAGCTCACTAGCTACCCCATGGACCAAGAAAGAGAAGATTTTGAGGACTTTAAGCAACTCAAGAAAATTCTTGAGTTGCCAAATGAGATATTTTTTGAACCATAAGCTTAGTGTTTCCATTGCTTTTACCCCTATGTTAGATTAGAACCGATATCGAGTGGTTTTGTGGACTTAGAAGAACTCTAGTTAGGGATATTGGAAATCGAAAGTTGTGATGGGCAATTAAGCTCAGTAGAGGCCTCACAAATCCCCTAGTGCTAGAATTCAGACCTAGACCAGAGACTAGAACCCCGAAATACGGATTTAGAAAAGCCGATATCGAAAAATTATGAATTCTGTGGATGTAAAATGGAATCTGCTATCACCCCGAGACTCTGAAAATTATTTTGCAAAGACAGTGATACATGCAGGCACCTAGGAAGCTAACCCCAAGACCCCAGCCCCTGGTTCCATTCCTTGGCCGCAGATTTATTCTTCCTGGACGCAATTTGAGGCCAGACCTAGGCCATTTGGCCTCGTGTTGGTTCTGTAGTCCCCTAATCAGTAAAATAGACCCTTGGTATATGCAAAATTATCTGATTTGACCTAGGGTAGAATCTGGGACCTTTTTCCTAAGTTGTTGTTTTGATTCGGAGTCTCGTTTCTTGTATTTTAAATTCTGGATTTGCGTAATTGTGTTTTACCTCGATTACTTGACGTTTGCACGATGACATCGAGGGTTGTTTGATGGTTTTGAAACTGTAGTCCATAGGTTCTAACCTATAGGCCTTAGCGCGTCGTTTGGTTTTCTCGATGTGATTTTAAGATGCTTTTGCGATTGTGTTACCTTGTAGGTACCTTCTCGAGGGCTCCATACGATGAAGAAGATTAAGGCGACATCGACACCGACACGTAGGATGCAATGTGAGTAGATTATATCTACGGGGGAAGTCGGGTGGATGGCGTATAGCACCCCCGCAGTTCGATACTTAGTATACTAGATATATACTATATATAAGTATGATAGCGTTAGGTATGGCGTGGATATTTAGGATGTAGTTAGTTGTACTGTGGATAGATTAAGGTTTAGAAGTAAACTAGTATAGTTTCCTCGATGCGAACCCTAGAATAGGTTTACACCCACACGTACACACATGCTTATTTGTTATACATATACCTAGATGATGAGGATAGTGGATGATATTTGAAGATGAGTCGATGATATTGGGCATAGTGCCATGAGATCGATGATATGATGTGGTTCGTATTTGGGATACTACATGAGATTTTAGCGGGCTTTTAGACGTGTGTCTTACACATGCATTTATATTTATATAGATGGTATCGATTTGTACTAGACTTAGATCAGTACCCCAGATCATGAGATATGATGGTAAGGATACCAGATAATTGATGAGATGAATATGATACTGACCCGTACCCAGCTTTTGGGGTGACGTATGATGATTTACCGTACGAGCTTTATTTGATGATAAGATCCGCACTCATGACTTGAGGATGTCATATGATATTGTATCGTACGCGGTATCTTTAAGGCGGGATCACCGACTATTATATTTTATATATATATATATATATATATATATATATATATATCGACTCAGATTTAGGTGGTTTCCATACCCCTCCTGATTGACTTGTTAGTTAGAGCCATAGTTTTGCTAGTAGATGTCAGGCTAGGCCGATGTCATACCTATTTCAAAAACTAACGAATCGGGAGTATTTTAAAGACAGGCAAGGGATTCTATGGATATTTTCAAAAGACGCATCTTGTCTTAAAAACACCGTAGCCCTTATTTTCCTAAAAACCCCGATTCATATTATTTCAAATGGCAAAAACAGTGTGACATAGATACATTGATGTAGATTCTACATTGTGGTGTTTATTATTCATTTGACGCAGATTCTTACTGTTTGCATCACATCGCATGTTAAATATGTGTATTGTTGTATCAAATCCATGCTGTTAGGACACCAGCACCATTATCGATGATGCATATGTTTCACGTACACCTACTTGCCGGCTCACACACTTCATCATCGATGATTGCCATGTCACTACACTGTAGTACTGTTGCATTCAGGATATGACCCTTGCATGGCATACTTGTGCACATACCTATTGCACATTCATATTCGTGTACTTACATATTATACACTCCTACTTGTGCACATACCTATTGTACATTCATATCCGTGTACTTACATATTGTACACCCATACTTGTACACATACTCATTTGCACATACATAGATGATTCTCGCTTGATTTGGAGATTTGGGAACCACAAGATACTCTTTAAAACTGATTCATTTTAAAAGAGCGGTTTCCCCCCAATATGTGCATATTACTATTCCATGTTGCATGATATACTGATATGCTTACATTTCTTTTATATGTCGCATACATCATGCTTTTTGATTATACGCATTGAGATATGTTGTTTCTATGATATTTCTGGATTTGGGAACCATGGGTATTTTAAAAGAGAGTATGTATTGTTTTAAAAACCCGGTTACCCTTAATATGAAATTTCAGTGCGTCCACCATATGTTTTCTCGGTTCTGAGAGTGGTATGTGAAACCCGATTCGAGGAGCGGTAGGCACCGTCTGTGGGTACATGGTGGACCCGGTGAGGTACCCCGGGGCAAGAAGACTCGTATATGTTAGACGGTGAGCTTGGCAGGGGAGTACTACCTACCGTTGATTGTGTTGAGCTCAGTGGATATCTGGGGGATACCGACCGGAGTTGAAAGATGAGATGGGCCGATCCGGACTGACGGAGCCCTATGTATATGAGGATTTACGTGCCGATGCTAGGCACAGGTTTCATGATGTTTTCGAGTGTCGATGCTTAACACTCAGGTTCCATGATTTTGATATGTCGCGAGCGACACATGTTGATTTACATCCCCATACTTCCATGCATATGTTTATGATATTTACATGCATGATGCTTACTGTCATTAGGTGACACGTGGACGATTTCCACCTACATATATTGACATTGATCATATTGATCACACAGTTGGATGGTATCCACATATTCATAGACTTCATGATATAGTCGACATTGATCATACCTCTTATTTATGATATGTTATTACCTGAGGCACTGGCACGAGCACCTGGCACTACACTCATGTATAGATGTTACATTGCCACCTTATCTTGCTTCAGACTTATTCATTTGAGGTTTATATATATATATCTGATTGTATTGACTTAGGATTGTGTCATACATACGATTTCTGCTCTGCGGTGTTTTCTATTCACGAGTTGGCAACTCACCCCCGTTGTGCCACAGTTTCTTGCAGGTTTTGCCGTACAGGTTTCATTGCGGCTTCTGGCACACTGCTTCCCTTACGGGTGATTTGCTTTGATAGGTGGGTTCTTTTGCATCAGAACCACCATTGTACATGTATTATTCATTTGTATCTAGAAATTCCATCAACCAAACTTGTATATTGTTTCAGACTTAGAAAACCAGTGGTGTATTATTTCGACCTTAGAGTCGCGCGTTGTAGTATTATGGTTTTCATGCTGATTTGAGTTTCCTTTTTGAGTTTTGATCCTCACCCTTCGGCGTTGTATATTATACTGCTTGCGTGGTTGTGATCGTCGATTAACGAAGAGTTAACTCCCGCTTGGGGATGCCTTTTATCACTGCATATATATTATTCTTGTTGTACCCCGTTCGGGGCCAGTATTTACATAGGGAACTCTGCCGAAATTTTCAGAAAAGACAAGACATTTTAAAAATGTATATTCGGCTTACTTATTTAAAAACCTTGCTTTTAAAACATGTTTTCCTTACTTCTTAAAAAACTAGTTTTCCTTATTTACTCCTTAAAATGGTTTTAGATTTCTGTGCTTTTGGCTTACTTGAGTTAGATGGAGTCCTATAGGCTTCATATGATTCAAGTGCCAGTCACGTGCTATTTCGGGTCGTGACACATGCCTTCCCACCAGAAATGCTGACTTAGATCACTGTACATCTTCGTGCCTCCTGGATGTACGGAATATGCGGAACTGTGTGCCTCCTTCAAAACTTCTTCATGAATGTCTCCTTTCGGCACACACAAACGGCTACCATATCGCAACGAACCATCTTCATGAATCAACAAGTTCGTTCAAATTCCCGCTTCAACTTGTTCTCGAAACTTCTGCAATCTTGGGTCCTGTGACTGCGCTGTTTTAATACTCTCGATCAACGACGACTGTACTTGCAGCTACATCAACTTTCCTGAAGAATGCGGTAACACGATCTCCAACTCAAATCTTCGATAAGCTCCTTCTATGAAGTCAACATCCGAATTGCTGGCAACCGACTAAACGCATCCGGCACGACATTAACTTTCCCCGGATGGTACTTGAGATCATGATCATAGTCAGCCATCAACTCCAACCATCTACGCTGCCTCATGTTAAGCTCTTTCTGCGTGAACACATATTTTAGGCTTTTGTGATCGGTGAATACTTCGACCCTTTCGCCCAATAAGTAGTGTCTCCAAATTTTCAAAGCGAAAATCACTGCTGCAAGCTCCAAATCATAAGTTGGGTAATTCTTCTCATGGGTCTTCAACTGCCGTGATGCGTAGGCTATCACCTTCCCATGCTGCATCAAAACACATCCCAAACATTTTCCAGATGCGTCGCTGTGAATCACCAATCCTCCGAAACCGTCTGGTACGGTCAAAATAGGAGCAGTTATCAACCTTTGCTTCAACGCCTCAAAAGCTGACGTACATCTATCCGTCCATATGAACAGTACCTCCTTTCGCGTAAACTTGGTCAAAGGCTCAGCTAAACGAGCAAAATTCTCCATGAAACTTCTATAATATCCAGCAAGCCCAAGAAAACTTCTGATCTCTGCAACGTTCTTCGGAATCGGCCAATCTTGAACTGTTGCAATCTTCTCAAGGTCAACGACAATTCCATCTTCGGATATGACATGCCCCAAAAACTTCACTTTTTCAAACCAAAACTCGCACTTGCTCATCTTTGCATACAATCTTTCATGCCTCAATATCTGCAGTGCGATCTTCAACTGTTCTGCATGCTCTTCTAGGCTCCTCGAGTAGACCAAAATATCATTGATGAACACCACTATAAACTAGTCCAAGAACGGTGAAAAGATTCGATTCATCAAGTCTATAAATATCGTCGGTGCATTCGTGACTCCGAATGGCATCACTAAATACTAGTAATGTCCATATCGAGTTCGGAATGTAGTCTTGTAAATATCCTCCGATTTAACTCGAACTTGATGATATCCGGATCGCAAATCCAGCTTCGAGAATACCCTCGCTCCACTGAGTTGCTCGAATAATTCGCCAATGAGAGGGATCGGGTACTTGTTCTTAATAGTCACCCGGTTTAATTCTCGATAATCGATGCACATCCTCCTTGTGCCATCTTTCTTCTTGACTAGAAGAACTGGAGCTCCCCAAGATGAATTACTGCTGCGAATCTAACCCTTCTCTAGCAATTCGGTAACCTGCTTCTTTACTTCTTCCAACTCCACTGGTGCCATTAGATAGTACGCCTTTGAGATTAGCGCTGCACCAGGAACAAGATCGATCGCGAACTCCACATCTCGTTTTGGCGGTAAGCCCGAGATGTCCTCGAACACGTCCACGAACTCTCGAACTAGAGCTGGCGCTTCCTCCTTATTAACTTGAATCGACGAAAGAACACTGTGTGTCGGCCTAGCCCTAAACTCGACTGACCCGACGGAACTGCTACCTCCACCAAAAACAAACTCCGGATGTTCGGGAATCTGGAAAATCACTTTCTTTTCCCTACAATCAATGTGAGCGTGGAAAGTGCCGAGGAAGTCCATTCCAAAGGCAACGTCATAACTGCCAGTATCGATCACCAAGAAATCTGCAAATAACTCTCGTCCGCAAATAATAACTGAACAATCCTTGCACTCGCTACTAGATATGATCTTCCCATTCCCAGTGTGTATGTCCCAACAACAAGACAGGGCCATGCAAGCAATCAAGTGTGCAGTAATAAACTTGGAAGACATAAAACAATGGGATGCACCAGAATCGAATAATGCTAATGCGGGAAAATCATGAACAAGTAGGATACCTGAAACTACTTCATCTGAAGCCTTGGACTCTTCGGCCGTCAGAGTAAAGGCTCGAGCTTGATTAGGTCCCTGAGTTATCTGCTTCTGGCCCTGAATCTGCCTCTACGATGGCTTCTGAGCATCATCCTTCAAACGAAGATTCGACCGGCAAACACTGACAGTATGATCAGTTGATCCGCAAACCAAACAAAGTCCAAACTTCCTCCGACAATCCTTCTGCTGATTTTCTGGTAGATGGCAAAAGTCACAAAACATCCTTCCTCTCTGCTCGGGTACGACGGGCTTCTTCATCGGTACTACGCCACGTCGGTTCACCGGAATACCTCTGCGTATTGGTGCTCGGTTCGGCGTAAACACCGGCTTCCGTACCACAACTGCCTGTTGCTGCGTACCTTCCATCTTCATTAATAAGCTCTGCTCCTCTCTGGCTGCTTTAAGAATGTCACGTCCCGAAAGTACGGAATATGACCGGCACTTAAACTACGAACGTCTCAAGGCGTACGTATTCTAAGTAAGCCAAAAACCCAGAAATCCAAACCAAGAAAAGTAGTAGAGTGAAGGAAAACCAATTTAAATCAAGTAGTTTTAATAGCATAAGCCGAATTATGTGTTTTTTAAAAACATCAAATATTTCCTGAAAATTTCGGCAGAGTCTCCTTTGTAAATACTGGCCCCCAAACGGGATACAACATGAATAGTATACGAAATCAATAAAAGGCATTCCCAAGCGGGATCTAGCTCTTCGTCAATCGACGGTCACAACCACACAAGCAATATAATATACAACGCCAACGGCGAGGATCAAAATTCAAAAGGAAACTCAAAACCACAAGAAAACCACAGAAATATAACGCGCGACTCTAAGGTCGAAGGAATAACATCACTGGTCTCTATCTCAAAATAAATACATGTTTGGTTGATGGAACTTCTAGATACAACTGAATAATAATATACAAGGTAATATGATTGGTACGATACCAAAAAAAAACCCACCTACTAGAAAGTCACCCGAACGAAACTGTGCCCGCAAAGCCGTAAGGAAACCTGTACGGCAAACCTGCAAGAAACTGGGGCACAACGGGGGTGAGTTGCCAACTCGTGAATAGAAAAACATCTACGAAAAGAAATCGCATGCATGACGCAACCCTAGGTCATACGATCAATATATATAATCCTCAAATAAAACCAGCTGTCTATAACAATGACTAGGGTAAATATCTAACCCGAGTATAATCTCATGTGCCCGTGTCAGTGTCTTAGATAGCAATATATCATGAATGAGGTATGAATGCATGAAAACAGATTGCATCTAAATGAAGAAACTGTTTTCATAATTTAGTGAGATTTCCTTTGTATTTTTAAAATGAGATATCATAAATGAAATCAGCATCAACAGTGTCTAGCATCGACACAAAACATAAACCTCAAAGTCTCGAAATCTCAATGTCTCAATCTCAATACCTAGGGCACCGTCAGTCCAGATCGGCCCCTACCATCCATCTCAAGACCACGACGGTATCCTCCGGATATCCGACGCGTCGGGTAATATCACCGGTCGGTAGTGCTCCCCTGCCGGGCTCAACGTCAACAACACATTCCTCTTGCCCCGGGGTACCGCACCGGGCCCACCATGTACCCGAAACGGTTCATCCAACTCCTCGAATCGGGTCTCGAAATCCATCAGCAAACTCATGGTGGACGACTCATACATCATGGGAAAACCGCATTTTTATTTAAAAAAAGAGAAAGCAGTTTATATATGTTTTGCGGTTTTCCTCCAAATCCAGAAAATATAATGGAAATCCGAATCATCAATAGCATGTAAAACCATGAATATAAGCATGAGAATGAATAACAGTATGCATGAAGCGACAAGTAATAACTACAATATCTAAGCTGGCATATAAGGTATGTACACTAATATTATGTCAAACTACTGGCTATCAAGCTAAGTTAAGCAATAATATTTTCTAAGGTGTACGTGACATGGCAATTACCGATGAAGATGTGTGTGAGCCGGCAAGTAAGTGTATGTGGTACATACGCATCATCGGTAATGGTGCTGGTGTCCTAACAGCATAATGTCAACAATGCAATATGAAATAACAATGTAAATATGCGATGCGGAGCGAGCAATCAATATGAGCAGGAGCTAAATATTAAACAATGGTGCCATTTGAAATAACACGAATCGCGGGGTTTTGAAAATAGGGGCTACGGTGGTTTTTAAGAAAGGATACGTCTTTTGAAATATCCGTAGATCTCTTGACCTGTCTTTTAAAATACCCACGATCCGCTAGTTTTGAAATAAGTAGGAGTCTAATCTAATCTAACAACTACACTAAACTATACGGCTGAACTAGCAAGCTGAATTACAGGTAAGGAAACCGCCTATCATCTGAGTCGATACATATACATACCTGCATATATAAAGTCGGTGATCCCGCCTCAATAATATCATATCCGATACCATATCTATAAGCAGGCATCCCAAGTCAAGAGTGCGGATCAATCATCAATATAGCTCGTACGTAAATCCGTCGTACGGCATCCCAAATCTGGGTACGGGTCAATATCACATTCATCATGCTATTCTCCTGGTATCCTCTTTATCAAATATCATGATCAGGGTATTGATCTACGTCTAGTACAATACTGATACCGCCTAAGTATGCATGCACGTATGTGAAACACTATGTCAAGACCCGTTACAACGTCATGTCGTATCTCAAATACGAACCCTGCTATATCACCGATCTCACGGCCTCAAATCAAATCTCATCGACTCATCTTAAATCCTAAGTACATCCTCATTATCCATGCATGTGTATATGAATGTACATATGTATAGTCCCATACCCACGCATATATACATATATACACATCCCAATCGGCGCACAAGAAAGTAATGTTTGCAAGTCAGTGTGTGCGTATGTGGGTATAACAACTATTCTAGGGTTTCGCAACTAACCCAAAGCTAATCCATGAACACATAATCATAACATGAATAAACATTCTCGTATCATAAAACACCTATATAAACATATATATATGAGCTACACTACGGACTGTGGGGGTGCTATACGCCATCCACCCGACTTCTCCCCGTAGATATAAATCTACTCACCTGGTCCTCGCTAGCCGGTGCCGACGTCGCCACGCGCTTTCTTGTCGTCTCGAAGTCCACATGAGTTACCTACATATCATAACGTACCGCATCGCATTAAAATCCGACTCATAACCAAAACGACACACGAATCCCGCATAGGTCAAAACCTATGGTTGCTTTCACAAATCAACCCAAAAACCCTCGACGTCGGCGTACAAATGCCAAACCATCGAGAAAAACCCAAATACACTCATTTGCACATTCACGAACACTAATTTTAATATAAAATAGGTTAAAATTCACAAAAAACCCCAATTTCACTTAAAAAGTCATTTTTCCGAAAATCTAGCAAGCACAACTCGCCGTTTTTATACAAAACATGATGTTTAAACAAATCTAGTGGCCATAATACTTATTAAATATCTTAAATAAGTCATAAAAACAATTTCCATAATTTAATCCCAATAAATTTCATTAACCCCAAAATTCTAGTTTACAAAATACCCAAATTTTAACAATTTATAGCAAAAATGCACAAACAACAATTTATCTTGGATTTTCATAAACTAAAAGCATTAAATCAATCAATATAATATTTATAATGACATGAAAACTTAATTATATTTTAATCTAAGTATTTGATAATTTTTCAAAGACTCTAGTTAGCAAACTAGCATAATTATCACAATTTTAAATTAACAAATTAGCAAGTAGTAACCAACTTAGATTTTTGCATACAATTACATGTTAATCTCCTCATTACAACCATAAACTAATAATAAAAACCCTAATTAAATTCAAACCCTAGTTTTGAATTTTCTAAATTTGCAATAAAACCCAATTAAACATCTAAATTGTTAACATTGAAGCAATTAAACAACAATATAAGCATAAGGTTAAAATTATACCTCATGAACCATGGATCAACTTGAAATCAAGACCTCCAAAAGATGCCTCATTGCTCCACAATCCAAACCACTTTAGGTCAAAGAATATTGGGTAAATGATAAAGGGTGAAATTGTGAGACTTTGGATGGATTTTTGAAGCAAAATGGAGGGATTTTTGAAGAGAAAAGAAGTGGAGACATGAAGAGGGCTGCTGCAGAATTGGGGCTCGGCCAAATGGGGAGGGGAAGAGAGTGTGAGGTGATTGGAGAGAGAATGGGGTAAAAAAGTCCATCACAATTACCTAACATCATACCTTAATAATTTATTGCTTTCTTTAATCTTTTATTCTTCTAAAAAGAGATGAGAATGGGGGGAAATTCGTGCAGTTCAGCCAAGTGGGGATTTGGGTTTGTGTGGTTGTGTGTGTGTGAGGCAATGAACACCAAACACCAATTCAATATGCACCAAAACCCCTTTTATTTTCACAAAATAAGCCTTTTTCTTCAATATTTTCTAAACCGTTTTGGCAAACGATTTCGTTTCAAAAACCACATGATAAAATTTTATTTAAAGTTTTATGATGTACAAAATTTGTTTCAACTCATTCCAATTTGTAATTTTCCCTAATTAAATGTATTAGTGACGGCTTAAAATAATAATAAAATAATTTTTTTTCAGAAAATTTGAAATTTCAACAGTGGCTCAATAAACACCAAATACTAGCAATTACATAGCTAGAATATGTATATTTAATTTTATAATAAAAATATTTGCATTTTGACTTTTTACAGAAAACCCCCTTATTTTACCGTTTTTTCGAAATTTCACCGAAACGATTTTCAAAACGTTACAAAGAACTTGCGAGAAAGTGGTCAATCCCAGAGATATAATGTGCCTCTGGATTTCCACGTCCAAATTTCAAATGAACCTTCGTGCCCTATCAGCATCGTTGGAAACCAAAGGCCCAGCGAATCGACTGAGCCATGTCCACTCAACCGCATGCGCATCCACGGATCCGCCGTTCTGCTTCAAACTGATAAACTTTTCTTCCATTTCCTCCCGTGCAGTCTGCGGATAGAACTTCTCCAAGAAACTCTGCGAGATAGTTGCCCAACTGATCGGCTTGGGAAAACGGGTCTCTTCCACAAGCCACTACTCACGGGCATAGTCCACCAATTAGATGCATACGACATCCACTCTGTGGTCTTCCGGAATCTGTGCTGCAACGAGCAGATTCTCCGTATCGACCAGCCACCACTCCACTGGCAACGACTCGTCCAAACTGTACGTCCACGTTGCCCACCCCGGTGCTTGCGGGGAGGCGGAAAACGGAATAAAAATCGGATTTTTATGAGCTTAGGCAACATGGACTATGCTTAGAAAGATCTTTGCTAAACAAAAACTTGCTAAAGCTAACTAGTAACTAGCTAAGTGCTAGAAAGATTATACCTTGGGCTCTTAGTCCTTCTCTCCTTGCTCCTTGGAGTAGTGGAAGGAGGTCACCTTGCTCGTCTTCTCACGCCGAAGAAAGATCCACCCGAAAGCCTCAACCTTTGGCTTCAACTCCAAGCTAGAAGTAACTAGGGTTCAAGAAGTGCTAGTCCTTCAACCCTAGATGAGAGTAGAGAAGATCAAGAGAGGGTTTTTCTCAAGCTCAAGTGTTTCTCAACACATGAGAGGGAGAGAGCTTGAGGGAGAGGAAGAACAAGAGAGAGAAAAGATATGATAGAATAAGAATAATTGAACCATTCTCACTAATATATGTGTATTATTTTAATTAAATAATTAGCTAGATAATTGTCATGGTTAATCATGATATGACCATTATCATTTCAATTTGCAAGGATCAAAAAGTATCTTCCAAAAGAAATGATGATGGTCAAAGTGTCAACCTAGGTCAACAAGTCAATGAGGTCAAATGGTCAACAACCATAACCATGCACAATTATTAAACTAATTATCAATTAACAATAATACACACATAAGCATTAGGGTTAATAAAATGACAATAGCCATTAACCCTAATCAAGGTCCTCTCCCTCTGTCTCAAGTAACTGTGCATACGCACCCGCATCCGTGATCCGAGAAACACGAATACAATGAGAAAAACCAATCTCAAATCATATACTAGGATCCGGCTTAAACCAAAGCCCGCTAGTATAAACTGTCCGGATAGCAAGCGTGCACAAGTGCGTGGATGAGAACGAATCCTGTCGCAAAACCATGCGACCTCTACTCATTTTGCCTAAAGGCAAATAGCTCTCTGTGTGGGACTCTAAAGACTAGACACTACGCTGGCAGTGGGTTTAACCACAGACCGCAAGCGGCACTAGCTGTACGTAACGGTTCCCAGGTAGATGTCGATAAGAAGACTGACGAGGTGAACCCCATCTGAACTCCTACTGAGCCTGTATGTGACAATCTCCGTACAGTCCGGTCTGTTCGTCTGATACATCGCATGGCGGGCCTAGGGGGCGGTGAACGTCAGTCCCCTAATAGCGGTACAAGTCGTGCCGGAGTGAAGCCCAGAACACCCTGAGATAACACTGGAAACCTACCAGTATATCTCGCTTGCCCTGGCCAGGGACTACTCGTGTAATGGCTCTCCTGGACACAGCGCGATGTCAACCCCCAATACCGGGAGAGACGAATCCTGTCTAACCGTCACTGCCTCCAAGTGCTTCGGGACTGCACCCAAAAACTACCTGTTTGCACCACTCCTTTGAGCCGTGGTAGGGTAGTAATCAAAGTGCAGTGGGAACACACTCGAGGCGAAGTGACAGTGTCAAGTCAGCGGACTAAGCTGTACTCATGTCACCTGGGAACTGATAACTGACGATAGGTATAATACCAACCAACAGTTCCCGACGAGTCCTGTCCAGTGTACTCGTAACCCAACGAGCACCCGTATACTATCTCAGGTATGACGTACTGACGGCTGTGGGACAGACCGTCTCCCACACTGGGATGAGAAGCGCATACGCTAGTCTACTCCGGAGTATCGATGCCCTGTCTCGATTGTCCAACGACTAGGGACATGTATAACGATGTGCTTATAGATCACCCAGCTCCTACGAGTGTGAACGCCATCACCACGCTGGTAATCAAGCAAAGATCCTAAGGGCTCTACTAATATGTATATCAGCAATATGCTAAAAGAAACACATGCACATATTAAAGCAGAGACAAACCAAGTAGCATACTACCATTTCGAGCAAGATTGTATATACAACTGTGAATATCCCAAGCTTCCATCAAGTAATATACAAACTAGTATGATACAGTAATGGCCTCTAGGGCATATACACTAACAATCTCCCACTTGCACTAAGGCCATGTACTGGCGTATCGAAGACCTATCATCTCGATCAGCCGCTCGAACTGAGTCTAGGGCAAGGCCTTGGTGAATGGATCTGCTGTGTTATCCTCTGATGGAACTCTCCGGACCTCGATCTCCTGGCGATCCACGATCTCCCTGATCAGGTGATACCGCTTTAAGATGTGTCTGGATTTCTGATGGGATCTGGGTTCCTTCGCTAAAGCTATAGCCCCGTTGTTGTCGCAATACAGAGGTATTGGGTCAACAATGGACGGAACCACCTGAAGTTCTCTCAAGAACTTCCTCATCCTGACAGCTTCTTTTGCGGCATCAGATGCAGCGATGTATTCCGCTTCCATCGTCGAGCCAGCAACGGTTTCCTGTTTGGAGCTCTTCCAACACACCGCCCCTCCATTGAGGGTGAAGACAAAACCCGACATGGACTTGGAATCATCCTTGTCACTCTGGAAGCTGGAGCCAGCAAAGGCCTCAATCTGCAGGTCTTTTCCGCCATACACCAAGAACATCTCCTTAGTCCTTCTCAGGTACTTGAGAATGTTCTTTACTGCTATCCAATGTTTCTCCCCAGGGTTTGACTGATACCTGCTTACCACACTCAGTGCATAAGCTACATCCGGTCTGGTACACAATATCGCATACATTATAGAGCCTACCGCAGAAGCGTAGGGTATAATAGACATGTGATCCCTCTCCAAATCATTCTTGGGAGACATCTCTTTGGAGAGGGTGATCCCATGACAAGCCGGTAGATTACCGCGCTTGGAATCTTCCATACTGAATCTCTTCAGTATGGCGTCGATATACCTGGACTGCGAAAGTCCTAATATTCTCTTGGATCTGTCACGGTAGATCCGGATACCCAGAATGTAAGAGGCATCACCCAGGTCTTTCATGGAGAACCTGTGTGACAAGAACCCCTTGACAGATTGTAGCATAGGAATGTCATTTCTTATTAAGAGAATGTCATCCACGTATAAAACGAGGAATACTACAGTTCTCGCTACAAATCTACAATAGATGCATGGTTCATCTGGATTTTTGATAAAGCCAAATTCCTTGACCGTCTCATCAAAACAGATGTTCCAACTCCGCGATGCCTGCTATAGTCCATAAATGGACTTAAGCAACTTGCACACCTTTCCGCTGCTCCCACTCTGAATGAAACCCTCTGGCTGATCCTTATAGACACACTCCTCTAAATGACCATTTAGAAAAGCTGTCTTTAGGTCCATCTGCCAAATCTCATAATCGTGGAAGGCAGCAATGGCAAGAAGGATCCGAATGGATTTCAGCATAGCTACTGGAGAAAAGGTTTCGTCATAGTCCAAACCAGGTCGCTGACGAAAACCCTTTGCTACCAGTCAAGCTTTATAGGTCTCAACCTGTCCATCTACACCAATCTTCATTTTGAAGATCCACTTGCATCCTACGGGTTTTACCCCATCTGGAGCAATGTCCAACGTCCATACTTTGTTGGTGTACATGGACTCCATTTCGGTCCGCATTGCATCCAGCCATTTTACCGAGTCGACGCTCTGAATGGCTTGCTGGAAGCTACTAGGCTCATCACAATCTATGATGCAATCCTCTCTATCCCCGTCAATGAGAAAACCGTAGTATCTCTCGGGCGGATGAGACTGCCTACTACTCCTGCGGAGTGGCGTGGGAATGTCCTGATCTTTCGAACCCTCTGGTTCTACTAAGCTTTCAGTAATAGCTTGTGGTTCTGGAATTTCTTCCAGTTCTATTGCGCTCCCACTTATTTCCTTTTCTAAGAACTGATGTTCCAGAAAATGGGCATTACGAGAAACAAGGACTTTTTGTTCCTCTGCGTAATAGAAAAGATACCCCCTGGAGTTCTTTGGGTATCCCACAAACTTGCACAGTACTGAGCGTGCCTCGAGCTTGTCCGCATGCTGCTTTTTTACAAAAGCTGGACATCCCCAAATCTTCAGGTATTGAAGATAGGGTTTCTTCCCACTCCATAACTCATATGGTGTGGTAGGCACAGTCTTAATGGGAACTCGGTTCAAAAGGTATGCAGCTGATTCTAGCGCATATCCCCAGAACGATCGCGGCAACTCAGCGTTACTCATCATGGACCGTACCATATCCAATAGGGTTCGGTTCCGTCTCTCCGATACACCATTATGTTGCGGAGTGTATGGAGGAGTAAGCTGAGAGAGAATTCCATTCTCTTTTAAGTAACCCAGAAACTCGGCACTCAAGTATTCACCACCTCGATCAGATCTCAGTGTCTTTATACTTTTGCCTGTTTGTTTTTCTACTTCATTCTTATATTCCTGGAACATATCAAAAGCTTCGGATTTATGCTTCATTAAGAAGACATGTCCGAACCTTGAGAAATCATCCGTAAAAGTAATGAAGTAAGAATAACCGCTTCGCGCATGTGTAGACATTGGACCGCACATGTCGCTGTGTACGAGTCCCAAGAGCTCGCTCGCTCTTTCTCCGTGTCCAGTGAACGGAGCCTTTGTCATCTTTCCCTTGAGACAGGATTGACAAGTTGCATACGATTGATATTCGAACGAATCCAAATATCCTTCTATGTGTAACTTAGTCAACCTTCTCTCATTGATGTGACCCAGTCTACAATGCCATAAGAAAGTTTTATTGATTTCTGGAGACTTTCTTTTATGTGTATTCTGGACATTGAAAATCTGTGGTTGGTTTAATACGTATATACCGTTGTTCAATGTACCTGACCCAATCAAAGCTTGATTAAGGTGAATGTTCACTACATTACTTACAAATGCAAATTCATAACCTTCTTTAGATAATAAATATACAGAAATGATATTACAGGTTGCATTTGGTACATAATAACAACTACGCAAAACCAAAAAATGTCCATCCGACAATCCCAGGTGATAGTCCCCCACGGCTTCAGCATCCATGCTAGCACCGTTCGCAACTCTAAGGGTCATGTCACCTGCCTTCAAAACTCTATGCTTTCTCAACGCCTGCAAAGAATTACAGATATGAGATCCTGATCCAGTATCCAATACCCAGGAAGTAGAGTTTATTGATAGACAGTTTTCAATAACATACACACCTGAAGCTGAAACTGCAACTCGCTTCAAATCCTGTGTTCTAGCTTTCCAAGCCTTGCAATCCTGTTTCCAGTGACCACTTTTGTGATAATAGAAGCATTCTTCCTTCCTCACTAGCTTCCCCGCTATCTTTGTTGCTTTACCTTTTCCCTTCGTATCCATTTTACCGACACCGCCTCTTGGTTTGGCGGGGGCTTTCTTCTTCTTACCCTTGGCTTTCGCCCTGGATCTAGAAGAGGAAGATCCTCCTACAAACAAAGTGGATGTCTCCTACCTTTCTGTAGGGTGCCCTCAGCACTCCTCAACATATTCAGAAGTTCGGAGAGTTCAACCTCCTTTCCTTACATGTTGAAGTTAAGAATAAACTGGGCGTAGGTGGAAGGAAGGGACTGGAGAATCAAATCAGTATAGAGTTCATTCTCCAACGTGGTCCCAAGGTCCGCGAGCTCCTCAATGTAGCCAATCATCTTAAGCACGTATTCCGCTACCGATGATCCGACGGCCAACCTTGCCGAAAACAACTTCTTCGACACTTCGTATCTTGCGATACGAGACTGCTCCCCATACAGTTCTTTTGTATGAAGAAATATGGACTCTAGGTCCATATTCTCGTGCCTCCTCTGATGTTCATTGTCCATCGAGGCTAATACGAGGCATTTGGCCTTCGCGCAATCTATCTCCCATGTCTTACGGATTTCCTTATCCGCGACACTGGAGGTGGGACCTGGGACAGGGGGAGCTTTAGTGGTAAGGACATACCCCAACTTGTCGTAAGTGATTGCCATCTTGACATTCCTGAGCCAATCTTTGTAGTTTGGCCCTGTCAATAAGTTTTTATCTAGTAATAACTTAAGTCCGGTCATCTTGAATGGTCGCTGCAATTAGGAGAGAGAAAAGAAACACTTTAGCATGATGCTCTTGCAAGTTTAGAGTGGTTTTTAATTTGTCTAAACTGGATGGCTCCCGCTGTCTCTCGAATCCATTCTCAAATTGTAAAGAAAGGATTAGTCAGGATCACTCTCACCGTACAATACTTGCGTAACCGTTCAGCCAGGCCAGTGTCGGTATTTCGAGGGAGGTTTTCCAATGCTTTCGTGAAGTTTCTTAATTAAGTAACCTCTTTTCCCTGTGGGCGTAGCCCCGCTAACACCTTTCTAGACACCTACTAAGTTTATAGCATTGATCGTTAAGTGAGGGTTTTCCCGAGGAGTAGCATATACTCACAGTAGGATCGGGATCCAAATATCATCGCGTGATAAGACCGAAGGAATCCTACCAGAATTATCACACTCCAAATGGTATGCAACGCTAGCAAGTTTCAGTACTTATGAAACTCCCGATGTGGATTTTTGCCCCATGCTCTTATGACCTTGGCGTGAGGTCAAAATGTCATAAGTCACATGTCAAGTTCTTCCCATCATTATCCTGGTTAATTTGAACCCACCCGTACCTACCCTTGACGTAGGCCAAAATGGCAGTACGACTGTCTCAAACCAACGCATTCTATCTATGCAACAGATAAATATCCGGCAGCTACCAATCACTATGCCTTGGCGTGAGGTCAAAATACATAGCTTGAATACTACCGTATATTTAACTGAAATGATGGAGGGCTACAGATGGTTTTGGCGAAACCGTGAACGTAGTGAACTTGATATAATCGATGGAACGAGATAGCTTTTAAAAGGAGTGGTTCAAGCTCCCCGTTTAAAAGTTTAGTTTTGAAAAGAACCGAGTGGTTTTCAAAGTGTTCCAATCGACTTTTACTTGGTTTATTTTCTTGCATTAGTTCTTTTAATGCATACCATCATTTAATCCTACCATTGCAGAAAACAACCAAAATATGACGTACGCTTATGCCATTCGCATTCGCCACGGGGCCCCGTCATCACCCGTTAGGTTACTTAACTAACGACAGAGCGGGGGCTGGGCTAGCGCGGCTGTAAAACATAAGCAATGCCTAAATAGTTATCATATATAAATATATAGCAATGATAGACATTACAGATCACAGATGAATACATTGGATATACTAGGAATCCGCAATCCGTTCGAGCCTGCAACGAAAAGCGGATTACACGGTCGCGGTGAATAGCCAAATACCCCACCCAAGACCCCTACGGGTGCGGCAAACTACCCGCCAAGTATCCGAAGCAAAGCAACCTCCCTCACCACCGTGAGTGGGCCACTCGGCACTTCGAGATACCCGGTAGTTTGTGGACCCCCTCCATGGGTCTATCCTAGGAGCAAAAACAGTAAAAAGAATTATACAATGACGGCTACAACCCCGACCCGGTTGTGCGGCCAAACAAATAATAATATTACATCAATTTACATATTACAAATGAATGAAAGAAAAGCAACACTCATCTCACATCCACCCCGGCTATTCACCCGCGACAATCCAACCCATTCATATACACAAACTAGTATCAAACACAGATCACAGAGATGTATAACCCCGACTAATCGATATAGAGCGATTAGCCGACGTTCAATACATGCAAACATCACAGATATAACCTTTGTAGTCTACGTATAATGAAGTTCGAAAAAAAAATACGGATTTATAGGCCCCCAAAAGTAAATTTCTATTCTGGAAAATCTGGGCACAAATAAACCATCTGAAAAATCCTAAAACCAAACCAGAAATACACTGCACCAAACTCGACCAAGTGAAGAGGCAAGACGGCCGCGGTTGCGCGGCAATAGCTTGCTATTGCCGCGGAACCGCGGCACTATGGTCGATTCACTTGCTCGTTTTTGGTGGCTATCTTTAAAAAACCCTGAGACGATTTTAGGAGTACGACAAATTCTGTTTTGACCAGAAAAAAATTTAACAGAAACTTAGGGTTTTTGAAACTCGGTTTTTCGATTTTTCGGTTTCGAACTTCGACACACTTCACTACTTAGCTAGTTTATGTTTAGTTAGGCTCTGATACCACTGTAAGTCCACGTTGCCCACCCCGGTGCTTGCGGGGAGGCGGAAAACGGAATAAAAATCGGATTTTTATGAGCTTAGGCAACATGGACTATGCTTAGAAGGATCTTTGCTAAACAAAAACTTGCTAAATCTAACTAGTAACTAGCTAAGTGCTAGAAAGTTTATACCTTGGGCTCTTAGTCCTTCTCTCCTTGCTCCTTGGAGTAGTGGAAGGAGGTCACCTTGCTCGTCTTCTCACGCCGAAGAAAGATCCACCCGAAAGCCTCAACCTTTGGCTTCAACTCCAAGCTAGAAGTAACTAGAGTTCAAGAAGTGCTAGTCCTTCAACCCTAGATGAGAGTAGAGAAGATCAAGAGAGGGTTTTTCTCAAGCTCAAGTGTTTCTCAACACATGAGAGGGAGAGAGCTTGAGGGAGAGGAAGAACAAGAGAGAGAAAAGATATGATAGAATGAGAATAATTGAACCATTCTCACTAATATATGTGTATTATTTTAATTAAATAATTAGCTAGATAATTGTCATGGTTAATCATGATATGACCATTATCATTTCAATTTGCAAGGATCAAAAAGCATCATCCAAAAGAAATGATGATGGTCAAAGTGTCAACCTAGGTCAACAAGTCAATGAGGTCAAATGGTCAACAACCATAACCATGCACAATTATTAAACTAATTATCAATTAACAATAATACACACATAAGCATTAGGGTTAATAAAATGACAATAGCCATTAACCCTAATCAAGGTCCTCTCCCTTTGTCTCAAGTAACTGTGCATACGCACCCGCATCCGTGATCCGAGGAACACGAATACAATGAGAAAAACCAATCTCAAATCATATACTAGGATCCGGCTTAAACCAAAGCCCGCTAGTATAAACTGTCCGGATAGCAAGCGTGCACAAGTGCGCGGATGTGAACGAATCCTGTCGCAAAACCATGCGACCTCTACTCATTTTGCCTAAAGGCAAATAGCTCTCTGTGTGGGACTCTAAAGACTAGACACTACGCTGGCAGTGGGTTTAACCACAGACCGCAAGCGGCACTAGCTGTACGTAACGGTTCCCAGGTAGATGTCGATAAGAAGACTGACGAGGTGAACCCCATCTGAACTCCTACTGAGCCTGTATGTGACAATCTCCGTACAGTCCGGTCTGTTCGTCTGATACATCGCATGGCGGGCCTAGGGGGCGGTGAACGTCAGTCCCCTAATAGCGGTACAAGTCGTGCCGGAGTGAAGCCCAGAACACCCTGAGATAACACTGGAAACCTACCAGTATATCTCGCTTGCCCTGGCCAGGGACTACTCGTGTAATGGCTCTCCTGGACACAGCGCGATGTCAACCCCCAATACCGGGAGAGACGAATCCTGTCTAACCGTCACTGCCTCCAAGTGCTTCGGGACTGCACCCAAAAACTACCTGTTTGCACCACTCCTTTGAGCCGTGGTAGGGTAGTAATCAAAGTGCAGTGGGAACACACTCGAGGCGAAGTGACAGTGTCAAGTCAGCGGACTAAGCTGTACTCATGTCACCTGGGAACTGATAACTGACGATAGGTATAATACCAACCAACAGTTCCCGACGAGTCCTGTCCAGTGTACTCGTAACCCAACGAGCACCCGTATACTATCTCAGGTACGACGTACTGACTGCTGTGGGACAGACCGTCTCCCACACTGGGATGAGAAGCGCATACGCTAGTCTACTCCGGAGTATCGATGCCCTGTCTCGATTGTCCAACGACTAGGGACATGTATAACGATGTGCTTATAGATCACCCAGCTCCTACGAGTGTGAGCGCCATCACCACGCTGGTAATCAAGCAAAGATCCTAAGGGCTCTACTAATATGTATATCAGCAATATGCTAAAAGAAACACATGCACATATTAAAGCAGAGACAAACCAAGTAGCATACTACCATTTCGAGCAAGATTGTATATACAACTGTGAATATCCCAAGCTTCCATCAAGTAATATACAAACTAGTATGATACAGTAATGGCCTCTAGGGCATATACACTAACAATCTCCCACTTGCACTAAGGCCATGTACTGGCGTATCGAAGACCTATCATCTCGATCAGCCGCTCGAACTGAGTCTAGGGCAAGGCCTTGGTGAATGGATCTGCTGTGTTATCCTCTGATGGAACTCTCCGGACCTCGATCTCCTGGCGATCCACGATCTCCCTGATCAGGTGATACCGCTTTAAGATGTGTCTGGATTTCTGATGGGATCTGGGTTCCTTCGCTAAAGCTATAGCCCCGTTGTTGTCACAATACAGAGGTATTGGGTCAACAATGGACGGAACCACCTGAAGTTCTCTCAAGAACTTCCTCATCCTGACAGCTTCTTTTGCGGCATCAGATGCAGCGATGTATTCCGCTTCCATCGTCGAGCCAGCAACGGTTTCCTGTTTGGAGCTCTTCCAACACACCGCCCCTCCATTGAGGGTGAAGACAAAACCCGACATGGACTTGGAATCATCCTTGTCACTCTGGAAGCTGGAGCCAGCAAAGGCCTCAATCTGCAGGTCTTTTCCGCCATACACCAAGAACATCTCCTTAGTCCTTCTCAGGTACTTGAGAATGTTCTTTACTGCTATCCAATGTTTCTCCCCAGGGTTTGACTGATACCTGCTTACCACACTCAGTGCATAAGCTACATCCGGTCTGGTACACAACATCGCATACATTATAGAGCCTACCGCAGAAGCGTAGGGTATAATAGACATGTGATCCCTCTCCAAATCATTCTTGGGAGACATCTCTTTGGAGAGGGTGATCCCGTGACAAGCCGGTAGATTACCGCGCTTGGAATCTTCCATACTGAATCTCTTCAGTATGGCGTCGATATACCTGGACTGCGAAAGTCCTAATATCCTCTTGGATCTGTCACGGTAGATCCGGATACCCAGAATGTAAGAGACATCACCCAGGTCTTTCATGGAGAACCTGTGTGACAAGAACCCCTTGACAGATTGTAGCATAGGAATGTCATTTCTTATTAAGAGAATGTCATCCACGTATAAAACGAGGAATATTACAGTTCTCGCTACAAATCTACAATAGATGCATGGTTCATCTGGATTTTTGATAAAGCCAAATTCCTTGACCGTCTCATCAAAACAGATGTTCCAACTCCGCGATGCCTGCTATAGTCCATAAATGGACTTAAGCAACTTGCACACCTTTCCGCTGCTCCCACTCTGAATGAAACCCTCTGGCTGATCCATATAGACACACTCCTCTAAATGACCATTTAGAAAAGCTGTCTTTAGGTCCATCTGCCAAATCTCATAATCGTGGAAGGCAGCAATGGCAAGAAGGATCCGAATGGATTTCAGCATAGCTACTGGAGAAAAGGTTTCGTCATAGTCCAAACCAGGTCGCTGACGAAAACCCTTTGCTACCAGTCAAGCTTTATAGGTCTCAACCTGTCCATCTACACCAATCTTCATTTTGAAGATCCACTTGCATCCTACGGGTTTTACCCCATCTGGAGCAATGTCCAACGTCCATACTTTGTTGGTGTACATGGACTCCATTTCGGTCCGCATTGCATCCAGCCATTTTACCGAGTCGACGCTCTGAATGGCTTGCTGGAAGCTACTAGGCTCATCACAATCTATGATGCAATCCTCTCTATCCCCGTCAATGAGAAAACCGTAGTATCTCTCGGGCGGATGAGACTGCCTACTACTCCTGCGGAGTGGCGTGGGAATGTCCTGATCTTTCGAACCCTCTGGTTCTACTAAGCTTTCAGTAATAGCTTGTGGTTCTGGAATTTCTTCCAGTTCTATTGCGCTCCCACTTATTTCCTTTTCTAAGAACTGATGTTTCAGAAAATGGGCATTACGAGAAACAAGGACTTTTTGTTCCTCTGCGTAATAGAAAAGATACCCCCTGGAGTTCTTTGGGTATCCCACAAACTTGCACAGTACTGAGCGTGCCTCGAGCTTGTCCGCATGCTGCTTTTTTACAAAAGCTGGACATCCCCAAATCTTCAGGTATTGAAGATAGGGTTTCTTCCCACTCCATAACTCATATGGTGTGGTAGGCACAGTCTTAGTGGGAACTCGGTTCAAAAGGTATGCAGCTGATTCTAGCGCATATCCCCAGAACGATCGCGGCAACTCAGCGTTACTCATCATGGACCGTACCATATCCAATAGGGTTCGGTTCCGTCTCTCCGATACACCATTATGTTGCGGAGTGTATGGAGGAGTAAGCTGAGAGAGAATTCCATTCTCTTTTAAGTAACCCAGGAACTCGGCACTCAAGTATTCACCACCTCGATCAGATCTCAGTGTCTTTATACTTTTGCCTGTTTGTTTTTCTACTTCATTCTTATATTCCTGGAACTTATCAAAAGCTTCGGATTTATGCTTCATTAAGAAGACATGTCCGAACCTTGAGAAATCATCCGTAAAAGTAATGAAGTAAGAATAACCGCTTCGCGCATGTGTAGACATTGGACCGCACACGTCGCTGTGTACGAGTCCCAAGAGCTCGCTCGCTCTTTCTCCGTGTCCAGTGAACGGAGCCTTTGTCATCTTTCCCTTGAGACAGGATTGACAAGTTGCATACGATTGATATTCGAACGAATCCAAATATCCTTCTGTGTGTAACTTAGTCAACCTTCTCTCATTGATGTGACCCAGTCTACAATGCCATAAGAAAGTTTTATTGATTTCTGGAGACTTTCTTTTATGTGTATTCTGGACATTGAAAATCTGTGGTTGGTTTAATACGTATATACCGTTGTTCAATGTACCTGACCCAATCAAAGCTTGATTAAGGTGAATGTTCACTACATTACTTACAAATGCAAATTCATAACCTTCTTTAGATAATAAATATACAGAAATGATATTACAGGTTGCATTTGGTACATAATAACAACTACTCAAAACCAAAAAATGTCCATCCGACAATCCCAGGTGATAGTCCCCCACGGCTTCAGCATCTATGCTAGCACCGTTCGCAACTCTGAGGGTCATGTCACCTGCCTTCAAAACTCTACGCTTTCTCAACGCCTGCAAAGAATTACAGATATGAGATCCTGATCCAGTATCCAATACCCAGGAAGTAGAGTTTATTGATAGACAGTTTTCAATAACATACACACCTGAAGCTGAAGCTGCAACTCGCTTCAAATCCTGTGTTCTAGCTTTCCAAGCCTTGCAATCCTGTTTCCAGTGACCACTTTTGTGACAATAGAAGCATTCTTCCTTCCCCACTAGCTTCCCCGCTATCTTTGTTGCTTTACCTTTTCCCTTCGTATCCATTTTACCGACACCGCCTCTTGGTTTGGCGGGGGCTTTCTTCTTCTTACCCTTGGCTTTCGCCCTGGATCTAGAAGAGGAAGATCCTCCTACAAACAAAGTGGATGTCTCCCTACCTTTCTGTAGGGTGCCCTCAGCACTCCTCAACATATTCAGAAGTTCGGAGAGTTCAACCTCCTTTCCTTACATGTTGAAGTTAAGAATAAACTGGGCGTAGGTGGAAGGAAGGGACTGGAGAATCAAATCAGTATAGAGTTCATTCTCCAACGTGGTCCCAAGGTCCGCGAGCTCCTCAATGTAGCCAATCATCTTAAGCACGTATTCCGCTACCGATGATCCGACGGCCAACCTTGCCGAAAACAACTTCTTCGACACTTCGTATCTTGCGATACGAGACTGCTCCCCATACAGTTCTTTTGTATAAAGAAATATGGACTCTAGGTCCATATTCTCGTGCCTCCTCTGATGTTCATTGTCCATCGAGGCTAATACGAGGCATTTGGCCTTCGCGCAATCTATCTCCCATGTCTTACGGATTTCCTTATCCGCGACACTGGAGGTGGGACCTGGGACAGGGGGAGCTTTAGTGGTAAGGACATACCCCAACTTGTCGTAAGTGATTGCCATCTTGACATTCCTGAGCCAATCTTTGTAGTTTGGCCCTGTCAATAAGTTTTTATCTAGTAATAACTTAAGTCCGGTCATCTTGAATGGTCGCTGCAATTAGGAGAGAGAAAAGAAACACTTTAGCATGATGCTCTTGCAAGTTTAGAGTGGTTTTTAATTTGTCTAAACTGGATGGCTCCCGCTGTCTCTCGAATCCATTCTCAAACTGTAAAGAAAGGATTAGTCAGGATCACTCTCACCGTACAATACTTGCTTAACCGTTCAGCCAGGCCAGTGTCGGTATTTCGAGGGAGGTTTTCCAATGCTTTCGTGAAGTTTCTTAATTAAGTAACCTCTTTTCCCTGTGGGCGTAGCCCCGCTAACACCTTTCTAGACACCTACTAAGTTTATAGCATTGATCGTTAAGTGAGGGTTTTCCCGAGGAGTAGCATATACTCACAGTAGGATCGGGATCCAAATATCATCGCGTGATAAGACCGAAGGAATCCTACCAGAATTATCACACTCCAAATGGTATGCAACGCTAGCAAGTTTCAGTACTTATGAAACTCCCGATGTGGATTTTTGCCCCATGCTCTTATGACCTTGGCGTGAGGTCAAAATGTCATAAGTCACATGTCAAGTTCTTCCCATCATTATCCTGGTTAATTTGAACCCACCCGTACCTACCCTTGACGTAGGCCAAAATGGCAGTACGACTGTCTCAAACCAACGCATTCTATCTATGCAACAGATAAATATCCGGCAGCTACCAATCACTATGCCTTGGCGTGAGGTCAAAATATATAGCTTGAATACTACCGTATATTTAACTGAAATGATGGAGGGCTACGGATGGTTTTGGCGAAACCGTGAACGTAGTGAACTTGATATAATCGATGGAACGAGATAGCTTTTAAAAGGAGTGGTTCAAGCTCCCCGTTTAAAAGTTTAGTTTTGAAAAGAACCGAGTGGTTTTCAAAGTGTTCCAATCGACTTTTACTTGGTTTATTTTCTTGCATTAGTTCTTTTAATGCATCCCATCATTTAATCCTACCATTGCAGAAAACAACCAAAATATGACGTACGCTTATGCCATTCGCATTCGCCACGGGGCCCCGTCATCACCCGTTAGGTTACTTAACTAACGACAGAGCGGGGGCTGGGCTAGCGCGGCTGTAAAACATAAGCAATCCCTAAATAGTTATCATATATAAATATATAGCAATGATAGACATTACAGATCACAGATGAATACATTGGATATACTAGGAATCCGCAATCCGTTCGAGCCTGCAACGAAAAGCGGATTACACGGTCGCGGTGAATAGCCAAATACCCCACCCAAGACCCCTACGGGTGCGGCAAACTACCCGCCAAGTATCCGAAGCGAAGCAACCTCCCTCACCACCGTGAGTGGGCCACTCGGCACTTCGAGATACCCGGTAGTTTGTGGACCCCCTCCATGGGTCTATCCTAGGAGCAAAAACAGTAAAAAGAATTATACAATGACGGCTACAACCCCGACCCGGTTGTGCGGCCAAACAAATAATAATATTACATCAATTTACATATTACAAATGAATGAAAGAAAAGCAACACTCATCTCACATTCACCCCGGCTATTCACCCGCGACAATCCAACCCATTCATATACACAAACTAGTATCAAACACAGATCACAGAGATGTATAACCCCGACTAATCGATATATAGCGATTAGCCGACGTTCAATACATGCAAACATCACAGATATAACCTTTGTAGTCTACGTATAATGAATTTCGAAAAAAAAATACGGATTTATAGGCCCCCAAAAGTAAATTTCTATTCTGGAAAATCTGGGCACAAATAAACCATCTGAAAAATCCTAAAACCAAACCAGAAATACACTGCACCAAACTCGACCAAGTGAAGAGGCAAGACAGCCGCGGTTGCGCAGCAATAGCTTGCTATTGCCGCGGAACCGTGGCACTATGGTCGATTCACTTGCTCGTTTTTGGTGGCTATCTTTAAAAAACCCTGAGACGAATTTAGGAGTACGACAAATTCTGTTTTGACCAGAAAAAAATTTAACAGAAACTTAGGGTTTTTGAAACTCGGTTTTTCGATTTTTCGGTTTCGAACTTCGACACACTTCACTACTTAGCTAGTTTATGTTTAGTTAGGCTCTGATACCACTGTAAGTCCACGTTGCCCACCCCGGTGCTTGCGGGGAGGCGGAAAACGGAATAAAAATCGGATTTTTATGAGCTTAGGCAACATGGACTATGCTTAGAAGGATCTTTGCTAAACAAAAACTTGCTAAATCTAACTAGTAACTAGCTATGTGCTAGAAAGGTTATATCTTGGGCTCTTAGTCTTTCTCTCCTTGCTCCTTGGAGTAGTGGAAGGAGGTCACCTTGCTCGTCTTCTCACGCCGAAGAAAGATCCACCCGAAAGCCTCAACCTTTGGCTTCAACTCCAAGCTAGAAGTAACTAGAGTTCAAGAAGTGCTAGTCCTTCAACCCTAGATGAGAGTAGAGAAGATCAAGAGAGGGTTTTTCTCAAGCTCAAGTGTTTCTCAACACATGAGAGGGAGAGAGCTTGAGGGAGAGGAAGAACAAGAGAGAGAAAAGATATGATAGAATGAGAATAATTGAACCATTCTCACTAATATATGTGTATTATTTTAATTAAATAATTAGCTAGATAATTATCATGGTTAATCATGATATGACCATTATCATTTCAATTTGCAAGGATCAAAAAGCATCATCCAAAAGAAATGATGATGGTCAAAGTGTCAACCTAGGTCAACAAGTCAATGAGATCAAATGGTCAACAACCATAACCATGCACAATTATTAAACTAATTATCAATTAACAATAATACACACATAAGCATTAGGGTTAATAAAATGACAATAGCCATTAACCCTAATCAAGGTCCTCTCCCTTTGTCTCAAGTAACTGTGCATACGCACCCGCATCCGTGATCCGAGGAACACGAATACAATGAGAAAAACCAATCTCAAATCATATACTAGGATCCGGCTTAAACCAAAGCCCGCTAGTATAAACTGTCCGGATAGCAAGCGTGCACAAGTGCGCGGATGTGAACGAATCGTGTCGCAAAACCATGCGACCTCTACTCATTTTGCCTAAAGGCAAATAGCTCTCTGTGTGGGACTCTAAAGACTCGACACTACGCTGGCAGTGGGTTTAACCACAGACCGCAAGCGGCACTAGCTGTACGTAACGGTTCCCAGGTAGATGTCGATAAGAAGACTGACGAGGTGAACCCCATCTGAACTCCTACTGAGCCTGTATGTGACAATCTCCGTACAGTCCGGTCTGTTCGTCTGATACATCGCATGGCGGGCCTAGGGGGCGGTGAACGTCAGTCCCCTAATAGCGGTACAAGTCGTGCCGGAGTGAAGCCCAGAACACCCTGAGATAACACTGGAAACCTACCAGTATATCTCGCTTGCCCTGGCCAGGGACTACTCGTGTAATGGCTCTCCTGGACACAGCGCGATGTCAACCCCCAATACCGGGAGAGACGAATCCTGTCTAACCGTCACTGCCTCCAAGTGCTTCGGGACTGCACCCAAAAACTACCTGTTTGCACCACTCCTTTGAGCCGTGGTAGGGTAGTAATCAAAGTGCAGTGGGAACACACTCGAGGCGAAGTGACAGTGTCAAGTCAGCGGACTAAGCTGTACTCATGTCACCTGGGAACTGATAACTGACGATAGGTATAATACCAACCAACAGTTCCCGACGAGTCCTGTCCAGTGTACTCGTAACCCAACGAGCACCCGTATACTATCTCAGGTACGACGTACTGACGGCTGTGGGACAGACCGTCTCCCACACTGGGATGAGAAGCGCATACGCTAGTCTACTCCGGAGTATCGATGCCCTGTCTCGATTGTCCAACGACTAGGGACATGTATAACGATGTGCTTATAGATCACCCAGCTCCCACGAGTGTGAGCGCCATCACCACGCTGGTAATCAAGCAAAGATCCTAAGGGCTCTACTAATATGTATATCAGCAATATGCTAAAAGAAACACATGCACATATTAAAGCAGAGACAAACCAAGTAGCATACTACCATTTCGAGCAAGATTGTATATACAACTGTCAATATCCCAAGCTTCCATCAAGTAATATACAAACTAGTATGATACAGTAATGGCCTCTAGGGCATATACACTAACACAAACCAGTGAAAATGGATGGACCAAGTCTCCTGAAATCCGCCATGGTACCCACACGCTGTACTGGTTTGGCCGCGACATTCTTTACGGACTGCTGGACGGTCTGCAAACCTTCCTGAAAAGCTTCGGCTTGCCGCTGGTTCAGCTCGATTTGCCGCTTCTGGTTATCCAGCATCCCACGAATTACTCCAATCAATGCGGCATCATCAACACTCCTCTGGTATGATCGTAGTTCTCTATCCGCCATGATTATGAAGTCAAGACACTGAAGAGGATTAGCATGATAAACAAGATTCAATAAACAGAATACAAGAAGCGAGATAGTTATGGATTCAAGGATGGCAAGATAGCAATAAGGCAGGACATGTTCTTAGTTACAAGTTTTCTGATTCGTTTATTAGGTCCAATTCCCAACTACAAAAGAATCAAACTCGATTAACCTAAATCATTTGGCTCTGATACCAAACAAACCCTGTCATGCCCCGCTTCCCAGAGTGCGCTAAGGTCGGCACATGACAGAGCCAACCATGCTACCTATGGCTAGGAAACATCCCTCCGCAGTCACATTACGGCTCTCCATAAGATATCAAGAACAGTAAAATAAAAATAAACTATCTAGTACATGTCCATATGCCAGAATAAACGAGTCACGAAATAATATGCGGAAGCAATAAATCCAAATAACAATCTGGAAAATACGTCCCAAATACGGGCTCACATCAGGAAATGAAATACGGAAATAAAACTAAACTAAACTAGATACTAACAAGATCCTCACTGCTTGGCCTGACGGCGGAAATACTCTTGATCAGCCTACGTCAAAGATAGAGGATCTGGGCAATGCAAAACCCAGACGTCAGTGCATCATAATATCAAACAATAATAAATGAATAGGATACACGAGATATGCAAGCATGAGTATGAACAGTAATGAGTGTATAACAAGTAACACGAGTATGAAACAGTGAAGTGTATACGTGCAGGTGAAGTGCGGTAAATAATCTAAACTGTGCTACTAGGTTATCTATCCTAGAGTTATTCGAAACCAATTGATGTACTCCTAATGTAACTCAAAGAATATGTCCCGTTACCCTCCGGGACCATGAATTAGGATATGTGAACCAAGAATGTTTCTGTATCGTTACCCCTCGGGACCACGGACCAAGTTGTAAGAGTCACGAATGATTCTGTCCCGTTACCCCCCGGGACTACGGATCAAGAAGAATCACGAATAATTCTGTCCCATTACCCCCCAGGACCACGGATCAAGTAATATCCTTTTAAGTTACACTCGGTTACACCTTTGATTTCCCCATACCCCCAAGGTTATGTGTTTAAGTCAGGTATTGATAAATCTGGAGATAATGCCAACACGGGATCAAGCAGGTACAGGTTTTTCTATATAGACAACATGATACATCCATCAGGATGACAAGTCGGGATTGTTGGCATTGATAACAAGATCAGGTATCAAGTCAAGCAGTGGTGTATTAGGTCATGTCAGGTAGTGCACATGTATCAAATGGATGCTCATAATAAAACTGTAGCAAGTACGGATGCACAGTAAAACACGGATGCACAAATAACTACTAGGGATTACATCTACAACTCCATGATTATGTAGGATGCAGATTATCAAGCATGGGGTGTTAATATAACAGTAATAATAAATAATGTGATCTGTAGATGCAACTAGATATATAATAAATAATACGGATGCACACGGGTATCCGAAAACAGTAAACATTAATATGGATATACAATGCAATCAACATGTGTTATTTTTATTCATATGGATGCAAAATATATAACATGGTATGCAGCAAGATAATCTTGCATGCGACTAGATATGTAAATAACGGTATGGATGCATACGGGTATCGAAAAATTGTAAAATTGTAATATGGATGCACAATACCATAAACATGCAATATTCTTATTAATATAGATGCGAGTATAATAATATAGCCTATATCAAGCTACTTGCATGCAACCAGATATGTAATTAATGATATGGATGAGTACGGATATCCGAAAACAGTAAAACAATAATATGGATGTACAATACAGTCAACATGTGATATTTTTATTCATATGGATGCAAAATATGTATCATAACATGTAGCAAGGTAAACTTTCCTGAACGGATCTCACGACAGGGTGTATGCGCAGCGTCCGACATCGGGTAACCGTCGCAATGTACACACGCGCACACGGGACAGATCCAGGAAAAGCAAGAAGGTGACCACGCTGGCTGGGATTGTCCACTGAGTCGGTCTGATCGTCAGCGATGACACAACTCTGGTGATGGCCGGAAAAATCCAGAACAAGAAAAGAAAAGAGAAGGAAAGAAGAAGAAGAAGAAAGAAGAAGGAAAGGCTGGTGTTCTGGGGTTGTCCCGGGGTCAGAAGAAGGCGAGGGGGTGATGATGATGATGATAGGATGAAGTCGGGGTCGTCGGAGGTGAGGAACGGCGACGAGGTTGCAGCGTTGGGTTCCTGTAGTGGTTGGGTATTTGCAGGTCGGAAAAGAAGAGTGAGAGAGGAGGAAGAAGAGAATAGGAGAGGGCGGTGATGATAAAGGGATGGTCGATGATGACGAGGGCATAGGCGAGGTCGGGTCATGCAGTCGGGGTTCTTGGGTTAGGTTGCAGTGGGTTGGTGCTGCTTACAGGGGAGAGGAGGAGATAGATGTGATGAGGTCGACGGCGTCGGCAATGGCCGAGGCGAGGGCAGGCGGTGGTGGCGACGGCAACGAGCGAGCGCGTGGGTTCGAGTTCACGTGCAGGAACCACGAAAAAAAGAAGAAGAAGAGATAAGAATGTGGGTGAGAGGGAGTAAAGGAAATATATAAATTTATATATATATATATATATATATATATATATATATATATATATATATATAAATAGATATTGAGAGAGAGAGAGGCTGCTGTACTATAAGGTTAGTTAAGATTAGGAGTTAAAATACTATATATATAAAATATAGATATATCTGTAGAGAGAGGCAGTAGGATCTGTTAGTGGTGATAGGTTAGGATTTGGATTATAAAAATATACATGTAAATATATTTTTGGTTTAAAAAAATATCTTATATAAAACAGTTATATATATGAGAATATAATATTACGAAAATTTGAGTTTTCTGGCTAATATAAAAATAGTCCAAAACACGCCCGGTCGGGTCTAAAGTTACGGTTTGAAAATACGGATAATATACGTATCAATCAAAACCAAAATAGGATATCCAGGTAACGAAAATACATACCCCCAAGAATGGATGCACGTAGCGTGCACGTAGCTATCCAAACGGGTCCGTTTCACTGAACGGAATGAGAACAAGATGTACGGATGCTACAACAGTGTTAGGGGTATGATACAGGCCATAGTAGGTATTTTTAAAATATTTTATTTGACTTTACTTATTTTATTAAATAATGCAGATGCCAGATATAATGTAAGTATGCAGTATAAACAATATTAAAAGTGTACGGATCTTCATAACTAGCCGGGATAAATTATAAACAAGAATCAAGACGGGTTTCCAGCAAGCGGGTCGGGTCGGATGCAAATACAGATACCAATTACACTATTCGCACCCAAAACACAATAAATCAAGAAATATCCATAAATAAAGAAATACCCAAAACAGAACTGGTCTAAATGAACTAGGGTGTTACAGTCTTGTTTAAGTTCCTACTGTGCTTTGATTACTACCCCACCATGGCTCAAAGGAGTCATGCAAACATGTTTTAGTTAGGTACAGTCCTGAGCCACATGAAGGTAATGAGCGATAGTTAGGGATTCATCTCCTAGTATTGGGAGTCGGTATCACGCTGTGTTCGTTCATCTATCACCATAAAGTCTTGGCCAAGGTGGATGATATTTACTGATGAGAGATCAGAAATTTCTTAGTGGGTAATGAGCTTGACACTGGCACGACTTATCGGGTTTTTAGGGGTTTGACATTTTCCACCCCCTAGACCTGGTATGCAATACTCTTAGATGAAGAGACCAGACTGTATAAAGATTGTCATAGACAGGCTCAGTAGGGGTACAATTGATTTTGCTCGTTGGCCTTCTTTTCGTTCAATACCTGGGTAGCCATTACGTACAACTCGTGCCACTGGCATGCTTGTGGTTAAACCCACTACCAGCGTATTATCGAATCTTTAGAGTCCCACACGGAGGGTTTCCCTGATTCAGGCGAAACGATGTAGAGGCTGTATTTTGATATATGAAGAGTTCCGATTAAATACAAGTACTTGTACACAGACTTTAATCGGACGGTTAGTACTAGCGGTCTTAGGATTAATCCGGATTATTAAATCAAGTGTTGATTTAATAATATTCTAGTATTATATTTGTAGTATTTTTCTATCTCTTCGGAATTCGTATTTTGCTACGAATACGGGTATGTATATACGGTATAGCATTCTTGTATTTGTACAAGAATGTTTTTAGAAGGAGGACACCTCATTTTAGGTTTTCTATTTATTAGAAATAAGGAAATGAGGTGGAGTGGTTATGTGGCATAGAGTATAGTAAGAGGTATGGGTTTGTATTATTTTATTTGGTTTGGAGTTACTATTAGAGTATGGTTGCAATATTCTAATGAAAAAGGTTTTTTAGAAAAAATACGTAGCCATTCTCTTCAATTTCTTTGTGCATTCTATCCTAAGCATTGTCTTTCCTCTCATTCTTCATCTTCTTCCTCTACACTTTCATGTATTGAGATTCAAGAGCATTAAGAGAAAGATTAATACTACTAACACTATCTACATCACTGAGCATCTTAGATTAGAAACTTTGGATCTTTAGTTACTTCATTTGATGATGTTGAAGCTTGAACCAAATCTCTTAGGTGGATCATCTTCGGCGAAGGAAGACCATCTTGCAAGCGCGATCCGAAATTCTTGAGATCTTTCTAGAGTCTACTACTACAACACTTGATCAAATGTTTGTTAGAAGTGCCCTACGAGTTTATATGGACGCTACAACGACCTCCGGCGCACAAGCTCGCTCCCGGTGGCCAAAAAGCGTAAGAAGGGGTTTTCCGCGATAAAGAGGACACGCTACGAAGGTAGCTAGCCATTCGAACTCGTAGTTTAGTTTTTCTTGTTTTCTAGCTTTAGTGTTTGGTTAAGATTCTAGGTTTAAGTTGCTAGTGCCAAGTTTCAAAATTAAAGTTTTTATTCTACAAAAGCCGCGGGTTAGCGGCAAGGGCACTAGGAACTTCATCAAACATGAAATATTGAAGCTTTGGCTTCATGGGACTTGAGTTCCCACAAAGAATATGATCAGGACTACAAGGGATACAAAAATAAATAGCACTTAAGTTTTAAAGATCATAAAATTTTGATCTTTATGAATTTTGATGATCAAAAAATCATTTACCAGAAGCATAGGCTTCATAGAACCTGAAAACCCAAAAGCTCAACCTTTCTGAATCAAGAAGATACAGCATAAGCTATCGAAACACATCGTTGCGCTATGTGCAATGCACGTGCGCCAGCGCCAATGTTATGTCTGCCAAGACATGCACAGCGCTACATGCAATTTACGTGCACTAGAGCCAATTCTGCTTTCTACAAAGTATGCACCAGTGCTAAGTATCATTACGCTGCTCCACGTGCAACGCACATGCGTCGGTGCCAACAATAGGAACGAGTACCACGTGCAATGCATGGACGCAAACGCCAAGACAGAATCCAAGAATTAGCAAAATTTGCCAAGTGTTGAAGCCGAGTTAATGATCCCAATGAACTATAGAGAACAAAATTCTCAAGTCACTAAGGTTGACCTAGTTCTCAAACGAAACTAAGTGTCCCTAGGCAAAGTCTAACTTCTCCAAAACATCTGGATAGACTATAGTTCTTAAATGCGACTAAAGTGTCCTTAGATAAAGCTTATGTTTTTAAGATAAAAGAACTTATGACCTCACAATGTGAGAATTGAACTATAAGTTCACTCTCGTTGGCAAACTAAGATATCAACGTAGGCCGGTCAAGCAATGCTTGACTAAAAATATAAAATATATACGGATTTGGATTAACTCGCGCCCTACGGGCAGTGATGAAATTAGTCTCCGTATACAATCTAAGGGCAAACCAAATAAGAAAAAGACACGAGACACAAAGAAAAAAACTAGAGTGTATAAAGTTATTATCGTTCACGATAACGTAATTAACTATTGGGGCTTACGCATGTATGAAAAATGCTTCCTCACAATCAATAAATCTCTAACCCTGAGAAGGAATCCGAGGTCAAGTTATATCAGTCGAATCTAACCTTTGATATATGGCGTTATAATTCCTTAGTGTTTTCGGAGAGGTGAATGGATCAACCCATGCATCTCCCACCAAATTCAGGCAAGACGTTCTAGCCTAGACTGTCTTTGGTTTTCGGCGGTAAATAGGTTCTGGCATGTCCGGTATGACTATTTTTCTTTTTCCACCCGACACTTTGTGTGTCGTGTGTCTTAGCGAACAAAATCGCGGTTCTTAGTAACTTGGATTTATGAGGACTGAAGCTAGTGTTGGATATAGTGCCCTCAAGACAATTATTGTGATCACAAGTAGGTGATTATGATAATTAAGGAAGGACTTATACAGGTATAACAGTCTTACTCGAGATAATAGTATGCTATCTGGTTTATCTTCATCATTGATGAAGCCCATAAGATTGTTGCTTGACGACCAGTATAATAATGGCGATCATATATGTGAGAGCTGAGTTGTCCAAAAGCACATCCTTAAATGTTTCTAGTTGTGGGAGTATCGAGACTGGGCATCGATATTCCGGAGTAGACTAATGTATATGCTTCTAGACCCCGACGAGGGGCGGTAGCCAGTCTCACAAGCTATTAGTGTTGTGTCACCTAAGATAGTATACAGATGCTCACTGGAGGTGAGTACACTGGACGGACTCAGCAAGAACTTCTAGATGGTATTATATCTATCGTCAGATGGAAGTTCTCAGGTGGCATAAGTACAGGTTAATCCTTTGACCTGAAGTCGTCATTTGTCTCGTGTGAATTCCCACTGTACTTTGATTACTACCTTACCATGGCTCAAAGAAATCGTGCAAACAGGTTTTAGTTGGGTACAGTCCCAAGCCACATGGAGTCAATGGTCGACTGTCAGGGATTCATCTCACCTGGTATTAAGAGTTGATGTCGCGCCGTGTTCAGTTGGCTACCACCAGAAATCCGTGGCCACGGTGGATGAGATTTACTAATAGTTGATCAGTAGTTCTCTATTGGTGATGAGCTTGACTTAGATACGGCTTATCGGGTTAGTAGGGGTCTGACGTTATCTACCCCTAGACCCGATATGCGATACTCTTTGACGAAGAGACTAGACTGAATAGAGATTGTCACATTTAGACTCAGTAGGGTAAGGACGCACTTAATTGTTGACCCCCTTTCGACAAGTACCTTAGTAGCCGTTTTGTACAGCTAGTGCCGCTGACGTGTGGTTAAACCCACTGCCAGCGTATTGTCGAGTCTTTAGAGTCCCGCACAGAGAGTTTTTCCGGTTCAGACGACAGATGTAGGAGCCGTACGTTGGTATGTGCAGGGGTCCGATTAAATATGTGTATGGGATACACGGACTTTAATTGGACGGTTGATAATACTAGCCGGCTTAGGATTAAGCCAGCTTATTAAATCATATTTTGATTTAATAATTTGTGTATGTATTTTGATACATATATTTTAGTATTATTGTTCACTGTTTATTTTCTCTCCTTGGTGCTATCCGTATTTTTATACGGATACGTGTATGTGTAGCGATACATATACCGGGTAAAGTATTCCGGAATTTATACAGGAATGCTTCTAGAAGAAGAACACATCATATTTATTTTTCTATTTAGAAAAAAAAAGAAATGAGGTGTAAAGGAGGAGTTATGAAGCATGGTTCATGCATGTAGAGTGGTATGGCTTGGTGCTTTAAAAATGATAAAATCATTTGTGTTGAATATAGTGCCCTCAAAGTCAATTATTGGATCGCAGGCATGCGATTGCAATGATTTAGGGAGGACCTATACCGGTAGAACAGTCTTACTCGAGATGATAGTATGCTATCTGATTTGTCTTTATCATCATGTACATGCTTCAGGTGACATTACAGATCACTATTACACGTTGATAGAGCCCATAGGATTCATGCTTGACTACCAGCTGTATGATTGCGATCATATACGTGAGAGTTGGGCAGTCTATAAGCACATCCTTAAAGTGTCCCTAGTCGTGGGAGTTTCGAGACAGAGCATCGATACTCCATAAGTAGACAAGTGTATACGGATCGAGACCCCGACGAGGGGCGGTGGCTAGTTTCACAAGCCATTGGTGTCAGTTGGTTCACCTAAGATAGTATACAGGTGCTCATTGGGTTATGAGTACATCGGACGGACTCGCAGGGGCACTGCTGATTGGTACTATACCTATCGTCAGGAGCAGTTCCCAGGTGACATGAGTACAGCTTAGTACGTTGACTTAACACTGCTACATTGCCTCAAGTGTGTTCCCACTGTTCTTTGATTGCTACCCTACCATGGCTCAAAGGAGTCGTGCAAATAGGTAGTAGTTGGGTGCAGTCCCGAAGCACTTGGAGGCAGTAGCGGTTAGATAGGATTCTGTTGGGTTACCTACAATGGAAGGAAGGTTTCGGGAGGCATCATCCATGCCAAGTTAAAATTTTTCCATTGAAGATAACCCTAAACCTACGAAGTTTAACTAGAGAATCAAACAAAACATCAAAGTAAATATCTTTACTTCTAAGAGTTTAGGATTACAACCTTTGTAGTCCATTCATTCGCTTCATAAGCTCCATGTTGAGGTCCCTTCGCTGCGATCATCAAGAACCCAGACTCTAGAGAAGCTCCATGAGGTGAATGAGGCATCTTGCTTGAAGTCTTCCTTTTCTAAGATGATTTACCTTCAAGAATCTCAAACCCAAGCTCACACTTCTATAATGAAGGTATTAGTGAAGTGAACACCCTAATCTAAATGGCTAGAATAGATAAGGATGATGAAGTAGGAATTTTGCTCTCTTTTGTTTTCTTAATCTCACTTTAAATCATCACAAATAAAAAGCTAGAAAAGCTTTTCAAGAGAGGAAGAAGAAGATGAAGTTTCTTTTGTGATGAATAATGAATTGTGTTGTGAGGTTAGAAATGCAACCAAGGTTAAGAATAACAAGCTTAACCCATGTAGAGAATAAACCATAGGCTAGGGTTCAATGGTTAGGTTACAAATATCTAGATATTATCTAAAGGGTGGACTAAGTCAACATAGAAAAAAATATCTCATTTTAAATCCACCATTTAGAATTAACCTAAAATGAATGTTAACCCTAATTGAAACCCTAGCATGGTTTAATCTCAAAACCCTAATTGCAGTTGTAACCCTAACATGTTACAATATTATATATCACATATATAATATATAATGTAACAAAAGAAAATAATACAATTAACATATATCACATATATATCAATGTATTATCCAAGTGAGAAAAAGAATCATTTAAGTGAGCTCATATTAGTAAGTGAGCTCATATTAGTTAATGTAGTTTAATATATCACATATATAATTATACATTAAATTATCGAATCAACACTTGATCCGATAACCCGGCTATATTACATACAACCGACTAATATAATAAGTACCTTTTCATCGAATCAACACTTGATCCGATGACCCGGCTATATCACATATATCCGGCCGATATCACATATCGCGAGAATCGAATACGGTATCACATAAACGTATTATTCTCAGTCTCGCACATATCACATATGTGCTCCTACTCCGTTTTGCCTGAGCCAGGAAACCTCTGTGTAGGACTCTAAAGAATCGTCAATATGCCGGCGGTAGGTGATGATCATATCAAACACCTACAAGCTGCAAGCGGTCAGCTAAACGTAACAGCCACCCGGGTATTGAGCATCAGAAGATCAAAAAGCAAGCCTGTAAATTCTCCTGTGAACCCAATCAGTAACACTCCCGTACAGTCCAGTCTCTTCGTCTGATATGTCGCATATCCAGTCTAGGGGTGGTTAACATCAGACCCCAATAACCGATAAGTCATGCCGATGTAAGGCTCATAACAGGTCGATAAACTATTGATAACACTTACTAGTAGATCTCCATAGCAGCCCTGGCTAGGGACATCTAGTTATAGCCTATCGAGCACAGCGCAACATCAACCCCCAATACAAGGAGGGACGAAACCCCTCCTATCGCTCATTGCCTCCATGTGATTCGGGACTGTACCCAAAAGCCACCGTTTTGCACGTTCTCTTGAACGTGGTAAGGTGAAAATCAAAGCACAGTGGGAATCACACAAGACTCTATGACGATCTCGGGTCTACAGACTAACCTGTACCATTGTCACCAGAGGACTGCTATCCGACGATAGGTATAATACCATCAAGGAGTTCTTTGCGAGTCTGTTCAGTGTACCCAGTCTTCACTGAGCACTCGTACACCATCATTGATGTCAAACACCAATGGATGTGGGATCATCCATCGCCCATCATATGGGTCAAGATGCGTATACGCTAGTCTACTCTGAAGTATCGATTCCATGTCTCCATACACCCTCGACTAGGAACAATTATAGGATGTACTCGTTGACTACCCTGGCCCCACTAGTATGATCTCCATCATAGTCCTAGTAGTCAAGTACATATCCTAAGGGCTTTATCAACATGTGAGAGCAAGACAGTAAACCAATACAAGTCAACATGTTAAGACAAAGAGCAACCAGATACCATACTATCATATCGAGCAAGAAAGTCCACTTTATATATATATTCAAACATCCACTATAATATACATCATATGTACAATAATGGCTTCTAGGGCATATACATAACTCACTTTTTCCCCTGTCGGAAATTTTTTCAAAAGTTGGATTTTTTTCTCGAGTTTGAAACTTCCAGAAAATCATGCAAGTAACGCGGTGGACCCTTGATTGTTAGGATAAGTGCGTGTTCAAGTTCTAGTTTAAATACCGCAATCAAGACGGTTTCGCTTGTAGCTAGCCGGTTGAGTACGGGTCGTCCGCAGGGAGATGGGAGTCTTTTTCAATGTGTTTTAACGAGTTAAGTCCCGTTTTCAGATTTTGTTGTGGTTATCTAAGTGTAAGTTGATATTTAAAGAGAGCTTGTTAGGGTTAGGATTAGGTTAGTTTGAGTTAGGAGTCTCCACATCTTTCGTTGCCCCACTTAATATCGGTGTTACGGTAATCGGCAACAACGGGCATTAGCACGACTAGGAAGGAACTTGCGAGTATAAGCTAGGCTTTCCAACGCATAGTCCTTCCTTTTGGTGCTTGTCCGTCCGTTCTTGGCTCTTATCCATAACCTCCGGTTAATTCAACCACAACCGGTCTCACTACGGAATCACCGCTATCATGTAGGATAGGATGCCGTAAGGAGCGGATTGTGGTTCAATTAACGGGAGTCGATTTAAGTTGTTGGGCAAGAAAAGAGTGAGAGAGATTTCCTTCTCTCAAACTTCCCTTATCCTACCCTAACAAGTATAAAACTACTCACACTTCATGATAAGGAAAAAACAAAACAAAACAAAGAGGAAGATAGAAAGAAGGAGATTAGAAGAATACGACTAACTATTTGCGACCTCACCTTGGCGAGGATCAAGCGTAAGTATCATTGTCATATGAAGGATAAAGGAAAAAAGAGAAGAAAGAAACAATCAAACAAATAACAACAACTACTTAACAATTAAAATTGCAATACATTACAACAAGTAAAAGAAAGAAACAAGCATGATAGAAAATGGTCTTCTTTATTCATCACTCTTCACTCAAAAGCTCACTACAAGTTTAATGGAGAAGAGGTGAGAAGAGGAAGAAGAACAACACTAAAACTAGGCAAAATGAAAATACAAAATTGGACCCTTTCCTTCTCAAACTTCTGGGCTATTTATAGGCTGGAGAATGGAGATCTAGGGCAACCACCAGACACATATGAAATGACCAAACACCCCCCTGAAAACCCTGCACAGTTGGCGCCAGAACGGCCGCGGATCCGCGGCCTGGGCCCCCCTTTGGCCGCGGATCCGCGGCCCATTGGAGGAATTGGGCCTCGTGCTTTTTTGTGGTGGCCTGATCTGCTGTGTGCTTTATTCTGGTTCATATATTTTCTGAAAATACTTCCATATTTCTTCCAGAATTTCTGTTGAGGGAAAGGTGGACTTTTTGTCAAGATTTTGTCATGATTGCCTCGAGCTCCGCGTAGATCTCTTGGATTTTGTGCTACCATTGAGCCTTGTGCATGAGAGTGACATTGATTTGACATTTTGTCTTCCTAAACTGGTATCTGGCAACATACGGATGACGAGCGGAGACCGTGTTTTCTCAGTGGTTGGCAGGAACCCGGATTTTGTCGTGTTTTCCATGAATTTCACCCTTTTAGAACCGAGAACCTGTATCCTGCAATTGACTAGCAAACACGGCTCAAGAGTATCTACTGATATGCAATGTGACAAAAATTGGGCGGTATGAAAATGCAAAAAACTGATATGAACAAATACCCTCAAACTTATCATTTGCTCGTCCCGAGCAAAGCCCATTTATTCACAAAAAATTTCCTAACCTCACTTTCGCAGGGAACGCGATTGCACTGAGCATGTGCAACAAGCCGTTAAACCTCTAGGTGTCCCTAGTAGGAGGAGTGTTGTCTCCTGAGGGTTTTCAGCGGATACTACCCACAAAATCCGGTCAAGTTGGTTTTGTAAAATAACTAAGCTTCAAACCTTAAAGTTTTGTTTTAGAAAATAACAATTCTATAATCCTAAGTCTAGACCATCGAACCTTTATTTTTCACACCTCGCTTCTTATTTAACTACAGATTTTACATGTCTTTACGTGTAGTGCAAATAGTGTCGTTAAGTTCCCGAAAGGTCGAATAAAGTCATCATGTCGCACAATAAAGCCCAGATAACAATTTTAAAAGGATCACATAAGTTTTATAAAGAGTTAAGCATTTTTCAAGTTTCGTTTTCCAGTAAGGTTTCAACGTCAGAATTTCTATCTTCCTTAACAGGAAACTAAGTCGTATTTTTCACTCCACCTTTTTCTTGTTTTCATTTCATACACACCTCTGTGAACGTGCAATAGTCTTTATCAAAGAGTAAAACCTTCATATCTCCGTTAAATTTTTTTCTAAAAGCCTGTCTTTTATCAAGATTATTCTCACACAAAGAACCGTTAGGAATTTTAACTCGGAGAGAACACTTGCTTGACTTTGTTTTAAACTGGACTTTCTAGGCTTCTTAGCGAGCTTTGGGCCAATGCACCCAAACCAGTTGGTTTTAGGGCATTAGGTGTAAAAACACCCCAGCGGACTTAATTACTCAAGTTACCTAGGTCCAAAAACAAAAGACAGATTGGCGTGAAAATCAGATGATTTAATACGAACGGAGATATAACCGGCAGTTCAAATATTTTTTTGGATAAAAGACGTGTCTAGTGGGTTTGGTGTGTAATCATTCCAATCAAGTTTTAGATGGGTTATTTTTCAGACTTAGCTCCAATTACGGCATCAATAACATTCCTTCATATTCGCTTTACTTCATAAACTATTCTTGACATTACTTATTTCAGAACAAACCTATTTGATCCTCAGAAAATCATTTATCTGTTTAAAAGTTTAAACATGAAAGACTTGTCATCTAATTCCCAAAATCTTACGACACGTGTAGTGTGATGTAAAGACGTATATCAGCTATAGTTAACTTCAAAGGAGAGTTATCTTTCAGGTTTTCAAAATCCAAACATAAGATCTAGTTATTCCTATTTTTTTTAAACAAAAACCGTCGAAATGTTGAATCAAAGTTCTTCCACAAGCTAACTTGACAAAAAAGTTTTTATATTTTTTAGAAAATTTTCCGATTTTTATGGATTTTATGGATTTTTATGCAGATGCAAAATATAAATATGAATGCGAAGGTAAGAAATGCGTACCGAGCGTGCCCCCAAACTTAAACTGGACAGTGTCCTCACTGTCATTGCATGAAGAGAGCAGTTGGAAGGTTCAAAATTGTCGGTTAGTGATACACAAATTTTTATTTGTTTTTGTTTTTAAAGAAAAGAAAAAGAATATACACAAATATAAACAAAATGGTTTGTACATACCCCCAAACTTATTTGGAACAGTGTCCACTGTTCTTGGCCGGATAACCGAAGTTTGGAGGTAGGCAGAGGAAGATCATTCAGGGTAAACCGGCTCCTGTAAGAACAGGAGCTCCTCTGTTGGTTCGACGCTAAGGTACGGTTTGCATCGGTGTCCATTTACCTTGAAGAGTGAACCGTCCTTTGGATTTTCCAAATCCACAGCGCCCTGCGGATACACATTCCGCACAAAATACGGCCCTTTCCAGCGAGATCGGAGCTTTCCTGGATGAAAATGAAGTCGGGTGTCGTAAAGAAGTACCTGCTGACCAGGTACGAAGGTTTTGCGCAAAAGGTGTTTATCATGAAACACCTTCGTTCGATTCTTAACGACAACCGCGTTGTCGTAAGCCTCATCCCTAAGCTCGCTCAGTTCGTTCAGCTGCAGCTTCCGATGGCTGCCCGCGTCCTCAAGAGATAGATCAGCTCATTAATCGCCCAAAATGCGCGATGCTCGATTTCGACAGGAAGGTGGCAGGCTTTTCCGTACACAAGCCGATAGGGAGACATGCCAAGGTCGGTCTTATAAGCGGTTCTAAATGCCCAAAGGGCATCAGTGAGTTTTAGAGACCAATCCTTACGGTTCTTGAAACCGTCTTCTCCAATATCTGCTTGATTTTCCGATTTGAAACTTCGGCCTGCCCGCAGGTTTGGGGGTGGTAGGGCGTAGAAATCTTATGATTGATGGAATACTTCCGCATCAAGGCCTCGAAAGTCTTATTGCAGAAATGACTTCCATTGTCGCTAATGATCGCTCGGGGGTGCCCAAACCGTGAGAAAATGTTTTCTTTAAGGAACCTAACGACAACCTTGTTGTCGTTAGTTCGGCTGGGCACAGCCTCGACCCATTTAGAGACGTAATCAATAACTAGAAGAATGTACAAGTTCCCAAAAGAGCTGGGAAACGGCCCCATGAAGTCTATCCCCCAAACATCAAAAATCTCCACAACCAAGATTGGTTGGAGCGGCATCTCGTTTCTCCGGGATATCCGGCCCATGTGTTGGCATCGGGAGCAAGTCTTGCAATAGTCGTGAGCGTCTTTGAAAAGTTGTGGCCAGTAGAAACCACATTGCAAGATCTTCTCAGCTGTCTTTCTGGGCCCAAAATGCCCGCCACACGCTTGATCGTGGCAAAATGACAGCACACTCTTGAATTCCTCATCGGGGACACACCGACGAATAATCTGGTCGGGACAGTACTTGAACAAGTAGGGTTCGTCCCAGTAAAAGTGTTTTACTTGGGATAAGAAGCGAAGTCTGTCCTGACTCGACCATTCGGTTGGTAGTAATCTCGTGGCCAGATAGTTCACAATATCTGCGAACCAGGGTTCGCACGATACTGTCAAGAGTTGTTCATCCGGAAAAACGTCATTAATCGGAATTGGAAGCGAAGGCGAAGAAGGAAGTCGTGAAAGATGGTCGGCAACTACGTTTTCACATCCTCGTTTGTCCTTAATGACAAGGTCAAACTCTTGAAGCAAGAGGATCCAACGTATTAACCGAGACTTGGCATCTTTCTTCGCAAAAAGATGGCGCAGAGCTGAATGGTCCGTGTAGACAATGACTGGAGAGCTGATGAGGTAGGGCCTGAACTTTTCTAAAGCAAATACAACAGCTAAGAATTCCTTCTTAGTTGTTGTATAGTTGAGTTGGGCGTCGTTCAGGGTTCGGCTTGCGTAATAGATTACGTGCGGCATCTTGTTGATGTGCTGTCCAAGGACAGCACCGATGGCAAAGTTGGATGCATCGCACATAATCTCGAAGGGGTGCGTCCAGTCAGGAGAAGAGAGAACGGGAGCAGAAGTCAGTGAGCGTTTCAGTGACTCGAATGCAGTCACACAGCTCGAGTTGAAGTCAAAAGGTGTATCCTTGGCCAGCAAGAGAGTCAAGGGCCTAACAATCTTGCTAAAGTCCTTGATGAACCGTCTATAGAAACCGGCATGGCCAAGGAAGGCTCGGATATCTCTGACGCATCGGGGAGGAGGCAGATTGGAAATGACCTCAATCTTTGCTCTGTCAACCTCTATGCCATTTTGCGAGATGATATGTCCTAGGACAATACCTTCGCGCACCATGAAGTGGCATTTCTCCCAGTTCAAAGTGAGATTCTTGTCCTTACATCGGGTAAGGACAGCGTCAAGATGCAGCAAACACTCGTCAAAGGAGTCGCCGAAGATGGAGAAGTCATCCATGAAAATCTCCAAAAATTTTTCCACCATGTCCGAAAAAATTCCCATCATACACCGCTGGAAGGTAGCGGGCGCATTGCATAACCCAAAGGGCATGCGTCGATATGCAAACGTGCCGAAAGGACAAGTGAAAGTGGTCTTGTCCTGGTCTTTTTCGGCGATGGGAATTTGATTATAGCCAGAGTAGCCATCAAGAAAACAATAGTACTCATGTCCGGCCAATCGTTCCAGCATCTGGTCAATGAAAGGTAGCGGAAAGTGCTCTTTCCGCGTTGCGGCGTTGAGTTTTCTGTAATCAATGCAAACTCGCCACCCAGTTTGGGTGCGAGTAGGGATTAACTCATTCGCCTCGTTGGTTATGACCGTGATGCCCGACTTCTTGGGGACAACATGAATGGGGCTAACCCACTGGCTATCAGAGATAGGGTAAATGATACCACTATCTAGACATTTGACGATCTCCTTCTTCACAGCCTCCTTCATGACTGGATTAAGACGTCTTTGTGGATCCCGGGCTGGTTTGGCATCATCCATCAGATGAATGTGATGCTCAACAATCAGGGGACTAATCCCCTTGATGTCCGCCATGGACCAGCCAAAAGCTTGCATGTTGCTGTGCAAGACCGTGAGAAGGGCTTTCTCTTGCTCGGGAGCTAGAGAAGCCGAAATGATGACAGGGAGGGCCTCGTTCTCACCTAAGTAAGCATACTTAAGGTGAGACGGCAACGGCTTGAGTTCGAGCGTTGGAGGTGAAATGATGGAAGGCAAGACTGGTGCAAGGGTCTCGAACTCAAAGGACTCCAGCAAAGGTTCAAAACGAGTGTAGGCAACCGAGTCGGATGGTTCAGGTAACTCATCCGGAAAGTCGAAAGATTCAAACTCGGGTTGTGCGCGGCTAAGATCGTTCGAGAATGTGAAACACTCGTATTCGTTATCGGGCGCAGAAACAGCAGCAGGTTCGAAGAGAAACGCACTAGTGGCGTCAAGATTATCGTGGTCAAACAAAAACTCCTCGAATTCACACTCTTCTGGTGTGATCTCCTGGATCGAGCAAACGTCCAGTATATGAGCATTAGGTTCGGCGGGCTGATTCCCCAACCTAAAAATGTTGAGTTCAATCGTCATGTTTCCAAAAGAGAGGTTCATTGAACCGTTGCGACAATTGATCACAGCATTTGAGGTTGCGAGAAATGGGCGACCGAGTATCACCGGAATTTGATTCCGGGGGTTAGCTACAGGCTGTGTATCTAATACAATGAAGTCAACGGGGAATATGAAGTCCCCGACTTTTATTAACACATCCTCTAGCTCACCCCTAGGGTGGGTGATCGATCGGTCGGCCATTTGGAGAGTGCAGTGTGTGGGTTTCAACTCTCCGACGCCTAATTGCTCGTATACTGAATACGGAAGCAGGTTAACACTGGCACCAAGATCTAATAGTGCGCGGTTGATGTTCTTATCCCCAATAGTAATTGAAATCGTAGGACAGCCAGGGTCCTTCCATTTTTGTGATAAAGATTGGGTAAGGGCATCACTCACAGCACTAGCCAAGAAAACTTTCTTGGGTACCTGAGACTTCCTCTTTTTCGTGCACAAGTCCTTTAAGATTTTCGCGTAGGACGGGACTTGTTGGACAGCATCTAAAAGAGGAATATTAATGTTAACCTGCTTGAATAACTCCAGAATCTTCTCCATTTGAGGATTTTGTTTATTAGACCTCAACCGGTTTGGAAATGGAACATTTTGAAAATTGGTTGAGTCTACTGCTGGAGGAGAAGATTTTGGAGTTGGAACGGATCCCAGAATAGGTGTTTTCGTGGAGTGAGAAGTGGGTCCGTTCAGAGCAGAAGAAGAGGAAGGAGAGCCTGTTGAAGAACGGAGAATAGGCTCGGAAGACGAAGAAGAAGAAGGAGAAGAAGAAGAAGAAGCGGCGGCCGGGGTGTCATCGTTGATTCGCTTGCCAATGTTGTTTTCCAGCATCCTCCCCGATCTCAGTTTAGTCACGGCACTCACATTATGGTTTTGTTGTTCAAGAGCACCATGTGCATTATGTGGGTGACCGGGATTTGGAAGTGGCTGGGACGGGAGCTTCCCCTTCTCTCGCTCGCTTAAGGCCGCGTTCAGCTGTGCAATCTGGGCCTCGATGGTCTTGATGCTCTGCCCGTGTGCGGCGGTGTGTTGCACTAAAGATTGGATCGAAGACTGGATGTTGGCGGTGGATTGAGTCGATTGTTTAACAAACGCCTCCAGACTTCGCTCGAGCGAGGAAACCTTATCAGTGTTTGACGGAACAAAGTTGTTGTTTGGTGGAAAAGAATTGTTTGGTGCAAAGTTGTTCGTCTGATTTTGGAAAGGTTGGGGTTGGAAGGGCTGCTGATATTGGTGTTGAGTTTGTTGCTGCGCTTGTTGTTGCGGCGGAGGGGCCCTTTGGAAATTGTTGCCCTGGAATTGATTCTGATTCTGATTCCAGGCGAAATTGGGGTGGTTCCTCCAACCGGGATTGTAGGTGGAAGAGTATGGATCATTCCTCGGTCTTTGCTGGAAGGCAGCATTAACCTGATCCTGTCCTTGCGAGGGTGGATTGTTAGGACACTCTTCGGTCAAGTGGGAAGGATCGGAACAACAAGCGCAGATGGTACGAAGGGGGAGAACAGGGGCAGGAGTAGGAGCAGAAAATTTGCTCTCTATCGCTTCAAGCTTTCGTGTTATTGCAGCCATTTCAGCTTTCATCGCAATAGAGACATCGAGTTGGTGGATTCCTACCCTAGATTGACCGGTAGAAGTGGAGGTAGAAGAAGAAGAAGTCGGTCTGGTGCTCTCCCACTGTAGCGTTTGCTCCGCAAGATCGTCAAAGAACTGCCACGCTTCCTCGTCAGATTTTGATAGGAAGTGGCCCTGACAGATGGTTTCCAGCAACTGCTTCGTTGCTGGGTTCAGTCCCTCGTATAAGGTTTGGCAGAGCTGCCATTTCTCTATACCGTGGTGAGGACACTGAACAAGAAGGTCTTTGTACCGATCAAAGCACTTCCAGAAGGGTTCAGAAGGAAGCTGGGAGAATTGGTTGATTTCATTTCGAATTCTTGCGGTTTTATGATTTGGATAGAATTTTTTCAGAAACGCTTTAACAAACTCGTCCCAGCTGGTGATTGAGTGGGAAGCGGTGCTATACAGCCATTTTTCAGCAAGATCGCATAAAGTGAACGGAATGACCCGTAGACGTATAGCATCGTCCGACAGCTGGGTGGTTTTCATCATGGCACAGACATTTTGAAATTTATTGATGAAGATATAGGCATCTTCAGTTTCAAGCCCATGAAAACGTGGAAGCATGTTGATGAAATGGGGCTTAATTTCAAAGTTGTCCCCATTGGCCGGAGGAAGAGAAAGGCAGGTGGGAAGTGCAGAACGGGTGGGGTAGAAACGATCCTGGAGCGCGATTCGCTGCGGCGCTACAACAGGCGGAGGTGGTGGAAGATTGGTCTCCGTAGGAGGTGGAGCCAATCCAGCGGTGGTCAAAGAGATGTTCGGATTAAATCCTGACATCGCGGAAGAAGAGGTTGGTGAAGGTGAAGGTAAAGGTGAAGATGTATGAACAGAATTCCGGTCAACGTCGGAGTTGGCCGGCAAAGGAAGGGGTGAAAGAGGAGTGGACGGAGTATCGACTTCGGAGTCGATCGCGTAGTCGGTCGCGACTAACGTAACGCGGACTAGACGGGCGCTAGTGTCCCGAGTCCAAGCGGACATACACTAAACGAGTTTAGTATAGTCAAAGCGGAGAAGGTGCGGGTAAGAAAACGTCAATGGAGAAAGGTGATGGGTGGTGGGTGAAAATGGATTTGGCGACAAAAGGGCAAGTTTTTATAAAAGTTTTTGATTTTTTTTTTTTTTAGAAAGAGATTTACAGAAGTATGTACGGAAATACGGCTTAAGCAATCACAAACAAGATATGCACAATCACACCTAGATCTAAGGTCTCTAGGTCTACTAGACCTGCTCCTGAACTTGATTGTCGAAGTTAAACAGTGTCGAGAAACAGGCTTAAAAATACACCGACCACGGGGCCAGGTAAGTGCAGAGATAAGGGGAGGTTGTCCAACGCTTTCGCGAAGTTCCTTAATTAAATAACCCTTTCTCTTTCGGCGGTTGCGCCTTTAACACTTTCCTAGACACCCCGTAATCAATATACGGTTAAGCGAGCTTCTAAACACGGTTTATCTTCTCCTAATGAGCGCGAAGTCCTTAGGGCTGAAGTCTAGTATTTTTTAATTTACAATGGACAATGCATATGCTTTAGTGATTTTTGGGGTCCTGGGAAGGGTGATGAAATCCCCACCCAATCTGGATTGGTTTCAAGCCCCTTAAGTCCGTATTAAAGAATGCAAAACAGTAACAAATCAACTGCAAACAATTTTTATTTTGCGGCGCAAAGAATCCTGCACAAGAACAGTTTATTGGAAGGGGGAGAAGAGTTTGCGCAAAGAAGGCTGCAGAAAACACAGTTTATTGGAGTTCAGAGGAGTGGAAGATAGGAGAGGAACACTTACAGAGAAGATGACACACTGACCCCACCAAGTGGCCGCGGAACCGCGGCCTAAGCTTGCTTATGCCGCGTTTCCGCGGCAGTACTAGGGATTTGGGTCTCTGGAAAAATTGGGTGATGTTCTGTGGCTTTCCTCTTCTTGTCTGGATCTACTGAATCTTTAGTTGCTCACTGTAACTGCTCCAGATCTTGATAGTAGACCGTTTGTTCCGTTTCGATCCGTCGCGTTGTAGCCGCGAAATGTGGGTCTATCTTCCCACGTCTTTGGCACTGTACTTGAACTCCGTATTTTCAACGTCTTGGCCACTGAACTCGAACCTTGTATTTTCCTGCACACTCGCACAAAAGCTAATCAAAAATAACAAGATGGTTTTGTTTACAATGTATATAAATTTTTTTTTTGTTTTTCGGTTAGAGTTATACTTACAAATTAACCCGAAATTTCACAAAGAAACAAACTACCGTCTCCCCGGCAACGGCGCCATTTGATTGTTAGGATAAGTGCGTGTTCAAGTTCTAGTTTAAATACCGCAATCAAGACGGTTTCGCTTGTAGCTAGCCGGTTGAGTACGGGTCGTCCGCAGGGAGATGGGAGGCTTTTTCAATGTGTTCTAACGAGTTAAGTCCCGTTTTCAGATTTTGTTGTGGTTATCTAAGTGTAAGTTGATATTTAAAGAGAGCTTGTTAGGGTTAGGATTAGGTTAGTTTGAGTTAGGAGTCTCCACATCTTTCGTTGCCCCACTTAATATCGGTGTTACGGTAATCGGCAACAACGGGGATTAGCACGACTAGGAAGGAACTTGCGAGTATAAGCTAGGCTTTCCAACGCATAGTCCTTCCTTTTGGTGCTTGTCCGTCCGTTCTTGGCTCTTATCCATAACCTCCGGTTAATTCAACCACAACCGGTCTCACTACGGAATCACCGCTATCATGTAGGATAGGGTGCCGTAAGGAGCGGATTGTGGTTCAATTAACGGGAGTCGATTTAAGTTGTTGGGCAAGGAAAGAGTGAGAGAGATTTCCTTCTCTCAAACTTCCCTTATCCTACCCTAACAAGTATAAAACTACTCACAGTTCATGATAAGGAAAAAACAAAACAAAACAAAGAGGAAGATAGAAAGAAGGAGATTAGAAGAATACGACTAACTATTTGCGACCTCACCTTGGCGGGGATCAAGCGTAAGTATCATTGTCATATGAAGGATAAAGGAAAAGAGAGAAGAAAGAAACAATCAAACAAATAACAACAACTACTTAACAATTAAAATTGCAATACATTACAACAAGTAAAAGAAAGAAACAAGCATGATAGAAAATGGTCTTCTTTATTCATCACTCTTCACTCAAAAGCTCACTACAAGTTTAATGGAGAAGAGGTGAGAAGAGGAAGAAGAACAACACTAAAACTAGGCAAAATGAAAATACAAAATTGGACCCTTTCCTTCTCAAACTTCTGGGCTATTTATAGGCTGGAGAATGGAGATCTAGGGCAACCACCAGACACATATGAAATGACCAAACACCCCCCTGAAAACCTTGCACAGTTGGCGCCAGAACGGCCGCGGATCCGCGGCCTGGGCCCCCCTTTGGCCGCGGATCCGCGGCCCATTGGAGGAATTGGACCTCGTGCTTTTTTGTGGTGGCCTGATCTGCTGTGTGCTTTATTCTGGTTCATATATTTTCTGAAAATACTTCCATATTTCTTCCAGAATTTCTGTTGAGGGAAAGGTGGACTTTTTGTCAAGATTTTGTCATGATTGCCTCGAGCTCCGCGTAGATCTCTTGGATTTTGTGCTACCATTGAGCCTTGTGCATGAGAGTGACATTGATTTGACATTTTGTCTTCCTAAACTGGTATCTGGCAACATACGGATGACGAGCGGAGACCGTGTTTTCTCAGAGGTTGGCAGGAACCCGGATTTTGTCGTGTTTTCCATGAATTTCACCGTTTTAGAACCGAGAACCTGTATCCTGCAATTGACTAGCAAACACGGCTCAAGAGTATCTACCGATATGCATTGTGACAAAAATTGGGCGGTATGAAAATGCAAAAAACTGATATGAACAACCCTCTAGAAGAACACAAACCTTAACTCGATTATGTGACCGTCTGAACCGTCTCTGAACCTTAGGGTTTGGGGCAGTACGGCGTTGCCACATGTGAGGCGTTGGCTTGACCCTTCTACGGCTGGACCATTGGTACTGTGGCATGTGATGGATACTTTTTGAACTCCGCTCAAGTGTTGAGATATTAGGGAAATCTTGGGTGTTTGTTTATTCGATCGGAAAGTTTAACATTGTCTGTTTATCTGAAATGTGATACAATATTTGGAATCCATATGCAGTTATGAGATAACTAATTTGAATGTTATAAATCTAGCAGTTCAGTCTCAGATGATCGGTTGCCACGGGATTTTGATGCGATCAAAAGTCCGTTGCAATCACGTAGCGTACGCGAATACTTGCTGGGTAAACTTAATAGATAGCCACGCCCCAAAGCCCCGACCAAGTGACTGTAGGAGAACCCCGTCGCCAAAAGCATCCGTTCGGGTGCTCATGGCAGCGGTGTTCCGCCTTGGTGCACTTCGTCAACGGCATCCGGGGGTGCGGCCGTCTACTAAAGTTTGTGACGAGCATTTGATCAGGATGTCGGGAATCTTGTTGAATTGCCCGACTTGATATTAAAAAGTGTCTTCGATAATGACACTAAAATGCGGGGTTTATAATTGTTAGGCATGCGATGTCTAAGGAATTCATTTGGTTAGGCATGCGATATCTAAGGAGGTTGCGGATTCCAACTGTTGTAGTTTTACACTTTCTTTTCTGCGACCGTAAGCGTAGTATGTGGTGTATCGCCGGCTTCGTTGCTATACATCAACGACAATCGGGATACGCATACTTGCTTAAGTTGATGATATGAGATATTATGTGTTGCCGTGATATGTTATATTGGATCGTCGTGTTTTGAATAGCCGGGGGTTTTATGTGAGATGAGAGTTTTTCTTTTTCATTCATGTAAAATTCATTTGTATGTAATATTCTTTTATTGGGGCACTTCCGGGCTGAGGATGATGTCACCATTCTATATTATTTACTTTTCCACATTAGGTAGACCCAAGGCGGGGAGCACAAGTGACCGGGTTCTAGGGTCTAGTGGGAGACCATCTCGAGGAGTCGAGACCGGGTCTCCTAACCCTAGAATTGGCAGTGTTGCTTGCCGCTCTCGTAGGGGTCTAGGGATGTGGATTTGGCTATTCATCACGACCGTGGAATCCGTGTTTTATACAGGCTCGTATTAAAACACGGAAATCCTAGTATATCCAATATTTCATATATGTTCTTCTGCTGCAATGTTTTGTGATGAGATCATATTACTGCCTGAGACGAATGTTTATATTATATATATGAGATATATGTTATATTGCAGATTTCGTTTCAAATGTGATGCTTGTGAAGCATAATAAAATGGGACTTCATTAATGAAATTAATGAAATAAAAGAAACCTAAAGATGTTGTAGAAATTTGTTTAAAAACTTGAAGCTCTAGTTCTTGCTTTGCATAGCGGTGTTCCTTGTAGAACATCCAGCACCTTATTCGATAAGGAAAGAGCCGAGATCCCTTCACCGGGAGTGACCTCTTTAGCGAAACTGGCAGATGCTACAAACACGGTTTGTCTTTTGATTGCTTATATAGTTTTTGCTTTGCATAGTGATATTTGTGAAATATCCTGCACCTTATTCGATGAGGAAAGAGCCGATGATCCCTTCACCGGGAGTGACCTCTTTAGCAAAACTAGAAAAGGCCTCAAAAACATTCCATTTAAAATCACTCGATTCGACAACGATATCAAGTTCATTACGCAAAGGGTTTTCTTAAAAACCTGTCGTAGTCCTCCTTCATTTCAGACAAGTCCTACTTAGTATTCGTGCTACGTTTGTTGACCTCCGTCAAGGCGTAGTGAGCGGTAGCTGACTAGTATTTATCTGTTTATGCATATGATGCAGATTATTTTAGGGTAGTCGTGCGGCCTTGTTGACCTCCGTCATGGGTCGTACGGGTGGGTTTAATTCAATCAGGAAATGACGGGTAGAACTTGACTAGCAGCCTATGGTTTGTTAACCTCCGTCAAGGTCATAGGACGCTAGGGGTAAAATATTATTGGGAATTTCAAGTGTTGAAATTTGCAATGAGATTGCATACCTTCTATGAGATAGTTGGATCCCGATACCCGCTGCGAGTAAGAGTTACTCCTGGGAGAGTTTTACACATTACAATTAGCCGATCAAGTAGGTGTCTAGAAATGTGTCAACGGGGTTACGCCCCTGGGAAAACGAGGTTTACTTTAATTAGGTCCGTGCGAAAGCACGGGGAACCTCCCTCAAAGTACCGGCACTGGCCTGGCTGAAAGATTGGTGAACTTGTAGGGTGTAATTAATCCCGGCTAGTCTTTCCTTTTAGGGTTTGAAGGAAGATTTGACTAAAACAGTGGGAGAAATCCTGATTAGATAAATTGATAACCAATCTAATCTTGTAAAAGCGCATGCTGAGTGTTTTCTTCTCTCTCTCCTAGTTACGACTATGTCACGCCTTAATAAAGATAATAATACGGATGTATTGATCGAACACACATGTTATACTGCGTTAGAGAACGTTGGTCCAGCTCCAACTTATAATTGTTATAAGATAGAGCAGGAAATAGGAGATTACCAGAATTCCCGTGCCGCCCAAACGAAGAAAGTGCATGTTGATGCATCTACTTCGGGTGTGTTCATTACCGAGAACTGTTTCTCAGTATCCTTTACGTCCTGGGTATGAGATACCGGATCAGGATCCCGCAAATGTAATTTGTTACATGGGCTACAGATAGGTAGAGAACTGAGAACGGGTGATATATTTCATGAGATAGAAACGGTGCAAGTGTTGCAGCCAAGTCTGTTGGTAGTTATCACCCCTGTATTACCAGAATACATTGATTCTGAACGAATGTTATTAGATACCGAACCTGATATACAACATCATATCATTTTCTTTATTAGTAAAGAAGGATATAATTTTGTATTGTTGGATAATGTTTTAAACATTTCCTATATCAAGAGTTGATCGGTTCAGGCACGTTATCTAAAAGCATAGACGTTCAAAATCAAACCACAGTTCTTAACGTACAGAACACACACAAGAGGAAGAGTTCAGAAATGAACGAATCTTTCTTAAGGCATTGTAGACTAGGTTAGATCAATGCGACCCGACTAGCTGAAGTTACATCTAGATGCATATTTAAATTAGTTTGAATTTACATCTTGTGAAACTTGCCGGTCATGTCACAGAGATAAGATGACCACAGCTCCGTTTATTGAAAACAGAGAAAGAGTTAATGAACTCTTGGGATTGATACATGCTGATGTATGAAGGTCCATGTCTACACATGCCAGGACCGGTTCTTTGTACTTCATTACATTCACTGATGATCTCTCAAGATTCAGACATATGTTCTTATTGAAACACAAGTCCGAAACTTTTGAGATAATCACAGAATATAAGTTAGAAGTAGAGAACCAAAAACGGGTATAAGTATTATGTCCTTTGATGAGATCAAGGAGGAGAAAACTTGAGCACGGGATTCCTGGACTATTCTAAAAGAGAATGAGATTCTCTCTCAGCATTACTCCTCCGTATACACCACAGCACGTCGGTATATCGGGGCATAGCAATCGCATCCTATGTGATATGGTGCGCTCTATGATGAGTACTACTGAGTTTCCTATTTCCTTTTGGGAGTTATGCACTTGAGAAGCTGCATACCTATTGAATAGGGTTCCAATCAAATCAGTTGCCTACCACTTCATATGTGATATGGAATGGGAAGAGCCCATATCTTAAGTTTGTTAAGATTTGGGGTTGTCCGGCCTATGTCTAAAAACCAAAATCCGGACAAGCTCAAGGCAAAATCAGTTCTATGGAAGTTTGTTGGATATCCCAAGCATTCGCAAGGGAATATCTTCTACCAAACCGAGGAACAAAAGATGTTTTGTTTCTCAGCATGCCACCTTTGTGAAAGGGAATTTCTTGTGAAGAAATTATTGGTCATGAAGTAGAACTGGAAAGAGTTCCAGCTATACAAACTGCAGCTGATGATTTGGTAGAACCAAAGGATTCAATAGTTTCCAACGAACCTCAGCCTCTCCGCCGATCTAGTAGGGTTCCTCACCCACCTGAGAGATTCTTCGGTTTTCTCTATGACAGTGGGAGCGAGGATTTCATCATGAGATGATGACCCAACTAGTTTCAAGCAGGCCATCAGGAGTGGGACTCCGTAAGAATGGCTGGATGCTTAGCGATCTGAGATGGAATTTTTATACACCAACAAAGTATGGACTTTGGTTGCTTTATCTGAAGGGTTAAATCCCCATCAGGAGCAAGTATATATTGAGAAGATTACTTGGTGTACATGGAAAAGTTGAGACTTTCAAAGCTATGCTTAAGTCCATCCAGATCCTACTTGCCACGGCTACATACCATGACTACGATATCTGGAGGTTGGGTGTCATGACTGCTTTCCTAAATGATGATTTGGAAGAGAGCGTCTATAAGTACACAGCCAGAGGGCTTCGTAGACAGTGGGAGCAGCGGAAACGTGAGCAAGATGTTTTATGTGATAAATCAGGCATCGCGGAGTTGGAACGTTTGTTTTGATGTGGTAGTCAAAGAGTTTGACTTCATCAAAATGGTAGATGAACCTTGTATATACAAAAAGGTAGCAGAGAGTATGGTGGTGATCCTCGTAGAGTACGTGGATGACATACTCTTGATAGGGAAGGAGTTTCCTATGCTATGCTCGGTCAATCTCCTCTTATCACAATGATTCTCCATATAGGATCAAGTTGATACCTCCTAAATCCTGGGTTATGGATCTATGGGATAGATCTAATTGGATGTTAGGAATCTCGCTAGTTGTGGTGAGATGGTACCAATCGATCCTGGGGAGAATCACTGGAAAGGTTCCAGGGTGATAAGGACGACTGAATGTCAGTCGCAGGCATTGTCTTTACCCTCAGTGAAGGGACGGTATGTTGGAAGAGTTCCAAGCTAGATACCGTGACTTACTAGACGATTGAAGGCAAGATACATCGTTACCAAGGATGCTACCAAAGAGACAGTCTGGATATATATAAGTTCATGAGATGAACTCAATTCCTGCCATTGTGTGACAATGGAGTTATGGCATTAGCCAAGGAACCCCCGTCCAATCAGAAATCTAGATATAATTCTTAGGCAGTATCACCTGATCATGGAGATGGTTGATCTCCAGGGAGATCGAGGTTAGGAGAGTAGACACATAGGACAACAGCGCGGATCCACTCACAAAGGCCTTTTTCCCAGTAGAGACTTTTATGGGATGGTTGAGTATGAGATACTTCAACCACAGCTAATTGTTGGGTATGCGATACCACAACAGATGGCCCTAGTGCAAGTGAGAGATTGTTAGTTATATGTATGCCATAGAGGCTATTACTGTACATACGATGTATATTGTAGTGGATGCTTGGACATATATAGGGAGGACTTTCTTGCTCGACATGATAGTACGCAATCTGGTTACTCTTTATCTTAAAATGTACTCTGATTGTCTCTATGTTACATATTGATAAAGCCCTTAGGATGAGTACTTGACTACCAGGACTATGATGCGGATCATACTAGTGGGGACAGAGTAGTCTCCAAGTACATCCTTCAAATGTTCCTAGTCGTGGGAGTACCGAAACAGGGCATCGATACTCCACAGTAGACTAGCGTATGCGCTTCTTGACCCATATGATGGGCGATGGATGATCCCATATCCATTGGTGTTTGACACCAGAGAAGGTATACGGGTGCTCAGTAGAGACTGGGTACACTGGACGGACTCGCCGAGAACTCCCAGATAGTATTATACTTCACGTCAGATGGCAGTTCTCTGGTGACACTGGTACAGGTTAGTCTGTAGACCCGAGATCGTCATAGAGTCTTGTGTGATTCCCACTGTGCTTTGATTTCCATCATACCACGTCCAAGAGGGCGTGCAAAAAGGTGGCTTTTGGGTACAGTCCCGAATCACATGGAGGCAATGAGCGATAGAAGGGGATTCGTCTCTCCCGGTATAGGGAGTTGATGTCGTGCTGTGTTCGATTGGCTATAACTGGAAATCCCTGGCCAGGGTTGCTCAGATCTACTGGTAAGTGTTATCAGTAGTTTCTCGAACTGTTATAGACCTCATATTGATACGACTTATCAAGCTACTGGGGTCTGACGTTTAACACCCATAGGCGAGATATGCGACATATCAGACGAAAAGACCGGACTGTACGGGCGACATATCAGACGAAAAGATCGGACTGTACGGGAGTGTTACTGATTGGATTCGCAGGAGAATGTATAGGCTTGCTTGTTAATTTCTGATCGCTCAATACCTGGGTGGCTGTTACGTTTAGCTGACCGCTTGCAGCTTGTGGATGTTTGATATGATCATCACCTACTGCCGGCGTATTGACGATTCATTAGAGTCCTACACAGAGGTTTCTTGACTCAGGCAAAACGGAGTAGGAGCACATATATGATATGTGCGGGAACGAGACAATACGTGTATGTGATACCGTATTAAATTCTCACGATATGAGATATCGGACGGGTATATGTGATATAGCCGGGTCATCGGATCAAGTGTTGATTCGATGAACTGATACAGATTATATTAGTCGGTTATTTGTGAAATAGCCGGATTATCAGATCAAGTGTTGATTCGATAATTTAATGTATAATTATATATTTGATATATTAAATTACATTAACTAATATAAGCTCACTAAAAGATTCTTTTTCTCACTCGGGTAATACATTGATATATATGCGATATATGTTAATTGTATAATTTTATTTTGTTACAATAAATATTGTATATGTGATATATAATATTGTAACATGTTAGGATTATTAATGCAACGTGATTAATAGAGATTAAACATGATTAAGGTTTGATTTGGGTTAATATTTTCTAGAAGCTTCTAGAAGGTTTTTCTTTTGTTTCTTGCTAAAGATATTTGTAAAGATATTTCTTATGATATTTATTAACCCAACCCAACCCATGACCATGGTTAAGTCTCTACATGGGTTAAGTTATCATACTTAACCCATGGTTGCAATTCAAACCTCATTACTTTCATTATTCATCACAAAAGCAATTGATCTTCTTCTTCCTCCTTCCAAGCTTTCTAGCTTTTTGCTTAGTGATGAAAATGAGTGAGATTCACAAAAGAAATGAGAGCTAAATTCCTACTTCATCATCCTAATCTATCCTAGCCATTTAGATTAGGGTGTTCACTTCATTTAGTGAGTGAGAGTTTGTGTTAAAGAAACTTCAAGGTAGATCATCTTAGTTATCGAAGATCAGAAGCAAGCTTGCATCTTTCTTTTTGTGGAGCTTTTCGAGAGTCCGGATACTCGATGATCGCAGCGAAGGGACCTCAACACGGAGCTTTAGAAGTGAAGGACCGGACTACAAAGGTTGTAATCCCAAACTCTTAGTGTTAAAGTGTTTAACATGCTTTGTTTCGCCTAATCTCTAGTTTAAAGATCTTGGTTAGGGTTGTTCGGCACGTCTAAATTTTAAATCGGGCATGGTTGATGCCTTATAGACCCTTGTGAGAGTGCCTAGTAACCCTACATATTTGTCTTTAGTCGTTACCTTCTGTACACCATCGTTAGGCTAAATGGTTTTCTTCCTTCCCTACCATTCGGCACCAGCTTATGGTTTGGAAGAAGACTATCCAATAAGCGTAATAGGTGTATACTCCTAAACCAAGGAGTACTCGCAACCTGAGAGAAGGTGATGATAAAAGACAACTGAATAAAACCTTATTCTATTTCTCCTGAACCTGAATCCATCCTCGAATCTGGAACAAGTTCCTTCGAGTTTGTATATAACCATACGATGGATTTATCCAATGGAAGTGGATGTCCGTAATAATACGGGGTGTTCTGGAGAAATGCAAAGGTGAAGTAGGAGTGGCGATGAACTACACGGTTTGGTCGTGAATGTTAGCAGTCGCAATTTACTTTGCCCTCTTTATAATCCCTTTATTTGTCTTTACTTATTACCTTCTGTACACCCTTCTTAGGCTAATTGGTTTTCTTCATTCCCTACCTTTCGGCACCTGCCTATGGTTTGGAAGAAGACTATCCAATAAGCGTAATAGGTGTACTCTCCTAAACCAAGGAGCCCTCGCAACCTGAGAGAAGGTGATGATAAAAGACAACTGAATATCCCAATTCAATTTCTCCTGAACCTTGATCCATCCTCGAAGAAGTCCCTTCGAGTTCGTATATAACCATACGATGGATTTATCCAATGGAAGTGGATATTCGTAGTAATACGAGGTGTTCTGGAAAAATGCAAAGGGTAAAAGAAGGAGCAGCAATGACTTATGCAACTCAGACAATCCAAAAGCCAGTAGTTTAAGAAGGTTCGGTCAACTTGGTCACTGAGTCATAGTCTAGGGTCGGTCAATGGTCGCTGCCAAAGAGAGAGAGAAAAGAAACACTCTGCGTGCACTCTAACCTAGATCAGAATGGTTATCACTTTATCTAATCAGGAAACCTCCCACTGTACCATCAAATTCTCCTCCAAACCTGAAAGAAGAATTAGTCGGGATGACCCGAAGAGTAAACCAACTCATCAGTGGAAATCGGGATCCAACTCTCATTGCATGATAACGTGAAGGAATGCACTCACGTTATCACACTCCAGAAGGTATGCGCATGCCTGGCAAGTTTCAGTTTCTTTAGAAACTCCCGATATGGATTTATGCCCCGTGCTCTTATGACCCTGACGTTGGCCAAATGCCATAAGTCACAAGTCAAGTTCTACCTATCATTATCTTGTTAATTTGAACCCACCCGTACATACCCCTGACGTTGGCCAAATGGCAGAATGACTATCCCAAACCAACTCATCTATCTATGCAACAGATGAATACCCAGCAGCTACCAAACACTATGCCTTGGCGTTGGTCAAAATACATAGCTTGAATACTACTGAATACCCAACTGAAATGACGGAGGGCTACGGCTGGTTTTTGGCGGAAAACCTTTAACGTAACGAACTTGATATCGCTGAAGGAACCTGATAGCTTTTTATAAAAATAAAGTGGCGAAAACTTTTGCTAAAGAGGTCAATCCCGGTGAAGAGATCTCGGCTCTTTCCTCGTGGAATGAGGTGCAGGATATTCCAATTGAATACCGTGATGCAAAGTAGCAAGTAATCGACTATAGTAAAGTTATTACCCTGACGCAAACTTCTGCCCAGGGGGTCACTCCCGGTGAAGGGATCTCGGCCCTTGCCTCGTCGAATGAGGTGCAGGATATTCCAACTGAATACCACTGTGCAAAACAAAAGAAAACGTCTTTGTAATAACACATTTTGAAAAATGTTCCAACAACGTCAAACAGGTTTGTTTTTGCTTTGCATTGATCAGAATCAACGCAGTCCCATCAATAAATCACACCAGAAAAGAACGAAAAATAAAATGTAAGTATATGCCATCCGCATTCGTCACTGGGTCCCGTCATCACCCGTTAGGTTACTTAACTAACGACAGAGCGGGGACTGGACTAGCGCGGGTGTAAAACTTATACAACATCTACTAGTATATATACCAATATACAATAATCGCTCCAGGCGTGATAAATGCAACATTACAGAAGAGTAATGAGTATCACAGAACAATACAGATAATCTGGGATCCCCGGGTTTCACAGAGCCGCAACTGAAACCCGACGTTCCCCTGGTCGTGTGGATAGCCTGTGCAATAAAACCTAGACCCCTACGAGTGCGGCAAGTTACCCGCTATAACCTGAAGTGAGGCAGCCCCTACAGCAAAATGAATGGACCACCCAGCACTTCACAGAATCCGGTAACTTGGGCACTCCATCTTGGGTCAACCCATACTCCCTACGAGTGTGGCGAATAGTCTGCCAATTCTAGAGTGAGGCCCCCTTTGCCTCTCAAAGCCATGAGATGCGGACCCGTTGCCCTCCAGAACCAGGCTATCCGTGCACTCTGTCGTGAGGTAAACCTAGTACAGAAATGAAAATATATACAATGGGTACATCGACCTCAACCCGGTCGTGCCCCAAAAGAATAATATACAAACAGGCAGTGACAGCAGTCCACATGTTGGACGCTCGCCCCGCAATATCAAATGTACAAATAAATCCAAACTATACTACCATTGCACACAGCTATCCACCACGACAAATCTGCAACATCACAACACAACACTGAACATCAACGCGAATGTCACGTTCGCAAACCCGTCTAAAAGGACTCTAGCAATTAGACACGATTTACTGCTCGAATGACATTCACGGTCGGAGATATAATGTAAGTACTGTAAACTAGCACATTTAAAATTCCGATCGACAAAACATCCCAAAGTGGGCCCCAAGTACAACTCCAGTACTCAAACAAAATCTGGGCCCAAACAAAATATTCCAGAAACCACAATTCCACATGAAAGACACCCAGAAGAAATATGGTGCACTGAAGCCCCAAAACGACGGTGGAACCGCGGCCAATACAAGGCTTGCACGGCGGTTCCGCGGCGGTCTTGATGGTTCAGTCGCCCAAATTTCTTCCAGAGTCTTAAAAAATCCTGCACGATTTTCTGAGATGCTCCAAATAATTTTTAGACGACAAAACAAATTCGACAGAAACTTTAATTTTGGAATCGCGGTTTTGGAAATTTCGTTCGATCGATATTTTAAACATATTAGAACAAGCTAGTAAAGGTTAATGGCGTGGCTCTGATACCATGTAAGTCTGCGGTAGCGCCCCGGCCAATAATCTGAGGCCAGACGCGGAACAAAAACTTTTACAACTGGCGCTATCGCATACTATATCCCGGAACTTGTCATTAACGCTAAACTAACAAACTGTAAAGAGGTAGAAAGGCTATATCGATCGATCCGTGTCCTTCGGTCTTTAGGCATCATCCCACGCTCCTCGCGGCATCTCCGATCTCCTATCTCCTCGTCAAGGTGGCACCATGTCAACGGATCTTTATACGGGCTCCCGCCTCTAAACCGAGGCAACTCGGACATGAAGTTTGCTAGCCGACATGTCCGAGATTGATGTAGAGATATTGTAGAATACTTTGTCTCAAGGATCCCAAGCCATTGGGTGAAGGTAAATTGAAGTTGCCACAAGGAGTAATGAAGCGAACAAAGGATTTTTGCAATGAGGAAAAACAAATCAGCCGAAGCCCAAAAATTAGTGCTCTGCCATCATCTAAGCTTCACTGGGGATTTCGAAAATATATAGAGGGCAAACTACAAGTGGGTGAGTCAAAGAGTAAGGTATATTAATTCATTAATAAATTAATCCCTCACCTCAAAAGCCAGCACACTCAAAAAACCAAACAAATATCTATCACCAAAAAAATATCCATCCCCTACCAATGAGAACCGGCCACCAAAAACCTCACCAAAAAAATCAACACACAAAAAATCTTAAGCTCAAAAAAATGCTTTAATGAATTAGCCACCTCATGAATAAAACCAAGCTCATCTAGAAGCTAAGTAATGACACATCCAAATGACTCATCACAAATCCAAATGAAGAAAAGTGAAACTCCACATTAAACCAAATGTTTAAGACGGGTGACAGAAAACTGGAAACTTCAAAAACAATCCCGTAACGAATTACAGGATTACCCCACAACTGAATATACATACCCGCATCCATATTCCGACCGAATATGAATGCAATGAGACAAAAATACTCCTACACAATATAATACTAGAATCCGGCTTAAACCAAAGCCGACTAGTATTATCTGTCCGAACCAAGATACGTGCACAAGTGCATGTGCATGTTCGAACCCTGCCATAAAACCATACGGACTCTACAACGTTTCGCCCAAACTTAGGAAACTATCTGTGGGGGACTCTAAAAACTCGTCAATACTCTGGCAGTGGGTTTAACCACAAGCACGTCAGAGGCACTAGCTGTGCGTAACGGCTGCCCATGTACTGACCGAAAGGGAAGCCGATGAGCGAACTCATCCTGGAACCCTACTGAGCCTATCAGTGAAAATATCCGTACAATCTGGTCCATTCGTGTATGAGCATCGCATATCGGGCCTAGAGGCTGGTAACGTCAGACCCCCAATAGCTGTATAAGTCGTGTCGGAGGGTAGCCCTGAACACCCTGAGAAACTATTGGAATACCTACCAGTAATTCTCACCTGCCATGGCCAAGGACTTGGTGTAATGGCTCTCCTAGACACAGCGCGATCTCACCCCCAATACCGAGAGAGACGAATCCCCTGCCGATCCGATCACTTGCCTCCTTGTGGCTCGGGACTGTACCCAACTAAAACCTGTTTGCACAACTCCTTTGAGCCGTGGTTGGGTAATAATCAAAGCACAGTGTGAACTCACACGAGACAAATGACGATCTCAGGTCGATGAACTAACCTGTACACATGTCACCAGGGAACAACTATCTGACGCTAGGTATAATACCAACTAGCAGGTTCCCGGCGAGTCCTGTCTGGTGCACTCATAACCCAATGAGCACCTGTATACATCTTAGGTGATCCAACTGACACCAATAGCTTGTGAGACCGCCCACCGCCCCTCGTCGGGGTCTCGACTGTATACACTAGTCTACTCTGGAGTATCGATACCCTATCTCGAAACTCCCACGACTAGGGACCACTTTTAAGGATGTGCTTATGGATTACCCAACTCTCACGTATATGATCGCCATCATACTGCTGGTATTCAAGCAAGAATCCTAAGGGCTCTATCAACGTGTAATAGTGATCATGTCACCTAAAGCTGTACACGATAATAAAGTTAAACCAGATAGCATACTATCATCTCGAGTAAGACTGTCCTACCGGTATAGGTCCTCCTCAATCATTTCAATCACGTGCCTGCGATCCAATAATTGACTTTGAGGGCACTACATCCAACAAACATCTCCAATTCCAAAACCACTTCACCTCAGCTGATCTTTTCTGGGCAGATTATAGTCGTTTCGCAACACCCCAATGGCTCAGCTCATTCAGGAATAGAACGGGCTCCAGTTCGGACAGCTCCTTCCACTCTTCCCTACCATTGGTGCGCTAACACCAAAAGAAGAAGCTCCAAAGAAGTTAGTCTTCGATAGGCTGACCCTAAGTTCCGCAAGTCCATCCATGAAGCTTATGAAACCACAAAACTCGGTCTTCAGTGTTGGCTATAGTCTCTCAAGCCAATTATTGTAATCGTAGGCACGCGAATGTGATGATTGAGGGAAGACCTATACGGGTAGAACAGTCTTACTCAAGATGATAATATGCTATCTGGTTTGCCTTTATCATCATGTACATGAATTATGTGGTATTACATATCACTATTACATGTTGATGGAGCCCATAGGATTCTTTCTTGACTACCAGCATTATGATGGCGATCATATACGTAGGAGCTGGGTGGTCTATAAGCATATCCTTAAATGTCCCTAGTCGAGAGAGTATCGATACTCCGGAGTAGACTAGTGTATACTTTTTGAGACCCTAACGAGGGGCGGTGGCCGGTCTCACAAGCCATTGGTGTCAGTCAGTCACCTAAGATAGTATACAGGTGCTCATTTGGTTATGAGTACACTGGACGGACTCACCGGGAACATGCTAGTTGGTATTATACCTATTGTCAGATAGCAGTTCTCAGGTGACATGAGTACAGGTTATTCCGTCGACCTGAGATCATCATTTGTCTCGTGTGAGTTCCTACTGTGCTTTGATTACTACCTTACCACGGCTCAAAGGAGTCGTGCAAACATGTTTTAGTTGGGTACAGTCCCGAGCCACATGTAGGCAGTAAGCGGATCGTCGAGAATTCGTCTCTCCTGGTATTGGGGGTTGATGTCGCGCGGTGTAAGGGTGGCCATCACCAGAAATATTTGACCAAGGTAGACGAGAATTACTAATTTGGAGTGGTAGTTTCTCAGTTGGTGATGGGCTTCATACCGACACAAAATATCGCGTTATTAGGGGTCTGACTTTATCTACCCCCTAGACTCGATATGCGATACTCTTAAACAAACAGACCGGACCATACGGAGATTGTCATGGACAGGCTCAGTATGGGTTCGAATGAGTTTGCTCGTCGGCCTTCCTTTAGCTCAATACCTGGGCAGCCGTTACGTACAGCTACTTCCGCTGACGTGCTTATGGTTAAATCCATTGCCAGCATATTGACGAGTCTTTAGAATCCCATACAGAGAGTTTTCCTGGTTCTGGGAAAATGATGTAGTAGCCATATTGGATACGTTCAGAGTTCCGATCGATTGATTGTACTATGTACCCGGACTTTCAATCGGACAGTTGATAATACTAGCCGGCTCGGGTTTGAACCGGATTATAAAATCAGGTATTGATTTAATAATTTACGTATATGTATTTCGATATGTATATTCTAGTATTCTGTTCTTTGTGTTATTCTATCTCTTCGCGTATTCGCATTTCGGTATGAGTACAGGTATGTATATACCGCAGAGTGTAATCCGTATTTATACAGATAATATTCTAGAAGGTGGACACGTCATTTTAAATTTAACCATTTATTGTAAATGGTAAATGAGGTGGAAAATCAAGAGAGGGGAGTATGGTGAGAGCCATGCTTATATATTGTTGCACAAATTAATTGTTAATTCATTTGTGCAACTATTCAAGCATGGTCTTGATTTTTAAATGGAAAAATTGTGTTTTATAAAACATGGCTTCATGTTATTTTCACACTTGAAGAAAATTGTTGCATGGTTCATTTTGAGATGGCATTCTCATTCTCACTATCATGCTACACTCTCCTCTCTAGTTTCTTGGGCTCCTCCACCTTCATCCTCAAGCTCCTCTCTACAATCTCATGAGTTGAGAATAAAGAGAGGAGGTGAGATAGATAAACACTTTGATCACTTCACTACATCCTAGGCACTCTACATTAGCAACCTAGAGTCTCTAGTTGCTTCACTTGATCTTTGGTGTAGAGCTAGAGCCATGATCCACATCCCTCGGGTGGATCATCTTCGACGGAAGAAGACCGGCGGCCAAGTTCAGTCAAGGACACCTCAAGGAGCTAGGGAAGATGGTGGAAGACCGAAGGACACGGTTCATTCAGTATAACCATTTCTAACCTTGTAGTTTAGCTTTTGTAGTTTTCTAGTGTAGGTTTATGGTTCGATTCAAGACGGGTTCGTTAGCGCCAAGTTTTTTTAAACGTCATTTTTGTTCTGCATCGGCCATGGTAGATGGCCTGGGCGCTATCGTAACCCAACATGGTATCAGAGCCAGCCCATAAACCCTTAACTAGCAGTTTAAACGATGTTTAAAATTACGAAACCGAAACAACTCCAAAACTATCGAAACAATATTCAAGTTTCTGTCGAATTTTTAAATTCTTCAAAAAAAATTTAAACAATTGCAAAAGGCTACACATGTGATAACTAGAACACCATTGAAAAATGAGCCCCAAACACCATGTTTTGACCGGCGAGATTCCTCATTTTACCGGCCTCGCCGATCCTATATTGTATTTGGGTCTTGAAATTTTGGTGGTGTTCTCGACTCTTGAATATTGGTTTTTAGGTATTGTTTGATTTTTCCTAGATTACATATTCTGTTATTTTTGGTTTGAGGCAATACGAAGTATTTCGAAGTCTCCATTTTAACACTGTTTATAAGTTTCAGTGCATATATTACTATCTGCGACCGTGAATGTCATTGAGCGGTATAACCCATCTAACTGCTATATGTTCTATTAGACGGGTTTGCGAATATGACATTCACGTTGATGTTCTGTGATTGTACTGATATTGTGGTTGGATTGCCATGGTGGCTAGCTTGCGGTGCAATGTTAGTAGTACAGTTAAGATTCATTTGTATATTTGTTATTGTGGGACAAGCGTCCGATATGTAGACAGTCGTCTCTGCCAGATTGTATATTCTTTTATTGGGACACGACCGGGTTGAGGTCAATGTCACCTTTGTACATATATTCTCCTTTTCTGTACTAGGATTATCCCACGGTGGAGTGCTCGAATAGCCGGGTTCTAGAGGGCAACAAGACCGCATATTATAGCGTTGAGACGGAGGGGGCTTCACTCTAGAATTGGTGGGCTATTCGCTGCACTCGTAGGGGGTATAGGATGACCCACGGAAGGGTGCTCAAGTTACCGGATTCTATGAAGTGCTGGGTGGCCCATTTACTTTGTTGATTGGGGTTGCCTTACTTCTGGGATTGGAGAGTAACTTGCCGCGCTCGTAGGGGTTTAGGTTTTCATTGCACAGGCTATCCACACGACAGGAAATGTCAGGTTTCATTTGCGGCTCAAAGAAAACCCGAGGCTCCAAGATTTTTCACCATCTTGTGTTGCTTGTTGATATTCTGTGATGTTGCTTATATCATGCCTGGGACGAATGTTATATATATATATATATTTATATATACTAGTACATGTTGTATATGTTTTGGATCCGCGCTAGTCCACCCCCACCCTACCGTTAGTTAAGTAACCAAATGGTGCATGACGGAGCCCCATGGCGAATGCGGATGGTATATATGTACATTGTATTTTCGTTCCTTTTTCTGGTGTGATATGGATTAATTGAAGGGATTGCGTTAACTTTGATTAATGCAAATAAAAACAAACCTAAATGATGTTGTTGGAACCAAATTTTGAAAATTGCTATTAGAGACATTTCGTTTTTCTTTGCACAGCGGTATTCGGTTCTGAATATCCAGCACCTCATTCGATGAGGCAAGAGCTGAGATCTCTTCATAGGGAGTGACTGTAGGGTGTTTTTCGTCACCCTATTGAGATGGGAATACGCGCGCACTTGTCAGGCGTACTACAGATTCCCCCTGCCTAGGGTAGGCCGGGGTTTAATGATTGTGGGGATCCGAATCTCCGGCAGCCGCGGACTAAGCTGCCGTTAATTACCCCTCGCCTTTGGAGCGAGGGAACCTTCGATTGACGGGTTAAACTAGTCATGCGAACTCAATGTGCAGTGTACGTGTGTGTTGTTTTGGAGGGGGTTTGGATATATCGGGAGCCACACAGAGTTTTTACGGGGGGCCCGCTACCCGGATAGCGGGCTCAGGGTCAAGGGGGCTAGCAGCCCCCTTGCGGGGTGCGGGGCAGTGCCCCGTTAGAAATTTTTTTCTAACAGGGACAGTGTCGTGGAGTATGTGTGTATCTGTACATATATATATATATATATATATGTGTGTGTGTGTGTGTGTGTGTGTGTGTATACATATATAAAAAAGGGAAAAAGTGCCCAAAGGACGCGTGGGGTCAGCGCCTTGAGCGCTGTGCGCTTAGGTGCTGGGCGCTTGAGCGCTAGCGCGCCACGTGTCGGCACGTGGGCGCTTTGCGCTCGAGCGCTGGGCGCTGGAGCGCAAGCGCACCACGTGTCGGCAAGTGGGCGCTTTGCGCTCGAGCGCTGGGCGCTGGAGCGCAAGCGCGCCACGTGTCGGCACGTGGACGCTTTACGCTCGAGCGCAAGCGCGCCACGTGGGCGCTTTGCGCTTGAGCGCAAGCGCGCCACGTGTCGGCACGTGGGCGCTTTGCGCTCGAGCGCAGGGCGCTTGAGCGCACGCGCACTACGTGTCGGCACGTGGGCGCTTTGCGCTCGAAAAAAAGGGGCTTTTAGTCCCAGAAATAGGGTTTAAGATCCCAAAAGAGGATTTATAGTGGTGTTAAACTCCTAAGATGTTTTGGTTGACGAAAGGGGTTCTTCTTCTTCCTCCTCTGTTGGCTGGATCTTAAAGATCAAGAGATATGAGATTTTTTAAAAATCTCTCCTTTTTGAGATCTAAAGACATATCCAAGTTCCTTTTGTGGGGTTTGTGGTGAAAAACTATTTAATTTTATAGAATGAAGAGTAAAACTCTTGATTTAATTCAAAAGAAAGAAGAAGGTTTTGGAACCTTGAAGAAGGAGAAAAGATCTCAGATCTAAAACTTTTTTTGGAGAGAGAAAAAGTTGTTGGGATATTTTCATTATCCTTGCCTTTACAGGCTATACACTTTACACATAGCCTCTTGGGCTTCACAAAATGACATTTTGCCTATCTCATGGCTCATGTGCCATTTCTTTTTGCACATAAGCCATGGGCTTTACAAAAATTTGGCTTTATGCCTATTTTTCTTACATTTATCCATAAAATAAAATAAAATAAATAAAAAGAAAGAAAGAAAATACAACAAAATTATTTATTACAAAATTTTTATCTTGGCATGGGGGGAGGCCGGCCGCTTCATGTTCGGGCTCGACCCGGGCATGGGCCTACTGGATCTGGGCTTGGGCCCACTTGGCTTGGGGTTGACATTGATTTTGACTTGGTCAACCGGGGAGTAAATTTTTACCCCAACAAATTGCCCCCAATCAATAAATGCACACCACATATGTGGTCGTGTGCATGAAATTGATGGATCTTCTTTTACTTTGAGGCGACCTGATTTGGTTCCCGCTTTTTAGGAAGCTGGCACTGCCCTTTTTACGACATGGACGGTCGTTGCTTGACATGTCTCCGAGACGGAGTGTCCGTGATAGACGTTTTCCTGGCCCGGAGTGATCTGGTTCCCGCTTTGTAGGAATCCTGCGCTGCCCTTTTTACGACATGGACGGTCAATGCTGCCTTTTTAGCGACTTGGACGGTCGATGCTGCCCTTTTCGCGACTTGGACGGTCGGTGCTGCCCTTTTAGCGACGTGGACGGTCGATGCTGCCCTTTTTGCGACTTGGACGGTCGGTGCTGCCCTTTTTACGACGTGGACGGTTGATGCTGCCCTTTTTGCGACTTGGACGGTCGGTGCTGCCATTTTAGCGATGTGGACGGTCGATGCTGCCATTTTAGCGACGTGGACGGTCAATTATGTCCTTTTTGCGACTTGGACGGTCTTCGCTGCCCTTTTAGCGACGTGGACGGTCGATGCTGCCATTTTAGCGACGTGGACGGTCAGTTCTACCCTTTTTGCGACTTAAACGGTCGGTGCTGCCCTTTTAGCGACGTGGACGGTCGGTTCTGCCCTTTTTGCGACTTGGACGGTCCGTGCTGCCCTTTTAGCGACTTGGACGGTCGGTTCTGCCCTTTTTGCGACTTGGACTGTCGGTGCTTCCCTTTTAGCGACGTGGACGGTCGGTGCTGCCCTTTTAGCGACCTGGACGGTCGATTCTGCCCTTGTTGCGACTTGGGCGGTCGGTGCTGCCCTTTTAGCGACGTGGACGGTTGGTTTTCCCCTTTTTGCGACTTGGACTGTCGGTGCTGCCCTTTTAGCGACTTGGACGGTCGGTGACGGATTTGACTTGCTCCGCTTCTTGCGGCGTCAGGGATGAAGTTGATTTGTTTCCGATGTGGAATTTGATTCTGCAAGGGAGGTCATTGGTTGTTTTGCTGATTTGATATGATTTGGATTGACATTAGCTCCGCTACACTGGAATATGGTACCAGGAGCGAATCATCATTTGCCATGAGAGAATTTGAGGATTTCGGTTTTTGTCTGGCATTTGCATCGCTGCACTAGAATAATGCCAGGAGCAACTCATCATTTGCCCTTTTAGGATTTAGGAATTGGTTTTTTGCTTGGCATCAGTATCGCTACACTGGAATATGGTACCAGGAGCGAATCATCATTTGTGCTTGGTTATCAGGAAGCGATGGCTTAGAAGACAGGTTTTAGGTCCCTGTCACCTAAGACTTTTCAATTTTGTGAGCCGTAAGGGTCTCACAAAGTATTTTCTCCCTACGGGTCGTAAGGATCCCGTAGGTGTATTTTCTCCTTAGGAGTCGTGGGGACTCCTAAGTGTGTTGCTCTTTTGTGAGTCGTAAGAATCTCACACGGGAATTTTCTCCTCACAAAGTCGAGAGGACTTTGTGAGTGCATTTCATCTCTTTTTTACGAGTTTGCGCCCTTTCGGGTTTTCATAAACTCGTCGGCAGTCCTGCTGTTTTTACTCACGGAGCCCTTTCGGGTTTTCATCCGTGCTCATTTTGCTCGAGGACATACATTTTTTATTTTTTTTATTTTATTTTATTTTTTGGTGGGACTTTGAATGTGGTCTCATCGGTAGGACTTGGGAGAGATTGGGATTGTTTTACGCCCGTGAATTGTATACGGTTTTGCAGGATGTATGATCCAGACCGTAGGGTCGGAAAAATTTCGGGACTTTGTCGGCGTCTGCATCGTTGCGCTGGAATATGGTTCCAGGAGCGACTCATCATTCGCCGTTGGGGTATAGGATTTGGAATTTGGTTAGCGTCTGCATCGCTGCACTGGAATATGGTACCAGGAGCGACTCATCATTCGCCATTTAGGGATTGGGGAGCGATGGCTTAGGAGACAGGTTTAGATCCCTATCGCCTAAGGCTTTTCAATTTTATGGGCCGTGAAGGTCCCATAAAAGCATTTTCTCCCTACGAGTCGTAAGGATCCTGCAGGTGTATTTTCTCCTTAGGAGTCGTGAGGACTCCTAACTGTGTTTTTCCTTTATGAGTCGTAAGGATCCCACAAAGGTTTTTTCTCCTCATATATCGTAAGGACACATGAGTGGGTCTTATCATTGGTGCATCATTCCCAAAGCGGAGACCAGTTGCGTAACTGGTGATTACGGTGGGGCATGGGTATGATGAGAATTATTTGAGCCCGTGGATTGTATACGACGGTCAACTTGGGGGCCCACCGTAGGGCCGGAGAATTTTGAGAAATTGGATTTTGGTTGGCGTCTGCATCGCTACACTGGAATATGGTACCAGGAGTGACTCATCATTTGCCGTTTGGGGACTTGGAATTTGGATCTTGTTTGGCATCAGCATTGCTGCACTGGAATAATGCCAGGAGCAACTCATCATTTGCCTTGGGAGGACTTGGGATTTGGGTTTTTGGTCGGCATCAGCACCACTAACACTGAAGCGAAATGCCAGGAGCGACTCATCATTTGCCATTGCCCGTTGGCGAACGATGGCTTAGGAGACAGGTTTGGGTCCCTATCACCTAAGGCTTTTCAATTTTATGAGCCGTGAGGGTCTCATAAAAGTATTTTCTCCCTACGAGTCGAGAGGATCTCGCAGGTGTATGTTCTCCTTAGGAATCGTGAGGATTCCTAAGTGTGTTGCTCCTTTGGAGTCGTAAGGATCTCACGCAGGGGTTTTCTCCTCCCAAGGTCGAGAGGATTTTGCGAGTGTATTCATCTCTTTTCACGAGTTTGCGCCCTTTCGGGTTTTCACAAACTCGCCGGTAGTCCTGCTGTTTTTACACACGGAGCCCTTTCAGGCTTTCATCCGTGCCTGTTTTGCTTGTGGACATACCGTTTTTCTTCCCCTTTTTTTTGCCGCTGGTGGGACTTTAAAAGTAGTCTCACCGGCAGGATTTGGGAGATATGGGGGTCGTTTACGCCCGTGGATTGTATACGGTTTTACAGGATGTGTGATCCAGACCGTAGGGCTGATGTGCTCAATTCGTCCGCGACTTGGAGCATTCACGCGTAGTATTTCTTGAGATATTGGCCATTGATGGGTGGCATGGGCCTTTCTCCCTCGGCACTTATTAATTGGTAGGATCCTCCGTCGAACACTTTCTCGATGACGTATGGTCCTTCCGAGTTTGGCTCGAATTTTCCCTTGGCATGTCGATTGGGGATGATCGGTCTTTTGAGGACCAACACCAATTCATCTTTCTTGAAAGCACGGAGACGGGTTATCTTGTCATAGGCCCGTGACATTTGGGCTCGGTATAGCTCCAGATTTTGCTGCACCGCGAGCCTCTTTTCTTCGAGGGCATCGAGCTCTTCAAGTCGAAGGAGCACGTTTTCCTCCTCCGTCAACTCGTGCTGAACGACCATTCTTAAGCTTGGAACTTCGACTTCAAGGGGGAGGACTGCCTCTACTCCGAAGAGCAATGGGTATGGAGTAGACTGAGTTGGAGTACGGTGCGTGGTACGATATGCCCATAACGCCTCGTGAAGTTTGAGATTCCAGTCTCTCTTGTTGGCTGAAGCATTTTTCCTCAGGAGCTTGCATAGAGTCTTATTGAAGGCTTCGGCTAGCCCATTGGCTCTTGGATTATAGATGGAGGAATATCTCCAGTCTATCTTCTGCTGAGTAGCGAACCTTGAGACATTGAAGCTCTTGAAAGAAGGCCCGTTGTCAGAAATGATTCTTCTTGGTGTACCGAAGCGGTATAGAATATTATGCTGGAAGAATGTCAAAATATCTTTTGTCTTGACTTCTTTTAGCGGGACAGCTTCAGCCCATCTGGAGAAGTAGTCTGTCGCGGCCAGTATGAACCGATGGCCTTTGGATGACGGAGGATCAATTGGGCCAACAATGTCGGTGCCCGAGACTTCGAAGGGCCACGACGCCACCGTAGGATGCAATGGATTGGGATGCTTGTGAATAAAATCACCGTGAATTTGGCAGATATAACATTTCTTTGCATGCTCTCTGCAATCCCGTATCATCGTGGGCCAGTAATACCCAAGCCGTTTAATTTGCAGTCGCATCTTGGGGCCAGATTGGTGAGCACCGCAAACGCCTGAGTGAACTTCTTTCATGACTTTTTAGGCTTCGGCCGATGACAGGCACCTGAGCCAGAGTTGGTCATATGACATGCGGTATAGAGTGTCATTTACAAACACGTATTGGAGAGCTCTCTTCTTCAGCTGAACCCTCACAGACCTTCCTTCGGGCAGCTTATCGTATCGGAAGTACTCTATGAAGGGTTCTCTCCAATCGGGCTCGTCTTGAACAATCGAAGCTTCTTCGGCGGGACTGCTCTTCTGTTCCGCGCTTTCCTCTTCTCGTAGAGAGACAGGGGGTAGAATTTGCCGGCTCCTGACTGTGATCAGAATTTCGTCCATGTCAGGATCAGCCAGCTCCTTAGCTAAGCGAGCGAGTACGTCAGCTTTTCCGTTCAACGCTCTAGGGACTCTCGTTAGTACAATATGAGTGAGCCGTTTCATGAGTTCCACCGCCTGGCTTCTGTACCGAGCCAACTCGGGTTTGTATATCTTATAGTTGCCGCTTACTTGGTTGATGACAAGCTGGGAGTCACCATAAACCCGTAGCCGAAGGATTTCCATGTCAATGGCGAGCTCCAAGCCAGCTATCAGAGCTTCATACTCAGCTTCGTTGTTCGTTCGAGGCTCGGTGAGAGCGAAAGAACGCCGTATGGTTCCCATTGATGGTGTGATGAACACCAATCCTGTCCCTGCTTTCATCTCCGGGAAGCTTGATTTACTGGAGGTCCTTATTGATGAGGCTCCATCGAAGTAGAGCTCCCAACATGGCTCATCTTCCTCGAGGTGCAGCACTTGTTCGTCGGGTAACTCACAATTTAGCGGTGACCCTTCTGGTATAGGATGAGCGGCAAGGAAGTCTGCAAGAGCTTGCCCTTTCACTGCTTTCTGAGGAGTATAAACTATGTCAAACTCAAGTAGCATGACAGCCCATCTTGACATTCTACCGGCTAGGCTTGCTTTGGTCATTAAGTGTTTGAGCGGGTCGACCCTAGAGATCAGCATAACCCGATAAGCGAGCAGATAGTGTCTCGGCTTCTTTACAGCGAACATCAGAGCCAGGCATTACTTTTCGATCGGGGAATAATTGTGTTCCACCCCGACTAAGATTCGACCGAGGTAGAAGAGGGCATTCTCCTTTCCCTCCTCGTTGTTCTGGGCAAGGAGCACACCTAGTGACTCATCTAGCGCGGCAGTGTAGAGAATCAGTGGTTTATTTGGAATGGGAGCAGCTAGCACTGGAGGGTGCAACAAGTACTGTTTGATGCTTTCGAACGCTGCTTGACATTCGGCATCCCAGATAAAAGGAGCTCCTTTCTTCATGAGCTTTGAGAAGGGCCTACATCTTCCCGATAAATTTGAGATAAACCTCCGTATATAAGAAAGCTTGCCTTGAAAAGATCTTATCTGCATCAGACTCTTCGGAGGGGGTATCTCCATGATGGCCTTTATCTTTGATGGGTCAACTTCGATCCCTTGATGTCGGACTATGAAGCCCAGGAATTTTTCCGATGACACGCCAAAAGCGCACTTCAGAGGATTCATCTTCAGATCGTATTCCTCAGTCTGGTGAGAACAGTCCTAATATCTTGGATGTGGTCGGCCTTGGCTTTAGTTTTGATGACCAGATCATCAACATAGCATTCGACGACTTTATGGATTAGGTCATCAAAGATATTAGTCATTGCCCTTTGATATGTAGCACCTGCGTTCTTCAGTCCGAACGGCATCACCTTGTAGCAATATATTCCGATCGGGGTTCGAAATGATGTGTGTTTCTCATCCTCAGGCGATATCTTGATCTAATTATATCCAGACGAGCCATCCATAAAGGTGAACAGTTCGTAATTTTAGGTGTCATCGACCATCATTTCCATGACCGGTAGCGGGAAGTCGTTTTTAGGACATGCCTTGTTGAGGTCCCTGAAATCGACACAAACTCGGATCTGCCCATTTTTCTTCTTCACTAGGACTATGTATGCAATCCAGTCCGCATATTTCTCCTCCCTGATGAAGCCGGCATCGATGAGCTTCTTGGTTTCCTCGATGACCTTTTCTTCTAGTTCCCTTCTCATTCTTCGAGGAGCTTGTTTGACTGGCATAGCATCAGGAGATATAGCCAGCTTATGCACGGCCACTTCAGGGGAAAGGCCAGGCATTTCTTTGTATGTCCACTCGAAGCAGTCGACGAACTCATGCAGTAGGGCAATTATCTGCTCTTTCATTTCCTCCGACAAGAGTGAGCTGATGTTGGTCGGCCTCGGATCATCGGGCGTTCCTAAGTCAATCTCGGTTAGCTTGACAAAGGTTGCTTATTCGCCATCTTCGAGCTCTTGAGGAGCTTCTTCTGGCTCGGTTAGCTCATCTTCATCATTTGATCTTTCGCTGGCCTCACCAACATGGATCATGTAGCATGCTTTGGAATCTGGTTGAACGTAGCCTATGCCCCGTCTATCTGGAATTCGTCCATCGATGAGTGCTCGAACCTGGGGCGGATTCCATAGTTCTTCATAAAACTTTGCTTCGGACTCCGTTTGATATAACCGGCATCCGCACGTTTTGAAATATTCCCGCATCTCGGGCACATAGTATCTAGGATTGAGGACGGCTCTTATGCCTCTCTCATATGGAAGGCACGTGACAGAAAAATCGTCCGGGTGCACAACGGGGTTTGACCCATAAAACAGGATGATTTTCTGTCCACTTTTCCTTCCGGGGACGTAGAAAGTTTTCAGCTGGTCCACGGTAGAGACTGACAACGTATCGAGCTCTTTGCACATTTTCTCCGGTACCCTTGTGACGGCTAGGGACCCATCCGCAATTTCGAAGGTCTCTCGTAGTTTCGCTTGTTGCATGGGGGTCCAATCTGCACCACTGTTGCACGGCAGGTCCTCTTCCTCTGACTCTTCAGTGTCGCTGCCAAGATGAGGGCGGACTTTGCTGCTGGATAGGCCTTCAGTATCGGATTCGTCCGTATCGCTACCGAAACGAGGGCGAGTTTTACGGAAGGACGGACTTCCAACGTCGGACTCATCAGTGTCGCTACCGAAATGCGGGCGCACTTGGGCATTTTTGCTTTTGAAAGTGACAGCCGGCGCAGATTTGCTTTTGAGTCTTGGGGCCGGTTTATCCTCAGTCAGTTGTGGCTTATCATTTTGGTGGTTCATAAAGTACCGAGAATCTTCATATCGGACTTCATGCACACCGAACGGCTGGATGTCTCCATCAATGCGTCTTTCTTCGCCATTTTTAGTATACTTCATGCATTGATGGGGAGTTGACGGAATGATGTCGTAATCATGGAGCCATAGCCACCCCAAGAGAATCTTATAAGACGTGTCGGCGTCGATCATGTATATCTTAGCTTCAGTTTGCAGATCCTCGAATTTGATTGGCAAAGCTATAGACCCCAGAACTTGCTGGCAGTTTTGATTGAAGCCCTGAATGACAATCCTTTCCCTTGACGGGTGCCGGACGTCCATTGACAAACTCTTCAAAGTTCGCAAGTTCATGATGTTCACTGAGGACCCCGGATCAATCAATATGCGATTAATTAGATCTCCGTCGCTATACCCGGTCACGTAAAGCTGTCGATTATGCTCCGCCGTTCCCAGTAGCAAGTCTTCGTCCTTAAACGTGACTGCGGCGGCTTGCAAAGTGTACTGAGCTTCTTTCATATTAATTTCCGCAAAGCGGGCCTGATACCGCTTAGGGTTTTGTAGAGCATGAATGAGAACATCTCTAAGCTCTTTAGATAGGACCAAGGCATCATAGATGCTCAGGAGAGACGGGAGCTTTCGGAGATGAGCCAAGACATTATTGTCCACCGAGGAAGGACTTGAGTTTTCATTAGCTGGCTCTCTGTCATCTTCCTCATTAACCATCTGTTTTTCCTTTCCTTTTGAGGCGTTTCCCTGATTTGGTGGTAGAACCCTACCGCTTCTGAGCTGGACTTGGTTGGCCTTTGTGGCGAGCTCCTCGTCCTCTTCGGGAAAACAGAGATCCTCCTCAGAGTCGCTGCCCAGATGGATGGCATAGCAGGTCACTATAGAGATCTCTTCATTGGAGCCTTCTTCCAACTCCTCCAAAATCTCCGCTGCTTCTAAGAGGAAGAACTCTTTCAAGTGAATTAAAGTTCTTTCCTTCTGTTCATAGTCTTCGAGGGAATCAATATATTTTTGAATGGTCCATCTCCCTGCAGATTCTTTTCGCGCCGAGCTGCACTTTTCTTTTTCTTGAGTTTCTTGGATTTTGAGCCTGATAGAGCCGCATTAGCAGCTGGGCTGGTAGTCTTCTTCTGTCCTTTCCATTCCATCCTGGGCTCTTTCCGAAGTAGCTTTATCATCTTCTTCGTCTTATTAGATATGTACATACTCCGCGGAGGCTGCGGTGAGTCAGTTTCGTTTGTCAGGGCAGCGGGTTCAGCTGTCTGCTCCCAAAAGGCTTCAACTTCTATCTGTATAAAGTTGGCGGTTGCAAATTGATTGTTCACCAATACGCTTTTGGACAGCTCGATCTCTCCAGCCTTGTACGGCTCTCGACCCATTCCTTGAAGATATAGCAATCCTCGATCGCATGGCTCCCTACTCGGTGGTACGGGCAATACAGGGGATTGTCGGTCATTTTTGCTTCTTGGGGTCTTTTCGACTCCGGCAATTGTAGGCCGATGTTCAAGGCATCTTTAAATATCTTGCGGACCTTGTCTCTTCTGAAAGAGTAAACCTTGTTCTTCTTCTCCTCTAGGGAAGGCCCATCTCCTCCAAGCAATGGCTTTCGAGACCGGTTGGTTTTGGATTCGCCCGCCCTTCGCTTTTCTTCATTGTCGGACGCATTGAAGACATTGGTACTGTTGGAACTCCCGCTTCTATGGTTGTCGTCCCGCTTGCTTTTCCAAGTTTTGTCTCTCTGAGAGTCCGGCGGGGACTCTTGCTTCGAGCGTTCCAGCATTTGGACTTTCTTGGTTAGCTCTTGAAACGTCTTGAGGCCTGCTGTACACAACAACGGTACCATCGAATTGCTGAGGTTCCCTATGAGAAGGCTGACGGACCGGTCCTGCTCCAGTGGCGGTTCGCACTTGACCGTGAGATTACGCCATCGGGCGATAAAGTCGGTGTTGCTTTCATTCTTCCCCGGCTTGGTCCTCACAAGGTCGGCAATGGAAATTTTATCACTGACACTCATGAACCTTTGCCGAAACAGGGACTCCATTTGGGCAAAGTTAATGACGGACCCGTCTGGTATACTTGCGTACCAGTCAAAGGCGACACCGGTCAGGCTGTTGACAAACTGACGAAGAAGCAGTGCGTCATTACCCCCTGTATTTCCGTCCAATGCTTTGAAGTGGGCGACGTGCTGATTTGCATTTCCCGTCCTGTCGAACCTTCCGAACTTAGGAATGACGTAGCCGCTTGGAAACTCGATCAGATCGTACTGTGCGGGGTATGTCCGCCTACTACTGCCAATCTCTTTCTGAGCTTCAGCCTCAGCCACCAATATTTTAACTTTGCTGGTGACCAAATCCATTATCCGATCTTGTGTTAGCGGGATAGTGCTATCTGGGGCCAAGGCATCCCCAGAAGCGGAATGTGGCCGGCTTTCTTGCGGCTCGACCAGTCTTGGACCCAAAGGAACAGGCATTGGCTGCTTCGGATTGTCATCGCCCGGCTGATTAGTAGCGACTTGCGCTTGATTGGGAGGCGCTCGAGCAATTTGAGCCGTAAGCTGCATCACAACGTTTGTTAGATCGTCAATTTTCGAATAGAGCTTGGCCATCTCTTTATCTTTGCTCCTGAGCTATTTTCGAAGCTCTTGGAGCAGCTCTTGCTCCGCGGTCCTGGGGCGGAAAGCCGGCACTTCCTCGCTGTCCGAGCTTGACTCTGCATGGACCGAGGGGTCTTTCTGCCTATCATCCTCATCGAGAGGGTTTTCTTCATCCAGCGGAGGCGGCTGTTCTTGGGCAGCGACAACCACATTCAAGCCAGATTGGGCTTGGGATGTGGTGGCCCCATCCTTGCTTTTGCTGCGAAGGTTGTCGCTGGGGCGCCCGCCCGCCATATAGACCGTATGGATAATATATCCAGCCATCCTTTTATTGTCGGCAGTTGATTTCACAGATCGCTGTCTTGACTCCCCTGTTTCGGTAGCAGGCAGTCGATTGAAGGCCGATGGCCTGGCCGGATTCTTGAATGGTGCTGGCGCTTCTTTTCTGGATTTGCCCCGCTGCTTTCGTGTGACACAGAGCGCCTAATAGACCCTTGAAGAGATAGTGCCATACATTTTCTGTTGGGGTCGGGACACGTCTCCTTGTAGCGACGTTCGGACCGCTGTCTTCTTGATTCGAGCGGTCATGGAATTTTTCTGAACCCACTTCAGAGGTTCGAAGGAATTTCTGATCTTTACGGCCGACTCAGCCGTCGTCGTGGGGCGACACTGCACTTGGAACTTCACAAGCTTCCATTTGGCCGAAGCCCTGGCCCTCTTGTTGGCTCGATACCTGAGCCGCTTCTGCCTTAACTTTTCGGTTCTAAGCACTTGGCAGACTTCGGCCCTTCGGGAAGACACTGTAGACCGGGCGATGGAGGATTTTGGAGACACGCTCGATTGTGCATTTGTTTGAGTCATCACCTGAGCTTGTCCGCAACATTTGATGTTGCCCTTTGTACCGGAGTTATTGCCCCCCGCTGGAGCACCAAAGAATCGTTCAGATACCATCTTAAGTTTCGGTTGTGGTGCCTTGGCGATTACAACATTCGGCCTGTTGCCCCTTGAGACCGGCTTGGTCGCCTGTTTCGCCGGGATTTCCGCCAGATGAGCGCTTCCGGCAGGGTAGATGATGACGGGGCTAAACTGGCGGGGAAGTTCCTCCCACTGTCGACCGAGGCTTGCGGGGAGAACCACACGAGCGTTGACCTTGACCACGTACAGGATCGGGGTCACGTTGGAAGCCGAATTCGTCTTGGGAGACATTGTCGTCGAAAGTCGATTGCTGCACAGAAAAGAAAAAAAAACATCATCTCAGTATAGACAATCGATATGTATATTGATTGAGTTCGCATGAACGTTTAACCCGAAATATGGGAGGAGAGAAAGGTCCCACCGGGCGTCCCAGAATCTGTAGGGTGTTTTTCGTCACCCTATTGAGAAGAGAATATGCGCGCGCTTGTCAGGCGTACTACAGATTCCACCTGCCTACGGTAAGCCGGGGGTTTTAATGATTGTGGGGATCCGAATCTCCGGTAGCCGCGGACTAAGCTGTCGTTAATTACCCTTCGTCTTTGGATCGAGGGAACCTCCGATTGACGGGTTAAACTGGTCATGCGAACTCAATGTGCAGTGTACGTGTGTGTTGTTTTGGAGGGGGGTTTGGATATATCAGGAGCCACGCAGAGTTTTTTCTAACAGGGACAGTGTCGTGGAGTATGTGTGTATCTGTACATATATATATATATATATATATACATATATAAAAAAGGGAAAAAGCGCCCAAAGGACGCGTGGGGTCAGCGCCTTGAGCGTTGGGCGCTTAGGTGCCGGGCGCTTGAGCGCAAGCGCCACGTGTCGGCACGTGGGCGCTTGAGCGCAAGCGCGCCACATGTCGGCACGTGGGCGCTTTGCGCTCGGGCGCAGGGCGCTTGAGCGCAAGCGCGCCACGTGTCGGCAAGTGGGCGCTTTGCGCTCGAGCGTAGGGCGCTTGAGCGCAAGCGCGCCACGTGGGCGCTTTGCGCTCGAGCGCAGGGCGCTGGAGCGCAAGCGCGCCACGTGTCGGCACGTGGGCGCTTTGCGCTCGAGCGCGCCACATGTCGGCACGTGGGCGCTTTGCGCTCGAAAAAAGGAGCTTTTAGTCCCAGAAATAGGGTTTAAGATCCCAAAAGAGGATTTAGAGTGGAGTTAAACTCCTAAAATGTTTTGGTTGACGAAAGGGGTTCTTCTTCTTCCTCCTCTGTTGGTTGGATCATGAAGGTCAAGAGATATGAGATTTTTTTTAAATCTCTCCTTTTTGAGATCTAAAGACAGATCCAAGTTCCCTTTGTGGATTTTGTGGTGAAAAACTATTTAGTTTTATAGAATGAAGGGTAAAACTCTTGATTTAATTCAAAAGAAAGAAGAAGGTTTTGGAACCTTGAAGTAGGAGAAAAGATCTCAGATCTAAAACTTTTTTTAGAGAGAGAAAAAGTTGTTGGGATATTTTTATTATCCTTACCTTTATAGGCTATACACTTTACACATAGCCCCTTGGGCTTCACAAAATGGCATTTTGCCTATCTCACGGCTCATGTTCCATTTCTTTTTGCACATAAGCCATGTGCTTTACAAAAATTTGGCTTTATGCCTATTTTTCTTACATTTATCCATAAAATAAAATAAAATAAATAAAAAGAAAGAAAAAAATACAACAAAATTATTTATTACAAAATTTTTATCTTGGCATGGGGGGAGGCAGGCCGCTTCATGTTCGGGCTCGACCCGGGCATGGGCCTACTGGATCTGGGCTTGGGCCCACTTGGCTTGGGGTTGACATTGATTTTGACTTGGTCAACCGGGGTGTAAATTTTTACCCCAACAGTGACCACTTGGGCAAAAGTTTGCGTCAGTGTAATAACTTCACTATAGTCGATTCTTTTGTTTTGCATCGTGGTATTCAGTTAGGAATATCTTGCACCTTAATCGATAAGGAAAGAGCCAAGATCCCTTCACAGGGAGTGACCTCTTTAGCAAAAGATTACGCCACTATATATTTGTAAAACTGCTCGGTTTTCTTCAACGATATCAAGTTCATTACGTTACAGGTTTTTCGCAAAAAACCAGACGTAGCCCTCCGTCATTTCATATTAGTATTGCTTAGTTTTCGTGCTGCGTATGTCGTGCTCAGCCTGCTGGGTTTCTTTGCACTCTCACTAGGTTTTATAAGGCATCGGGTATGCAATTTTAAAAAAATCTAGAGAGCAAAGCAACCCAAACCAAGGATCTAACTAGATAATTAGGGTTTAACTAAGCATGTAAACAACTTTACTCTAAGTGAACAAAGAATACAACCTTTGTAGACTGGTCCTTCACTTCTAAAACTCCGTATAGTAATCCTTTAGCTCCAACCAGTGGTCTCCCAGACTCACGTTAGGCTCCACTAGGCGAAAGGAACGAGCTTTCTTAAAGATCTTCGAGGCCGAAGATGATCTACATCGAAGAATCTATAACTCAAGCCATCTCTTCACTAATTGAGAATTAGTGAAGCAAACAACCTATACTAAATGGCTAGTTTGGTATAGATTGATGAAGTAGAAATTTTTCTCACTTTAAAATAATTTTTCTCTCTTTTCTTTTTCACCTTACTCAAAGCTAGAGAGCAAGAAGGAGATGAAGAAGAAACTCACAAGTGATCAAGTCATGAACCATGGGTGAGAAAATATCTCATATAACTCATGTATAGACTAAACCATGGCTAAAGATAATGGTTAGGTTAATAAATATCTAGAGTAAGACAAAATTAGTTGACTAAAGTCAAAACTTCTTCATGCTTCCACAAGTATCTTAGCCATGCTAATTTCCATGTAATTTTGATTTTTCTCTTAATATTTAAACACCCAAATTATCTTAAGTTAGGTATGAGTCTCATACACCCAAATCCAATGTATCATATAGCATGACACGTAATAAATACATTAATATATATCACATATATATTTGTATGTATTTTGAGAAAACAATTTCTTAAGTGAGCTAATATTAGTTAATTTATATTAATATATCAAATATATATAATCATACATTAAATTATTAAATCAACACTTGATTTAATAACCCGGCTGTATCGCATACAACCGATTAATATCATTTATATGTATATCACATATACATATAACATATCATTGAATCAACACTTGATTCAACAATCCGGTTATATCACATATAACCTGTATCGTGAGATTCGAATACGGTATCATATACACGTATTAATCCCGGTCCCGCACATATCACATGTGTGCCCTACTTCGTTTCGTATGAGCTACAAAACCTCTGTGTAGGACTCTAAAGACTCGTCAATATGCCAGCAGTAGGTGATGATCATATCAGTCACCCACACGCCGTCAGCGGTACTAGCTAGATGTAACGGCTATCCGGGTATTGAGCGATCAAAAGATCAACAAGCAAGCTTGTCCATACTTCTGTGAATCCAACAGCAATACTACCGTACAATCCGGTCTCTTCGTCTGATATGTCGCATATCTAGTCTGGGGGTGGTAAAGGTCAGACCCCAATAACTTGATAAGTCATGTCGATGTGAGGCTTATAACGGGTTGAGAAACTAATGATAACACTTACCAGTAAATCTCAGTATCAGCCCTAGACAGGGACTTCCTGTTATAGCCAATCGAGCACAGCGCAACATCAACCCCCAATACTGGGAGAGACGAAACCCCTCCTATCGCTCATTGCCTCCATGTGACTCGGTAATGTACCCAAAATCCACCGTTTTGCACGCTCTCTTGAACGTGGTAAGGTGGAAATCAAAGCAAAGTGGGAATCACATAAGACTCCATGACGATTTCGGGTCTACAGACTAATCTGTACCAGTGTCACCAGAGAACTGCTATTTGACGTTAGCTATAATACCATCTAGGAGTTCTCGGCGAGTCCTGTTCAGTGTACCCAGTCTCCACTGAGCACCCATATACCATCTTTGATGTCAAACACCAATGGATATGGGATCATCCATCGCCCATCAAATGGGTCAAGAAGCGTATACGATAGTCTACTCTAGAATATCGATGCCCCGTCTCGATACACCCTCGACTAGGAACAATTAAAAGATGAACTTATGGACTACCCTGGCCCCACTAGAATGATCTCCATCATAGTCCTGGTAGTCAAGTCCACATCCTAAGGGTTTTATCAATATTTAACAGAAAGACAATACAAGTATACATGTTAAGATAAAGAGTAACCAGATAGCATACTGTTATGTCGAGCAAGAAAGTCCTCCCTATATATGTCCAAGCATCCACTATAATATACAATCATGTACAATAATGGCCTCTAGGGCATACATACAACTAACAATCTCCCACTTGCACTAAGGCCAGTTGTTGTAGTATCTCACAGCCAACATCTCTTAAAGTCTCTCTAGGGAAAGGCCTTCGTGAGTGGATCCACCGTATTATTCTTCCTGTCAACTCTCCTGACCTCGATCTCCCGGAGATCCACCATCTCCCTGATCATGTGATACTGCTTTAGAATATGTCTAGATCACTGATGGGACCGAGGTTCTTAGGCTAAATCCATAACTCTATTGTCACCACAATGGTAAGAACCAAGTTCATCTCATGAACATCTATACCCAGACAAGCTCTTTGGTAGCATCGTTGGCAGCGATGTATTTATCCTTTATCATTGAGTCTGCCACGGTATCTAGCTTGGAACTCTTCCCACATATTGTCCTTCCACTGAGGGTAAAGACAAAACCCAAGACTGTTTTATAGTCGACCTTATCACTCTGGAAGCTCGAATCGGTAAAGGACTCCACTTAGAGTTCACCGTTACCATACACCAAGAACGTTTCTTTAGTCCTTCTCAAGTACTTAAGAATGTTCTTCACTACTTTCCAGTGTTTCTCTCCAGGATGTAAGAGGCATCACCTAAATCCTTTATGGAGAAATATAGTGATAAGTAGAGCTTGAACGAGTGTAGCATAGGAACACCATTTCCTATCAAGAGTATGTCATCCACGTACAATACGAAGAAGACAACCTTACTCTCTACAAACTTCTTGTATATACAAGGTTCATCTACCATTTTGATGAATTCAAACACTTTGACTGCCACTCAAAACAGATGTTCCAACTCCACGATGCCTGCTTTAATCGGTATTTTGATTTAAGCAACTTACACACCTTTCTGTTGCTCCCACTGTCTACGAAGCCCTCTGGCAGTGTCATGTACACACTCTCTTCTAAATCACCATTTAGAAAAGCGGTCTTGACGTCGATCTGCCAGATTTCGTAGTTATGGTATGCAGCAATGGCAAGTAGGATCTGGATGGACTTAAGCATGAGCACTGAGAAAAGGTTTCATCAAAATCCACACCTGGTTATTGATGACAACCTTTTGCAACAAGTCCAGCTTTGAAAATCTTAACTTTTCCATCTACACCAAGAATCTTCTCAAGATCCACTTGCTCTCGGTGGGTTTTACCCCTTCAGGTGCAACAACCAAAGTCCATACTTCGTTGGTGTATGTGGATTCCAGCTCAGATCACATAGCATCCAGCCATTTCATAGAGTCCCCACTTGTGATGGCCTGCTCGAAACTAGTTGGGTCATCATCTTCCATGATGCAATCCTCGCTCCTACTGTCATTGAGAAAACTGTAGTATCTTTCAGGAGGATGATGAACCCTACTAGATCTGCGGAGAGGATGAAGTTCGTCGGGAACTATTGAATCCTTTGGTTCTACCAAATCATCAGCCGTTAGTTTGTCTAGCTGGAACTTCTTCCAGTTCTACCTCATGACCACTAATTTCTTCCATAAGAAATTCCTTTTCTAAAAAAGTGGCATGCTGAGAAACAAAAAACATTTTTCTTCTCAATGTGGTAGAAGATATAACATCGCGAATGTTCGGGATATCCAAGAAACTTATACATTACCGGCCCTGCCTCGAGCTGGTCCGGATTTTGCTTTTCAACATAGGCCGGAAAACCCCATATCTTAAATCGTTTAAGAGATGGTCTCTTCCAATTCTATATCTCATATGGAGTGCTAGGCACTGATTTGGATGGAACTCTATTCAATAGGTATGCAGCTTCTCAAGCGCATAACCCCAAAAGGAAACAGGTAACTCAGCGTTACTCATAATAGAGCGCACCATATCTAATAGGGTGCAATTCCTCCGCTCCAACACACCATAGTGCTGTGGTGTATACGGAGGAGTAAGCTGAGAGAGAATCCCATTCTCTTTTAAATAGTCACGGAATTCCGCGCTCAAGTATTCCCGATCAGATCGAAGGATTTTAATACTTTTAATCGTTTGGTTCTTTACTTCTTACTTATATTCCTTGAATATCTCAAAAAGCTTCAGACTTGTGTTTCAACAGGAACACATGTCCGTATCTAAAGAGATCATCAGTGAAAGTAATGAAGTACAAGGAACCATTCCTGACATGTGTAGACATAGGGCCGCATACTGTTGGATATATGTATGCCCTAGAAGCCATTATATGATAGTATATGTACCGGTATGTGTGTGTGTGTGTGTGTGTGTATTCAGGGGACATTCTTTCTCGACATGATAGTATTCTATCTGGTTGCACCTTTTATCTTGACATGTTCATTTGATCGTGCTTTCATTCATTTGGTACATGTTGATATAGCCCCTAGGATATGCAGGACTACTGAGATTATGATGCGGATCATACTAGTGGGACATGTGTAGTCTATGTGCATATCCTTGAAATGTTCCTAGTCATAGGTGTATCGAGACGGGGCATCGATATTACCAGAGTAGACTATTGTATACGTTGCTTGTCCCATATGATAGACGATGGATGATCACATATCCATTTATGTAGTGACACCAAAGACCGTATATGGGTGCTCAGTGAGACTGGGTACACTAAACGGACTCGCCGAGAACTCCAATGTGGTATAATTCTATCGTCGGATAGCAGTTCTCAGGTGACACTGGTAAAGGTTAGTTTGTAGACCCGAGACCGTTATAGATTCTTGTGTGCCTCCCACTGTACTTTTATCTCCACACTACCATGGCTCTACTGAGTCGTGCAAACAGGTGGATTTTGGGTACAGTCCTGAGGCACATGGAGGCAATGAGCGATAGGAGAGGTTTCGTAAATCCCGGTATTGGGGGTTTATGATGCACCATGTACGATTGACTATAATAGGAAGTTCCTGGCCAGGGCTGCTGAGATTTACTGATAAGTGTTATCAGAAGTTTCTCGATCTGTTATGAGCCATATACCGGCATGACTTATTGGATTATTGGGGTCGACGATACCATCCCTAGACTCACATATGCAGCATATTTTATGAAGAGATCAGACTGTACGTTAAGTGTTACCAGTTGGCTCGACGGGAGTTTTAGCAGGTTTTCTTGTGTTCTTTCTAATCGCTCAATACCTGGGAGCCATTACGTACAGCTTGTGCCACTGACGGTTTGTGGGCATGTAATGTGATCGCTGCCTACTGCTAGCGTATTGACGAGTCTTAGAGTCCCATAAAGGGGTCTCCTAGCTCAGGCGAAAAGATGTGGGGTGCATACGTGATATGCGCGGGAGCTCGATTAAATGCGTGTATTGGATACCGTATTTTAATCGGGCATTTACTATTGGACGGGTCGTATGAGATATGACCGGGTTATTAAATCAAGTGTTGATTTAATATTAAGTCCATTAGCTCATTTATTAAAACCTATTTCTTTATGATGCATGCATGAGTGTATGTATAGGTTGATATGGATGCACACATGCAAGCATACATGTGTCATGGTTGATGATACATTGGTGGTGGCAATGCATGACTCACATGGTAACATATTTAGATATTTTGATTATTTGAGAAAAGTAAAATGGGATTAAAATCATGGTTGACTATTCAACTCTCTTGAGTTGACAAAAGTCAATGGTTTCATTGCCCATGGTTTTAGCCCGTGGTTTTGCTTAAACTCAAGTTACAAAATATCTAGATATTTTGTAACCATTGTTTAGCATGGATGACACTCTCACTTACTCTCTTGAGTCTAGAAAGAGTTATCATATTATTCTCTTGAGTTTAGTTTGTGCCATCTCCTTCTTCCTCTCTCTCCTTAAAGCTCTCTAGGGTTTTAAAAGAAAGAGAAAGAATTAAAAAGAAAAGGTTTTGTAGTGAGATCCAAACCCACATCACCATTCCATTTTAGTCTAGCCCACTAGTGTAGAGTGTTTGCATCATCTTCATCCTTGATCAAGTGAAGCTTGGAGCTTGGTGCAAAGGGACTTTATGGTGGATCATCGTGGACTTGGAAGGACACAAGCCAACCGGTTCAAACCTCTATCGATCTAAGGAGTTTAGGAGGACGTCTACAAAGGTTGTATTCTCTCTCCACTTAGTGTTAGACACTATATAATATGTGATACTATAGTTTGTTACTCTATTTTTCTAGTTCGATTCATGTTTGGAATTGTTTAGCACCCTCTAAATTTTTGTTATATTATGTGTGATGCAACCCTAAACCTAGGATGGTGCTATAGAATCCTTACAGTGGTATCGGAGCCAAGGTAGAACTTAGATGATGTTAGATTTATTAAGAAACCGAAACAACTCCGAATTAACAAAAACCGAAACTCTCAAAATAGTTTCTCTGTCGATTTCTAAATGTGCTCGAAAAAAATTTCAAACAGCTGCAGAAGCTTACTGGTACTGCACTGAGAACACAGAACAAATTTGAGGCAATTCCTTCGGAATTTGGCCGAGCACCACCCCCTAAAATCCAGCATCGCCAACCTTTTTAACCCCGAATCGCCTCGAATTTTTCCTATGCTCTGGTGTCTAGGTTTTGGGGTTTCACGTATTGTTTGTTTAAGCCAAAATTTCATGTGATGCTAATTTTGCTTATGGGCTTATTCGGAGTATTTCGTAGTTGTATATTTTAACATTGTATTGGTAACTTGGACGATATTTAATAGTTCGAGCGAACATCAATCACCCCTCATTACCCTCGCTGAAAATTTCCAAGCGTTGGAATTTTCCTAAGTTAAATATATTTGAATGTTCATGCAAGTAACCCTATGGACCCTCTAGAGGAACAAAACCCTAACTCGATTCTATGATCATGGAACCGCTGTTAAACCTTAGGGTTTTCCTTAGTTCTGTGGCACCATAGGTGAGACACGGGTTGACCCTTCTACAGCTGGTCCATAGACACTGTGGTACGTTTTTGGATGTTTTAGCTTTGCTCAAGTGTTGAGCTTTCGAGGTAATTTGAGGGTGTTTGTTGACTCGATCGAAACGTTTAACATTGTCTTGATATTTCTGAATGTGATACAATAATTGGAATCTACACTAATTAGTTTTGTGAAAAGTAATTAGTTGCGTGTAAGTCTAATATTTCGGCCTCGGTAGAATCGGGAATCTTGTTGAATTACCCGGCTTCTTTTGAAAAGGTGTTTTCATAGTTGAGACCTAAATATAAGATTTGCATTGTTAGGCATGAAATCCTGAATATGTGATATTCCTGGTTTATGATTTATAAAGGCAGTGTCGATTCCAATTGTTGTAGTTTTTCACTTTCTTTTCTGCGACCGTAAGTGTAGTATATGGTGTATCGCCGGTTTCGTTGCTATACATCAACGACAATTGGGGTAAGCATACTTACTTACGTTGATGATATGTGATATTATGTGTTGCTGAGATATGATGTACAGGATCATCATGAATGAAGGGCTGGGGGTTTTATATGAGATGAGAGTTTTTCTTTTCATTCATGTAAAATTAATTGTATGTAATATTCTTTTATTGGGGAACTTCCGGATTGAGGATAATGTCACCACTGTTTTATATTATTTACTTTTCTGCATTAGGATAGATCTAAGGAGGGGAGCACAAGTGACCGGGTTCTAGGGTTCAGTGGGAGGCCATCTCGAGGAGTCGAGACCGGGTCTCCTAAACTCTAGAATTGATAGGGTCACTTGCCGCTCTCGTAGGGGTCTAGGGGTGTGGGCTTGGCTATTCATCGCGACCGTGGAATCTGTATTTTTTATTGTTGGCTCAATACAAAATACGGACCTCCTAGTATATCCTGTATTTTCATATATGTGCTTCTACTGTTGATATTTTGTGATGTGATCACTTTATATGCTGAAACAAATGATGTATTATATATATGATATATAATAAACGTTGCTTATGTTTTGCATCCGCACTAGTCCCGCCCCGCTATGCCGTTAGTTAAGTAACCTAACGGTACATAACGGGACATTGTGGCGAATGCGGATGGAATAAGCGTACGTTCTATTTTCGTTTCTTTTCTGTAATGGCTTAAGGAATTAAATGATGGGACTACATTAATAAGATTAATGTAAACAAAAAGAAACCTAAAAAGATGTTGTAGAATCAGATTTGAAACCTACTCGGCTTTTTATGAAAAAGCAAAGTTTTCAAATTGCGTATTTTAAGCCACTCCTTTTAAAACCATTGGATTCTACAACGATATCAAGTTCAAAGCATTAAAGGTTTTTTTTTAAACTATTCGCAACCCTCCATCATTTTAGGAAGTAGAGTACTTAGTATTCGTGCTACGTATGTTGATTATAGTCAAGGCGTAGTGTACGGTAGCTAAGTGATCTCTTCGTACACAGCATAAGATACGATTAATTAGGACATTTGTTCATATCATAATTTTGCATTATTATATTCCCCATTCTTATTCATTTTACAAATAAACAGGTGCTTTTGATCCATGTCTGCTACATAGTTGCAGGTTACAAGTTCTCGGAACAAAACAGTGAAAATGATGAAAAGACGATACAAAAGTGAGACTATGACCAATAAATGAAAGAATCTTGATCATGCCTACAGTTTGAAGAATAAACGAAGATCAATGGACGATTTCACAAAGCACAAAGGCAGCGCAAGGTTCAAGACTTCGACACGAAGCAAGGGGTAAAAGTCCACGACATTATGCACTGTGGAAATCTGGAAGAGAACTAGATGACAATCTGAGAAACCAAGTGAAGAAACCCCAGATGGCAAAACCCATCCAGAGACCCCACTAGATGGTCGCGGATCCGCGGCCAAATGTGGCTTTTGGCCGCGGTTCCACGGCCAAGGTAAGCCCTTGTCGGTGCGTCGTTTGACGGTTTGGCGGTGCGTTGAATAGACTTCTTAGGGGCAAGTTTGTAAATGCAGATATGTATCGAATGTAACCCTAGGGTTTCTATGATCTACAAATAGAAACCCTAAACCTCTTTTTGAGGTATGCCTCTTCTTGTGCCTCATTTTTATTTATCAAATTCAGAATTTATTCTTGTAATGTTTGAAGAGTGCATCAAATAAAAAGTAAGTCTTTTTTACCTTGCCCTAGTTAATTTTCCTTTCTGCCCTAGTTAATTTTATTTATCTGCCCTAGTTATAACTTTTATTTATCTGTCGTAGTTGTTAAATTAAAATCATAAAAATGAAATCTTTTATCAATTCCCTAATGAGTGAGTAGTTCCTCACTTGTTAGGGTTTGGAATGGGAAAGGTTTGAGAGATGAAAATCTCTCACCCCTTTCTTGCCCGTCATATTTTTTATATAGGACTCCATGCATACATACACACACCGCTCACTACGGCACCCTATCCCACGAGGTAGCGGTGATACCGTAGTTTAAAAAGACCGGTTGTGTATGTTTTTTATGGAGGTTAGGGTAAGAGTTTAGAAAGTAAGGAAAAGGACCTAGAGGAAGAAACATAGTTTCTTCCCGATGGTACTAATCCCCTTTGTTAAATATTACCATAACACCTAAATAGATCTTAATTAGGGCAAAGAAAGCAGTGAGGAATATTGACTCTCCAAACCTAACCTAAACCTAACCCTAGCAAGGTTTTAATCCTAGTCTAGATCAACCTCAGTTTTCATTGATAATCCAATCCACCACAATTGGAATTAACTCGTTAGAACAAATAGAAAATACACAAAATCCCTGTGGAACGACCCGTACTCACCGGCTAGCTACCAAGCGATGTCGTTCTTGATTGCGGTAATTAATTCTTTGATTCATCATTCTAAAGCGCAAGCGCGCATAAAAAATCTCATTCAATCAACATTCATGTGATTATGTTGATTATAGTCAAGGGTTATGTGAGTGGGTCTAATTAATCATGAAATTGCGGGCAAAACTTGACTAGTACTTATGATATGTTGATTATAGTCAAGGTCATAAGTTACTAGGCGTAAAAACCATATCGAGAGTTTCAAGTGTTGAAATTTGCAATGAGATTGCATACCTACTATATGATAGTAGGATCCCGATCCCACTATGAGCAATAGTTGCTCCCGAGAGAGTTTTGCACTTTACAATTAGCTAACTCATTAAGTGTCTAGAAAGGTGTCAACGGGGCTACGCCTCTGGGAAAATGAGGTTTATTTTAATTAGGTCCGTATGAAAGTACGGGGAACCACCCTCAGAAGTACCGGCACTGGCCTGGCTGAACGGTTAGCGAAGTTGTAGAATGTAATTAATCCTGGCTAATCTTTTCCTTTTAAGGTTTGAAGGAAAATTTGATAAAAGCAGTGGGAGACATCGATTAGATAAGATAATAAACCAATATGATCTTTGCAAGAGCTTTCGCTGAGTGTATTCTTTTCTCTCTCCTAATGGCAGATAACCATGACTGGACTTAAGCTACTGTTAGAGAAAAATAAGCTTACCGGACCGAATTATAAAGATTGGCTGAGGAACATTAACATTTCTCTTACATATGATAAAGTATTATATGTCCTCACTGCCACAACCCCGCCCAAACCAGGCCCTGAATCTTCTGTTGCGAATAGGGAAATCCGCAAAACGTGGGATATTGACTGTGCCACCACCAAATGTCTCGTGCTTGCATCGACGGGCAATACACATCAAAAGCAGCACGAGGAGATGGATGTTCTGTCCATCTTTCTCCATACAAAGGAGTTGTATGGAGAGCAATCGCGTATCCTTCGATACGAAGCATCTCGAAAGCTGTTTCAGATGCGGATGGCTCCTGGCACTTCAGTAGGTGAACACGTTCTGAAAATGATAGCTCTTATTGAAGAGCTTGAGGGCCTCGGATGGACAATGGATAACGAGCAATATACGGATATTGTTCTATAGTCTCTTCCCTCTGCCTTTTCTCCTTTCATAATGAACTTCAACATGCACAACATAGAGAAGTCACTACCCGAACTTCTCAATATGTTGAGAAATGTGGAGAGCACGCTTAAGGCGAAGTCTCCCTCCCTGCTTGTTGGACAATCTTCTTCTTCTGTCCCAAAAGCCAAGGCCTAGGGAAAGAAGAAGAAGAAATCCACCAAGCCAAGAGGTGGAATAAAAAAGGCAAAGGGGAAAGACAAATCCAAAGCTGCGGAGCCGGGAAAAGGAGAATGTTTATTTTGCAAGAAGACGGGACACTGGAAGCGGAACTGTACTGAGTACCTTGGTCTCAAGAAAAAGAAGCATGGTGATGCTTCAGCTTTAGGTGTGTTCGTAACCGAAAACTGTTTTTCTATAAACTCTGCTTCCTAGGTATTGGATACCAGTTCGGGTTCTCATATCTGCAATTCTGTGCACGGGATGAGAAATAGCAGAGTTTTGAAGACAGGTGATCATACTCTCCGAGTTTGAAATGGTTCCAATGTACATGCGGTTTCAGTGGGAGAGTATCATCTGGGGCTGTCATCGGGTTGTATATTGGTTTTGAACCCATGTTATTTTATACCAAGCATGCTTTGTAATATTGTATCTGTTTCTTTGTTAGACAATGAAGGATATCATTTTGTATTGCAACATAATGTTATGGACATTAAACTGAATCAAGAGTTGATTGGTTATGGTACACTTAATAACGGGATATACGTCCTGAATCAACACACAGTTTTCAACATACAACACAAAAATAAAAGAAAATTTTCAGATGTAAATGAATCTTTTCTTTGGCATTGTAGACTTGGTCATATTAATGAAACAAGACTAAACAAGTTTCATAAAGATGGATATTTAAATTCTTTTGAGTATAAATCTTATGCGACTTGTCAGTCTTTTATCAAAGGGAAAATGACCAAAACTCTGTTTACCGGACACGGAGAAAGAGCTACTGAGCTCTTGGGCCTCATGCATAGTGATGTATGTGGGCCAATGTCTACACATGCGAGAGGCGGTTTTTCTTACTTCATAACTTTTACTAATGATTTCTTAAGATTCGGTCATGTGTTTTTGTTAAAACATAAGTCTGAAGTTTTCGAGAAATTCAAGGAGTACAAACTTGAAGTAGAAAAACAAATTGGAATGAGCATTAAGATGCTTCGATCAGATCGAGGTGGTGAGTATCTTAGTACAGAGTTTCCAACTTCCTGAAAGAGAATGGGATTCTCTCTCAGCTCACTCTCTCTTACACACCACATCACAACGGTGTGTCAGAGCGGCGGAATCGAACCCTATTGGATATGGTACGATCCATGATGAGCGATGCTGAGTTGCCCCTCTCCTTTTGGGGGCATGAATTAGAGACTGCAGCTTTTCTGTTGAATAGGGTTCCAATCAAGACCGTGTCTACCACTCCATATAAGATATGGTATGGGAAGAGACCATCTCTTAAGCGAGTTAAGATTTAAGGTTGTCCAGCTTTTGTCAAAAAGCAGAATCCGGACAAAGTCGAGACATGATCAGTCAAGTGTATATTTGTAGGATATCCAAAAGATTCATACGGATATCTTTTCTACCACAAGGAGGAACAAAAGGTGTTTCTCGAAATGCCACATTTTTAGAAAATTAGATTTTTCCAAATGATGCTGATGGCAATGTGGTAGATCTAGAAGAGGTTCTATAAACACAAGTTACAAATGACGACTTGGTTGAACCTAAAGTTGCAACAGAACCTAATAAACCATAGCCACTCCGTAGATCTGGTTGGACTTCTCTCCCACCGGAGAGATACTGCGGTTTTCTTGTTGATGGTGATGGAGAAGATTGCATCATGGATGATGATGGCCCTACCAGTTTTCAGCAAGCTATCACAAGTGGTGACTCTGTGAAGTGGCTGGATGCTATGAGATCCTAAATGGAGTCTATATACACCAAAAAAATATGGACTTTGGATGTTGTACCTTCTGGGATAAAACCCGTAGGGTGCAAATGGATCTTTAAGAGAAATATCGGTGTAGATAGGCAGGTGGAGACCTATAAGGCAAGGCTTGTGGCGAAAGGATTTCGACAGAGACCAGGACTGGACTATGATGAAACTTTTTCTCCTGTAGCCATACTTAAATCCATTCGGATCCTACTTGCTATTGCTGCTCACTACGACTATGAAATCTGGCAGATGGACGTTTAAACGGCCTTTCTAAATGGTGATTTAGATGAGTGTGTTTATATGGATCAGCCAGAGGGCTTCATCGATAGTGGGAATAGCGGGAAAGTATGTAGGTTGCTTAAATCCATTTATGGATTAAAGCAGACATCACGGAGTTGGAACATCTGTTTTGATGATGTTATCAAAGAGTTTGATTTCATCAAAAATCCAGATGAGCCTTGTGTTTATAAGAAGATTGTAGGAAGTACTGTCACATTCCTCGTATTGTACATGGATGACATTCTTCTTATAGGAAACGATGTTCCTATGCTACAATCGGTCAAACTGTTCTTATCACAAAGGTTCTCCATGAAGGACCTGGGTGATGCCTCGTACATATTGGGCATGAAAATCTATAGGGATAGATCTAAACGGTTATTGGGATTGTCCCAAACCAGGTATATTAACACCATCCTAAAGAGCTTTAGTATGGAAGACTCTAAGCGGGGTTCTTTACCCGCTAGTCATGGAGTCACTCTCTCCAAGGACTTTTGCCCAAAGACTGATGAAAAGAGATCTCGCATGAGCATTATACCCTACGCTTCTGCTGTAGGATCTATAATGTATGCGATGTTATGTACACGCCCTGATGTAGCTTACGCACTGGGTATAGTAAGCAGGTATCAATCCAACCCAAGGGAGAATCACTGGACTGCTGTGAAGAACATTCTTAAGTACTTGCGAAGGACTAAAGAAATGTTCTTGGTGTATGGTAACGGGGATCTCCAAATGGAGGCCTTTACCGATTCGAGCTTCCAGAGTGATAAAGATGACAACAAATCTATCTCAAGGTTTGTCTTTACCCTCAATGGAGGGGCGGTGTGTTGGAAGAGTTCCAAACATGATACCGTTGCAGACTCCGCGATGGAAGCTGAGTATATTGCTGCAAATGATGCTGCCAAGGAAGCCGTCTGGATAAGAAAGTTCATCTCAGAGTTAGGAGTAGTTCCGACCATTATTGATCCAATACCTTTGTATTGTGATAATAATGGGGCTATTGAGTTAGCCAAAGAGCCCAGGTTCCATCAGCGATCCAGACATATCCTCAGACGAAATCATCTGATCCGGGAGATAGTTGATCGCCGCGAGATCGAGATTCGGAAAGTAGATACATAAGATAACACTGCGGATCCACTCACCAAGGCTCTCCCTTTGCCACAGCATGAGCGACTTTTTGAGATGTTGGGTATGAGATACGCTAATAATTGGCCTTAGTGTAAGTGGGAGATTGTTGGATATATGTATGCCTTAGAGGCCATTATATAATAGTATATGTACCGGTATGTGTGTGTGTGTGTGTGTGTGTGTGTGTTCTGGGGGCATTCTTGCTCGACATGATAGTATGCTATCTTGTTGCACCTTTTATCTTGACATGTTCATTTGATTGTGCTTTCATTCATTTGGTACATGTTGATATAGCCCTTAGGATATGCACGACTACTGAGATTATGATGCGGATCATACTAGTGGGACATATGTAGTCTATGAGCATATCCTTGAAATGTTCCTAGTCGTGGGTGTATCGAGACGGGGCATCGATATTACCAGAGTAGAGTAGCGTATACATTGCTTGTCCCATATGATGGGCGATGGATGATCCCATATCCATTGGTGTGGTGACACTAAAGACCGTATATGGGTGCTTAGTGAGACTGGGTACACTGAACGGACTCGCCAAGAACTCCTATGCGGTATTATATCTATCGTCGGATAGCAATTCTCAGGTGATACTGGTACAGGTTAGTCTGTAGACTCGAGATCGCCATAGAGTCTTGTGTGCCTCCCACTATACTTTGATCTCCACCCTACCACGGCTCTACTAAGTCGTGCAAACAGGTGGATTTTGGGTACAGTCCCGAGGCACATGGAGGCAATGAGCGATAGGAGGGATTTTGTCTCTCCGGTATTGGGGGTTGATGTTGCACCATGTACGATTGACTATAGCAGGAAGTCCCTGGCCAGGGCTGCTGAGATTTACTGATAAGTGTTATCAATAGTTTCTCGATCTGTTATGAGCCATATACCGGCATGACTTATTGGGTTATTGGGGTCGACGATACCATTCCTAGACTCACATATGCAGTATATTTGATGAAGAGACCGGACTGTACGGTAAGTATTACCAGTTGGCTCGACGGGAGTTTTAGCCGGTTTGCTTGTGTTTCTTTTGATCGCTCAATACCTAGGAGCCGTTATGTACAGCTTATGCCACTGACAGTTTGTGGGCATGTGATGTGATCACTGCCTACTGCTAGCGTATTGACGAGACTTAAGTCCCCAAAAGGGGTCTCCTAGCTCAGGCGAAAAGATGTGGGCTGCATATGTGATATGCGTGGGAGCTCGATTAAATGCGTGTATTGGATACCGTATTTTAATCGGGTGTTTACTATTGGACGGGTCGTATGAGATATAACCGGGTTATTAAATCATGTGTTGATTTAATATTAAGTCCATTAGCTCATTTATTAAAACCTATTTTTTTATGATGCATGCATGAGTGTATGTATATGTTGATATGGATGCACACATGCAAGCATACATGTGTCATGGTTGATGATACATTGATGGTGGTAATGCAAGACTCACATGGTAACATATTTTGATTATTTGAGAAAAGCAAAATGGGATTAAAATTATGGTTGACTATTCAACTCTCTTGAGTTGACAAAAGTCAATGGTTTCATTGCCTATGGTTTTAGCCCATGGTTTTGCTTAAACTCAAGTTACAAAATATCTAGATATTTTGTAACCATGGTTTATCATGGATGACTCTCTCTCTTACTCTCTTAAGTTTAGAAAGAGTTATCATATTATTATCTTGAGTTTAGTTTGTGCCATCTCCTTCTTCCTCTCTTTCCTCAAAGCCCACTAGGGTTTTAAAAGAAAGAGAAAGAATTAAAAAGAAAAGGTTTTGTAGTGAGATCCAAACCCACATCACTATTCCACTTTAGTTTATCCCACTAGTGTGGAGTGTTTGCTTCATCTTCATCCTTGATCAAGTGAAGCTTGGAGCTTGGTGCAAAGGGACTTCGTGGTGGATCATTGTGGACTTAGAAAGACACAAGCCAACCGGTTCAAACCTCTATCGATCCAAGGAGTCTAGGAGGAGGTCTACAAAGGTTGTATTATCTCCCCACTTAGTGTTAGACACTATATAGTATGCGATACTATAGTTTGTTACTCTATTTTTCTAGTTCGATTCATGTTTGGAATTGTTTAGCACCCTCTAAATTTTTGTTATAGCATGTGTGATGCAACCCTAAACCTAGGATGGTGCTATAGAATCCCTACACATATATCACTATGTATCATTCCCAACAGTTCAGTAGCTTTTTCTCCGTGTCCAGTAAACGGGGTTTTGGTCATTTTACCTTTGAGAAATGATTGGCAAGTTTCATATGATGTAAATTCAAACTGATTCAAATATTCATCTTTATACAACTTAGCTAGTCGTGTCGCATTGATATGACCTAGTCTACAATGCCACAAAAAAGATTCATTCATTTCTGAACTTTTCATCTTATGTGTGTTTTGTACATTGAGAACTGTAGTTTGATTTAGAACGTATATGCCATTATATAACGTGCCTGATCCAATCGACTTTTGATTTAGGAAAATGTTCATAACATTATGCTGTAATACAAGATTATATCCTTCTTTACATAATAAAGAAAAAGATATAATATTGCATATCAGTTTCGGTATGTAATAACATTCATTTAGAATCAATGTATTACCAGTTGGTAATTCAAGGTGATTTTCGCCAACTGTTTTGGCTGCAACATTTGCACCATTCCCTACTCTTACAGAATTATCACTTATTCCCAGTTCTCTACCTTTCTTTAGCCCATGTAACATATTACATATGTGGGATCCCGATCCGGTATCTAATACCCAAGACATAGAGTGTACTGAGAAACAGTTCTCGGTAACAAACACACCCGAAGAAGATGCATCAACATGATCATTCCTCATTTGGGTAGCGTGGGAATCCAGATATTCCTCTATTTCCTGCTCGGACTTATAACAATTATAAGATAGAGCGGTACCAATGTTCCCTAGCCTAGTATAACAAGCGGGTTCGGTCAATTCATCCATATTATTATCTTGATTAAGGCGTGATATGGTCGCCACCTGGAGAGAGAGAGAAGAAAACACTTTGCGTATGCTCTTGCAAGATTAGATTGGTTATTATTTTATCTAATTAGGATGGCTCCCACTGTTTTTATCAATTTCTTCAAACCCTAAAAGGTAAGACTAGCCAGGATTAATTACACCCTACAACTTCACCAATCGTTCAGCCAGGCCAGTGTTGGTATTTTGAGGGAGGTTCCCCGTGCTTTCGCACGGACCTAATTAAAATAAATCTCGTTTTCCCAGAGGCATAACCCCATTGACACCTTTCTAGTCACCTACTTGATTGGCTAATTGTAAAGTGCAAAACTCTCCCAGGAGTAACTCTTACTCACAGTGGGTATCGGGATCCAACTATCTCATAGAAGGTATGCAATCTCATTGCAAATTTCAACACTTGAAATTCCCGATAATATTTTGCCCCTAACGTCCTATGACCATGACGAAGGCCAACAAACCATAGGCCGCTAGTCAATTTCAACCCGTATATTTCATGATTGAATTAAACCCATCCGCACGAACCTTGACGATTCCAGAGTTTATGAGCTGAGACCGTTGGAGCTTTCAGTCAGATATGTGACAGGAGATAGCTAGACTATCTCGAGTGGAGCGACTGATATGATTCGCCAGATTTGATGTGCCAATGCAGGTTCAGTTGAGTTGAAGAATTCCAGTTGAAAGATCTTACTTAGATCTAGATTAAATCGATCAAGAGATGACGTTGTTCGTCGAATTCTCCGATGTGAGATCAATAAGTTGACAAGTTTCAGATAGATGGACCTCACCAGATTTGTTGTGAGCTGATCGAGAATGGATGAATAAAGTGTATTCCTTCGATGATTTAGACGAGTTCTCGAGGACGTGTTTGGCTAGATATCTTCTACAGAGTGATGAAGATACCAAGTTTGTATTTCGAGTCCGTGTGAGAGACTCCAGATTGACCGTAACCGAGAACGAATTGCAATATGCAGACAGTAAGAGATGGCGTCGAAGTGGATGATAACAAAGACGAGTGGAACAAGAGCTTCGTGCGAGATGTTAATGAGCGGTTGTCACTCTCTGTTGATGCCAGAGGATTGATGTGTGTAGAGGTGTTAGATACAGCTAAATTTCAGATGAAAGTCGTGCTGCGGACACAACTGTCCGGTTATGAGAAAAGAGTTAAGCAAGAGTGCCAATCTTTGTGTAGTTCGGCATAGGTGAGATCGGAAGAAGCTATGAGCAGGTTCTTTCCAGGACACCGCGGCGATAGAGATTTGCACCCAGGATCAGTTATATCGTGCGTATTCAGAGGGCCAGATGCCGCAGTCAGTAATGTGTCGTTTGAGAGTGGTCATGTTGATTGGCCAAACAGTGATCAGAGGAGTTCCAGAGCAGAACTGTTCCATTAGTACACTTGACCGGGCCGACGAGCCGAAGGATCATGAGATTAGTAATCCACAGAGAAAATGAGGACCCAGAGACCGAAGACTCCATACTGTGAGCAGAGGCAAGTACATGATCTTGCTCTGCCATCTTTGGGTGTACCGGCTTTATTTTTCGACATTGTAGGAGGTGTACCTCAATGTCATTTATTGCGATTTGCGTTTTGTGATCCGAGTATCACACTTTTATCGCTTGGACTTGAGTTTCGATGATTTGGTTTCGTGGTTTATGTGTGTTGTGCACCATAGCTGCACCTATTGGAGATTTATACTTTGTGCACGGTTATTGCACTCGATTTATGTTTTATACACTGCTAAATTGGTTTATGATTTGTGCATATCTTTTGCACTTGGTATCGATTTGTGCCTTCGTTGCACGTATTTATGGTTTCGTGGATTCGCTATTGTCGATTTGATTTCGTGCATCTTGTATGCACTTGCCTTTACTTATGCACTCTGTATAGCTTATATGTGCTTGCAATGCATTGATTCATGTTTTGTGCACACAGTTGCACCCGTTTATGATTCTATACACCTTGGTATACTCGGTGTCGTTTTTGTGAGCATTTGAGATATTGATGAGTTTTCGTGCTTTGGTTGCACCAGATTTGTATTTCGTGCATTTGTTGCACCAGATTTATGTTTTCTTGAGCGTCTGCACTTGATATTCGTTATCGTACATACTATTGCACTTCATGTTTTATACGGATCAGACGCACTTGATTTGGATTTTCGCGAATGTTGGACGCATGATATGAGATTTTATGCACACCGGGTGCACTCGATGGGAATTTTTTTATTCGTGCTTGATTGGATGCACTTTATTGGGATTTTATTCATACATGATTGGATGCACTCGATTGAAATTTTTATCCGTGCATGTTAGTTACACTGGGTTGAGATTGTTGTGCATATCCGTTGCACTGGACAGATACTTTCGTGCACACCTGTTGCACTTAGTTTTTCTTTTGTAAATATTATGGCACTTGTATTGGATTTGGTTTTCCGTGCGTACCAGACGCATGTGATGTTGGATACGCCTTTTGAGGCTGATTTTATGTAACATTTGCAAAATAATAAAATATGATTTTTGGGAATTTTTATAATTTAATATTATTTTAATGAATATTTTAATATTCTGGTATAATTAAATACAAATAAATGGGGAAAAATTATGGAAAATTCTAAAATAGGGTATTTTATGGAATTATGTCATTTTAAAGTTTTTAAGATTAGTTATATGCTAATTTAGTTCTAATCGCGATTAAAAATCACTAATTGGATTTTTAGCATTTTTGTGCAAAAATGTGCACATATCATTTTCCACACTTGTTACACTTGTTACATGTTTTGGGTGCATGGTTGCTTTGGGTTCACTATTGGAGTGAGAAGGAAAAGAAAAGAAAGAAAAAAAAAAGTAAGTATGATGATGAGAGAGAGAGAGGGTAGGTTGCTTTTAACTTTTGACCCATTCCCTCCATCATTTCCCTTTCTCATTTTCTCTCCCCTCTACAAGAGCTGCTGCTGCTATTGCTCCTGCTCCCTCATCTCCCTCCCCTTCACTTCATAGATCCCTCTCATTTCCCTCACAAAAACCCCATTCCCACTTCACAAAACTTGCTCCCAAGCTCACTAGCTAGACTTTGAACCTAGCAAGATTCGATTTGGAGGACCTTGAGCAACTCAAGAATTTTCTTGAGTTGCCAAAGGAGGTAATTTCTGCACCAATTAGAGTAGTATCTCATTTCTTGTGCATCAATTCTAGTTTCATATCGATATTGTGTCGTTTTGTGGACTTTGGAGAATTCAAGTTAGGGTTTAAGGTTAGACCTGAAATCAAAGTGAAATTGAGGTTTGTTGTGACCTTAGAACCCATTGTGTGATGCTAATTTGGACCCAAACCTGAACATGAAACCAGAATACGGATTTACGGAATCGATAACGGGGAAAATTGTGAATCTGTGATCGTAATTAGGAATCTACTTTCACCCCGAGACCCTAAAAATGAAATTGAGTTGACAGTGAGATGTGCAGGCACCATGGAACCACCACACCAAACCCTAGCCCCCAACTCATTTCCTTGGCCGCAGATTTAATCCCCCTGGCCGCAATTTGCGGCCAGACCAGGGGTTCTGGTGCTCGTTTTTGTTCTGTAGCCTTATACCCTGTAGACTTGACCCTGGGTATGTCTAGTTTTGACTGATTCCAGTTAGGGTAAAATCTGGGTTGATTTTCTTGAGTTGGCGTATGATTTACGACTTGTTTTAGCATGGATTTTGGTATTTGGTGATTCATTCCTATCGGGTGGCGTTTGGACGTCAACGACAAGTGGATATTGGTCGTGTTTACATGCGAGACGATAGGTTTTACCTATGCAAGTAGCGTGTGCTATTTTGGTTTCCGATGTGATTTTCATGTGCTTTAGCGTTGTGATATACTTGTAGGTACCCTACGTGATGTTGAGGCGAAGAAGATGAAGATAGCGACATCGGCATCGGCACACGAGAAGCAAGGTGAGTAGATTTATATCTACGGGGAGAAGTCGGGTGGATGGCGTATAGAACCCCCGCAGTCCGTGGTGATGTATACGAATACATATACACACATATATTTATTATGTGTTGTTAGGACTATTGATGGTAATAATGGAATCATTGATGATAAGGATGTATTGGTTTAGTAGTGCGAAACCCTAGAGTAGTGGGTGCACTCACACATACACACATACTTGCATACATTCTTTCATTTATCTGTGCTCATATGATGGTGTGTATATCTACACATGGGTATGGGACTATGTGTTCATATACGAGATTTGAGGATGATACGTGGGATTGAGATGAGTCGATGAGATTCGATTGAGGCCGTGAGATTTGGCGACATGACAGAGTTCGTATTGGAGATGTGATATGATGGTATTGATACATGTTATGTGATGAGATAATGTGATATTGACTTAGATTTAGGTGGTTTTCATACCCCTCCCGATTGACTTGATTGTTGGGTTCGTTGTTCGCATAGTAGGCGTTAGACTAGACCCGAGTTATACCTATTTCAAAACTAACGAATCGGGGATATTTTAAAGATAGGCCAAAGGGTTTCTACGGATATTTTCAAACGACACATCTTTTCTTAAAACACCGTAGCCCTTATTTTACCAAAAACCCTGATTCGTCTTATTTCAAAAGGCAAGGCTGCATGATATATTTATTGAGGCAGGTTCTTTACTGTTGCGCTGATTATTCGATTTCCGCATATTCATGCTATTTGCATTGCATTGCCTGTGTTTATTGATATATTACCGTCATGCTGCTAGGACACCAGCACCATTATCGATGATGCGTATGTTCCACGTACACTGTTGTCGGCTCACACACTTCATCATCAATAATTGCCATGTCACTACACTGTAGTACTGTTGCATTCAGGATATGATTCTTGCATGACAGACTGATGTGCTTACATTTCTTTTACATGTCACACACATCATGCTTGCTAATTATACGCATTGAGATATGTTGTTTCCATGATATTTCTGGTTTTGGGAACCGTGGGTGTTTAAAAAGGGAATATGTAACTGTTTTAAAACCCGGTTACCCTTGATATGATATTTCAGTGTGTCCACCATGTGTTTTCTCGGTGCTGAGAGCGACATGTGAAACCCGATTCGAGGAGGCGGATGAGGCCGATTGCGGGTACATGGTGGACCCGGTATGGTTCCCCGAGGCAAGAAATGTTTTTCGTGGAGTAGACGATGATCCTGGCAGGGTGGCGAGTACCTACCGGTGATTGGTTGGACCTGGCGGTTATCCGGAGGATACTGACCAGAGTCGATAGATGGATATGGGCGTACTGCTGGGGCCGAGGGCCGATTCCGCAGACGGAGCCCGTGGGCTGATCTGGACTGACGGAGCCCGATATATATGAGGATTTACGTGCCGATGCTGGGCACAGTTTTCATGATGTTTTCGAGTGTCGATGCTGGGTACTCCGGTTCCATGATTTTGATGTGTCGCGAGGGACACATGTGGTTTATATCCTCATATTTCCATGCATATGTTGATGATATTTACATGCATGATGGTTTTGTCATTGGGTGACGAGTGGACGGGATCCACGTACATGCAGATTTGATTACATTGATTATACCTCACATTTATGATATGCTATTCCCTGAGGCACTGGCACGAGCACTTGGCACTACACTCATGTATAGAGATTACATTGCCAGTTTAGCATGCTTCAGATTTATTCATATTGAGGTTTATTTATATCTGATCGTATTGACCTAGGATGGGTCATACATTCGATCTCTGCTTGTAGATATTTTCTATTCACGAGTTGGAAACTCACCCCCGTTGTGCCACGGTCCTTGCAGGTTTATGCCGTACAGATTCCATAGCGGCATTTCTGGCACACTGCTTCCATATGGATGACTTGCGTCGGTAGGTGGGTTCTTTTGTATCAGAACCGCCATTGTACCTGTACTATTCATTGTATCTAGAAATTCCATCAACCAAAACTTGTATATTGTTTCAGACTTAGAAAACAGTGTTGTATTATTTCGACCATAGTGTCGCGCTTGTAGTATTACGGTTTTCTGGCTGTTTGAGTTATTTTAGGGTTTTGATCCTCGCCCTTTGGCGTTGTATATTATTATTGCTTGCGTGGTTGTGACCGTCGATTGACGAAGAGCTAGCTCCCGCTTGGGGATGCCTTTTATCATTTCATATATGTTATTCTTGTTGTATCCCGTTCGGGGCCAGTTTTTACAAAGGAAACTCTGCCGAAATTTTCAGGAAAGGTTACACATTTTAAAAATGCATATTCGGCTTAGTTATTTAAAAACTTTGATTTTTGAAACATGATTTCTTTACTTCTTAAACCAGTTTTCCTTATTTACTCTTTAAATGGTTTTAGATTTCTGGGCTTTTGGCTTACTTGGATCAGATGGGGTCCTATAGACTTCATATGGTTTAAGGGCCAGTCACGTGCTCTTTCGGGTCGTGACAAAGTTGGTATCAAAGCGCTAGGTTGACCTTGGTTCGAGTCTAAGTTTGACTATGTGGAGCCTAGGGCGTTATATATATACGGAACTTCGGCTTGACCTTACGGAACTTAGACTTAGTCGAGGGGGTATTATACCCGAACTTTCGTCGCATAGGATGACCTTGGTTGATGGAGTAGGTAGCTTCAGTAGAGGGACGTACCGTACGTATGTTCCGCGGCATACTTACGACACGCCACTCCGCTTAAGAAACCTTAGGATGTACATTTCCTTGAACAGTATTATATTCATTCCTATGATCTATCCTCATCGATATTGGTTATGGTTTTGCTGCAGCGATTGCACGGGCAGAGTGAGCTACGGCTCGAGTTGCATCAGCATGAGCTCGTCGTGGACGAGGACTGACCAGGGCGTGATTCCAAAGACATAAGATTGCATATTGAGGCGTCGTCTTATTGTGTTTTCGCGCCATGAGCGTTGGATTGATCGCTTTTATGAGATTTCCCGGATGTGCTGATCGGCACCAGAGGATTGAGCCACTGATAGAGGACAGCCAGGATGTGATGACCGTTGATATATAGCTTATCCAGGACGATTGAGGCGTTGTTTAGCGTATAGACGAATGAGCCAGTTGTTGCTGCGAATGATGAGATATCGCCCAGATGATTGGAGCTACTGCAGCATAAGCATATACTTAGAGATATGATGGTGAGTCGCTAGTCACCGAGGATGAGTGACTAGGACATGTGGTTCGTTCGCTTATTCCGATGCGAGATCACCAGATAGATTGATTCCAGCTAGAGGCGACTTCACGCAGATTCATTGAGAGTCGATTGAGACGATCGAATGTCAGGAACCCATTTTCCAAGTTTAAAGTATTTAGAAAGACGTGCAAGTGATTATATGGACCCTCTAGAAGAATGAAACCCTAACTCGACATAATGACCGTGTGAAAGCCTTTGAACCTTAGGGTTTACGGCAGTTCCGCGGCGCCATTAGTGAGGCTTGGGTTTGCCCTTCTACGGCTGGACCACCGATGCTGTGGTATGTACTCGATACTATTAAACTGTACCCAAGATGTTGAGCTCTTGGGGATTATGAGGTTCTGACGAGTCGATCGGACGATTCGACATCCTTCGGATATCATGTGATGGGACACTGCTTGGGAGACTCCAGATACGAGCATAGCCGTTGGAACGCAGTCTGTGTAGCCACGATGAGATGAGTCCGAATCAGTCGATATTGAAGCAGAGTGGAGTAAAGAGTTCGCATGAGATTTCGACGAGATGACGTTCCACTCCGCTGACATCAAAGATACGATACGCACGTTGAGGATGTGATCGGCTAGGTATCTTCTACTGAGTGATGAAGATACCGAGTTCGTGATTTCGAGTCCGTGTGAGAGACTTCGGATGGACCGTAACCGAGGATATGGCAGGGCGCAGATATAGACACGACGTCGAAATAGACGATGATACAGACAAGCGGGACAAGAAGTTCGTGCGAGATGCAGACGAGCTGTTACTTTTCCCCGTTAAGATTAAAGGTCGGATATGCATACAGAGGCACAGGGATGCGACCATCTTTCGAGTAGATGTTGTATTAAGGACGCAAATGTCCAGAGAGAGAGAAAGGATTACGCCAGAGTACCAGCCTCCGTACAGTTTGGCTTATGCGAGATCAGAAGAGACCTTGAGCAGGATTCCTTCCAGTACCCTACTGCAATAAGATTTGCACCAGGAGCCGATGTGAGATGTGCTGCTTTACGAGCGGCCGTGAGGATTGACCGAGAGATGACCAGAAAAGTGCCAGAACGGAATCGTTCCTGTTAGCACACCTGACCGGGCCGATGAGCCGATGGATTGCGAGATTGGTAATCCACAGGGAAGATAAGGAACCAGAGGCAGAGGACGCCAGCCGTGAGCAAAAGGCAAGTAGATATCTTGCGCCGCTAGCATTGGATGTACCGGCACCTTCTTGACTTCGAAGGAGGATATACCGACGACGGTATTTATGATTTGTGATTTTGTGATTTGACTATCACGTATCCGTCACTTTGGATTTCGGTATTTTGGGCGATCTATTCGCATGATTTAGTCTTGATGACTGAGTTCCATGATATTTGATTTTGTGCACCATGGTTGCACCTACTGGGTATTTATACCTTGCGCATAGTTATTACTCTTGAGGTATTGATTATGACTTCATGGATTTCATACGGTTGATTTGAGGTTGTGCATATATTACGCACACGATTTGATTTTGCACTCGGTATAGCTTATATGTGCTTGTAGTGCATTGATATGTGTTTTGTGCACGCAGTTGCACACGTTTATGATTTCCTTTATACCTGGGTACACTTGGTGTTGCTGCTTACGCATTTGAGTTATTGCTTGGTATTTGTGCATGGGATACACCAGTTCTATACTTCGTGCGTTTGTCGCACCAGTTTTATGTTTCTTGCGTGTATCGCATCAGATTTATATTTCATGCCTTTGTTGCACAGGATTTATATTTTGTGCACTATGGTTTCACCTGACTTCGATTTGATGTCATTCGATATATCGATTTTGATTCTGATATTGATATTGATTCTTGCACTCCGTGCTTTTGACTGGACTTACGCATGTTCGGCGTTTGCCATTGGGATTCGTGATTCCATGCATGTTGAGTGCGCAGGGTCTAGATTTTCATTCGTGCACGATGGATGCACCGATTTGGACTTTCGCGCATGTTGGGTGCATGTTTTGAGATACGATTTTGGTGCACACCAGATGCACTAAATCGAGATTCTTCGTGCATGTCAGATGCACCGGATTTGGCCGTCAGGCACACACGTTGCCTCTGACAGATACTTCGTGCACACCCGTTGTACTTAGATGTTGTTTTGTGCACCTGTATGGCACATATATGGATTTTGATTTCCGTGCGTACCAGACGCACAGGGTGGTGTTATGTGCATTTTTTTTGGGATTTATTCCTTTTGGAGCAGTACATTTTTATGATATCGGATATTTGTTTTCATACTGAGCAGGACTAGTCAGAGGACAGTACCTGGATATATTTTGCTTGCATTGATAGTTATCGAAAGGATTTCCAAAGAGCGAGCTATAGTCTCGGCATATATACCTACGTGTCCGATATGACACGAAACGTTTTAAAAACAAGGAAATCCTTCTAAATTGTTTTCAAAACGGCGGGACGTACATAGTAAACAAAGGATATATACGTATATAGTTATTTTTCTTATGAAAAACGTCCGCCACTGTGCAGTGTTACATGCATCGCACGGCGATTTAAAAAAATTTGGCATGCATTTACATCAGCTATTCACATGTATAGACTGGATGTCTACATGTATAGTTCTGATCTATATCATATTGGTTTTGTATTGGATTTGATATTTGTGTCTTTACCATGACTCCGATGATTGTGGGATGCTTGACGGAGTGTTATTTTTGAGTTATCTGCTCAGTACTCATGCGTATGCATTGCGCTATGATGTTTTATGTATAGATGATTTCGGAGCCCCGATGACTTGGAATTTGTATTGAAATATTTTAGTATTTGGGGGTTTAAATTTAAATTCGGGGACTGAATTTCTTTAAGGGGGGTAGATTGTAACGTTTTCAAAATAATAAAATATGATTTTTGGGAATTTTTATAATTTAATATTATTTTAATGAATATTTTAATATTCTGGTATAATTAAATACAAATAAATGGGGAAAAATTATGGAAAATTCTAAAATAGGGTATTTTATGGAATTATGCCATTTTAAAGTTTTTAAGATTAGTTATATGCTAATTTAGTGCTAATCGCGATTAAAAATCGCAAATTGGATTTTTAGCATTTTTGTACAAAAATGTGCACATATCATTTTCAACACTTGTTACACTTGTTACATGTTTTGGGTGCATGGTTGCTTTGGGTTCACTATTGGAGTGAGAAGGAAAAGAAAAGAAATAAATAAAAAGTAAGTATGATGATGAAAGAGAGAAGGTCGGTTGCTTTTGACTTTTGACCCCTTTCCTCCATCATTTCCCTTTCTCATTTTCTCTCCCCTCTACAAGAGCTGCTGCTGCTATTGCTCCTGCTCCCTTATCTTCCACCCCTTCACTTCATAGATCCCTCTCATTTCCCTCACAAAAACCCCATTCTCACATCACAAAACTTGCTCCCAAGCTCACTAGCTAGACTTTGAACCTAGCAAGATTGGATTTGGAGGACCTTGAGCAACTCAAGAATTTTCTTGAGTTGCCAAAGAAGGTAATTTCTGCACCTATTAGAGTAGTATCTCATTTCTTGTGCATCAATTCTAGTTTCATATCGATATTGTGTCGTTTTGTGGACTTTGGTGAATTCAAGTTAGGGTTTAGGGTTAGACCTGAAATCAAAGTGAAATTGAGGCTTGTTGTGACCTTAGAACCCCTTGTGTGATGCTAATTTGGACCCAAACCTGAACATGATACCAGAATACGGATTTACGAAATCCATATCGGGGAAAATTGTGAATCTGTGATCGTAATTAGGAATCTGCTTTCACCCCGAGACCCTAAAAATGAAATTGAGTTGACAGTGAGATGTGCAGGCACCATGGAACCACCACACCAAACCCTAGCCCCCAACTCATTTCCTTGGCCGTAGATTTAATCCCCCTGGCCGCAATTTGCGGCCAGACCAGGGGTTCTGGTGCTCGTTTTTGTTCTGTAGCCTTATACCTTGTAGACTTGACCCTAGGTATGTCTAGTTTTGACTGATTCCAGTTAGGGTAAAATCTGGGTTGATTTTCTTGAGTTGGCGTATGATTTACGACTTGTTTTAGCATGGATTTTGGTATTTGGTGATTCATTCCTGTCGGGTGGCGTTTGGACGTCAACGACAAGTGGATATTGGTTGTGTTTACATGCGAGACGATAGGTTTTTACCTATGCGAGTAGCGTGTGCTATTTTGGTTTCCGATATGATTTTCATGTGCTTTAGCATTGTGATATACTTGTAGGTACCCTACGTGATGTTGAGGCGAAGAAGATGAAGATAGCGACATCGACATCGGCACACGAGAAGCAAGGTGAGTAGATTTATATCTACGGGGAGAAGTCGGGTGGATGGCGTATAGCACCCCCGCAGTCCGTGGTGATGTATACGAATACATATACACACATATATTTATTATGTGTTGTTAGGACTATTGATGGTAATAATGGAATCATTGATGATAAGGATGTATTGGTTTAGTAGTGCGAAACCCTAGAGTAGTGGGTGCACTCACACATACACACATACTTGCATACATTCTTTCATTTATCTGTGCTCATATGATGGTGTGTATATCTACACATGGGTATGGGACTATGTGTTCATATACGAGATTTGAGGATGATACGTGGGATTGAGATGAGTCGATGAGATTCGATTGAGGCCGTGAGATGTGGCGACATGACAGAGTTCGTATTGGAGATGTGATATGATGGTATTGATACCTGTTATGTGATGAGATAATGTGATATTGACTTAGATTTAGGTGGTTTTCATACCCCTCCCGATTGACTTGATTGTTGGGTTCGTAGTTCGCATAGTAGGCGTTAGACTAGACCCGAGTCATACCTATTTCAAAACTAACGAATCGGGGATATTTTAAAGATAGGCCAAAGGGTTTCTACGGATATTTTCAAACGACACATCTTTTCTTAAAACACCGTAGTCATTATTTTACCAAAAACCCTGATTCGTCTTATTTCAAAAGGCAAGGCTGCATGATATATTTGTTGAGGCAGGTTCTTTACTGTTGCGCTGATTATTCGATTTCCGCATATTCAAGCTATTTGCATTGTATTGCCTGTGTTTATTGATATATTACCGTCATGCTGCTAGGACACCAGCACCATTATCGATGATGCGTATGTTCCACGTACACTGTTGCCGGCTCACACACTTCATCATCGATAATTGCTATGTCACTACACTGTAGTACTGTTGCATTCAGGATATGATTCTTGCATGACAGACTGATGTGCTTACATTTCTTTTACATGTCACACACATCATGCTTGCTGATTTTACGCATTGAGATATGTTGTTTCCATGATATTTCTGGTTTTGGGAACCGTGGGTGTTTAAAAAGGGAATATGTAACTGTTTTAAAACCCGGTTACCCTTGATATGATATTTCAGTGTGTCCTCCATGTGTTTTCTCGGTGCTGAGAGCGACATGTGAAACCCGATTCGAGGAAGCGGATGAGGCCGATTGCGGGTACATGGTGGACCCGGTATGGTTCCCCGGGGCAAGAAATTTTTTTCGTGGAGTAGACGATGAGCCTGGCAGGGTGGCGAGTACCTACCGGTGATTGGTTGGACCTGGCGGTTATCCGGAGGATACTGACCAGAGTCGATAGATGGATATGGGCGTACTGCTGGGGCCGAGGGCCGATTCCGCAGACGGAGCCTGTGGGCTGATCCGGACTGACGGAGCCCAATATATATGAGGATTTACGTGCCGATGCTGGGCACAGTTTTCATGATGTTTTCGAGTGTCGATGCTGGGCACTCCGGTTCCATGATTTTGATGTGTCGCGAGGGACACAGGTGGTTTATATCCTCATATTTCCATGCATATGCTGATGATATTTACATGCATGATGGTTTTGTCATTGGGTGACGAGTGGATGGGATCCACGTACATGCAGATTTGATTACATTGATTATACCTCACATTTATGATATGCTATTACCTGAGGCACTGCCACGAGCACTTGGCACTACACTCATGTATAGAGATTACATTGCCAGTTTAGCATGCTTCAGATTTATTCATATTGAGGTTTATTTATATCTGATCGTATTGACCTAAGATGGGTCATACATTCGATCTCTGCTTGTAGATATTTTCTATTCACGAGTTGGCAACTCACCCCCGTTGTGCCACGGTCCTTGCAGGTTTATGCCGTATAGATTCCATAGCTGCATTTCTGGCACACTGCTTCCATATGGGTGACTTGCGTCGGTAGGTGGGTTCTTTTGTATCAGAACGGCCATTGTACCTGTACTATTCATTGTATCAAGAAATTCCATCAACCAAAACTTGTATATTGTTTCAGACTTAGAAAACAGTGTTGTATTATTTCGACCTTAGTGTCGCGCTTGTAGTATTACGGTTTTCTGGCTGTTTGAGTTATTTTAGGGTTTTGATCCTCGCCCTTTGGCGTTGTATATTATTATTGCTTGCGTGGTTGTGACCGTCGATTGACGAAGAGCTAGCTCCCGCTTGGGGATGCCTTTTATCATTTCATATATGTTATTCTTGTTGTACCCCGTTCGGGGCCAGTTTTTACAAAAGAAACTCTGCCGAAATTTTCAGGAAAGGTTACACATTTTAAAAATGCATATTCGGCTTAGTTATTTAAAAACTTTGATTTTTGAAACATGATTTCTTTAATTCTTAAACCAGTTTTCCTTATTTACTCTTTAAATGGTTTTAGATTTCTGGGCTTTTGGCTTACTTGGATCAGATGGGGTCCTATAGACTTCATATGGTTCATGGGCCAGTCACGTGCTCTTTCGGGTCGTGACATTTTATTTATGAGTATTGCATTTTGATGATGGATACTATATTGTATAGTATCCGAGCAGGGTTGGTCTGAGTACAGTGCCCAAGTACTTTTGCTTGCATAAAAAGCTACCAAGAGGTTTTCAAAAAGGGGCTATAGTCTCGCTATTTCCTACTTGTCCGCGAGTGACATGAAATTTTATAAGAGAACTTTCTGGAGTATTTCAAAAAAGAAGGACGTATAATTTGAGAAAAACATATATAAGTATATATTTACTACTTTACAAATGATCGTCCGCCACTTATTCCGTGAGCTACGCATAGCACGGAGATTTGGGATTGATTTTGCATATGTTTTATTCAACTTTTAAAATGGCTTTACAAAGATGCGTGTTATATACGTATTATGATTTGACTATAATGCATTTGGATTCCAGTAGTGGAATTCGATATTCGTATTTTCTTTATAACTCTGATGATTGCGTGATGCTTGACGGAGTTTGATTTGAGTTTCGTACTCGTTTTCAGGCGCACATGATGCGCTGTGGTAATTCAGTATCTTCCGTAATTTTGAAGCCCCGTTGATTTGAGCTGATTATTGAAATGTTTTAGTATTTGAGAATTTAATTTAAATTTGGGGACTGAATTTATTTAAGGGGAGAAGACTGTAACATTTCAGAAATATAAAATATTATTTTTGGAAATTTAATATTAAAATAATATATTTCGCGAAAACTATTCGATTTGCGAATAGGGTTTTTTGTAAAATGGTATAAGTATATACCAATATTTGGAAATTTATCGGAGATTAAAATGATTTAATTATTATAATGATATTTATCGGATTTTTGGCTAAATCCGTATTTTTACATTTTTCCATGGCTAGTGCACCATGTCATGTGCATGTTATGCATTGTGTTTGTGACTTGTGTATTTGTGAGTGGTGTGAATGAGAAAAAAAAAGAGAAAGGAAAAGAAATGAAAAGAAAAGCAAAGAGAGAAAAAGGGTTTTGAGTGTGAAAAGAATGAATTAGATACCATGGTTAAAAGAGAGAAGAAACAAAAGAGATATTTGTGAGAGAGTGAGTGTAGGGGGAGATATTTTGCGAGAGAGAGTGAGCTTAAGAGAGAGATGGCTGCCCTCCTCCTTTCCCCCATGGCCTTCTTCATCTCCATTCCTTCACCTCACTACCTCCATGCCTCATCTCCAATTCCTTCTCAAAACCTCTTGTCACCTTCATTAAAAACATGCACAAACCTATTCTAAACCCTTTGAACCATCCACGTTTGGATTTGGAAGACTTTGGGCAACTCAAGAATTTTCTTTAGTTGCAAATTTGGTAATCCCTTCACTTTTAAATTAGTGTTTATGTTTAAAAATCCTAGTTTAGCTAGAAATCGATATAATTAGGATATGTGATCTTAGAAAATAACAAGTTGCTATTAAATGGTTAATTGAGGTATAGTGAGTGTTTACAAGACCTTAGAGATTGATTTCATGGCCTAATAATGAGTTTAGAACTCGATACATGAAGTTAGAATTTTCTCGTGTCGGTTTTGTGAAACCTAAAGGCCTACAGGGTATCTGGAGCTATCTGGGGTATTTTTAAGAAAATCAAGAAAGTCCATTAACTATATAGACCACTAGAAGACCACCACCAAAATACGAACCCGTTTCTCCCTACTATGACCGGTGAGGCTGGATTTTTGGGTATTGTCACCGGACCCCCTATCTCCTATAGTGATGTGGTTTTGCCTGTAACTCACTTACCTTATAACCTATCCCCTGTACTTTCTTGTTTAGTCCCTATTTACCTGAGCCAAAATCTGGGAGTTGTTTGCGAGTGTTTTGGCTATGTTTTCCGATAAATGAATTCTTGGTTTTTATATTTGGATTTGATTCCGTCGTTGGACATTTGTATGTCAACAAACGAGGGTTGTTTTGTTGTTTTTGCATGCTTAGGCTATAGGTTCTAACCTATAAGCAATCCGTGTGTCGTATCAGTTTTCGGATTGGTTTTAATTGCTTTTCGATGTGCATTGATTATAGGTACCTTCGCGTGGACTTCCGAGACGACAAAGCACATCGACTTCGGCTAAGTGAGGAGTTTAGCAGGTGAGTAGATTTATATCTACGGGGGAAGTCGGGTGGATGGCGTATAGCACCCCCGCAACCATTGATATGGAAGATCGTTTTATAATTATATTTTGATAAAGGATATGCTACGAACATAAGAGGATATGATAAAACTTGACACAAATGAATATATTGATATATGAGAATATGAAATGAGAACTAAATCATGATAGGTATGAATTGAAAGAGAACAAGTATGAGTTGATGATGGTATGATATGAGTTCGAGATCGATAAACACGATACGAGATTGAGATAAAGGTGTTGTGGAATTGATAAGATATGACGTTTATACAAATATGAATTGAGATATGTGTGTGTGTGTGTATTTATGAGTATAATGAGTAATATGTCGTACGAGACTTTAGATCCGTACCCTCATTATTGTATAGGTCGATAGATTCCCTATTCTGTTTGATGATCCCGTACGATAGATTACCGTACATGATGAGATGTACCAGATGATTGATCCGCGCTAGTGATTTGAGGATGATGATCGAGGATTATTGTCATATTGGATGTTATGAGGCGGGATCGCCGATATAAAGATTGCCACCTGAACCATACTTATTTCCAAAACTGACGAATTGTATGCATCTTTTAAATGGAAACTTTATGGGACGCTACGGGTTTCCAAATGATGTCTTTTTCTAAAAACACTGTAGCACCCACTTTCAAAACTATGATTCGTATCTTTTAAAAAGTGACCGTATGGTTCATGTATAGATAGATATACCTATATATTGTTCATGTTGTGTAAGATATTACCCCTCGTGACGTACATAACACGTGCTAGTATTTAATGCTATATGATATCATTTGCTAGTACACCTGCACAATTACCGTTGATGCGCATGTTATACATACACAAATTTTCTGGCTCGTACACATTTTTTATCGGTAATTGTCATATTAGTTACACAGTAGAACTACCATATTATGAGATTAATCATAAACGTAAAAGTACATTCATTGTTCAGTACTATCACTTAACATGCTTGCATGATATACTCGATATGCTCATATTACCACTCTATGTTGCATGCATCGTACTTTATGGTTATATGCATTGAGATGCTGTTTTTATGAGATCTCTAGATTTGAGAACCACGGTTATATTTTAAAGGGAATTATGTAATGCTTTAAAACGCGGTTTCTCTTGATATGATATTTTGATGTGTCCACCATAAGTTTTCTCGGTTCTGAGCAGTGAGTATACCCGATTCGAGGAGCGGAAGGCACCGTATACGGGTACATGGTGGACCCGGCAAGGTACCCTAAGGCAAGAAGCTCGAGATGTAGACGATGAGCCTGGCAATCGGAGCACTACCTACCGGTGATAGTTTTGGGCTCGGTGGTTATCTGGAGGATACCAACCAGAGTCGTGAGATGATATGGTCCGATCCGGACTGACGAAGCCCGAGATAGTTTGGCACGGTGGATATCTGGAGGATACCGACCGTAGTCGTGATATGGGCGGATCCGGACTGACGGAGCCCGAGATATGAGGATTTACATGTCGATGCTGGACACGGGTTTCATGATGTTTCGAGTTTCGGTGTTGGACACTCAGGTTTCATGATTTTGATGTGTCGTTAATGGACACACGTGGTTGATATCCTCATATATATATATATATATATATATATATATATATATATATATATATATATATACAGACACATGTTTTCATGATGTTCGAGTGTCGGTATGGGACACTCAGGTTCCATGATATTGTTTGTGTCATTGATAAACACGTGAATGATATCCACTTGCTTACAGGCATATGATGTCGGATGTTTATTTATATATGTCATTGCATTGACTCGATTGTTGACATATATGCGTACTTGGTTACCCTAGATATCATAGTATTACCTTTAGGATATAGAGACCTAAGAAATCGTTGTTTTATTCGATTTCTACTTGCTGATGTTTTCTACTCACGAGTTGGCAACTTACCCCCATTGTGCCACAATTCTTACAGGTTTGATCGCTTGGGATCAATTGCGGTATCGCTGGCACACAGCTTCATCCAGGGTATTTTGTTTTGGTAGGTGGGACACATGTTGGATCGTGCCCACTCTCATACTTTTATATTCTATTTTATCTAGATAAACTCCATCACATCAGATCAGATCAAATTAGAGACTAGAATTGTATATTGGTAAACCTAGTCAGACTTGGGTTTTGTGCGAGACTTAGAACGATGGGTTTATGATCGCTTTCTTGAGTTTTGATGTCTTGCTTCTTTATTATCTTCTGGGTTGATCTTCACCGTTGGGCGTCGTATATATGTTATTGCGTGGTTATGATTCCGCCAGTTGGTGAAGAGCTAGCTCCCGCTTGGGGATGCCTATTGTTGTATATATGTTTTTGGATCCAAATATACAAGGGAGGTGTTGCCCGAAATTTTAAAAGACGAAACATGATTCATTATACGTTATTTCAAAACTGCACCCCCACTATTTTCCACAAAAAGGTTTAGATTTTCTAGGTTTCGGTTTACTTGATTTACGTTACGCCTTTTGACGTTGCGTGATTTAAGTGCCTGTCATGTGCTAAATTACAGGTCGTGACAAATTCTTCTTAACCATAGCACAGTTCTCAACTTACAATGCACAGGGTTTGAGTTATTAAACTCGGTGGACTTATACAAAGTATTGTATGTTATCCGATGTCCGTTAGGACAAAGGGGTTGGTACTCGTACTATATTATGTTTACTCATGACTTCTCTAGTTTTAGACAAGTATTTCATTGAAATACATGGTCCAGACTTTGAGAAGATGTGGGTATAAGAATAAAGTAGAGTACCATATATTGCAAGTATCAGGATTCTTCAGGTGATCGAAGATGTAGATACTTGTGTTAGGTATTCCGTTGTAAGTAATAGTTTTAAGAACTTGCTTCTCTCTCAGATTACTCATCCGTGAGTATGCTCCTTGATGAGTAATGCTGCTTGGTCTTCTTCCATTTAGTTGATATGCACTGGGAACGGATGCATGTATTTTGAATCTGGTTCCAAATAAATTAGTGCATTTGTTTCAATATTGGATATAGAATGGACTCATATCTTAACGATGTTAAGGTATATGGAGTTGTCTGGCTTATGCTTAAAACCAGATTCCAGATAAACTTTGGGCACGTTTTAGTAATGGAAGTTTGTGGGTTATCCCGAGCTTTGACGAGGGTTAACATTCTACCATTTGGAAGATCAATAATTATATTGTTCTTGACTCGCCATAGTTTTAGTAAAATGGATTCTTTTCAGAAAACATTAGTGGGAGTATGGTAGAACTGGAAGTGATTCTAGAACCACAAACAATTACTGAAAATTTAGTAGAACCTAAAAATTTAATTGGATTCGACAATCCATTAGCACTCTGCAGATTTGGTGGGTAACCTCAGCCACCCGAGAGATACTTCGGTCTCCTCAAACACGATGACAGGAGGGTTTTTGATTACCCAAACTTGCCATTACTATTATTCTAGACTATGAGACCTGGCAGGAGGATGAGTATAACGTCATTCTAAATTAGCTTTAGAAGTGTACGTGTATATGACTCTACCAGAGGGTTGTTGTAGTCAGTGGGAGCAGCGAAAGTATAATGGACAAGTATCTTATGTCTATTTATAGACTAAAGCAGTTATAGCGGAGATAGATCATCTAGTTTTGATATGACAGTCATAGAGATTGATTTCATCAGAACAACAGATGGACCTGGTAAGAAGATAGTAGGGAGTGATGTCCTGGTATTTGGATGACATGCTTTTGATAGGAAGTGATCTTCCTATACTACGATAGGTTATACTGTGGTTGTCACAAGGTGTTTCTCCACATAGGATCTGGATAAAATATCAAGGTTTCTGGTCACTAGATCTTGTTGGGTTATGACAGCACCTTAGCCATCTAACGTAACTGTTTGCATAAGAAAAATTTTCAAAACTGGCGCTAGAACAACCCTATAACCCGGATCTACCATAAACCTAAAGCTAGCAAACTAAATAGGAGTTTAGAATGGTTATACCGAATGATCCGAGTCCTTTGGTCTTCTACTATCTTCGTAAGCTCCTGGAGGCCACCATGATCAAGCTTGATCGCCGGTCTCCCTCCATCGAAGATGATCCACCTGAGGATTTGTAGTTCGAACTCCAACATCATAGCCGAGGTAACTACGGTACCTAGTTCGCTAAACTAGATAGCCTAGAGGATGTAGAGTCTAATGATGGATTAATATGTCTCATAACACCCTAGATTTCTCAACACATGAGACTTTTAGGGTTGAGAAAGAAGAAGGAAGCTTGGAGGAGATGAAAGTATAGAGCATGAAGCAACCATAAAAAATGGCTAAGTCTTATGAAGCCAAGAAAATGAATCAAGCTCACCAAAATATCTCACAACACAAACAAATATTAAGCATGCCAAAATAGTGAATCATGAGTCATACCATGAGTCACCAAGTGAGCTATGCTTCTATAAATGCAAAGAACACCTCATCCCTCCACCTCATTTAACCATTTAACAAAATGGTTAAAACAAAAATGAGGTGGTATCTTCTAGAAGTAATCTTGTAATAAATTACAAGAATACCCATCATCCGTATATACATACCCGTATCCGTATTCCAAAAATACGAATACAAAGAGACGAAAATAATCCAATAATATAATACTAGAATCCGGATAAACCAAAGCCCACTAGTACAATCCGTCCGAATCATGATACGTGCACAAGTGCATGTATATGATCGAACCCTGCCGTAAAACCATACGGCCTCTATATCGTTTCGCCTTAAGCAGGAAAACCCTCCGTGTAGGACTCTAAAGACTCATCAATACACTGGTAGTGGGTTTAACCACAAGCACGTCAGCAGCACTAGTTGTATGTAATGGCTACCCAGGTATTGAACGAAAGGAAGGCCGACGAGCAAACTCATCTGAACCCCTATTGAGCCTGTCCATGACAATCTCCATACAGTCCGGTCTGTTCGTCTAAAAGTATCGCATATCGAGTCTGGGGGTGGATAAAGTCAAACCCCTAATAACGCGATATTTCGTGTCAGTATGAAGCCCATCACCAACTGAGAAACTACTGATCCAAATGAGTAATTCTCGACTACCTTGGCCAACGATTTCTAGTGATGGCCACCCATGCACCTCGTGACATCAACCCCCAATACTAGGAGAAACAAATCCCCGATGATTCGCTCACTGCCTCCATATGGCTCGGGACTGTACCGAACTAAAACCTATTTGCACGACTCCTTTGAGCCGTGGTAGGGTAGTAATCAAAGAACAGTAGGAACTCACACAAGACAAATGACGATCTCAGGTCAACAAACTAACCTGTACACATTTCACTTGGGAACTGCTATCTGACAATAGGTATAATACCAACTACCATATTCCCGGCGAGTCCGTCCAGTGTACTCATAACCCAATGAGCACCTGTATACTATCTTAAGTGACAAACAGACAACAATGGCTTGAGAGACCGGCCACCGCCCCTCGTCGGGGTCTCGATAGTTACACACTAGTCTACTCTGAAGTATCAATGCCTAGTCTTGATACTTCCTCGATTAGGGACATTTAAGGATGTGCTTATAGACCACCCAGCTCCCACATATATGATCACCATCATAATGCTGGTGATCAAGCGATAATCCTATAGGCTCTATCAACATGTAATAGTGATCTGTAGTACCACATAATGCATGTACATGATGATTAAGACAAACCAGATAGCATACTGTCATCTTGAGTAAGACTGTAATATTCGCATAGGTCCTCCCTCAATTATCATAATCACCTGCCTACGATTACAATAATTGTCTTGAGGGCACTATAGCCAACAATCTCCCACTTGCACTTAAGGCTAATTATTGTGGTGTCGCATACTCACAGCCTATATGATACCGAACATCCAATTTCTCTACTAATCAGTCTCACAAAGCTCGTTTGTGAAACTATTGCGTTCGAGAAATAGCCTCAGTGAGTGGATCCGCTCCAGTGTTTCTATCTTTATCTCTCTATATATCTCAACTTCGCGGAGAAAGACTATCTCCCAAAATGAACAATACCTGTCTTAGAATTTATCTGGATATCTGATGGGACCCGGTTCACAAATAAACTCCAAATCCAACAAACTTCTTAGACTGTATCATCCACTAAATTTAATCGGTATTCTGCGCCATGCCTTCCACAGTATCCACTTTGACCACCTGTCCAATATACCACCCCTCAAAAGAGGGAAAACAATAACTCTGATAACCACTCTATCATCCAGGTCATCTTGGAAGCCTGAAATGATAACCGCCTCCCGAAAGAGGCTACCGTTACCATTTACCAAGAACATCCACTTATGTTCATAACTGCTTCCCAACATTTCTCCAGGATTTGATTAATATATATACTTATTGCAGCTAGTGCAAAATCAATATCTGGTGTTGTACTTGACATCTCATGATTGACTCAATTGCCTAAGTGATATGCCAATCATGCAAATCTCTCTCCTCATCAGTCTAAAAGACATCTCTTTAGATAGGGTGACTCTATCACCTACGGGTACGCCACCACACCATGAGTCGTCCATTCTAACACACTTTAGAATAATGTCAAAGTACCCGAATTGGGATACTTCCCAAATCAAGATCTAAAACAATAGATCTAATCACCAGAATCCCTAATATTTTATCCATATCCTATATGGAGAAACCACCTTGTGACAACCACAGTATAATCAATCAGAGTATAGGAAGATATCTTCCTATTAAGTGCATGTCATCCAAATACCAGGACATCACTCCCTACTACCTTCTTACCAGATCTATCTCTTATTCTGATGAAGTCAAACTCTATGACTGTCACATCAAAAATAGATGATCTATCTCCGCTATACCTGCTTCAGTCTATAAATAGACATAAGCTACTTACCCACTATGCTTCTGCTGCTCCCACTGACGACAACAACCCTCTGGCAGAGTCACATCCACATGCGCTTCTAAAGCGAATTTAGAACGACGTTATACTCATCCTCCTGCCAGACCTCATAGTCTAGAACAGCAATAGTGGCAAGTTTGGGTAATCAAAAACCTCCATGTCACCGTCCTTGAGGGGACCGAAGTAGCTCTCGGGTGCCTGAGGTTACCCACCAAATCTGTGGAGTGGCTAATGGATCGTCGAAACCAATTGAATCCTCAGTTTCTACTAAATTTTCAATAATCGTTTCCAGTTGTGGAATCACTTCCAGTTCTACCATACTCCTACTAATGTTTTCTGAAAAGAATCCATTTTACTAAAACTGGTGGAGAGTCAAGAACAATATTACTATTGATCTTCCAGATGGTAGAATGTTAACCCTCGTCAAAGCCCGGGATAACCCATAAACTGCCATTACTGAAACGTGTCTTGAGTTTGTCCAGATTCTAGTTTTAAGCATCAACCGGACAACTCCATATACGTTAACATTGTTAAGATATGAATCCATTCTATATATCCAATATAGAAATAAATGCACTAATTTAATTGAAACCAGATTCAAAAATTATGCAGCCGTTTCCATTGCATATCAACCAAATGGAAGGAGGCTAAGCAGCATTACTTATCAAGGAATGCATCCATATATGAGTAACCTGAAAGAGAAGAAAGTTCTCAAAACTATTACTTACAACGGAATACCTAACACAAGTATCTACATCTTCGATCACCCTGAAGAATCCTGATACTTGCAACATATGGTTCTCTAACTTATTCTTATACTTATAACTTCTTAAAATTTAGACCTTGTATTTCAACGAAATACTTGTCTAATACTATAGAAGTCATGAGTAAACAGAATATAGTACGAGTACCAACCCCTTTGTCCTAACGGACATCAGACAACATACAATACTTTGAATGAGTCCAATGAGTTTAACAACTCAAACCCTGTGCGTCGAATATTGAAAACCATGTTATGGTTAAGAAGAATTACACCGTCGTTGAATGCACCTTACCTAACCATCAACTGATATAGGTAAATGTCATAGACATAATTTCAAAAAGTTATATCTCACTTTATAAAATAAACATAAAGATATATCAGTTTGAAATTGGTGCATAACAACGGATATTCAAAACCAAATATTTGTCGTTAGGCAGAACCCAGGTGATTTCCTCAAATATGACCAATTACGAAGAATTCCGATATATAGAGGATCTAATCACCAAATTCCCAATATCTTACTCCCACTTACCATCTATAACGCCATACAGATGTGAGAATCAAATCTGGTAAATACATACCATAGAGCTAGATTCCAATTGGGAAAACAGTTTTCAATTAACACCGCAAAGTAAAACTGAAACATGAAAATGTTTCGAAGGGGTAAGCGGGTATTCCTAGTAATACCTCTTCCACTATCCTGATTCATGACTGTAACCGTATATTTCCTTGCTCTCACTCCAATCCCTTTATATGTCTTTACTTATTACCTTTTGTACACCACACTTAGGCTAATTGATTTTCTTCCTTTCATACCCTTCGGCACCAGCCTAAGGTTTGGAAGAAGACTATCCAATAAGTGCAATAGGTGTACTCTCTTAATACTAGGATCCCTTGCAACCAGAGAGAAGGTAAAGAAAAAAGACAATTGAATAATCCTATTCAATTTCTCCCAAATCGGAATCCATCCTCGAACTGGAACAAGTTATTTCGAGTTCGTATGTAACTATACGATGGCATACCCAAGCAATATGGATCTTTGTAGTGATACGGGGTGTTTCGGAGAAATGCAAAGGTGATATAGGAGTGGCAGGGGTATACGTTGTTCCGCAGTGAATGATAGCAGTCGCAATTTCCTTTGCCCTTAATCTAATCTCTTTATATGTCTTTACTTATTACTTTCTGTACACCACATTTAGGCTAATTGTTTTTCTTCCTTCCCTACCTTTCGGCACCTGTCTATAGTTTGGAAGAAGACTATCCAATAAGCGCAATAGGTGTACTCTCTTAATACTAGGAGCCCTCGCAATCTGAGAAAAGGTAAAGATAAAAGACAACCGAATAATCCTATTCAATTTCTTTAGAACCAGAATCCATTCTCGAATTGGAACAAGTTCCTTCGAGTCCGTATGTAACTATACGATGGAATATCCAAGAAATATGGATCTTCGTAGTGATACGGAGAGTTCTGGAGAAATGCAAAAGGGAATGTAGGAGCGGCAATGATATATGCGACTAGATGATAATCCAAAAGCCAAAGTGTTTTAAGAAGGTTCGGTTAACTTGGTTCATGAGTTTTTAAGGTCAAGCCATGGTCGCTGCCAAAGAGAGAGAGAAAAGAAAAACTCAATGTGCACTCTAACCTAGATTAGATTGGTTAATCACTTTATCTAATCGGGATGGCTCCCACCATTTCCTCGAATTCTCCTTCAAACCCTAAAACGAGAATTAGTCGGGATCATCTAAAATCACCCGAGGAGCAACACCTACTCATCAGTGGGAATCGGGATCCAACTATCATCGCATGATAACTTGATGAAATCCACTTAAGTCACCACACTCCAGAAGGTACGCTCATGCCTGGCAAGTTCCCTGTATGTTTGAAACTCCTGATGTGATTTTTACCCCTAAGACCCAAGTGACCTTGACCGAGCCAACATATCAAAGGGTCCTAGTCAAGTTCAACCCGTCATTATCTTGATTGCATTAGACCCACCCGCATGAGTCCTTGACTGAGCCAAAATGATCGTACGACTGTCCTAACCAATCGCATCACCATGCAACAGAAAAGCAATATATAGCTACTGAACACTATACCTCGGCTGAGCACGACATAGTAGCACGAATACTAAGCAATACTAATCCAAAATGACGGAGGGCTACGGCTAGGTTTTCGGCGAAAAACCCTTTAATGTAATGAACTTGATATCATTGAAGGAACCCGAGTGGTTTTACAAATATATAGTGGCGCAAACTTTTGCTAAAGAGGTCACTCCCTGTGAAGAGATCTCGGCTCTTTTCTCATCGAATGAGGTGTAAGATATTCCAAACAGAATACCATGATGCAAAGCAAAAGAATCGACTATAGTGAAGTTATTACACTGACGCAAATTTTTGCCCAAGAGGTCACTCCTTATGAAGGGATCTCGGCTCTTGCCTCATCGAATGAGCTGCTGGATAATCAAAACTGAATACCGCTGTGCAAAGAAAAAGAGAACGTCTGTAATGTCAGTTTTCAAAAACTTGGTTCCAACAACATCATATATAGATTTGTTTTCCTTGCATTAATCGGAATTAATACAGTCCCATCAATTAATCCATATCACACCAGAAAAGAACGAAAATACAATGTACGTATATGCCATCCGCATTCGCCACGGTGACCCGCCATGCACCGTTAGGTTACTTAACTAACGGAAGAGCGGGGGCTGGACTTGCGCAGGTGCAAAACATATACAACATATATATATATATATATATATATATATATATATATATAACATTCATCCCAGGCATGATATAAGCAGCATCACAGAATCTCAGCAAGCAACACCGAATGGTGGATAATCTTGGAGCCTCGGGTTTCATTTGAGCCACAAATGATACCCGACGTTCCCTGTCATGTGGATAGCCCGTGCAATAAAAACCTGGACCCCTGCGAGCATGGCAAGTTGCCCGCCAATCCCAGAAGTGAGGCGACCGCAATCAACAAAGTGAATGGGCCACCCATCACTTCACGGAATCCGGTAACTCGAGCATCCCTCCGTGGGTTATCCTATACCCCCTATGAGTGCGGCAAATAGCCTGCCAATTCTAGAGTAAGGCCCCTCCGTCTCAATGCCATGAGATGCAGGCCCGTTGCCCTCTAGAAACCGGCTATTCGAGCACTCCTCCATGGGGTAATCCTATTACAGAAAATTACAATATATGTACAAGGGTGACATCGACCTCAACCCGATCGTGCCCCAAACAAATAGTATACAAACTGGTAGAGACGGCAGTCCACATGTCGGGTGCTCACCCCACAATATCAAATGTATAAATGAATCTCAATTGTACTACTATCATTGCACCACTGGCTATCCACCACGACAATCCAGTCACAACTACAGCACAACACAGAACATCAACGTGAATGTCATGTTCGCAAACCCTTTTAATAGAATATATAGCAGTTAGACGAGTTATACCGCTCTAATGACATTCACGATCGCAGATATTAATGTATGTACTGAAAACTTATAAACGGTGTTAAAAATAGCGACTTCGAAATACTCCGTATTGCCCCAATACCAAAGATAATATAATATGCAATCTGGGCAAAAACAAACAACACCTGAAAACCAATATTCAAGAGTCCATAACACCTAAAAATTTCAAGAACTAGAACCAATGTTGGACCTACCAAGCTGGTTTTTATACGATTCTCGCCGGCCAAAACTTGGATTTTGGGGCTCGTGTTTTGAGGGTGTTCTAGTTACAAGATGAGTAGCCTTCTGCAAAGGTTTAAAAAAATTTTAGAAGACATGAAAAAATCGACAGCAACTTGAATATTTTCCGTATTGTTTCAGAGTTGTTTCGGTTTCGTTACTTTAAACATCATTTAAACTGCTAGTTTAGGGTTTACGGGTTGGCTCTGATACCATGTTGGGTTATGCCAGCACCCTGGCCATCTACCATGACTGTTTGCGGAACAAAAATTTTCAAAACTGGCGCTTGAAAAACCCTATAACACAGATCTATCATAAACCTAAAGCTAGCAAACTAAAGATGATTTTAGAATGGTTATACCGAATGATCAGAGTACTTCGGTCTTCTACCATCTTCCTAAACTCCTAGAGGCCACCATGATCAATCTTGATCGCCGGTCACCCTCCATCGAAGATGAATCGCCTGAGGATTTGTAGTTCGAGCTCTAACCTCATAGCCGAGGTAACTAAGGTACCTAGTTCGCTAAACTAGATAGCCTAGAGGATATAGAGTCTAATGATGGATTAATTTGTCTCATAACACCCTAGATTTCTCAACACATAAGACTTTTAGGGTTGAGGAAGAAGAAGTAAGTTTGGAGGAGATGAGAGTGTAGAGCATGAAGCAACCATAAAAAATGGCTAAGTGTTGTGAAGCCAAAAAAATAAATCAAGCTCACCAAAATATCTCACAACACAAATAAATATCAAGCATGCCAAAATACTGAACCATGAGTCATACCATGAGTCACCAAATGAGCCATGCATCCATAAATGCAAAGAACACCTCATCTCTCCACCTCATTCAACCATTTAACAAAATGGTTAAAACAAAAATGAGGTGGTAACTTCTAGAAGTAATCTTATAATAAATTATAAGAATACCCATCATCCGTATATACATACCAGTATCCATATTCCGAAAATAACGAATACAAGGAGACGAAAATAATCCAATAATATAATTCTAGAATCCGGTTTAAACCAAAGCCTACTAGTTTAATCCATCCGAATCATGATACATGCACAAGTGTACGTATATGATCGAACCCTGCCGTAAAACCATACGGCCTCTACATCATTCGTCCGAAGCAGGGAAACCCCCTGTGTGGGACTCTAAAGACTCATCAATACGCTGGCAGTGGGTTTAACCACAAGCACGTCAGCGGCAGTAGCTGTACGTAACAGCTACCCAGGTATTGAGTGAAAGGAAGGTCGACGAGAAAACTCATCCGAACTCCTACTGAGCCTGTCCGTGACAATCTCCGTATAGTCCGTTCTGTTCGTCTAAGAGTATCGCATATCAAGTATAGGGGGTGGATAAAGTCAGACCCCTAATAACGTGATATTTCGTGTCGGTATGAAGCGCATTATCAACTGAGAAACTATTGATCTAAATCATTAATTCTCGACTACCTTGGCCAAGGATTTCTGGTGATGGTCACCCGTGCACCTCGCGACATCAACCCCCAATACCGAGAGAGACGAATCCCCGACGATCCTCTCACTGCCTCCATATGGCTCGGGACTGTACCCAACTAAAACATGTTTGCACGACTCCTTTAAGCCGTGAGAACGCACACGAGACAAATGACGATCTTAGGTCGACAGAATAACCTGTACACATGTCACTTGGAAACTGCTATCTGACAATAGGTATAATACCAACTAACATGTTCCCGGTGAGTCCGTCCAGTGTACTCATAACCTAATGAGCACCTGTATACTATCTTAGGTGACAAACAGACACCAATGGCTTGTGAGACCGGCCACCGCCCCTCGTCGGGTTCTTGATAAGTACACACTAGTCTACTCTGGAGTATCAATGCCAGGTCTCGATACTCGCTCGACTAGAGACATTTAAGGATGTACTTATAGACCACCCAACTCCCACATATATTATCGCCATCATAATGCTAGTAGTCAAGAAAGAATCCTATGGGCTCTATCAACATGTAATAGTGATCTGTAATACCACATAATGCATGTACATGATGATAAAGACAAACCAGATAGCATACTATCATCTTAAGTAAGACCGTTCTATCCGTATAGGTCCTCCCTCAATCATCATAATCACCTGCCGGCGATTACAATAATTGCCTTGAGGGCACTATAGCAAACAGATCTATGGTTTTAGATCTTGATTCAGAAAGTGTCCCAAATTTGGGTACTTGACACTATTCTAAAGTATTTTAGAATGGACGACTCCTGGCGTAGTGGTGTACCCGCAGGTGATGGAGTCACCATCTCTAAAGAAATGTTTTCCAGACTGATGAGGGGAGGGATTTGCATGATTGGCATATCTCTTGGTTAGGCAATTGAGTCAATCATGAGATGTCAAGTACCACACCAGATATTGCTTTTGCACTAGCTGCAATAAGTATATATTAATCCAATCCTGAAGAAACGTTAGGAAGAAGTTATGAACATAAGTGGATGTTCTTGGTATATATTAACGGCAGCCTTCTTCAAAAGGCGGTTATCATTGCAGGCTTCCAAGGTGACCTGGATAACAGAGTGGCTGTCAGAGTTATAGTTTTCCCTCTTTTTGAGGGGCAGTATGTTGGACAGGTGGTCCAAGCAGATACTGAGGAAGGCACGGCGCAGGATACTGATTAAATTCAGTGGATGATACGGTCTAAGAAGTTTGTTGGATTTAGAGTTTATTTGTGAACTGGGTCCCATCAGATATCCAGACTAATTCTAAGACAGGTATCGCTCATTTCGGGAGATAGTCTTTCTCTGCAAAGTTAAGATATAGAGAGATAAAGATAGAAATATTGGAGCGGATCTACTCACTGAGATTTGTCTCGAACGCAATAGTTTCACGAACGGGCTTTGTGAGACCGATTAGTAGAGAAGTTGGGTGTTCGGTATCACATGGGCTATGAGTATGCGACACTGCAATAATTAGCCTTAAATGAAAATGGGAAATTGTTGGTTATAGTGCCCTCAAGTCAATTATTGTAATCGCAGGCACGCGATTGTGATGATCGAGGGAGGACCTATACGGGTAGAACAGTCTTACTCAAGATGATAGTATGCTATCTGGTTTGCCTTTATCATCATGTACATGCATTATGTGGTATTACAGATCACTATTACATGTTGATATAGCCCATAGGATTCATGCTTGACTATCAGCATTATAATGGCGATCATATACGTGGGAGCTGGGTGGTCTATAAGCACATCCTTAAATGTCCCTAGTTGAGGGAGTATCAAAAATGGGCATCGATACTCCGGAGTAAACTAGTGTATACTTTTTGAGACCCCAACGAGAGGCGGTGGCCGGTCTCACAAGCCATTGGTGTCAGTCAGTCGCCTAAGATAGTATACAGGTGCTCATTGGGTTATGAGTACACTGGACGGACTCGCCGGAAACATGCTAATTGGTATTATACATATTGTCAGATAGTAGTTCTCAGGTGACATGAGTATAGGTTAGTCTTTCGACCTGAGATCGTCATTTGTCTCGTGTGAGTTCCCACTGTGCTTTAATTACTACCCTACCATGGCTCAAAGGAGTCGTGCAAACAGGTTTTAGTTGGGTACAGTCCCGAGCCACATGGAGGCAGTGAGCGGATCGTCGAGGATTCATCTCTTCCGGTATTGAGGGTTGATATCGCGTGGTGCACGAGTGTCCATCTGCAGAAATCATTGACCAAGGTAGACGAGAATTACTGATTTGGATCAGTAATTTCTCAGTTGGTGATGGGCTTCACACCGACACGAAAAATCGCATTATTAGGGGTCTGACTTTATCCACCCCTCTAGACTCGATATATGATACTCTTAAACAAATAGACCAGACCGTACGGAGATTGTCATGGACAGGCTCAGTATGGGTTCGGATGCGCTCGTCGTCCTTCCTTTAGCTCAATACCTGGACAGCCGCTACGTACAGCTACTGCCACTGACGTGCTTATGGTTAAATCCATTGCCAGCATATTGACGAGTCTTTAGAGTCCCATACAGAGGGTTTTCCTGGTTCTGGCAAAATGATGTAGTAGCCGTATTGGATACGTTCAGGGTTCCGATCGATTGATTGTACTATGTACCCGGACTTTCGATCGGACAGTTGACAATACTAGCCGGCTCGAGTTTGAGCCGGATTATAAAATCAGGTATTGATTTAATAATTTACGTATATGTATTTCGATATGTATATTCTAGTATTTTGTTCTTTGTGTTATTCTACCTCTTCAGGTATTCGCATTTACAGGTATGTATATACAGCAGAGTATAATCCGTATTTATACAGATAATATTCTAGAAGGTGGACACCTCATTTTAGATTTAACCATTTATTGTAAATGGTAAATGAGGTGGAAAATCAAGAGAGGGGGTATGGTGATGTTGGCTATAGTGCCCTCAAGGCAATTATCATAGTCGCAGGTATGTGATCATGATGATTGAGCGAGGACCTATACCGATGAAACAGTCTTACTCGAGATGATAGTATGATATCTGGTTTGTCTTTATCATCATATGTTGATAAAGCCCATAGGATTCTTGCTTGACTGCCAGCATTATAATGGCGATCACATACGTGGGAGCTGGGGATCTATAAGCACATCCTTAAATGTCCCTAGTCGTGGGAGTATCGAGACTGGGCATCGATACTCCAGTGTAGACTGGTGTATACTTATCTAGACCCTGACGAGTGGCGATGGCCGATCTCACAAGCCAATGGTGTCAGTTTTTCACCTAAGATAGTATACAGGTGCTCGTTGAGTTATGAGTACACTGGACGGACTCGCCGGGAACATGCTAGTTGGTATTATACCTATAGTCAGATAGCAGTTCCCTGGTGACATGTGTACAGGTTAGTCTGTCGACCTGAGATCGTCATTTGTCTCGTGTGAGTTCCCACTGTGCTTTGATTACTACCCTACCACGGCTCAAAGGAGTCGTGCAAACAGGTTTTAGTTGGATACAGTCTCGAGCCACATGGAGGCAGTGAGCGGATCGTCGGGGATTCATCTCTCCCGGTATTGGGGGTTGATGTCACGCAGTGCACGGGCGGCCATCACTAGAAATCCTCGGCCGGGGTATGTGAGAATTACCGATCAAGGATCGATAGTTTCTCAGGTAGTGAGGGGTTTCATACCGACACGAATTATCGTGTTGTTAAGGGTCTGACTTTATCCACCCCCTAGACTCGATATGCGATACTCTTAGACGAACAGACCGGACTGTACGGATATTGTCACTGACAGGCTCAGTAGGGGTTTGGATGAGTTTGCTCGTCGGCCTTCCTTTTGCTCAATACCTGGGTAGCCATTACGTACAGCTAGTGCCACTGACGTGCTTGTGGTTAAACCCACTGCCAGCGTATTGACGAGTCTTTAGAGTCCCACACAGAGGGTTTTCCTGGTTCTGGCGAAATGATGTAGTAGCCGTATTGGATACGTGCAGGGTTCCGATCGATTGATGTACATAGTACTCGGACTTTCGATCGGACAGTTGATAATACTGGCCGACTCAGGTTTGAGCGGGATTATTAAATCAGGTATTGATTTAATAATTTACATATATGTATTTCGATACGTATATTCTAGTATTATATTCTTTATGTTATTCTATCTCTTTGATATTCGTATTTCGGTACGGATACAGGTATGTATATACAGTAGAATGTAATCCGTATTTTTTACCGGATAACATTCTAGAAGGTGCTACCTCATTTTTGATTTGACCATTTTTATTAAAAATTGGATAATGAGGTGGAAAATGGCATGAAAAGGAATGGTGAGAACCATGCTTGGAATAGTTCTCACAAATGAATTGTTAATTCATTTGGGTGCACTATTCAAGCATGGTAGGATTATTAAATTGGAAAATTGGTTTTTACAAAACCAAGTATGCTTCATTTTCTCTTTCCATGGTCTTCATTTTTTGAAGCATGCTAGGTTTTCTTCTCTTGAGTTTTATGAGAGCTCCTCCCTCACCATTAGCTTCATTCTCCTCATGCTTTCACATTTTGCTTTCACCTTCATATTATGAGATAGCAAACATTTTGAATACACTCACTACATCCTAGGCTCTCTAGGGTAGCATCCTAGAGACCCTAGTTGCTTCATTCGCATCTTGGCGTGGAGCTAGAGCCGGAATTACATCCCTTGGGTGGATCATCGGAGATGAAGGAAGACCGGCGACCAAAGTCGATCCGCATCACTAGGAGCTTGGAAATGGTTGAAGACCCGAAGGACTTGGTTCATTAGGTATAACCATTCTATCTCTTGTGTTTAGTTTGCTAGTTTTAGGGTTAATGGTTTCGATCTTGGAATCGGGTAATGGTAGCGCCGGGTTTTAGAAAAATTTTGTTCCGCATATGGCCACGGTTCGATGGCCGGGACGCTCCCATAACCCTTCATGGTATCAGAGCCAACCATTAAACCCTACTAGCTAGTTTGCACAAGCTTAAAATCTCGATCGATCAAAATTTCCAAATCAATTTTCCAATTTGCCTATTTTCTGTCGATTTTAAAACTTGGTCGAAAAATCTTTCTGTATAGCTTAAAAATCCGTGCAGGAAATTATAGAGCACCACAAGAAATTTGGAAGCATGAATCATTTTTTTGGCCGCGGAACCGCCGCAAAACATGCCATAGCTTTTGTGGCCAAATGCCTCCAAATTATTTCTGGCACTCTCTGACAAGGAAAAATGATTTTTGTCATGTTTAGTTTTAGCCCAGATTCTCTTAAGTACTGGTTTACACTTGGGGCTAGACAGAAATTTTAATCGATCGATAATTTAACTGTGATAGTATCAGTACTTAGTTTAGCATCTGCGACCATGAATGTCACTCGATCGGTAAACCCGTCTGATTGCTTTATGTTCTTTTAGACGATGTTTGCGAACGTGACATTCACGTTGATGTTCTGTGTTGTGCTGTAATGTTGCGGATTGTCGTGGTGGATAGCCTGGGTGCAGTGGTAGTACAGTTTTGTTTCATTTGTACATTTGATATTGCGGGGGCGAGCGTCCGACATGTGGACTGCCGTCACTGCCTGTTTGTATATTATTCTTTTGGGGAACGACCGGGTTGAGGTCGATGTACCTGTTGTATATATTTTCTTTTCTGTACTAGGATTACCTCGCGGTAGGGTGCACGGATAGCCGGGTTCTAGAGGGAAACGGGCCCACATCTCATGGCGTTGAGACGGAGGGGGCTTCACTCTAGAATTGGTGGGCTATTCGCCGCACTCGTAGGGGGTATAGGTTGACCCAAGGAGGGGTACTCAAGTTACCGGATTCCGTGAAGTGCTGGGTGGTCCATTCACTTTGTTGAAGGGGGCTGCCTCGCTTCAGGTTTTGGCGGGGTAACTTGCCGCGCTCGTAGGGGTCTAGGAGTTCATTGCACAGGCTATCCACACGATCAGGGGAACGTCGGGCTTTCAGTTGTGGCTCAAAGGAAACCCGGGGCTCCCAGATTATCTGTATTATTCTGTGATGCTTATTATTTTTCTGTGATGTTGCATTTATCATACCTGGGACGATTGTTATATATATTTATATATACAAGTAGATGTTGTATATGTTTTGCACCCGCGCTAGCACAGTCCTAGCTCTGTCGTTAGTTAAGTAACCTAACGGGTGATGACGGGACCCAGAGGCGAATGCGGATGGCATATACGTACATTTTATTTTTGTTCTTTTCTGGTGTGATTAATTGATGGGACTGTGTAGCGTCTTGAAAAGTCGTTTTGGTGTTTTCCTGAAATTCGGCGAAAATTCGGTATTTTTCCGAAAACCGTCTTTCTCGTTATTTTGCAGTTTAGGGCTAATTATACCTAAAATGGATAGGTAATTGCTTGTTTTTAGTATCTAATGAGTTACTTATGAAATTTTGGTCATTTAAAAAATTTTCCCTATTTTTCAATTTTTTAATATTATTTTAAGCCGGTAAGAAAATACATTAAATTAGCGATAAATACAAATTTTTCCGAGCTAATTTTAATCTTTAAAATTATGATAATTAAAATCTAGTTGTAACATAAATTTTTAGTATTTTATTTTGATTTTTAACTAATTTTTATGATAGGAAACGAATTTATTGAATTTTAAGCTAAAACTTGCAAATATGAACTTGTAGGGGGTCTTTTTTGCATAGAACCTTTTGTATTCACTCCCACTCACCCCCACTCCCCAAGGCCGGCCCCACCACTGCTGCAGAAGCCGCCATCCCTCTCTTTTTGACTTTTAAATCATGTTAATGAATTGTTGGAGTAGGATTTAAATATAGTAATTTGCATGTGGGTTTTTAGTGAGATGTGAGAGCTTTGACCTTGGAAAATTCCACAACACCCACCCCATTCCTCCCCATTTCCCCTCCCTGCAGGAACAGATCAGCAGCCCCCCCCCCCCCCCTCTTTTGATTCCATCTCTTTTCCAACTCAAAAAAATCCCCAAAATGATTCAAAAATCCAAATAAAACCTCACAAATTCAAGCCAATTCTTCATCCTTTCTCCTTAGCCAAATCTTGCAAGAATCTTGGAGCAAGGAGACCTTTTTGAGGAGGCAAATTCACATGCTAGATCCATAGATCTTGAGGTATAATTTCCATCAAGTTAATTTCTTTTGGTTAAATTCCTTTAGTTAAATGGTTTTAGTGTTAAAAGCTTAGCAAAATCCTAATCTAGTTTTTTCTAGTTCATGGTTGAAAAATTTAACTAGGGTTCTTGAAGCCATGTTAGTTAATTAAATTATTTTGCTATCTAATTTCTACACAACCTAATCAAAGAAGTTACTTTGTTTATGTGGTCTTCAAATTATGCTAATTTAGTTAATTTTAATGTGTGAAATTGGTTTGTAATTGTTGTTTCATGAAAATCAAGAAAGGGGTTTGTGTATGGAAATGTGTTGTGAAGCATGATTAATGAGTTGAATTTATGTGATTGTGGCTAACTAGTTGTGTGGTTGGATATTGTGTTGGATTGTGATAACCGTATCGCTAATTTTCGATTTTTGCACCAAATTGCTAGTTTTGTGCTTACTAGGTTTTTATTAAAATTAATTGGTGAATTATTTGTGATACCTTGGGGATGTTTTTAGCATCTCCTATGACGTTTAGGATGCGTGAGTGCGGAGTTTTGAGTAGTCGGTTTTAGTTTTACCGGGCGACCAAATCGGCGATTTTTGGCAGTTTGCGAATTTCGCGTGTGTTCCGCGGACCCTGTGCACGTTGTACCTAGCTAGTGAACATTAGTAGTTTCGTTTGGGTTTTGCGTCGTTCTTGATACGTAACCTTATGTTTGGTATTGATGTAAATTCCAGGTTCGGTCGCGAAGACGTCAGACGCGGCGCGAAAGGGGAAAGCGGTGATTGGACACAGCTAGCCAGGGATTCCGGTGAGTAGATGTAACATCTACGGGGGACTATCGTTGGATGGCGCAAGCCGCCCGATAGTTTTAGTAACTTACAAGATTCTTAGTGATGTTAGTAATTAGGGTGAAATACGTATATGATTATTGCTGCATCCATGCATTATATTGACATACCTATGCGAAACCATTTTATAGGACACCTGCACCATTGCCAGGGTTTTTATATGCTGCACGAGCACTATTCATGCTTACACACACACCCTGGTAATTGCCATGCCACCACACTAGATAACCTTTAAATTTAAACCTTTTACTAATTGATACTTAAACTTGTGCTATTGCCTTTAATTCCTTAAAATGAAACCGTAGGATTGCTATTCATGTGGATGTACTTCATCATATTAATTGTTCATGCCTAATCTATTAATCACGCATCGCAACTTGATTATTGATACCATATGCATTCATTATCATTGACATATGCACTTATGAGGATTTCTTGAGATTTTATGATATTTCTGGATTTCGGGGGAAAGCCGCAAAATTTCTAAACATACTATATTTTTAAAATATGTAAATTGCGGTTTTCTAGTGATGTAAGTGTCGTCCACCATGAGTTTGCTGTGGTTTTGGAAATCCGTGTCGAGGAGTGGAGGAACCGTCACGGGTACATGGTGGGCCCGGTAAGTTACCCCGGGGCAAGAGGAATGTGGTGTTGACGTTGAGCCTGGCAGGGGACGGATTACCTACCGGTGACTGTTTGGGACGGCGGATATCCAGAGGATACCGACCGTGGCCGCTAGATGATGAGATATTGATATTTGAGATGGGTCAGTCGGACGGCTGAGGCCAGAGATACATTGATATGAGATTTGAGACAGTTTTGAGGTGTCGATGCTGGACACCGGTTCTCGTCGATTCTATTGGTATTGTGATGGTATTTCAAAAGACATTCTTAAAGGGAAAAACATGATTTCTTATACTTACACATTCAGATCACGAGTTGATTCGCATTGCATTCATACCTGCTAGTATATCCATATTGCATACATACTTGCCATTATGTCCTGCCTTACCTGTATTTAGATGCTAGGATGCTTGTGTGCATGCATTCGATAGCCTGTGTAGATGTAATTTATTACTCACGAGTTGGCAACTCACCCCCGTTGTGCCATAGCCTTTTGCAGGTCCGCTCCGTCAGTACAGTAGCGGTGGGTGCGCTTGCTTCTTTTGCCTCTTTTGCCTGGACTCGAGATTTTGCTCATAGGTGGGTTATGTCATTATTTTGTACCACCTTGTATATTCTTCGTATCTAGTACACTCCATCTACTGTTTCTACCAGTATTATTGTATATTGACCTAGAGATGAGACTGTGAGATTTGTAGACTTTTATGCTGTATTTTGGGGTCGAGCTCACTTGAGTCGACATGCTGTTTTTCTTATGCTTCATTATGATTATTTTGCTTGTTGTCATTTTTTATTGCGTGGGATTTGTGACCGCCTTGTGGCGAAGAGCTAGCTCCCGCTTGGGGATGCCCTATTTTGTTGGATTCATATATATTTTGTTGTACCCATTTTGGGGGCCAGTATTTACAAAGGAGACTCTGCCGAAATTTTCGGAAAAATTAGTATTGTTTTTAAAAAGGGTTTTACATGACTTATTTGATAAACTCGCTTTCAATTGATTGGGTTTTCTTCACTCTTTTGCTTAATTGGTTTTGTTTCTGGGCTTTGGCTTACTTACTTTACGGACGTCTTTAGACGTTTCGTAAACTTAAGTGCCAGTCACGTTCCGTACCCTGCGGGTCGTGACAAAGTTGGTATCAGAGCGAGGTTTTACCTTTTTGAGTGTAGGATGACCCTTGGTAGATGGAGTAAGTGACTTAAGCCGGGTAACGTAGCGTGCGTATGTCCGCGGCATACTTACGATACGGTACTCCGCCTAAGTGACTTTAGGATATACTTGCTTGAAAATTTCGTCTTCAATTCCGTGTATCCTATGATCCTATTGCACTATTCTTACTATCTGTTTTCCTGTAACAGCCACTATGCCACCGAAGGCTACGAGGGCACAGAGGGCTGCCGCCAGAGACGAGATTCGAGCTGGCTCGTCCGAGACTAGGACTGAGCAGGGTGGTATGCCTACGCCGCAGGGACAGACCGATCCACCTTCCCCAGGCCGTATGGATAGGCTCGAGACCGGTATGGAGGAGTTGCGACAGATGATGGGAGGCATGCAGGAGCTACGTCAGATGGTAGGATCCCTAGTTGCAGCCAGTCGTACACCGAGGCCGGATGACGTACCTACTACATCACAGACGACCATGATACCTGCTCCTACTACTACCACCGTGGCCATTCCGGTTTCACTACAGGATTTCATGAGGCTGAGACCTCCAGTATTCACCGGCACCGAGGCAGCGGAGGACCCACAGACGTTCCTTGACAGTTTAGCCAGGATCTGCCGTTCGCTGAGATGTTCGGATGATCGATGGGTAGAGCTTGCGAGTTTCCGACTAGAAGGTCTCGCGCAGACATGGTGGGAGTCAGTCTTGAGAGGTCGAGCTGTAGGTCTACCGCCTATGACTTGGGCCGAGTTTACAGCGGTCTTTCTAGCCCATTTCCTTCCAGAGAGCGTTCGTGACGCCAGAGCTCGTAGCTTCGAGGCCTTAGTCAAGACACCTGGGATGACGGTGTCTGAGTATGACATCCAGTTTACACAGTTATCCCGATATGCTCAGTATTTGGTGGATACCGAAGAGAAGATGGTGAAGAGGTTCGTACAGGGACTTGATGCCCAGCTATATCTTGCCATTGGCGCCCAGCACTACGACACTTATTCAGCTGCTATGGATACGGCATTGCGGATGGAGGCACGCATATCACAGACTTCGGCCGTTTCTGGGCCGAAGAGGATTCGCACCGATGTACCGTCTCAGAGGCAGCGCGCCAGATTCTTTCCGAGAGATAGGCCTGGCAGAGGATATGGGCGGGGACAGTTATATGGTTCTTATCCCCAGGGGCAGCAGCCGTCGCCAGGGTGTTTTGGGTACGGGAGTCTGCACCATCTTGTCAGAGACTGTCCGGCGAGACGACAGGGAGCAGCGACAGTTCCGCATGTGACCCTACCACCATCACCACCCCCTCCTCAGAGAGCCCTACTTCCTACCACCGGCGATGCTCCACGCCAGTTAGGTGCACCCAGAGGCCGTGGACGCGGCGGTCCTGTTCAGAGAGGAAGAGGAGGCAGAGGCCGAGGTCGAGGTCAGCCCGCTATCGGTGGAGGACAGGCCCGAGTTTTTGCTTTGACACCGCAGGATGCGCAGGCATCCAATGCCGTTGTGACAGGTACCTTGCCAGTTTGTTCTTTCGACGCACGTGTATTATTCGACCCAGGTTCCACACATTCGTACGTCTCTACAAACTTTGCACCGATGTTGGGCCGTGAGTCGTCGTCGTTAGATCATCCGCTTGTTGTTGTTACTCCGGTAGGCGAGTCGTTTGTCGCTCGGTTTGTATTTCGTTTGTGTTTCGTTCGTATCGGGGAGAGGGATTCATCGGTTGATTTAATTCTCCTCGATATGTTGGACTTTGATGTGCTTCTGGGCATGGACTGGCTGGCCACTTGTTATGCTTCGGTGGACTGCCGTGAGAAGGCAGTCAGATTTAGCTTTCCGGGAGAGCCAGTCCTTGTTATTCAGGGAGACCGCAGTGTCACCCTTCCCAGCTTAATTTCGTCTCTTCGCGCTGGTCAGCTCTTGCGGAAGGGATGTCAGGGATTCTTAGCGTTTATTTGTGATACTCGAGCTGCAGAGGTTCCATTGGACCGGGTCCCGGTAGTTTGTGAGTTCCCTGATGTTTTCCCTGATGAGCTACCTGGGCTACCGCCTGAGCGCGATGTTGAGTTCTGCATTGATTTGATTCCCGGCTCGGGGCCTATTTCTATACCGCCTTATCGGATGGCCCCGGCAGAGCTTCGAGAGCTGAAGGATCAGTTGCAGGATTTGTTAGATAAGGGGCTTATTCGACCGAGTGTATCTCCGTGGGGTGCTCCGGTCCTGTTTGTCAAGAAGAAGGATGGAAGTTTGCGCTTATGTATCGACTACCGCCAGGTGAACAAAGTTACCGTTCGGAACAGATATCCGTTGCCGCGCATTGATGATTTGTTCGACCAGCTTCAGGGTGCGGGGTATTTTTCGAGGATCGACTTGCGATCAGGATACCATCAGCTGCGAGTTCGACAGGAGGATATACCGAGGACAGCTTTCCGCACGCGCTACGGCCACTACGAGTTTTTGGTGATGTCGTTCGGACTCACCAACGCCCCAGCAGCATTCATGGATTTGATGAACCGTACATTCAGGCCGTATCTTGACTTGTTCATCATCGTGTTTATCGACGATATCTTGGTGTACTCTCGGAGCAGAGAGGAGCACGAGCAGCACTTGCGGATTACGTTACAGACTCTGAGGGAGCACCAGCTGTTCCCAAAGTTCTCCAAGTGTGCATTCTGGCTGGACAGCGTCGGATTCTTGGGTCACGTGGTTACGAGAGACGGCATTTGTGTGGACCCGAAGAAGATTGAGGCTGTTCAGCAGTGGCCCCGACCTACATCGGTTACTGAGATCCGTAGTTTTCTAGGCCTGGCGGGCTACTACAGGTGTTTTGTTCAGGACTTCTCCCGTATAGTTGCACCATTGACCGGTTTGACCCGGAAGGGAGTTCCTTTCGTCTGGACAGAGGAGTGCGAGCGCAGTTTTTAGCAGCTACGGACTTGTTTGACTACGGCGCCGGTATTATCTTTGCCTTCGGGATCAGGCGGATTTGTTGTCTACTGTGATGCTTCGCGAGTGGGATTAGGATGCGTATTGATGCAGCATGGTCGGGTGATCGCTTATGCATCTCGGCAGTTGAAGAAGCATGAACAGAACTACCCCACTCATGATTTGGAGATGGCTGTAGTGGTCTTTGCACTGAAGATTTGGCGACATTACCTGTATGGCGAGTCGTGTCAGATATTCACCGATCACAAGAGCTTAAAGTACATATTTCAGCAGCGAGACCTGAACCTCAGACAGCGTCGTTGGATGGAGTTGGTGAAAGACTACGACTGCGAGATCTTATATCACCCAGGCAAGGCGAATGTGGTGGCAGATGCGTTGAGTAGGAGGCCCAGGGGTAGTCTATCCTTTTTGCGCGCAGTGCAGAGGCAGTCGTCAGCAGATTGGCAGATGTTATGCGACAGCCGAGTTGAGTTCGAGTTCACTCAGACAGGGGGGCAGCTCGCGCATGTTCGTGCACGCCCACAGTTGCTTGACCGTATATATGAGGCACATCGCAGTGACGACCGTTGCTCAGAGATCATGGCACAGATGGGACAGGGCAGATTTTCCGAGTTCGTGATTGACGATCAGGGGATTTTACGATATGGATCTAGACTGTGCGTACCAGATGCTGATGGATTGCGGCGCGACATTCTTGATGAGGCACACCGATCAGTGTATAGTGTCCACCCCGGTTCCACCAAGATGTACCATGATATGAGAGAGACCTACTGGTGGGACGGGATGAAGAGGGACATTGCGGAGTTTGTATCGAGATGCCTGACTTGTCAGCAAGTCAAGGCCGAGCACCAGAGGCCCGCAGGAGAGCTACAGCCGTTACCCATTCCAGAGTGGAAATGGGAACAGATTTTGATGGACTTCGTTGTGGGTCTACCCAGGACCAGTCGAGGGTACGACTCCATCTGGGTGATCGTGGATAGATTGACGAAAGCGGCTCACTTCCTGCCGGTGAAGACCACTTTCAGCTTCGCTCAGTATGCTCAGCTCTATATTGACGAGATCGTGCGACTACATGGCGTACCGACTTGTATCGTGTCAGATCGAGGCACTCAGTTCACCAGCCGACTTTGGCAGAGACTTCAGGAGGCTTTGGGCACTCGTTTGAGCTTCAGCACAGCGTTTCATCCGCAGACCGACGGACAGTCAGAGCGGACCATTCAGACTCTCAAGGACATGCTCAGAGCGTGCGTTTTAGACTTTGGTGGTAGCTGGGATCGTCATTTACCTCTAGTGGAGTTCTCCGACAACAACAGCTTCCAGGATACTATTCAGATGGCACCTTTCGAGGCATTGTATGGGAGGAGATGCAGATCGCCCGTCTGTTGGACAGAGCTCAGCGAGAGCAGCATTTTGGGGCCGCAGCTTGTTGAGGAGACAACAGCGAAGATACAGTTGATTCGAGACCGGATGAGGGCAGCTCAGAGCAGATAGAAATCCTATGCAGACAGGCGCCGTCGCAGATTAGAGTTCGCAGTTGGCGACCATGTTTTTCTGAAAGTCTCTCCGATGAAGGGCGTGATGCGTTTTGGGCAAAAGGGGAAGTTTAGCCCTAGATTCGTAGGTCCCTTCGAGATCCTCGAGTGTGTCGGCGCTGTTGCTTATCGTTTGGCTCTTCCACCCAGCTTTTCCGATGTTCACCCCGTCTTCCATGTTTCAATGCTCCGCAAGTACCTTCACGACCCTTCGCATGCGATTCAGCACCCGACAGTCCAGCTAGAGCGCGACCTTTCTTTTGCAGAGCAGCCGGTGGCCATCCTGGATCGGCAGGTGAAGAAGTTGAGATCGAAGATTATACCAACCGTCAAGGTCCTTTGGCGTAGCCCGAGCAGCGAGGAGGTCACCTGGGACACCCAGGGCGAGATGAGGAAGAAATATCCCCATCTCTTTGAAGGTACGCGTAGTTATATTTTTAAAATTCGGGGACCGAATTTCTTTAAGGGGGGAAGATTGTAGCGTCTTGAAAAGTCGTTTTGGTGTTTTCCTGAAATTCGGCGAAAATTCGGTATTTTTCCGAAAACCGTCTTTCTCGTTATTTTGCAGTTTAGGGCTTATTATACCTAAAATGGATAGGTAATTGCTTGTTTTTAGTAGCTAATGAGTTACTTATGAAATTTTGGTCATTTAAAAAATTTTCCCTATTTTTCAATTTTTTAATATTATTTTAAGCCGGTAAGAAAATACATTAAATTAGCGATAAATACAAATTTTTCCGGGCTAATTTTAATCTTTAAAATTATGATAATTAAAATCTAGTTGTAACATAAATTTTTAGTATTTTATTTTGATTTTTAACTAATTTTTATGATAGGAAACGAATTTATTGAATTTTAAGCTAAAACTTGCAAATATGAACTTGTAGGGGGTCTTTTTTGCATAAAACCTTTTTGTATTCACTCCCACTCACCCCCACTCCCCAAGACCGGCCCCACCACTGCTGCAGCAGCCCCCATCCCTCTCTTTTTGACTTTTAAATCATGTTAATGAATTGTTGGAGTAGGATTTAAATATAGTAATTTGCATGTGGGTTTTTAGTGAGATGTGAGAGATTTGACCTTGGAAAATTCCACAACACCCACCCCATTCCTCCCCATTTCCCCTCCCTGCAGGAACAGATCAGCAGCCCCCCCCCCCCCTCTTTTGATTCCATCTCTTTTCAAACTCAAAAAAATCTCCAAAATGCTTCAAAAATCCAAATAAAACCTCACAAATTCAAGCCAATTCTTCATCCTTTCTCCTTAGCCAAATCTTGCAAGAATCTTGGAGCAAGGAGACCTTTTTGAGGAGGCAAATTCACATGCTAGATCCATAGATCTTGAGGTATAATTTCCATCAAGTTAATTTCTTTTGGTTAAATTCCTTTAGTTAAATGGTTTTAGTGTTAAAAGCTTAGCAAAATCCTAATCTAGTTTTTTCTAGTTCATGGTTGAAAAATTTAACTAGGGTTCTTGAAGCCATGTTAGTTAATTAAATTATTTTGCTATCTAATTCCTACACAACCTAATCAAATAAGTTACTTTGTTTATGTGGTCTTCAAATTATGCTAATTTAGTTAATTTTAATGTGTGAAATTGGTTTGTAATTGTTGTTTCATGAAAATCAAGAAAGGGGTTTGTGTATGGAAATGGGTTGTGAAGCATGATAAATGAGTTGAATTTATGTGATTGTGGCTAACTAGTTGTGTGGTTGGATATTGTGTTGGATTGTGATAACCGTATCGCTAATTTTCGATTTTTGCACCAAAATTGCTAGTTTTGTGCTTACTAGGTTTTTATTAAAATTAATTGGTGAATTATTTGTGATACCTTGGGGATGTTTTTAGCATCTCCTATGACGTTTAGGATGCGTGAGTGCGGAGTTTTGAGTAGTCGGGTTTTAGTTTTGCCGGGCGACCAAATCGGCGATTTTTGGCAGTTTTGCGAATTTCGCGTGTGTTCCGCGGACCCTGTGCACGTTGTACCTAGCTAGTGAACATTAGTAGTTTCGTTTGGGTTTTGCGTCGTTCTTGATACGTAACCTTATGTTTGGTATTGATGTAAATTCCAGGTTCGGTCGCGAAGACGTCAGACGCGGCGCGAAAGGGGAAAGCGGTGATTGGACACAGCTAGCCAGGGATTCCGGTGAGTAGATGTAACATCTACGGGGGACTATCGTTGGATGGCGCAAGCCGCCCGATAGTTTTAGTAACTTACAAGATTCTTAGTGATGTTAGTAATTAGGGGTGAAATACGTATATGATTATTGCTGCATCCATGCATTATATTGACATACCTATGCGAAACCATTTTATTGGACACTTGCACCATTGCCAGGGTTTTTATATGCAGCACGAGCACTATTCATGCTTACACACACACCCTGGTAATTGACATGCCACCACACTAGATAACCTTTAAATTTAAACCTTTTACTAATTGATACTTAAACTTGTGCTATTGCCTTTAATTCCTTAAAATGAAACCGTAGGATTGCTATTCATGTGCATGTACTTCATCATATTAATTGTTCATGCCTAATCTATTAATCACACATCGCAACTTGATTATTGATACCATATGCATTCATTATCATTGACATATGCACTTATGATGATTTCTTGAGATTTTATGATATTTCTGGATTTCGGGGGAAAGCCGCAAAATTTCTAAACTTACTATATTTTTAAAATATGTAAATTGCGGTTTTCTAGTGATGTAAGTGTCGTCCACCATGAGTTTGTTGTGGTTTTGGAAATCCGTGTCGAGGAGTGGAGGAACCGTCACGGGTACATGGTGGGCCCGGTAAGGTACCCCGGGGCAAGAGGAATGTGGTGTTGACGTTGAGCCTGGCAGGGGACGGATTACCTACCGGTGACTGTTTGGGACGGCGGATATCCAGAGGATACCGACCGTGGCCGCTAGATGATGAGATATTGATATTTGAGATGGGTCAGCCGGACGGCTGAGGCCAGAGATACATTGATATGAGATTTGAGACAGTTTTGAGGTGTCGATGCTGGACACCGGTTCTCGTCGATTCTATTGGTATTGTGATGGTATTTCAAAAGACATCCTTAAAGGGAAAAACATGATTTCTTATACTTACACATTCAGATCACGAGTTGATTCGCATTGCATTCATACCTGCTAGTATATCCATATTGCATACATACTTGCCATTATGTCCTGCCTTACCTGTATTTAGATGCTAGGATGCTTGTGTGCATGCATTCGATAGCCTGTGTAGATGTTATTTATTACTCACGAGTTGGCAACTCACCCCCGTTGTGCCATAGCCTTTTGCAGGTCCGCTCCGTCAGTACAGTAGCGGCGGGTGCGCTTGCTTCTTTTGCCTGGACTCGAGATTTTGCTCATAGGTGGGTTATGTCATTATTTTGTACCACCTTGTATATTCTTCGTATCTAGTACACTCCATCTACTGTTTCTACCAGTATTATTGTATATTGACCTAGAGATGAGACTGTGAGATTTGTAGACTTTTATGCTGTATTTTGGGGTCGAGCTCACTTGAGTCGACATGCTGTTTTTCTTATGCTTCATTATGATTATTTTGCTTGTTGTCATTTTTTATTGCGTGGGATTTGTGACCGCCTTGTGGCGAAGAGCTAGCTCCCGCTTGGGGATGCCCTATTTTGTTGGATTCATATATATTTTGTTGTACCTATTTTGGGGGCCAGTATTTACAAAGGAGACTCTGCCGAAATTTTCGGAAAAATTAGTATTGTTTTTAAAAAGGGTTTTACATGACTTATTTGATAAACTAGCTTTCAATTGATTGGGTTTTCTTCACTCTTTTGCTTAATTGGTTTTGTTTCTGGGCTTTGGCTTACTTACTTTACGGACGTCTTTAGACGTTTCGTAAACTTAAGTACCAGTCACGTTCCGTACCCTGCGGGTCGTGACAAAGTTGGTATCAGAGCGAGGTTTTACCTTTTTGAGTGTAGGATGACCCTTGGTAGATGGAGTAAGTGACTTAAGCCGGGTAACGTAGCGTGCGTATGTCCGCGGCATACTTACGATACGGTACTCCGCCTAAGTGACTTTAGGATATACTTGCTTGAAAATTTCTTCTTCAATTCCGTGTATCCTATGATCCTATTGCACTATTCTTACTATCTGTTTTCCTGTAACAGCCACTATGCCACCGAAGGCTACGAGGGCACAGAGGGCTGCCGCCAGAGACGAGATTCGAGCTGGCTCGTCCGAGACTAGGACTGAGCAGGGTGGTATGCCTACGCCGCAGGGACAGACCGATCCACCTTCCCCAGGCCGTATGGATAGGCTCAAGACCGGTATGGAGGAGTTGCGACAGATGATGGGAGGCATGCAGGAGCTACGTCAGATGGTAGGATCCCTAGTTGCAGCCAGTCGTACACCGAGGCCGGATGACGTACCTACTACATCACAGACGACCATGATACCTGCTCCTACTACTACCACCATGGCCATTCCGGTTTCACTACAGGATTTCATGAGGCTGAGACCTCCAGTATTCACCGGCACCGAGGCAGCGGAGGACCCACAGACGTTCCTTGACAGTTTAGCCAGGATCTGCCGTTCGCTGAGATGTTCGGATGATCGATGGGTAGAGCTTGCGAGTTTCCGACTAGAAGGTCTCGCGCAGACATGGTGGGAGTCAGTCTTGAGAGGTCGAGCTGCAGGTCTACCGCCTATGACTTGGGCTGAGTTTACAGCGGTCTTTCTAGCCCGTTTCCTTCCAGAGAGCGTTCGTGACGCCAGAGCTCGTAGCTTCGAGGCCTTAGTCAAGACACCTGGGATGACGGTGTCTGAGTATGACATCCAGTTTACACAGTTATCCCGATATGCTCAGTATTTGGTGGATACCGAAGAGAAGATGGTGAAGAGGTTCGTACAGGGACTTGATGCCCAGCTATATCTTGCCATTGGCGCCCAGCACTGCGACACTTATTCAGCTGCTATGGATACGGCATTGCGGATGGAGGCACGCATATCACAGACTTCGGCCGTTTCTGGGCCGAAGAGGATTCGCACCGATGTACCGTCTCAGAGGCAGCGCGCCAGATTCTTTCCGAGAGATAGGCCTGGCAGAGGATTTGGGCGGGGACAGTTATATGGTTCTTATACCCAGGGGCAGCAGCCGTCGCCAGGGTGTTTTGGGTACGGGAGTCTGCACCATCTTGTCAGAGACTGTCCGGCGAGACGACAGGGAGCAGCGACAGTTCCGCATGTGACCCTACCACCATCACCACCCCCTCCTCAGAGAGCCCTACTTCCTACCACCGGCGATGCTCCACGCCAGTTAGGTGCACCCAGAGGCCGTGGACGCGGCGGTCCTGTTCAGAGAGGAAGAGGAGGCAGAGGCCGAGGTCGAGGTCAGCCCGCTATCGGTGGAGGACAGGCCCGAGTTTTTGCTTTGACACCGCAGGATGCGCAGGCATCCAATGCCGTTGTGACAGGTACCTTGCCAGTTTGTTCTTTCGACGCACGTGTATTATTCGACCCAGGTTCCACACATTCGTACGTCTCTACACACTTTGCACCGATGTTGGGCCGTGAGTCATCGTCGTTAGATCATCCGCTTGTTGTTGTTACTCCGGTAGGCGAGTCGTTTGTCGCTCGGTTTGTATTTCGTTTGTGTTTCGTTCGTATCGGGGAGATGGATTCATCGGTTGATTTGATTCTCCTCGATATGTTGGACTTTGATGTGCTTCTGGGCATGGACTGGCTGGCCACTTGTTATGCTTCGGTGGACTGCCGTGAGAAGGCAGTCAGATTTAGCTTTCCGGGAGAGCCAGTCCTTGTTATTCAGGGAGACCGCAGTGTCACCCTTCCCAGCTTAATTTCGTCTCTTCGCGCTGGTCAGCTCTTGCGGAAGGGATGTCAGGGATTCTTAGCGTTTATTTGTGATACTCGAGCTGCAGAGGTTCCATTAGACCGGGTCCCGGTAGTTTGTGAGTTCCCTGATGTTTTCCTTGATGAGCTACCTGGGCTACCGCCTGAGCGCGATGTTGAGTTCTGCATTGATTTGATTCCCGGCTCGGGGCCTATTTCTATACCGCCTTATCGGATGGCCCCGGCAGAGCTTCGAGAGCTGAAGGATCAGTTGCAGAATTTGTTAGATAAGGGGCTTATTCGACCGAGTGTTTCTCCGTGGGGTGCTCCGGTCCTGTTTGTCAAGAAGAAGGATGGAAGTTTGCGCTTATGTATCGACTACCGCCAGCTGAACAAAGTTACCGTTCGGAACAGATATCCGTTGCCGCGCATTGATGATTTGTTCGACCAGCTTCAGGGTGCGGGGTATTTTTCGAGGATCGACTTGCGATCAGGATACCATCAGCTGCGAGTTCGACAGGAGGATATACCGAGGACAGCTTTCCGCACGCGCTACGGCCACTACGAGTTTTTGGTGATGTCGTTCGGACTCACCAACGCCCCAGCAGCATTCATGGATTTGATGAACCGTACATTCAGGCCGTATCTTGACTTGTTCATCATCGTGTTTATCGACGATATCTTGGTGTACTCACGGAGCAGAGAGGAGCACGAGCAGCACTTGCGGATTACGTTACAGACTCTGAGGGAGCACCAGCTGTTCGCAAAGTTCTCCAAGTGTGCATTCTGGCTGGACAGCGTCGGATTCTTGGGTCACGTGGTTATGAGAGACGGCATTTGTGTGGACCCGAAGAAGATTGAAGCTGTTCAGCAGTGGCCCCGACCTACATCGGTTACTGAGATCCGTAGTTTTCTAGGCCTGGTGGGCTACTACAGGCGTTTTGTTCAGGACTTCTCCCGTATAGTTGCACCATTGACCGGTTTGACCCTGAAGGGAGTTCCTTTCGTCTGGACAGAGGAGTACAAGCGCAGTTTTTAGCAGCTACGGACTTGTTTGACTACGGCGCCGGTATTATCTTTGCCTTCGGGATCAGGCGGATTTGTTGTCTACTGTGATGCTTCGCGAGTGGGATTAGGATGCGTATTGATGCAGCATGGTCGGGTGATCGCTTATGCATCTCGGCAGTTGAAGAAGCATGAACAGAACTACCCCACTCATGATTTGGAGATGGCTGTAGTGGTCTTTGCACTGAAGATTTGGCGACATTACCTGTATGGCGAGTCGTGTCAGATATTCACCGATCACAAGAGCTTAAAGTACATATTTCAGCAGCGAGACCTGAACCTCAGACAGCGTCGTTGGATGGAGTTGGTGAAAGACTACGACTGCGAGATCTTATATCACCCAGGCAAGGCGAATGTGGTGGCAGATGCGTTGAGTAGGAGGCCCGGGGGTAGTCTATCCTTTTTGCGCGCAGTGCAGAGGCAGTCGTCAGCAGATTGGCAGATGTTATGCGACAGCCGAGTTGAGTTCGAGTTCACTCAGACAGGGGGGCAGCTCGCGCATGTTCGTGCACGCCCACAGTTGCTTGACCGTATATATGAGGCACTGCGCAGTGACGACCGTTGCTCAGAGATCATGGCACAGATGGGACAGGGCAGATTTTCCGAGTTCGTGATTGACGATCAGGGGATTTTACGATATGGATCTAGACTGTGCGTACCAGATGCTGATGGATTGCGGCGCGACATTCTTGAGGAGGCACACCGATCAGTGTATAGTGTCCACCCCGGTTCCACCAAGATGTACCATGATATGAGAGAGACCTACTGGTGGGACGGGATGAAGTGGGACATTGCGGAGTTTGTATCGAGATGCCTGACTTGTCAGCAAGTCAAGGCCGAGCACCAGAGGCCCGCAGGAGAGCTACAGCCGTTACCCATTCCAGAGTGGAAATGGGAACAGATTTCGATGGACTTCGTTGTGGGTCTACCCAGGACCAGTCGAGGGTACGACTCCATCTGGGTGATCGTGGATAGATTGACGAAAGCGACTCACTTCCTACCGGTGAAGACCACTTTCAGCTTCGCTCAGTATGCTCAGCTCTATATTGACGAGATCGTGAGACTACATGGCGTACCGACTTGTATCGTGTCAGATCGAGGCACTCAGTTCACCAGCCGACTTTGGCAGAGACTTCAGGAGGCTTTGGGCACTCGTTTGAGCTTCAGCACAGCGTTTCATCCGCAGACCGACGGACAGTCAGAGCGGACCATTCAGACTCTCGAAGACATGCTCAGAGCGTGCGTTTTAGACTTTGGTGGTAGCTGGGATCGTCATTTACCTCTAGTGGAGTTCTCCTACAACAACAGCTTCCAGGATACTATTCAGATGGCACCTTTCGAGGCATTGTATGGGAGGAGATGCAGATCGCCCGTCTGTTGGACAGAGCTCAGCGAGAGCAGCATTTTGGGGCCGCAGCTTGTTGAGGAGACGACAGCGAAGATACAGTTGATTCGAGACCGGATGAGGGCAGCTCAGAGCAGACAGAAATCCTATGCAGACAGGCGCCGTCGCAGATTAGAGTTCGCAGTTGGCGACCATGTTTTTCTGAAAGTCTCTCCGATGAAGGGCGTGATGCGTTTTGGGCAAAAGGGGAAGCTTAGCCCTAGATTCGTAGGTCCCTTCGAGATCCTCGAGTGTGTCGGCGCTGTTGCTTATCGTTTGGCTCTTCCACCCAGCTTTCCCGATGTTCACCCCGTCTTCCATGTTTCGATGCTCCGCAAGTACCTTCACGACCCTTCGCATGCGATTCTGCACCCGACAGTCCAGCTAGAGCGCGACCTTTCTTTTGCAGAGCAGCCGGTGGCCATCCTGGATCGGCAGGTGAAGAAGTTGAGATCGAAGATTATACCAACCGTCAAGGTCCTTTGGCGTAGCCCGAGCAGCGAGGAGGTCACCTGGGAGACCGAGGGCGAGATGAGGAAGAAATATCCCTATCTCTTTGAAGGTACGCGTAGTTATATTTTTAAAATTCGGGGACCGAATTTCTTTAAGGGGGGAAGATTGTAGCGTCTTGAAAAGTCGTTTTGGTGTTTTCCTGAAATTCGGCGAAAATTCGGTATTTTTCCGAAAACCGTCTTTCTCGTTATTTTGCAGTTTAGGGCTAATTATACCTAAAATGGATAGGTAATTGCTTGTTTTTAGTAGCTAATGAGTTACTTTTGAAATTTTGGTCATTTAAAAATTTTTCCCTATTTTTCAATTTTTTAATATTATTTTAAGCCGGTAAGAAAATACATTAAATTAGCGATAAATACAAATTTTTCCGGGCTAATTTTAATCTTTAAAATTATGATAATTAAAATCTAGTTATAACATAAATTTTTAGTATTTTATTTTGATTTTTAACTAATTTTTATGCTAGGAAACGAATTTATTGAATTTTAAGCTAAAACTTGCAAATATGAACTTGTAGGGGGTCTTTTTTGCATAGAACCTTTTTGTATTCACTCCCACTCACCCCCACTCCCCAAGGCCGGCCCCACCACTGCTGCAGCAGCCCCCATCCCTCTCTTTTTGACTTTTAAATCATGTTAATGAATTGTTGGAGTAGGATTTAAATATAGTAATTTGCATGTGGGTTTTTAGTGAGATGTGAGAGCTTTGACCTTGGAAAATTCCACAACACCCACCCCATTCCTCCCCATTTCCCCTCCCTGCAGGAACAGATCAGCAGCCCCCCTCTGTTGATTCCATCTCTTTTCCAACTCAAAAAAATCCCCAAAATGCTTCAAAAATCCAAATAAAACCTCACAAATTCAAGCCAATTCTTCATCCTTTCTCCTTAGCCAAATCTTGCAAGAATCTTGGAGCAAGGAGACCTTTTTGAGGAGGCAAATTCACATGCTAGATCCATAGATCTTGAGGTATAATTTCCATCAAGTTAATTTCTTTTGGTTAAATTCCTTTAGTTAAATGGTTTTAGTGTTAAAAGATTAGCAAAATCCTAATCTAGTTTTTTCTAGTTCATGGTTGAAAAATTTAACTAGGGTTCTTGAAGCCATGTTAGTTAATTAAATTATTTTGCTATCTAATTCCTACACAACCTAATCAAATAAGTTACTTTGTTTATGTGGTCTTCAAATTATGCTAATTTAGTTAATTTTAATGTGTGAAATTGGTTTGTAATTGTTGTTTCATGAAAATCAAGAAAGGGGTTTGTGTATGGAAATGGGTTGTGAAGCATGATAAATGAGTTGAATTTATGTGATTGTGGCTAACTAGTTGTGTGGTTGGATATTGTGTTGGATTGTGATAACCGTATCGCTAATTTTCGATTTTTGCACCAAAATTGCTAGTTTTGTGCTTACTAGGTTTTTATTAAAATTAATTGGTGAATTATTTGTGATACCTTGGGGATGTTTTTAGCATCTCCTATGACGTTTAGGATGCGTGAGTGCGGAGTTTTGAGTAGTCGGGTTTTAGTTTTGCCGGGCGACCAAATCGGCGATTTTTGGCAGTTTTGCGAATTTCGCGTGTGTTCCGCGGACCCTGTGCACGTTGTACCTAGCTAGTGAACATTAGTAGTTTCGTTTGGGTTTTGCGTCGTTCTTGATACGTAACCTTATGTTTGGTATTGATGTAAATTCCAGGTTCGGTCGCGAAGACGTCAGACGCGGCGCGAAAGGGGAAAGCGGTGATTGGACACAGCTAGCCAGGGATTCCGGTGAGTAGATGTAACATCTACGGGGGACTATCGTTGGATGGCGCAAGCCGCCCGATAGTTTTAGTAACTTATAAGATTCTTAGTGATGTTAGTAATTAGGGGTGAAATACGTATATGATTATTGCTGCATCCATGCATTATATTGACATACCTATGCGAAACCATTTTATAGGACACCTGCACCATTGCCAGGGTTTTTATATGCAGCACGAGCACTATTCATGCTTACACACACACCCTGGTAATTGACATGCCACCACACTAGATAACCTTTAAATTTAAACCTTTTACTAATTGATACTTAAACTTGTGCTATTGCCTTTAATTCCTTAAAATGAAACCGTAGGATTGCTATTCATGTGCATGTACTTCATCATATTAATTGTTCATGCCTAATCTATTAATCACACATCGCAACTTGATTATTGATACCATATGCATTCATTATCATTGACATATGCACTTATGAGGATTTCTTGAGATTTTATGATATTTCTGGATTTCGGGGGAAAGCCGCAAAATTTCTAAACTTACTATATTTTTAAAATATGTAAATTGCGGTTTTCTAGTGATGTAAGTGTCGTCCACCATGAGTTTGCTGTGGTTTTGGAAATCCGTGTCGAGGAGTGGAGGAACCGTCACGGGTACATGGTGGGCCCGGTAAGGTACCCCGGGGCAAGAGGAATGTGGTGTTGACGTTGAGCCTGGCAGGGGACGGATTACCTACCGGTGACTGTTTGGGACGGCGGATATCCAGAGGATACCGACCGTGGCCGCTAGATGATGAGATATTGATATTTGAGATGGGTCAGCCGGACGGCTGAGGCCAGAGATACATTGATATGAGATTTGAGACAGTTTTGAGGTGTCGATGCTGGACACCGGTTCTCGTCGATTCTATTGGTATTGTGATGGTATTTCAAAAGACATTCTTAAAGGGAAAAACATGATTTCTTATACTTACACATTCAGATCACGAGTTGATTCGCATTGCATTCATACCTGCTAGTATATCCATATTGCATACGTACTTGCCATTATGTCCTGCCTTACCTGTATTTAGATGCTAGGATGCTTATGTGCATGCATTCGATAGCCTGTGTAGATGTTATTTATTACTCACGAGTTGGCAACTCACCCCCATTGTGCCATAGCCTTTTGCAGGTCCGCTCCGTCAGTACAGTAGCGGCGGGTGCGCTTGCTTCTTTTGCCTCTTTTGCCTGGACTCGAGATTTTGCTCATAGGTGGGTTATGTCATTATTTTGTACCACCTTGTATATTCTTCGTATCTTGTACACTCCATCTACTGTTTCTACCAGTATTATTGTATATTGACCTAGAGATGAGACTGTGAGATTTGTAGACTTTTATGCTGTATTTTGAGGTCGAGCTCACTTGAGTCGACATGCTGTTTTTCTTATGCTTCATTATGATTATTTTGCTTGTTGTCATTTTTTATTGCGTGGGATTTGTGACCGCCTTGTGGCGAAGAGCTAGCTTCCGCTTGGGGATGCCCTATTTTGTTGGATTCATATATATTTTGTTGTACCCATTTTGGGGGCCAGTATTTACAAAGGAGACTCTGCCGAAATTTTCGGAAAAATTAGTATTGTTTTTAAAAAGGGTTTTACATGACTTATTTGATAAAATCGCTTTCAATTGATTGGGTTTTCTTCACTCTTTTGCTTAATTGGTTTTGTTTCTGGGCTTTGGCTTACTTACTTTACGGACGTCTTTAGACGTTTCGTAAACTTAAGTGCCAGTCACGTTCCGTACCCTGCGGGTCGTGACAGACTGTGTTGATTCTTATCAATGCAGGGAAAACAAACCGATATATATATGATGTTGTTGGAACCAAGTTTTTAAAAAACTGACATTACAGACGTACGCATTTTCTTTTCACAGTGGTATTCGGTTATGAATATCCAGCACCTCATTCGACGAGGCAAGGGCCGAGATCCCTTCATCGGGAGTGACCCCTTGGGCAGAAGTTTGCGTCAACGTAATAACTTCACTATAGTCGATCACTTTTTGCTTTTCATCGTGGTATTCAGTTTGGAATATTCTGCACCTCATTCGACGAGGAAAGAGCCGATATCCCTTTACCGGGAGTGACCTCTTTAGCAAACATTTTCGCCACTGTACTTTTGTAAAACCACTTGGATTCCTTCAACGAGATCAAGTTCATTACGTTAAATGTTTTTCGCCAAAAACCAGCCGTAGCCCTCCGTCATTTCTTTCAGGTAGTACCTAGTATTCGTGTTGCGTTTGTTGGCCTTTGTCAAGGCGTAGTATGCGGTAGCTGGGTATTACTTGTCTGTTGCATTGAGTTGCGATTATCTAGGACAGTCGTATAACCTTGTTGGCCTTTGTCAAGGGTTTTTGCGGGTGGGTCTAGAGTAATCCAGGATAATGACGGGTTGAACTTGACTTATAGTTTATGATTTATTGGCCTTTGTCAAGGTTATAAACTGCTTGGGGTAAAAATCATATCGGGAGTTTCAAACATACAGGAAACTTGCCAGGCATGCGCATACCTTCTGGAGTGTGGTGACTTGAGTGGCTTCCATCAAGTTATCATGGGATGATAGTTGGATCCCGATTCCCACTGATGAGTAGGATTACTCTTCGGGTGATTCCGACTAATTCTCCTTTTAGGTTTGGAGGATAATTCGAGAAAACAGTGGGAGCCATCCAGATTATATAAAGTGATTATCCATTCTGATCTTGGTTAGAGTGCACGCTGAATGTTTCTTTTCTCTCTCTCTAACAGCAACCATGACCCGACCCTAGACTATAACTCAATGACCAAGTTAAACCGAACTTTTTTATAAACACTGGCTTTTGGATTGTCCAAGTTGCATACATCATTGCCACTCCTTTTACCCTTTTCTTTTCTTCAGAACACCCCGTATTACTACGAATATCCACTTCTATTGAATAAAACCATCGTATGGTTATATACGAACTCGAAGGAACTTATTCGAGGATAGTTTCCGGTTCTGGAGAAAATGAATAGGATTATTCAGTTGTCTTTTCTTTTTACCTTCTCTCAGGTTGTGAGGACTCCTGGGATTAGGAGGGGGTACACCTATTACGCTTATTGGATAGTCTTCTTCCAAACCATAGGCAGGTGCCAAAAGGTAGGGAATGAAGAAAACCAATTAGCCTAAGTAGGGTGTGCAGAAGGCAATAAGTAAAGACATATAGAGGGATCAGAAGGAGGGCAAAGTAAAATGCGACTGCTATCATTCACGACCGAACCAGGTATTTTCATCGCCACTCCTACTTCACCTTTGTATTTCTCCAGAACACCTCATATCACTACGAACATCCACTTCCATTGGATAAATCCATCGTATGGTTATATACGAACTCGGAGGAACCTTTTCGAGGATGGATTCTGGCTCAGGAGAAATATGAATAAGGTTTATTCAGTTGTCTTTTATCATCACCTTCTCTCAGGTTGCGAGCACTCCTAGGATTAGGAGAGTACACCTATTATGCTTATTGGATAGTCTTCTTCCAAACCATAGGCTGGTGCCGAACGGTAGGGAAAGAAGAAAACCACTTAGTTTAACGATGGTGTACAGAAGGTAATGACTAAAGACAAATAAAGGGATTTGGAGAGATGGCAACGAAATATACGGTTACAGTCATGAATCTGAATAATGGAAGATGCATTACTAGGAATACCCGGATACCCCTTCGAAACATTTTAATATTTCAGTTTCACTATGCGTTGTTATTAGAAAGCCGATTTCCCAATTAGATACTTACTCCAGGGTATGTATTTACAAGGTCTGATACTCACATCTGTATGGTTTTACAGATAATGAGTGGGAGTAAGCTATTGGGAATTAGGTGATCATTCTCATTATATCGGAATTCGTTGTAATTAATGATATTTGAGAAAATCACCTGGGTACAGTTTTCAACCTACGACGCACAGGATTTGAGTTGTTCAACTCATCAGACTTATACAAAGTATTGTATGTTGTCCAGTGTCCATTAGGACAAAGGGGTTTTGGTCCTTGTACCATATTCTGTTTACTTGTGACTTCTCAAGTTTAGGACAAGTGTTTCGTACAAATACAAGGTCCAAGTTAGAGAAGTTATAGGTACAAGAATAAAGTAGAGAACCAGGTGTCGCAAGTATCGGGGTTCTTCAAGGTGATCGAAGATGTAGATACTTGTATGAGGTATTCAGTTGATAGTAATGGTTTTGAGAAACTTGTTTCTCTTTCAGGTTACTCATAATTGGACTCACTCCTAAGTTGAGTAATGCCGATCGGCCTCTCTCCATTTAGTTGACATGCACTGGAGACAGCTGCATGATTTGAATCTGGTTCCAATTACATTAGTGACTTTGTTTCTATATTAGATATATATAGAATCAATTTATATCTTAACGATGTTAAGGTATAGGGAGTCGTCCGGCTGATGCTTAAAACCAGAATCCGGATAAACTCAAGGCACGTTTCAGTAATGGCTGTTTGTGGGTTATCTCGGGCTTTGAAGAGGGTTAATTTTCTACCATCTTGAAGATCAATAGTGATATTGTTCTTGACTCGCCACAGTTTTAGTAAAATGAACTTTTTCAAAATGGAATAGTGGGAGTATGGTAGAACTGGAAGTGATTCCAGAACCACAAACGATTACTGAAAATTTAATAAAGAACCTAATGATTCAATCAGGTTTGAAATTCCATTGGCCAATCCGCAGATATGGTGAGTTACCTCAGGTACCCGAGAGGTACTTCGGCAGCCTCAAGAACGGTGACAGGGAGGTTCTTGTTTACCCAGACTTGACACTACTGTTGTTCCAGACTATGAGACCCGGCAGGAGGATGGGTATAGCGTCATTCTAAACTAGCTTTAGAAGTGTATATGACTCTGCCAGAGGGTTGTCGTAGTCAGTGGGAGCAGCGGAAGCGTAGTGGACAAATAGCTTGTGTCTATTTATAGACTAAAGCGGATATACCGGAGATAGAACATCTATTTTTGATGTGACAGTCATGGGTTTTGACTTCATCAGAATAGGGGATGGATCTATTAGATAGTAGGGTGTGATGTCCTGGTATTTAGGATGACATTCTCTTTGTATGAAGGGAAATTCCTATACTACGATCGGTTATACTTTGGTTGTCACACTGTATTTTCTCCACATAGGTTATGGATATTATATCAGACATTCTGGTTACTAGATCTATGGTTTTAGATCTAGATTTGGAAAGTGTCCCAATCTGGGTACTTAGATAGTATTCTAAAAGCATTTTAGAATGGATGGCTCCTGGCATGGTGCTGAACCTGCAGGTGATGGAGTCACCCTCTCTAAAGGTGTCTTACAGACTAAAGGGGAGAGGGATGTGCATGATTGGCATATCACTTGCTTAGGAAATTGAGTCAATCATGACATGTCAAGTACCACACCAGATGTTGTTTTTGTACTAGATGCAATAAGTTGATATATTAATCCAATCCTGGAGAAAAACGAATGGAAGAGTTTATGAACATAAGTGGATGTTCTAGGGATTTGATAACGGCGGCCTTCTTTAAGAGACGGTTATAATTCCAGGCTTTCAAGGTGACCTAGAAGACAGAGTGACTGTCAGAGTTATAGTTTTCCCTCTGAAGAGGGGCAGTAGTTTGGACAGGTGGTCCAAGCGGATACTGAGGATGGTATGGCGCAGTGTACTGATTGAGTTCAGTAGACGATACAGTCTAATAAGTTTGCTGGGTTTGGAGTTCTTTTGTGAACTGGGTCCCATCAGATATCCAGAAATATTCTAAGACGGGTATTGCTCATTTCGGGAGATAGTTTTCTTCGCGAAGTTAAGATAAAGAGAGACAAAGAAAGAAACACTGGAGCGGATCCACTCACTGAGGCTATTTCTCGAACGCAATAGTTTTACAAACGAGCTTTGTGAAACTGATTAGTAGAGGAGTTGGGTGTTCGGTATCACACGGGCTGTGAGTATGCGACATCGCAATAATTAGCCTTAAGAGCAAGTGGGAGATTGTAGGCTATAGTGCCCTCAAGGCAATTATCATAGCCGCAGGTATGTGATCATGATGATTGAGCGAGGACCTATACCGATGAAACAGTCTTACTCGAGATGATAGTATGCTATCTGGTTTGTCTTTATCATCATATGTTGATAAAGCCCATAGGATTCTTGCTTGACTGCCAGCATTGTGATGGCGATCACATACGTGGGAGCTGGGGGACTATAAGCACATCCTTAAATGTCCCTAGTAATGGGAGTATCGAGACTGGGCATCGATACTCCAGTATAGACTGGTGTATACTTATCTAGACCCTGAAGAAGGGCGGTGGCCGGTCTCACAAGCCATTGGTGTCAGTTGTTCACCTAAGATAGTATACAGGTGCTCATTGGGTTATGAGTACACTGGACGGACTCGCCGGGAACATGCTAGTTGTTATTATACCTATAGTCAGATAGCAGTTCCCTGGTGACATGTGTACAGGTTAGTCTGTCGACCTGAGATCGTCATTTTTCTCGTATGAGTTCCCACTGTGCTTTGATTACTACCCTACCACGGCTCAAAGGAGTCGTGCAAACAGGTTTTAGTTGGGTACAGTCCCGAGCCACATAGAGGTAGTGAGCGGATCATCTGGGATTCGTCTCTCCCAGTATTAGGGGTTGATGTCGCGCAGTGCACGGGTGGCCATCACTAGAAATCCTCGGCCGGGGTATGTGAGAATTACCGATCAAGGATCGATAGTTTCTCAGGTAGTGATGGATTTCATACCGACACGAATTATCGCGTTGTTAGGGGTCTGACTTTATCCACCCCCCTAGACTCTATATGCGATACTCTTAGACGAAAAGACCGGACTGTACGGATATTGTCACTGACATGCTCAGTAGGGGTTTGGATGAGTTTGCTCGTCGGCTTTTCTTTTGCTCAATACATGGGTAGCCGTTACGTACAGCTAGTGCCACTGACTTGCTTGTGGTTAAACCCACTGCCAGCGTATTGACGAGTCTTTAGAGTCCCAAACAGAGGATTTCCCCGGTTCTGGCGAAATGATGTAGTAGCCATATTGGATATGTGCAGGGTTCCGATCAATTGATGTACATAGTACTCGGACATTCGATCGGACAGTTGATAATACTAGCCGGCTCAGGTTTGAGCCGGATTATTAAATCAGGTATTGATTTAATAATTTACATATATGTATTTCGATACGTATATTCTAGTATTATATTCTTTTTGTTATTCTATCTCTTTGATATTCGTATTTCGGTACGGATACAGGTATGTATATATAGTAGAATGTAATCCGTATTTTTTACCGGATAACATTCTAGAAGGTGCCACCTCATTTTTGATTTGACCATTTTTATTAAAAATTGGATAATGAGGTGGAAAATGGCATGAAGAGGAATGGTGAGAACCATGCTCGGAATAGTGCTCACAAATGAATTGTTAATTCATTTGGGTGCACTATTCAAGCATGGTAGGATTATTAAAATGGAAAATTGTTTTTACAAAACCAAGTATGCTTCATTTTCTCTTTCCTTGGTCTTCATTTTTTGAAGCATGCTAGGTTTTCTTCTCTTGAGCTTTATGAGAGCTCCTCCCTCGCCATTAGCTTCATCCTCCTCATGCTTTCACATTTTGCTTTCACCTGCCTATTATGAGATAGCAAACACTTTGAATACACTCACTACATCCTAGGCTCTCTAGGGTAGCATCCTAGAGACCCTAGTTGCTTCACTAGCATCTTAGCGTGGAGCTAGAGCCGGAATTACATCTCTCGGGTGGATCATCGAAGATGAAGGAAGACCGGCGACCAAAGTCGATCCGCATCACTAGGAGCTTGGAAATGATTGAAGACCCGAAGGACTTGATTCATTAGGTATAACTATTCTATCTCTTGTGTTTAGTTTTCTATTTTTAGGGTTAATGATTTCAATCTTGGAATCGGGTAATGGTAGCGCCGGGTTTTAGAAAAAATTTGTTCCGCATATGGCCACGGTTCGATGGCCGGGGCGCTCCCATAAACCTTCAGGTGAGAGCCATGCTTGTATATTGTTGCACAAATGAAGAGTTAATTCATTTATGCAAACTATTCAAGTATGGGCTTGATTATTAAATGGAAAAATTGTGTTTTATAAATCATGGCTTCATGTTATTTTCACACTTGAAGAAAATTGTTGCATGGTTCATTTTGAGATGGCATTCTCATTCTCACCATCATGCTACACTCTCCTTTCTGGTTTCTTAGGCTCCTCCACCTTCATCCTCAACCTCCTCTCTATAATCTTATGAGTTGAGAATTAAGAGAGGAGGTAAGATAGATAAACACTTTGAACACTTCACTACATCCTAGGCACTCTAGATTAGCAATCTAGAGTCCTTAGTTGCTTCATTTGATTTTTGGTGTGGAGCTAGAGCCATGATTTACATCTCTCGAGTGGATCATCTTCGACGGAGGAAGACCGGTTGCCTAGTTCAGTCGAGGACGCCTCAAGGAGCTAGGGAAGATGGTAGAAGACCGAAGGACACGGTTCATTCGGTATAACCATTTCTAACCTTCTATTTTAGCTCTTGTAGTTTGCTAGTGTAGGTTTATGGTTCGATTCTAGACGGGTTCGTTAGCGCCAAGGTTTTTTAAATGTCATTTTTGTTCCGCATCGGCCACGGTAGATGGCCAAGGTGCTATTGTAACCCAACATTCAGGAGGCTGACCCCTGCTATTCCTAAAGAACCAAAAGGTCCTTTTACTGCAAGAAAGTCAATCTTCGATTCGCTGAAGACCAAGCTCTAAGCAGGGGGTAGATCATTAAGACTGAAGAAATCCCTGCGACAAGAGGTGCTCTACGGCGCTATTAGCATCGATTTAGAAAAGAAGGAAGTCCTTGTTAGTTATATGTATGCCCTAGAGGCCATTACTGTACATAAGATGTATATTGTAGTGGATACTGGGACATATATAGGGAGGACTTTCTTCCTCGACATGATAGTATGCTATCTGGTTGATCTTTATCTTAACGTGTACATTGATTGTCTCTCTGTTGCATGTTGGTAAAGCCCTTAGGATGTGTACTTGATTACCTGGATTATAATGCGGATCATACTAGTGGGGACATGGTAGTCCATAAGTACATCCTTCAAGGTCCCTAGTCGAGGGTGTATCGAGACGTGGCATCGATATACCAGAGTAGACTAGCGTATACCTTCTCGACCCATACAGAAGGGCGATGGATGATCCCATATCCATTGGTGTTTGACATCAGAGATGATATACGGGTGCTCAGTGGAGACTGGGTACACTGGACGGACTCGCCGAGAACTCCCAGATGGTATTATACCTTACGTTAGATGGCAGTTCTCTGGTGACACTGGTACAGGTTAGTCTGTAGACCTAAGATCGTCATAGAGTCTTGTGTGATTCCCACTGTGCTTTGATTTCTACCTTACCACGTCCAAGAGGGCGTGCAAAACGGTGGCTTTTAGGTACAGTCCCGAATCACATGGAGGCAATGAGCGATAGGAGGGGATTCGTCTCTCCCGGTATAGGGAGTTGATGTTGCGCTGTGTTCGATTGGCTATAACCGGAAATCCCTGGCCAGGGTTGCTGAGATTTACTGGTAAGTGTTACCAGAAGTTTCTCGTACTGTACGGTAAGTGTTACTGGTTGGATTCACAGGAGTGTGAGCGGGCTTGCTCGTCGATCTTCTGATCGCTCAATACCCGGGTGGCCGTTGCGTTTAGTAGACCGCTTGCGGCGTGTGGGTGCTTGATATGATCATCATCTGCTGCCGGCGTATTGACGAGTCTTTAGAGTCCTACACAGAGGTTTCCTGGCTCAAGCGAAACGAAATAGGAGCGCATATGAGATATGTGCGGGACCGAGAATAATGCGTGTATGTGATACCGTATTCTATTCTCGCGATGAATGTATCGATTGGTTGTATGCGATATAACCTAGTTATCGAATCGAGGATTGATTCGATAAGTCGATACATTGGATACTGGTCGGTCATATGCGATATGACCGGATCGTTAAATCAAGTGTTGATTTAATGATTTAATGTATAATTATATATTTGATATATTACTTTGCATTAACTAGTATTGGTTCACTTAAAATGGATTTTCTCACTTGATGTGCACATTGTATATGTGATATATTTTTGTGCACTTGATTGTATCATGTTTGATGATACATGCAAACTTGGGTGTATGTTTGATTTAAACCTTGGTTAAGTAAATGGTTAGGGTTTTTATTTATTTATTTATTTATTTATTTATTTCTTTGGCATGAAATAAAATGGTGTCTTTCTTTGGATTTACTTGAAACTTCATGAAGCTTTGACCATTTTGTTTCTTTCCTAAACCTAACCATTCACCTAGTTTATTCTCTACACTTGTTAAACTAACCCAAGGTTGCATTATGATAAGAATGACTTGGATTTTCTTTTTCAAGATAATTCTTTTTATTCTTATCATATTATCTTCTTCTTCTTCTTCAAGAAGAAAGAAGCTTGCTAGCTTCAATGGTGACTTGAGAAAAAGAGTGAGAAATCCAATTCTAAAGTGAACCCACTTCCTATTTCTTCATCCTCTACCACTTGCCATGTAGTATAGGGTCTTTTCTTCACAAGTTTCATGACTTGGTGAAGTTGGAGCTTGATCTTGAGTTGCCTCGACATAGATCATCTTCGGCATCGAAGTCGACGACCTAGCCCGATCATTTCTCCGATGAAATCAACACTAGAGTCCGAGATCCGATGATCGCAGCGAAGGGACATCGTCACGGAGCTATGGAGGTGGAGGACTGGATCTACAAAGGTTGTAGCCCCTTTCACTTTGTAGTAAAATTGTTTACTAGCTTGTAGTTTCGCCTTAATATCTAGTTAACGATCGCATTAGGGTTTCTCGGCACCGGAAAATTTTAAAATTGGCATGGTTGATGCCTTGTGGAACCTCTTGAGTGTGCCTAGGAACCCTACAGTGGTATCAGAGCTACTAGGCATTGGATGTCGACCTATGGGGGGTTCTCATTGTGTGACAGTGTGGCGAAGTATAGGCTCTTACCCCCAGGGTGTCCCGAGACCTGAAGGTGTTCCGGCGGGTTGTAGTCCTCGCGAGGGGGCTTGCGTAAAAAGTAGCAGCTGAGGGACCCGTTGGTGCCACGGCGACCCCATTGGATGGGGTGGCTGCCTGACCTACAGTGGTATCAGAGCCTAGCTAGAGCTTTAGGCGAAGTGTAGACGAAGCTAGAAGTCTGATCGAACCCGATATCCCCCGATTTCACCCATCTCTGTACATTTTTTAAAACAGTGGATTTTTCCAAATTAAAAATTCTCAAAAATATCAGCAGGAAACTTTAAGGGTTACTGTGAAGTACGTGACCGTAATACGACAAAACCGCCGCGGAACCGCGGCCTTAACATGCTATGTGCGGCGGTTCCGCGGCCGTATGTAATGATCAGGGAATTATTTTTGTACAGTAACCTCAGTTGTTGTTTGCTGATTCTTCTGGGAAGTTTTATGTTTCACTCAAGAGTTGAGTTTTCTGGGGTGTATTGGGGACTCGATAATTCGATCGGATTATTTAACTTTGTTTATTAAGTTTTTCCGGATATTTATAGAATATGTTAAAAAGTTCGACCGGATATAAATACCCAATTTTTCCCCTGCCGGAAAATTTCCAAGTGTTGGATTTTTCCATGGTTTAAAGACGTTCTAAGTAGTGCAAGTAACGCGATGGACCCTCTAGAAGACAACAAACCTTAACTCGATTATGTGACCATCTTGAACTGCCATTTGAACCTTAGGGTTTGGGGCAGTACGGCGTGCCACATGTGAGGCGTTGGCTTGACCCTTCTACGGCTGGACCATTGGTACTGAGGCATGAAGTGAATGTTTTTAAACTTATTTCATGTGTTGATCTGTTTCGGGAAAACTTGGGTGTTTTGATTGTTCGATCGGAAAGTTTAACATTTTCTGTTTATCTGGAATGGGATACAATATTTAGAATCCACAAGCAGTTATGAGATAACTGATTTGAATGTTATAAACATAGCACGTTAGTCTCACTTGATCGGTTGCCACGGAATTTTGATGTGATCAAAAGTCCGTCGCAATCACGTAGCGTACACGGATATTCGCCGGTAAACTTAATAGACAGCCGCGCCCCATAGCCCCGACCAAGTGACTGTAGGAGAACCCCGTCGCCGAAAGCATCCGTTCGGGTGCTCGCGGCAGCGGTGTTCCGCCTTGGTGCACTTCGTCGACGGCATCGGGGGTGCGGCTGCCTACTAAAGTTTACGACGAGCATTCGATCAGAATGCCGGGAATCTTGTTGAATTGCCCGACTTGGTATTGAAAAGTGTTTTCGATAATGAGACTAAAATGCGGGGTTTATAATTGTTAGGCATGCGATGTCTAAGGAATTCATTTGGTTAGGCATGCGATGTCTAAAGAGTTTGCAGATTCCAACTGTTGTAGTTTTACACTTTCTTTTCTGTGACCGTAAGTGTAATATGTGATATCGCCGGTTTCGTTGCTATATGTCAACGACAATTGGGATACGCATGTTTACTTACGTTGATGACATGTGATGTTATGTGTTGCTGGATATGTTATATTAGATCGTCGTGTTTGAATAACCGGGGGGTTTTTATGTGAGATGAGTGTTTTTCATTTTCATTCATGTAAAAACTTGTATGTAATATTCTTTTATTGGGGCACTTCCAGGTTGCGGAAGATGTCACCATTTGTATATTATTTACTTTTCCGCACTAGGATAGACCCAAGGAGGAGGGCACAAGTAACCAGGTTCTGGAGTCCAGTGGGAGACCAACTCGAGGAGTCGAGTCCGGGTCTCCTAACTCTAGAATTGGTAGGGTTGCTTGTCGCTCTCGTAGGGGTCTAGGGGTGTGGGTTTGGCTATTCATCATGACCGTGGAATCCGTGTTTTATACTGGCTCGTATTGAAAACACGGACGCCCTAGTATATCCAATATTTCATATGATATTTTCTGCTGCGTTATCTGTGATGTGATCATTTGATATGTTCTTTGATAAATACTATATATAGTATATATGATATATTATATAGGCGTTACTTATGTTTTACACCCGCGCTAGCCCTGCCCCGCTCTGATGTTAGTTACCTAACCTAACGGTGCAGAGGGGACATCGAGGCGAATGCGGATGGCATAAGTGTACGTCGTATTTATTAGTGATGTTTAGGTGCTTAAATGATCGGACTTCATTAATGTGATTAATGAAAGAAAAGAAACCTAAGATGTTGTGGAATCGAATTTTCAAAAACAGGTAGCTACAGTTCTTGCTTTGCATCGCGGTGTTCCTTGTAGAACATCCTGCACCTTATTCGATAAGGAAAGGACCGAGATCCCTTCACCGGGAGTGACTCCTTTAGCAATAACTGGCAGATGCTACAACCCTCGGTTTGTCTTTTGATTGCTTCTATAGTTTTTGTTTTGCACAGTGATATATATGATATATCCCGCACCTTATTCGACGAGGAAAGGGCCGACGATCCCTTCACCGGGAGTGACCCCTTTAGCAAAACTAGAAAAGCCTAAAAAACACTCCATTTTAAAATCATTTGATTCTATAATGATATCAAGTTCATTACGCAATAGGTTTTCAGAAAAACCTGTAGTAGCCCTCCGTCATTTCAGATAAGTCATGTTTAGTATTCGTGCTGCGTTTGTTGACCTTGTCAAGGCACAGTGTGCGGTATCTAACCAGTATTTATCTGCTTATGCATATGATGCAGATTGGGTTAGGGTAGTCGTACGGCCTTGTTGACCTTGTCAAGGGTCGTGCGGGTGGGTTTGATTCAATCAAGAAATGACGGGTTGAACTTGACTTACGGTCTATGGTTTGTTAACCTTGTCAAGGTCATAGATCGCTTGGGGCAAAATATTATCGGGAATTTCAAGTGTTGAAATTTGCAATGAGATTGCATACCTTCTATGAGATAGTTGGATCCCGATACCCACTGCGAGTAATTGTTACTCCTCGGAGAGTTTTACATATTACAATTAGCCGATCTAGTAGGTGTCTAGAAAGGTGTCAACGGGGTTACGCCTCTGGGAAAACGAGATTTACTGTAATTAGGTCCGTGCGAAAGCACGGGGAACCTCCCTTAAAGTACCGACACTGGCCTGGCTGAAAGATTGGCGAACTTGTAGCGTGTAATTAATCCCGGCTAGTCTTTCTTTTTAGGGTTTGAAGGAAGATTTGATAAAAACAGTGGGAGCCATCCTGATTAGATAAAATAATAACCAATCTGATCTTGCAAGAGCACACGCATAGTATTTTCTTCTCTCTCTCTCCTGGTAGCGACCATGTCATGCCTTAATCAAGATAATAATACGGATGTATTGACCGAACCCGCTTATTATACTGGGCTGGGGAACGTTGGTCCCGCTCCAACTTATAATTGTTATATGACAATAAAGGAATTAGGGGATTACCAGATTTCCCGTGCTGCCCAAACGAGGAAAGTGCATATGATGCATCTCCTTCGGGTGTGTTCATTATAAAGAACTGTTTCTCTGTATGCTCTGCGTCCTGGGTATTAGATACCGGATCAGGATCCCAGATATGTAATCTGTTACATAGGGCTACAGAAAGGTGGAGAACTGAGAACGGATGATAAGTTTCATGAGACAGAAAACGGTGCAAGTGTTGCAGCCAAGTCTGTTGGTCACTGTCACCCTGTATTTCAAATACATTGATTCTGAACGAATGTTATTAGATACCGAACCTGATATACAAAATCATATCACTCTCTTTATTAATAAAGAAATGATAAAATTTTGTATTGTTGGATAATGTTTTGAACATTTCCTATATCAAAAGTTGATCGGTTCAGGCACGTTATCTAAAAGCATTGCTGTTCTAAACCAAACTACAGTTCTTAGTATACAGAACACACACAAGAGGAAGAGTTCAGAATTGAACGATTCCTTCTTGAGGTATTGTAGACTAGGTCAGATCAATGTGACCCGACTAGCTAAAGTTACATTTAGATGCATATTTAAATCAGTTTGAATTTACATCTTATGAAACTTGCCAGTCATGTCACAAAGATAAGATGACCATAGCTCTGTTTACTGGAAACAGAGAAAGAGTTAGTGAACTCTTGAGATTGATACATGTTGATGTATGTAAGGTCCCCTGTCTACACATGCCAAGACTGGTTCTTTGTACTTCATTACATTCTCTGATGATCTCTCAAGATTCAGACATATGTTCCTGTTGAAACACAAGTCCGAAGCTTTTGAGATATTCACAGAATATAAGTTAGAAGTAGAGAACCAAAAATACGGGTATAAGTATTATGTCCTTTGATGTGATCAAGGAGGAGAATACTTGAGCACGGAAATCCTGGACTATTCTAAAGGAGAATGAGATTCTCTCTCAGCATTACTCCTCCATATACACCATAGCATGATGGTATATCGGGGCGGAGCAATAGCACCCTATGTGATATGGTGTGCACTATGATGAGTACTACTGAGTTTCCTATTTCCTTTTAGGGAGTTATGCACTTATGAAGTTGCATACCTATTGAATAGGGTTCCAATCAAATCAATTGCCTACCACTTCATATGTGATATGGAAAGGGAAGAGTCCATATCTTAAGTTTGTTAAGATTTAGGGTTGTCCGGCCTATGTCTAAAAGCAAAATCCGGACAAGCTCGAGACAAGGTCAGTTATGTAGAACTGGAAAGGTTCCGGCTATACAAACTGCATCTGATGATTTGACAGAACCAAAGGATTCAATGGTCCCCAACGAACCTCAGCCTCTCCGCCGATCTAGTAGGGATCCTCACCCACCTGAGAGTTACTTCGGTTTATCTATGACAGTGGGAGCGAGGATTGCATCATGAGATGATGACCCAACTAGTTTCGAGCTGGTCATCAGGAGTGAGACTCTGTAAGAATGGCTGGATGTTTAGCGATCTGAGATGGAATCCTTATACACCAACAAAGTATGGACTTTGGTTGCTTTATCTGAAGGGTTAAATCCCCATCAGGAGCAAGTATATCTTGAGAAGATTACTTGGTGTACATGGAAAAGTTAAGACTTTCAAATCTAGACTTGTTAAAGGTTTTCGTCATCGACCAGGCGTGGATAATGATGAAACCTTTTTCCAGTGGTTATGCTTAAGTCCATCCAGATCCTATTTGCCACGGCTACATACCATGACTACGATATCTGGCGGTTGGGTGCCATGACTGCTTTTCTAAATGATGTTTTAGAAAAGAACGTCTATAAGTACACAGCCAGAGGGCTTCGTAAATAGTGGGAGCAGCGGAAACGTGTGCAAGATGTTTTATGTGATAAAGCAGACATCGCGGAGTTGGAACGTCTGTTTTGATGTGTTAGTCAAAGAGTTTGACATCATCAAAATGGTAGATGAACCTTGTATATACAAAAAGGTAGTAGGGAGTATGGTGGTGATCCTCGTAGAGTACGTGGATGACATACTCTTGATAGGGAAGGAGTTTCCTATGCTACGCTCGGTCAATCTCCGCTTATCACAATGATTCTCCATATAGGATCAAAGTGATACCTACTAAATCCTGGGTTTTGGATCTATGAGATAGATCTAATTGGATATTAGGATACTCACTAGTTGTAGTGAGATGGTTTCAATTGGTCTTGGGGAGAATCACTAGAAGGGTTCTAGGGTGATAAAGACGACTGTAAGTCAGTCACATGCATTGTCTTTACCCTCAGTAAAGGGACGGTATGTTGGAAGAGTTCCAAGCTAGATACCGTGACATACTAGACGATAAAGGCTGGATATATCGCTACTTATGATACTACCATAGAGGCAGTCTGGATGTATATAAGTTCATGAGATGAACTTCGTTCCTACCATTGTGAGACAATGGAGTTGTGGCTTATGCCAAGGAACGTCCGTCCCATCAGTGATCCAGACATATTCTAAGGAAGTATCACCTGATCATGGAGATGGTTGATCTCCAGCGGATCGAGGTTAGGAGAGTAGACTCAAAGGACAACACGGCGGATCCACTCACAAAGGCCTTTTCCCAGAAAGAGACTTTTATGGGATGGTTGAGTATGACATACTGCAACCACTGCTACAGATGGCCCTAGTGCAAGTGGGAGATTGTTAGTTATATGTATGCCCTAGAGGCCATTACTGTACATAGGATGTATATTGTAGTGGATGCTGGGACATATATAGGGAGGACTTTCTTGCTCGACATGATAGTATGCTATCTGGTTGATCTTTATCTTAACGTGTACACTGATTGTCTCTCTGTTACATGTTGGTAAAGCCCTTAGGATGTGTACTTGACTACCTGGATTATGATGCGGATCATACTAGTGGGGACATGGTAGTCCATAAGTACATCCTTCAAGGTCCCTAATCGAGGGTGTATCGAGACGGGGCATCGATATACCAGAGTAGACTAGCGTATACCTTCTCGACCCATACAGATGGGCGATGGATGATCCTATATCCATTGGTGTTTGACATCAGAGATGATATACGGGTGTTCAGTGGAGACTGGGTACACTGGACGGACTCACCGAGAACTCCCAGATGGTATTATACCTTACGTCAGATGACAGTTCTCTGGTGACACTGGTACAGGTTAGTCTGTAGACCCGAGATCGTCATAGAGTCTTGTGTGATTCCCACTATGCTTTGATTTCCACCTTACCACGTCCAAGAGGGCGTGCAAAACGGTGGCTTTTGGGTACAGTCCTGAATCACATGGAGGCAATGAGCGATAGGAGGGGATTCGTCTCTCCCGGTATAGGGAGTTGATGTTGCGCTGTGTTCGATTGGCTATAACCGAAAATCCCTGGCCAGGGTTGCTGAGATTTACTGGTAAGTGTTACCAGTAGATTCTCGAACTATTATAGACCTCATATCGACACGACTTATCGAGCTACTGGGGTCTGACGTTTACCACCCCTAGGGGAGATATGCGACATATCAGACGAACAGACCGGACTGTACGGTAAGTGTTACTGGTTGGATTCACAGGAGTGTGAGCGGGCTTGCTCGTCGATCTTCTAATCGCTCAATACCCGGGTGGCCGTTACGTTTAGTAGACCTCTTGCGGCTTGTGGGTGCTTGATATGATCATCATCTGCTGCCGGCGTATTGACGAGTCTTTAGAGTCCTACACAGAGGTTTCCTGGCTCAAGCGAAACGAAATAGGAGCGCATATGAGATATGTGTGGGACCGAGAATAATGCGTGTATGTGATACCGTATTCTATTCTCGCGATGAATGTATCGATTGGTTGTATGCGATATAACCTAGTTATCGAATCGAGAATTGATTCGATAAGTTGATACATTGGATACTGGTCGGTCATATGCGATATGACCGGATCGTTAAATCAAGTGTTGATTTAATGATTTAATGTATAATTATATATTTGATATATTACTTTGCATTAACTAGTATTGGTTCACTTAAAATGGATTTTCTCACTTGATGTGCACATTGTATATGTGATATATTTTTGTGCACTTGATTGTATCATGTTTGATGATACATGCAAACTTGGGTGTATGTTTGATTTAAACCTTGGTTAAGTAAATGGTTAGGGTTTTTATTTATTTATTTATTCATTTATTTATTTCTTTGTCATGAAATAAAATGGTGGCTTTCTTTGGATTTACTTGAAACTTCATGAAGCTTTGACCATTTTGTTTCTTTCCGAAACCTAACCATTCACCTAACCCTAGTTTATTCTCTACACTTGTTAAACTAACCCAAGGTTGCATTATGATAAGAATGACTTGGATTTTCTTTTTCAAGATAATTCTTTTTATTCTTATCATATTATCTTCTTCTTCTTCTTCTTCAAGAAGAAAGAAGCTTGCTAGCTTCAATGGTGACTTGAGAAAAAGAGTGAGAAATCCAATTCTAAAGTGAACCCACTTCCTATTTCTTCATCCTCTACCACTTGCCATGTAGTATAGGGTGTTTTCTTCACAAGTTTCATGACTTGGTGAAGTTGGAGCTTGATCTTGGGTTGCCTCGACGTAGATCATCTTCGGCATCGAAGTCGACCACCTAGCCCGATCATTTCTCCGATGAAATCAACACTAGAGTCCGAGATCCGATGATCGCAGTGAAGGGACATCGTCACGGAGCTATAGAGGTGGAGGACCGGATCTACAAAGGTTGTAGCCCCTTTCACTTTGCAGTAAAATTGTTTACTAGCTTGTAGTTTCGCCTTAATATCTAGTTAACGATTGCATTAGGGTTTCTCAGCACCGGAAAATTTTGAAATTGGCATGGTTGATGCCTTGTGGAACCTCTTGAGTGTGCCTAGGAACCCTACAGTGCTAATCCCTCTGGGCAAGCTCTACCCTCTTCTGAACCAACCATTGTTGTAGCTGTCTTGATAGAAAACAGGTTTGAGCCACTAAGAATGGTCAGGCGAAATTTGCCTACCGCTGTCTTGAAGAAGTCTCCACCACCTTTGGGGGTGTCAAACGAGCAAAAGTCGATGTTCTCACCACAACCATCTTTGAGAATTTACAAAGTTTGGAAGGAATTTCATGGTTCCATCTGTTAGTGTATATACCCTGTGGTCCATTATTGTATCATACTAGGTTGTATATTACTTAATAGAAGCTTGGGATATTCACAGTTGTATATACAGTCTTGCTAAAAATGGTAGTATGCTACTTGGTTTGTGTCTAGTTTAATATGTTTCTTGTAACGTATCACTTATACATAATAGTAGAGCCCTTAGGATCTTTGTTTGATTTCCAGCGTTGTGATGGCAGTCACACTAGTGGGGGCTGGGTAGTCTATAAGCAACATCCTATAATTGTCCCTAGTCGTAGGATTATCGAGACAGGGCATCGATACTCCAGAGTAGACTAGTGTGTACGCTTCTCATCCCAATTGGGGAGATGGTCTGTCCCACAGCCATCAGTACGTCGTACTGGAGATAGTATATAGGTGCTCGTTAGGTTACGGGTACACCGGACAGGACTCGCAGGGGAACTGTTGGATGGTGTTATACCCGTCGTCAGTTTACAGTTCCCAGGTGACATGAGTACAGCATAGTCCGCAGACTTGACACTGCTACTTCGCCTCAAGTGTGTCCCACTGTTCTTAGATTGCTACCCTACCACGGCTCAAAGGAGTCGTGCAAACAGGTAGCAGTTGGGTGCAGTCCCGAGCACTTGGAGGCAGTGGCGGTTAGACCGGATTCATCTCTCCCGGTATTAGGAGTTGATATCGCGCTGTGTCAGAGAGCCATTACGCAAAGTCCCTGGCCAGGGCAAGCGAGATTTACTGGTAGGTTCCAGTAGTTTCTCAGGGTGTAATGGGCTACACTCCGACACGATTTATACCGCTATTAGAGGACTGACGCTTTCCGCCCCCTAGGCTCGATATGCGATAGTCTTAGATGAACAAACTGGACTGTACGGAGATTGTCACATCAGGCTCAGTAGGAGTTCGGATGGGTTTCCTCATCGGCCTTCTTATCGATATCTACCTGGGGACCGTTACGTACAGGTAGTGCCGCTTGCGGTCTGTGGTTAAACCCACTACCAGCGTAGTGTCGAGTCTTTAGAGTCCCACACAGAGAGTTTCCTTGCTCCAGGCGAAACGATATAGAGGCCGTATGGTTTTACGACAAGGGTTCGGACGCATACGTGTTTAAACGCACGTACGACGTTCGGAAAGTTTTTGCTAGCCGGCTTTGGTTTAAGCCAGATTCTAGTATCGGGTTATTGGATTTATACAGTCTAAAGTTTTTCCGTGTTTTCACGGATAGGAGGGGCGTTCTCGTAATTTGTCGGGAAGCTTCTAGAAGGATGATGACATGGAGGGTAAGGTGGCATTAGCATTTAATGAATTTGTGACTCACTTAGATGAATCATTCAAGTGAGTTAATGAAGCATTTATTGCTTAATGACTCACTTGATGATTCATTGCATATATTTAATGAAGCATGATGATAATGCATTTTGATTTATTCTTTTTGATTTTCTTATGCTTCATAATATATTAGAAGTGAGAAGCTTTTTCATTCATTCTTATCATCACCTTCTCTCTCATCAAGCTCTCTCTTGAAACCCTAATCCTCCCCTCTCATGTGTTGAGATCAAGGATTAGCTAGACTAATACATCCATAACCTCACTCTATATCCCCTAGGTAGCTTAGATTAGCACTTTGAGCAACCTAGTTATCTCAAGTTAGAGATCAAGCTTGGAGTAGGAGCTCTCGGGTGGATCGTCTTTAACTCGAGGAGGCCGTTGAGGTGCCGATGTTCCAAGGAGCTTACGAGGAGTGGAGGACAGCGATGAAGACCCGAAGGATAAGTAATGTGAGGTATAACTTCGAATCCGAGTTGTTAAACTTCTCGTAGTTTGCTAGTAACGGTTTAGATACGATTCATGCGCTCAAGTCCGTGTTACGAAGCTTTGATAATCGTTTTTCATATATTCCGCCTCCCCGCAAGTTTGTGGGGTGCGTGACATGGACATGCAGTGGTATCAGAGCCAACTAAACCATTACTAGCTTGTTAGCAACTGATTAGAACTTCGATCGTCAGAAAACGCGAAAACGAAACCCCGGATACCCTAACAGTTCTGTTAATTTTAAACATGTCTAAAAAAATATTTGATATGCCTTAAAATTCACAGCAGGTAAATATAAGAATTCTGGGAAAATACGGAGTTCTAACTCGGCTTGATGGCCGCGGATCCGCGGCAATAGTGTGCTTTTGGCCGCAGATCCGCGGCGGAGTCAACCCCGAGTTGACTCCGATTTGCTCTAAAATTCATATATTTCGGAGTTCTGTTTTCCTGTATATTCTGTTTCTGCCCTGGTTACTTCAGTGCTGGTTTGCTTTTGGGGTAGACACGGAACAAGGATATGGTCGATCGATGTTCTAAGATATTTGCTAATTGGGTTTTTATCTGTAATGTTTAATGTGTTCGTAAACCTCCCCTAACTGCTAGTATGTCGGTTGGCAGGGGGTTGCATATTTCTATAATGTTTACTGTTTGTGTATATGGACTTGATTGGAATGTTGTGATGATTAGCCGGGGTTTCAGATGGGTTTAATATTCATTCATTCGATGTAATTGTAATATGTTGTGATATTATTTTGCGGGGCACATCCAGGTTGCGGTTGTAGCCACCGTTGTATTATTTCTATTACTGTTTTTGCTCCTAGGATAGACCCAAGGTGGGGTGCACAAACTACCGGGTACTTTGAAGTGTTTAGTGGCCTACTCACGTTGTTGAGGGAGACCGCTTCACTTCGGGCACTTAGCGGGTAGTTTGTCGTACCCGTAGGGGTCTAGGGTGGGGTAATGGCTATTCATCACAACCGTGTAATCCGTCTTTTGTTGCAGGCTCAAAGCAAACACGGATTGCTAGTATATCTAATAAAGTTCATCAGTGATCTGGAATGCTTATTATTGCGTCTGACGAATGTACAATATCTATATATGATAGCTATTAGACGACACTTATGTTTTACACCCGCGCTAGCCCAGCCCCCGCTCTGCCGTTAGTTAAGTAACCTAACGGGTAATGATGGGACCCCATGGCGAATGCGGATGGCATAAGAGGACGTGGTATTTTCGTTGTTTTCTGCAATGATAGGATAAAAGATGGGACGCATTATTATAATGCAAAGAAAATAAACCAAAGTTAAGTCGTTGGAACAAATTTAAAAGAAACCACTCGGTTATTTTAAAAGATCAGAATTTTTAATTGCGGAGCTTTAACCACTCCTTTTAAAAAGTATCAGGTTCGTTCGATTATATCAAGTTCACTACGTTCACGGTTTTGCCAAAACCAGTCATAGCCCTCCGTCATTTAATATGGATAGTCAATAGTATTCAAGCTGTGTTTGTTGGCCAAAGTCAAGGCACAGTGTTTGGTAGCTATTGAATATTCATATGCAGCATAGATAGATGCGTTGGTTTGGGACAGTCGTACTGCTTTGTTGGCCAAAGTCAAGGGTATGTACGGATGGGTTCAAATTAACCTGGAAATTGACGGGTAGAACTTGACATGTGACTTATGATTTGTTGGCCAAAGTCAAGGTCATAAGAGCATGGGGCAAAAATCCACATCGGGAATTTCTAAAGAAACTGAAATTTGTAGAGAGATGCATACCATTTTGGAGTTTGATGAATGTTAGTAGGATTCCTTCAACATTATCATACGATAGTATTTTGGATCCCGATCCTACTGTGAGTACATGCTACTTATCAGGAGATTCGTCACTTAACGATCAATGCTATAAACCAAGTAGGTGCCTAGAAAGGTGTCAGCGGGGCTACTCCCCCAAAGAAAAGAGGTTATTTAATTAAGGAACTTCGCGAAAGCGTTGGAAAACCTCCCTCGAAGTATCGACACTGACCTGGCTGAACGGTTAAGCAAGAATTGTACGGTGAGAATAGTCCTGGCTAATTCTTCTTTTATGGTTTGTGGAGGGATTCGAGAAACAGTGGGAGCCATCCTGTTTAGATAAATTAAAAACCATTCTAAACTTGCAAGAGCATCATGCTAAAGTGTTTTCTTCTCTCTCTCTTAATTGCAGCGACCTTGTGACCACGACTAGGTTACATCTAGATAACAAATTGACTGAATCTGACTTATATGACTGGAAAAGGTCTGTCCAGATGTCCATTGCCTATGACAAGCTGGACCACCCTATTACTACTCAAGATTCCGCCGTCCCAGGTCCAGTTTCCACTGTCGCGGATATGGATATCCGTCAGAAAAGGGAAAAAGATAAAGCGAAAGCTAAGTGCCTCGTATTAGCTTCAGTTGATGGTGTATACCAGAAACAGCACGAGAAGATGGACTTAGTTTTCATCTTTCTCCATAACAAAGATTTATATGGAGAGCAATCTCATATCACAAGATATGAAACCTCGAACGAATTAAATCAAGCGAGGTTGGCTGACGGGTCATCTGTAGGGGACAACGTCCTTATAATGACTAGCTATATTGATGAGCTCACGGACCTGAAGACCACGTCGGAGAACGGGTCAGATGCTGACTTGATTCTACAGTCTCTGCCTTCTACCCTGAAGGAAACCAGGGAAGTAGAAGGAAAGGGAAGGGCAAAAGTTTTGGGACTGGATGTAGTAAAAGAGGGACGTTCCTATTGTTACGGGAATGAACATTGGCAGAAGGATTGCAGGGCTAGCAAAGACAGTAGCCAGGATTCGAAGCATGTTGTGGCTTCGGCTTCGGGTGTGTTTGTAATAGAGAACTGTTTGTCAGTTAACCCTACTTCCTGGGTATTGGATACCGGATCAGGATCTCACATCTGTAATTCGTTACGGGCTCTGAGAAACCGTAGGGTTATCAGGATAGGTGATATGACCCTCAGGGTTGCAAACGGAATGAGCATGAACGCTGAATCCGTAGGGGAATATCATATTGGACTGACAACTGGGCAGATATTGATTCTGCGTAACTGTTTTTATGTACCAGGTACAACTTGTAATATCATATCTGTATCCTTACTTTCTAAGGAAGGATATGATTTTACTTTTATAAGCGATGTGGTTCACATCCACCTAAATCAAGTTCTGATTGGGTCAGGTACATTAAAAAAACGGGATATACGTATTGAATCAAGCTCAGATTTTCAGTGTCTAGAACACACTTAAAATAAAGTCTCCGGAATTAAATCAGGCTTTCTTATGGCATTGTAGACTGGGTTACATCAATGAGAGAAGGTTAACTAAGTTACATAGAGAAGGATATTTGAATCCGTTCGAATATCAATCTTATGCTACTTATGAATCTTGTCTCATAGGAAAGATGACAAAAACTCCGTTTACTGGACACGGAGTAAGAGCAAGCGACCTCTTGGGACTCGTACACAGTGACGTGTGCGGTCCAATGTCTACACATGCGCGAGGAGGTTATTCCTACTTCATTACTTTTACGGATGATTTCTCTACGTATGGATATGTCTTCTTAATGAAGCATAAATCCGAGGCCTTTGAGAAATTCCAAGAATACAAGAATGAAGTGGAAAACCAAACCGGCAAAAGTATCAAGACACTGAGATCTGATCGAGGTGGTGAATACCTAAGTGCCGAGTTCCTGGATTATTTAAAAGAGAATGGAATTCTCTCTCAGCTTACTCCTCCATACACACCACAACATAACGGTGTATCGGAGAGACGGAACCGAACCCTATTGGATATGGTTCGTTCCATGATGAGTAACGCTGAGTTGCCACAATCATTCTGGGGATATGCACTAGAATCAGCTGCATACCTTTTGAACCGAGTTCCAACCAAGACTGTGCTTACCACACCATATCAGATGTGGAGTGGGAAGAAACCCTGTCTTAAGTATCTTAAGACATGGGAATGTCCAACTTTTGTAAAGAAGCAGCATGCGGACAAGCTCGAGGCACGCTCAGTAAAATGCAAATTTGTGGGATATCCAAAGAACTCCAAGGGATATTATTTCTATTACACAGAGGAACAAAAGGTCTTTGTTTCTCATCATGCCTGCTTCTTGGAAACTGACTTTTTAGAAAATCAGAAGAGTGGGAGCGCAATAGAACTGGAAGAAATTCCAGAACCATAAGCTATTACTGAAACCTTGGTAGAACAAGAAGGTTCAGGAGAACAGGACATCCCGACGCCACTCCGCAGGAGTAGTAGGCAATCTCATCCGCCCGAGAGATACTACGGTTTTCTCATAGATGGGGATAGAGAGGATTGCACTATTGACTATGATGAGCCTACTAGCTTCCAGCAAGCCATTCAGAGCGGTGACTCAGTAAAATGGCTGGATGCAATGCGGACCGAAATGGAGTCCATGTACACTAACAAAGTATGGACTTTGGACATTGCTCCAGATGGGGTAAAACCCGTAGGATGCAAATGGATCTTCAAAAAGAAGATTGGTGTAGATAGACAGGTTGAAACCTATAAGGCTAGACTTGTTGCAAAGGGTTTCCGTCAAAGACCTGGTTTGGACTATGACGAAACCTTTTCTCCAGTGGCTATGCTTAAATCCATTCGGGTCCTTCTTACTATTGCTGCCTTCCACGATTATGAAATCTGGCAGATGGACGTAAAGACGGCCTTTCTAAATGGTAATTTAGAAGAGAGCGTCTATATGGATCAGCCAGAAGGATTCATTCAGAGTGGGAGCAGCGGTAAAGTATGCAAGCTGCTTAAGTCCATTTATGGACTAAAGCAAGCATCGTGGAGTTGGAACATCTGTTTTGATGATGCTGTCAAAGAATTCGACTTTATCAAAAATCCAGATGAACCATGCATATACAGTAAGATTGTAGGGAGAGCTGTAGTATTCCTCGTCTTGTACGTGGATGACATTCTCCTAATAGGAAATGATATTCTTATGTTACAGTCAGTCAAAAGATTCTTATCACAGAAATTCTCCATGAAATACCTGGGTGATGCCACCTACATTCTGGGGATCCGGATCTATCGTGATAGATCAAAAAGGATGTTGGGACTTTCGCAGTCCAGGTACATAGACACCATAGTGAAGAGATTCAGTATGGATGATTCTAAGTGCGGTAACCTACCGTCTTGTCACGGAATCACCCTCTCCAAAGAGATGTCTCCCAAGACTGATTTGGAAAGGGATCGCATGTCGATTATACCCTACGCTTCTGCGGTAGGCTCTATAATGTATGCGATGTTATGTACCAGACCAGATGTAGCATATGCATTGAGCGTTGTAAGCCGGTATCAGGCAAACCCAGGGGAGAAGCACTAGATAGCAGTAAAGAACATTCTCAAGTACCTAAGGAGGACTAAGGAGATGTTCTTGGTGTATGGCGGAAAAGACCTCCAGATTGAGGCCTTTGCCGACTCCGGCTTCCAGAGTGACAAGGATGACTCCAAATCCATGTCGGGTTATGTATTTACCCTCAATGGAGGGGTGGTCTGATGGAAGAGTTCCAAGCAGGAGACCGTTGCTGACTCAACAATGGAAGCGGAGTACATAGCTGCTTGCGATGCCACAAAAGAAGCTGTCTGGATGAAGAAGTTCCTCACAGAACTTCAGGTGGTTCCTACCAGTGTTGGTCCAATACCTCTGTATTGTGACAACAACGACGCTATAGCTTTAGCGAAGGAACCCAGGTCCCATCAGAAGTCCAGACACATCTTAAGCCGGTACCACCTGATCAGGGAGATCGTAGATCGCCGGGAGATCGAGGTGAAAAGAGTAGAGTCGGAGAATAACATTGCTGATCCATTCACAAAGGCCATTGCTCAGACACAGTTCGAAAGGCTATTCGAGATGATAGGTCTACGATATGCCAGCTCATGGCCCTAGTGCAAGTGGGAGATTGTTAGTGTATATGCCCTAGGGGCCATTATTGTATCATACTAGGTTGTATATTACTTAATGGAAGCTTGGGATATTCACAGTTGTATATACAGTCTTGCTAAAAATGGTAGTATGCTACTTGGTTTGTGTCTACTTTAATATGTTTCTTGTAACGTATCACTTATACATAATAGTAGAGCCCTTAGGATCTTTGCTTGATTACCAGCGTTGTGATGGCAGTCACACTAGCGGGGGCTGGGTAGTCTATAAGCAACATCCTATAATTGTCCCTAGTCGTAGGATTATCGAGACAGGGCATCGATACTCCAGAGTAGACTAGTGTGTACGCTTCTCATCCCAGTTGGGGAGATGGTCTGTCCCACAACCATCAGTACGTCGTACTAGAGATAGTATACAGGTGCTCGTTAGGTTACGGGTACACCGGACAGGACTCGCAGGGGAACTGTTGGTTGGTATTATACCCGTCGTCAGTTTACAGTTCCCAGGTGACATGAGTACAGCATAGTCCGCAGACTTGACACTGCTACTTCGCCTCGAGTGTGTCCCACTGTTCTTAGATTGCTACCCTACCACGGCTCAAAGGAGTCGTGCAAACAGGTAGCAGTTGGGTGCAGTCCCGAGCACTTGGAGGCAGTGGCGGTTAGACAGGATTCATCTCTCCCGGTATTGGGAGTTGATATCGCGCTGTGTTAGAGAGCCATTACGCAAAGTCCCTGGCCAGGGAAAGCGAGATTTACTGGTAGGTTCCAGTAGTTTCTCAGGGTGTAATGGGCTACTCTCCGACACGACTTATACCGCTATTATGGGACTGACGCTTGCCGCCCCCTAGGCTCGATATGCGATAATCTTAGACGAACAAACCGGAATGTACGGAGATTGTCACATCAGGCTCGGTAGGAGTTCGGATGGGTTTCCTCATCGGCCTTCTTATCGACATCTACCTGGGGACCGTTACGTACAGCTAGTGCCGCTTGCGGTCTTTGGTTAAACCCTCTGCCAGCGTAGTGTCGAGTCTTCAGAGTCCCACACAGAGAGTTTCCCTGCTCCAGGAGAAACGATATAGAGGTCGTATGGTTTTACGACAAGGGTTCGGACGCATACGTTTTTAAACGCACGTACGACGTTCGGACAGTTTTTGCTAGCCGGCTTTGGTTTAAGCCAGATTCTAGTATCGGGTTATTGGATTTATACAGTCTAAAGTTTTTCCGTGTTTTCACGAATAGGAGGGGCGTGCTCGTAATTTGTCGGGAAGCTTCTAGAAGGATGATGACATGGAGGGTAAGGTGGCATTAGCATTTAATGAATTTGTGACTCACTTAGATGAATCATTCAAGTGAGTTAATGAAGCATTTATTGCTTAATGACTCACTTGATGATTTATTGCATATATTTAATGAAGCATGATGATAATGCATTTTGATTTATTCTTTTTGATTTTCTTATGCTTCATAATATATTAGAAGTGAGAAGCTTTTTCATTCATTCTTATCATCACCTTCTCTCTCCTCAAGCTCTCTCTTGAAACCCTAATCCTCCCCTCTCATGTGTTGAGATCAAGGATTAGCTAGACTAATACATCCATAACCTCACTCTATATCCCCTAGGTAGCTTAGATTATCATTTTGAGCAACCTAGTTATCTCAAGTTAGAGATCAAGCTTGGCGTAGGAGCTCTCGGGTGGATCGTTTTTGACTCGAGAAGGCCGTTGAGGTTCCGATGTTCCAAGGAGCCTACGAGGAGTGGAGAACAGCGATGAAGACCCGAAGGACAAGTAACGTGAGGTATAACTTCGAATCCGAGTAGTTAAACCTCTCGTAGTTTGCTAGTAACGGTTTAGATACGATTCATGCGCTCAAGTCCGTGTTACGAAGCTTTGATCATCGTTTTTCATATATTCCGCCTCCCCGCAAGTTTGTGGGGTGCGTGACATGGACTTACACCATCATCAATCCCTCTCCAAAATCGGAAAAGCTCAGGAAGCAGCCAAAGGCTGAAAACTCGGCTTCTAAATATAAAGCGACCCTTGTTCAGTTGATAAAACTGCATATTTGTATTACATTTTTCCTACCATTTTTATATTAAAAAAGGACTTTATTATAATGTATTATACATATGAGGGTTTATGTGTAAAATCACCATTTTCCATGTGTTAATATATTTTAATTATCATTTGGTAGGAAAATGTATGCAAATAAATCTATTGACCAAATCCTAGTAGAACTAAGTCTACTAAATATTATTTGAGATTATGGTGCAGAATTTTCCAAGTTGTTATGCAGAATTTATCAAACAAATCAATTTGTTGACGAAAACTTGCCAAATAAAGAAGCAAAACTTGGAGACCAAGTCTGGAAGCAACCGAGAGAAGATTTCTGAATTCTAAAGGTGCCTAGGATTGCCACATGTCACTAGAAGAAAGCCCAAGAAATTTGATCGAGAGATCCTCACCTTCATACGCAGATCCGCGGCCAAACCCCCACTTGGGCCGCGGATCCGCCGCTCTTATATGGAGTTGGGAGCCTAGATTTTCCAGTATCAATATTTGCTGAATTTTACCAAGTTTCCAACTAAAAGATTCTGGCTTTGCACTATAAAAGGGCACCGAGAGCCTCTTGAAAAAGTTATCAAGCCGACGAGATCACGAAGCCCCAGACGCTCACACATCCAGGCTGATCATCAACTGTTCGTCTACCTCCTTGGAAGAGATCGAGAAGCAAACTAGTCTTTGTAATCATTTTCTAAGGAATCAAAGTGTAGATTGTTCAAGTTGATTAATAAAGGTAGTTGTTTTATTTAATTCTTTTGCATTTTACATTATGTTTTCCTTCTCTGTCTTTTCATCTTCTTCTCCCAACATGCGCGAGTAATTCTCCGCTTGTTAGGGTTCGTAGGATTAGGGTAGGCTAATGGACGATGAAAATAACTAAACCCTTTTTAAGTCCTATAAAGTTTAGGAACTTTATCAAAAGAATCATTAACATCCTAATCGGGCGCGCTAGCAATTCTTTGCTAGTTCCGACCGCGATTAGAGATTAGATTAATGATTGTTTTGATAAAGGCTAGATATGAACGGAGTTCCGTGTCGAGATAAGGGTTAAGAGTGGGATTCCCTTTTCCCTCCAGAAACCCTAATCTACACGCATCACCGTCGTTCTAGTTCTAAATCTATTAATGGATAAAAAGGGTAACTTTTAATTAATTGTTCATAACTACTAAATCCTAACGAACCCTACAAGCCCTCTTATTATATTATCTACATCTTTAAAATAATCTAGATCTATATTTTACATTCTTGTTTAACATAGATCTAGAAACCATTCTATAAAATTCTTTATCCCTCCTCTCTTTCTCAACACATCTAAAGTAAAAGGTTCCACGTTTCCCAGAGGACGACCCGTACTCATCTCGGTCTAGCTATACGCGATACCGTTATTGATTGCGGTTAAACTACAAACACTTTTTCGTAGCAATCAAATGGCGCCGTTGCCGGGGAAACGTGCGTAATTTTTTATTTTTACTATTTGTGTTGAATTCTTAGACGAGTCATATCATTATTTAAACAAAACTGAAAATTGTATATTTAACGATTATTGTGTGAATTTTTGCGAGGAAATCTGGAGTCATGGACTTGAGGAAACAGGAGATCTAGGGTTCACACTTCTCTGGTAAGATTCTAACTCCCTTCTCTCTCCTCTAAAATCCAATAAAATCTATTTTCTGCAGGATTCTTTGCAAAATATCGCCGCTCAAAAATCTTTTTGCAAAGTTTTGTTTTTGGGTTTGTTTTTGCATATTTTAATACGGATCTTTAAGGGGCAAGGACAAAATCAAGATTAGGTGGGGATTTCATCACCCTTCCTAAGCCCCACAAATCACAAACCAAGCATATAGATCAACCCTTCATTAATTTAAAAAATATATAGACCAGACTCTAAGGACTGTCGCGCTCAATAAGGACAGAGGAAAGTCGTGGGTAATCTATCGTTTATCCGCATTATTTTTGTAGTGCCTAGGCAAGTGTGTCGAAGGCTAGTGGTTTTTAATTAGGCCCACGACGTGGTTCCTTCCCACTTACCTGGCACTTACCTGGCTACAAGGGTAGTACGGAGGCGGTAGAGGATTTATCCTGCGGCTTGTCCTTTGGAAGTCTAGGAGCGGTCTAGAGACTGGACCTAGGTAACCTTAGTTATAGGGTTGTGCATTTTTGTGATTTGTCTAAATCCGTCTTTTTTTTAAAACAAACCAATTACTTTCTCTCCTTTTTACCCCTTCCCCCTTCTTCTCTTCTTATAATGGGTGACCTAAACAGAAGAACACTTGCCGAGCTTTGCTGTCCACAACCAGATATCTCTTGTTTTCGAAATCCCTTCGGTATACCGTCCAGCTCTTCCATGTCCTTAAGAGATCATATAGAACAAGCAGGAAGAAACAGTTGGCCACCTCAGTCTAGGTCTTACCAACCGTATCATAATCCTACACCTGTTTCAGTTCATACCCAGAGTGAGGAAGCCCCTAGACGAATGTTCATTGCTGAGCACATAACTAGGTCTAGAGGCCAAAGTTTCAACCCGGACCAATATCAACCATCACCACCACTGTCCGGAGAAGAGTTTGATATGCGGTTTGTATATAGCCAATCAACCAACCCATATCAATATTTTTCTTATCATAATATTGATCCTACTCCTACCCAAGTTCAGCAACCATTCTGTTCCTATCAATCCAATCCGACTTTTCCACCTACTCTAGACAGTTCTTCTAATCAGTCATTTGGGAGTTTTAATTATCCACAGGAATTTCAATTTTATACTGAAACCCCTTATCAACCCAAGACTAGTCTGGAGCAGACATTAGAAAAATTTATGGAACTGACGAATAAAATTATGAAGGATTTGCGTAGTAAGACAGAACTGTACACCCTTCCTAATCAAACCTCCCCATTCCAAACTGAACTCCACAACTCCAGTTTCATAGATTCATCAAGTACAATGTCTGATAAGTTGTGTGACTTTGTAGTGTTTGATTTACCCAACTGTGAAGGGTCCATTTCAAGTGAAACCATACCCAACCCTTGTGATCTCTACACCTCCACTCTTGAACCAAAACTGATTGAAAACCATACTTTTGATGAGGAGTTTGAGAGTTTTAACCTTCATTTGAATGAGGTGATTGACGTTGGGGATATTTTGATTGATGAACCCGAAATATTGGATGATTTTGCCCCACCAATTCATCAAATTCTTTCACTTCCTTGTGGTCATCATCTTGAGCCTTTAATTCTTCCCGAACCCCAAATATGTCTTGAAGTTGATGATAATGGTATACCCGAAGATCAGACCGAAATACAGCCTCCATCTTCCACATCTAGTTCAGCAACACTCGACACACCAATTTGTTTACCCATTTCACCTTCTACTTTCTCCGGTTCTTCTTCTGTTCCTATAGTTTCAGTGAGTTTTGATAAATCACAATCCGTTAATTCAAGTTCAATAATACCAGAGATTCAACTTGGTTTAGATATTTTTGAAAATGAGGTAGATGAGTTTTTCGAGTCCTCTACCTCAATGATTTTTGATAAATCAAGTAGAATAAACTCTGGCACAAAACTCTTTAACAGCAAAATGTTCAATCACACCATCGATAAAAGTTTTGAAGAACTTTTTGCTGACGAACTTGAATTTTTAAACAATACGGATTTTGTGACTAATCAATCTTCACTTATAGAGGTTGAACCGTCCCTATTCTTTCTTCCTAATCATTCACATTCATCCTCATTCTTTCTTTTCTCTAATTTCAAACCCTTTCCAGACCACCTATTATCCCTTCCCCATTTTTTCTTGACTCGATACAACACGTTCTTCCACCAACCTATACGCTATACTGATAAAATCTTTGAATGGTTGGTGTTAACTTTTGGTCTTTGTAAAGCCTTACTTTGACCAAATGACTCACCCCCTCTTAAAATGCTTCATATTGTCTAACTCATGTTTGAGGGGGGTATATTTTTGGCTCTTGAACATAACTTTTGTCCTCAAATTGGTGAGCCAAAAATAAGTTTGGGGGAGGATTTTCACTTTCATATATTTTTGCCCCCATTAATAATTTCCTCCCAAGTCTACAGGTTTTTGTGCTTAATGAATGACATCAGTGAGGACACTGCTGTAAACAGGTTTGGGGGAGGTTTGTACTTATTTACACATCAAGTTGCATCATATTTTGCGTAAGCACAAATTTTCAAAAAATTTAAAATAAAAAAAAAATTATAACAAAAGAGTAGAAAGTGAAAAATTACATCCAAAAGATAGGAATAGTTTAAGAAAACCAAGAAAATTAGAAGTTTTCTTACACGAACTAGTAATAAGTAGTTATGAGCTGTTGTCCCAAGGGTTAGTAAAATGAATGAAGTCACTAATCTGAGGATAAAAATAAGTCTGAAAAATAGTTTCTATTCTGGAAACCAAACATTTGAATGTTGATACCCTACTATCTGCACTTACACACGTCTTGAAACTCGGGATAGTAGAGGATACCTTGAAATGCTCTTGTCTAAAAGCCAAAGTATGAAGGAAATGAAAAAAAAATGAAGAAAATATAAAAATGGTGAAAAGAAAAAAATGAACACTGGTTTTGTATCGCCAAGGCAGCAATAAAAAAATATAGCGAGGGTGCCTTTTCACCTAGTGCCCTAAGGCTAACAGGTCTGGGAGTCACTGCTAAGCCTTAGGTGGTGCAAGACGAGGAAAATATTATCACCTAATCAGCAAGCACATAAGTAATCGGTCTGTTTGTACCTCAAGAAGTATTAACGGTCGCATGAAAATGTGTGAGCAAATCTTAATATTCATCAAATTAAAAAGTACTAAGGTAGATGGACAAGAGTATGATAGCTTGAATTGAATTCTCCGAGTGTAGGGATGTTCTTTACACACACGTGGGGTTATATGATCAATGTTTGGATGAAAGGTAGGAATGAAGAATAAAGACGATGTTTTATTGAGAGATGATGTGATTTCTAACATTTTTTCATGACTATTAAGATAGGGCTCATGACAACTGAAAAGCTAGTATAGTTGGAAACTCTTCTTTTCAAGGCCTTTCTTTTATGGTTCTTATCTTTATATGTAAATTTCACCATCTTTCTTTTGTTATTGGATTTTGTGGGTGTAATCCGCTGAAAACCCTCAGGAGACAACACTCCTCCTACTAGGGACACCTAGAGGTTTAACGGCTTGTTGCACGTGCTCAGTGCAATCGTGTATGCCTACGAAAGTGTGCTTAGTTTTCGCCCTTCTTTTTCTCCTCTTGAATAAACTAGTTTGCTCGGGACGATCAAAGATAAGTTTGGGGGTATTTGTTCAATTGATAAAACTGCACATTTGTATTACATTTTTCCTACCATTTTTATATTAAAAAAGGACTTTATTATAATGTATTATACATATGAGGGTTTATGTGTAAAATCACCATTTTCCATGTGTTAATATATTTTAATTATCATTTGGTAGGAAAATGTATGCAAATAAATCTATTGACCAAATCCTAGTAGAACTAAGTCTACTAAATAATATTTGAGATTATGGTGCAGAATTTTCCAAGTTGTTATGCAGAATTTATCAAACAAATCAATTTGTTGACGAAAACTTGCCAAATAAAGAAGCAAAACTTGGAGACCAAGTCTGGAAGCAACCGAGAGAAGATTTCTGAATTCTAAAGGTGCCTAGGATTGCCACATGTCACTAGAAGAAAGCCCAAGAAATTTGATCGAGAGATCCTCACCTTCATGCGCGGATCCGCGGCCAAACCCCCCTTGGGCCGCGGATCCGCCGCACTTATATGGAGTTGGGAGCCTAGATTTTCCAGTATCAATATTTGCTGAATTTTACCAAGTTTCCAACTAAAAGATTCTGGCTTTGCACTATAAAAGGGCACCGAGAGCCTCTTGGAAAAGTTATCAAGCCGACGAGATCACGAAGCCCCAGACGCTCACTCATCCAGGCTGATCATCAACTGTTCGTCTACCTCCTTGGAAGAGATCGAGAAGCAAACTAGTCTTTGTAATCATTTTCTAAGGAATCAAAGTGTAGATTGTTCAAGTTGATTAATAAAGGTAGTTGTTTTATTTAATTCTTTTGCATTTTACATTATGTTTTCCTTCTCTGTCTTTTCATCTTCTTCTCCCAACATGCGCGAGTAATTCTCCGCTTGTTAGGGTTCGTAGGATTAGGGTAGGCTAATGGACGATGAAAATAACTAAACCCTTTTTAAGTCCTATAAAGTTTAGGAACTTTATCAAAAGAATCATTAACATCCTAATCGGGCGCGCTAGCAATTCTTTGCTAGTTCCGACCGCGATTAGAGATTAGATTAATGATTGTTTTGGTAAAGGCTAGATATGAACGGAGTTCCGTGTCGAGATAAGGGTTAAGAGTGGGATTCCCTTTTCCCTCCAGAAACCCTAATCTACACGCATCACCGTCGTTCTAGTTCTAAATCTATTAATGGATAAAAATGGTAACTTTTAATTAATCGTCCATAACTACTAAATCCTAACGAACCCTACAAGCCCTCTTATTATATTATCTACATCTTTAAAATAATCTAGATCTATATTTTACGTTCTTGTTTAACATAGATCTAGAAACCATTCTATAAAATTCTTTATCCCTCCTCTCTTTCTCAACACATCTAAAGTAAAAGTAAAAGGTTCCACGTTTCCCAGAGGACGACCCGTACTCATCTCGGTCTAGCTATACGCGACACCGTTATTGATTGCGGTTAAACTACAAACACTTTTTCGTAACAATCAACCCTTCCTAAAAAGCAAAGGCCAAAAAGATCTCCATCGCCCAAGGCAAATCCTAAGCGTCGAGCAATCAATAGCCCTAGTCATGGGAGCGAAATAATTCACACTATGCGTATGGTGAATAGAAGTGAAAATAACACTTCTACCAATCATAGACCTAATACTCGATCCATGACTACGTTACCAGCTAAAAGGCAACAAGAGTTGCAAGAAATAGTTGCACAGGCCGCAACACTTGTTACTCCGCCGACAAAGGTGCGCCCGGAAGATGAACAAGAAGATCCAGAAGGGCAAGAGTCAAATGTTGATTATTTGAAATGCGCTCTTGGTAAAAAAGAGAAAGAAGTGTCAGGGATGACCGCCAATATGAACAAGATGGATCTTCTCCTACAGAAAATGAGTGGGATGATGTCTCGGCATTCGGATCTGCCGACAGAAGAATCTCTAATGGTCCTTGATAATGAGAAGGGGATGCTACAAGACCTCTGCAATCCCCTTCAGCAGCAAAATACGATGTGATCTCAAAGGTGCAACTCAATGAGTATATCGCCCAATTGATCAAACTCCAAACTGCCAGTGAAGCAGCTGTCAAGCTGGTCGGAACAAGTTGACCATACCCAGCATGGTACGACCAGAAGCAGTACCCTACAGGATATACGATCTCGAAATTCAACATCTTTAGGGGAATAGGGAACCCCCATCAACACATCGCATGGTTTAAAGCAATGTGCCTGAACACTAGAGTTGATGATAAGTTGCACCTCTGACAATTCGTCAGCATTTTGGCAGACACAACCTTCGAATGACACTCAGAGCTTCTAAATGACTCTGTAGAGAGCTTCGTCGATATAGAGCTGTGGTTTATGCAGAGGTTTGCCAGCGCGAGTGAGCGCACTACAATCTTCGTACTGATCAACGAAAAGAGAAGATCAAATGAAACGCTGGTGCAATATGCTATTCGGTGGAGAAATCTCACCTCAAAGTGTGAGCACCCAATCTCCAAAGCTCCAGCCATCAGGATTTTCATAGGCACCCTCGATCCACCATTGAAGGTTTACCCATTCTTGTCCTTTGCTAAACCCACCACATATTAAGAACTTCTCGACAAAGCGGTTCAACGGGAGCGAATTGTCCAAATCTCCTTCTCTGCAGAAGGGGAATCTCGAGGCAACATGGGCAAGAATAAGGCGGCATTTGTCACCAATTCTCAACAAATAGCAGGACGGCTCCAAAGCACCTAGCCGTCATAACAATAACCGTTCGGCCTCTCTTAATTGATTCGCACCACGTCTGAGCAAGACCTCTCTAAACGAAAACTCGCAAGCTCAATCTATATCTCGTCAGAACATCTCTATGAACAACAATTCCTAGCCATCCTTTCAAGGATTGTCTATGGATCCTCCGCTACATCTGTGCCTGTAAAAACTAAAGGTTTCAGCCTCGAAAACTCATATAAGGATACGTAAATAATCTTGGTAAAAACAGAAATAGCTGCCTGAGAAACAGGTACAATCACAGTCCCCGCAGTAGGAGGGACATCATCGGCTCTCGGAGCTCGGCTAACCACCACTAACAATCCAACCATCTGTCGCAAGTCCTGAATACTCAACTCCAGCCTAGCTATCCATCCTGGAGAAGGCGGATCACTCTGTCCCTGAAGGGTAGGGTACCACCCTGATCGGTCCTCGTCTCAAATGAGTCTACTCTAATCTCATCTCTGGCGGCGGCCCTCTGGCCCTCGTAGTCTCCGGCGGCATAGTGGCTGGAACAAGAAACATGATTGATAGGAACATTGCAATCAAATCAAAGGATTTCCAGAATCAAGGAAGGAAATACAAGTAAATATATATCCTAAGGTCACTTAGGCGGAGTACCGTATCTTAAGTATGCCGCGGAACATACACACGCTACGTCACTCTGCTTAAGTCACCTACTCCATCTACCAAGGGTCATTATACACTCAGAAAGGTAAAACATATCGCTCTGATACCAACTTTATCACGACCCGAAGGTACGGAACGTGACTGGCTCTTAAATTACGAAACTTCTAAAGGTGTAACATAATCTAAGTAAGCCAAAGCCTAAAAATCAAAATCATGTAAAGAAATAGAGTGAAGGAAAACTTATTTAAAGAAAGCGAGTTTTTAGCCAAATAAGTCGCATTAAACATTTAAAAGCATCATCAAAATTTCCCGAAAATTTCGGCAAAGTCTCCTTTGTAAATACTGGCCCCCAAACGGGTACAACACGTGAAAATACATATAAATAATGAATAGAGGCATCCCCAAGCGGGAGCTAGCTCTTCGCCTATGGCGGAATCACAACCACATGCAATATGTATATCAAAAGTGCGAAATAAGCTTCTGAAAGCAAGAAATAAGAAAATACCACATCGGCTCAAGTGAGCATCGACACCAAACACCACAAATACAAGTCTCATGAGTCTCACTGTCTAGTCCAATACACAAGGGTAGATGGAGTATACTAGATACAAAATAATATACATGATGGAATAAAATATCCTCGCAACCCACCTACGAGCAAGCTGCAAATCAAGCAATTGAAGCCAAAAAGAGGAAGAACGCCCGCCGCTACTGCGCTGACGAGTCAAACCTTTAAGATACTGTGGCATAACGGGGGTGAGTTGCCAACTCATAAGTAGTAAGTAACATCTAATAAGGCTATCGTAAGCATGCACGCAAATGCGTCACAGCCTACATATACCAAAACGATACGATGCACAAGTATGAATGCAACATGAATGTATAATCAACACGAAATCATGATATATCTGATATAAGAAGATCTGTATCTTTAACTTAGTAAAAGCTCTATGCAATAAACTGAAGTATCATCACTGAAATCAATAGAAAATCCGTGTCGAGCATCTACACTATATCCATAACCCAATATCTCAATATCTCGATATCTCAATATCTCAATATCTCGGGCTCCGTCAATCCGGATCAGCCCAGATCATCAAATCTCACGACCACGTCGGTATCCTTCGGATATCCGCTGCGCCAGACATCACCGGTAGGTAGTCCGCCCTTGCTAGGCTCATCGTCATCCCCATAAAAACACTCTCGCCCCGGGGTACCATACCGGGTCCAACATGTACCCGAGACGATTCATCCTCCTCCTCGAATCGGGTCTCGACGACCAACAGAAATCAGGAAAACTCATGGTGGACGACATATACATCAAATCATGAGGAAACCACAACTTACATTTTTAAAATGATAACAGGTTTATATAATTCTTGCGGATTTTCCCAAAAATCTAGAAATCTCATCAATACTGAAATCCTCGAGAAGAATCACCATATATAACATGCCGGTGATAATGGAAATCTATGATACGGTAGTATATACCATGCAAAGTACGGCCAGAAGCTATGCATGAATCATGATGCAATGAGGTATGTATATATAACTAAAAATCCTACGTATCCATTTAATGAAATGAATATACAAGTATAAGTCTACGGATCATATATGATGCAAATGCACAGTTATCGATTTTAAGCAAGTTCTATAGTGTTCGTGACATAGCAATTACCAAGGCGTGTGTGTTCGCATGAATAGTGCCCGTGCAGCATAAACCAATGGTAATGGTGCAAGTGTCCTATGAGATGGTATCGCATATGTATATATATATAAGATGGTGCGATGCAATGAGATGAATCACTGGGAAACTACGCATATAAAATACAAGTACTACAAGAAATCCTAAACCATGGGGCGCCTCGCACCATCCAGACGATTCCCCCGTAGATGTGTACATCTACTCACCGGGACGCCTCGACTAATCTGATCCGATCTCAGCATTGCCTTTTCCGCGCCACATCTGACACCTCTGCAGCCGATCCTAAAAACGCACACAAGTAAATACGAGAATAGATACATAAATAGTCGCAGACACAAAAGATACACATCAACCACGCGCACTAACTAGATGTGCATGCACCTGGTGCACAAAACACGCTCACGACAATGCCGCAAACCAAAACTAGGGTCGCTATACGTGACAGCCACCAAGCCTAAAACCCAATCGCGCATCCATGACACATCAAATATTATAGGATATAGCATGTAAATCATCGCAACGTCAAATTGAACCAAAATCTTGCTGGGTTACGGCATCGCCCCGGCCATCAAACCGTGGCCTAATGCGGAAAAAAAAATTATTAAACCGATGCTACCATTACCCGATTCCAGGATCTTCCTTAAACCCTAAACTAGCAATCTGTAAAATGAGTTCAGAGATTATATCGATCGATCCATGTCCTTCGGTCTTCAATCTCCGTCCCATGCTTGTCGCGGCTGCCCCGACAAAGTTCGCCCTCCGGTCTCGCTTGTCGAAGTGGCGCTACATCGAGGAATCTTTATATGGGCTCCCACTTCAAACCGAAGCAACTCGGACATGAAGTTTGCCAGCCGACATGTCCAAGATGATGTAGAGATGGTGTGTGATTACTTTGTCTCAATCACCCTAAGGTTCTCAACACATGAGAAAGATAGGGTAGAGATTGAAGAAGATGCCCATGAGAGGAAGAAGTTGTGAGCTCAAGCAAAAAAAGCTAATGAAGAAGAAGAAGAAGCTCTCTCATTATTGTGTGTGATGAAAATGTGAGAGCTCTCATAATGATCACAAGACCAACCCCCACACTATATGTGGCTACCCTCTCTCTCCTCACACACCATTTCCACACAATAATCAATCAAGATATTAGATATGGCACAAAAATAACACCATGAGTCATCAACAAAACACATGCCACATTTAATGCTCTTGATCATGACTAGCGCTCACAATTTCCACTTAATAAACTTTAAACCAAAAGTTTAGAAAAATAAATAGAATGGTATCTTCTAAAGTAAACTCGTGACGAATAACAAGAATACCCCTCAACTGTATATGCATACATGCATCGGCATTCCGACTGAATACGAATGCAATGAGACGAAAGTAATCAAACATATCTAATACTAGGATCCGCCTTAAACCAAAACCCACTAGTATGATCCGTCCGATCATGATCCGTGCACAAATACACGTATATGATCAAACCCTGCCAAAAAACCAAACGGCCTCTACAACGTTTCGCCCGAACTTAAGAATCTTTCTGTAGGGGACTCTAATGACTCATCAATACGCTGGCAGTGGGTTTAACCACAAGTACGTCAGTAGTACTAGCTGTTTGTAACGGCTGCCCATGTATTGAGCGAAAGGGAAGCTGACGAGCGAAGTCATCCTGAAACCCTACTGAGCCTGACAGTGACAATATCCATACAGTCCGGTCTGTCCGTCTAAGAGTATCGCATATCGAGTCTAAGGGGGTGGATAAAGTCAGACCCCTAACAACGCGACATTTAGTATCGGCATGAAGCCCATCACCACCTGAGAAACTATCGATCCTGGAACGGTAATTCTCGTCTACCATGGCCATGGATTTCTGGTGATGGCCACCCGTGCACAACGCGTTATCAACCCCCAATACCGGGAGAGACGAATCCTCGACGATCCGATCACTGCCTCCATGTGGCTCGGGACTGTACCCAACTAAAACCTGTTTGCATGACTCCTTTGGGCCGTGGTAAGGTAGTAATCAAAGCACGGTGGGAACTCACATGAGACAAATGACGATCTCAGGTCGACAGACTAACCTGTACACATGTCACCTGGGAACTGCTATCTGACAATAGGTATAATACCAACTAGCATGTTCCCGGCGAGTCTGTCCAGTGTACTCATAACCCAATAAGCACCTGTATACTATCTTAGGTGAACAAACTAACACTAATGGCTTGTGAGACCTGGTCACCGCCCCTCGTCGGGGTCTCGATCAGTATACACTAGTCTACACTGGAGTATCGATGCCCGGTCTCGATACTCCCACGACTAGGGATATTTAAGGATGTTCTTATCGACCCCTAGCTCCCACGTATATGATCGCCATCATAATACTGGTAGTCAATCAAGAATCCTATGGGCTCTATCAACATGTACATGATGATAAAGACAAACCAGATAGCATAATATCATCTCGAGTAAGACTGTTCTACTGGTATAGGTCCTCACTCAATCATCATAATCACATGTCCACTACTATGATAATTGCCTTGAGGGCACTATAGCCAACAATCTCCCACATGCACTTAAGGCCGATTATTATGGTGTCGCATACTTACATCTCGTGTGATACCAAACACCTAACTTCTCTACTAATCAGTTTCGCAAAGCCCGTTTGTGAAACTATTGCATTCGAGAAATAGGCTCAGTGAGTGGATCCACTCCAATGTTTCTTTCTGTATCTCTCTATATCTCAACTTCGCGGAGAATACTATCTCTCGAAATGAGCAATACCTGTTTTAGAATTTGTCTGGATATCTGATGGGACCCAGTTCACAAAAGAACTCCAAATCCAGCAAACTTCCTAGACTGTATCATCCACTGAATTTAATCAGTACCATGCGCCATGCCATTCCTCAGTATCCGCTTGGACCACCTGTCCAACATATTATCCCTCAAAAGAGGGAAAACTATAACTCTAACAGTCACTCTGTCATCCAGGTCATCTTGGAAGCCTGAAATGATAATCGTCTCCTGAAGGAGGCTGCGAAAATCATTTCCTAAGAACATCCATTTATGTTCAATAACTGCTTCCCAATGTTTCTCAAGGATTGGATTAATATATGTTTATTGCAGCTAGTGCAAAAACAACATCTGGTATGATACTTGACATTTCATGATTAACTCAATTGCCTAAGCAAGTGATATGCTAATCATGCGGATCCCACTCCTCTTTAGTCCGTAAGACACCTTTAGAGAGGGTGACTCCATCACCTGCAGGTACACCACCATGTCAGGAGTCGTCCATTCTAAAATACCTTCAGAATAATGTCAAAGTACCCAGATTAGGATACTTCCCAAATCTATATCTAAAACCATAGATATAGTACCAGAAACCCTGATATTATATCCATATCCTATGTAGAGAAACAACTTTGTGACAACCACAGTATAACCGATCGTAGTATAGGAATATTTCTTCCTATCAAGTGCATGTCCTCCCAATATCTGGACATCACTCTCTACTACCTTCTTACCAAATCCATCTCCTATTCTGATGAGGTTAAGGCCTATGACTGTCGATCAAAAATAGATGATCTATTTCCGCTATACATGCTTTAGTCTATAAATAGACATAAGCTACTTGCCCACTATGCTTCCGCTACTCTCACTGACTACAACAACCCTCTGGCAGAGTCATATAAACGTGCACTTCTAAATCTAGTTTAGAACGACGCTATGCTCATCCTCCTGCCGGGTCTTATAGTCTAAAACAGCAGCAATATCAAGTCTGGGTAAACAAGAACCTCCCTGTCACCGTCTCTGAGAAAACCGAAGTACCTCTCGGGTGCCTGAAGTTTCCCACCAAATCTGCGGAGTGGCTAATGGAACGTCGAAACCAATTGAATCCTCAGGTTCTATTAAATCTTCAGTAATCGTTTGTGGTTCTGGAATCACTTCCAGTTCTACCATACTCCCACTTCTGTTTTCTGAAAAAATCCATTTTACTAACAATGTGGCGAGTCTAGAACAATATAAATATTGATCTTCCTGATGGTAAAAAGTTAACCCTCGTCAAAGCCCGGGATAACCTACAAACAGCCATTACTGAAACGTGCCTCGATTTTATCTGGACTCTGATTTTAAGCATCAGCCGGAAAACTCCCTATACCTTAACATCGTTAAGATATAAATTGATTTTATATATATACAATATAGAAACAAAAGCACTAATTTAATTGGAACCAGATTCAAATCATGCAGCTGTCTCTAGTGCATATCAACCAAATGGAAGGAGGCCATTCAGCATTACTCAACTAGGAGTGCATCCATATAGGAGTACCCTGAAAGAGAAATAAGTTCTCAAAACCATTACTATCAACGAAATATCAAACACAAGTATCTACATCTTCGACTATCTCGAAGAATCATGATACTTCCACCGAATGGTTCTCTACTTTATTCTTATACCTATAGCTTCTCAATATCCGGACATTGCATTTTAATGAAATACTTGTCTAGAACTGGAGAAGTCATAAGTATATAGAATATAGTACGAGTACCAACCCCATTGTCCTAATAGACACTAGACAACATACAATACTTTGTACAAGTCCCCTGAGTTCAATAACTCAAACCATGTGCGTCGTAGGTTGAAAAACTGTACTATGGTTAAGAAGAATTACACCGCTATTGAATGCACCTTACCTAATCACCAACTGATATAGGTAAATGTCATAGACATAATATCAAAAATTTATATCTCACTTTATAAAATAAACGTACAGATATATCAGTTTGAAATTGGTGCATAATAACGGATATTCGAAACCAAATATTTGCCGTCTGGCAAAACCCAGGTGATTTCCTCAAATATCACCAATTACAACGAATTCCGATATAATAAGGATCTAATCACCCAATTCCCAATATTTTATTCCCACTCACCATCTGTAATAACTTATAGATGTGAGAAACTGATCTGGTAAACACATACCCTAGAGTTAGATTCCAATTGGGAAAACAGTTTTCAATTAATATCGCACAATGAAACTAAAACATGAAAACGTTTCAAAGAGGGGTTAGCTGGTATCCCTAGTAACTCCTCTTACACTATCCTGATTCATGACAGTAATTATATACTTACCTGCCCTTACTACAATCCCTTTATTATGTCTTTACTTATTACCTTCTGTACACCACCTTTAGGCTAATTGGTTTTCTTCCTTCCCTACCTTTCGGCACTAGCCTAAGCTTTGGAAGAAGACTATCCAATAAGCATAATGGGTGTACTCTCCTAATCCTAGGAGCCCTCGCAACCTGAGAGAAGGTAAAGGGAAAATACATCTGACTAATCCTATTCTATTTCTCCTGAACCGGAAAACATCCTCGAATCTGGAACGAATTCCTTCGAGTTCGTATGTAACTATACGATGGCATATCCAATAGAATTGGAAATCCGTAGTGATACGAAGTGTTCTAGAGAAATCCAAAGTGATGTGGGAGTGGCAGAGGTATACACGTTTTAGTCGTGAATGTTAGCAGTCGCAATTTTCTTTGCCCTTAATCTAATCCCTTCATATGTTTTTACTTATTACCTTCTGTACACCACACTTAAGCTTAATTGGTTTTCTTCCTTCCCTACCTTTCGGCACCTGCCTATGATTTGGAAGAAGATTGTCCAATTAGCTCAATAGGTGTACCCTCTCCTAATCCTAGGAGCCCTCACAATCTGATAGAAGGTAAAGGGAAAAGACAACCGAATAATCTTATTCAATCTCTCCAGAACCAGAATCCATCCTCGAATCTGGAACAAGTTCCTTCGAGTTCGTATGTAACTATATGATGGATTTATCCAATGGAAGTAGATGTCCGTAGTGATACAGGGTGTTTTGGAGAAATGCAAAGGTGATATAGAAGTGGCAATGATGTATGCGACACCGTGACATTCCAAAAGCCAAAGTGTTTTAAGAAGGTTCGGTTAACTTGGTTCATGAGTTTTAGTCAAGGGTCGGGTCATAGTCGCAGCCAGAGAGAGAGAGAAAAGAAACACTCGGCGTGCACTCTAATCTTGATCAGAATGGTTAATCACTTTATCTAATCAGGATGGCTCCCGTTGTTTCCTCGAATTCTCCTCCAAACCCAAAGGAGAATTAGTCGGAATCACCCGAGGAGTAATCATACTCATCAGTGGGAATCAGGATCCAACTCTCATTTCATGATAACTTTATGGAAGCCACTCAAGTCACCACACTCCAGAAGGTATGCGCATGCCTCGCAAGTTTCCTATATGTTTGAAACTCCTAATGTGTGTTTTTACCCCAAGCGGTTTATGACCTTGACTTTGGCCAACAAATCATAACCCGCAAGTTAAGTTCTACCCGTCATTGTCTTGATTGATTTAAACCCACCCGCACACACCCTTGACTTTGACCAACAAAGTGATATGACTGTCCTAAACCAATCCATATCCATGCAACGGACAAGCAACACACAACTACCGCACACGATGCCTTGACTTTGGCCAACAAACACCGCATGAATACTATGCGCTACTTATCCGAAATGATGGAGGGCTACGGCTGGTTTTTGGCGAAAAACCTTTAACGTAATGAACTTGATATCGTGAAGGAATCCAAGTGGTTTTATAAATTTATAGTAGCGAAAAACCCTTGCTAAAGAGGTCACTCTCGGTGAAGGGATCTCGGCTCTTTCCTCGTAGAATGAGGTGCAGGATATTCCAGACTGAATACCACGATGCAAAGAAAAAGAATCGACTATAGTGAAGTTATTACGTTGATGCAAACTTTTACTCAATGGGTCACTCCCGATGAAGGGATCCCGGCCCTTGCCTCATCGATTGAGGTGCTGGATATTCATAGCCGAATACCACTGTGCAAAGTAAAAGAGAACATCTGTAATGTCCTTTTTTTTTAAAAATCTTGGTTCCAACAACATCATATAGGTTTTTTTATCCTTTCATTGATCAAAATCAACGCTGTCCCATCAATTAATCAAACCAGAATAGAACGAAAATAAAATGTACGTATATGTCATCAGCATTCACTACTGGGTCCCGTCATCACCCGTTAGGTTACTTAACTAACAACAGAGTGGGGACTGCACTAGCGCAGGTGCAAAACATATACAACATCTACTAGTATATATAAATATATAAATATATATATAACATTCGTCCCAGGCATGATATAAAGCAACATCACAGAAACATCACAGAAGCAACAACACAGAGTGGTGGATAATCTTGGAGCCCCGGGTTTCACTTGAGCCGCAAATGAGACCTGACGTTCCCCTGTTGTGTGGATAGCCTGTGTAATGAAACCTAGACCACTACGAGTGCGGCAAGTTACCCGCCAAAACCAAAAGCGAGGCAACCCCCTTCAATAACGTGAATGGGCCACCCAGCACTTCACGGAATCCGGTAACTTGGGCACCCCTCCATGGGTCAACCTATACCCCCTACGAGTGCGGCGAATAGCCCGCCAGTTCTAGAGTATGGTCCCCTCCGTCTCAACGCCATGAGATGCGGACCCGTTTCCCTCTAGAACCCGGCTATTCGTGCACTCCACCGCGGGGTAATCCTAGTAGAGAAAAGAAAATAATATACAAGGGTGACATCGACCTCAACCCGGTCGTACTCCTAACGAATAATATACAAACTGGCAGTGACGGCAGTCTACATGTTGGATGCTCGCCCCACAATATCAAATGTACAAATAAAACTAAACTGTACTAATATTACACCATAGCTATCCACCACGACGATCCAACCACAACACATTACAACACAAAACATCAACGTGAATGTCACGTTCGCAAACCCGTCTAAAAGACATATAGCAATTAGACGATCTGTACCAATCTAATGACATTCACGGTCGCAGATAGTAATGTAAGTACTGATAAACATTTAAACAGTGCAAAATTATCGATTTCGAAACACCCCGAATTGCCCATGAAGAAAAGATAACAAAATATCCAAAATGGACAAAACAAACAATACCACTGCACCAATATTCCAGAGACTAAACCACACTAAAAATTTCAAGCCAAAACTCCAAGTTTGGACCGGCGAGCTCGGATTTCTGAGCAATGTGCTCGGCCAAATTTTGGTGGATTGGGTTCGTATTTGAGGTGTGGTCTAGTGGTCATTTCAGTAGTCTTCTGCAGTTGTTTGGAAAAAAATTTGAAGACTCTGAAATTTCGACAGAAAATGAAAACTGCAGGGTATCGTTTCCGGGCTGTTTCGATTTCGATACTCTTACATTGTCTAAACAAGCCAGCTTAGGGTTTAAAGGATGGCTCTGATACCATGCTGGGTTAAGGAAGCGCCCCGGCCATCAAACCGTGGCCTAATGCGGAACAAAAATTTATTAAACCGGCGCTACCATTACCCGATTCCCGGATCTTCCGTAAACCCAAAACTAGCAATCTGTAAAATGAGTTCAGAGATTATACTGATCAATCCGTGTCCTTCGGTCTTCAATCTCCATCCCATGCTTGTCGCGGCTGCCCCGACGAAGTTCGCCCTCCGGTCTCGCTTGTCTAAGTGGCACCACATCAAGGAATCTTTATATGGACTCCCGCTTCAAACCGAAGCAACTCGGACATGAAGTTTGCCAGCGGACATGTCCAAGATGAAGTAGAGAAGGTTTGTGATTACTTTGTCTCAATCACCCTAGGGTTCTAAACACATGAAAGGGATAGGGTGGAGGTTGAAGAAGATGCCCATGAGAGGAAGAAGTTGTGAGCTCAAGCAAAAAAAGCTAGTGAAGAAGAAGAAGAAGCTTTCTTATTATTGTATGTGATGAAAATGTGAGAGCTTTCATAATGATCATAAGACAAACCCCCACACTATATGTGGCTGCCCTCTCTCTCCTCACACACCATTTCCACACAATAATCAATCAAGAGATTAGATATGGCACAAAAAATAACACCATGAGTCATCAACAAAACACATGCCACATTTAATGCTCTTGATCATGACTAGCACTCACAATTTCCACTTAATAAACTTTAAACCAAAAGTTTAAAACAATAAATAGAATGGCATCTTCTAAAGTAAACTCGTGACAGATCACAAGAATACCCCTCAACTGTATATACATACCTACATCCGCGTTCCGACTGAATACGAATGCAATGAGACGAAAGTAATCCAACATATCTAATACTAAGATCCGGCTTAAACAAAAGCCCACTAGTATGATACGTCCGATCATGATCCATGCACAAGTGCACGTATATGATTGAACCCTGCCATAAAACCATACGGCCTCTACAATGTTTCGCCCGAACTTGGGAATCTTTCTGTGGGGGACACTAATGACTCATCAATATGCTGGCAGTGGGTTTAACCACAAGCACGTCAGTGGTACTAGCTGTACGTAACGGCTGCCCATGTATTGAGCGAAAGGGAAGCTGACGAGCGAAGTCATCCTGAAACCCTACTGAGCCTGACAGTGACAATATCCGTACAGTCCGGTCTGTTCGTCTAAGAGTATCGCATATCGAGTCTAAGGGGGTGGATAAAGTCAGACCCCTAACAACGCAACATTTAGTATCGACATGAAGCCCATCACCACCTGAGAAACTATCGATCCTGGATTGATAATTCTTGTCTACCATGGCCATAGATTTCTGGTGATGGCCACCCATGCACAACGCGACATCAACCCCCAATACCGGGAGAGACGAATCCCCGACGATCCGATCACTGCCTCCATGTGGCTCGGGACTGTACCCAACTAAAACCTGTTTGCACGACTCCTTTGAGCCATGGTAGGGTAGTAATCAAAGCACAGTGGGAACTCACATGAGACAAATGACGATCTCAGGTTGACAGACTAACCTGTACACATGTCACCTGGGAACTGCTATCTGACAATAGGTATAATACCAACTAGCACGTTCCCGGAGAGTCCGTCCAGTGTACTCCTTATTAGTTGTATGTATGCCCTAGAGGCCATTATTGTACATAAGATGTATATTATAGTGGATGCTAGGATATATATAGGGAGGACTTTCTTGCTCGACATGATAGTACGCTATCTGGTTGCTCTTTATCATATCATGTACACAAACTGTCTCTCTGTTACATGTTGATAGAGACCTTAGGATGTGTACTTGACTTCAAGGATTATGATGCAGATCATACTAGTGGGGCCTGGGTAGTCCATAAGTTCATCCTTCAATGTTCCTAGTTGAGGGAATATCGATACGGGGTATCGATATTCCAGAGTAGACTAGCGTATATCTCCTCGACCCATGTGATGGGCGATGGATGATCCAATATCTATTGGTGTTTGACATCAGAGATCGTATACGGGTGCTCAGTGGATACTAGGTACACTAAACGGACTTGCCGAGAACTCCTAGATGGTATTATACCTCACGTCAGATAGCAGTTCTCTGGTGACACTGGTGCGGGTTAGTCTGCTGACCCGAGATCGTCATAGAGTCTTGTGTGGCTCCCACTGTGCTTTGATTTCTACCCTACCATGGCTCTACTGAGTCGTGCAAACAGGTGGTTTTTGGGTACAATCCCGAGTCACATGGAGGCAATGAGCGATAGGAGGGGATTCGTCTCTCCCGGTATTGGGGGTTAATGTTGCGCTATGCTCGATTGGACATAACTGAAATCCCTGGCCAGAGTAAATGTGATTTATTGGTAAGTGTTATCAGTAGTTTTACTCCCGTTATGGACCTTACATCGGCATAACTTATCAAGCTACTGGGGTCTGACGTTTACCACCCCTAGGCGAGATATACGACATATCAGACGAAGAGACCGGACTGTACGGTAGTGTTACTGATTGGATTCGCAGGAGTGTGAGCAGGCTTGCTTGTTGATCTTCTGATCGCTCAATACCCAGGTATCCATTACGTTTAGCAGACCGCTTGCGGCTTGTGGGTGACTGATATGATCACCACCTACTGCCGGCGTATTGACGAGTCTTTAGAGTCCTACACAGAGGTTTTCTGGCTCAAGCGAAACGGAGTAGGAGCACATATGTGATATGTACGGGACCGAGATTAATATGTGTATGTGATAGCATATTCTATTCTCGCAATTTGTATCATCGATCGGTTATATGCGATATAGCCGGGTTATCGAATCAAGTGTTGATTCGATAAATTGATACACATGATATTAATCGGTTATATATGATATGACCGGATCATTAAATCAAGTGTTGATTTAATAATTTAATGTATAATCATATATTTGATATATGAATTTACATTAACTAATATTGCTCACATGACCATTTCTTTTTCTCACTTTTGTATACATGTTATATATGTGATATATACATTGTATCATGCTAGGTTATATATACAACTTCTGTGTATAGGGCTTACACTATATCCATGATAAGTTTAGGGTTTTAATTATCTTTAATAATTCATATTTGAGTGGAATTGTATCATGCTAGAATCTTTGAGAAGCTAATTGTGAGTTTTGACTTAGTCCACTCAATTTGTTTTACACTAAAGATATTTATAAACCTAACCATTATCCTTGGTATGGTTAAGTCCCTACAATGGTTAAGTGTATGACACTAACTCACCATGGTTGTAAATCTAACCTCCATCTCATTCTTTTGTTGTTCTCATCTTCATCTTCTTCTTCACAACTCCAAAGCTTTCTAGGTTTTGGATTAATGAAGAAATATTGTGAGAAAACAAAATCTAAAGTGAGCCCACTTCCTACTTCATTATCCTCTACTACTTTCCATTTAGTTTAAGGTGTTCTCTTCACAAATTTCATCACCTAGTGAAGAGGTAGCTTGGGTTTGAGTCTCCTCGATATAGATCATCTTTGGCTTCGAAGGCATCGAGCAAGCCCGTTCATTTCTTCGGGTGAACCATCACTAGAGTCCGGGAGTTCGATGATCGCTGCGAACGGACGACTACACGGAGCTTTAGAAGTGAAGGACCGGGTTTACAAAGGTTGTATTCTTGTTCACTTCTTATGTAATGTTTGATTGCATATTTTATTATCTATTCACTCTAGCTTGATCCTAGCTTAGGATTGATTAGCACCTTAGAAATTTTAAATTATGCATGTTTGTTGCTGTGAAAACCCAGTAGGGTGCTAAGGAATCCTAACAGTGGTATCAAAGCGGGGCTAGAGTATTAGACGGATATTGTTAGATTACGAAACCGAAATTACTCCGAAACGTGAAACATCGAGACCAGGTTTCTGTCGATTTTTATATGACCTTTAAAAATTATTTAAATATGTGCAGAGTGTTGTATTGGATACAACATGAACACCATGCAAATTTCAAGGCAGGTGCTCGGATTTTGGCCGAGATCATGCATATGGTGGCCGGCCAAATTTTTTTTGATTTGCTTGAAATTTGCAGGGTGTTCCAGAGACTTGGTTTTGATGTTTCAGGTGTTGTTTGTTTTTGCTAATTTTCCATGAGATGTAATCTTACACTATAAACAATTCGGAGTGTTTCGTATTCGTATTTTAACATTGTATTTGGGTTTTCACATGTTATTTGGACGAAGTTAAAAGGTTCGATCGAATGTAAAAAAAAACCCAATTTTCCAAGTTTAACGTATTCGGAAAAACATGCAAGTAATTCTATAGACCCTCTAGAAGAATGAAACCCTAACTCGACTTTTTGGATCGCGGAACCGCGGTCATACCTTAGGGTTTGCCGCAGTTCCGCGGCGACATGAGTAAGGCTTGGGTTTGCCCTTCTACGGCTGGTCCATAGGTACTGTGGCATGTTCCGGGTATTATTAAAACTGTGCTCGAGTGTTGGGCTGTCGGGAAATTGTGGGACTTTGATGAATCGATCGAAAATTTTAACGTCGTCTAGATATCATGTGATGGGATACAATACTTGGAATCACCAATATTTGAATTTTATAAATCTATCAATTTAGCCTCTTTTGATTGGTTGCCATGGGATTTTGATGTGATCAAAAGTCCGTCGCAATCACGTTGTGTATGCGGATACTCGCTGGGTAACATTACTAGATAGCCACACCCCATAACCCCGACCAAGTCACTGTAGGAAAACTCCGTTGCCAAACGCATCCGTTCGGGTGCTCGCGGCTGCGGTGTTCTGCCTAAGTGCACTTCGTCGTCGGTATCGGGGGTGCGGCCGTCTAATAAAGTTTCTAACGAGCATTCGACCGGGATGCCGGGAATCTTGTTGAATTGCCCGACTTGTTAATGAAAAGTGTTTTCAATATCGAAACTAAAATGTGGGGTATATAATTGTTAGGCATGCGATGTCTAAGGAATTCATATTGTTAGGCATGAAATCCGCAATATGAGATATTACGGGTTTATGATGTCTAAGGTGGTTGCGGATTCCAACTGTTGTAGTTTTCACTTTCTTTTCTGCGACCGTAAGTGTAATATGTAGTATCGTCGTTTTCGTTGCTATACATCAACGACAATTGGGATACGCATATTTACTTACGTTGATGACATGTGATGACATGTGTTGCTGTTATGTGTTATATTGGATCGTCGTGTTTGAATAGCCGAGGGTTTTTATGTGAGATGAGAGTTTTTCATTTTCATTCATGTAAAAACTTGTATATAATATTCTTTTATTGGGGCACTTCCGGGTTGAGGAAGATGTCACCGTTGATGTATATTATTTACTTTTCCGTATTAGGATAGACTCAAGGAGGGGATCACAAGTAACCGGGTTCTAGGGTCCAGTTGGAGACCATCTCGAGGCGTCAAGACCGGGTCTCCTAACTCTAGAATTGGTAGGGTTTCTTGCCACTCTCGTAGGGGTCTAGGGATGTGGGTTTGGCTATTCATCACGACCGTGGAATCCGTGTTTTATACAGGCTTAATATAAAACCCGGAAATCCTAGTATATCCAATATTTCATATGTTGTTTTCTGCTGCGATATTTGTGATGTGATCATTTGATATGTAGAGATGGATACATTATAATATATATGATATATTATAGACGTTTCTTATGTTTTACACCCGCGCTAGCCTTCCCCTACTCTGCCATTAGTTACCTAACCTAACGGTGCATGACGGGACATCGAGGCGAATGCGGATGACATAAGCGCACGTTGTATTTATCTGTGATGTTTAGGTAACTTCAAATGATGGGACTTCATTAATGAGATTAATGAAAGAAAATAAACCTAATGATGTTGTGGAATCGAATTTTGAAAAACAGGTAGCTCCAGTTGTTGCTTTGCATAGCGGTATTCCTTGCAGAATATCCAGCACCTTATTCGATAAGGAAAGAGCCGGGATCCCTTCACCGGGAGTGACCTCTTTAGCAATAACTGGAAGATGCTACAACCCTCGGTTTGTTTTTTGATTTCTTTTCTAGTTCTTGCTTTGCATAGTGGTATTGTGAATATCCTGCACCTCATTCTACGAGGAAAGAGCCGAGATCCCTTCACCGGGAGTGACCTCTTTAGCGAAACTAGCAAAAGCCTCGAAAACGCTCCATTTTAAACCATTTGATTCTACAATGAGATCAAGTTTAAAGCGTTAAAGGTTTTCTTAAAAAACATCCGCAACCCTCCGTCATTTTAGGAAGTAGAGTACTTATTTTCGTGCTGCGTATGTTGATCATAGTCAAGACGCAGTGTACGGTAGCTAAGTGATGTCTTTCTACACAGCATATGATATAATTAGTTAGGACAGTCATGTGATTATGTTGATTATAGTCAAGGGTCATGTGAGTGGGTCTAATTAATCACGAAATGACGGGTAGAACTTGACTAGTGCTTATGATATGTTGATCATAGTCAAGGTCATAAGTTCTAGGGGTAAAAACCATTATCGGGAGTTTCAAGTGTTGAAATTTGCAACGAGATTGCATACCTTCTATGTGATAGTTGGATCCTGATACCCACTGCGAGTAATTGTTACTCCTGGTAGAGTTTTGCACTTTACAATTAGCCGATCAAGTAGGTGTCTAGAAAAGTGTCAACGGGGTTACGCCCCTGGGAAATCGAGGTTTATTTTAATTAGGTCTGTGCGAAAGCACGGGGAACCTCCCTCAAAGTACCGACACTGGCCTGGCTGAAAGATTGACGAACTTGTAGGGTGTAATTAATCCTGGCTAGTCTTTCCTTTTAAGGTTTGAAGGAAGATTTGATAAAAACAGTGGGAGCCATCCTGATTAGATAAAATATATAACCAATCTAATCTTGTAAGAGTGCGCGCAGAGTGTTTTCTTCTCTCTCTCTCTCCAGGTAACGACCATATCACGCCTTAATCAAGATAATAATATGGATGTATTGACCGAACCCGCTTGTTATACTGAGCTGGGGAACGTTGGTCCCGCTCCAACTTATAATTGTTATAAGACCGAGCAGGAAAATAAGGGAATACCAGGATTCCCATGCCACCCAAACGAAGAAAGTGAATGCTGATGCATCTTCTTCGGATGTGTTCATTACAAAGAACTGTTTCTCAGTATCCTCTACGTCCTGGGTATTTGATACCGGAACAAGATCCCATATATGTAATCTATTACATGGGCTACATAGAGGTAGAGAACTGAAAATAGGGTGATATGTCTCTAAGTATAGAGATTGGTGCAATTGTTGCAGCCAAATCAGTTGGCAGATATCACCTTGTATTACCAAATATATTGATTCTGAACGAATGTTATTAGATACCGAACCTGATATGCAACATTATATCAGTCTCTTTTTACTAAAGAAGGATATAATTTTGTATTGTTGGATAAATGTTTTGAACATTTCCTATATCAAGAGTTGATCGGTTCAGGAACGTTATCTAATAGCATATACGTTCTAAATCAAATCACAGTTCTTAACGTACATGACACACACAAGAGGAAGAGTTCAGAAATGAACGAATCCTTCTTCAGGCATTGTAGACTAGGTCATATCAATGCGACTCGACTAGCTAAGTTACATTAAGATGCATATTTAAATCAGTTTGAATCTAGATCTTGTGAAACTTGACAGTCAAGTCACAAAGATAAAATGATCATAGCTCCGTTTACTGGAAACAGAGAAAAAGTTAATGAACTCTTGGGACTGATACATGATGATGTATGTAGGTCCCCTGTCTATACATGCCAGGACTGATTCTTTGTACTTCATTATGTTCACTAATGATCTCTCAGGATTCGGACATGTGTTCCTGTTGAAACACAAGCCTGAAGCCTTTGACAAATTCAATGAATATAAATCCGAAGTAGAGAACCAAAACGGGTATAAGTATTATGTCCTTTGATAAGATCAGGGAGGAGAATACTTGTGCATGGAATTCTTGGACTATTTTAAAGGAGAATGAGATTCTCTCTCAGCATTACTCCTCCATATACACCACAGCACAACGGTGTATCGGGGTGGGGCAATCGCAACCTATTTGATATGGTGCACTCTATGATGAGTACTACTGAGTTGCCTGTTTTCTTTTGGGAGTTATGCACTTGAGAAGCTGCATACCTATTGAATTGGGTTCCAACCAAATCAATACCTACCACTCCATATATGATACGGTATGGGAAGAGACAATCTTTTAAGAAAGTTAAGATTTGGGTTGTCCGGCCTATGTCTAAAAACAAAATCCGGACAAGCTCGAGACAAGGTCAGTTCTGTAGAACTGGAAGGAGTTCCAGCTATACAAACTACAGCTGATGATTTGGTAGAACCAGAGAATTCAATAGTTCCCGACAAACCTCAGCCTCTCCACCGATCTGGTAGGGTTCCTCATCCGCCTGAGAGATATTTAGGTTTCTCGATGACAGTGGGAGCGAGGATTGCATCATAGAGATGATGACCCAACTAGTATCAAGCAGGCCGTCAAGAGTAGGGACTCTGTAAGAATGGCTGGATGCTTAGCGATCTGAGATGGAATCTATATACACCAACAAAGTATGAATTTTGGTTGCTATATCTAAAGGATTAAACCCCCATCAGGAGCAAGTATATCTTGAGAAGATTACTTGGTGTAGATGGAAAAGTTGAGACTTTCAAAGCTAGACTTGTTGCAAAATGTTTTCGTCAATGACCAGGCGTGGTTAATGATGAAACCTTTTCTCCTGTGGCTATGCTTAAGTCCATCCGGATCCTACTTGCCATTGCTACATACCATGAATACGATATCTGGTGGTTGGGTGTCATAACTGCTTTTTCTAAATAATGATTTAGAAGAGAGCGTCTATAAGTACACAGTCAGAGGGCTTCGTAGACAGTGGGAGCAGCGAAAACGTGTGCAAGTTGCTTTATGCGTTAAAGAAGGCATCGCGGAGTTGGAACATCTGTTTTGATGTGATAGTCAAAGTGTTTGACTTCATCAAAATGGTAGATGAACCTTGTATATACAAAAAGGTAGTAGGGAGTAAGGTGGTTTTTCCTCGTATTGCATGTAGATGCCATACTCTTGATAGGAAAGGAGTTTCCTATGCTACACTTGGTCAATATCCTCTTATCACATTGATTCTCCATCTAGGATCTAGGTGATACCTCCTAAATCCTGGTTTTTAGATCTATGAGATAAATCTAAGTGGATGTTAAGATTCTCACTAGGTGTAGTGAGATGGTATCAATTGATCCTGGGGAGAATCACTGGATAGCTTCTAGGGTGATAAGGTCGACTGAATGTCAGTCACAGGCATTGTCTTTACCCTCAGTGGAGGGACGGTATGTTGGAAGAGTTCCAAGCTAGATACTGTGGCAAACTAGACGATATAGGCTGGATACATCGCTACCAAAGATGCTACCAAAGAGGAAGTCTGGGTGTATATTTGTTCATGAAATGAACTAGATTCCTACCATTGTCTGACAATGGAGGTATGGCTTTGGCCAAGGAACCCCGATCCCATCAGTGACCCAGACATATTCTAAGGCAGTATCACCTGATCAAGGAGATGTTTGATTTCCAAGAGATCGAAGTTAGGAGAGTAGACTCAGAGGTTAACACGGCGGATCCACTCACTGAGGCCTTTCCTGTGAGAGACTTTTATAGGACGTTGGGTATGCTATACTGCAACAGCTGGCCTTAGTGCAAGTGGGAGATTGTTAGTTGTATGTATGCCCTAGAGGCCATTATTGTACATGAGATGTATATTATGGTGGATGCTGGGACATATATAGGGAGGACTTTCTTGCTCGACATGATAGTACGCTATCTGGTTGCTCTTTATCTCAACATGTACACTTACTGTCTCTCTGTTACATGTTGATAAAGCCCTTAGGATGTGTACTTGACTTCTAGGATTATGATGCAGGTCATACTAGTGGGGCCTGGGTAGTCCATAAGTTCATCCTTCAATGTTCCTAGTCGAGGGAATATCGAGACGGGGCATCGATATTCCAGAGTAGACTAGCGTATATCTCCTCGACCCATGTGATGGGTAATGGATGATCCTATATCCATTGGTGTTTGACATCAGAGATCGTATACGGGTGCTCAGTGGAGACTGGGTACACTGAACGGACTCGCCGAGAACTCCTAGATGGTATTATACCTCACGTCAGATAGCAGTTCTCTGGTGACACTGGTGCAGGTTAGTCTGCTGAACCAAGATCGTTATAGAGTCTTGTGTGGCTCCCACTGTGTTTTGATTTCTACCCTACCACGGCTCTACCGAGTCGTGCAAAATGGTGGTTTTTGGGTACAGTCCCGAGTCACATGGAGGCAATGAGCGATAGGAGGGGATTCGTCTCTCCCGGTATTAGGGGTTGATGTTACGCTATGCTCGATTGGCCATAACTGAAATCCCTGGCCAGGGTAAATGTGATTTACTGGTAAGTGTTATCAGTAGTTTCACGCCAGTTATGGACCTTACATCGGCATGACTTATCAAGCTACTAAGGTCTGAAGTTTACCACCCCTAGGAGAGATATGCGACATATCAGACGAAGAGACCGGACTGAACGGTAGTGTTACTAATTGGATTCGCAGGAGTGTGAGCAGGCTTGCTTGTTGATCTTTTGAACGCTCAATACCCGGGTGTCCGTTACATTTAGAAGACCGCTTGCGGCTTGTGGGTGACTGATATGATCACCACCTACTGCCGGCGTATTGACGAGCCTTTAGAGTCCTACACAGAGGTTTCCTGGCTCAAGCGAAACGGAGTAGGAGCACATATGTGATATGTGCGGGACCGAGATTAATACGTGTATGTGATAGCATATTCTATTCTCGCAATTTGTATCATCGATCGGTTATATGCGATATAGCCGGGTTATCGAATCAAGTGTTGATTCGATGAATTGATACACATGATATTAGTCGGTTATATATGATATGACCGGATCATTAAATCAAGTGTTGATTTAATGATTTAATGTATAATCATATATTTGATATATGAATTTACATTGACTAATATTGTTGACTTGAGCATTTCTTTTTCTCACTTTTGTATACATGTTATATATGTGATATATACATTGTATCATGCTAGGTTATATATACAACTTGTGTGTGTAGGACTTACACCATATCCATGATAAGTTTAGGGTTTTAATTATCTTAAGTAATTCATATTTGAGTGGAATTGTATCATGCTAGAATCTTTGAGAAGCTAATTGTAAGTTTTGACTTAGTCCACTCAATTTGTTTTACACTAAAGATATTTATAAATCTAACCATTATCCTTGGTATAGTTAAGTACCTACAATGGTTAAGTGTATGACACTAACTCACCATGGTTGTAAATCTAACCTCATTCTCATTCTTTTGTTGTTCACATCTTCATCTTCTTCTACACAACTCCAAAGCTTTCTAGGTTTTGGATTAATGAAGAAATATTGTGAGAAAATAAAATCTAAAGTGAGCCCATTCCTACTTCATCATCCTCTACTACTTGCCATTTAGTTTAGGGTGTTCTCTTCACAAAGTTCGTCACCTAATGAAGAGGTAGCTTGGGTTTGAGTCTCCTCGACGTAGATCATCTTCGGTTTCGAAGGTATCGAGCAAGCCCATTCATTTCTTCGTATGAACCATCACTAGAGTCCGGGAGTTCGATGATCGCAGCGAAGGGACGACTACACGGAGCTTTAGAAGTGAAGAACCGGGTCTACAAAGGTTGTATTCTTGTTCACTTCTTATGTAATGTTTGATTGCATGTTTTATTATCTATTCACTCTAGCTTGATCCTAGCTTAGGATTGATTAGCACCTTAGAATTTTTAAATTATACATGTTTGTTGCTATGAAAACCCAGTAGGGTGCTAAGGAATCCCAACACTCATAACCCAATGAACACTTGTATACCATCTTAGGTGAACAAACTAACACCAATAGCTTGTGAGACCTTGCCATCGCCCCTCGTCGGGGTCTCGATTAGTATACACTAGTCTACACTGGAGTATCGATGCCCGATCTCGACACTCCCACGACTAGGGACATTTAAGGATGTGCTTATAGACCCCCAGCTCCCACGTATATGATCGTCATCATAATGCCGGTAGTCAGGCAAGAATTCTATGGGCTCTATCAACTTGTACATGATGATAAAGACAAACCAGATAGCATATTATCATCTCGAGTAAGACTGTTCTACCGGTATAGGTCCTCACTCAATCATCATAATCACATGTCCGCGACCATGATAATTGTCTTGAGGGCACTACAGCCAAGAAATCTAATTATTCCAAAAACCTAGTAAGCACATCGATAGGGTTTTGGCGTAAAAACTTCACAGATTAGCGATCTAGTGGCCATAATCACAATTAACCATCTTAATAAGCCTCACAAACCTTTATTACAATTTTAATCTCACCCATTTTAGATTAATAAAATAGTTATTTTGGAAAGAAGCTTAATTAGGACAATTTAAGAGTAAAAATTTACAAATTAACAACTAGACTAGATTTTGCGTGTCATAACATGTTAAACTACTCATCACAACCATAATCAAATGATCAAAACCCTAACTTGATCCAAACCCTTTTCTTTAAATTTCAAACTTCCAATTAAAACCCTAATTAAACATCAAAATTAAATAAATTGAAGTAGCTAATCAACAAGTAACCCTTGAGTTAAGATTATACCTCCACAAATTTTGAGATCTAGCATGCAAACTAAGCCTCCCAAAATGGTGTCTTGCTCCAAGAACCATGCTAGTTTTGAGCCAAGGAAAATTGGGTAAAGGTTAAGTGATGAATTAGTGAGACTTTGTATTAATTTTGATGCAAAAATGGAGAATTTTTTGAAGAGAAATGAGGTGGGGAAATGTGGGGGAGCGGCTGGAGAAGCTCGGCCTGATCAAGGTGGGGAGAGAGAGAGTGAGGTGGGTGTGTTGTGTTTGTGTGTTGAATTTCCCAAGTGAACAAAATACCCCATACCTCATTCTTTATTATATTCTTTATATTTTCTTTTTATGAAGGTTTAGAAGTGGAAATGAGTGGGGAATTAGGGAGGGGTTGCTGCCTAGGCTCGGCCAGCACATGAAGAGAAGGGAAAAGAGTGAGGTGAAGGTTTGGTCAAGATAAGAAAAGCCCATACCTCATAAACAATGCACCATGCCTCATTTTCTTTACTTACTTCCTTTAAATTTTCTTTTTTATTAAGCTTTTCTTTTATATTTTCTAAAACCATCTAGACAACTTCTTTTCATTTCAAAAACAACATGTCACATTTTGGTTTAATGTGTCATGATGCACAAAACTTGTATTAACCCATTCTAATTTTTAATTATCATTAATTAAATGTATTAGTGAAAGCTTAAAATAATAATTAAAAATAATTAATTAAGGGAAAATATTTAAGAAAACTAGCAATTTGTAAGTGACTAATTAAATACTAATACTAGCCATTACATAGTTAAAATAGGTATATTCAAGTCTATGTGGAAAAAAGATTATATCTTGGTTTTTACGAAAAATACCAGTTATTTTACCTATTATCGGAAAATTCCCCTAAACGATTTTCAAAACGTTACAATCTTCCCCCTTAAAGAAATTCGGTCCCCGAATTTAAAATTTAACTACGCGTACCCTCGAAGAGATGGGAATATTTCTTCCGCATCTCGTCCTCGGCTTCCCACGTGATCATTTCGCCGTTCGGGCCACGCCAAGAACCCTTTATAGACGGTATGACCTCGGACCTTAGTTTCTTCACATACCGATCTAGAATGACTATCGGCTGCTTGGTGAAAGAAAGATCACGCTCCAGCCTTATGTTGTATCACGCGAGAGGGGTCATGAAGGTACTTGCGGAGCATTGATATATGAAACATGGGGTCAATATCTGGAGAGCTGGGTGGAAAAGCCAAACGATAAGCAACTACGCCGACACGCTCGAGAATCTCAAAGAACCCACATATCTGGAACTAAGCCTTCCTTTTCTTTCCGAATCTCGACATGCCCTTCATCGGAGAAACCTTCAAGAAAACATGATCGCCTACTGCAAACTCAAGTCTGCGCCGACGTCGGTCTGCATAAGATTTCTGCCTGCACTGGGCCGCTCTCATCCTATCCCAAATCATTTGAATCTTTTCGGTCATCTCCTGAACAATCTGTGGCCCCAAAATACTGCTCTCACTGAGCTCTGTCCAACAAACGGGCGATCGACATCTCCTCCCATATAATATCTTGAAGGGTGCCATCTGATGAACCGTCTCCCGGAAGCTATTATTATAGGAAAACTCTATCAAGGACAAGTGGCGATCCTAACTGCCACAAAATCTAGAATGCAAGCTTGGAGCATATCCTCAAGAATCTGAATGGTCCGCTCTGATTGACTATCGGTCTATGGGTAGAAAGTTGTCCTGAAACTCAATCAGGTGTCCAAAGTCTCTTAATGTTTCTACAATAATCGACTGGTGAACTGGGTGCCTCTGTCGGACACAATACAAGTCGGAACTCCATGTAATCGCAAAATCTCATCAACATATATCTGAGCATATTGAACGAATTCGAAAGTGATCTTCACTGGCAGAAAGTGAGCTGCTTTCGTCAATCTGTCTACGATCACTCAAATATAGCCATCCTCTCGACTGGTCCTAGGTAGACCCACGATACAATCCATAGAAATTTGCTCCCATTTCCACTCTGGAAGGGGCAAAAGTTGTAATTCTCCTGCTGGCCTCTAATGCTCAGCTTTGACTTGCTGATAAGTCATCATCCCGAAACAAAATCTGTGACATCTCTATTCATCCCTTCACACTAGTAGACTTCTCTCAAATCATAATACATATTAGTGGAAACCGGATGAACACTGTATGCTGACTGATATGCCTCCTCTAATATCTCGTGTCTCAGTCCCTCGGAATCTGGCATACATAGTTGAGTCCCAAATCATTGTACTCCCTGATCATTAATCACGAACTCTGAATCTCTGTCCTGTCGAACCTGTTCCAAGATCGCTGACAACAAACGTCATCGGACTGTACCTCACGAATATGATCAAATAACTATGGATGTGCAAGGACACGGACAAGTTGTCCCCCGGTCGACGTAAACTCGAACTGTACTCGGCTGTAATATAGTATCTACCAATCTGCCATCGACTGTCTCTGAACTGTGCTCAAACAAGAAAAGCTATCTCCGGGCCTCCGACTCAAGCATCTTCCACAACATTCGCCTTGCCCGGTGCAGGGTTGTCTAGCACGACAACAAGGTTTTGTGAGGCATCATCCATGCCAATTTCATAAATTTGCCGTTCCAGCTAACTCTAATCCTAGAATCGTTACTAGAAAATCCGACGAAAACACATGTAAACTACTTCACATCTAAGTGAATGCGGAATACAACCTTTGTAGACCGGTCCTTCACTTCTGAAGCTCCATATCGTAGTCCTTTCGCTGCAAGTTGTGAAGACCCGGACTCTAGTAAGGGTTCACATGAAGAAACGAACAAGCTTGCTCAATGTCTTCGAGGCCGAAGATGATCTACGTCGAGGAGACTCGAGCTCATGCTACCTCTTCACTAATGGTGGGATTAGTGAAGAAAACACCCTAAAATAAATGGCTAATAGTAGTGGATAATGAAGTAGGAAGTGGACTCACTTTAGTTTTATTTTTCTCACAAGGTTTCATCACTTAGAAAAAACTAGCAAGCTTTTTCTCAAGTGAGGAAGAAGATGATGAATGAAACTCATGAGGTTAGAAATACAACCATGGTGAGTGTATGTTATGCACTAACCATTGTAGAGACCAAACCATAGCTATGAGTTAAGGGTTCGGTTAACAAATATCTTAAGCTAGACAAACAAGTGGACTAAGTCAATGTTCTACTAGCTTCTCCAAGCTCATCCATGACTAATTCCAAATGTTTGAATTACATAAAACTAATAAAACCCTAGCATTAACTTAGCATGGTGTGAGTCTCTTACAAACATGTTGCATGTGTAACCTTGCATGACACAATAATATATATCACATATATATTTTGTGCAAAAAGAAAACAATACATTTAACATATATCACATATATATCAATAGATCATAAGTGAGAAAAATGAATACTTAAGTGAGCTAATATTAGTTAATGTAAATTAATATATCAAATAGATAATTCTACATTAAATTATTAAATCAACTCTTGATTTAATAATCCGGCTATATCATATATAACTGACTAATATCAAATGTAACAACTTATCGAATCAACACTTGATCTGATAACTTGGCTATATCACATATAACCTACGAATGTCACATATCGCGAGAATAGTATGAGGTATGACATACTCGCATTAATCTCGGTCCCGCACATATCACATATGTCCTCCTACTCCGTTTCGCATGAACCAGGAAACATCTGTATAGGACTCTAAAGACTCGTCAATACGCCGGCAGTAGGTGATGATCATATCAAACACCCACAAGCCGCAAGCGGTCTGCCAAACGTAACGGCCACCCGGCTATTGAGCGATCAGAAGATCAACAAGCAAGCCTTCTCATACTCCTGCGAATCCAATCAGTAATACTACCGTACAGTCTGGTCTCTTCGTCTGATATGTCGCATATTACAGCCTGGGGGTGGTATAACGTCAGACCCCAATAGCCTGATAAGTCATGCCGATGCAAGGTCCATAACAGTTCGAGAAACTACTGATAACACTTACCAGTAGATCTCAGCAACCCTGACCAGGGATTTCCTGTTATGGCCAATCGAGCATAACGCAATATCAATTCCAATAACGGGAGAGGCGAAACCCCTCTTATCACTCATTGCCTCCATATGACTCGGGACTGTACCCAAAAACCACCTCTTTGCACGATCTCTTGACCGTGGTATGGTGGAAATCAAAGCACAATGGGAATCACAAAAGACTCTATGATGATCTCAGGTTTACAGACTAAGTTGTACCAGTGTCACCAGAGAACTGCTATCCGACGATAAGTATAATACAAGCTAGGAGTTCTCGGCAAGTCCGTCCAGTGTACCCAGTCTCCACTGAGCACCCATGTACCTTCTCTGATGTCAAACACCAATGGATATAGGATCATTCATCGTCCATCATATGGGTCAAGAAGCGTATACGCTAGTCTACTCTGGAATATCGATGCCCTGTCTCGATACTCCCACGACTAGGAACAATTATAGGGTGTACTTGTGGAATACCCTTGGCCCCACTAGTATGATCTCCATCATAGTCTTGGTAGTCAAGTATACATCCTAAGGGCTTTATCAACATGTGAGAGCAAGACAGCATCACGTATACAGGTCAACATGTTAAGATAAAGAGAAACCAGATAGCATACTATCATATCGAGCAAGAAAGTCCTCCTTATATATGTCCAAGCATCCACTACAATATACATCCCATGTACAGTAATGGCCTCTAAGGCATACATATAACTAACACCTGGATGATAAAGAATCTCGTAGTCATAGTCTTTCACTAGCTCCATCCAATGGCGCTGTCTCAATTTCAAATCTCACCGCTGAAAGTTGTAGTGTCTCCAAATCTTTTAAGTGTAAAACTACCGTAGCCATCACTAAGTCATGAGTGAAAAAATTCTGTTCATGCTTCTTCAACTGCCTAGAAGCATCGCAATAACCAACAAAACCGCCTGATCTTGAAGGCAAAGATAGTACTGGCGCCGTAATCAAACGAATCTTCAACTGCTGAATGCTCTGCTCGCCTATCTCAATCCAACGAAAAGAAACTCCCTTCCGGGTTAACCCGTTCAACGTTGCAGCTACATGCAAAAAATCTCGTACGAAATATTAATAGTATCCGTCCAAACCCAAAATGCTACGAACCTTCATCACTGATACAGGTCTGGGCCAGTGCTGAACGGCCTCGATCTTCTTCGGTTCCATACTTACCATCTCTCATAACTACGTATCCGAAGAAGTCCACACCATCCAACCAGAAAACTCACATGGATATTTTAGAGAATAGCTGGTGCTCCCTCAAGGTCTACAACGAAATCCTCAATTACTGCCCAGGCTCTTCTCGGTTCCAAAAGTATACTAAAATGTCATCAACGAACATGATAATAACTTATCAAGAAATGACCTGAATATGCGGTTCATCCAAACCATAAACGTTGTTGGGGCATTGGTGAGCTCGAACGACATCACCAAGAACTCATAATGTCCTTAACGTGTGAGAAAAGCAGTCTTCAGAATATCATCCTCTCGAACCCATAAATAATGGTCACCTAATCGCAAATCAATCTCCGAGAAATGTCCCGCACCCTGGAGCTAATCAAATAAGTCATCGATGCGAGGTAGGGGATATCTATTCCGAACAGTAACTCTATTCAACTGATGATCATCGATGCACCAACACAACTGCCGTCTTTCTTTTTGACGATCAAAACATAAGCTCCCTAAAGTGACGCACTCGGACGAACAAGCCCTTTATCCAACAAATCTTGCAACTGATCCTTCAGTTCTTTAAGCTCCGCTGGGTCCATCCGATATAGCAGTATAGAAAAAGGCTCTGTGCCTGGAATCAAGTCAAAGCAGAACTCAATATCACGCTCTGGCAACAAACAAAGCAACTCGTCAGGAAAACATATGGAAACTTCCTCACAATCGGGACCTGGTCCAACGAGACCTCTGCGGCTCTAACGTCACAAACATACGCCAAGAATTCCTGAAATCCTTTTCTAAAAAATGACTAGCGCAAAGAGAAGAAATCAAATCGGGAAGGGTGACGCTACGGTCTCCCCGAAAAATAAGAACTGCCTCAACCGGAAAACTAAATCCGACTGCCTCCTTACGGCAGTCCACAGATGCATAACACATGGCTAACCGATACATGCCCAGAAGAACTTCGAAGTCAAACATATCGAGAAAATCAAATTGACAGAAGAACCCCGATCTCCGATACGAACAAAACAAACACGAACGAAAAACATTTCGAGCGACAAAAGACTCGCCTACTGGAATAATAACAATCAGCAACAGATAAAATAAGGACGACTCTCGGTCCAAACTCGATACAAAGCACGTAGATACAAGTTCAAACAACAAAAGGAATATGCGCATCGAAAGAAAACACCGAAAGGATACCTGTCACAACATCTACCTAACCGCCTCTGAGCTGGCATACCGGTACAAATCCGCTTTGATCCAAAAACGACCGAAATCTTAGAAATGCGCTCCTCCAACAGTAAGGTTGCGTCATAGCAGCGACGTAAGTGTCAAAAGGTTAAGCACCTAAAGTAAGAAATAACTGCATGTCCAGCCTCCACACGAACCTCTTTATCCGTTTCTCTTCAGTGTCCACTAGGCAAGGAGCATATCGGACCGCTAAGTAAACTAAATATCGTACTCGGACACCGTCATCCCTGAAGTCTTATGCAAAGGCTCGAAACTACGAGCTTGGGCATCTCAAACACTCTCCGGAAGGAAACGAGCAAGAATTATAGCTATGAACTCATCCCAAGTCATAGGAAGCAGGTCTGCAGCTCAGCCTCTCTCAATTGACTCGCACCACGTCTGAGCAAGACCTCTCTAGACGAAAACCCGCAAGCTCAATCCATATCTCGTCAGAACATCTCTGTGAACGACAATTCCTAGCCATCCTGTCAAGGATTGTCTACGGATCCCCCGCTACATCTGTGCCTGTAAATACTAGAGGCTTCAGCCTCAAAAACTCCTATAAGGATACGTAAATAATCTTGGTAACAACAGAAACAGTTGCTTGAGCAGCAGGTACAATCATAGCCCCCGCAGTAGGAGGGACATCATCGGCTCTCGGAGCTCGGCTAACCACCACTAACAATCCAACCATATGTCGCAAGTCCTGAATATCAACTCTAGCCTAGCTATCCATCCTGGAGAATGCGGATCACTCTGTCCCTGAGGGGTAGGCGTACCACCCCGATCGGACCTCGTCTCAAACGAGTCTACTCTAATCTCATATCTGGCGGCGGCCCTTTGGCTTTCGTAGTCTCTAGCGGCATAGTGGCTGGAACAAGAAACATGATTGATAGGAACATTGTGATCAAATCAAAGGATTTCTGGAATCAAGGAAGGAAATACAACTAAATATATATCCTAAGGTCACTTAGGCGGAGTATCGTATTGTAAGTATGCCGCGGAATATACACACGCTACGTCACTCTGTTTAAGTCACCTACTCCATCTACCAAGGGTCATCCAACACTTAGAAAGGTAAAACCTATCACTCTGATACCAACTTTATCACGACCCGAAGATACGGAACGTGACTGGCACTTAAATTACGAAACGTCTAAATGCGTAACATAATCTAAGTAAGCCAAAGCCCAGAAATCAAAACCATGTAAAGAAATAGAGAAGAAAAACTTATTTAAAGAAACCGATTTTTTAACCAAATAGGTCGCATTAAACATTTAAAAGCAACATCAGAATTTCCCGAAAATTTCGGCAGAGTCTCCTTTGTAAATACTGGCCCCCAAATGGGTACAACACGTGAAAATACATATAAATGATGAATAGAGGCATTCCCAAGCGGGAGCTAGCTCTTCGCCCATGGCGGAATCATAACCACATGCAATATGTATATCAAAAGTGCGAATAAGCATCTGAAAGGAAGAAATAAGAAAATACCACGTTGGCTCAAGTGAGCATCGACACCAAACACCATAAATACAAGTCTCACGAGTCTCACTGTCTAGTCCAATACACAAGGGTAGATGGAGTATACTAGATACAAAATAATATACATTATGGAATAAAAAATTCTCTCAACACACCTACGAGCAAGCTGCAAATCAAGCAACTGAAGCCAAAAAGAGGAAGAATGCTCGCCGCTACTGTGCTGAAGGGTCAAACCTGCAAGATATTGTGGCATAACATGGGTGAGTTTCCAGCTCGTGAGTAGTAAGTAACATCTAATAAGGCTATCGTAAGCATGCACGCAAAGGCTTCACAGCCTACATATACCAAAATGATACGATGCACAAGTATGAATGCAACATGAATGTATAATTAACAAGAAATCATAATATATCTGATATAAGAAGATCTGTATCTTTAACTTAGTAAAAGCTCTGTGCAATAAACTGAAGTATCATCACTGAAATCAATAGAAAATCCGTGTCAAGCATCGACACAATATCCATAACCCAATATCTCAATGTCTCGATATCTCAATATCTCAATATCTCTATGTCTCAATATCTCGGGCTCCGTCAGTCCGGATCGGCCCATATCATCAAATATCACGACCACGTCGGTATCCTCCGGATATCCGTCGTGCCAGACATCACCGGTAGGTAGTCCGCCCCTGTCACGCTCATCGTCATCCCCACAAAAACACTCTCGCCCCAGGGTACCATACCGGGTCCACCATGTACCCGAGACGGTTCATCCTCCTCCTCGAATCGGGTCTCGACGACCAACAGAAATCAGGAAAACTCATGGTGGATGACATATACATCATATCACGAGGAAACCGTAACTTACATTTTTAAAACGATAACAGGTTTATAAAATTCTTGCGGTTTTTCCCAAAAATCCAGAAATCTCATCAATACTGAAATCCTCGAGAAGAATCACCATATATAACATGCCGGTGATGATGGAAATCGATGATACAGTAGTATATACCATGCGAAGTACGACCAGAAGCTATGCATGAATCATGATGCAATAAGGTATGTATATATAACTAACAATCCTACGTATCCATTTAATGAAATGGATATACAAGTATAAGTCTACGGATCATATATGATGCAAATGCACAATTACCGATTTTAAGCAAGTTCTATATTATTCGTGACATAGCAATTACCAAGGCGTGTGTTCGCATGAATAGTGCCCGTGCAGCATGAACCAATGGTAATGGTGCAAGTGTCCTATGAGATGGTATCACATATGTGTGTGTGTGTGTGTGTGTAAGATGGTGCGATGCAATGAGATGAATCACTAGGAAACTACGCATATAAAATGCAAGTACAACAAGAAATCCTAAACCATCGGGCGCCTCGCTCCATCCAGACGATTCCCCCGTAGATGTTTACATCTACTCACCGAGACGCCTCGGCTAATCTGATCCGATCTCAGCCTTGCTTTTTCCACACCACATCTGACGCCTCTGCACCCGATCCTAGAAACGCACACAAGTCAATACGACAATAGATACATAAATAGTCACGGACACAAACGATATACATCAACCACGAGCACTGACTAGATGCGCACGCACCAGGTGCACAAAACACGCTCGCGACAATGCCACAAACCACAACTAGGGTCACTATACATGACAACCACCAAGCCTAAAACCCAATCGCGTATCCACGACACATCAAATATTATAGGATATAGCATGTAAATCATCGGAACGTCAAATTGAACCAAAATCTAATTATTCCAAAAACCTAGTAAGCACATCGATAGGGTTTTGGCGTAAAAACTTCACGGATTAGCGATCTAGTGTCCACAATCACAATTAACCATCTTAATAAGCCTTACAAATCTTTACTACAATTTTAATCTCACCCATTTTAGATTAATAAAAAAGTTGGTTTGCAAAGAAGCTTAATTAGGACAATTTATGAGTAACAATTTACAAATTAACAACTAGACTAGATTTTGCATGTCATAACATGTTAAACTACTCATCACAACCATAATCAAATGATCAAAACCTTAACTTGATCCAAACCCTTTTCTTTAAATTTCAAGCTTGCAATTAAAACCCTAATTAAACATCAAAATTAAATAAATTGAAGTAACTAATCAACAAGTAACCCTTGAGTTAAGATTATACCTCCATAAATTTTGAGATCTAGCATGCAAACTTGGCCTCCCAAAATAGTTTCTTGCTCCAAGAACCATGCTAGTTTTGAGCCAAGGAAAATTGGGTAAAGGTTAAGTGATGAATTAGTGAGACTTTGTATTGATTTTGATGCAAAATTGGAGATTTTTTTAGGAGAAATGAGGTGGGGAAATGTGGGGGACCAGCTGGAGAAGCTCGGCCAGATCAAGGTGGGGAGAGAGATAGTGAGGTGAATGTCTTGTGTTTGTGTATTGAATTTCCCAAGTCAATAAAATATCCCATACCTCATTCTTTATTATATTCTTTAGATTTTCTGAAGTTTTAGAAGTGGAAATGAGTGGGGAATTGGGGAGGGGCTGCTGCCTAGGCTCGGCCAGCATATGAAGAGAAGGGAAAAGAGTGAGGTGAGGGTTTGTTCAAGACAAGAAAAGCCCATACCTCATAAACAATGTACCATGCTTCATTTGCTTTACTTATTTCCTTTAAATTTTCCTTTTTATTAAGCTTTTCTTTTATATTTTCTAAAACCATCTAAACAATTTCTTTTCATTTCAAAAACAACATGTTACATTTTGGTTTAATGTGTCATGATGCACAAAACTTGTATTAAACCATTCTAATCTATAATTATCACTAATTAAATGTATTAGTGAAAGCTTAAAATAATAATTAAAAATAATTAATTAAGGGAAAATATTTAAGAAAACTAGCAATTTGTAAGTGACTAATTAAATACCATTACTAGCCATTACATAGTTAAATAGGTATATTCAAGTCTATGTGGAAAAAAGATATTATCTTGGTTTTTATGAAAAACACCAGTTATTTTACCTATTATCGGAAAATTCCCCTAAACGATTTTCAAAACGTTACAGGTCCACTCTTCCAAGAAGAAGAAGGCCAAGAAACCCATACAGCCTGACGAACATGTTGAGAAGCATACGGACCTTCAGAAATATATTGATGCGCTGGAAGAGTACAATCAGAAGGCACGCACACATTTCACACTCGAAGGGTTTATACAACATCTCTTTGAAAATAACTACTCCGAAGAGGAGGAACTCACGGAAGAAACAGAAGAGCGTGTGGATAATTACCGCATGGTCTCCTATTCTTATATATCCGATGAAGATGAAGACGCTCCGCTAGGAAATGACATGGCTGAACAGGGGGAAGGACCTGCACAAAGTGTTCCAACTCTGCTACAAGATGATCCAATTGACACTCTGATGAGAGAAGTTGTTCAAGAGGGAGAAGATTTCATAAGGCTTGAAATGGCCATCTATGATAAGGCCAAATGACTGCGCCTAAGCAAACAACCCGTAGAAGGGGCGAGTCACAATACCCCCCAGTTGAAACAGCTTCCAGCCGCAAAGAGTGAAAACAAGGCACAGGTCGAGAAAAGGTTCTATAGGGCCCTTTCAATGGGAATGCCACTGCCTCCACGGCTGATGTATACCCCTTCAGTTCCATATTTCGATGGTGGGAAAGAACACCTAAACTCATGCATATACCATTAAAGGATCTCACACACAATCAAAGAATGCAAAGCATTCAGAAAGTGGTGGCGGGGTTATGTCGCTCATAAAAGACAGATGATGTGAAATGAAAGAAAGGCTCAAGAAGAAGAACGAAAAGAAAGTTGCCGAATGATATCACATGTTGGAAAGCATCTAAGCAACGCCTGAGGCAAGAAACACTTCGCTAAGGCCCTGTCGGTGGGGATGAAACTATCATCCGTCTTGCTATATACACCCGTAGTGTCGTACTTCGATGGTGGGAAAGAGCACTCGAAGTACTGTCTCTATCACCAGAGAATCTCACACCCCATCGATGAATACAATGCATTTAAGAAATGGCGGCAAGGCTATGTGTAACGTTTTGAAAATCGTTTCGGTGAAATTTCGAAAAAACGGTAAAATAAGGGGGTTTTCTGTAAAAAGTCAAAATGCAAATATCTTTATTTTAAAATTAAATATTCATATTCTAGCTATGTAATTGCTAGTATTTGGTGTTTATTGAGCCACTGGTGAAATTTCAAATTTTCTGAAAAAAAAATATTTTATTATTATTTTAAGCTGTCACTAATACATTTAATTAGGGAAAATTACAAATTGGAATGAGTTGAAACAAATTTTTTACATAATAAAACTTTTTCTTCAATAACAAATCGTTTCGGTGAAATTTCGAAAAAACGGTAAAATAAGGGGGTTTTCTGTAAAAAGTCAAAATGCAAATATCTTTATTATAAAATTAAATATCATATTCTAGTTATGTAATTACTAGTATTTGGTGTTTATTGAGCCACTGGTGAAATTTCAAATTTTCGGAAATATGACTTTTTAAGTGAAATTGGGGTTTTTGTGAATTTTAATCTATTTTATATTAAAATTAGTGTTCGTGAATGTGCAAATGAGTGTATTTGGGTTTTTCTCGATGGTTTGGCGTTTGTACGCCGACGTCGAGGGTTTTTGGATTGATTTGTGAAAGCAACCATAGGTTTTGACCTATGTGGGATTCGTGCGTCATTTTGGTCATGAATCGGATTTTAATACGATACGGTGCGTTATGATATATAGGTACCCCATGTGGACTTCGAGACGACAAGCAAGCGCGTGGCGACGTCGGCACCGGCGAACGAGGACCAGGTGAGTAGATTTATATCTACGGGGAGAAGTCGGGTGGATGGCGTATAGCACCCCCGCAGTTCGTGGTGATGTATACGAATATGTATACACACATATATATATTGTTTATACATTGTTTGAGTATATTGATGATAATATGGATATTTGGTGTTCTTGGATATTTAGTGTCGCGAAACCCTAGAGTAGTGGTCGCACCACACATGCACACACCAACACATACTGGCATACTTTCTTCTTTCATCTGTGCTTACGGGATTATACAGTTATGTGTTCACATGGGTATGGGACTATGTGTTCACATACGGATTTGAGGATGATACTTGGGATTTATGATGAGTCGATGAGATTTGATTTGAGGCCGTGAGATCGGTGATATGACAGGGTTCGTATTTGAGATACGACATGACGTTGTAGCGGGTTCTTGACGTAGTGTTTCACACACGTGCATGCTTAATTAGGCGGTATCAGTATTGTACTAGACGTAGATCAGTACCCCGATCATGATATTGATAAAGAGGATAACAGATGAATAGTATAATGAATGTGATATTGACCCATACCCAGATTTAGGATGCCGTACGACGGATTTACGTACGAGCTATATATTGATGATTGATCCGCACTCTTGACTTGGGATTCCTGATTATAGATATGGTATCGGATATGATATTATTGAGGCGGGATCACCGACTATACATATACAGGTATGTATATGTATCGACTCAGATGATAGGCGGTTTCCTTACCTGTAGTTCAGCCGTATAGTTTAGTGTAATTGCTAGACTAGATTAGATTTCTTACCTATTTCAAAAACTAACGAATCGTGGGTATTTTAAAAGACAGCCCAAGGGATCCTGCGGATATTTCAAAAGACGTATCTTTTCATAAAAACACCGTGGCCCCTATTTTCAAAACCCCATGATTCGTGTTATTTCAAAAGGGCACCATTTGTAGGATTTATATTAGGGTAATGCAGTTTAGTTATCGTTGTGTCTTGTATTCCGTTCATTATTGCTGTTCGCTCCGCATCGCATACTTATGTTATAATTTGTTATTGCATTGTTGATATCATATTGTTAGGACACCAGCACCATTACCGATGATGCGTATGTACCACGTACACTTACTTGCCGGCTCACACACATCTTCATCGGTAATTGCCATGTCACGTACACCTTAGAAAATATTATTGCTTAACTTAGCTTGATAGCCAGTAGTATGATATAATATTAGTGTGCATACCTTATATGCCAGCTTAGATATTGTAGTTATTACTTGTCGCTTCATGCATACTGTTATTCATTCTCATGCTTATATTCATGGTTTTACATGCTATTGATGATTCGGATTTCCATGATATTTTCTGGATTTGGAGGAAAACCGCAAAACATATATAAACTGCTTTCTCTCTTTTTAAATAAAAATGCGGTTTTCCCATGATGTATGAGTCGTCCACCATGAGTTTGCTGATGGATTTTGAGACCCGATTCGAGGAGTTGGATGAACCGTTTCGGGTACATGGTGGGCCCGGTGCGGTACCCCGGGGCAAGAGGAATTTGTTGATGACGTTGAGCCTGGCAGGGGAGCACTACCGACCGGTGATTTTACTCGACGCGTCGGATATCCGGAGGATACCGTCGTGGTCTTGAGATAGATGGTAGGGGCCGGTCTGGACTGACGGCGCCCTAGATATTATGATTGAGACATTGAGATTTTTGAGATTTTAAGGTACAGAGATTACGACACAGAGATATCAAGATATTTGGATACTTGTTTTGTGTCGATGCTGGGCACTGTTTTATGCTGATTTCATTTATGGTACCTCCTATTTAAAATAAGGAAATCTCACTAAACTATGAAAACAGTTCTTCATTTACATGTATTCTATTTTCATGCATTCATACCTCATTCATATGATATATTGCTACCTGAGGCACTGACACGGGTACATGAGATTACACTCGGGTTAGATATTTACCCTAGCCTTGTTATAGGCTGCATGTTATATATAATTGAGGATATATTATGATCATTGACCTAGGATTGCGTTATTTATGCGATTTATGTGCGTAGATGTTTTTCTATTCACGAGTTGGCAACTTACCCCCGTTGTGCCCCAGTTTCTTGCAGGTTTGCCGTACAGGTTTCATTACGGCTTGCGGGCATAGTTTCCTTCGGGTGATTTGCTAGTAGGTGGGTTTACTTGTATCGTACCGCCCATTATATAACTTGTATATTATTATTCAGTTGTATCTAGAAGTTCCATCAACCAAACTTGTATTTATCTCAGATAGAGACCAGTGATGTTTATTCTTTCGACCTAAGAGTCGCGCGTTGTATTTCTGTGGTTTTCTTATGGTTTTGAGTTTCCTTTTGAATTTTGATCCTCGCCGTTGGCATTGTATATTATATTTCTTGTGTGGCTGTGACCGTTGATTGGTTCGAAAGAGTGTGTTTGTAGTTTAACCGCAATCAATAACGGTGTCGCACGTAGCTAGACCGAGATGAGTACGGGTCGTCCTCTGGGAAACGTGGAACCTTTTTACTTTTACTTTAGATGTGTTGAGAAAGAGAGGAGGGATAAAGAATTTTATAGAAAGATTTCTAGATCTATGTTAAACAAGAATATAAAATATAGATCTAGATTATTTTAAAGATGTAATTAATATAATAAGAGGGCTTGTAGGGTTCGTTAGGATTTAGTAGTTATGGACGATTAATTAAAAGTTACCCTTTTTATCCATTAATAGATTTAGAACTAGAACGACGGTGATGCGTGTAGATTAGGGTTTCTGGAGGGAAAAGGAATCCCACTCTTAACCCTTATCTTGACACGGAACTCCGTTCATTATCTAGCCTTTACCAAAACAATCATTAATCTAATTTCTAATCGTGGTCGGAACTAGCAAAGAATTGCTAGCGCGCCCGATTAGGATGTTAATGATTCTTTTGATAAAGTTCCAAAACTTTATAGGACTTAAAAAGAGTTTAATTATTTTCATCGTCCATTAGCCTACCCTAATCCTACGAACCCTAACAAGCGGAGAATTACTCGCGCATGTTGGGAGAAGAAGATGAAAAGAAAGAAAGGGAAAACATAATGTAAAATGCAAAAGAATAAAATAAAACAACTACCTTTATTAATCAACTTGAACAATCTACACTTTGATTCCTTAGAAAATGATTACAAAGACTAGTTTGCTTCTCGATCTCTTCCAAGGAGGTAGATGAACCGTTGATGATCAGCCTGGATGCGTGAGCCGTCTTGGACTTCGTGATCTCTTCGGCTTGATAGCTTTTCCAAGAGGCTCTCGGTGCCTTTTTATAGTGCAAAGCCAGAATCTTATGCTTCAAAAGTTGGTAAAATATAGTAGAGAATCATGCCCTAAAATCTTTCCTTCCAACTCCATAATATTGCGGCGGATCCGCGGCAAATGGGTGCTAAGGCCGCGGATTCGCGGCCAACGGGTGAGATCTCTTGATCAAAATTCTTGTGCTTTCTTCTTGTGACAAGTGTCAATCCTAGACACCTTCATAATTCAGAAATCTTCTCATGGTTGCTTCCAGACTTGGTCTTCAAGTTTTGCTTCTTAATTTGACAAGATTTCTTCAACAGCTTGATTTCTTTGATATATTCTGCATAACAACTTGGAAAATTCTGCACAATAATCTTAAATAATATTTAGTAGACCTAGTTCTACTAGGATTAGGTCAATGAATTTATTTGCATACATTTTCCTACCAAATGATAATTAAAAAATATTAACACATGGAAAATAATGTTTTTACACATAAACCCTCATATGTATGATATATTATAATAAAGTCCTTTTTTAATATGAAAATTGTAGGAAAAATGTAATACAAATATGCAGTTTTATCGACTGAACAAATACCCCCAAACTTATCTTTGATCGTCCCGAGCAAACTAGTTTATTTAAGAGGAGAAAAAGAAAGGAGAAAACTAAGCACACTTTCGTAGGCAGACACGATTGCACTGAGCACGTGCAACAAGCCGTTAAACCTCTAGGTGTCCCTAGTAGGAGGAGTGTTGTCTCCTGAGGGTTTTCAGCGGATTACACCCACAAAATCCTATAACAAAAGAGAGATGGTGAAATTTACATATAAATATAAGAACCATAAAAGAAAGGCCTTGAAAAGAAGAGTTTCCAACTATACTAGTTTTTCAGTTGTCATGAGCCCTATCTTAATAGTCATGAAAAAATGTTAGAAATCACATCATCCCTTAATAAAACATCGTCTTTATTCTTCATTCCTACCTTTCATCCAAACATTGATCATATAACCCCACGTGTGTGTAAAGAACATCCCTACACACGGAGAATTCAATTCAAGCTATCATACTCTTGTCCATCTACCTTAGTACTTTTTAATTTGATGAATACTTAGGGTTGCTCACACCTTTTCATGCGACCGTTAATACTTCTTGAGGTACTAACCGACCGATTACTCATGTGCTTGCAGATTAGGTGATAATATTTTCCTCGTCTTGCACCTCCTAAGGCTTAGCAGTGACTCCCAGACCAGTTGGCCTTAGGGCACTAGGTGAAGAGGCACCCTCGCTATATTTTTTTATTGCTGCCTTGGCGATAACAAAACCAGTGTTCATTTTTTTCTTTTCACCATTTTTATATTTTCTTCATTTTTTTTTTCATTTCCTTCATACTTTGGCTTTTAGACAAGAGCATTTCAAGGTATCCTCTACTATCCCGAGTTTCAAGACGTGTGTAAGTGCATATAGTAGGGTATCAACGTTCAAAATGTTTGGCTTCCAGAATAGAAACTATTTTTCAGACTTATTTTTATCCTCAGATTAGTGACTTCCTTCATCTTACTAACCCTTGGGACAACAGCTCATAACTACTTATTACTAGCTCGTATAAGAAAACTTCTAATTTTCTTGGTTTTCTTAAACTATTCATATCTTTTGGATGTAATGTTTCACTTTCTATTCTTTTGTTATAAAAGAAAAATTTTGAAATTTTTGAAAATGTTGTGCTTATGCAAAGTATGATGCAAATTGATACGTAAATAAGCACAAACATCCCCCAAACCTGTTTACAGCAGTGTCCTCACTGATGTCATCCGTTAAGCTCAAAAACCTGTAGACTTGGGAGGAAAAAGGGGGACAAGAAATAATGCAAGTGAACTCCTCCCCCAAACTTATTTCTTGGCTCACAATTTTGTAAAAATCATTTTCTTTCAAAAGCCAAAATATACCACCCCTCCCCCAAACTTGAGTTAAACAATTTTAATCTTTTAAAATCACATGAGGGGGTCAAGGTTATTGGTCAATGCCAAGCTTTGCAAAGACCGAAGGTCAACACCAACCATTCAAAAATTTTATCGATGAAGCACCAAGGTTGGTGGAAGAACATGTCACCTATTGACGTGAAGAAGTGGGGAGGTGACAAGAGGTGTATTGGAAAAGGATTGCGTCTCAATTTGGAGAGACGACACAGTGATAGTAATGATGGATTACTCGCATTGTCATGATTGTCCAAAAGAGGGGGTGGAGGTCCAATTTCTTCATCTTGGAGTTGATTCATCTCAACACCCGTGTCTTGTAAATATGCGAGTTCATCAGCGAAAATTTCCTCAAAGCTTTCATCGATACCCCGAAAAATAATGTCATCAGAAAAAATGGGGTGATCGTCAGACTCAATATAAAGTTCCTCATTAGATGTTGACCCGGACAACTCGGTGGAAGAGTAAATGGTTGGGTCAAACAACAACATATGAAAAGAGTCTGTATCATGAGGTTGATCAAATTTGCTGCTGTCGACATCCATTAATTCGACAGAACACACATGAGCATAGGGTTCGGAGGGTTCACTTCCCAACTTGTAAATGTTAAGCTCAATTGACTTCTTTCCAAAGGATAGGGTCATAGAGCCGTTTCTACAATTAATTACTGCGTTAGAAGTGGCCAAAAAAGGTCGACCGAGTATCACCGGGATTTGATTACGTGGGTTCGCTACAGGTTGTGTATCTATAACGATAAAGTCCACAGGGAATATGAATTCCCCGACTTTGATTAACACATCCTCTAGCTCACCCCTAGGTTGGGTGATTGATCGATCGGCCATCTGAAGAGTGCAATGCGCAGGTTTTAACTCTCCGATCCCTAATTGCTCATACACAGAATACGGAACAAGTTAACACTAGCACCAAGATCGAGTAGAGCACGATTAATATTTTTACCCCCAATGGAAATAGAAATTGTAGGACTTCCGGGGTCCTTTCGTTTCTTGGGTAGTTGTTGTGTAAAAGCAGTGCTCACATTACTCGCAAGAAAAAAAAATTTAGGTACTTGAACTTTTCTCTTCCTAGTGCACAAGTCCTTTAAGATTTTTGCATATGACGGAACTTGTTGAATAGCATCTAGGAGAGGAATGTTTATGTTAACTTGCTTAAAAATTTCCACAATCTTCTCCATTTGTGGACTTGGTCTGTTGCCCCTCAACCTGTTTGGATAAGGTGCTTGATCAATAAGTTTTGGGTCCAATGTTTGTGGAGAAGACTGTGGGGATGGATTCGATCCCAAAACTGGAGTGGGAATCGACTTAGATAGATTTGGCGAAATGGGCGAAGGGTTCGAGCCTTGGGGAAAACGGAGAATAGGCTCGGGTGAAGGTGGGAGACTAGACGAATTAGGGGAAGAAGAAGAAGCTGGGGTATCATTGGTGTCACTATCATCACATTGCTCACCCACTCAGTCATTCAGCACTTTTCCCGATCTCAACGTGGTAACAGCACTCACATTATAACTTTGTGAGTGGCCAGGATTAGGTATGGGTTGAGATGGGAGTTTCCCTTTCTCTCTCGCACTCATTGCGGCGTTTAACTGTGCGATTTGGCTTTCTATTGATTTGATACTCTCACCATGGGAGGAGGAGTTTTTCGTTAGGGTATCAATAGAAGACCATATCTCAGCCGAATTTTGCATGGATTGTTTCATGAACATATCCAAAGTTTGTGCAAGTGAGTTGTCAGTACCGGCCACTTGTGGTGTAGAAATGTTGGCCGGATTTTGGAAATTTTGTGACTGAAAGGGGGGCTGATTCTGTGGTTGTGGTTGCTGTGGAGGAGGTCTTTGATAATTGCTTTGTTGGTTTTGATTCCAAGCAAAGTTAGGATGATTCCTCCATCCTTGATTGTATGTAGAAGAATAAGGATCGTTTCTAGGTCGCTGCTGAAAAGCAGCATTAGCTTGAAACGATGCATTCATAGGACATTCTTCCGTTAAGTGTGAAGGATCCGAACAGCAACCACAGACGGTCTTAGGAAGCGTGACCTGATTTAGGGAGAATGTTGAGAACTTGTTTTCAATGGCATCGAGTTTCTTCTGAATCGCTGCCATTTCGGCTTTTACTGCGATAGAAACATCGAGCTGGTGAATACCTCCCTTAGTTGAAGGTGGTCTTACGCTTTCCCACTGCAACGTGTGTTCAGCAAGGTCTTCCAGATATTTCCAAGCTTCACCGTCATCATTAGACATGAAATTGCATTGACACATTGTTTCAAGCATCTGCTTTGTCACTGGATTAATGCCCTCATATATAATCCGACATAAATCCCATCTTTGTATTCCGTGATGGGGGCATTGGACAAGCAGATCTTTGAAACGTTCAAAGCACTTCCAAAATGGTTCATTGGGAAGCTGGGTGAACTGGTTGATCTCGCTCCTAATATGTGCAGTCTTATGATTTGGGTAAAACTTCTTAAGAAATGCTACGACGAATTCATCCCAATTAGCGATAGAGTGTGCGGCAGTATTATAAAGCCATTTTTCTGCCAAGTCGCACAGAGTGAATGGGAGAAGACGTAAGCGCATAGCATCTAAAGTCAATTGTGAAGTACCCATCATTGCGCATACGTTTTCGAATTTGGTGATGAAAACGTATGCGTCTTCCGACTCAAGCCCGTGAAATTTGGGCAGCAGATTGATGTAATGGGGTTTAATTTCGAAATTATCCCCATTAGGTGGTGGAAGAGATAGACAAGTAGGAAGAGGACCACGAATAGGATAGCATCTCTCTTGGAGAGAGATGCGCGGTGGATTCTGCTCACCTGCGGGCGGTGGCAGCGTGGTGTTATAATTAGATGGAGTGCCGTCCATCACGGTCGATGTGGTGTGTGGTGGGGGAAAAGAAGATGAAGAAGTACCGACTTCGGCGTCGATAGCAGGAACGCGGACAAGACGGGCACTAGGATCCCGTGTCCAGCCGAGCATGCACTAAGCGGGTTTAGTGCAGGTGGTAGCGTGTGTGTGATTTTAAAATTGGCTTGTTTTGAAAAAGTGGGACTCAAGACAAATCACCCAATGATGCACAAGCAACCCTAGAACTAAAGTCGCCTAGGTCTGCTAGACAGCTCCTAACTAAGGCTAGAAATAGGACCTCAAACCGCCTCTTCACGGACAAGTACGGCCAGGTAAGTGGGAAGGAACCACCACTACAGTGGGCCTAATTAAAAACCACTAGCCTAGACACCGCAATGTCAGTTAGGATAAACGGCCGATGCCTATACTAGTCTTTTTCCTATTGAGCTCGACAGTCCTTAGAGTCTGGTCTAGATATTTTTTAAATTAATGAAGGGTTGATCTGTATGCTCGGTTTGTGATTTGTGGGGCTTAGGAAGGGTGATGAAATCCCCACCTAATCTTGATTTGGTCTTTGCCACTTAGAAATCCGTATTAAATATGCAAAACAAAACCAATCACAAAACTTTTGCAAAAAGATTTTTGAGCGGCGCAATTTTGCAAAGAATCCTGCAGAAAATAGATTTTATTGGATTTGGGGGGAGAGAGAAGGAGTTAAGAAAGATACCATAGAAGATTGAAGCCCTAACTCCTCCAACCTGCCGCGATTCCGTCGCAGAAGGGGTACTTTTGCCGCGGTTCCACCGCGTGGTGGATGGATCGCTTGCTGAAAATTTTTCTGTGTCCCTCTGTGCTCCTCTGGATCTCGATGAATGGCTCTGTCTTCTGTTTTCCTCAATTCTGTAACTCCAGATCTCCTTGCAAAATTCACGCACAAGTCATTAAATATGAAATTTGCAGTTTTGTGTTAATAATGACATAAATCGTCTAAGAATTCAACACAAATAGTAAAAATAAAAAATTACGCACGTATCCCCGGCAACGGCGCCATTTGATTGGTTCGAAAGAGTGTGTTTGTAGTTTAACCGCAATCAATAACGGTGTCGCACGTAGCTAGACCGAGATGAGTACGGGTCGTCCTCTGGGAAACGTGGAACCTTTTACTTTTACTTTAGATGTGTTGAGAAAGAGAGGAGGGATAAAGAATTTTATAGAAAGATTTCTAGATCTATGTTAAACAAGAATGTAAAATATAGATCTAGATTATTTTAAAGATGTAATTAATATAATAAGAGGGCTTGTAGGGTTCGTTAGGATTTAGTAGTTATGGACGATTAATTAAAAGTTACCCTTTTTATCCATTAATAGATTTAGAACTAGAACGACGGTGATGCGTGTAGATTAGGGTTTCTGGAGGGAAAAGGAATCCCACTCTTAACCCTTATCTTGACACGGAACTCCGTTCATTATCTAGCCTTTACCAAAACAATCATTAATCTAGTCTCTAATCGTGGTCGGAACTAGCAAAGAATTGCTAGCGCGCCCGATTAGGATGTTAATGATTCTTTTGATAAAGTTCATAAACTTTATAGGACTTAAAAAGGGTTTAATTATTTTCATCGTCCATTAGCCTACCCTAATCCTACGAACACTAACAAGCGGAGAATTACTCGCGCATGTTGGGAGAAGAAGATGAAAAGAAAGAAAGGGAAAACATAATGTAAAATGCAAAAGAATAAAATAAAACAACTACCTTCATTAATCAACTTGAACAATCTACACTTTGATTCCTTAGAAAATGATTACAAAGACTAGTTTGCTTCTCTATCTCTTCCAAGGAGGTAGATGAACCGTTGATGATCAGCCTGGATGCGTGAGCCGTCTTGGACTTCGTGATCTCTTCGGCTTGATAGCTTTTCCAAGAGGCTCTCGGTGCCTTTTTATAGTGCAAAGCCAGAATCTTATGCTTCAAAAGTTGGTAAAATATAGTAGAGAATCATGCCCTAAAATCTTTCCTTCCAACTCCATAATATTGCGGCGGATCTGCGGCCAACGGGTGAGATCTCTTGATCAAAATTCTTGTGCTTTCTTCTTGTGACAAGTGTCAATCCTAGACACCTTCATAATTCAGAAATCTTCTCATGGTTGCTTCCAGACTTGGTCTCGAAGTTTTGCTTCTTAATTTGGCAAGATTTCTTCAACAGCTTGATTTCTTTGATATATTCTGCATAACAACTTGGAAAATTCTTCACAATAATCTTAAATAATATTTAGTAGACCTAGTTCTACTAGGATTAGGTCAATGAATTTATTTGCATACATTTTCCTACCAAATGATAATTAAAAAATATTAACACATGGAAAATAATGTTTTTACACATAAACCCTCATATGTATGATATATTATAATAAAGTCCTTTTTTAATATGAAAATTGTAGGAAAAATGTAATACAAATGTGCAGTTTTATCGACTGAACAACCGTCGATTGACGAAGAGCTAGCTCCCGCTTGGGGATGCCCTTTTATTGATTTCGTATACTATTCATGTTTTATCCCGATTGGGGGGCAGTATTTACAAAGGAGACTCTGCCGAAATTTTCAGTAAAAATTTGATGTTAAAAAAAAACGCATAATTCGGCTTATGCTATTAAAACTACTTGATTTGAATTGGTTTTCCTTCACTCTACTACTTTTCTTGGTTTGGTTTTCTGGGTTTTCGGTTTACTTAGATTACGTACGCCTCGAGACGTTCGTAGTCTAAGTGCCGGTCTTGTTCCTTATTTTCGGGACGTGACACTATGTCACCTATAAAAAAAGATAAGAAATGACAAGTGGATAGCCCGCACTTTTCGGCTCGAGAAAGACAAGTCTGAAGCAGGCAGCAAAACGAAATCGATAGTTAAAAATTGCCACATTATTTCTCAAGTCAACGGTCACCTAAATAAGGCCCAACCTCCAAAAGAAAGAGGTCGCGAAGTGACCATTTTCGGGAGTGAATCTAAAGATGAAGTCATTTTCAGTCCTCCATTATTCACAAGCTCCAACTCGGAAAAATAGGAAAAGGCGGAAGCTTGCGATATCACTCATCTGTGCTACCGCACCCTTCCCGAGAAAAATCTTGAACCTACAAACAAAGCTTCAAAGAAGCAAGATAAAGGAAATGAGAAAGAAACCGAAGAGGTCGAGGTAAAAATTGGAGTTTTCAAAGATCTCACTGCCAAAGACCCGTCTAAGAAGACTAAGGTGGACTACAACGGCTTGGCCCATTTAAAGAAGTTTCCATCGTACTTGAGTATCTATGACGCTCTACTCCTTTCAAAAGAGATGTGGGAGTCTCTTATCAAGGCTTTAAATGAGCCTGACCAATTCCAAGCCTTCTTTGCCGAAGAAAACATGAAGGACGAATTGGCGGAAGTCCATACCGCTGATATAACCTTCAGCGAAGAAGATCTCTTGCTGGGAATGTTTGAGCATAACCGACTATTGTATGTTTTCGGGTATTGTGAAAACATAAGGATAAACAAGATCTTCACTGACAACGGATCCTCATTCAATCTGCACAACGTAAAGGTGTTGAAAGATTTGGCCATGGATGTTAAGTATCTCGCCAGAGAGAGGATCACAATCACCGATTTTGATTCATAATCCTCAATACCTGTGGGTCTGTAATTTTGACGCCTCTGATTTGGAAAACTAGTCACGGACGTCAAATTCCACATGATCGATGCCAAAAATTATTACAAATCCCTGCTCGGTAGACCCTGGCTGCAAGAATACAACATCATCCTTTCTACATAACATAAGTGCATGAAGTTTTCAAGGAGGGAAAAGAACACATCATTAGAGCAAAACTCAATCCCTTCCCTGTGAATGAAATACACAGATATGAAGTTGCGAAGTATTTCTTGCCTGACTTCGAAGACACCGAAAGATGCGGTAAACCCACATCAGAAGGAAGGAGAAAGCAAAAGAAAGTAGACACTATCCCGATCTTCAAAAGAGATTCCGAGAAAGAAGAAGAGATAACACTCTCAGGCCAACCTTAGTCGGGAAATGACGAGCAAAATCAAGCAGCCACCATTCCAGTCTTCGGAAAAGATTCTGAAGAAGATGTTCGGATAGTGTTCTCCTCTCAGCCTGTAACGACTCTGAAACCCCTGTTCACAATTATTTGTTTAAATGTATAGAAAAGGGTATTTTAGTTTGTATAGGAGTTATAAGTTATTTTTGTTCAATAAAAACAAGAAGTAACTTGTAGCTCACTGGTAAATCCTCTACACTGCTGCGACATAGCCTATGTGTTCGAATCCCATCAGACCCAATTAATTTTTAAGATTTTTCTTTTTAATTTTTCGGAAGCCCAAGAGTTGCACGTGCAATTCATGGAGAATCGAAAAGTTTCAGAAAAACCAATCAGGCACAAAGAGGAATAAACACATATCTAAACACGTGGCACGAATCTCGAGGCAAACCCTCAAGATCCGACCGCCCATTTCCTCCTTTGGACCGGCACCGACGGTGTGATGTTCCCCAAATGACTTCGTGCTTTGTACACTCGTCCCTTCAGCTCCCCTCAACTCCTCTGCACTGTATGATTTTCCTCCAATCAAACAGAGACTATTCAATTCACCATTTAACACCTATTTTAATTCTTTTAATCCAATTTTTATTTCCCAAACCCTAAATTTTTCACTATAAATACCACACCATACCCTAGCTCCCTTCTATTCTGAAAATTTCTATCAAAATTCTTTCAAAAGTTTCTAAGTGTAAGTAGAGTCAAGTGGAGTTAGCAACCAAGCTCTTTTCATTGAAGATCGAAGTCGTTTCTAGAGTTTCCGCGATGCCATGGAACCCCCTCTCTCTTCTTTAATCTCTTCCTAACACTACACGATGAGTAAGTCCCTCTTCTCTCTTTTTCTTTCATCTCAAATCATCTTCTAAAAATCCATCGGTAAAGTGGAGTTAACTCCGATAAGTGTAATTTTAACCTCTTGTATTCCCCTCATTAAGCAAGATAGGTCAAACTAACTTTCTCACACCATTCGTAACCTTATTTGCAATCATTTAGATTTTAGTTTAATAAAGTTTTCATGAGAAATAATCAAATAACGAATTTTTTCATTAAAATACCATGAAATTTAGTATAACCTTTCTCGATAACTAGTTTATCTACCTTTAGGAAAACTTCACGAGGTAACGAACTACCCCACACGTATACTATGGCTTTATAGCACAGTATTCTAGGTATATGAGTAATTCAAAGAAGAAGCCTTTCATTAAAATACCACATTTTTTACAAAACGGGGTTTTTTTAAATCGATATTTTAAATCCTTGGCAAATACGCCTCTACAACCCTCGTTAGGGGACCTGGTAATGGATGGTGCGGATTATCGCATATTCTTAGGACGGTAGAGCGAGATGCAGAACTCCTCACGGAGTATTCGGTCTCAAAAGGAAATAAAAAAATACAGTTTTTAAGAAATACTTTTCTAAACAAAACTAAATTTTGGAAAATTATATAAAACTATGAATTCGTAATTTCAATAAAAACATATTATGAAACTATATTTTTAAAATGAAAAATTAGAATTTTTAATAAAATACCACCAAGTTTCCAAAAGTGGTATTTTTCATAAAAATACCATAAACTTTCAAAAAAAACCTAAGTTTTATCACTAAAATACCACAACAATTAAAATACATGTTCATGAAAAGCTTAAATATTATAAATCACCCTCGAGGTTTATTTTTAAACTATATTAAAGTATTTTTTCATAAAATCCCCTCGAGATATGCAAACAATATTCTAAGGACTCTATAATTAATATAGGTTTAAGCAGTATCATTTCTCTTAAGCCTCGGAGAGCCGGAGAAAGTGAGTGCTTACCTATTCAGGTTAGACAGCTTAATGGAGTTATCAAATGGAAATTGTCTAGAAAAAAGACACAAATCCTACCGTCCATGTGCAGCAGTTGCCGATTTCTCCCGAACATAAGATTATTAACAGTTTAAAACAATTCTAATGAAAAAAAGACCTGAACTCGAATCCAAACTCGAAACTTAAATCTAAACTCGAACATGAACTCGAACCCAATCTACAGGAACAAACTTGACTCGAACCAAGATTGCAATTGTCATGACTCGCATATTACTCAATTCACTCGACTTCATTCTACACCTTTTGCAATCTATGGTTTCGAATATGACATGTCATAATCAACTAATCAAATCAACTAAGGCTATCTTATAATTATAATATATATTATACTCGGGGTGCTTGGGATAGTTTCTTGTGTGAATCCAACGGAGCTTCAGAAGTCCCGTATTAACCTCTTTTTTATTTTACTCGAATATCAGTTGGGTTGACTCATCTACAGCCTAGAGCCCCGATGCTAACACATGAAATGGGCCCGTGTTTCCTTACTCCGGGGTCCCACTCTTGAGCTCGTGAATACTTCTGCGGTTGCGTTGACATTCACACTTAGAACGTAACGTTAACTTAGTGACCGTATAGAGACCCATAGTACAGATTCACCCATGAACATATACTCTTACTCGTCATCATATATTCTACATTTGTCATTTTCTTTACTCTTACTTTATCTTGGGGACTTATCGAGGGCTAGTTTGCTGACGGGCATTCCATACACTTTTCTTCTCTTGGAATGTTCATCAGATACAGTCGAAACGGAGGAGATGGAGGCTACAGAGGAGGACTACAACCGGATCGCTACTCAGGACTAGCTCAGCTTCACTTTTCTTCAGTTTATGTATGCCACATGTTTAGGCATTTTTTTTTATTGTATTTACTTTCCAGCTGAAACTCATGTACTTGTAAATATTGGAAGTTGAATGTAAATAAAGATGTTTGTTGAAAAATTTTACAGTCTCCATTTATTCTTGTATTGTATATTATTGTTTCAATACGCTTAGTATATTTATTTAGGGAATGGCCTTCTCTGGATAAAATGCCGCGGGCTAGCCACGTCACCGTTTCCGTCTACTGGGAAGCGGGGCGTGACACATCCCTTATCAAAAGCCTTTGACAAGGAGGACCGAGCTCTACACGTCACCATGGACCTGCCTCGACACTACAAGAAGGTCGATTTAGTTAGCACCAATAATGTAAAAGAGCTGGTAACATTCTACGTGTCTCCCAAACATAGAGGGGCAAAAGGAATTCTCTTCTATAAATCTGAAGAGACAAAAGTGGAAAAGGAAATCTAGTCTGGACTTGAACTATTTCTCGATAGGTTGCAGCCGATCCGCACGCCAAAGTACTTCTCAAGGAGTTTACAGAATTTCCTAAGGTGTCAAAGAATACCTTTCGAGCAAACTGTTAGAGAAGCCCAGTTTCACAAAAAAATCTAGGAAGTGCAGGGTCTCATAGAGTTAATTCCAATTGGAAAACAAACACTACCATCTTGGGATATATCTGATCCAAGAGATGGGAAAGAACCTACACCTGCCGCACAATAAGACTCTCGAGCGAGAGAGAAACGAAGAAATGCCTGGACACTCTGAGTGCTTCACCAATGAAGATGAAGAGATATCAGAAATGCCACCAGCACCGAAAGAGTTGGAAGATGTGATTCACACCAAAGCAGATAACATAAGAGAAATAAACTTGGGAGCAGGAGATGATCATATACCCACGTTCCTTAGTGAGCTTCTATCCAAAGAACAAGTGGCCACTCTAAAACCATACTCATGGAGTATAGAGACTGCTTTGCATGGAACTACTCTGAGATGCCGGGTCTTGATCCAGAAATAGCAGTACACAAACTGGCTATAACACCGGGGGCAAAGCCCATTAAGCAAGCACCAAGAAGGATAAGGCTTGAACTTGAAAAGACCATCAATGCCGAAGTCAAAAATCTAATCGACTCTGGCTTCATCGATGAGGTATAATACCCCGATTGGATAGCTAACATCATTCCCCTGATAAAGAAGAATGGGTCGGTCTGAATCTGCGTGGATTTTTAGGACTTACATAAAGCGTGCCCGAAATACGATTTCCCCATACCAGTCACGGAACTCATGATCAATAATACATCCATTCATGAAGTCTTTTCATTTATGGATGGGTCTTCTGTCTACATCCAGATAAAGATGGACCCTGAAGACCAGAAGCACACGACTTTTCACATCCCGATAGATGTCTTCTGTTACAAAGTAATTCTTTTCATATTAAAGAACACCGGAGAGACATACCAGAGAGCAATAGTGAAGATATTTGACAACTTGATCCATGAAATCGTGGAATGTTACATAGAACGTGTCATAAAGAACACTGGGGCATCTCGAAGTTGTCTTCGAACGCCTTAGGAAGTACAACTTGAAGATTAACCTGTTGAAATGAGCCTTCGGAGTTTCATCTGGCAAATTCTTAGGATTTATAATCTGTCATCGAGGAATTGAAATCGACCCCTCGAAAATCAATGCAATTACATAAATGCCTCCACCAAGAAATCTTAAACAACTACGATCACTCATAGGGAAGCTCGCATATATCCGGAGATTCATCGAAAACTCATCCGGCAAATGCCGTCTTTTCAGCCACCTCATGAAGAAAGGAACCCCTTTCGTGTCAGATGAAAAATGCCAAAAGGCGTTAGAAGAAATCAAGAAATACATGCACAAGCCGTCGGTTTTAGTTGCTCCCATTACGGGGAAACCCCTCATTTTATATACAACCCCACTCGATAACTATCTAAGCGCTCTATAGGCACAAGAGAATGTGCAGGGTAAAGAAAGAGCTTTGTACTAGTTAAGTTGAGTTTTGCTGGGGCAGAGTACAACTACTCACCCATCGAGAAATATTGCCTGACGCTGGTATTCGTAATCACGAAGCTCAGGCATTACGCTTTAGCGCATGAAGTTCATCTCATATCAAAGATGAACCCTCTCAAGTACTTGATGACACGGACCATACTGACAGGAAGGCTCGCCAAATGGGCCCTTCTGTTAATGGAGTTTGTAATCACCTATCGTCCTCTTAAAGCGATAAATGGACAGGCTATCGCCAACTTCCTGGCTGAGCATCCCATCTCATCCGACTCCCCCTAAACTGCGAATTACCGAATGAACATGCATTTAACGCAATCATCTAGTCGCCTTTCGATTATGTATGGCGGAGATGCTTAGGTCCAAAAGAAGCAAAGAAAGTCATCCAAGAAGTCCATGACGGACTTTCCAAATCCCATCAAGCCGGTCCGAAGATGAAGCTGAAGATCAAGAGAATAGGGTATTAGTGTCCCACAATGATTCGAGACTGCAAAAAGTATGCCCAAAGATGTCACTCATTTTAGATACATGACAACTTCATCCATCAACATCCTAATCCTCTGCACTCGACCGTAGCCAGTTGGCCTTTCAAGATGTAGGGGACCGACATAATTGGCCCTATCGAACCAGTATCGTCCAAAGGACATCGGTTCATCTTGGCGACCACCGACTACTTCTCCAAATAGGCGGAAGTAGTATTCTTGAGCGAAGTGAATATGGAGAATATCCTACACTTCTTCAAAAACCATGTAATCTATGGGTTCGGATTCCCACGATGAATAATCTTGGACAATGGGCCAGCATACAGAAGTCACAAGATAATTCACTTCGTGCAACAACACAAAATAAACTAGAGATACTCTTCCATCTACAATCCTCGATCCAACGGTCTAGCTGAAGCTTTTAACAAGACCCTGACCAAGCTCATCAAGAAGATGGTGTCCAAGAACAAGAAAGAATGGAACAAAAGATTACCTGAAGCTCTTTGGGAATACCGAACAACGTTCAACATAGCCATGAAGACAACACCATACTCACTAGTGATCGGCGCTGAGGCGATGCTTCCACTAGAGATCAAACTCGCTTCATTGTGAATGGCAACCCAATATGAGCTCACTGATGAGGAAAACGCCCATCTCCGGTTCGAAGAACTTGACTATCTGGATGAAACCCGCCTTGTGGTACAACAAAGTCTAGAAGATCACAAGGCAAAAAAGACGCGAGCATATAATAAACTAAGTAGACCAAGAGCATTTCGTAAAGGCGACTAGTATTGGTCATCAAGAGGCCAATGATCCTCAATCAAGCAAAGCGAGGGAGTAACCAAATTATGAAGGCTCGTATATAATAGACAAAGTCTATCAAGACGGGGCCTACATGTTGATGAATATGCATTGAGAAAGACCATTTCGACCTATAAATGGCCGCTTTCTCAAGAAATATTATTCTTAAAGAGTTTTGACTTGGGTCAACAATAGGTGACGATATTGTTCCATTCCCTATCTTCCTAATTCAAGTCCTTAAATCCTTACACTCATCGAAATTATGGTGAGCAATGCTCCTTAAATATCTGTTGCCCTGCGGCCGGTCTCCAAATTGACTGTCGTATACGATCCATAGGCTACTTGCGATAAAACCACGCTCAAAATAACCCACATTGGAAAACCAAGGTACCATTATGAAAATACCCACTCATGTGTCCTCACGATACATGAGGAGAATGACACTTACGAGATCCTCTCGACTCGTAAGGAGAAAACACACTTGTGAGATCCTTACGACTTAAAAAAGGAAAAGACATATAAGAATTCTCAAGACTCATAAGGAGAAGAAACACCTAAGAAATCCTCTCGACTCATAAGGAGAAAATACTTTTATGAGAACCTCGCGGCTCATAAAATTTTAAAACCTTAGGTAATAGGGACCTAAACCTGTTCTTAAACCATTGCCCTGTGTCCTGGCTCCAAATTGACTACCATATACCATCCATAAGCCTTTTGAGATAAAATCGCATCAAAAATTACCCCTAGCGACAAAGTCGCATTCGAGACAAAGTCGCGTTCGAGACAAAGTCTTCAAAGTTGCCCTGCTACCGGCCTCTAAATTGACTACCGTATACAATTCATAGGCTACTTACAACAAAGTTGCATCCAAAACATCCTTCATTGGGAAGCCAAGCTACGAATGAGGAGAAGACCCACTCATGTGTCTTCATGATATATGAAGATAATGGCGCTTATGAAATCCTCTCGACTCATAAAAAACCATACCTTCGTAGGATCCTTACAACTCACAAAAGGATAACACACTTAGGGATCCTCACGACTCCTAAAAAGAAAATATACCTATGAGATCCTTTCGACGCGTAGGAAGAAAATACTTTTATCAGACCCTTACGGCTCATAAAATTGAAAAGTCTTAGGTGACAGGGACCTAAACCTGTCTCTTGAGTCATCACTCTCTAATGGGCAACGACAAATGATGAATTGCTCCTGGCATCCGTACTTCAGTGTTAGCAACGCTGATGCCAGCTTGGAATTCAAAATCTCAACTCAAGTCCAGCACATAAAAATATATTCAACAGAGTCCCACCAAAGGCAAGCAATCCTCCTAGCGTGTGGTGACCGTCACTTGTGAGTCCTCTCGACTCGCAAGGAGAAAGCCGCTTTCGAGATCCTCTTGGTTCGCAAAAAAAATACTTTATGAGACCCTCATGGCTCATAAAATCGAAAAGGCTTAGGTGACAGGGATCTAAACATATCTCCTAGCCATCACTCTTTAAAGAGCTAAACAAAAATAATAATAAATAGCCGAAATGATAGGGCAACTCGCGAAAAAATGAGCGAGTAAAACTAAAAATTAAAAGCCGAAATGATTGAGCAACCGCAAATAAATAGCCGAAATGATAAGAAAATCGTGACCTTCGCGATAAGAAATGCTGAAATGATAGAGAAATCACGATAAAAACACTACTCTATAGGCAGATCGATATTGACTCTTCTATACAAACCAAGAGGCGAAAATAAATGGGAATGAAAAGTATGTTCCATCATGCTCTACCGAACAAAGAATCTTGTCAACGATGATGGTGTTATATACAAACCCGATGACTACTAGAAGCTACCTCACCTCCGAAGGATTTCGTGGTAACTTCCGGAGACTCAAAAGGTCTCACCTCCAAGTACAGTGTGATGGTGTCAACCTAACACGAAGTCTTGATGGAAATATATACGGCCTAGAGACTACCTGGATGCCCGTTTTACTCCAGCAGAGTACAAACATGGCATCAGCAAAGATTAAAGAGTCAAAATGAACACAGAGTGATGGCATTTTCCTAGCTCCAAGACTCGACGGAAGTACATACATGCATAAAAACTATTAGATGTCGTCTCTTCTCAGAAGGGTGTAGATGTGATTTCTCTGGGACTCAAAGAGTCTAACCCTAAACTGGCCTAACACTGAATCTCTGACGACAATATACATACCGGCCTAAGAAGATTACTTAGAAAGTTGTGTCCCTCCTCAGAAGGGCTAGGAGATACAACGAGTGTGTCGGCTACTCAAACAGTATTTTGAAGGAATGTGAACCGAGATGAAGCAAGCCAACATGATGGTATAACGGAATACACCCAGTACCGCAAACCTGACAGCCTCACATACTTAACGTCATGGTGAGTTTATTCACACCTAAAAGGAGAATAAACTGAACGCTCCGGAATAAGTACATAAACTAAGATAATGTCTTACAACAACAACAAAAGGAAAAAAGTGCAACTCATAGAGACAAAAATTTATTGAAAATATTATTTTATTTCATCGTTCAAAATTCAGTGCGGCAATATACTAGCAGTGGTACAAGGGTTGGTAAACTCAAAAATAAAACCATACAAGGCCTCCCAGGCATTTTCTTTCATCGCCTTGTGCGCCCATTCGTGAAGACAAGTATCGGGGACGCCACTTATATCTTCAATCCTTGCATATGAAGATATGATCGCCCTCTGCTGATAAATGTAGTGCAAGAAAGTAGTCGCACGGTCTCTCAGCCTTTTTGAGATCATACCCATCACGGGGGGCTAGTGTAACGTTTTGAAAATCGTTTCGGTGAAATTTCGGAAAATCGGTAAAATAAGGGGGTTTTCGGTAAAAAGTCAAAATACAAATATCTTTATTATAAAATTAAATATACATATTCTAGATATGTAATTGCTAGTATTTGGTGTTTATTGAGCCACTGGTGAAATTTCAAATTTTCTGAAAAAATTTCCGAAATTAATTATTTTAATATTATTTTAAGCCGTCACTAATACGTTTAATTATAAAAAATTACAAATTGGAATGAGTTGAAACAAATTTTGTGCATCATAACACATTAAATAAAATTTTATCATGTAGTTTCTGAAATGAAATGGTTTGCCAAAACGGTTTAGAAAATATCGAAGAAAAGAGGCTTTTTTTGGTGAATTTAGTGTTAACGGGAATTGGGGTAATACATTTATCTTTTTCCCTAACCCACACACCCACACCTCACCCTCTCTCCCTCTCCCCATGTGGCCGGCCCCACCATGACATCCCTCCCTCTCTCTCTCTCTCCAATCACCAAGAAAAGAAAAGAAAAGAAAAGAAAAGAATAGAAAATGATAGAAAAAGAGTGGACTTTGACTAGATGTTACTTTCTCCACCTCACTCTCTCTCCTCCCTCACCCATTCCCTCCCCATTTCTGGCCGAACCTGCACCCTAACAGCAGCCCCTTTCCCCTCTTCTCCTCTCTTTGTTTCCATCAAAAAAATCATCCAAAATGCTTCAAAAAATCCACAAAAATCAAGCTAAAATCCAAATCTAATCCCTACCCATTTATCATTAGCCCAACTTGTATGGATCTAGGGAACAAGTTGGCATTTTAGAGTCTTTGATTTTCATATTTGATCTCTTGATCATGAGGTATAATTCTAACCTTTTTGTTAAATTGTTGTTAATTGCTTTAGGTTAGCTTAATTAAATGTTTAATTAGGTTTTTAATTAGTTCTAAGTGCATGTTTTAAAATTCAAGAGAGGGGTTTGAATTCAAATTGGTATTTTGTGTTGTGAGATTATGTTTATGCGATGTAATTAACATATTAATGTTATGCTAAAACTAATTTAGTTGCTAGTTGCAAAGGGTTAAATTTAAATTGTTGTAATTTTAAGAAATTGCAAACTAGGTTTTAGTGAAATTCATATATAATTGAGATTAAAATGTAATTATTTTTTTTATGACATCATTAACATTATTATGAGTGGTTTAATATCTTAGGTTATGCAAAACCAAGTTTAATTGTTGGATTGTGAATTTTGCTTTAAAAGGTGTTAAAAAATTGATATTTTTGCAAACTAGGATTTTGGAATTTATGAAAATTGATGAGAATAAATTATATGAATGGTTTATATGACTTTGTTATGATATTTAGTGGATATTGTGGCCGCTATATTCGTTTATACATCGAGTTTTGTACTAAAACGGTTAATTTTGCTTGTTAGATTTTCGGAAAAATAGCTTTTAAAGTGAGTTTGAGATTTTTGTGAATTGCAACCTAATTCACATTATAATTAGTGTTGTGAATGTGTAAATGGGTGTGTTTGGGTTTTTCTCGATGGTTTGACGTTTGTACATCGACATCGAGGGTTGCTTTAGCTATTCTTGCATGCGTAGACGATAGGTTTTGACCTCTGCGTGATACGCGTGCCGAATTGGTTTTCGTATACCGTTTCGATTTCGGATTTGGTTTTTATGCGATACGATACGTTGTGATATGTAGGTACCCCCATGTGGACTTCGAAACGATAAGCAAGCGCGTGGTAACGTCGGCACCGGCGAGCGAGGACCAGGTGAGTAGATTTATATCTACGGGGAGAAGTCGGGTGGATGGCGTATAGCACCCCCGCAGTTCATGGTGATGTATAAGAATACGTATACACACATATATATATATATATATATTGTTTGAGTTATTGATGATAAATATGATTATGTGTTCATGGATTAGCTTTGGGTTAGTTGCGAAACCCTAGAGTAGTTGTTATACCCACATACGCACACACAGACTTGCATACATTACTTTCTTGTGCACAGATTGGGATGTGTATATGTGTATATATGCGTGGGTATGGGGCTATGCATATGTACATTCATATACACATGCATGGATGATGAGGATAGTACTTAGGATTTAAGATGAGTCGATGAGATTTGATTTGAGGCCGTGAGATCGGTGATATGGCAGGGTTCGTATTTGAGATACGACATTACGTTGTAGCGGGTCATTGACGCATGACGTTGTAGCGGGTCATTGACGTAGAGTTTCACACAAGTGCATGCATGCATAGGCGGTATCAGTATTGTACTAGACGTAGATCAGTACCCCGATCATGATATTTGATAAAGAGGATACCGGATGAATAGTATGATGAATGTGATATTGACCCGTACCCAGATTTGGGATGTCGTACGACGGATTTACATACGAGCTATATATTGATGATTGATCCGCACTCTTGACTTGGGATGTCTGATTATAGATATGGTATCGGATATGATATTATTGAGGCGGGATCACCGACTATACATATACAGGTATGTATATGTATCGTCTCAGATGATAGGCGGTTTCCTTACCTGTAGTTCAGCTTGTTAGTTCAGCCGTATAGTTTAGTATAGTTGTTAGATTAGATTAGACTCCTACCTATTTCAAAACTAGAGGATCGTGGGTATTTTAAAAGACAGGTCAAGGGATCTACGGATATTTCAAAAGACGTATCCTTTCTTAAAACCACCGTAGCCCTTATTTTCAAAACCCCACGATTCGTGTTATTTCAAATGGCACCATTGTTTAATATTTAGCTCCCGCTCATTTTAGTTGGTCGCTCCGCATCGCATACTTACATTGTTGATTCATATCCTATTGTTGATATCATGCTGTTAGGACACCAGCACCATTACCGATGACGCGTATGTACCACGTACACTTACTTGCCGGCTCACACACATCTTCATCGGTAATTGCCATGTCACGAACACTTTAGAGAATACTATTTCATTTGACATAGGTTGTTAGCTAATAGTTTAGACATGATATTAGTATACTTGCCTTATATGCTAGTTTAGACATTGTAGTTATTACTTGCTACTTCATGCATACTGTTATTCATCGCTATGCCGCATTCATGGATTCTCATGATTATATTCATAGTTTTACATACTATTGATGATCTGGATTCGGGTTTCCATGAGATTTTCTGGATTTAGGGGAAAACCGCAAAAAAAACATTTATAAACTTCTTTCTCTCTTTTTAAATAAAAAGTGCGGTTTTCCCATGATGTATGAGTCGTCCACCATGAGTTTGCTGATGGATTTCGAGACCCGATTCGAGGAGTTGGATGAACCGTTTCGGGTACATGGTGGACCCGGTAAGGTACCCCGGGGCAAGAAGGTCGTGTTGCTGACGTTGAGCCTGGCAGGGGAGCACTACCTACCGGCGATATTACCCGACGCGTCGGATATCCGGAGGATACCGTCGTGGTCTTGAGATGGATGGTAGGGGCCGGTCTGGACTGACGGCGCCCTAGATATTGAGACATTGAGATTTCGAGATATTGAGGTACTGAGATTTAATGATACAGGCCAGTCCGGATAGCCAGAGCCTGAGATTTTGAGACATTGAGATTTACGTTTTGTGTCGATGCTAGACATGGTTGATGCTGATTTCATTTATGATACCTCATTTTAAAAATACAAAGGAAATCTCACTAAATTATGGAAACAGTTTCTTCATTTACATGTATTCTGTTTTCATGCATTCATACCTCATTCATATGATATATTGCTACCTGAGGCACTGACACGAGCACTTGGTATTACCGTTGCTTAGAGGTATACCCTAGCCATTGTTATAGGCTGCATGTTATATATATTTGAGGATATATTATGATCATATGACCTAGGATTGCGTCATACGTGCGCTTCTATTCGTAGATGTTTTTCTATTCACGAGTTGGCAACTCACCCCCGTTGTGCCACAGTTCTTGCAGGTTTCGCCGTACAGGTTTCATTACGGCTTTGCTGGCACTACTTCCATTTCCGGGTGATTTGCTAGTAGGTGGGTTTATTTGTATCGTACCCATCATTATACCTTGTATACTATTATTCTGTTGTATCTAGAAGTTCCATCAACCAAACATGTATTTATTTTGAGATAGAGACCAGTGATGTTATTCTTTCGACCTTAGAGTCGCGCGTTGTATTTCTATGGATTTCTTGTTGTTTTGAGTTTCCTTTTGAGTTTTGATCCTCGCCCTTGGCGTTGTATATTATTTTGCTTGTGTGGTTGTGACCGTCGATTGACGAAGAGCTAGCTCCCGCTTGGGGATGCCTTTTTTTTGATTTCGTATACTATTCACGTGTATCCCGTTTGGGGGCCAGTTTTTACAAAGGAGACTCTGCCGAAATTTTCAGAAAATACTTGATGTTTTTAAACAAAACGCATAATTCGGCTTATGCTTTTAAAACTTCTTGTTTTAAGTTGGTTTTACTTCACTCTACTACTTTTCTTGGTTTGGATTTCTGGGTTTTCGGCTTACTTAGAATACGTACGCCTCGAGAAGTTTCGTAGTTTAAGTGTCGGTCATGTTCCGTACTTTCGGGACGTGATAGCTAGCTACCTTTGTAGCGTGTCCACGCAATTGCGAAAGACCCCTACACCGCTCTATGGACTCTAGCTCGGCTCCGAAGTCATCAGTAACGAGCTTGGTCGTCGGTCTTCCTTGTCGAAGATGATCTACTCAAGGAAACCCGAATCGAGCTTTAGCTTCATATCCAAAAACCAAGTGAAGCAACTCACAAACAAAACTTGCTAAGAATTGTTTGTGAGATTGATATAGTTATGGTAATCTCAAGCTTCTCTTTTTGCAATTTTTCTTCTAAAAAATGGGAGCTCAAAAATCAAAAGAGAAGAAGAAGAGAAGAAGAAAATGAGTGTATGAAAAATCATTAGCCATTCTCTTTTCTTCTCTTGATCTTATCAGGTGTGTAAACTCAAAGTGTGAGTCACACCATGACTTATGACATGAGTCATAAGCCTAGACTAATCTCCATGTTTCTATGTGCAGAAGAAAAAGATGTGTGTATCAATACACACACATGCATACACACACACACACACAAACCCAAATATGTATCAAAATACATATATCCATATTCTTATCAAAATACGAATATTCGCATTCGTATAAAGATAAAAATACATGTATTCGTATTAAGATACAAATACCCATATTTATACGAATACTTGTATTCATATAAATATTTGTATCAAAATACGAATACCGTTTTCGTATAGAAATAAGAATACCAAAAGAGAGATAATGAGAGATATATAATACTAGCTCACAATATCCGGCTATCTTTCAAACCTTCCAGAATTATCAAAACACCCGATTAAAGTACGTGCACTAAATACACATATTTAATCGAACTTGAGTGATTTTTAAAATACGCACATACTATATCGTTTCGCCTGAACCGAGAAACCCTCTGTGTGGTACTTTAAAGACTCGACAATACGCTGGCAGTGGGTTTAACCACAAATACTTCAGCAGCACTAGCTGTACATAACGGCTACTCAAGAATTGAACGAAAGGAAGGTCGACGAGTAAACTCATCAGTATCCCTACAGAGCCTGTAAGTGACAATGTTTTGTTAGGTTTACCTAGCACCTCATGAAGGGTTTGCAAGCATCACATGTCTCAAAATTAAATTTTTAAGGTGCTAAGTGAACATGCAAAGAATCATCACTAGAATTTTAGGGTTTCTAAAACAACATATCATCATAAGTAGATAAAGCTAGGGTTTTGAGAGTACAACCTTTGTAGCTCCCTATGCTAGACTCCACGGCTACTTGGGGTTTGGAAAAGATCCGCTTGAACTCCTCTAGGTCCACGATGATCCACCCGGAGTCCGCTTTGTCCAAGCTTGAAACTTTACAAGATCAAGAGAAGAAAATGAAAGTTAACACTCTTCACAAGTGGGCAAGACTAGTGTAGAATGGTGTTGTGGTTGGTTTTCTCACTTCAAAATCCTAACTTGTTTACTCTTTTGCTTACTTGAAAGAACTAGAGAGCAAGAGAGAAAGGAGGAAGAAGATGATGGCTTTCTAAGCTCACAGATAATGATAAGCTTGCAAATAAAAATGAGAAAATGAAAATATATATATTTTCACTCTCTCATCTTTAACCATGGTTGTAAAATATCTTAGATATTTTGTTTGGAAAAGAAATGACCATAGAAATTAGATCATGGTTAGTCCAAGGGTTAAGGAAAGGTCAAAGCAATAAACTATGAAACAATTTCCATTTCAATTATCTTTTTCCAAATAAATAATATCCATAAAATATTTTACAAAGGCGTGAGTCTTATATTGCCACCATCTACTATATAATCAACCATGATAACCTTTATGTATGCATGTATGTATGCATGCACATTCTATGTACATGAATAAGAATGAGTGCATACATGCATGCATAAAGACAAGAAAGGATTTCAATTGAGAAACTAATGGTTAAATGATAAATCAACACTTGATTTATCAACCCGGTCATATCACATACGACCCCACCAAAAGCAAGCCGTCCGATTAATATACGGTATCTCATACGCGCATTTTAACCGGGCCCACGCACATATCGCATATGCGCACCACAACGTTTCGCCTGGACTAGGTAACTCCTTTGTGGGACTCTAAGACTCGTCAATACGCCGGTAGTGGGTGATGATCATATCAAGCACCCCCAAGCCGCAAGCGGTCAGCTAAACGTAACGGCCACCCGGGTATTGAGCGATCAGAAGAAAACAAGCGAACCTGCTACAACTCCCGTCGAGCCAACCGGCAACACTACCGTACAGTCCGGTCTCTTCGTCAGATATGCTGCATATCGAGTCTAGGGATGGTAACGTCGAACCCAATAACTCAATAAGTCGTGCCGATGAAAGGTCTATAATAGATCGAGAAACTACTGATAACACTTATCAGCAAATCTCAATAGCCCTGGCCAGGGACTTACTGATATAGCCAGTCGAGCACAGCACAGCATCAACTCCCAATACCGGGAGAGACGAAACCCCTCCTATCGCTCATCGCCTTCGTGTGTCTCGGGACTGTACACAACGGCCACCTGTTTGCACGACTCAGTAGAGCCGTGGTAGGGTGGTAATCAAAGTACAGTGGGAGAACACACAAGACTCTATGACGATCTCGGGTCTACAGACTAACCTGCACCAGTGTCACCTGAGAACTGCTATCCGACGATAGATATAATTCTATATATGAGTTCTCGGCGAGTCCGTCCAGTGTACCCAGTCACCACTGAGCACCCGTATACGATCTCGATGTCAAACATCGATGAATGTGGGAACATCCATCGCCCATCATATGGGTCTGGTGTCATATACGCTAGTCTACTCTGGTATATCGATGCCCCGTCTCGATACACCTGCGACTAGGGACATTCTAGGATATGCTTATAAACTACTGATGTCCCACTAGTATGATCTCTATCATAATCACAGTAGTCAAGTCAATATCCTTAGGGCTTTATCAACATGTATGAATGAATAAAAGCATGGTCAAAACAACATGTCGGATAAAGAATAACCAGATAGCATACTATCATGTCGAGCAAGAATGTACACTGAATATATATATATATATATATATATATATATATATATATTTATATATATATATATATATACATGTATAAATACATCCACTATCACATAATGGCCTCTAGGGCATACATATATCCAACAATCTCCTACTTGCACTAAGGCCAGTTATTGGCGTATCTCATACCCAACATCTCAAAAAGTCGCTTATGCTGCGGCTGAGGGAGGGCCTTGGTGAGTGGATCCGCGGCGTTATTCTTTGTGTCTACTCTCTTAATCTCGATCTCGCGGCGATCTACAATCTCCCGGATCAAATGAAAGCGCCTCAGGATGTGTCTGGATCGCTGATGGGACCTGGGCTCCTTAGCTAATGCCATAGCCCCATTATTATCACAATACAATGGTATTGGATCAATAATGGTTGGAACTACTCCTAGCTCCGAGACGAACTTCCTCATCCATACGGCTTCCTTGACGGCATCATTCGCAGCAATGTACTCAGCCTCCATCGTAGAGTCTGCAATGGTATCCTGTTTGGAACTCTTCCAACTTACCGCCCCTCCATTGAGGGTAAATACAAACCCTGAGATAGATTTTTTGTCGTCCTTATCGCTCTGGAAGCTCGAATCGGTAAAGGCCTCCATTTGGAGATCTCCATTACCATACACCAAGAACAATTCTTTAGTCCTTCGCAAGTACTTAAGAATGTTCTTCACAGCTATCCAGTGATTCTCCCCTGGGTTGGATTGATACCTGCTTACAACACTAAGTGCATAAGCTACATCTGGGCGTGTACATAACATCGCATACATTATAGATCCTACTGCCGAAGCATGGGGTATAATGCTCATGCGAGCTCTCTCTTCATCGGTCTTTGGGCAAGATTCCTTGGAGAGAGTGACCCCATGGCAAGCGGGTAAGGCACCCCACTTGGAGTCTTCCATACTAAACCTTTTTAGGATGGTGTTAATGTACCTGGTTTGGCACAATCCCAACAACCTTTTGGATCTATCCCTATAGATCCTAATGCCCAGGATGTATGTGGCATCACCCAGGTCCTTCATGGAGAACCTTAGTGATAAGAAAGATTTGACCGACTGTAGCATAGGAATGTCATTTCCTATCAGAAGAATGTCATCCACGTACAATACGAGGAATGTGACAACTCTCCCTACAGCCTTCTTATAAACACAATGTTCATCTGGATTTTTGATGAAATCAAACTCTTTGATAACATCATCGAAACAGATGTTCCAACTCCGTGATGCCTGCTTTAACCCATATATGGATTTAAGCAATCTACATGCTTTCCCGCTGCTCCCACTATCAATGAAACCCTCCGGCTGATCCATATAAACGCATTCTTCTAAATCTCCATTTAGAAATGCCGTTTTAACGTCCATCTGCCAGATTTCATAGTCGTAGTGAGCAGCAATAGCAAGTAGGATCCGAATGGATTTAAGCATGGCTACGGGCGAAAAAGTCTCGTCATAGTCCAAACCTGGTCTTTGACGAAAACCTTTCGCCACAAGTCTTGCCTTATAGGTCTCTACCTGCCCATCTACACCAATCTTTCTTTTAAAGATCCATTTGCACCCCACAGGTTTTACCCCAGGGGGTATAACGTCCAAAGTCCAAACTTTGTTGGTGTACATAGACTCTATTTCGGATCTCATGGCATCCAGCCACTTCACAGAGTCACCACTCGTGATAGCTTGCTGAAAACTGGTAGGTCATCATCCTCCATGATGCAGTCTTCTCTGTCACCATCAATGAGGAAACCGTAGTACCTCTCCGGTGGGCGAGAAGTCCTACCAGACCTACAGAGTGGCCGAGGTTCCTCAGTTTCTATTGCAACAGCCGGTTCAACCAAGTCGTCATTTGTAGTTTGTGTCTCTAGAACCTCTTCTAGATCCACCACCTTGCCATCATCTTTATCTGTGAAAAACTCTTTTTCTAAGAATGTGGCATACTGAGAAACAAACACCTTTTGTTCCTCCTTGTGGTAGAATAGATATCCATAAGAGTTCTTTGGATATCCCACAAAGTTACACATGACCGACCGTATCACGAGTTTGTCCGGATTCTGCTTTTTAACATAGGCCGGGCAACCCCAAATCTTAATTCTCTTAAGAGATGGTCTCTTCCCATGCCATATCTCATATGGCGTGGTAGATACGGTTTTGGTTGGAACCCTGTTCAAAAGAAACGCTGCAGTTTCTAATGCATGCCCCCAAAATGAAACAGGTAACTCAGCATCACTCATCATGGAACGGACCATATCTAATAGGGTTTGATTCCGTCGTTCAGACACACCGTTGTGCTGTGGTGTGTAAGGAGGAGTGAGCTGAGAAAGAATCCCATTCTCTTTTAGGAAGTTTGCAAATTCTGTACTGAGGTACTCCCCACCTCGATCTGATCGAAGCATCTTGATACTCAAGCCGGTTTGTTTTTCTACTTCTTGTTTATATTCAGTGAATTTCTCGAAAGTTTCGGACTTGTGCTTTAATAAAAATACATGACCGGATCTAGAGAAATCGTCGGTGAAAGTAATGAAATAAGAAAAACCGCCTCTAGCCTGTGTATACATTGGCCCACATACATCACTATGTATGAGTCCTAGGAGCTCGGTAGCTCTTTCTCCGTGTCCGGTAAACGGGGTTTTGGTCATTTTACCCTTGATACAAGACCGGCAAGTCGCATAAGATTTATATTCAAAGGAGTTTAAATATCCATCTTTGTGTAACTTGTTTAGTCTTGTTTCGTTAATATGACCAAGTCTACAGTGCCAAAGAAAAGCTTCATTTATTTCTGAAATTTTTATTTTATTAGTGTGTTGTATGCTGAAAACCGTGTGTTGATTTAGAACGTATATCCCGTTATTAAGTGTACCATACCCAACCAACATTTGATTCAGGTGAATGTTCATAACATTGTTCTGCAATACAAAATTATATCCTTCATTGTCTAACAAAGAAACAGATATTATATTACAAAGCATACTTGGTACAAAATAACATGGGTTCAAAACCAATATACACCCAGATGGCAACCCCAAGTGATACTCTCCCACTGTGACTGTATGTATATTGGAACCATTTCCAACGCGGAGAGTATGGTCACCTGTCTTCAAAACCTTGCTATTTATCAGCCCCTGCATAGAATTGCAAATGTGAGAACCTGAACCGGTATCTAATACCCAGGAAGCAGAGTTTATTGAAAAACAGTTTTCTGTCACAAACACACCTGAAGCGGAAGCATCCCCATGCTTCTTCTTGAGATTTAAGTACTCTGTACAGTTGCGCTTCCAATGTCCTGCTTTGTGGCAATGAAAACATTCACCTTTCCCCGAGTCTCCAGCTTTGGACTTTTCCTTTCCCTTCACCTTTTTAACTCCACCCTTAGGATTGGTGGGCTTCTTCTTTTTCTTTCCTTTGGCTTTAGCCTTTGGGCGAGAAGAGGAAGATTGTCCAACAGTCATAACGGGAGTTTTCACTGATTTCAGTATGCTCTCTGCACTCCTTAACATATTAAGAAGTTCAGGTAGTTCCCTCTCCATGTTGTGCATGTTGAAGTTAACTATGAACTGAGCAAAGGTGGAGGGGAGGGACTACAGAATAATATCCGTATATTGTTCATTGTCCATCGTCCATCCAAGGTCCTCAAGCTCTTCTATAAGAGCTATCATCTTCAGAACATGGTCTCCTACCAGTGTGCCAGGGGCCATTCGCATCTGAAACAATTTCTTTGATGCTTCGTATCATAATACGCGGGATTGCTCTCCATACAACTCCTTTGTATGGAGAAATATGGCTTGAATGTCCAAATTCTCGTGTTGCTTTTGATGTGTGTTATCCATCGATGCAAGCGCGAGGCATTTGGCCGTAGCATAGTCAGCGTCCCATGTCTTGCGGACTTCAATATCCGCAACTGAGGATTTTGGACCTGGGGTGGGCGGGGCTGAAGCCGTGAGGACATATGATACTTTATCATAAATCAAGGCTATTTTCAGATTTCTCAGCCAATCTTTATAATTGGTCCCATTCAATTTGTTTTTATCTAGTAGAAGCTTGAGTCCAGTCATTGGTATCTGCCATTAAGAGGGAGAAAAGAATACACTCAGCGAAAACTCTTGCAAAGATCAGATTGGTTATTATCTTGTCTAATCGATGTGTCCCACTGCTTTAATCAAGTTTTTCTTTGAAACCTTAAAAAAAAACTAGCCAGGATTAATTACAGTCTACAACTTCGCTAACCGTTTAGCCAGGCCAGTGTCGGTACTTGAGGGAGGTTCCCCGTGCTTTCGCACGGACCTAATTAAAGTAAACCTCGTTTTCCCAGAGGCGTAGCCCCGTTTACACCTTTCTAGACACCTAATAAGTTAGCTAATTATAAACTGCAAAACTCTCCTTGGAGCAATTATTGCCCACAGTAGGATCGGGACCCAACCATCATATGGAAGGTATGCAATCTCATTGCAAATCTCAACACTTGAAATTCCCGATATGATTTTTACCCCTAGTACTTATGACCTTAACTATGGTCAACAAATCATAAGTACCAGTCAAGTTCTACCCGTCATTTCTTGATTAATTAGACCCAACCATATGACCCTTAACTGTGGTCAACAAAGTCGCATGAATGTCCTAATCAATCTGCATCATATGCAGTGTAGGAAGACATCACTTAGCTACCGTACACTACGCCTTAACTAAAGTCAACAAACGTAGCACGAATACTAAGTACTCTACTTCCTAAAATGATGGAGGGTTGCGGATGATTTTTAAGAAAATCTTTAACGCTTTGAACTTGATATCGTCGTAGAATCAAATGGTTTTCAAAAGGAGTGGCTTGTGCTCCGCAGTTTTGAAATATAGCTTTTTCATAAAGAGCCGAGTGGTTTTCAAATCCGATTCTACAACATCTTTTTAGGTTTATTTTCTTTACATTAATCATATTAATGTAATCCCATCATTTAAGTCCTTAAGCCAATCACAGAAAAGAAACGAAAATACAACGTATGCTTATGCCATCCGCATTCGCCACAATGTTCCGTTATGCACCGTTAGGTTACTTAACTAACGGCATACCGGGACGGGACTAGCGTGGGTGTAAAACATAAGCAATGTCTACTATATATCTCATATATAATATATCATTCGTCTCAGATATCATAGAACACAGGCAGCAGAAACATATATATAATGTGGGATATACTAGGACGTCCGTATTTAGTATTTAGCCAACAATAGAAAATACGGATTCCACAGTCGCGATGAATAGCTAAGCCCACACCCCTAGGCCCCTACGAGAGCGGCAAGCGACCCTACCAATCCTGGAGTTTAGGAGACCCGGTCTCGACTCCTCGAGATGGCCTCCCACTGAACCCCAGAACCCGGTCACTTATACTCCCCTCCTTGGGTCTATCCTAATGCGGAAAAGTAAATAATATACAACACTGGTGACATCAATCTCAACCCGGAAGTGCCCCAAATAAAAGAATATTACATTACATTTGAATTTTACATGAATGAAAAATAAAACTCTCATCTCACATAAAAAAAAAACCCGTCTATTCAATCGCGACAATCATGCACATCATATCTCAGCAACACATAATATCATATATCATCAACGTAAGTAAGTATGCGTACCCCGATTGTCGTTGATGTATAGCAACGAAACCGGCGATAAGCGACATACTACACTTACGGTCACAGAAAAGAAAGTGTAAAACTACAATATTTGGAATCCACATTCTCTTTAGACATCGTAAATGCGAAATATCACATACTTTGTATTTCATGCCTAACTATATGAATTCCACATATTGTATCACATTCCAGATAAATAGACAGTATTAAAGTTTTCGATCGAATGATCAAATACCCAAAATACCCTAAAGCTCAACACTTGAGCGGAGTTCAAAAGTCCCGGAGTGTGTCACAGTAGCAGCGGTCCAGCCGTAGAAGGGTCAAGTCAACGCCTCACATGTGGCACGCCATACTGCCCCAAACCCTAAGGTTCAAAAGGCAGTTCAAGATGGTCACATAATCGAGTTAAGGTTTGTTGTCTTCCAGAGGGTCCACCACAAAAAAACTTGCACATATTTCCGAAAGATTTAAACCCCGTGGAAGAGTGAGTTAATGATACTCGTTCGAACATTTTAATACTTTCTAATTATCCGGAAAAAGCATGAAATTAAAATTCCGATCGAATCATTGAATCCAAAACAATCTCCAGAACAAATAACACCTAAACCAGATTAAAAATACCCAAAAATATCAACAAGCAGTTATAAGTATTACTGTACAAAAACCATGCATTGATTCATGTGTACGGCCGCGGAACCGCGGCCCAAGCAAGCTTTGGTCGCGTTTCCGCGGTGGGAACTACTGTTCACTGCACCGTTTTTTACAGTGGTTCTTAGATTTACCTGCTGAATTTTTTACATATTTTTAATTCTGAAAATAAAACAGTTTGAAAAATTGTCCAGAGAGTGTTCTAAAAAACAGTATTTTGGTTCGATCGGAGTTTTAACTTCGCTTAAGTGTCGCCTAAAGTTCTAGGTCGGCTCTGATACCAATGTTAGGTTTACCTAGCACCTCATGAAGGGTTTGCAAGCATCACATGTCTCAAAATTAAATTTTTAAGGTGCTAAGTGAACATTCAATGAATCATCACTAGAATTTTAGGGTTTCTAAAACAACATATCATCACAAGTAGATAAAGCTAGGGTTTTGAGAGTACAACCTTTGTAGCTCTCTATGCTAGACTCCTCGGCTACTTGAGGTTTGGAAAAGGTCCGCTTGAACTCCTCTAGGTCCACGATGATCCACCCGGAGTCCGCTTTGTCCAAGCTTGAAACTTTACAAGATCAAGAGAAGAAGATGAAAGCTAACACTCTTCACAAGTGGGCAAGACTAGTGTAGAATGGTGTTGTGGTTGGTTTTCTCACTTCAAAATCCTAACTTGTTTACTCTTTTGCTTACTTGAAAGAACTAGATAGCAAGAGAGAAAGGAGGAAGAAGATGATGGCTTTCTAAGCTCAAAGATAATGATAAGATTGTAAATAAAAATGAGAAAATGAAAATATATATATTTTCACTCTCTCATCTTTAACCATGGTTGTAAAATATCTTAGATATTTTGTTTGGAAAAGAAATGACCATAGAAATTATATCATGGTTAGTCCAAGGGTTAAGGCAAGGTCAAAGCAATAAACCATGAAACAATTTCCATTTCAATTATCTTTTTCCAAATAAATAATATCCATAAAATATTTTACAAAGGTGTGAGTCTTATATTGCTACCATCTACTATATAATCAACCATGATAACCTTTATGTATGCATGTATGTGTGCATGCACATCCTATGTGCATGAATGAGAATGAATGAGAATGAGTGCATACATGCATGCATAAAGACAAGAAAGGATTTCAAGTGAGAAACTAATGGTTAAATGATAAATCAACACTTGATTTATCAACCCGGTCATATCACATACGACCCGACCAAAAGCAAGCCGCCCGATTAATTTACGGTATCTCATACACGCATTTTAACCGGGCCCACACACATATCGCATATGCGCACCACAACGTTTCGCCTGAACTAGGTAACTCCTTTATGGGACTCTAAGACTCGTCAATACGCCGGTAGTAGGTGATGATCATATCAAGCACCCCGAAGCCGCAAGCGGTCAGCTAAACGTAACGGCCATCCGGGTATTGAGCGATCAGAAGAAAACAAGCGAACCTGCTATAACTCCCGTCGAGCCTGTTGGTTTCACACGGGCTGTGAGTACGCAACATCGCAATAATTAGCCTTGAGTGCAAGTGGGAGATTGTTGGAGATAGTGCCCTCATAGTCAATTATTGGATCGCAGGTACGTGATTGCAATGATTGCGGAGGACCTATACCGGTATGACAGTCTTACTCGAGATGATAGTATGCTATCTGGTTTGCCTTTATCAGTCGTGTACATGTTCAGGTGACTGATTGCATGTTACACTTTGATAGAGCCCTTAGGATCTTGCTTTACTACCAACAGTATGATGGCGATCATATAAGTGAGAGTTGGGTGGTTTATACGCATATCCTTAATTGTGGTCCCTAGTCGTGGGAGTTTCGAGACAGGGCATCGATACTCCGGAGTAGACTAGTGTGTACAGTCGAGACCCCGACGAGGGGCGGTGGCCGGTTTCACAAGCCACTGGTGTCAGTAGGATCACCTAAGATGTATACAGGTGCTCATTGGGTTATGAGTACACCGGACAGGACTCGCCGGGAATCTGCTAGTTAGTATTATATCTACCGTCAGATAGCAGTTCCCTGGTGACATGTGTACAGGTTAGTTCATCGACCTGAGGTCGTCATTTGTCTCGTGTGAGTTCCCACTGTGCTTTGATTTCTACCCTACCACGGCTCAAAGGAGTCGTGCAAACAGGTAGTTTTTGGGTACAGTCCCGAGCCATATGGAGGCACGTGAGCGGATCGGCAGGGGATTCGTCTCTCCCGGTATTGGGGGCGAGGTCGTGCAGTGTCTAGGAGAGACATTACACAAAGTCCATGGCCATGGCAGGAGATTTACTGGTAGGTACTCCAGTAGTATCTCAGGGTGTTATTGGGCTTCACTCCGACACGACTTATACTGCTATTGGGGGTCTGACGTTACTAGCCCCCTAGGCAGATATGCGATACTCATTGACGAACGGACCGGACTGTATATACATAGTCACTGTTAGGCTCAGTAGGGTTTCTGGATGAGTTCGCTCATCGGCCTCCCTTGAGTTCGCTCATCAGCCTCCCTTGAGGTCAGTCCATGGGCAGCCGTTACGCATAGCTAGTGCCGCTGACGGTTTGTGGTTAAACCCACTGCCAGGGTACTGACGAGTCATTAGAGTCCCCCACAGACAGTTTCCCAAGTTCGGGCGAAACGTTGTAGAGGCCGTATGGTTTTATGGCAGGGTTCGGAAAATGCACGTGCGTTTACGCACGTGTCGATTTTCGGACAGGTGATACTGGTCGGCTTTGGTTTAAGCCGGATCCGAGTATTATATTGAGTAGGTATAATATCTTTGTCTCAGTTGCATTTGTATTCGGTCGTAATACAAATGCGGGTATATTTATACAGTTTCGGGGTTGTCCTGAAATTCGTTTCAGGATCACTTTTGGAAGTTGCCAGTTTCCAGTTTTCTATTAGCCGTCTTTTAACATTCGGTTAAAGACGGATTTATCTTTTCTTCAGATGAGGTGAGTCAGTGTTCTAGAAGGTTCTAGATGAGGTGACTAGGATTAATTGGTGTTGAGTTTTCATTGGATGCATTAAAGGCTTGATGATGTGTTTAGTGATTCATGCTTTTTCATTAAAGCTTTTTGTTTTCCTTAGGATATTTTGAAGTGAGAAGCTTTATCTTGTGGTCACCCCCCCTCTCCTACGGTCACCTCCCTCTTGCTATATATGGCCGGCCCTCTCTCTCCTCTCTCTTACTTCACTTGATGTTTCATTTTGGTTAGAAAAGATTATGATAGTATTCGGGGTGTATGGAATTTTACAGTTCATTTCATTCCATCACCCGATTTCCACGGCAACTTCATTTACCGATCTTCCACGGACTTGGACGAAGTGAGACAAAGTCATCTACTCATTCTCTACATCATTCTTGGTCGTCTCTTTTAGCAAACTTGACGATCGAGTTGCCTCAAGTCAGAGGCGGGAGCCCGTTTAAAGAATCGGTGATGTGGTGCCACCTCGACGAGGATATCGGAGATCGACGAGATCGGAGCAGCCGCAACGGAGCGTGGGATGATGGTTGAAGAACGAAGGACTCGGATCGTTCGGTATAACCTTTCTACACTCTTTACAGTTTGTTAGTTTAGCAATAATGGCAGATCCGGGTTAAAGTATACGATAGCGCCAGTTAAAAGTTTTTTGTTCCGCATTTGGCGTCTGTAGACGGCAGGGGCGCTAGCGTAGACTTACAGTGGTATCAGAGCCTCACCATTTTGCTATACTAACTTGTGCTAACGCGTTTAAAACATCGATCGGACCGGAAATCAAAAATCGCAATTTCTTCACTTGACAGTTTCTGTTTATTTTTAAACTGGTCAAAATGACATTTGGACCATACCAGAAAAACAAGCAGGCTTTTTTAGGAATACTGCAGAAATTCGACAAAGTAATTCTACTGTTCAACCGCGGATCCGCGGCCCAAGCATGGGTTTGGCCACGGATCCGCCGCAGAAAAGTCAAATCACTTGGCCAATTTTCTACAGTGCATTCTATATTGGAAATTGGGGTTTTTGGTATATATCTTTTTGGCCTAGATTTTGTTACTGTTCACCAGTAAGTCGTGGGGCCCACTTTTTGATATTTGGTCGATCGAAATTTAAACATGTTAGTTTACAGTGCTTACATTATATCTCCGACCGGGAATGTCATTTGATCGGTAAACCGCGTCTGATTGCTATAGTTCTTTTAGACGGGTTTGCGAACGTGACATTCGCGTTGATGTTCTGTGTTGTGCTGTGATGTTGCGGATTTGTTGTGGTGGATAGCAGTGTGCAATGGTAGTACAGTTTGTGTTTATTTGTACATTTGATATTGCGGGACGAGCGTCCAACTTGTGGACAGCCGTCACTGCCTGTTGTATAATATTCTTTTGGGGCACGACCAGGTTGCGGTCGATGTACCTATTATACTATTTTTCATTACTGTACTAGGTTTTGCCCCGAGACGGAGTGCACGGATAGCTGGGTTCTGGAGGGCAACGGGTCCGCATCTCATGGCTTTGAGAGGCAGAGGGGTCCCACTCTAGAATTGGCAGACTATTCGCCGCACTCGTAGGGGGTACAGGTTGACCCAAGGAGGGGTGCCCAAGATTACCGGATTCCGTGGAGTGCCGGGTGGTCCATTCACTATGCTGTAGGGGGCTGCCTCGCTTCAGGTTTTGGCGGGTAACTTGCCGCACCCGTAGGGGTCTAGGTTACATTGCACAGGCTATCCACACGACAGGGGAACGTCGGGTTTCAGCAGCGGCTCTGTGAAACCTGGGGATCCCAGATATCTGTATTGTTCTGTGATGCTTATTACTTTTCTGTAATGTTGCATACTATCACGCCTAGAGCGATTATTGTATATTGGTTTATATACTATTAGATGTTGTATATGTTTTACACCCGCGCTAGTCCAGTCCCCGTTCTGTCGTTAGTTAAGTAACCTAACGGGTGATGACGGGACCCAGTGACGAATGCGGATGGCATATACGTACATTTTATTTTTCGTTCTTTTCTTGTGTGATTTAATGATAGGATTGCGTTGATTCTGATCAATGCAAAGTAAAATAAACCAATTTACAGTTGTTGGAACAAATTTAAAAAGTGTTATTGCAAAGGCGTTTTCTTTTGTTATGCATAGCGGTATTCAGTGGAATATCCTGTACCTCATTCGACGGGGCAAGGGCCGATATCCCTTCACCGGGACTGACCCCTTGGGCAGAAGTTTGCGTCAGAGTAATAACTTCACTATAGTCGATTACAAGTTGCTTTGCATAGCGGTATTCAGTGGAATATCCTGCACCTCATTCCACGAGGAAAGTGCCGAGATCCCTTTACCGGGAGTGACCTCTTTAGCAAAAGGTTTTCGCCACTATATTTTAAAAAGCTATCAGGTTCCTTCAGCGATATCAAGTTCACTACGCTAAAGGTTTTTCGCCAAAAACCAGTCGTAGCCCTCCGTCACTTCTTTTGGGTATTTAGTAGTATTCAAGCTATGCATTTTAGCCAAAGTTAAGGCATAGTGTTTGGTAGCTGCTGGGTATTCAATTGTTGCATAGATAGATGAGTTAGTTTGGGACAGTCGTTCTGCCGATTGGCCAACGTCAGCGGCATGTGTGGGTGGGTTCAAATTGGAAAGATAGTGACGGGTAGAACTTGGCATGTGACTTATGACATTTTGACCAACGCCAAAGTTATAAGAGCATGGGGCAAAAATAATATCAGGAGTTTCTAAAGAAACTGAAACTTGCCGAGTATGCGCATACCTTCTGGAGTATGAGTAACGTGGATGCATTCCATCACGTTATCATGCGATGAGAGTTGGATCCTGATTCCCACTGATGAGTTGGTTTACTCTTCGGGTGATCCCGATTGATTCTTCTTTAGGTTTGGAGGAGAATTTGACAGGACAGTGGGAGGTTTCCGGATTAGATAAAATGATGACCATTCTGATCTAGGTTAGAGTGCACGCAGAGTGTTTCTTTTCTCTCTCTCTTTGGCAGCGACCTTTGACCGACCCTAGACTATGACTCAGTGACCAGGTTGACCGAACCTTCTTAAAATACTGGCTTTTGGATTGTCTGAGTTGCATAAGTCATTGCCACTCCTTCTTTTACCCTTTGAATTTCTCAGAACACCCGTATTACTACGGATATCCACTTCCATTAGATAGATCCATCGTATGGTTATATACGAACTCGAAGGGACTTCTTCGAGGATGGATCCAGGTTCAGGAGAAATAGAATTGGTTTATTCAGTTGTCTTTTATTATCACCTTCTCTCAGGTTGCGAGAGCTCCTTGGTTTAGGAGAGTACACCTATTACGCTTATTGGATAGTCTTATTCCAAACCATAGGCTGGCGCCGAAAGGTAGGGAATGAAGAAAACCAATTAGCCTAAGTAGGGTGTGCAGAAGGTAATATGTAAAGACAAAATGAAGGGATTAGAAAGAGGGCAAAGTAAATTGCGACTGATATCATTCACGACCAAAACCGCATACTTCATCGCCACTCCTATTTCACCTTTAAAAGAATAAGGTATTATTCAGTTGTCTTTTATCATCACCTTCTCTCAGTTGCGAGTACTCCTTGGTTTAGGAGGGTACACCTATTATGCTTACTGGATAGTCTTCTTCCAAACCATAGGCTGGTGCCGAACGGTAGGGAAGGAAGAAAACCATTTAGCCTAACGATGGTGTACAGAAGGTAACGACTAAAGACAAATAAAGGGGATTTGGAGAGATGGCAAAGAGATATACGGTTGAAGTCATGAATTGGATTATGGAAGAGGCATTGCTATGAATACCAAGATACCCCTACGAAACATTTTCATGTTTCAGTGCATTGTTAAAAGAAAAACTGTTTTCCCAATTAAACACTTACTCCAAGGGTATGTATTTACCAGGTTTCATTCTCATATCTGTATGGTTTTACAGATGATGAGTGGGAGTAAGATATTGGGAATTAGGTAATTATCCTCATTATATCGGAATTCGTTGTAATTGGTGATATTTGAGGAAATCGCCAGGGTACAGTTTTCAACCTACGACGCACAGGTTTTGAGTTGTTTAACTCAGCGGACTTATACAGAGTATTGTATGTTGTCCAGTGTCCATCAGGACAAAGGGGTAGGTCCTCGTACTATGTTCTGTTTACTTATAACTTCTCTAGTATTTAGACATGTGCTTCGTAGAAATACAAGGTTTAAGTTTTGAGAAGTTGTGGGTATAAGAATAAAGTAGAGAACCAGGTATCACAAGTATCGGGATTCTTCAAAGAGATCGAAGATGTAGATTCTTGTGATTGGTATTCAGATGATAGTGATGGTTTTGAGAAACGTGTTTCTCTTTCAGGTTACTCATAATTGGATGGATTCCTAAGTTGAGTAATGCTGATTAGCCTCTTTCCATTAAGTTGATATGCACTGGAGACAGCTGCATGGATTGAATCTTGGTTCCAATTAAATAAGTGCCAAAGTTTCTGTATTGGATATAGAATCATTCGTACCTTAAAAGATATTAAGGTACGGGGAGTTGTCCAGCTTATGCTTAAAACCAGACTCTGGATAACTCAGGGCACGTTTCTGTAATGGCTGTTTGTGGGTTGACCCTGGCTATGACGAGGGTTGATATTCTACCATTTGGAAGATCAATAGTGATATTGTTCTTGACTCGCCACAGTTTTAGTAAAAATGGATCTTTTTCAGAAAACAGTAGTGGGAGTATGGTAGAACTGGAAGTGATTCCAGAACCGCGAATGATTACGGAAAATTTAATAGGACCTATATATTCAATCAGGTTTGACATTCCAATAGCCACTCCGCAGGTATGGTAGGTAACCTCAGATGCCCGAGAGGTACTTCGGTAGCCTCAGAGACGGTGACAGGGAGGTTCTTATCTACCCAGACTTGACACTACTGTTGTTCCAAGTTATGAGACCCGGTAGGAGGGTTGTCATAGTCAGTAGGAGCAACGGAAGCATGGTGGGCAAGTAGCTTATGTCTATTTATAGACTTGAGCAGTTATAGCGGAGATAGATCATCTAATTTTGATGTGACAGTCATGGGTTTGACTTCAATCAGAATAGGGGATGGATCTGTTAAGAAGGTAGTAGGGTGAGATGTCATGGTATCTGGATGACATACACAGAGTGGGAAGTAAAATTCCTATACTACGATCGGTTGTACTGTGGTCGTCATACAGTTGTTTCTCCAGACAGGATATGGATATAATATTTGACATTCTGATTTCTGGATCTATGGCTTTAGATCTGGATTTGGGTAGTTTCCCAATGTGGGTACTTTGACAGATATTCTAATGGTTTTTGGAATAGTTGACTCCTAGCATGGTGGTGTACCTGCAGGTGATGGAGTCACCCTCTCTAAAGGTGTCTTACAGACTAAAGGGGAGAGGGATGTGCATGATTGGCAGATCACTTGCTTAGGCAATTGAGTCAATCATGAGATGTCAAGTACCACACCAAAATGTTGGTTTTGCACTAGATGCAATAAGTTTGTATTAATCCAATCCTGGAGAAATATAAGGAAGCAGTTTTAGAACATAAGTACATGTTCTACGGATTTGAAGACGGCAGCCTCCTTCGGGAGACGGTTATCATTCCAAGCTTCAAAGGTGACATGGTTGACAGAGTGATTGTCAGAGTTATAGTTTTTTCCTCTGACGAAGAGGGACAGTATTATGGACAGGTGGTTCAAGAGGATACTGTGGGTGGCATGGTGCCGGATACTGATTAGGTTCAGTGATCGATACAGTCTAAGAAGTTTGGATTTGGAGTTCATTTATGAACTAGGTCCCATCAGATATCCAGACATATTCTAAGACAGGTATTACTCATTTCGGGAGATGGCTTTCTCCACGAACTTGAGATTCAGAGAGATATAGAAAGAAACTTCTAGGCGGATCCACTCACTGAGGCTATTTCTCGAACACAATAGTTTTACAAACGGGCTTTGTGAAACTGATTAGTAGAGGAGTTGGGTGTTGGTTTCACACGGGCTGTGAGTACGCAACATCGCAATAATTAGCCTTGAGTGCAAGTGGGAGATTGTTGGAGATAGTGCCCTCATAGTCAATTATTGGATCGCAGGTACGTGATTGCAATGATTGCGGAGGACCTATACCGGTATGACAGTCTTACTCGAGATGATAGTATGCTATCTGGTTTGCCTTTATCAGTCGTGTACATGTTCAGGTGACTGATTGCATGTTACACTTTGATAGAGCCCTTAGGATCTTGCTTTACTACCAACAGTATGATAGCGATCATATAAGTGAGAGTTGGGTGGTTTATACGCATATCCTTAATTGTGGTCCCTAGTCGTGGGAGTTTCGAGACAGGGCATCGATACTCCGGAGTAGACTAGTGTGTACAGTCGAGACCCCGACGAGGGGCGGTGGCCGGTCTCACAAGCCACTGGTGTCAGTAGGATCACCTAAGATGTATACAGGTGCTCATTGGGTTATGAGTACACCGGACAGGACTCGCCGGGAATCTGCTAGTTAGTATTATATCTACCGTCAGATAGCAGTTCCCTGGTGACATGTGTACAGGTTAGTTCATCGACCTGAGGTCGTCCTTTGTCTCGTGTGAGTTCCCACTGTGCTTTGATTTCTACCCTACCACGGCTCAAAGGAGTCGTGCAAACAGGTAGTTTTTGGGTACAGTCCCGAGCCATATGGAGGCACGTGAGCGGATCGGCAGGGGATTCTTCTCTCCCGGTATTGGGGGCTAGGTCGTGCAGTGTCTAGGAAAGCCATTACACAAAGTCCATGGCCATGGCCGGAGATTTACTGGTAGGTACTCCAGTAGTATCTCAGGGTGTTATTGGGCTTCACTCCGACACGACTTATACTGCTATTGGGGGTCTGACGTTACTAGCCCCCTAGGCAGATATGCGATACTCATTGACGAACGGACCGGACTGTATATACATAGTCACTGTTAGGCTCAGTAGGGTTTCTGGATGAGTTCGCTCATCGGCATCCCTTGAGTTCGCTCATCAGCCTCCCTTGAGGTCAGTCCATGGGCAGCCGTTACGCATAGCTAGTGCCGCTGACGGTTTGTGGTTAAACCCACTGCCAGGGTACTGACGAGTCATTAGAGTCCCCCACAGACAGTTTCCCAAGTTCGGGCGAAACGTTGTAGAGGCCGTATGGTTTTATGGCAGGGTTCGGAAAATGCACGTGCGTTTACGCACGTGTCGATTTTCGGACAGGTGATACTGGTCGGCTTTGGTTTAAGCCGGATCCGAGTATTATATTAAGTAGGTATAATATCTTTGTCTCAGTTGCATTTGTATTCGGTCGTAATACAAATGCGGGTATATTTATACAGTTTCGGGGTTGTCCTGAAATTCGTTTCAGGATCACTTTTGGAAGTTGCCAGTTTCCAATTTTCTATCAGCCGTCTTTTAACATTCGGTTAAAGACGGATTTATCTTTTCTTCAGATGAGGTGAGTCAGTGTTCTAGAAGGTTCTAGATGAGGTGACTAGGATTAATCGGTGTTGAGTTTTCATTGGATGCATTAAAGGCTTGATGATGTGTTTAGTGATTCATGCTTTTTCATTAAAGCTTTTTGTTTTCCTTAGGATATTTTGAAGTGAGAAGCTTTATCTTGTGGTCACCCCCCTTCTCCTACGGTCACCTCCCTCTTGCTATATATGGCCGGCCCTCTCTCTCCTCTCTCTTACTTCACTTGATGTTTCATTTTGGTTAGAAAAGATTATGATAGTATTCGGGGTGTATGGAATTTTACAGTTCATTTCATTCCATCACCCGATTTCCACGGCAACTTCATTTACCGATCGTCCACGAACTTGGACGAAGTGAGACAAAGTCATCTACTCATTCTCTACATCATTCTTGGTCGTCTCTTTTAGCAAACTTGACGATCGAGTTGCCTCAAGTCAGAGGCGGGAGCCCGTTTAAAGAATCGGTGATGTGGTGCCACCTCGACGAGGATATCGGAGATCGGAGCAGCCGCAACGGAGCGTGGGATGATGGTTGAAGAACGAAGGACTCAGACCATTCGGTATAACCTTTCTACACTCTTTACAGTTTGTTAGTTTAGCAATAATGGCAGATCCGGGTTAAAGTATACGATAGCGCCAGTTAAAAGTTTTTTGTTCCGCATTTGGCGTCTGTAGACGGCCGAGGCGCTAGCGTAGACTTACAGAGCCAACCGGCAACACTACCGTACAGTCCGGTCTCTTCGTCAGATATGCTGCATATCAAGTCTAGGGATGGTAACGTCGACCCCAATAACTCAATAAGTCATGCCGATGAAAGGTCTATAACAGATCGAGAAACTACTGATAACACTTATCAGCAAATCTCAACAGCCCTGGCCAGGGACTTACTGATATAGCCAGTCGAGCACAGCACAGCATCAACTCCCAATACCGGGAGAGACGAAACCCCTCCTATCGCTCATCGCCTTCGTGTGTCTCGGGACTGTACCCAACGGCCACCTGTTTGCACGAATCAGTAGAGCCGTGGTAGGGTGGTAATCAAAGTACAGTGGGAGAACACACAAGACTCTATGACGATCTCGGGTCTACAGACTAACCTGCACCAGTGTCACCTGAGAACTGCTATCCGACGATAGATACAATTCCATATAGGAGTTCTCGGCGAGTCCGTCCAGTGTACCCAGTCACCACTGAGCACCCGTATACGATCTCGATGTCAAACATCGATGAATGTGGGAACATCCATCACCCATCATATAGGTCTAGTGTCATATACGCTAGTCTACTCTGGTATATCGATACTCCGTCTCGATACACCTACGACTAGGGACATTCTAGGATATGCTTATAAACTAATGATGTCCCACTAGTATGATCTCTATCATAATCATAGTAGTCAAGTCAATATCCTTAGGGCTTTATCAACATGTATAAATGAATAAAAGTATGGTCAAAACAACATGTCGGATAAAGAATAACCAGATAGCATACTATCATGTCGAGCAAGAATGTACACTGAATATATATATATATATATATATATATACATATATAAATACATCCACTATTACATAATGGCCTCTTGGGCATACATATATCCAACATCTTTGTACAGTCCAGTCTCTTTTTCTAAGAGTATCGCATACCGGGTCTAGGGAGTGGATAAAGTCAGAACTCTAATAACGCGATAAGTTGCGTCGGTGTGGAGCTCATCGCCTGCCGAGAAATTACTGATCTACAATCAGTAAATCTCATCCACCATGGCCGGAGATTTATGGTGATAGCCAACCGAACACAGCGCAACATCGACTCCCTATACCGAGAGAGTCGAATCCATGACGATCGCTCACTGCCTCCATGTGGCTCGGGATTGTACCCAACTAAAACCTGTTTGCATAACTCAGTAGAGCTATGGCAGGGTAGTAATCAAAATACAGTGGGAACTCACACGAGACATATGACGATCTCAGGTCAACAGACTATCGTTACTCATGTCACTTGAGAACTGCTATCTGATGATAAGTATAGTATCATCTAGAAGTTCTCGGCGAGTCCGTCCGGTGTACTCACCTCTAGTGAGCACCTATATACAATCTTAGGTGCAACACACCAATGGCTATGAGACCTGCCACCACCCTTCATCGGGGTCAAGAAACGTATACACTAGTGTACTCTGGAATATCGATGCCCGGTCTCGAAACTCCCACAATTAGGGACAGTTGGACTACCAAGCTCTCACAAGTATGATCGCCCTCATAACTCTGGTAGTCAAGCAGATATTATACAGGCTATATCATTATGTATTCACGACACGTAATAAAACGTATACACATCAATGATAAAGGCAAACCAGATGGCATACTATCATATCGAGCAAGACTGCTCTACCTGTATAGGACCTCCTAAAATTATCATAATCGCCAACATTTGATTACAATAATTGCCTTGAGGGCACTATAGCCAACAATCTCCCACTTACACTTAAAGCCAATTATTGCGGTATCGCATACCCACAGCTCGTGTGCTACCGAATATCCAACTTCTCTACTAACATATCGTGTGTTCGAGAAATAGCCTCAGTGAGTGGATCCACTATAATGCTTCTAATTATCTCTCTCTATATCTTAACTTTACGGAGATCAACTATCTCCCGAACTGAGCGATACCCTGCCTTAGAATTTGTCTGGATACCTGATGCGACCAAGTTCGTAAATGAACAGTTTTATCCAACAAACTTCTTGGGCTATATCCTCTATTGAGTCAGTATCCTATTCCATGTCTACCTCAGTATCCACTTGGAAACCTTTCCAATATACTGCCCCTCAAAAGAAGGTAAACTTATAACTCCGACAGTCATTCTGTCATCCAGGTCATCTTAAAAGATAAAATTGGTAATCGCCTCCTGAAGGAGGCTGCCATTACCATACCCTAAGAATATCCTAATATGTTCTTCACCGCTTCTATTTGTTTTCTCAGGATTAATATCTGCTTACTACACAAAGTGTAAAAGCAATTCCTGGTCTGGTACTTGACATTGCATGATTGACCCAATTGGCAAAGCAATTGGTATGTTATTCATGCGGGTCCTTCTCTAAATAAGTTTGAAAGACATCTTTTTAGAGAGGGTGACTCCATTACCTGCGGGTACACCACCACGCCATAAGTCCTCCATTCTAAAATCCTTTAGAATGGTGTCAAAATACCCAAATTTGGACATTTTCCAAATCTAGATCTAACGACATAGATCTAGTCACCAGATTCCCCGATATATAATCCAGATCCTATGTGGAGAAACCTTTGTGACGACCACAGTTTAACCGACTGTAGTATAGGAACATTACTTCCTATTAGGAGTATGTCATCCAAATATCTGGACAGTACTCCCTACATCCTTCTTACCAAGTTCATCTGTTATTTTGATGAAGTCAAGCACCTTGACTGTCACATCAAAACAGATGATCCACCTCCGCAATACCCTCTTTAGTCTATAAATAGACAAAAGCAGCTTGCACACGATCCGCTGCTCTCACTGACTACGACAACCTTCTGGCAGAGTCATATACACGTGCACTTCTAAATTCCCATTTAGAAAGAAGTTAGTCATCCACCTGCCAGATCTCATAGTCATGAATAGCAGCAGTGGCAAGTCATATCCGTATAGACTTCAGAACAGACACCAAAGTAAAAGTTTCATCACAATCCACATCGGGTATTTGATGAAAACTTTTTACTACAAGTCTTACCTTATTAGGTTACTACCTTTCCACCTGCACTGATTTTGAAAATCTACTTGCTCCTAATGGGTTTTACCCTTTTAGGAGCACCCAGCAAATTCCATAATTTGCTGAAGTGCGTAGAGTCCAAATTGGATATCTGGTATCTGGCCATCATCCGAAAGTCACCACTTACCAATAGATAACTGATAACTAATAGGGCCATCATAACCATGATGCAAACCTCCCTGTCACTGTATATGTGGAAACCTGAAGTACCTCTTGGGTGGCTTATAGGTTACCTATTAAAATCCGTGGAGTAGATATGGTTTGTCGAATCCAATTGAATCCATAGGTTATACTAAATTTTCAGTAATTGTTTATGGTTCTGGAATCACTTTCAGTTCTACTATACTCCTACTAATTTCTTTTGCAAAGAAGTCCTTTTTATAAAAAGGTGGCGAGTCATGAATAATGCAACCATTGATCTTGCAAATGGTAGAAGTTAAATCCTTGTAAAAGCTTAGGATAACCCACAAACTGCCACTACTGAAGCGTGCCTTGAGTTCGTCCAGATTCTGCTTTTAAAGAAAAACCGGATAACTCCATATCTTAATATCCATAAGATATGCAACCAATCTATATCCATATAGAATCAAAGGCACTAATTTAGATGGAACCAAATTCAAAAAGTTATGCAACTAAGTCCAGTGCATATCCTCAAATGGAAGAAGGTCATACAACATTAATCATCAAGGAGCGCACCCTCGGACGAGTAACTTAATAGAGAATCAAGTTGTGAATATTACTACGATGGAATACCTAGCATAAATATATACATTTTCGATTACCTCGAAAAATCCCGATACTTCCAACATATGGTTCTCTACTTTATTCTTATACCAATAACTTCTTAAAATTTGGACCTTGTATTTCAATGAAATGCGTGTCTAAAACAAGATAAGTCATAAGTAAACAGAATATAGTACGAGTACCAACCCCTTGTCCTAATAGACACTGGAAAACATACATTATAATGTATAAGTCCTAACTGAGTTTACTAACTCAAAATCTGTGTATCGTTAGTTAAAACTGTCTTTTGGTTAAGAACGTCAATACAGTTATTCAATGTACCTTATCGTATCCTCAACTGATAGTGGTAATTGAATAAGATATATTTTCAAAATTCATATCTCACTTTATAAAATAAAAATACAGATATTTCATTTTAAAAGTCGGTACACAACAACGGCTGTTCAAATAACCAAATGTTTGCCGTTTGGCAAATTCAGGTGATTTCCTCAAACATGACCAACTACAAAGAATTTTGATATTGAGGATCTAATCACCCAATTCCCAATAGTCTGCTTCCAGTCAGTATCTGTAACGCCATACAGATGTGAGAATCTCAACCGGTATATACATACCTTGGAGTTAGAATGTAATTGGGAAGCAGTTTTCAATCACTACTGCACAGGAATACTGAAACATAAATGTTTTAAGGGGGTGGCCGGATTTTCATAGTAATGCCCTTTCCAGTACTTAGATTTATGGCAGTAATTGCAATTTCCTTTGCCCTCACTTCAATCCCTTTATATGTCTCCGCATCTTACCTTCTGTACACCATACTTAGGCTAGTTGGTTTTCTTCCTTTCTTGTCTGTCGACACATGCCTAAGATTTGGAAGAAGACTATCCAACAAGCATAAATGGTGTACTCTCCTAATACAAAGAGCTCACAATTTGAGAGTAGATGAAGAAAGGAAGACAATCGAATTATAGAATTCTATTTCTCCAAAACCCTTGGCCATCCTTGACTGAAGAAACTTCTTCGAGTTCGTATGTAACTATACATTATAGCCATTCCAAGCAATATGGATACCACAAAGTGTTCTAGAGAAGGCAAAGGGTAAAGTAGGAACAACAAGGATATATGCAACTTAGTCGTGAATCATGACAAACCAAAGCAAGGTTTGTAAAAAGGTTCGGTCAACTTGGTTTATGAGTTTTAGTTTAAGATCAGTCATGGTCGCTGCCAGAGAGAGAGAAAAGGAACACTTAGCGTGCACTTTATCAAGAGTAGATTGGTTAATCACTTTATAATCAGGATGACTCCCACTGTTTCCTCAAATTCTCTTTCAAACCCTAAAAGGAGAACTAGTCGGGATCATTTACACTTTACAAATTCGTTAACCGTTCAGCTAGGTAGTGTTGGTACTCTGAGGGAGGCTCCCCGTGCTTTCGCACCGATCTAATTAAATAATCTCGTTTCCGTAGAGGCATAATCTCATTAACACTTTCTGGACACCTAATAGATTGGCTAATTGTGAAGTGAAACTCTCCCAAGGAGTAATACCTACTCATTAGTGAGAATCGAGACCCAACTATCATTGTTTTATAACTTTGACGGAAGCCAACCAAAATTACCACATCCAGAAGGTATGTGCATGCTAGGTAAGTTTCCCTTATATTTGAAACTCTCGATATAGTTTTTACCCCAAGCGTCTTATGACTTTGATAAAGGCCAAAATATCATAAGTCGTAGGTCAAGTTTAACTCGTCATTGTCCTGATTAACTTAGACCCACCCTTACTAACCCTTAAAAAGGCCAAAATAGTTGTACGGCTTTCCTAAATTAATGCATCTCTATGGGGCAGAAAAGTAACACATAGCTACCATACACTATGCCTTGACGAAGGCCAAAATACATAGCATGAATATTAGGCGCTACCCGGCTGAAATGACGGAGGGCTATGGCTGGTTTTTGGTGAAAAACCTTTAACGTAATGAACTTGATATTGTTGAAGGAACTCGAGTGGTTTTTAAAAAGAGTGGTTTAAACTCCGCTTTTAAAATAAGTGGTTTTGAAGAAAACCGAGTAGTTTTAAAAATTGGTTCCGACAACATCATTCAGGTTTGTTTACTTTGCATTTAAACTTATAATGTGATCCCATCAATCTATGTTCCTAAGCCACACAGAAACAACCAAAATAGCATACTTTTATATGCCATCCGCATTCACCATGGGGTCCCGGGTCTTCTCCGTAAGGTTACATAACTTACGGCAGGATGGGGACATGGCTAGTGCGGTTGCAAAACATATAGAAGCATCTAATAGTGTGTGTGTGTGTGTGTGTGTGTGTGTAGAGAGAGAGAGAGAATAATGGAGGAAAGAGGCCAAAGGAGGGGATTTCCTCTTATGGCGTCGAAAAAATACAACCTCCACCATTTTTTCCGACGATCGGCATTCATCATCATTATCGTTATCATCTAAGATGTGCATACACCAAATTTCATGTGCTTTCACCACTTTTTCACCGTTGAATTAGCAATGTAAAAAGTTCTATTGTTGGTAAACTATTAATTTTGCACCAACTAAATCAACGGTGAAAAAATGGTATAATCACATGAAATTTGGTGTATCCACATCTTAGATGATAAAGATGGAAGTGATGTATGCCGATCGTCAAAAAAGTCATGGAAGGTTCATTTTTCCGACGCCATAGGAGGAAATTCCCTCCTATGGCACCTTTCCTCCATTAACCCCATATATATATATATATATATATATAAGCATCATAGTCATGCGATAAACAAAAACAAGATGGAATAGTGCATAAGCTAGGAGCCCCGTGTTGCGTTTGAGCCGCAAACGAAAACCAACATTCTCCGGTCGTGTGGATACCCCGTACAATCTCGAACCAAGACCCCTATGAGCGTAGGAAGCTACCCGCCAATTCTAAAAATGGGTTAACCCTCGCTTTCTAGAATTCGATAACTCGAGCACACCTCTGTGGGTCAAAGTTACACCCCTATAAGTGCGGCGACCAACCCACCAATCCAAGAATGAGGTGGCCCGGTCTCGACTCCACAAGATGGTCACCCGTTGCATTCTCGAATTCGGCTCGCCAAGCACTCCGTCGCGGGGTATCCTAGTACCGATAATTAAAAATATATACAATGGTGACTGCGCACGCAACCTGGATGTGTCCTAAACTGAATATACATCAAGCGGAAACGACGGCCACAATCTGGCTGCTCGTCCCGAATAAACAAATAAAAATAAAAAAAACTTGTACAAATAAATCGCATGAGAGACTATCCGTCCGTCTTAACCGTCATAAGATATATATCTAAAACAATGTAACAAGTAACCAATGTGTAACCCCGTCTAATCGAACATATATGAATTAGACGACATTAACAAACACACAAACAAAACAATGGATCATAAACGATGCTAAAATTTCGACCGAAAACATTCCTGTATTGCCCATATGCACAAACAGTACAAAACAAAATCTGGGGCAAAAAGAGATACCATAAATCTAGTTTCTACAATTCTAAGCAACTAACAAAATTTGGGGATAAACAGAAAAAATTAGGAAGATAATCTCGGCTAAATCTCAGCCACAAGTTGTCTGTTTGTCCTCGAATTTTGTGCCAAGTTTTCTTTCTTAAAATGTAGTTCACTGACATATACAAAAAAAATCCAGGTACCATTTTGAAATGGACAAAAACTTAGAATTCGAAACTAAATACAGGTAAATTTACAGTCTCGGAACTAAAACATCATCTAATCTAGTTCTAGTGTTTGGTTTGACTTTGATACCACTGTAGGGACCCTGTGCTCGAGTCGCAAGACTTGCGACGAAGACGGAAGCAAAAACAAAAATTTAAAACAAGCACTAGCGACCTATACCCTAGAATCGATACCAAACACTAACAAGATTACTTAAACATATAGGGTTAGGGTGCTAGCTATCTTTGTAGCGTGTCTGCGCAATTACCGAAGACCCCTACACCGCTCTATGGACTCTAGCTCAGTTCCGAAGTCATCGGGAACGAGCTTGATCGCCAGTCTTCCTTGTCGAAGATGATCTACCCGGGGGAACCGGAATCGAGCTTTAGCTTCACATCCAAAAACCAAATGAAGTAACTCACAAACAAAACTTTCTAAGAATTTTTTGTGAGATTGATATAGTGGTAGTAATCTCAAGTTTCTCATTTTGCAATTTTCCCTCTACAAAATGGGAGCTCAAAAATCAAAAGAGAAGAAGAAGAGAAGTGTATAAAAAATCATTAGCCATTCCCTTTTCTTCTCTTGATCTTATCAAGTATGTAAACTCAAAGTATGAGTCACACCATGACTCATAACATAAGTCACACCATGACTCATAACATAAGTCATAAGCCTAGACTAATCTCCAAGCTTCCATATGTAGAAAAAAAAAGATGTGTATATCAATACACACACATGCATACATACACACACATATACACAAACCCAAATATATATCAAAATACATATATCTGTATTCTTATCAAAATATGAATATTTTATTCGTATAAAAATACAAATACCCATATTCGTATAAAGATAAAAATACACGTATTCGTATTAAGGTACAAATACTCGTATTTATACAAATACTTGTATTCGTATAAATACCGTATTCGTGTCAAAATATGAATACCGTACTCGTATAAAAATATGAATATCGTATTCGTATAAAAATATGAAGACCAAAAGAGAGATAATGAGAGATATATAATACTAGATCACAATAATCCGGATATCTTTCAATCCTGCCAGTATTATAAGAACACTCGATTAAAGTACGTGCACTAAATACATGTGTTTAATCGAACCTAAGTGCATATCAAAATACGCACGTATTACATCGTTTCGCCAGAACTGGGAAACCCTCTGTGTGGGACTCTAAAGACTCGACAATATGCTGGCAGTAGATTTAACCACAAGCACGTCAGCGGCACTAGCTGTACATAACGGCTATCCAGGTATTTTATGAAAGGAAGGTCGAAAAGCAAACTCATTTGTATCCCTACAGAGCATGTAAGTTACAATCTCCGTACAGTCCGGTCTCTTCGTCTAAGAGTATCGCATACCGGGTCTACGGGGTAGATATAGTCAGACCCCTAATAATGTGATAAGTCATGTCGGTGTGAAGCTCATCACCTACCGAGAAACTAACGATCTACAATTAGTAAATCTCATCCACCCTGGCTGGGGATTTATGGTGATAACCAACCGAACACAGTGCGATATCGACTCCTTATACCAGGAGAGACGAATATCTGACGATCGCTCACTGCCTCTATATGGCTCAGGACTGTACCCAACTAAAACCTGTTTGCACGACTCAGTAGAGCCGTGGTAGGGTAGTAATCAAAGTACAGTGAGAACTCATATGAGACATATGACGATCTCAGGTCAAAGACTATCTATACTCATGTCACCTGAGAATTGCTATCTGACGATAGGTATAGTACCATATAGAAGTTCTCGACGATTCCGTCCGATGTACTCACCTCCAGTGAGCACCTATATAAAATTTTAGGTGCAACACACCAATGGATATGAGACCTGCCACCGCACTTCGTCGGGGTCTAGAAACATATACACTAGTCTAGTTTGGAATATCAATGCCCAGTCTCAATACTCCCACGACTAAGGACATTTAAAGGATGTGCTTATGGACAACCAAGTTCTCATAAGTATGATCGCCCTCATAACTCTGGCAGTCAAGCAAAGATTCTACGGGCTTTATCATTATGTATTCACGACATGTAATAAAACATATACATATCAATGATAAAGGCAAACCAGATAGCATATTATCATATCGAGCAAGACTGTTCTACCTCTATAGGTCCTCTTTCAATTATCATAATCACCAACTTTCGATTACAATAATTGCCTTGAGGGCACTATAGCCAACAGCAGTGGTTGGGGGCATTTTGTTTCCGCCCAAAATTTGGGCCCTCGGGAGTGCAAGCTCCACAAAGGTGCAAGGGCACGTGCAAAGCATATGGAGCAAGCGCCAGCCTATGTGCGCCAGCACCAAACGTGCAATTCACAGGCACAAGTGCAAGCACGAGTGCGTCAATCTTGTGCACCAGCGCCAAATGCGCAATGTATGGACGCAAGCGCATCTTTATAGTGAAGCGCATGCTTCAGATCAGAGCTATGACTCTATTTGGAAAGAAATTGCCCCTTATCTTTCTTAACATAAAGATTATCTTTTTTAAAACAAGAAAAATTCTTGGATCAAAGATCTAATAGTGCTTAAGCACCCCGGTTGATCAAAATATCAATTGAGAACTCTCTATGAGAGATTTTCTCCAACTTTCATAACAATTCCCCTTCTATAAATAGGAGTAGAAAGGGGAAACGAGCCATACAAATGGAGGCCTAGAGTTATACACCCCCATAAACATATACATCAAGAGAGACATTGATCTAAAAGAGACCACAGCCTCTGCAAGAAGAAATTCTTCTTCAAACCCTAGCCGATTAGGTAAAGAAAAGAGGAAAAAAGTTCTCTTTTGCCTCCTCTCTCAATCTCTGAAGCTTAAGCTTCTAAAGAACTAAAGTTTCTTCCTTTGGATCAAAGATTCATGATCTAAATCAGGCTGAGAGCTTAAGATCTCATGAAGGATTTAATCTTAAGATCTAAGATCTTGGAGGAAAAACTTTGGTATTCCCTCCGTCAAGAGATAAGAAAATCATCAAGAATATGAAAGATTAAAGCTTTGGCTTCATGAGACTTAAGTTCCCACCAAGAATATGATCATGACTACAAGGGATACAAAAATAAATAGCACTTAAGCTTTAAAGATCATAAATTTTTTATCTTTATAAATTTTGATGATCAAAAGATCATTTTACAGAAGTCTACGCTTCATAGAACCTGAAAACCCAGAAAGGTCAACCTTTCTGAATCAAGAAAATAGAGCTTAAGCTCTCAAAATCTAAAACTGCGCCACTTGCAATGCACGTGTGCCAGCGTCAATGTTATGTCTGCCAAGTCATACGTAGTGCCACGTGCAATGCGTGTGCGCCGGCTCCAATGCTCCTCTCTACAAAGTATGCACCAGCACTAAGTATCATTGCGCCGCGCCACGTGCAACGTACGTATGCCAGCGCCAACAATAGGAACAAGCACCATGTGCAATGCACATGCACAAGCGCCTTGAGCGCCAAGACAGTATCCAAGACTCAGAAAAATTGGCTAAGTGTTGAAGCCTAGGCTTCTTTAATGATCCCAATGATTTATAGAGAACAAAATTCTCAAGCTTTCTAGGTTGACCTAGTTCTCAAATGAGACTAAGTGTCCCTAGGCAGAGCTTATGTTCACTAAATCATCTGGGTAGAAAATAGTTCTCAAATGAGACTAAAGTGTTCTTAGATAAAACTTATACTTTTATAATAAAAGAACTTATGGACCTCACAATATGAGAATTGAACCATAATTTCACTCTCGTTAGCAAAACAAGATACCAACGTAGGCCCGGTCAATCAATGCTTGACCAAAAATATAAAATATATACGGATTCGGACTAATCCGCACCCTACGAGCGACAATGAAATTAGTCTCTGTACACAATCCAAGGGCAAACTGAATAAGAAAAAGACACGAGACACAAAGAAACAAACTGGAGTGTAGAAAGTTGTTATCGTTCGCGATAACATAATTAAGTACAGGGGATTATGCCTGTAGAAAAAAATGCGTCCCTACAATCAATAAATCTCTTACCCTAATAGGGAATCTGAAGTCAGCAACATCGGTCGTATCTATTCAAACCTCCGATATATGGCTCTATAATCCCTTATTGTCTTCGGAGAGGTGAATAGTTCAACCCATGAATCTATCCCCAAATTCAGGCAAGACGTTCTAACTCAATCCGTCTTTGGTTTTCGGCGGTAAACAATGTTCTCTCAAAAGAGCAATCCTTCCACCAACAAAACATCCGCAAGTCTCTCATGAGTTGTGATTTGGGTCAACGGTGGATGACGATGACTATGTTTTCTCACTATCTTCCCAGATCAAAACTCCAAAAGACAAGCAATGCTTTGTCAACATGATCAAGCCCCCACTCATCAACAGGCAATGCTTCGCGGTGAGTAAATTCCGGTGGAACAATGTTCCTACAAAACGAAAGCAATGCTTTATGTGCTCTACGGTCTGGATCATATATCTCGTAATACCGTATACAATCCACGTGAGCGAGAAATATAAAAACAAATAAATTTGTTGGCCGTATCAACAGTCAAACGTATGAACACATGAAACAAAGATCTGGAGTGTAGAAAGTTGTTATCATTCACGATAACACAATTAACTACAGGGGCTTATGCCTGAAGGAAAAATGCAGCCCGACAATCAACAAACCTCTCACCCTAGAGGGAATCTGAAAGTCAGCTGCAACGGTCGCATCCGTTCAAACCTCTGATACATGGCGCTATAATCTCTTAGTGTCTTCGGAGAGGTGAATGGATCTACCCAATGCATCTACCCCCAAATTCAGGCAAGACGTTTTAACCTAGTCATCTCCATTTTTCAGTAGTAAACAGGTTCTAGCATGCCCGGTGGGACAATTTTTCTCTTTCCACTCCGCACTTCGTGTGTCGTGTGTTTAACTCATCCTATCAGACAATATTTTGATTACAACCTTGTTATCATGGTAATTTTGAAAGATTACATGACTTCAAAGCAATAACGATGCCATCAAGAATTTCATCCTTCTCGTGGTTTACATGTGATCAATGTCCAAAACCACTCACCGACGCCTAAGGGGACCAATTGTTGAAAGGATTGAGTTGACTACAGTTCTGACAATTCTCCGAACCACTCACAAAGGAGGACGATGCTTTGGCAAATGAAGAAGCTCCTCAAAGGTCAATCTTCGAATGATTGACCCCCAAACTGGCGGATCTCCTAAACAGTCTCATACCACCAAGAAGGTCAGTTTACAAAAGGCTGACTCCCAAAGTTGCAGATACACCAGAAGACTTTTCACCTCCAAGTTGGTCAGTTTGAAAGCCTGACACCTGCTACCAACGTTCAATTGAAGATAGTCGTCACTGTACATCGCAGGGGGCAAAATCCTCAATCTTTAACTCCACATTGGGAGTAAGCTATTTAATCCCAAAACTAAGGCGGGGGGCATCTCAGTAGAGCTTCTTTAGTCGACATGGTCCTTATGGAAAGAAATGCTCAATAAGATACAAGCGTAGTCTGAAGAAGGAAAGAAACGCCACTCAAGTTAAACAAGTTCCTCCCTCAAGTTATGATTGATATTTTATTAGTCTTTTAAATTTTACCGTAAGTGCACAGTTATTCGCAATATTACTTACAGATCGATCCACACAGAGGTGTGATTTTAATTAATTCTAACTAAGGGATGAGAATAGTTCGTTTTAAAACTTAAAATTAAAAGCAAGTAATTAAAAGAGATTAAAATAAGAAAAAGGATATCCTAGGGTTTTGAATGGTTAAACTACTATGATTGGATTATATGATTTTTCTTCTTTTCTAAATCTTCGCTTTAATTAATTAACTATTAATTATGTAAAATTATAGATTAAATTAATTTCGAAATGAACTATAAAACAAATATGTAAGGATAATTCATACTATTAATGTTAACCTATCAAGTATATAATATCATTTAGAAATTAAAGTAAAGCAAGTACTACTTAATTAATAGTAATCTAGAAACAACTTTTGATTAATACTTTTAGGTGGCCGATTTACAACTACCATATTTTCAGTGTACTTAAATTACCCTAATTAAATATATTGAATTCGCTTGACTAAAGTTTCATGTTACCTTCTCTAATTAGATTTCTAGGACATCAATCTTTCATTAATCTAATTAGTTTATTAGGTGTTGTCATATTTTCCCTAATTCTATTCAAGATGTCAACTTTCATTATAAAGATTAGTTTTTTAGATGAAAAGCTTAAAGAGAGAACTTTTAATCAATAGAAATCATATGAAAACAAGAGAAAGAAGAAGAAAATTAATTTATCCAGTCATAAAAGTACAACAATTCTAACCCTAAGAAAAAAATTAGCCACTCAAGTCATCAAAAAGAAAACTTTATTAATAATAAAAAGTAACTTACAATTATTGATCCTTTCCAACTTGAAAATCCTAGATTGAAAGCATGTGGAACAAATATTTCAAACTCTAGAATTACAACTCAATATACAGGGCTAAAGAAGTTTTGAAAACAAGAAATAAAAGATACAAGAGAATCAAATTTTTCCTAAAAAATCTCAAATTCTAAACATGGAAATCTAGATGCCTCTGTTAGGTGCTGCTCCGATGTATTTAAAAACTTCGAAAGACGAAACCCTCCAGCTTGTATCGATGCATATGAAAAGCCAATCATGCCCCTGAAAAATCAGATCGAACGGCCCAAAAATGACCGCGCATCCGCCGTCACTTGACTTGATCCGCCGCGAATCCGCCGCCATTTTTTAGGGTCGTGTCTCCAGTTTTTTTTGTGTTTTCTTTGCTGATTTAGAGGGATTTTGAGCATATAATATCTTGAATATCTCGCTGTCTTTACACAGTTGCGTGGATTCTCAGATTGTCACCAAAATAAGCAGATTTGATTTGATCTCTTACTTCGATTAGGTCTCTTAAATTGATTTGGCTGATTTTAAACCTGCAAAATATCTCAAAACAAATCTTTTAATAACATCTATTTTATTTAGGAAAATATTTAAACTAATTAACTCATAATTATCCCATTTATTATTTAAGATACATAAAATTGTGTTTCTAACAGGTAAATCCGTAAATGATCTTAAATTATAATTAATTGCATTTATTAATTAACCAAAGATAGGGAAAAACTAGTAAGAATTACGCAATAAATTAGACTGATCAAATACCCCCACACCTATCTTTTGCTAGTTCTCGAGCAAATCCAGGGTTTCAAAATATCAACTAAACTAAAAATAAAAATCTAACTCTATCAACTAAAATCTACTCCTATGCAAATTTCGCGGGCGTTCGATTGCATTGGGCATATGCAACAAGCTTTTAAATCTCTAGGTGTGCCTGGTAGGAGGAGTTGTGTCTCCTGAGAGTTTCACCGAATACTATCCGTAAAATTCCAAACATGAAAAGAAAATAAAGGAAACAAAAATAAAAGCGTGAAAACTACATATAAAGATAGTAACAGATCAAGAAAAATATGAACATGAAGAGTTTTAAACTTCACTAGCTTTTCAGTATTCATAAACCTTCATCTTAATAGTCTTGATCAAATCTGGAAATTATATCCTCCCTCAATAAAACATCATCCTATTCTCCATCCCTACCTCTCCTCAAAACATCGATCATATACCCCTACGTATGTGTAAAATTATCTCTACACTCGAAGAATTCAGTTCAAGCTATCATACCCTTGCCCTAATACCTTAGCATTACTTCTTTTTATTAAGAATGGATGGATTTTGCTCACACACTTTTCATGCGACCACTAATATTTCTTGAGGTATTAATCAACCGATTACCGAATGTGTAAACTTATTAAGACGTAAATAGCTTCATACATATAAATCTAGTATTGTAACTACCTCAGACCCAACGGTGACTCCTAGACCAGTTGGTGTAAGGCACTGGGTGATAAAGCACCCTTACTGTATATAATTTTTTTTTTATTTTTTTTTCTTATAGCCCTAAGTAAGTTACAACCCAAACTTATATATAATTTTTTTCAGCAATGTCACCCTTTTTTCGTGGTTAGCTTCAAATACCGTTTTTTTCTTTCATACTAAGGCTTTCAGGCAAGATTATTTTAAGGTATCCTCTACTATCCCAAATTTCAAGAAGTGTGCATGTGCATATAGTAGGGTATCAATATTCAGAAATTGGACTCAAGAATAGGAACTATTTTTCAGACTTATTTCTATCCGTGGATTCAGTAACTCCTTCATCTCACTCAACCCTTGGGAATCCAATTCATGACCATCTATTACTAGCTTTATTCTAAACATCCAATTTTCTTGTTCTTCTTAAATCTCTTCCTCTCATTTATGTACATTTTTCACTATCTGATTTCCATTTTGAAACTTTTCTTTTTCTTTTAAAAGAAAACATAAAAATAAAAGAAAATTTTTGTACAAAACTAAACCATCTCCCTACACTTAAATCAAACAATGTCCTCATTGTTTTAGAGTACATATCTTATTACACCCGTATAGTTGTGCTTAATTTTGTTGAAATCTTTCTGGTTTCAAATTCTCAATACCTATAAAAGAAAATGTGGGTGTGCATTTTGGTACCCAAACTAACTTGGGTTTATGGGGGTTGGTTTTGGGGACTCATTTAAAATTGGTATATAAAGATATATTTCTTTTCAGCTCACAAGAATATGTAATGTGACCATACGCACCACAATAGTGACAAGTGTGATTAGATGTACCCATGGAACTAAATTTATGATCAGAATAGTGGTTGAAAAATTTAGATGAAGAGGGTTTTTGGATCTTTGAATTTTTAAAATTAGCATCTCCTTTATTTAAAAATTTTTTCTCTTTACTTGGTAAAGGATCAATCATTTCCTCTCTTTTTTAAAACTTAGCAAAAGAAACTGTTAAATCATTATTTTGTTTCTTGAAAGAAGTAATTTTCTCGATCAACTTTCCTTGAGAAATATAGAAAAATTTTAAAGAATCAATTTTGCTTTTAAAATATGAAACTAAATTTTCATGATCATTACTCAAAACATCATATGATAAAATCAAATTTTTATTTTCATTGTTTAAAGTATCAATGGTTTTTGATTGAATATTAATTTTTGAAAGAAACTCAATTTTCTCCTTCTCGAATTTATTAATTTGTGCCAGAAAATCATTTTTCACCTTTTCTAATTTATCGGTCAAAAGATCATTTGTCAAAAATGCTTGTGAACTACTAGAAAATTTTAAAATATCAATTTCACTAGTAAAAATTTCAATCAAACTGTTATTTTCTTCTCTCAAAGAATTGCAAGATAAAATCAAATTCTCTTTTTTCTTTTCAAACATTCATTAAAAGAAGTCAATTCCTTTTTCTTCTATTCTAACAACAAAATTTGATTTTCAAGGAAATTATTCCGAGAACTTACCATATTAAGTTCATCATGAAGTTTACGAGAAGCATCAATAAGTTGATAATATGTACCATCAAATGAAGAATCGCATTTCTTAAAATAAAATAAACGCTCATCATTGTCACTTGTTTTCTCATTAGACAATTCAAATAAAACGTTGATGTCACAAGATAAGTCATAAGAATTATTACGTTGGCTTCCTAGATTGAAAATATTTATATCAATTGTCATGTTTCCAAATAAAATTTTCATTGAACCATTGTGATAGTTAATCAAAGCGTTAGCAGTAGCTAGGAATAGTCATTGTAAGATTACTGGAATTTGATTTTTAGAGTTAGAGACAGGTTGTGTTTCTAAAACGATGAAATCTACTGGGAATATAAATTCATCTATTTTGATTAGCACATCCTTAATCTCTCCCTTTGGTTTCTTAATGGAACGATCCGCCAACTGTAAAGTGACTTTTGTTGGTTCAAACTTTTCTATCCCTAGCAGTTCATAGACCGAAAAAGGAAGAAGGTTTACACTAGCGCCTAGATCAAGTAAAGCTCTATTAATAACCTTACCTCTAATAATGTATGAAATTTTAGGACAACTGAGGTCCTTATATTTTATGAGTAATGCATTACGTAGGACATCAATAACATTACGGGCTAGAAAAACCTTCTTAGGCACATGTGTTTGCCTCTTTTTAGTGCAAAGGTATTTAAAAAATTTAGCAAAGGATGGAATTTGGTCAATTGCATCTGGTAAAGGGTGTTGACCTTGACTTGTTTAAACGTCTCTATCATCTTTGCTACTTTAGAATTATACATTTTTGCCTTTAAATGCTTTGGATATGGTGCTCTAGGCTCAAGAGTGTTATTAATAGAAGAAAGATTGGATGTAGAAGCGGAGGTAGAAGTGGATTCCGGCTGTGCAAGTAGATTGAGAGTCTGCTGCTCCTCATTAGCCGGGATTCTTCAGAATTATCGAGCATCCTAACTTGGTTACCAACATGTTTTCCTGACCTCAAAGTGCTTATAGTATTTATTTGAGTGGGATTTGTACATATATCTTTTGGATTTGTTACAGGTTGGTTAGATAAGGTGCCCATTTCTCATCCTCCCAATACTACAGCAAGCTGTCCAATCTGCTTTTCAATATTAGTTATAGACTGTTTAAATGGTGTAATTTCATTTTGCAAAAATGTGGTCAGCTGCTTATCATTATTAATTAATTTGTCTTCGATTGTCGATTCCTTTCCTGCTTAGCTGCCCTATGTATTCTCATTCCCAACCCTATTAGATGTGTATTGTGTGTTAGGTTGGGTAGGATTAGGTTGAGGACCTTGTCTTTATTTTTGGAATTGTTAGCTAGTGTTGCCTTGATTCCATTGTAAATTAGGGCGTTTCCTCCATCCTTAATTGTAGATTTGAGAATATAGATTATTACTATTATTTTGATATGCAGCATTGGTTTTCTCTTTCCTTGAGGACCGCTAAGATGGGGACATTCTTCATAAAGGTGGAAAGAGTCTTGACAGTTTAGATAAGGAGTGCGTTTGCTAACTTGTTGGACGGGGACAGTTGTAATTGATTGCTTTTCTATTGATTTTTTTATTACTGCTAGTTCGGCTTGCATCCCTATAGTAGCTTCAACTGCGCGTAATACTCCTTTAGATGTGGTCAAACCTCTCACTAATACTCTCATATTACATGGTTTTATCAAATAATTCTTCTAGAGAGTTACATGTGTCATCTTCCTTTTTCATCATAAAGTCTCCTTGACACATCTACTCTATCATAAGTTTAGAATCCATACCATCATACACTATTTGGAATAATTCCCACTTAGCTATATTTGATGTGGGCATTTAATGAGAAGGTCTTTAAAACGTTAAAAATATTTCCAAAAAGATTCAGGTCTTTAAAACGTTCAAAATATTTCCAAAAAGATTCCTCCGGTTTTTGTGAAAATAAATTTCATTTATGAATTTAGCGGTTTTAAAATACGGGTAGATTTTTTAACGAAAGCTTTAGTAAACGCCTCCCATGTGCGAAAAGTGTTGGCCGGCACACTTTAAATCCAATGCTTAGCTTTAACGGTAAAGGAAAATGGTATTAGTCAAAGTTTTACAGTTTCTTGATTTAACTGCTTCAATTTGAACAATTGACATGTCCTCAAATTCCCTTATAAAGACATAAGCGTCTCCTGACTCAAGACCGTGGAATTTGGGAAGCGGGTTTATGAAAGCGGGTTTAATTTCATAGTCATCAGCAGCAAGTGGTAAGATTATACAAGATGGTAGGGACGTACGTACAGGATAGTATCGATCATGTAGGGTAAGTGTATCGGGGATAATATCAGTCATAGTATCTAATAAATCAAAATGAGTCAATCTATGTGTTTTGTATCAACCCCACACATGCATACACCAAAAGAAAGAAGATAAGGACTACTTAACAAACCACAAACTAAAAAAAAAAAGCGCAAGCAAATCCTAAAGCTGGGTCACTTAAGTCAACCCACTCCTAGACTTGTAAGGGACTAGTTGTAGGATAGATCCTCTACTGTCTCTTTATCAATCTTGCAGGCAGGTAAATATCAGGTAAGTGAGATATATCCGTTATACGAATCACCAAAATAGCAGATCTAATTAAGTAAACCACTTGCTTTAGACACACTTGCCTTAGACACCATAAGAAAGATGCGGATAAACAGTAAATTACCCACAACTTTCTCTTGTCCTAAATGAGCGTGAAAGGTCCTTAGAGGGTTGAATCTAGATCTTTTTTAGTTAATAGGGGTGAATGCTGATGCTCGGTTATGATTTGTGGGTTCTACGAAGGGTGATGAAATCCCTACTTAATCTTGATTTGGGTTATTGCCCCTTAAGATCTTTTTAAATATGTAAAATAAAATCACACAAAATCTAAAACAATCAAAAAATTCTAAAACTAATTTTTTTTAGCGGCGAAAAGAAATCTGCAAAAATTGTTAGTTAGAAACAAAAGATTAGGGAAGAATGAAATCATACCTAAACTCTAGAGACTTGCCTCGTTTCTGTTGTAAATTTGACACTTCATCAACAATGGAACAAAATTCTGGAATGTACTCGAGAAGTGCTCCAAACTGTAACAAACCCTAATCCAAAATACTAAAAATTTTCTGCCGAAATGTCCTAGTTGGGGGATTCATCTAAAAAAAATTAGATGTGGGCCCCGCGGCAACTTTCCCTCTGTTCGTCACGATCTTCTCTCCCTGTAAGTTTTTCTCGATTTCTGAAATTAAACAGAGAATTCCGCACAATCGAATCTAATAAAACTAAACTAAACTAAATTAACTTAAATTAAAACTAATTAAAATACTACGCCTCCCCGGCAACGGCGCCAAAAACTTGATGGAGATTTTATTAGTCTCCTAAATTTTACCGCAAGTATACAGTTATTCGCTATAGTACTTACGGATCGATCCACAGAGATATGTGATTTTAATTAATTCTAACTAAGTAATGAGAATAGTTGTTCTTTTAAAACTTAAAATTAAAAGCAAGTAATTAAAAGAGATTAAAATAAGAAAAGGGATATCCTAGGGTTTTGAATTGTTAAACTACTATGATTGGATTATATGATTTTTCTTCTTCTCTAAATCTTCGCTTTAATTAATTAACTATTAATTATGTAAAAGTATAGATTAAATTAATTTAGCAGTGAACTATAAAACAAATATGTAAGGATAATTCATATTATTAATGTTAACCTATGAAGTACATAATATCATTTAGAAATTAAATTAAAACAAGTACTACTTAATTAATAGTAATCTAGAAACAACCTTTGATTAATACTTTTAGGTGGCCGATTTACAACTACCATATTTTCAGTGTACTTAGAGTACCCTAATTAAATATATTGAATTCTCTTGACTAAATTTTTCATCTTACCTTTCCTAATTAGATTTCTAAGGCGTCAATCTTTCATTAACCTAATTACTTTATTAGGTGTTGTCATCTTTTCTCTAATACTGTTCAAGATGTCAACTTTCATTATAAAGATTAGTTTTTTAGATGAAAATGTTAAACAGAGAACTTTTAATCAATAGAAATCATATGAAAAGAAGAGAAAGAAGAAGACAATTAATTTATCCAACCATAGAAGTACAACAATTCTGAATAAAATTAGCAACTCATATTATCAAAAAGAAAACTTTATTGAAAATAAAAAGTAACTTACAATTATTGATCCTTCCCAACATGAAAACCCTAAATTGAAAGCCTATGGAAGAGATGTTTCAAACTCTAAAATTACATCTCAATATATAGGGCTAAGGAAGTTTGGAGAACAAGTAATAAAAAATACAAGAGAATCAATTTTTTCCTAAAAAATCTCAAATTCTAAACATGGAAATCTATATGCCTCTGTTGGGTGCTGCTCTGGTGTATTTAGAAACTTTGAAAGACGAAACCCTACAGCTCGTATCGATGCATGTGAAAAGCCAATCATGCCCCTGAAAAATCAGATCGAACGGCCCAAAAATGACCACACATCTGCTGCCACTTGACTTGATCCGCCGCGAATCCGCCACCGCTTTTGGGGGAGTCTCCCGTTTTTTGTGTGTTTTCTTCACTAATTTAGAAGGATTTTGAGCATATAATATCTTGAATATCTCGCTGTCTTTCTGCAGTTGTGTGGATCCTCAGATTGTCACCAACTTAAGCAGATTTGATTTGATATCTTGCTTTGATTAGGTCTCTTAAATTAATTTGGCTAAATTTAAACCTGCAAAATATCTCAAAACAACTTTTTTAGTAACATCTATTTTATTTAGGAAAATATTTAAACTAATTAACCCATAAGTATCCCATTTATTATTTAAGATATATAAAATTGTGTTTCTAACAGATAAATCCATAATGATATGAAATTATAATTTATTTCATTTATTAATTAACTAAAGATAAGGAAAAACTAGTAAAAATTATGCAATAAATTAGACTGATCAAATTACACAAGTTAGAACTCATTCAACACATATATCGTTGTTTGTGTGGAACCAAAATTTTCCATCTAAGATGATGTTAAACAAATTTTCTGTCTTAGTAGAAGTTAAACTAAACTCCTCCATCTAAGATGACGTTAAACAAACCTTCCGTCTATAATGACGTTAAACCCCTTCCATCTAAGATGACGTTAAACAAATCTTCCGTCTATGATGACGCTAAATTTTTCGTCTATGACGACATTAAACATTTTCCGTCTATGATGACGTTAAACATTCAGTCTAATACGATGTTAAACCCCTTCCGTCTAAGACGACGTTAAATCGCTTCCGTCTATGACGACGTTAAACATTCCGTCTATGACGACATTAAACCCCTTCTGTCTAAGATGACGATTAAAGCTCTTTCGTCTATGACGACGTTAAACATTCCGTCTACGATGACGTTAAACAAATCTTCTGTTTAAAATGACATTAAAAAATCTTCTGTCTGAGTAGACGTTAAACTAACCTCTTCCATTTAAGTAGACGTTAAACTAAACTCATCCGTCTAAGATGAAGTTAAACAAACCTTCCGTCTAAAATGGCGTTAAATAAATCTTCCGTATATGATAACGTTAAACATTCCATTTATGACGACGTTAAACCCCTTCCGTCTAAGATGACGTTAAACATATTTCGTCTATGATGATGTTAAACATTCCGTTTATGACGATGTTAACCCCCTTCCGTCTGAGATGACGTTAAACAAATGTTCTGTCTATGATGACGTTAAACTTTCCTTCTATGACTACGTTAAACCCCTTCCGCTTATGATAACGTTAAACATTTCGTCTAAGATAACGTTAAACAAATCCTCCATTTATGATGATGGTAAACATTCCGTCTAAGATGATGTTAAACCCCTTCCATCTAAGATGACGTTAAACACATTTTCTGTCTATGATGACGTTAAACATTCCGTCTAAGATGACGTTAAACAAATCTTCCGTCTAAGATGACTGTTAGGGTCAAAATTTACACCCCGTTTGACTAAGTCAAGATCAAAGTCAACTCCAAATCAAGTGGGCCCAAACCCAAGTCGAGCCCAAATATGAAGAGGCCATCCTCCCCCTTGCCAAAAAGAAAATTATGTAATAAAGAAGTTTGATGTAATTTCCATGCATGAATGTAAAATAAATGGGTAAAAAGCCAAATTTTTATAAAGCGCATGGCTCATGTGTAAAAAGAAATAAGCACATAAGACATGTGATAGGCAAAATACCATTTTGTAAAGCCTAAAGGGCTATATGTAAACTTATAAGCCTATATAAAGTAACATGATAATGAAATGAAAGATAATATTAATTCCACTCAAAAATTAGGGTTCTATACCTCCTTCTCCTTCCTCAAGGTTCTAAACCTTCTTCCTTTTTTCTGAATTAAATCAAGAGTTTAACTCTTCTTTTCCCAAAATGGAATGGTTTTTCACTATAAAACCCTCTAAAGGGAGCTCAGATCTTCCATCAAATCTCTAAAAAGGAGACTTTTAATTTCAATGCCCCTTTTCTCCAAGATCCAACAAAAAGAGAGGAGGAAGAAAGAACTCGTCTCTGAAGAACCCATTTTAGGGAAGTCCAAGGCTCGAAGAGGACGAAAAGGGAGCTCCTTTCACCATCCAAGATCTAAATCCTTTAGGAGTTTAACACCAAATCAATTTTTGAGGAGTTCAAATCCAAGATCCAGTTGGCTACAGTGCCCTCAAGGCAATTATCGTAGTCGCAGGCGGGTGATTATGATGATTGAAAGAGGACCTATACCAGTAGAACAGTCTTACTCGAGATGATGATATGCTATCTGGTTTGTCTTTATCATCACTATTACATGTTGATAGAACCCATAGGATTCTTGCTTGACTACCAGCATTATGATGACGATCATATACGTGGGAGCTGGTGGTCTATAAGCACATCCTTAAATGTCCCTAGTCGTGTGAGTTTCGAGACTGGGTAATGATACTTCAGAGTAGACTAGTGTATACTGATCGAGACCCCGACGAGGGACGGTGGCCAGGTCTCACAAGCCATTGGTGTTAGTTTGTTCACCTATGATAGTATACAGGTGCTTATTGGGTTATGAGTACACTGGACGGACTCGTCGGGAACCTGCTAGTTGGTACTATACCTATTGTCAGATAGAAGTTCCCACGTGACATGTGTACAGGTTAGTCTGTCGACCTGAGATCATCATTTATCTTGCGTGAGTTCCCACTGTGCTTTGATTACTACCCTACCACGGCTCAATGGAGTCGTGCAAACAGGTTTTACTTGGGTACAGTCCCGAGCCATATGGAGGCAGTGAGCGGATTGTCGGGGATTCGTCTCTCCCAGTATTAGGGGTTGATGTCGCGCAGTGCACGGGTGGCCATCATCAGAAATCTTTGTCCAATGTAGTCAAGAATTACTGATCTAGGATCGGTAGTTTCTCATATGGTGATGGGTTTCATACCGACTCGAATTATCGCGTTATTAGGGGTCTGATTTTATCCACCTCTCTAGACTCGTTATGTGATACTCTTAGATGAACAGACCGGACTGTACGGATATTATCACTATCAGGCTCAGTAGGGGTTTGGATGAGTTTGCTCGTCGGCCTTCCTTCCGCTCAATACCTGGGTAGCCGTTACGTACAGCTAGTGCCGCTAACGTGCTTGTGGTTAAACCCACTGCCAGCGTATTGACGAGTCTTTAGAGTCCCACACAGAGGGTTTTCACGGTTCAGGCGATATGGTGTAGATTACGTGTGTTGGTACATACAGGTGTCTGATTAAATATATGTATAGGTTGCACAGACTTTAATCGGACGGTTGATAATACTAGCGGCTTAGGATTAAGACGGATTATTAAATCAGGTTTTGATTTAATAATTTATATATATATATATATATATATATATATATATATATATATGTATTCTAGTATTATTGTTCACTGTTCATTTTCTCTCTTGGCTATTCGTATTTTTGTACGAATACGTGTACATGTATTTCGATACGTGTACCGGGAAATATTCCGTATTTATACGGAATAGCTTCTAGAAGTGGACACCTCATTTGTATGATTTTCTTTTTAGGAAATCATTTGTTTTACAAATGAGGTGGAGGGTGAGTTGGCATGAGCATGGACTTGGCATGTAGAGAGGTATGGCACACATTTGTTTATTGTAAAATGTGAGGAGATATTTTGTGTGCATGAGAGAGGGGGGAAGCCACTTGCTTTATTTGATGGGTTGCTCATTTTCATTTTTCCTCACTTGCTTCATTACTTGCTCATTCTACTCTCACTTGGAGACTTAGCCATTTTTCTTTAGTTTCTCATGCCACATGTTTCCTCACCTTCTCTTCATCTTCTTGGGTTGCTCTTGGAGCATTTGTGATGGGAGAAAAATTATAGTGACACATTCCTACACCTCCACTCTCTATTGCTAGCAACCTTGGAGCGTCGGTTGTCTCGCTTGGCAAGGCTGGAGCTTGCGTCGTTTCCCTCAGGTGGATCATCATAGATGGAGAAAGACCGGCAACCAAATTCGATCAAGGAGCCTCTTGGAGCTTGGGATGACGATTCAAGACCGAAGGATACGAATCAACTCGGTATAAGCATCTAACTCCTAGTCTTACATATTGCTAGTATAGGGTTTAGGGTAAATCCGGGTATCGGGGCATGGTAGCACCAGTTTAGAAATTTTCGTTCCGCATTTTGCCACGGTTTGATGGCCAGGTTGCTGCCGTAACCCAACATGGTATCAGAACCAACCTTTAAACCCTTAGCTAGCTAGTTTAGATGATGTTAAAGTATCAAAACCGAAACAACCCCAAAACAGTGCACTGCATATTCCAGTTTCTGTCAAATTTTCAGAGTCTTCAAAAAAAAATTTTAGCAACTGCAGAAGACTGCTTGTATGACCACCAGAACACTCCCAAAATACGAACCCATTCCATCCATTTTGGACCAGCCATATGTACTAAATTTCCGATCTGGCCGGCCAATTTCATGAGTTGGGACTTCGTGTTTTGGGTGCGGCCTAGTCTCTGGAATATTGGTTCAGTGGTATTATTTGTTTGGCCCATTTTGGATATTATGTTATCTTTTATTCAGGGGCAATTCGGGGTGTTTCGAAGTCGATAATTTAATATTGTTTAAATGTTTATGGTCCATGCATTACTATCTGCGACCGTGAATGTTATTAGAGCAGTACAACTCGTCTAATTGCTATATGTTCTTTTAGACGGGTTTGCGACCGTGACATTCACGTTGATATTCTGTGTTGTGCTGTGATTGTGGTTGGATCGTCATGGTGGATAGCTTGGGTGCAATATTAGTATAGTTTAGTTTCATTTGTACATTTGATATTGCGAGGCGAGCGTCCAACATGTGGACTGTCGTCACTGCCCGTTTGTATATTATTTGTTTGGGGCATGACCGGGTTAAGGTCGATATCACCCTTGTATATATTATTTTCTTTTCTGTACTAGGATAACCCCGTGGTGGAGTGCACGAATAGACAGGTTCTAGAGGGCAACGGGTCCGCATCTCATGGCATTGAGACGGAGGGGACCTTACTCTAGAATTGGCGAGCTATTGGTCGCACTCGTAGGGGGTATAGGTTGACCCATGGAGGGGTGCTCAAGTTACCGGATTCCATGAAGTGTTGGGTGGCCCACTCACTTTGTTGATTGGGTTTGCCTAACTTCTGGGATTGGCGGGTAACTTGCCGCGCTCGTAGGGGTCTAGGTTTTCATTGCACAGGCTATCCACACGACCGGGGAATGTCGGGTTTCATTTGTGGCTCAAAGGAAACCTGGGGCTCCCAGATTATCCACTATTCTGTATTGCTTCTGTGATGCTTATCGCTATTCTGTGATGTTGCTTATATCATGCATGGGATGAATGTTATACACACACACACATACACACACACTAGTAGATGTTGTATATGTTTTGCACCCGCGCTAGTCCAGCCCCCGCTCTGTCGTTAGTTAAGTAACCTAACGAGTGATGACGGGACCCAGTGGCGAATGCGGATGGCATATACGTACATCATATTTTCGTTCTATTCTAGTGTGATTAATTGATGGGACTGCATTGATTCTTATCGATGCAAGGATTAAACAAACGTATATGATGTTGTTGGAACCAAGTTTTTAAAAACTGACATTACAGACGTTTTCTTTTGCTTTGTGATTGAATTCTTTTCCGGATTGTGTATGTAAAAGTATAAATTCAAATAGTCCCCGATTTCGGTGCCATTTGATTGATCGTAAAATGCAAGACCGTGTAAGTAAGTCAAATCGATAAGAGTCTCTTTGTGTCGGTAATTAGAAAATTGAATAAAGTTCACAATCAAAAAATTATATTTGACCGCAATCAACTACGGTGTCAGTTGTAGATCGTAAGCGAGTGCGGATCGTCCATAGGGATTGTGCGATTCGTTTTTATATTTGATTTGTTTGAATCGAAAAGTTAATTGACAAGAAAAGAAAACATGATTCAAGAATTTATCAATTGATTCAGGTGTCACAATGTTTAATCAAGAATCAAGAAACTGATAAACAATCAAGAATTGGGTTTCGATAATATTTCCAACCAAAATGTCAAGAATCTAAATGAGGCTCGTAGGAATCGATCGGATCGATAGACGTGATGTAATCTAAAGATAACGTGTTCTTGTCCTTCGAAGGATTGATACTAGATCGATGATGATCGACGAAAGTTAGGGCTTTCTCGTGAAACTAGGGTTTCATCATTTAACCCTTGTTCTTTCGTCGATATCATTCACATTCTAGCCTCTAGCAATTTCAAGAAACGATCGTAACTTCCCAATTTCGAGCGATATCAATCAAGAAAGCATCGCAACGAAATGGGTCGTCGGTTCTTGAACTTGCTAGGGTTTACAAAACTCGTAGAAATCAAGAACCGTTTTCAGATTTGTTACAACATCATTCTATTGATCGTCTCGACTCCTCGACGAGCGGAGTATTACTCAAACATCACAACAAGAATTATAACTAGAAATGTAGATTGATTCATGATGCAAGAATTTAAAGAAAACAAGATAAAAGAATATCACCTTTTTTTTATATCAACACTTTGATTACAATCGCTCAAGAACTACAAGAGGAAGAATCTAAATTGTTGAATTGGCATCGCTCGGCTCCGTGAGTCGCGGATCGCTTGGACCACTTGCTCCGTTGAAGATCGGCTCGGCTCATAAAAGGTTGCAAGGCTTCTTGCTTGAATGGGTACTCGGGATCTTGGCTTTTGATTGGGATTTAGGGTTAGGGTTTCACACAAATCCTCTCACTAGACTTGTGGAAGAAGAAGATGAAGAGAGAGATAGAATGGCTCTTCAAATGAACTATATTTTTTGGGATTTTTCCAACCTCCTTAATAAGTGAGCCTAGGGTCTTATTTATAGAACACCCAAACCCTAAGCCTTCTTGAGTTCCCTCCAAAAGTTTGTTGAAAGACTTCTAGAAAGAGTTTGTTAGGCTTAGCTTAGGGTTTAAGCTAGGGTTTAAGAAGAAGGTTCTAGAATACAAAGCTTAGTTTAGTGTAGAAACAAGGGTTTGCTGATCTGGCAGAAGTATCTGGAATCTTCTGGAACTTGGAGTACATTTCTGAACTTTAGCCACTGATGTAGAAGTTTTGGTGCAAATTTGGGAGGCTGAGTCCTTGGACCCACCGCGGATCCGCGGCGCAAGCAGGCTCCTGCTGCGGATCCGCGGCTGTATGTGGAGCTTGGGCCTTGGGCTTTCTGGTATGGTCTTGGAACAACATTTGGGGCTTTATCTGATATGTTGATTTTTATTTTCCCTTTTGGATTGATACCAGATCTGAAATCATTGAGTTGGCGTAACGTTTTAGCTGTCCCCTGTAAATTTTGGCCTTTCTGCTAGATTTTCCTGCACAGATCTCAAAACAAGTGTTGCGCAAATATAGAGATGATGCGATGCCATGAAATGCGGTCAATTTCCTTTATAGTGTTGGTTTTAGAGTCTAATACATGCAATCTGATATTTTGCGACTGTTTTGCTAATATGTGAAATATGAATACCGTACTCTTCTAAATGAGTGCAAATGATGAGGAAATTGCCGGCTAAAATATACAATATTTTCGACTAATCAAATACCCCTAAACTTAATTTCGATCGTCTCGAGCGAATGTTTTATTAAAAAGAGAAGGAGAAAATAAAGAAAGAAAAAAACTAACTAGCACACTTTCGTAGGCAACACGATTGCACTGAGCACGTGCAACAAGCCATTAAACCTCTAGGTGTCCCTAGTCGGAGGAGTGTTGTCTCCTGAGGGTTTTCAGCAGATTGCACCCACAAAATCCAATAATAAAATAAAGATCATGAATATTATATTTAAAGACAAGAATTGTAAAAGAAAGACTTTGAAAATTATGGTTTCCAACTAAGCTAGCTTTTCGGTTGTCATGAGCCCTATCTTAATGGTCATGAAAAGATGTTAGAAATCACGTCCTCCCTCAATAAAACATCGTCTTATTTTTCATTCCTATCTTTCATCCAAACATCGATCATATAACCCTGCATGTGTGTAAAGACATCTCTACACCCGGAGAATTCAATTCAAGCTATCATACTCTTGCCCATCAGCCTAAGTACTTTTTGATTAATGAATATTTAAACGAGATTGCTCACACACTTTCATGCGACCGTTAATACTTCTTGAGGTACTAACCGACCGATTACTCCTGTGCTTGCTTACTTGGTGTATTTTCCTCGTCTTGCACCACCTCAGGCATAGCAGTGACTCCCAGACCAGTTGGCCTTAGGGCACTAGGTGAAGAAGCACCATCGCTATATTATTTTTTATTGCCCTTGGTGATAACAAAACCAGTGTCCATTTTTTCTCACCACTTTATATTTTCTTTATTCATTTTTTTTTATTTCCTTCATACTTTTGGCTTTAAGACAAGAGCATTTCAAGGTATCCTCTACTATCCCAGGCTTTAAGACGTGTGTAAGTGCGAATAGCAGGGTATCAACGTTCAAAATGTTTGGCTTCCAGAATAGAAAATATTTTTCAGACTTATTTTTATCCTCAGATTAGTGACGTCCTTTATCTTACTAACCCTTGGGACAATGGCTCATAACTACTTATTACTAGTTCGTATAAGAAAACTTCTAATTTTCTTAGTTTTCTAAAAATTTTCTAATCTCATGGATGTAATTGTTCACTATCTAAACTTTCATTATCTTATTTATGTACAAAAATATTTTTATAGTTTTGAAAATTTTAAAATTTTTAAATTTTTATAGGTTTTTTTAAAAAAAAATTGTTTTGTGCTTATGCAGAGAATGATACAAATGATGCGAAAATAAGCACAAACCTCCCCCAAACTTGTTTTCAACAGTGTCCTCACTGTTGCCTTCTGCTAAATCTCGAAAAACCTGTAAGCTTGGGAGGAATTTATTAGTGGGGGCAAAATTTTTAAGTGAAGACCTTCCCCCAAACTTATTTTTGGCTCAAAATTTTGTAAAAATTTTCTTTTCAAGAGCCCGATTAACATACCCCCCCCCCCAAACTTATGCAATGTTAATCTTTGAAAATCACATGAGGGGGTTAAAAATTAGTGGTCGATGCTAAGCTTTGCAAAGACCAAAAGTTAACACCAACCATTCAAAAATTTTATCAATGCAGTGCTCTGGTTGGTGGAAGAAAAAGTGTGGAAAGGGTAAGTGGTGGAATAGAATGTGTGTGCGTCTCATTTTGGAGAGACGATGCAGTGTATGTGATGGATTACTCGCATTCTTATTACAAGTCAGAAGAAGGGGTGGAGGTTCAATTTCAATGGTTGGGATATGATTCATCTCAACACCCGTGCTTTTCAGAAATGCGAGTTCATCAGCGAAGATCTCCTAAAAAGTTTCATCTATACCCCGAAGAATAATGTCATCACAAGGTGCGGGGTGATCTTCAGACTCTAAAAGCAGTTCATAATCAGTGTTAATTGTTGACCCGGACATCTCGGTGGAAGAGTCCGTATGTGTAAGATACATAGTTGGGTCAAACAATAACGTATGAAAAGAGTCAAGATCGGTATCAGGAGGATCATTAAATTCGCTGCTGTCGACATCCATTAAGTCGACAGAACAGACCTGAGCAGTAGGTTCGGAGGGTACACTTCCTAACTTGTAAATGTTCATCTCAATTGTCATTTTCCCGAAGGATAGGGTCATAGAACCGTTACAACAATTGATGATAGCGTTGGAAGTGGCCAAAAAGGGGCGACCTAAAATCACCGGAATTTGATTCCGTGAGTTCGCTACAGGTTGTGTATCAATTACAATAAAGTCTACAGGGAATATAAATTCCCCGATTTTTATCAACACATCCTCTAGTTCACCCCTAGGTCTGGTGATTGATCAGTCAGCCATCTGGAGAGTGCAAGGAGATGGTTTCAACTCTCCGATCCCTAACTGTTCATAAACTGAGAAAGGAAGCAGGTTAACACTTGCCCCAAGATCTAGTAGAGCACGGTTGATGTGTTTCTCCCCAATAGAGATGGAAATCGTAGGATAGCCAGGATCCTTACGTTTCCTCGGTAATTGCTGGGGGAAAGCCGTTTCTACTGTTTTTGCCATGAATATCTTCTTGGGCATTTGTTTCTTCCTCTTTCTAGTGCAAAAGTCTTTAAGAACTTTCGCGTATGCGGGGACTTGTTGGATAGCATCTAGAAGAGGGATATTGATGTTAACCTATTTAAACATCTCAGTGATCTTCTCCATATGTGGACTTGGTGTGTTAGCCCTTAACCGATTAGGATAAGGTGCTTTAGCAATAAGCGCTGGGTCCATCATAGGAGAAGGAAGTGTGTGTGGAACCGATCCCAAAATAGAAGTGGGAATCGTCCGTGGAGGAGTAAAAGAGGGGGGCTGTAGTGGTGAGCCTTTTGGGAAATGGAGAATAGGCTCGGAAGAAGGTGGTAGGGTAGAAGAACTGGGATCAGAACTAGAAGTGTGTGTGTGTGGAAAGGTCTCAGCCGGGGTGTTGATATGATTTTCAGTATCATCAACTTCTTCCCCAACATGATTATCAAGCACTCTTCCAGATCTCAACGTGGTGATTGCATTCACATGATGTGAATAACCAGGATTGGGTAAGGATTGAGCTGGAAGTTTCCCTTTCTCTCTTGCACTCATTTCGGCTTTTAATCGTGCAATTTCTTCTTCCATCGATTTAATACTCTCGTTTTAGGACGCAGAGTTTTTCTCAATTGTATCGACGGATGACTTCATTTCAGCCGAAACTTGCATGATATTTGTTAAGACCAAATTCATGTATTGTGCAAAAGAAGAGGATTCATCAGTTCCGGTCAACTGTAAAGGACTAGACAGTGCAGGTGTGTTGACCTGATTTTGAAAATTATGTGCTTGAAAGGGGTGCTGACTCAATTGAAGTTGTGGTTGCTGTTGTGGTGGAGGGACCCTTTGGAAATTGTTTTGGTTTGGAACCGTGTTTTGTGAGTGTGATTGGTTCCAAGCAAAATTAGGGTGATTCCTCCAACCCTGATTATATGTGGAAGAAAAAGGATCGTTTCTCGGTCTTTGAAATGCGGCATTGGTATGCTCACGACCTTGAAACGGACATTCTTCCGTCAAGTGAGACGGATCAGAACAGCAGCCACATACAATTTTGGAAAGTGACATTTGATTAAGGGAGGCAGCTAAAAATTTGTTTTCCATAGTCTCGAGTTTCTTGTGTATAGCTGAAATGTCAGCTCTAACTCCTATGGAAACATCCGATTGGTTATTGCCACTTCTAAATGATGGACTTTCCTACTATAAAGACTTTTCAGCGAACTCTTCTAAATATCGCCAAGCTTCCCCATCATCCTTGGTCATGAAGGTACCTTGACACATGTTTTCAAGGCTCTGTTTAGTGTTAGGGTTACTGCCCTCATATATGATTCAGCAAAGCTCCCATCTCGGGATGCCGTGATGAGGACATTGAACCAATAGATCCTTGAAACGTTTAAAGCATTTAGAGAATGGTTCAGTAGGGAGCTGGGCAAATTGATTCAGTTCGCTACGGATTCGAGCTGTCTTTTGGATTGGGTAAAATTTCTTAAGGAATGCAGCGACGAATTCTTCCCAATTCGTAATAGAGTGTGCGGTAGTGTTATATAGCCACTTCTCGGCTATATCGCACAATGTAAATGGAAGAAGTCGTAGACGCATAGCATCCACTGAAAGTTGTGACGTACCCATCATTGCGCATACGTTTTCGAATTTGGTGATGAAAACGTAAGCGTCCTCAGTCTCGAGTCCGTGGAATTTGGGTAAAAGGTTGATGTATTGGGGTTTAATTTCAAAATTATCCCCATTGGCTGGTGGTGTGGATAAGCAGGTCGAGAGAGGACCTCGAATAGGGTAGCACCTCTCCTGGAGAGAGATGCGGGGTGGATTCTGCGCACCAACGGACGGCGGCAGATTAGGGTTAAAGAAGTTTGATGGATTTGGATCCATCGGTGTGGGTGTGGTAGTGGGTAAAGGAAGGGTAAATGGAGAAATATCGACTTCGGAGTCGATAAAGGGAACGCGGACTAGCAGGCACTAGAATCCCGTTGTCCAGCCTATCTTGCACTAAAAAGGGTTAGTACAAGTGGCAGCGTTAGCTTATAATTAGGGGAATGATATGAATGTGGTGTTTACTTTGAAAAAGGGACGGATTTTTGAAAAAATGATGCGACACAACAAATGCAGCACGCAAACCCTAGAATCTAATGGTCACCTAGGTCCGGCTCTAGACCGCTCCTAACTGCCAAAAGACAAGTCGCAGGATAGAATCCTCCACTGCCTCTATGTTCCCCTGTGGCCGGATAAGTGCCAGGTAAGTGGGAAGGTACTCCACTACGTAAGTAGTGGGCCTAATTAAAAACCACTAGCCTTAGACACACTCGCCTTAGGCACCACAAGAAAACGCGGATAAGCAATGAATTACCCACGGCCTTCTTCTGTCCTAATTGAGCGCGACAGTCCTTAGAGTCATCTCTAGATTTCTTTTAGTTAATGTGGGTCAATGCGGATGCAAGTTTGGTTGTTTTCGGGGCCTAGGAAGGGTAATGAAATCCCCACCTAATTTGGATTTGGCCGTGCCCCTTAATTTCCGTATTTATAATGCAAACAACCAAGAAACAAAATCACGCACAAATTTAATTTTGCAATTTGCGAGCTGCTATTATTTGCAAAGAATCCTGCAGCAAAGTATTAGTTGGAGCTAAAAAGAGGAGAAAGGAGAAGGTAAGAAGTCACCTGAGGCAAAAATTTTGCAGAGAACCCTCAAAGGGGCCGCGGTTCCGCCGCAATAGGAGGCTTAGGCCGCCCTTCCGCGGTCGGATGGTTTGATCTCTTGAAAATAAAACTTGCAGAATGCACCTGATCACTTCCCTAGTCCTCTGGAATTTTCCAAAAAATTTCTTCAATTTCCAAACAGCTCCAGATCTCCTTGCAATGAAACACAACAAATTGTTTAGGGTTTGCACGAATTTTGATCTCAAAAATCACAATGAAATAAATCTTTCAATTTAAACTTTGATATACAACGAATTAGCACGCGATCCCCGGCAACGGCGCCATTTGATTGAATTCTTTTCCGGATTGTGTATGTAAAAGTATCAATTCAAATAGTCCCCGATTTCGGTGCCATTTGATTGATCGTAAAATGCGAGACTGTGTAAGTAAGTCAAATCGATAAGAGTCTCTTTGTGTCGGTAATTAGAAAATTGAATAAAGTTCACAATCAAAAAATTATATTTGACCGCAATCAACTACGGTGTCAGTTGTAGATCGTAAGCGAGTGCGGATCGTCCACAGGGATTGTGCGATTCGTTTTTATATTTGATTTGTTTGAATCGAAAAGTTAATTGACAAGAAAAGAAAACATGATTCAAGAATTTATCAATTGATTCAGGTGTCACGATGTTTAATCAAGAATCAAGAAGCTGATAAACAATCAAGAATTGGGTTTCGATAATATTTCCAACCAAAATGTCAAGAATCTAAATGAGGCTCGTAGGAATCGGTCGGATCGATAGACGTGATGTAATCTAAAGATAACGTGTTCTTGTCCTTCGAAGGATTGATACTAGATCGATGATGATCGACGAGAGTTAGGGCTTTCTCGTGAAACTAGGGTTTCATCATTTAACCCTTGTTCTTTCGTCGATATCATTCACATTCTAGCCTCTAGCAATTTCAAGAAATGATCGTAACTTCCCAATTTCGAGCGATATCAATCAAGAAAGCATCGCAACGAAATGGGTCGTCGGTTCTTGAACTTGCTAGGGTTTACAAAACTCGTAGAAATCAAGAACCGTTTTCAGATTTGTTACAACATCATTCTATTGATCGTCTCGACTCCTCGACGAGCGGAGTATTACTCAAACATCATAACAAGAATTATAACTAGAAATGTAGATTGATTCATGATGCAAGAATTTAAAGAAAACAAGATAAAAGAATATCACCTTTTATTTATATCAACACTTTGATTACAATCGCTCAAGAACTACAAGAGGAAGAATCTAAATTGTTGAATTGGCATCGCTCGGCTCCGTGAGTCGCGGATCGCTTGGACCACTTGCTCCGTTGAAGATCGGCTCGGCTCATAAAAGGTTGCAAGGCTTCTTGCTTGAATGGGTACTCGGGATCTTGGCTTTTGATTGGGATTTAGGGTTAGGGTTTCACACAAATCCTCTCACTAGACTTGTGGAAGAAGAAGATGAAGAGAGAGATAGAATGGCTCTTCAAATGAACTATATTTTTTGGGATTTTTCCAACCTCCTTAATAAGTGAGCCTAGGGTCTTATTTATAGAACACCCAAACCCTAAGCCTTCTTGAGTTCCCTCCAAAAGTTTGTTGAAAGACTTCTAGAAAGAGTTTGTTAGGCTTAGCTTAGGGTTTAAGCTAGGGTTTAAGAAGAAGGTTCTAGAATACAAAGCTTAGTTTAGTGTAGAAACAAGGGTTTGCTGATCTGGCAGAAGTATCTGGAATCTTCTGGAACTTGGAGTATATTTCTGAACTTTAGCCACTGATGTAGAAGTTTTGGTGCAAATTTGGGAGGCTGAGTCCTTGGACCCACCGCGGATCCGCGGCGCAAGCAGGCTCCTGCCGCGGATCCGCGGCTGTATGTGGAGCTTGGGCCTTGGGCTTTCTGGTATGGTCTTGGAACAACATTTGGGGCTTTATCTGATATGTTGATTTTTATTTTCCCTTTTGGATTGATACCAGATCTGAAATCATTGAGTTGGCGTAACGTTTTAGCTGTCCCCTGTAAATTTTGGCCTTTCTGCTAGATTTTCCTGCACAGATCTCAAAACAAGTGTTGCGCAAATGTAGAGATGATGCGATGCCATGAAATGCGGTCAATTTCCTTTATAGTGTTGGTTTTAGAGTCTAATACATGCAATCTGATATTTTGCGACTGTTTTGCTAATATGTGAAATATGAATACCGTACTCTTCTAAATGAGTGCAAATGATGAGGAAATTGCCGGCTAAAATATACAATATTTTCGACTAATCACTTTGCACAGTGGTATTCGATTAGGAATATCCTGCACCTCATTCGACGAGGTAAGGGCCGAGATCCCTTCATCGGGAGTGACCCCTTGGGCAGAAATTTGCGTCAACGTAATAACTTTATTATAGTCAATTCTTTTGCTTTGCATCGTGGTATTCAGTTTGGAATATCCTGCACCTCATTTGACGAGGAAAGAGCCGAGATCCCTTCACCGGGAGTGACCACTTTAGCAAAAGTTTTCGCCACTATACATTGGTAAAACCACTTGGATTCCTTCAACGATATCAAGTTCATTACGTTAAAGATTTTTCGCTAAAAATTAGCCGTAGCCCTCCGTCATTTCAGATTAGTATTGCTTAGTATTCGTGCTGCGTTTGTTGACCTTGTCAAGGCGTAGTGTGCGCTAGATCTGTAATACTTTTCTGTTGCATGGATATGTGGATTGGTTAGGACATTCATTCGAACTTGTTGACCTTGTCAAGGGTCTATGCGGGGGGTCTAATGCAATCAGGATAATGACGGTTTGAACTAAACTAGGAACCTTTGACTTGTTGACCTTGTCAAAGTCACTTAGGTCCTAGAGGTAAAAACACACATCGGGAGTTTCAAACATACAAGAAACTTGCCAGGCATGCACATACCTCCTGGTGTGTGGTGACTTGAATTGCTTTCATCAAGTTATCATGCGATGATAGTTGGATCCTGATTCCCACTGTTGAGTGGGATTACTCCTCGAGTGATTTTAGATGATCCCGACTAATTCTCCTTTAGGTTTGGAGGAGAATTCGAGGAAATAGTAAGAGCCATCCTGATTAGATAAAGTGATTAACCATTCTGATCTAGGTTAGAGTGCACGTTGAGTGTTTCTTTTCTCTCTCTTTCTCTGGCAGCGACCATGGCCCGACCCTAAACTAAAACTCATGAACCAAGTTAACCGAACCTTCTTAAAACACTTTAGCTTTTAGAATGTCACGGTGTCGCATATATCATTGCCCCCTCTATATCACCTTTGCGTTTCTCCAGAACACCCCATATCACTACGAAGATCCGCACTTATTGGATAATCCATCGTATAGTTACATACGAACTCGAAGGAACTTATTCCGGATTCGAGGATGGATTCCGGTTCTGGAGAGATTGAATAGGATTATTCGGTTGTCTTTTCCCTTTACATTCTCTCAAGTTGTGAGGGCTCCTAGGATTAGAAGAGGGTACACCTATTGAGCTTATTAGATAGTCTTCTTCCAAACCTTAGGCTAGTGCCGAAGGGTAGGGAAGGAAGAAAACCAATTAGCCTAAAGTTGGTGTACAGAAGGTAATAAGTAAAGACATATAAAGGGATTAGAATAACGGCAAAGAAAATTGCGACTGCTATCATTCATGACAAAACCATGTATACCCCTGCCACTCCCACATCCACTTTAGATTTCTCCATAACACTTCGTATCACTATGAACGTCCATAATGCTTGGACATGCCATCGTATAGTTACATACGAACTTGAAAGAATTCGTTCCAGATTCGAGGATGGTTTCCGGTTCAGGAGAAAGAGAATAGGATTATTCAGATGTATTTTCCCTTTACCTTCTCTCAGGATGCGAGAGCTCCTAGGACTAGGAGTGTACACCTATTATGCTTATTAGATAGTCTTCTTCCAAGCCATAGGCTGATGCCGAAAGGTATGGAAGGAAGAAAACCAATTAGCCTAAAGGTGGTGTACAGAAGGTAATAAGTAAAGACATATAAAGGGATTAGAGTGAGGGCATGGAACTATACGGTTACAGTAATGAATCAGGATAGTGGAAGAGGCATTACTAGGAATACCAGTTAACCCATTTGAAACATTTTCATGTTTCAGTTTCACTGTGCGATGTTAATTGAAAACTGTTTTCCCAATTGGAATCTAACTCCAGGGCATGTATTTACCAAATCAGTTTCTCACATCTGTATGTTATTACAGATGGTGAGTGGAAGTAAGATATTAGGAATTGGGTGATTAGATTCCTCATTATATCAGAATTCGTTGTAATTGGTGATATTTGAGGAAATCACCAAGGTTTTGCCGGATGGCAAATTTTTTGTTTTGAATATCCGTAGTTATGCACCAGTTTCAAACTGAAATATCGGTACGTTTATTTTATAAAGTGAGATATAACTTTTTGAAATTATGTCTGTAACATTTACCTATATCAGTTGATGATTAGGTAAGGTGCATTCCATAGTGGTGTAATTCTTCTTAACCATAGTACAGTTTTTAACCTATGACGCACAAGGTTTGAGTTATTGAACTCAGGGGACTTATACAAAGTATTGTATGTTGTCCAGTGTCCATTAGGATAATGGGGTTGGTACTCATACTATATTCTGTTTACTCATGACTTCTCCAGTGCTAGACAACCATTTCGTTGAAAGACAAGGTCCAGATTTTGAGAAGTTATAGGTATAAGAATAAAGAAGAGAACCATTTGTTGGAAGTATCAGGATTCTTCGAGGTAGACGAAGATGTAGGTACTTGTGTTTGGTATTCCGTTGATAGTAATGGTTTTGAAAACTTGCTTCTCTTTCAGGTTACCCATATATGGATGTGCTCCTAGATGAGCAATGTTGATTGGCATCTTTCCATTTGGTTGATATGCACGTGAGACAGCTGCATGATTTTGAATCTGGTTCCAATTAAATTAGTGCTTTTGTTTCTATATTGGATATATATAGAATCAATTTATATCTTAACGATGTTAAGGTATAGGGAGTTGTCCGGTTGATACTTAAAACCAGAATCCGGATAAACTCGAGGCATGTTTCAGTAATAGCAGTTTGTGGGTTATCCCGGACTTTGACGAGGGTTAACTTTCTACCATCAGGAAGATCCATAGTGATATTATTCTTGACTCGCCACGGTTTTAGTAAAATGGATTTTTTTCAGAAAACAAAAGTAGGAGTATGGTAGAACTGGAAGTGATTCCAGAACCACAAACGATTCTCCTTAGTTCCGATTGATTCCTGATCACTACACCTAGTGAGTCATCTACATATGGTCTAGTACATAACATCGCACACATGATAGAGCCTACTGCTGAAGCATAGGGTATCCCTTGCACGCGAGCTCTCTCCAAATCAGTATTGGAGAGAGTGGTCCATGAATAAGTGGGCGAACCACCACGGTTAGAATCCTCCATACTAAACCCTTTAGCATGGTGTTAATGTACCTGGATTTGGGACACTCCCTACATCCACTTAGATCTATCACCATAGATCATTATCCATAAGATGCAGTAGGTATCATCCAGATCTTCTATGGAGAATCCCCGTGATAAGAGGAGCTTGACTGAGTGTAGCATAGGAAACCATTTCCTATCAAGAGTATGTTATATACGTACAATACGTGTAAGACAACCTCACTCTCCACTACCTTCTTGTATATACAAGGTCCATCTATCTTTTTGATGAAGTCAAACTCTTTGACTGCTACATTAAAACAGATGTTCCATCTCCGCGATGCGTGCATTGATCCTGATGGACTTAAGCATAGCTTTGAAAGTCTCAACTTTTCCATCTATACCAAGAATCTTCTCAAGATCCATTTGCTCCCAATGGGTTTTACCCCTTCAGGTGCAACATGCAAAGTCATACTTTGTTGGTGTACATGGATTCCATCTTTGATCGCATAGCATCCAGCCTTTTCACAGAGTCGCCACTCGTGATGGCCTGCCTGAACCTAGTTGGGCCATCATCTACCATGATTCAATCCTCGCTCCCACTGTCACCGAGAAGACCGTAGTATCTCTCAAGTGGATGAGGAACCCTACCAGATTCGCGGAGAGGCTGAGGTTCGTTGGAGACTATTGAATCCTTTGGTTTCACCAAATCATCAGCTGTTAGTTTGTCTAGCTGGAATCATTCCAGTTCTACCTCATGGCCATAAATTTCTTCACAAGAAATTCCTTTTCTAAAAAGGTGGCATGATGAGAAACAAAACACCTTTTGCTCCTCGGTGTGGTAGAAGATATTCCCTCACAAATGCTTGTGATATCCTAACAAACTTATACAGAACTGACCTTGCTTCGAGCTTATCCGGATTTTTCTTTTCAGCATAGGCTGAACAACCTCATATCTTAACTCGTTTAAGACATAGTCTTTTCTCATTCCATATCTCATATGGAATGGTAGGCACTGATTTGGATCGAACCCCATTCAATAGGTATGCAACTTCTCAAGTGCATAACTCCAAAAGGAAATAGGTAACCCAGCAGTACTCATCATAGAGCGCGGCATATCTCATAGGATGCAATACCTCCACCCCGATACACCGTTGTGCTCTGGTGTATACGAAGGAGTAAGCTGAGAGAGAATCATATTCTCCTTTTAGATACTCCAGGAACTCCATGCGCAAGTATTCGCCTCCTCGATCACATCGAAGGATTTTAATACTTCTAACTGTCTGGTTCTTAACTTCAAGCTTATATTCCTTGAATTTCTCAAAAGTTTCAGACTCGTGTTTCAACAAGAACACATGTCCGAATCTTGAGAGATAGTCGATAAATGTAATGAAGTACCAAGAACCAACCTTAGTATTTGTAGACATAGGACCGTATACATCATCATGTATCTATCCCAAGAGTTCAATAACTCTTTCTCTGTTTCCAGTAAATGGAGTATTGGTCATTTTACCTTTGAGACAAGACCGGCAAGTATCATAAGATGAAAATTCGAACGGATTCTAATATTCATCCTTATGTAACTTAGATGGTCGTGCCGCATTGATATGACCTAGTCTACAATGCCACAAGAAAGATTCGTTCATTTCTGATCTACTCCTCTTGTGTGTGTTCTAGATACTTTGAACTGTAGTTTGATTTAGAACATATATGCTATTATATAACGTGCATGATCGAATCAATTCTTGATTCAAGAAAATATTCACAACATTATCCTCCAATACAGAATTATATCCTTCTTTAACTTATTAAAGAAAATGACGTAATGTTGTATATCAGGTTCGGTATGTAATAACATTCGTTCGGAACCAATGTATTTAATACAAGGTGATATCTGCCAACTGACTTGGCTGCAACAATTGCACCATTCTCTAACATTTAGAGACATATCACCCATTCCCGGTTCTCTACCTTTCTGTAGCCCATGTAACATATTACATATGCGGGATCCTGATCCGGTATCACATACGCAAGACGTAGAGGATACTGAGAAACAGTTCTCGGTAATGAACACACCCAAAGAATATGCATCAACATGCTTTATTCCTTGATTGGGTGGCATAGGAATCCGGATATTCTCCTATTTCCTATTCAGACTTATAACAATTATAAGATAGAGAAGAACCAACGTTCCCTAGCTCAGTATAATAAGAAGGTTCGTTCAATGCATTCATATTATTATCTTGATTAAGGTGTGACTTAGTCGCTACCAGTAGAGAGAGAGAGAAGAAAAACACTATGCGTGCGCTCTTGCAAGATTAGATTGGTTATTAGTTTATCTAATCAGGATGGCTCCCACAGTTTTTATCAAATCTTCCTTCAAACCCTAAAAGGTAAGACTAGCCGGAATTAATTACACCCTACAAGTTCGTCAATCTTTCAACCAGGCCAGTGTCGGTACTTTGAGGAAGGTTCCCCATGCTTTCGCACGGACCTAATTAAAATAAACCTCATTTTCCCAGGGGCGTAACCCCGTTAACACCTTTCTAGACACCTACTTGATCGGCTAATTGTAATGTGCAAAACTCTCCCAGGAGTAATTCTTACTCGCGGTGGGTATCGGGATCCAACTATCTCATAGAAGGAATGCAATCTCATTGCAAATTTCAACACTTAAAATTCCCAATAATATTTTGCCCTAAGCGATCTATGACCTTGACAAGGTCAACAAACCATAGACCGAAAGTCAAGTTCAGCCCGTCATTTCCTGATTGAATTAAACCCACCCGTATGACCCTTGACAAGGTCAACAAGGTCGTACGACTACCCTAATCCAATCGCATCATATGCTAGCAGATAAGCACTAATCAGCTGCCGCACACTACGCCTTGACAAGGTCAACAAACGCAGCATGAATACTAAATACTACTTATCTGAAATGACGGAGGGCTACAACAGGTTTTTAAGAAAACCCTTTGCGTAATGAACTTGATATCGTTGTAGAATCGAGTGAATTTTAAAAGGAGTGTTTTTTAGACTTTTACTAGTTTTGCTAAAGAGGTCACTCCCGGTGAAGGGATCTCGGCTCTTTCCTTATCGAATAAGGTGCAGGATATTTCACAAATACCACTATGCAAAACAAAAACTATAGAAGCAATCAAAAGACAAACGAATAGGTTGTAGCATCTGCTAGTTTCGCTAAAGAGGTCACTCCAGGTGAAGGAATCTCGGCTCTTTCCTTATCGAATAAGGTGCTGGATATTCTACAAGGAATACCGCTATGCAAAGCAAGAACTATAGCTACCAGCTTTAAAACAAGTTTCTACAACATATTTAGGTTTCTTTTATTTCATTAATCTCATTAATAAAGTTCCATTAATTATGCTTCCCAAGTATCTCATATGAAACGAAAGCAGCAATATTAATTATATCTCATATATATAATATAGGCATTCGTCTCAGAACATATAAAGTGATCACATCACAAAATATCAGCACCAGAAGAATCACATATGAAATATTGGATATACTAGGAATTCCGTGTTTTAATTAAGCCAATAAAAAACGCGGATTCCACGGTTGCGATGAATAGCTGAACTGTTAGTTATGTATATGCCCTAGAGGCCATTGTTGTACATATGATGTATATTATGATGGATGCTTGGATATATATAGAGAGGACTTTCTTGCTCGTCATGATAGTATGCTATTTGGTTTCACTTTATCTTAACATGTTGACTTGTATTGGTTTACTGTCTTTCTCTCACATGTTGATAAAGCCCTTAGGATCTGTACTCGACTACCGGGACTGTGATGAGATCATACTAGTGGGGCCATGGTAGTCGATGAGTACATCCTATAGCTGTTCCTAGTCGAGGGTATATCGAAACAGGGCATCGATACACCAGAGTAGACTAGCGTATACGCATCTTGACCCATATGATAGGCAATGGATGATCCCATATCCATCGGTGTTTGACATCAGAGATGGTGTACGGGTGCTCAGTGGAGACTGGGTACACTGGACGGACTCGCCGAGAACTCCCAGATGGTGATATACCACACGTCAGATGGCAGTTCTCCGGTGACACTGGTACAGGGTAGTCTGTAGACTCGAGATCGTCATAGAGTCTTGTGTGATTCCCACTGTGCTTTGATTTCCACCTTACCACGTCCAAGAGGGCGTGCAAAACGGTGGCTTTTGGGTGCAGTCCCGAATCACATGGAGGCAATGAGCGATAGGAAGGGATTCGTCTCTCCCGGTATAGGGAGTTGATGTTGTGCTATGTTCGATTGGCTATAACTGAAAGTCCCTGGCCAGGGCTGATATAGAGATTTACCGGTAAGTATTACCAGTAGTTTCTCGACCTGTTATGAGCCTCACATCGACACGACTTATCGGTTATTGGGGTCTGACGTATACCACCCCTAGACTTGATATGCGACATATCAGACGAAGAGACCGGACTGTACGGGAGTGTTACTGATTGGATTACAGGAGAACGTACAGGCTAGCTTGTTGATCTTCTGATCGCTCAATTCCTGGGTGGCTGTTACGTTTAGCTGACCGCTTTCAGCTTGTGGGTGTTTGATATGATCATCACCTGCTACCGGCTTATTGACGATTCTTTAGAGTCCTACACAGAGGTTTCTTGGCTCAGGCAAAACGGAGTAGAGGCACATATGTGATATGTGCAGGACCGAGGATAATACGATATGAGATACCGTATTGTATTCTCGCGATATTTAGATATGAACCGGGTCATCGGATCAAGTGTTGATTCGATGAATCGGTACATGATATATTAGTCGGTTATATTCGATATAGCCAGATCGTCGGATCAAGTGTTGATTCGATGATTTAATGTATAATAATATATATGATATATTGTATTACATTATCTAATATTGGCTCACTTTATTATTTCATTTTCTCACCGGATAATACATTGATATATATGCGATATATGTTAATTGTATTATTTTCTTTTGTTGCAAATATATAATATATATGTGATATATATTATAGTGACATGATATGATTAATAATGGAACATGATTAGTGGAGATTAAATAAGGTTAGGGGTTGATTAGGATTAGCTCCTTCTTGCACCATCTAGAAGCTTTCCTTTTGTCATGAGTTAGATATTATGCTTGATATTTATCTATGACTCATTCCTTAACCTAACCAAACCCTAGCCCTAGTTTATTCTCTACAAAGGTTATCCTAGTCATGCTTGACCATGGTTCCATGATTAATCATATACTCTTTTCATTATTCATCACAATAGTATTATGCTCATTATTCATCATTTTCTTCTCTCTTGAGCTTTGAGAAAGCTTGCTTGATTTTCCTTTTGTGATGATTTCTTATGAGAATATGATATAAAAAGAAAGCATAAATACTACTCCATCATCCTTATCTAATCTAGCCCATTAGATTAGGGTTCACCTCATTAGAGTGAGAGAGCTTGAGTTATAGCAACTTCGACGTAAATCATCGGAGAAACGGAACACTACAAGCTAGCATGGATCGTTCGAGTCGTGGAGCCTCTCTTGAGTCCGGGAGATCGTTGATCGCGGCGAAGGGACTTCTACTCGGGGCTTATGAAGCGAAGGAGCGGACTACAAAGGTTGTAATCCCTCACACTTAGTAGTAAAGATGTTTACTTGCATGTTAAACCCTAATAATCTAGCAAAGATCCCGGCTTTGGGTTGTTCGGCACGTCTAAAATTTTATTCGGGCATGATTGATGCCTTATGAACCCTCACAAGAGTGCCTAGGAACCCTACAGTGGTATCAGAGCCTAGCTAGAGCATTAAGCGACGTGTATACTAAGTTAAAACTCCGAACGAACCCCCTCTCTGGACTTTTTTCAAAAACTGTGATTTTTCAGAATTAAAAATACGTAAAAAATTCAGCAGGTAAATATAAATATCACTGTGAAAAACGAGGCATCAATACGTACATACCAACGCGGAACCGCGGCCGTACCTCGCTTGGGCCGCGGATCCGCGGTGGGAATGTTGAATTGTGCATTCATTTTTCAACAATAATATCCGTATCTGTATGTTATATTTTCTAGGTATTTTTAATCTGACTCAAGTATTGAGTGTTCTGGGGTTTATTTTGTAATCGTTGATTCGATCGGAAAATTTAATTTTGTGATGTTTTCCGGATATTTAGAAACTATTAAAATGTTCGAACGGATATCATTTACTCAATTTTTCCCGGCACGAAAAATTTTCAAGTGTTGAATTTTATCGGGTTTAAATCTTTCGGGAAAAATGTGCAAGTAACGCGGTGGACCCTCTTGAAGAACACAAACCTTAACTCAATTATGTGACCGTCTTGAACTGCCTCTAAACCTTAGGGTTTGGGGCAGTACGGCGTGCCACATGTGAGGTGTTGGCTTGACCCTTCTACGGCTGGATCACCGATACTGTGACATATTCTGGGATTATTTGAACTCCGCTCAAGTGTTGAGCTATTTAGGAAATTTTGGGTATTTGATTATCTGTTCGGAAAGTTTAATACTGTCTATTTATCTGGAATGTGATACAATATGTGGAATTCATATAGTTAGGCATGAAATGCGAAGTATGTGATATTTCGGATTTTTGATGTCTAAAGTGATTGTGGATTCCAAATATTATAGTTTTACAATTTCTTTTCTGTGACCGTAAGTGTAGTATGTAGTTGTATTGCCGGTTTTCGTTGCTATACGTCAACGACGATCGGTGTATGCATACTTACTTACGTTGATGATATGTGATATTATGTGTTGATGTGATATGTTATATTGGATCGTCGTGTTCTGAATAGCCGGGGGTTTTATGTGAGATGAGGGTTTTTATTTTCATTCATGTAAAATTCATTTGTATGTAATATTCTTTTATTGGGGCACTTCCGGGATGAGGTTGATGTCACCAGTGTATATTATTTACTTTTCCGCATTAGGTAGACCCAAGAAGGGGAGCACAAGTAACCGGGTTCTAGGGTCCAGTGGGAGGCCATCTCGAGGAGTCGAGACCGGGTCTCCTAACCCTAGAATTGGCAGTGTTACTTGCCGCTCTCGTAGGGGTCTTGGGATGTGGGTTTGGCTATTCATCGCGACCGTGGAATCCGTGTTTTATACCGGCTCGTATTAAAAACACGGACATCCTAGTATATCCAATATTTCATATATGTTCTTCTGCTGCAATGTTCTGTGATGAGATCATATTACTGCCTGAGACGAATGCTTATACTATATATATATGCTGATATATAAATATTACTGCTTTCGTTTCTACTGTGATGCTTAGGAAGCATAAGCTGATGGGATTTATTAATTAGATTAATAAAAAGAAAAGAAACCTAAAAGATGTTGTAGAATCAAAACTTTATAAAAAGGGTAGCTACAGTTTTGCTTTGCATAGCGGTATATATGATATACCCTGCACCTTATTCGATGAGGAAAGAGCCGAGATCCCTTCACCGGGAATGACCTCTTTAGCGAAACTGGCAGATGCTACAAACTCGCGGTTTTGTTTTTGACAGCTTCTATAGTCTTGCTTTGCACAGCGGTATATATGATATACCCTGCACCTTATTCGATGGGGAAAGAGTCGAGATCCCTTCACCGAGAGTGACCTCTTTAGCGAAACTAGAAAAGCCTCAAAAACACTCCTTTTTTTCAAAAACCACATGATTCTACAACGATATCAAGTTCATTACGCTCATGGTTTTCTGAAAAACCTGCGTAGCCCTCCGTCATTTCAGATAAGTGCTACTTAGTATTCGTGCTGCGGTAGTTTGGCCTCCGTCAAGGCGTAGCGTACGGTAGCTAACTAATAATTATCTGCTAGCATACGATGCGATTGGATTAGGGTATTCGTACGGCGTAGTTTGGCCTCCGTCAAGGGTCGTACGGGTGGGTTTAATTCAATCAAGAAATGAACGGGTTAAACTTGACTAGTGCCCTATGGGTAGTTTGGCCTTCGTCAAGATCATGGGACGCTAGGGGCAAAAGTATTATCGGGAATTTCAAGTGTTGAAATTTGCAATGAGATTGTATACCTTCTATGAGATAGTTAGATCCCGATACCCACTGTGAGTAATTGCTACTCCCGGGAGAGTTTTACACAGGAAAATTAGCCGATCAAGTAGGTGTCTAGAAAAGTGTTAACGAGGTTACGCCTCTGGGAAGACGAGGTTTACTTTAATTAGGTCCGTGCGAAAGCACGGGGAACCTCCCTCAAGTACCGACACTGATCTGGCTGAAAGATTGACGAAATTGTAGGGTGTAATTAATCCCGGCTAATCTTACCTTTTAGGGTTTGAAGGTAGATTTGATAAAAACAGTGGGAGACATCCTGATTAGATAAGATAATAACCAATCTAATCTTGCAAGAGCATACGCTAAAGTGTTTTCTTCTCTCTCTCTCCAGGTAGCGACCATGTCAGGCCATAATCAAGATAATAATATGGATGTATTGACTAGACCGGCTTATTATACTGAGAAGGGGAACGTTGGTCCCGTTCTTTCTTATAAGAGTTATAAGACTGAACAGGGAATAGTAGAATATCTGGATTCTCACGCCGTCCAAACGGAGAACATGCATGTTGATGCACCTTCTTCGGGTGTGTTAGTTATTGAGAACTGTTTCTCAGTTCACCCTACGTCCTGGGTATTAGATACCGGATCAGGATCCCACATATGTAAATTGTTACATGGGCTACGTAAAGGTAGAGAACTGGAAAAAGGTGATCATTCCGTTCAAGTAGGGAACGGTGCAAGTATTGTAGCCAAAGCAGTTGGCGAATATCACCTAGTATTACCAAGTCGTAATACACTGATTCTGAATGAGTGCTATTATATACCGAACATGATGTGCAACATTATATCAGTTTCTTTATTAAGTAAAGAAGGATATAATTTTGTAGTACAGGATAATGTTATGAACATATTCCTAGATCAAAAGTTGATTGCATCAGGCTCGTTACATAATGGTATATTCATTCTCAATCAAAATACAGTCCTCAATATACAAAACACACACAAGAGGAAAAGTTCAGAAATGAACGAATCCTACTTGTGGCATTGTAGACTTGGTCATATCAATGCGACACGACTGGCTAAGTTACATAAGGATGGATATTTGAACCCATTCGAATTATCATCTTATGATACTTGTCATTCATGTCTCAAAGGAAAAATGACCAAAACTCCGTCTACGTTAGCGCCCCGGCCGTCTACAGACGCCAAATGCGGAACAAAAACTTTTAAACTGGCGCTATCGTATACTTTAACCCGGATCTGCCATTATTGCTAAACTAACAAACTGTAAAGAGTGTAGGAATGTTATACCGAATGATCCGAGTCCTTCGTTCTTCAACCATCATCCCACGCTCCGTTGCGGCTGCTCCGATCTCGTCGATCTCCGATGTCTTCGTCGAAGTGGCACCACATGATCGGCTCTTCAAACGGGCTCCCGCCTCTGACTCGAGGCAACTCGATCGTCAAGTTTGCTAAAAGAGACGACCAAGATTGATGTAGAGAATGAGTAGATGACTTTGTCTCACTTCGTCCAAATCCGTGGACGATCGGTTAATGAAGTTGCCGTGGAAATCGGGTGATGGAATGAAATGAACTGTAAAATTCCATACACCCCGAATGCTATCATAATCTTTTCTAACCGAAATGAAACATCAAGTGAGAGTGAGTATGAGGAGAGAGAGAGGGCAAGCCATATATAGCAAGAGGGAGGTGACCGTAGGAGAAGGGGGTGACCTTAAGCTAAAAGCTTCTCACTTCAAAATATCTTAAGCAATCCAAAAGGAATTAATCACAAAGCATGAGTCATTAGGCTTGTCATCAAAAAACCATTAATGCACTAATGAGTCATGAAGCCTAGTCATCATCTAGAACCTTCTAGAAACTTCAAGAAGCACTGACTCACCATATCTGAAGAAAAGATAAATCCGTCTTTAACCGAATGTTAAAAGACGGCTGATAGAAAACTGGAAACCGGCAACTTCCAAAAGTGATCCTGAAACAACTTTCAGGATAACCCCGAAACTGTATAAATATACCCGCATTTGTATTAAGACCGAATACAAATGCAACTGAGACAAAGATATTATACCTACTCAATATAATACTCGGATCCGGCTTAAACCAAAGCCGACCAGTATTATCTGCCCGAAAAATAGCACGTGCGTAAACGCACGTGTATTTTCCGAACCCTGCCATAAAACCATACGGCCTCTACAACGTTTCGCCCGAACTTGGGAAACTGTCTGTGGGGGACTCTAATGACTCGTCAGCACCCTGGCAGTGGGTTTAACCACAAACCGTCAGCGGCACTAGCTATGCGTAACGGCTGCCCATGGACTGACGTCAAGGGTGGCCGAGGAGCGAACTCAAGGGAGACCGATGAGCGAACTCCTCCGAAAACCCTACTGAGCCTAACAGTGACAATGTATATACAGTCCGGTCCGTTCGTCAATGAGTATCGCATATCCGCCTAGGGGGCTAGTAACGTCAGACCCCCATTAGCAGTATAAGTCGTGTCGGAGTGTAGCCCAGAACGCCCTGAGATACTACTGGAATACCTACCAGTAAATCTCCTGCCTCGGCCGAGGGCTTTGCGTAATGGCTCTCCTAGACACAGCACGATCTCGCCCCCAATACCGGGAGAGACGAATCCCCTGCCGATCCGCTCACGTGCCTCCATATGGCTCGGGACTGTACCCAAAAGCTACCTGTTTGCACGACTCCTTTGAGCCGTGGTAGGGTAGAAATCAAAGCACAGTGGGAACTCACACGAGACAAATGACGACCTCAGGTCGATGAACTAACCTGTACACATGTCACCAGGGAACTGCTATCTGACGATAGGTATAGTACTAACTAGCAGATTCCCGGCGAGTCCTGTCCGGTGTACTCATAACCCAATGAGCACCTGTATACATCTTAGGTGATCCAACTGACACCAGTGGCTTGTGAGACCGGCCACCGCCCCTCGTCGGGGTCTCGACTGTATACACTAGTCTACTCCGGAGTATCGATGCCCTGTCTCGAAACTCCCACGACTAGGGACCACAATTAAGGATATGCATATAAACTACCCAACTCTCACGTATATGATCGCCCTCATACTGTTGGTAGTAAAGCAAGATCCTAAGGGCTCTATCAAAGTGTAACATGCAATCAGTCACCTGAACATGTACACGACTGATAAAGGCAAACCAGATAGCATACTATCATCTCGAGTAAGACTGTCCTACCGGGATAGGTCCTCCGCAATCATTGCAATCACGTACCTGCGATCCAATAATTGACTATGAGGGCACTATCTCCAACAATCTCCCACTTGCACTCAAGGCTAATATTGCGATGTCGACTACTCACAGCCCGTGTGAAACCGAACATCCAACTCCTCTACTAATCAGTTTCACAAAGCCCGTTTGTAAAACTATTGTGTTCGAGAAATAGCCTCGGTGAGTGGATCCGCCTAGAAGTTTCTTTCTGTATCTCTCTTAATCTCAAGTTCGCGGAGAAAGCCATCTCCCGAATTGAGTAGTACCTGTCTTAGAACATGTCTGGATATCTGATGGGACCTTAGTTCATAAATGAACTCCATATCCAAACTTCTTAGACTGAATCGATCACTGAACCTAATCAGTATCGGGCACCTTGCTTCCCACAGTATCCTATTGGACCACCTGTCCACAATACTGTCCCTCTTCGTCAGAGGGAAAAACTAAAACTCTGACAGTCACTCTGTCATCCACGTCACCTTTGAAGCCTGGAATGATAATCGTCTCCCGAAGGAGGCTGCCGTCATCAAATCCGTAGAACATGTACTTTTGTTCTATAACTGCTTCCTTATGTTTCTCCAGGATTGGATTAATACAAACTTATTGCATCTAGTGCAAAACCAACATTTGGTGTGGTACTTGACATCTCATGATTGACTCAATTGCCTAAGCAAGTGATCTGCCAATCATGCACATCCCTCTCCCCTTTAGTCTATACGACATCTTTAGAGAGGGTGACTCCATCACCTGCAGGTACACCACCATGCTAGGAGTCAACTATTCCAAAAACCATTAGAATATTGTCAAAGTACCCACATTGGGAAACTACCCAAATCCAGATCTAAAACCATAGATCTAGAGACCAGAATGTCAAATATTATATCCATATCCTGTCTGGAGAAACAACTGTGTGACGACCACAGTACAACCGATCGTAGTATAGGAATTTTACTTCCCACTCTGTGTATGTCATCCAGATACCATGACATCACACCCTACTACCTTCTTAACTGATCCATCCCCTATTCTGATTGAAGTCAAACCCATGACTGTCACATCAAAATTAGATGATCTATCTCCGCTATAACTGCTCAAGTCTATAAATAGACATAAGCTACTTGCCCACCATGCTTCCGTTGCTCCCACTGACTACGACAACCCTCCTACCGGGTCTCATATCCTGGAACAACAGTAGTGTCAAGTCTGGGTAGATAAGAACCTCCCTGTCACCGTCCTTGAGGCTACCGAAGTACCTCTCGGGTGTCTGAGGTTACCTACCATACCTGCGGAGTGGCTATTGGAATGTCAAACCTGATTGAATGTATAGGTCCTATTAAATTTTTCCGTAATCGTTCGCGGTTCTGGAATCACTTCTAGTTCTACCATACTCCCACTACTGTTTTCTGAAAAAGATCCATTTTTACTAAAACTGTGGCGAGTCAAGAACAATATCACTATTGATCTTCTAAATGGTAGAATATCAACCCTCGTCATAGCCAGGGTCAACCCACAAACAGCCATTACAGAAACGTGCCCTGAGTTATCCAGTGTCTGGTTTTAATCATAAGCTGGACAACTCCCCGTACCTTAATTTCTTTTAAGGTATGAACTATTCTATATCCAATATAGAAACTTTGGCACTAATTTAATTTGGAATCATATTCAAATCCATGCATCTGTCTCCAGTGCATATCAACTTAATGGAAAGAGGCTAATCAGCATTACTCAACTTAAGAATCCATCCAATTATGAGTAACCTGAAAGAGAAATACGTTTCTCAAAACCATCACTATCATCTGAATATCATTCACAAGAATCTACATCTTCGATCTCTTTGAAGAATCCCGATACTTGTGATACCTGGTTCTCTACTTTATTCTTATACCCATAACTTCTCAAAACTTAGACCTTGTATTTCTACGAAACACTTGTCTAAATACTAGAGAAGTTATAAGTAAACAGAACATAGTACGAGGACCTACCCCTTTGTCCTGATGGACACTTGGACAACATACAATACTCTGTATAAGTCCGCTGAGTTAAACAACTCAAAACTTGTGCGTCGTAGGTAGAAAACTGTACCCTGGCGATTTCCTCAAATATCACCAATTGCAACGAATTCCGATATAATGAGGATGATCACCTAATTCCCAATATCTTACTCCCACTCATCATCTGTAAAACCATACAGATATGAAAATGAAACCTGGTAAATACATACCCTTGGAGTAAGTGTCTAATCGGGAAAACAGTTTTTCTTTAACAATGCACTGAAACATGAAAATGTTTCGTAGGGGTATCCTGGTATTCATAGCAATGCCTCTTCCATAATCCAATTCATGACTTCAACCGTATATTTTATTGCCATCTCTCCAAATCCCTTTATTTGTCTTTAGTCGTTACCTTCTGTACACCATCGTTAGGCTAACTGGTTTTCTTCCTTCCCTACCGTTCGGCACCAGCCTATGGTTTGGAAGAAGACTATCCAGTAAGCATAATAGGTGTACCCTCCTAAACCAAGGAGTACTCGCATCTCGAGAGAAGGTGACGATAAAAGACAACTGAATAATACCTTATTCTTTTTAAAGGTGAAATAGGAGCGGCGATGAAGTACGCGGTTTTGGTCGTGAATGATATCAGTCGCAATTTACTTTGCCCTCTTTCTAATCCCTTTATTTTGTCTTTACATATTACCTTCTGCACACCCTACTTAGGCTAATTGGTTTTCTTCATTCCCTACCTTTCGGCACCAGCCTATGGTTTGGAATAAGACTATCCAATAGGCGTAATAGGTGTACTCTCCTAAACCAAGGAGCTCTCGCAACCTGAGAGAAGGTGATAATAAAAGACAACTGAATAAACCAATTCTATTTCTCCTGAACCTGGATCCATCCCCGAAGAAGTCCCTTCGAGTTCGTATATAACCATACGATGGATCTATCCAATGGAAGTGGATATCCGTAGTAATACGGGTGTTCTGAGAAATGCAAAGGGTAAAAGAAGGAGTGGCAATGACTTATGCAACTCAGACAATCCAAAAGCCAGTATTTTAAGAAGGTTCGGTCAACCTGGTCACTGAGTCATAGTCTAGGGTCGGTCAAAGGTCGCTGCCAAAGAGAGAGAGAGAGAAAAGAAACACTCTGCGTGCACTCTAACCTAGATCAGAATGGTCATCATTTTATCTAATCCGGAAACCTCCCACTGTCCTGTCAAATTCTCCTCCAAACCTAAAGAAGAATCAATCGGGATCACCCGAAGAGTAAACCAACTCATCAGTGGGAATCAGGATCCAACTCTCATCGCATGATAACGTGATGGAATGCATCCACGTTACTCATACTCCAGAAGGTATGCGCATACTCGGCAAGTTTCAGTTTCTTTAGAAACTCCTGATATGATTTTTGCCCCATGCTCTTATAACCTTGGCTTTGGTCAAAGTGTCATAAGTCACATGCCAAGTTCTACCCGTCATTATCTTGTCAATTTGAACCCATCCGCACATGCCCCTGACTTTGGCCAATCGGCAGAACGACTGTCCCAAACTGACTCATCTATCTATGCAACAATTGAATACCCAGCAGCTACCAAACACTATGCCTTAACTTTGGCTAAAATGCATAGCTTGAATACTACTAAATACCCAAAAGAAGTGACGGAGGGCTACGACTGGTTTTTGGCGAAAAACCTTTAGCGTAGTGAACTTGATATCGCTGAAGGAACCTGATAGCTTTTTAAAATATAGTGGCGAAAACCTTTTGCTAAAGAGGTCACTCCCGGTAAAGGGATCTCGGCTCTTTCCTCGTGGAATGAGGTGCAGGATATTCCACTGAATACCGCTATGCATAACAAAAGGAAACGTCTTTGCAATAACACTTTTTAAATTTGTTCCAACAACTCAAACAGGTTTGTTTTACTTTGCATTGATCAGAATCAACGCAGTCCCATCAATCAATCACACCAGAAAAGAACGAAAATAAAATGTACGTATATGCCATCCGCATTCGTCACTGGGTCCCGTCATCACCCGTTAGGTTACTTAACTAACGACAGAGCGGGGACTGGACTAGCGCGGGTGTAAAACATATACAACATCTAATAGTATATAAACCAATATACAATAATCGCTCCAGGCGTGATAATATGCAACATTACAGAAAAGTAATAAGCATCACAGAATAATACAGATATCTGGGATCCCCGAGTTTCACAGAGCCGCTGCTGAAACTCGACGTTCCCCTGTCGTGTGGATAGCCTGTGCAATGAAACCTAGACCCCTACGGGTGCGGCAAGTTACCCGCCAAAACCTGAAGCGAGGTAGTCCCCACAGCATAGTGAATGGAACACCCGGCACTTCACGGAATCCGGTAAATTGAGCACCCCTCCTTGGGTCAACCTGTACCCCCTACGAGTGCGGCGAATAGTCTGCCAATTCTGAAGTGGGGCCCCTCTGCCTCTCAAAGCCATGAGATGCGGACCCGTTGCTTTCCTGAACCCGGCTATCCGTGCACTCCGTCTCGGGGTAAAACCTAGTACAGTAATGAAAAATAGTACAATAGGTACATCGACCGCAACCTGGTCGTGCCCCAAAAAGAATATTATACAACAGGCAGTAACGGCAGTCCACAAGTTGGACGCTCACCCCGCAATATCAAATGTACAAATAAACTCAAACTGTACTACCATTGCACACTGCTATCCACCACGACAAATCCGCAACATCACAGCACAACACAGAACATCAACGCGAATGACACGTTCGCAAACCCGTCTAAAAGAACTATAGCAATCAGACGCAGTTTACCGATCAAATGACATTCCCGGTCGGAGATATAATGTAAGCACTGTAAACTAACGTGTTTAAATTACGATCGACCAAAGACCAAATATCAAAAAGTGGGCCCCACGGCTTACTGGTGAACAGTAACAAAACCTGGGCGCAAATGATATATACCAAAAATCACAAAATCCCAAATAAATCCAACTGAGAAAAATTGGTGCACTGTTCTCTCTGAAGCGCGGCGGTTCCGCGGTCAAACCCTAGGTTTGACCGCGGAAGCGCGGCGCTTTAGTGGGATCACGTGACCGTTTTTTCTCAGATGTCTTAGAAAACCCTGCACTGATTTTTAAGATATACAGAAATCAATTTTGACACCGTTTAAAATTAACAGAAACTGTCGGGTTGAAATTTTGCAATTTTGGTTTTTCGGTTGGATCGATGTTTTAAACGCGTTAGCACAAGTTAGTATAGCAAAATGGTTAGGCTCTGATACCACTGTAAGTCTACGTTAGCGCCCCGGCCGTCTACAGACGCCAAATGCGGAACAAAAACTTTTAAACTGGCGCTATCGTATACTTTAACCCGGATCTGCCATTATTGCTAAACTAACAAACTGTAAAGAGTGTAGGAATGTTATACCGAACGATCCGAGTCCTTCGTTCTTCAACCATCATCCCACGCTCCGTTGCGGCTGCTCCGATCTCGTCGATCTCCGATGTCTTCGTCGAAGTGGCACCACATGATCGGCTCTTCAAACGGGCTCCCGCCTCTGACTCGAGGCAACTCGATCGTCAAGTTTGCTAAAAGAGACGACCAAGATTGATGTAGAGAATGAGTAGATGACTTTGTCTCACTTCGTCCAAATCCGTGGACGATCGGTTAATGAAGTTGCCGTGGAAATCGGGTGATGGAATGAAATGAACTGTAAAATTCCATACACCCCGAATGCTATCATAATCTTTTCTAACCGAAATGAAACATCAAGTGAGAGTGAGTATGAGGAGAGAGAGAGGGCAAGCCATATATAGCAAGAGGGAGGTGACCGTAGGAGAAGGGGGTGACCTTAAGCTAAAAGCTTCTCACTTCAAAATATCTTAAGCAATCCAAAAGGAATTAATCACAAAGCATGAGTCATTAGGCTTGTCATCAAAAAACCATTAATGCACTAATGAGTCATGAAGCCTAGTCATCATCTAGAACCTTCTAGAAACTTCAAGAAGCACTGACTCACCATATCTGAAGAAAAGATAAATCCGTCTTTAACCGAATGTTAAAAGACGGCTGATAGAAAACTGGAAACCGGCAACTTCCAAAAGTGATCCTGAAACAACTTTCAGGATAACCCCGAAACTGTATAAATATACCCGCATTTGTATTAAGACCGAATACAAATGCAACTGAGACAAAGATATTATACCTACTCAATATAATACTCGGATCCGGCTTAAACCAAAGCCGACCAGTATTATCTGCCCGAAAAATAGCACGTGCGTAAACGCACGTGTATTTTCCGAACCCTGCCATAAAACCATACGGCCTCTACAACGTTTCGCCCGAACTTGGGAAACTGTCTGTGGGGGACTCTAATGACTCGTCAGCACCCTGGCAGTGGGTTTAACCACAAACCGTCAGCGGCACTAGCTATGCGTAACGGCTGCCCATGGACTGACGTCAAGGGTGGCCGAGGAGCGAACTCAAGGGAGACCGATGAGCGAACTCCTCCGAAAACCCTACTGAGCCTAACAGTGACAATGTATATACAGTCCGGTCCGTTCGTCAATGAGTATCGCATATCCGCCTAGGGGGCTAGTAACGTCAGACCCCCATTAGCAGTATAAGTCGTGTCGGAGTGTAGCCCAGAACGCCCTGAGATACTACTGGAATACCTACCAGTAAATCTCCTGCCTCGGCCGAGGGCTTTGCGTAATGGCTCTCCTAGACACAGCACGATCTCGCCCCCAATACCGGGAGAGACGAATCCCCTGCCGATCCGCTCACGTGCCTCCATATGGCTCGGGACTGTACCCAAAAGCTACCTGTTTGCACGACTCCTTTGAGCCGTGGTAGGGTAGAAATCAAAGCACAGTGGGAACTCACACGAGACAAATGACGACCTCAGGTCGATGAACTAACCTGTACACATGTCACCAGGGAACTGCTATCTGACGATAGGTATAGTACTAACTAGCAGATTCCCGGCGAGTCCTGTCCGGTGTACTCATAACCCAATGAGCACCTGTATACATCTTAGGTGATCCAACTGACACCAGTGGCTTGTGAGACCGGCCACCGCCCCTCGTCGGGGTCTCGACTGTATACACTAGTCTACTCCGGAGTATCGATGCCCTGTCTCGAAACTCCCACGACTAGGGACCACAATTAAGGATATGCATATAAACTACCCAACTCTCACGTATATGATCGCCCTCATACTGTTGGTAGTAAAGCAAGATCCTAAGGGCTCTATCAAAGTGTAACATGCAATCAGTCACCTGAACATGTACACGACTGATAAAGGCAAACCAGATAGCATACTATCATCTCGAGTAAGACTGTCCTACCGGGATAGGTCCTCCGCAATCATTGCAATCACGTACCTGCGATCCAATAATTGACTATGAGGGCACTATCTCCAACAAGTACAGCGTGCCACATGTGAGGCGTTGGCTTGACCCTTCTATGGCTGGACCGTTGGTACTAAGGCATGAACTGGATGTTTTTAAACCTATTTCATGTGTTGAGCTGTTTCGGGAAAACTTGGGTGTTCGATTGTTCGATCGGAAAGTTTAACATTTTCTATTTTATCCGGAATGTGATACAATAATTGGAATTCACAAGTAGTTATGAGATAACTGAATGAATGTTATAAACATAGCAGTTTAGTCTCACTTGATCGGTTGCCACGTAATTTTGATGTGATCAAAAGTCCGTCGCAATCACGTAGTGTACGCGGATATTCGCCGGTAAACTTAATAGACAGCTACACCCCATAGCCCCGACCAAGTGACTGTAGGAGAACCCCGTCGCCGAAAGCATCCGTTCGGGTGCTCGCGGCAGCGGTGTTCCGCCTTGGTACACTTCGTCGACGGTATCAGGGGTGCAGCCGCCTACTAAAGTTTGCGACGAGCATTCGATCATTTTTTCGGGAATCTTGTTGAATTGCCCGACTTGATGTTGAAAAGAGTTTTCGATTTTGAGACTAAAATGCGGGGTTTATAATTGTTAGGCATGCGATGTCTAAGGAATTCATTGGGTCAGGCATGAGATGTCTGAGGTGGTTGCGGATTCCAACTGTTGTAGTTTTACACTTTCTTTTCTGTGACCGTAAGTGTAATATGTGATATCGCCGGTTTCGTTGCTATATGTCAACGACAATTGGGATACGCATGTTTACTTACGTTGATGACATGTGATGTTATGTGTTGCTGGATATGTTATATTGGATCGTCGTGTTTGAATAGCCGGGGGTTTTTATGTGAGATGAGTGTTTTTCATTTTCATTCATGTAAAAACTTGTATGTAATATTCTTTTATTGGGGCACTTCCAGGTTGCGGAAGTTGTCACCTTTTGTATATTATTTACTTTTCTGCACTAGGATAGACCCAAGGAGGAGGGCACAAGTAATCGGGTTCTGGAGTCCAGTAGGAGACCAACTCGAGGAGTCGAGTCCGGGTCTCCTAACTCTAGAATTGGTAGGGTTGCTTGCCGCTCTCATAGGGGTCTAGGGGTGTGGGTTTGGCTATTCATCGCGATCGTGGAATCCGTGTTTTATACTGGCTCGTATTGAAAACACGGACGTCCTAGTATATCCAATATTTCATATGTTTCTTCTGCTGCGATATCTGTGATGTGATCATGTGATGTTCTGTGATAGATACTGTATATAGTATATATGATATATTATATAGGCGTTACTTATGTTTTACACCCGCGCTTGCCCTGCTCTGCCGTTAGTTACCTAACCTAACGGTGCACGAGGGGACATCGAGGCGAATGCGGATGGAATAAGTGTACGTCGTATTTATCTGTGATGTTTAGGTAAATTAAATGATGGGACTTCATTAATGAGATTAATTAAATAAAAGAAACCTAAAGATGTTGTAGAATCGAATTTCAAAAAATAAAACAGGTAGCTACAGTTCTTGCTTTGCACAGCAGTATATATGATATATCATGCACCTTATTCGATAAGGAAAGGACCGAGATCCCTTCACCGGGAGTGACTCCTTTAGCAATAACTGGCAGATGTTACACACTCGGTTTGTCTTTTGATCGCTTCTATAGTTTCTGCTTTGCACAGTGATATATATGATATATCCCGCACCTCATTCGACGAGGAAAGGACCGACGATCCCTTCACCGGGAGTGACTCCTTTATCAAAACTAGAAAAGCCTCAAAAGCACTCCATTTTAAAATCATTCGATCCTACAACGATATCAAGTTCATTACGCAATAGGTTTTCAGAAAAACCTGTCGTAGCCCTCCGTCATTTCAGATAAGTACTAGTTAGTATTCGTGCTACGTTTGTTGACTATGTTAAGGCGTAGTGTGCGGTAGCTAATTAGAGCTTATCTGTATAAGCATATGATGCGATTGGATTAGGGTAGTCGTGCGACTTTGTTGACTATGTTAAGGGTCGTGCGGGTGGGTTTAATTCAATCGGGAAATGACGGGTTGAACTTGACTAGCATTTATGATTTGTTGACTATGTTAAGGTCATATAGCTGCTAGGGGCAAAATATTATCGGGAATTTCAAGTGTTGAAATTTGCAATGAGATTGCATACCTTCTATGAGATAGTTGGATCCCGATACCCGCTGCGAGTAAGAGTTACTCCTGGGAGAGTTTTACACATTACAATTAGCTGATCAAGTAGGTGTCTAGAAAGGTGTTAACGGGGTTACGCCTCTGGGAAAACGAGGTTTACATTAATTAGGTCCGTGCGAAAGCACGGGGAACCTCCCTCAAAGTACCGACACTGGCCTGGCTGAAAGATTGGCGAACTTGTAGAGTGTAATTAATCCCGGCTAGTCTTTCCTTTTAGGGTTTGAAGGAAGATTTGATAAAAACAGTGGGAGCCATCCTGATTAGATAAAATAAATAACCAATCTGATCTTGCAAGAGCGCACGCTGAGTGTTTTCTTCTCTCTCTCTTTCCAGGTAGCGACCATATCACGCCTTAATCAAGATAATAATACGGATTTTTGACCGAACCCGCTTGTTATACTGAGCTGGGGAATGTTGGTCCCGCTCCAACTTATAATTGTTATAAGACAGAGCAGGAAATTGGGGATTACCAGAATTCCCGTGCCGCCCAAACGAAGAAAGTGCATATTGATGCATCATCTTCGGGTGTGTTCATTACAAAGAACTGTTTCTCTGTATCCTCTACGTCCTGGGTATGTGATACCAGATCAGGATCCCAGATATGTAATCTGTTACATAGGACTACAGAAAGGTAGAGAACTGAGAACGGGTGATAAGTTTCATGAGGCAGAAAACGGGGCAAGTGTTGCAACCAAGTCTGTTGGTCACTGTCACCCTGTATTTCAAGTACATTGATTCTGAACGAATGTTATTAGATACCGAATCTGATATACAAAATCATATCTATCTCTTTATTAGTAAAGAAATGATAAAATTTTGTATAGTTGGATAATGTTTTGAACATTTCCTATATCAAAAGTTGATCGGTTCAGGCACGTTATCTAAAAGCATTAATGTTCTAAATCAAACTACAGTTCCTTGTATATAGAACACACACAAGGGGAAGAGTTCAGAAATGAACGAATTCTTCTTGAGGCATTGTAAACAAGGTCATATCAATGCGACCCGACTGGCTAAAGTTACATTTAGATGCATATTTAAATTAGTTTGAATTTACATCTTGTGAAACTTGCCAGTCATGTCACAAAGATAAGATGACCATAGCTCTGTTTTTTTTTTTAAAAGCAGAGAAAGAGTTTGTGAACTCTTGGGATGATACATGTTAATGTATGTTAGGTCCCCTGTCTACACATGCCAAGACCGGTTCTTTGTACTTCATTACATTCTCTGATAATCTCTCAAGATTCAAACATATGTTCATGTTGAAACACAAGTCCGAACCTTTTGAGATATTCACAGAATATGATTTAGAAGTAGAGAACCAATATACGGGTAAAAGTATTATGTCCTTTGATGTGATCAAGGAGGAGAATACTTGAGCACGGAAATCCTGGACTATTCTAAAGGAGAATGAGATTCTCTCTCAGCATTACTCCTCCGTATACACCATAGCACGATGGTATATCGGGACAGAACAATCACACCCTATATGATAAGGTGTGCTCTATGATGAGTACTACTGAGTTACCTGTTTCCTTTTGGGAGTTATGCACTTAAGAAGTTGCATACCTGTTGAATAGTGTTCCGATCAAATCAGATGCCTACCATTTCAAATGAGATATGGAAAGGGAAGAGCCCATCTCTTAAGTTAGTTAAGATTTGGGGTTGTCCGGCCTATATCTAAAAGCAAAATCCGGACAAGATCGAGGCAAGGTCAGTTCTGTAGAACTGGAAACGTTCCAGCTATACAAACTACTGCAGATGATTTGATAGAACCAAAGGATTCAGTAGATTCCAACGAACCTCAGCCTCTCCGCCGATCTAGTAGGGTTCCTCACCCACCTGAGAGATACTTCGGTTTCTCTATGACAGTGGGAGTGAGGAATGCATCATGAGATGATGACCCAACTAGTTTCGAGCTGGCCATCAAGAGTGGGACTCTGTAAGAATGGCTGGATGCTTAGCGATCTGAGATGGAATCCTTATACACCAACAAAGTATGGACTTTAGTTGCTTTATCTGAAGGGTTAAATCCCCATCAGGAGCAAGTATATCTTGAGAAGATTACTTGGTGTAGATGGAAAAGTTGAGACTTTCAAAGCTAGACTTGTTAAAGGTTTTCGTCATCGACCAGGCGTGGATAATGATGAAACCTTTTCTAGTGCCTATGCTTAAGTCCATCCGGATCCTACTTGCCACGGCTACATACCATGACTACGATATCTGGCGGTTGGGTGTCATGACTGCTTTTCTAAAATGATGTTTTAGAAGAGTGTGTCTATAAGTACACAGCCAGAGGGCCTCGTAGACAGTGGGAGCAGCGGAAACGTGAACAAGATGGTTTATAGGATAAAGCAGGCATCGCGGAGTTGGAACGTCTGTTTTGATGTAGTAGTCAAACAGTTTGACATCATCAAAATGGTAGATGAACCTTGCATATACAAAAAGGTAGTAGGGAGTTTGGTTGTGATCCTCGTAGAGTACATGGATGACATACTCTTGATAGGGAAGGAGTTTCCTATGCTACGCTCGGTCGATCTCCGCTTATCACAAAGATTCTCCATATAGGTCAACATGATACCTCCTAAATCCTGAGTTTTGGATCTATGAGATAGATTTAATTGGATGTTAGGATTCTCACTAGTTGTAGTGAGATGGTATCAAACGATTCTGGGGAGAATCACTGGAAGGGTTCCAGGGTGATAAAGACGACTGAATGTCAGTCGCAGGCATTGTCTTTTCCCTCAGTAAAGGGACGGTATGTTGGAAGAGTTCCAAGCTAGATACCGTGACATACTAGATGATAAAGGCTGGATACATCGCTACTTTAGATGCTACCAAAGAGGCTGTCTGGGTGTATCTCAGTTCATGAGATGAACTTAGTTCCTCCCATTGTGTGACAATGGAGTTGTGGCTTATGCCATGGAACGTCCGTCCCATCAGTGATTCAGACATATTCTAAGGCAGTATCACCTCATCATTGAGATGGTTGATCTCTAAGGGATCGAGGTTAGGAGAGTAGACTCAGAGGACAACACGGTGGATCCACTCACAAAGGCCTTTTCCCAGAGAGAGACTTTTATGGGATGGTTGAGTATGAGATACTACAACCACTGTTACAGATGGCCCTAGTGCAAGTGGGAGATTGTTAGTTATATGTATGCCCTAGAGGCCATTACTATACACAGGATGTATATTGTAGTGGATGCTTGGACATATATAGGGAGGACTTTCTTGCTCGACATGATAGTATGCTATCTGGTTGAACTTTACCTTAACGTGTATACTGATTGCCTCTCTATTACATGTTGGTAAAGCCCTTAGGATGTGTACTTGACTACCTGGACTATGATGCCGATCATACTAGTGGGGACATGGTAGTCCACAAGTACATCCTTCAAGGTCCCTAGTCGTGGGTGTATCGAGACGGGGCATCGATATACCAGAGTAGACTAGCGTATACCTTCTCGACCCATACAGATGGGCGATGGATGATCCCATATCCATTGGTGTTTGACATCAGAGATGATATACGGGTGCTCAGTAGAGACTGGGTACACTGGACGGACTCGCCGAGAACTCCCAGATGGTATTATACCTCACGTCAGATGGCAGTTCTCTGGTGACACTAGTACAGGTTAGTCTGTAGACCCGAGATCGTCATAGAGTCTTGTGTGATTCCCACTGTGCTTTGATTTCCACCTTACCACGTCCAAGAGGGCGTGCAAAACGGTGGCTTTTGGGTACAGTCCCGAATCACATGGAGGCAATGAGCGATAGGAGGGGATTCGTCTCTCCCGGTATAGGGAGTTGATGTTGCACTGTGTTCGATTGGCTATAACCGGAAATCCCTGGCCAGGGTTGCTGAGATTTACTGGTAAGTGTTACCAGTAGTTTCTCGAACTATTATAGACCTCATATCGACACGACTTATCGAGCTATTGGGGTCTGACGTTTACCATCCCTAGGTGAGATATGCGACATATCAGACGACGAGACCGGACTGTACGGTAAGTGTTACTGGTTGGATTCACTGGAGTGTGAGCGGGCTTGCTCGTCGATCTTCTGATCGCTCAATACCCGGGTGGCCGTTACGTTTAGCAGACCGCTTGCGGCTTGTGGGTGTTTGATATGATCATCACCTGCTGCCGGCGTATTGACGAGTCTTTAAAGTCCTACACAGAGGTTTCCTGGCTCAAGCGAAACGAAATAGGAGCGCATATGAGATGTGTGCGGGACCGAGAATAATGCGTGTATGTGATACCGTATTCTATTCTCGCGATGAATGTATCGAATGGTTGTATGCGATATAACCTAGTTATCGAATCGAGGATTGATTCGATAGATCGATACATTGGTGATTAGTCGGTTTTATGCGATATGACCGGATCGTTAAATCAAGTGTTGATTTAATGATTTAATGTATAATTATATATTTGATATATTACTTTGCATTAACTAGCATTGGTTCACTTAAATTGGATTTTCTCACTTGAAGTTCACAAGTTGTATATGTGATATACTTTTGTGCACTTGATTGTATCATGTTTGATGATACATGTTTACTTGGGTTTTTGTGTAAAGAATTAAACCTTGGTTAAGTAAATGGTTAGGGTTTTTATTTTATCATTCATTTATCTTTTTAATTTAGATTAAAAAGAAATGGCAAAAGAAAACAAAATGGTTTCTTTCTTTCTTTCTTTCATGAAGCTTGTTGAAGCTTCATGAAGTTTTGACCAAGTGACCATTTTGTCTTCATGTTTAACCCTAACCATTCATCTAACCTTAGTCAACTCTCTACACATAACCATGGTTCATATTATGATAAGTATTCTTTTTCTTTTGGATTTAATCAACTTATAATAATATTATCATCTTCTTCTTCTTCTTCTACACAAGAAGAAAAGCTTGCTTCATCAATGGTGATTTGATGAAATCAAGTGAGAAATCCAATTCTAAAGTGAACCCACTTCCTATTTCTTCATCATCTACCTCTTGCCAAGTAGTATAGGGTGTTTTCTTCATAAGTTTCATGACTTGGTGAAGTGGGAGCTTGATCTAGTGATGCCTCGGCGTAGATCATCTTCGGCATCGTAGTCGATGACCTAGCCCGCCCATTTCTCCGATGAAGCCGACGCTAGAGCCCGGGATTCCATTTGGACAGCGAGGAGACTTCATTGCGGAGCTATGGAGGTGGAGGACTGGATCTACAAAGGTTGTATTTCCGTTCTTTTAGTTAAGTTGTTAACTAGTTTCATTTGTCGCCTAAAATTCTAGTCAACGATCGCATTAGGGTTTCTCGGCACCGTAAAATTTTGAAATTGGCATGGTTGATGCATTGTGAGACCTCATTAGCGTGCCTAGGAACCCTACAGGTCTGTCCTATGTAAGTTTATTGAATATCCCAAACATTCGCTAGGGTATATCTTCTACCACTCCGAGGAACAAAAGGTGTTTGTTTCTCGACATGCCACTTTCTTAGAAAAAGGTTTTCTTATGAAACAGATTAGTGGCATTGAGGTAGAACTGGAAGAAGTTCCAGCAGAACAAACTACAACAGATGATTTAGTTGAACCAGAGGATTCGGTAGTACCCAACGAACCCCAGCCTCTCTGCCGATCTAGTAGGGTTTCTCGTCCACCTGAGAGATACTATGGTTTTCTCATTGATGGTGGAAGCGAGGATTGAATCATGGAAGATGATGACCCGACTAGTTTCGAGCAGGCCATCACGAGTAGTGACTCTGTGAAATGGCTGGATGCAATGCGATATGAGATGGCATCCATGTACACCAACAGAGTATGGACTTTGGAAAATGCTCCTGAAGGGATAAAACCCGTTGGGAGAAAATGGATATTTAAAAAGAAATTTGGTGTAGATGGAAAAGTTGAGACTTTCAAAGCTAGACTTGTTGCAAAGGGTTTTCGTCAATGACCAGGTGTGGATTATGACGAAACCTTTTCTCCAGTAGCTATGCTTAAGTCCATCCGGATCTTACTTGCCATTGCTGCATACCATGACTACGAAATCTGGCAAATGGATGTTAAGACCGCCTTTCTAAACGGTGATTTAGAAGAGTGCGTGTACATGACTCAGCCAGAGGGCTTCGTAGATAGTGGGAGCAGCGGAAAGGTGTGCAAGCTGCTTAAATCCATTTATGGGTTAAAGCAAGCATCGCGGAGTTGGAACATCTGTTTTGATGTTGTAGTCAAAGAGTTTGACTTCATCAAAAATATAGATGAACCTTGTATCTATAAGAAGGTAGCAGAGAGTAAGGTAGTCTTCCTCGTTTTGTACGTGGATGACATACTATTGATAGGAAATGATATTCCTATGCTCCAATCAGTCAAGCTCTTCTTGTCACAAAGATTCTCAATGAAAGATCTAGGTGATGCCTCCTGCATGTTGGGAATCATGATCTATAGAGATAGATCTAAACGGATACTGGGATTGTCCCAATCCAGGTACATTGACACCATACTAAAGAGGTTTAATATGGAAGAATCCAAGCGTGGGAACCAACCCACGATCTCTGGACTCACTCTCTCCAAAGAGATGTCTCCCAAGACTGATTTGGAGAGAGCTCGCATGCAAGGGATACCCTATGCTTCGGCAGTAGGCTCTATCATGTATGCGATGCTATGTACCAGACCCGATGTAGCATACTCACTAAGTGTAGTGAGTCGGTATCAAGCAGATCCTGGAGAGAGTCACTGGACAGCTGTGAAGAACATTCTCAAGTACTTACGAAGGACTAGAGACATGTTTTTGGTGTATAGTAACGAAGAACTCCGGGTGGAGTCCTTTACCGATTCAAGCTTCCAAAGTGATAAGGACGACTCAAAGTAGCACTCGGGTTTTGTCTTTACCCTCAATGGAGGGGCGGTATGTTGGAAGAGTTCCAAACAGGATACCGTTGCAGACTCGACGATGGAGACTGAATACATCGCTGCCAACAATGCTGCCAAAGAAGCTGTCTGGATAAAGAAGTTCATTAGTGAACTTGGCGTGGTTCCATCCATTGAGCATCCAATACCTCTGTATTGCGATAACAATGGAGCTGTGGCTTTAGCCAAGGAACCCAGGTCCCATCAGAAGTCCAGACATATTCTGAGGCGGTATCACCTGATCAGGGAGATAGTTGATCGCCGGGAGATCGAGGTCAGGAGAGTAGATACGAAGGACAACACTGCGGATCCACTCATGAAGGCCATTCCCCAGATACAATTTGAGAGATTATTCGGGATGCTAGGTATGAGATACTACAGCAGCTGGCCTTAGTGCAAGTGGGAGATTGTTAGTTATGTATATGCCCTAGAGGCCATTGTTGTACATATGATGTATATTATGATGGATGCTTGGATATATATAGAGAGAACTTTCTTGCTCGTCAAGATAGTATGCTATTTGGTTTCACTTTATCTTAACATGTTGACTTGTATTGGTTTACTGTCTTTCTCTCACATGTTGATAAAGCCCTTAGGATATGTACTCGACTACCGGGGCTGTGATGAGATCATACTAGTGGGGCCATGGTAGTCGATGAGTACATCTTATAACTGTTCCTAGTCGAGGGTATATCGAGACAGGGCATCAATACACCAGAGTAGACTAGCGTATACGCATCTTGACCCATATGATGGGCGATGGATGATCCCATATCCATCAGTGTTTGACATCAGAGATAGTGTACGGGTGCTCAGTGGAGACTGGGTACACTGGAAGGACTCACCGAGAACTCCCAGATGGTGATATACCACACGTCAAATGGCAGTTCTCCGGTGACACTGGTACAGGGTAGTCTGTAGACCCGAGATCGTCATAGAGTCTTGTGTGATTCCCATTGTGCTTTGATTTTCACCTTACCACGTCCAAGAGGGCGTGCAAAATGGTGGCTTTTGGGTGCAGTCCCGAATCACATGGAGGCAATCAACGATAGGAGGGGATTCGTCTCTCCCGGTATAGGGAGTTAATGTTGTGCTATGTTCGATTGGCTATAACTGAAAGTCCCTGGCCAGGGCTAATATAGAGATTTACTGGCAAGTGTTACCGGTAGTTTCTCGACCTGTTATGAGCCTCACATCGACACGACTTATCGGTTACTAGGGTCTGACGTATACCACCCCTAGACTTAATATGCGACATATCAGACGAAGATACCGGACTGTACGGGAGTGTTACTGATTGGATTCACAGGAGAACGTACAGGCCAGCTTGTTGATCTTCTGATCGCTCAATACCTGGGTGGCTGTTACGTTTAGCTGACCGCTTGCAGCTTGTGGGTGTTTGATATGATCATCACCTGCTACCGGCGTATTGACGATTCTTTAGAGTCCTACACAGAGGTTTCTTGGCTCAGGCAAAACGGAGTAGAGGCACATATGTGATATGTGCAGGACCGAGGATAATACGATATGAGATACCGTATTGTATTCTCGCGATATTTAGATATGAACCGGGCCATCGGATCAAGTGTTGATTCGATGAATCGGTACATGATATATTAGTCGGTTATATTCGATATAGCCGGATCGTCGGATCAAGTGTTGATTCGATGATTTAATGTATAATAATATATATGATATATTGTATTACATTATCTAATATTGGCTCACTTTATTATTTCATTTTCTCACTGGATAATACATTGATATATATGCGATATATGTTAATTGTATTATTTTCTTTTGTTGCAAATATATAATATATATATGATATATATTATAGTGATATGATATGATTAATAATGGAACATGATTAGTGGAGATTAAACAAGGTTAGGGGTTGATTAGGGTTAGCTCCTTCTTGCACCATCTAGAAGCTTTCCTTTTGTCATTAGTTAGATATTATGCTTGATATTTATCTATGACTCATTCCTTAACCTAACCAAACCCTAGCCCTAGTTTATTCTCTACAAAGGTTATCCTAGTCATGCTTGACCATGGTTCCATGATTAATCATATACTCTTTTCATTATTCATCACAAAAGCATTATGCTCATTATTCATCATCTTCTTCTCTCTTGAGCTTTGAGAAAGCTTGCTTGATTTTCCTTTTGTGATGATTTCTTGTGAGAATATGATATAAAAAGAAAGCATAAATACTACTCCATCATCCTCATCTAATCTAGCCCATTAGATTAGGGTGTTCACCTCATTAGAGTGAGAGAGCTTGAGTTATAGCAACTTCGACGTAGATCATCGGAGAAACGGAACACTACAAGCTAGCATGGATCGTTCGAGTCGTGGAGCCTCTTTTGAGTCCGGGAGATCGTTGATCGCGGCGAAGGGACTTCTACTCGGAGCTTATGAAGCGAAGGAGCGGACTACAAAGGTTGTAATCTCTCACACTTAGTAGTAAAGATGTTTACTTGCATGTTAAACCCTAATAATCTAGCAAAGATCCCGGCTTTGGGTTGTTCGACACGTCTAAAATTTTATTCGGGCATGGTTGATACCTTATGAACCCTCACAAGAGTGCCTAGGAACCCTACATGAACCCACATCCGTAAACCCCTACGAGAGCGGCAAGCAACCCTACCAATTCTAGAGTTAGGAGACCCGGTCTCGACTCCTCGAGATGGTCTCCCACTGGACCCTGGAACCCGGTTACTTGTGCTCCCTCCTTGGGTCTATCCTAATGCGGAAAAGTAAATAATATACATCAATGGTGACATCATCCTCAACCCGGAAGTGCCCCAATAAAAGAATATTACATACACTTTTACATGAATGAAAATGAAAAACTCTCATCTCACATAAAAATCACCAGCTATTCAAAATACGACGATCCAATATAATATATCACAGCAACACATAACATCACATGTCATCAACGTAAGTAAATATGCATATCCCAATTGTCGTTGACGTATAGCAACGAAACCGGCGATACACCACATATTACACTTACGGTCGCAGAAAAGGAAGTGAAAAACTACAATAGTTGGAATCCACAACCACCTTAGACATCATAAACCCAATGCATCACATACATTGGATTTCATGCCCAACCAAATGAATTCTTTAGAGATCACATGCCTAACAATTATAAACCCCGCATTTTAGTCTCGATATTGAAAACACTTTTCAATAACATGTCGGGTAATTCAACAAGTTTCCCGATAACCTAATCGAATTCTCGTCGGAAACTTTAGTAGACGGCCGCACCCCAGATGCCGTCGACGAAGTGCACTAAGGTGGAACACCGAGGCCGCGAGCACCCGAACGGATGCTTTTGGCGACGGGGTTCTCCTACAGTCACTTGGTCGGGGCGGTGGGGGTGGCTATCTAGTAATATTACCCGACGAGTATCCGCGTACACTACGTAATTGCGACAGACTTTTGATCCACATCAAAATTCCGTGGCAACCGATCAAATGAGACTAAACTGCCAGATTTATAAAATTCAAACTAGTTATCACATAACTAATTTTGTGGATTCCAAATATTGTATCATAATCACAGATAGCTAGACGAAGTTAAACTTTTCGATAGAATAAGCAAGCACCCAAAATTTCCCAACAAGCTCAACACTTGAGCGGAGTTCAAAAAGTACCCAGAAACTGCCACAGCTCCTATGAACCATCCGTAGAAGGGCCGACCCATGCCTCACTCATGTCGCCACGGAACTGCGGCAAACCCTATGGTATTACCACGGTTACGCGATCCAAAAAGTCGAGTTTGGGTATCGTTCTTCTAGAGGGTCCACAAAATCGCTTGCATGATTTTCTGAAATTTTTGAACTTGGAAAAAATCCAACACTTGGAAAATTTCCAGCGGGGAAAAATTGGGTTATTGATATCCGTTCAAACTTTTTAACATCGTCTAAATAACCTGAATATAGGTTATGATTATGATTATGAAACACTCCAGCCAAGGGTAGTCCACAAGTACACCTTATAATTGTTCCTAGTCATGGGAGTATCGGGACAGGGCATCGATACTCCAGAGTAGACTAGCGTATGCGCTTCTCGACCTATATGATGGGCGATGGATGATCCCATATCCATTGGTGTTTGACATCAAAGAAGGTATACGGGTGCTCGGTGGAGACTGGGTATACTGAACGGACTCGCCGAGAACTCCTAGATGGTATTATACCTATCATCAGATAACAGTTCTCTGGTGACACTGGTACAGGTTAGTCTGTCGACCCGAGATCGTCATAGAGTCTTATGTGATTCCCACTGTGCTTTGATTTCCACCATACCACGGTCAAGAGATCATGCAAAAAGGTGGTTTTGGGGTACAGTCCCGAGTCACATGGAAGCAATGAACGATAGGAGGGGATTCGTCTCTCCCGGTATTGGGAGTTGATGTTGCGCTATGCTCGATTGGCCATAACATGAAATCCCTGGCCAGGGTTGCTGAGATTTACTGGTAAGTGTTATCAGTAGTTTCTCGAACCGTTATGGACCTTGCATCGGTATGACTTATCAGGCTATTGGGGTCTGACGTTGTACCACCTCCAGGCTGTGATATGCGACATATCAGACGAAGAGACCGGACTGTACAGTAGTGTTACTGATTGGATTCGCAGGAGTGTGAGCAAGCTTGCTTGTTGATCTTCTAATCGCTCAATCCCTGGGTGGCCGTTACGTTTAGCAGACCGCTTGTGAATTGTGGGTGTTTGATATGATCATCACCTACTGCCGGCGTATTGATGAGTCTTTAGAGTCCTACACAGAGGTTTCTTGGTTCATGCGAAACGAAGTAGGAGCACATATATGATATGTGCGGGACCGAGATTAATGCGCGTATGTGATACCGCATTCTATTCTCGCGATATGTGATATCGGTCGGTTATATGAGATATAGTCGGGTTATCAGATCAAGTGTTGATTCGATAAGTTGATTCATATGATATTAGTCGGTTGTATGTGATATAGCCGGATTATTAAATCAAGTGTTGATTTGATAATTTAATGTATAATTATATATTTGATATATTAACTTACATTAACTAATATTTGCTCACTAAGTATTCTTTTTCTCACTTGTGTGCATATAGTATATATGTGATATATATTAATGTACATTTTCTTTGTGTCATGCTTAATGCCACATGATACATGGGTGTATAAGACTTACACCATGCTTGATATAATGTAGGGTTTATATTTATCTAAGTAATTCAAAAATGGATGGATATTTGGCATGGCTACAAGCTTGTAGAAACTTGTAGAAACATTGACTAAGTCCACCATTTTTGTTTCACTTGTAGATATTTATTAACCCAACCATTATACTAACCATGGTAAACACTCTACATGAGTTAGTGTATGACACTAACTCACCCATGGTTCATATTCTCACCTCATGAGTTTTCATTTGTTCACTCACTTCATCTTCTTCTTCCTCATGAAAAGCTTGCTAGCTTTTTCCAAGGTGAGAAAATATTAAGAGAAAAAGAAAACAAAAGAGAGCCCATTTCTTACTTCATCATCCTCTACTATTAGCCATTTAGTTTAGGTTGTTTACTTCACTAAACCCTAATTTAGTGAAGAGGTAGTATGAGCTTGAGTCTCCTCGACGTAGATCATCTTCGGCCTCGAAGACTTCGAGCAAGTTTGCATCTTTCACCTTGTGGATCCTCTCAAGAGTTCGGGAGATCATTACTCGCAGCGAAGGGACTTCTACATGGAGCATTTGAAGTAAAGTACCGGTCTACAAAGGTTGTATTCTGCATTCATTTAGACGTGCAAAGTTGTTTGCATGATGTTTTGTTTATATCTCTAGTTATGATTCTTGGTTAGGGTTGTTTAGAACGGCAAATTTTTGAAAAAGGCATGGACGATGCCTCCCAAAACCTTGCTGCCGTGCTAGGTAACCCTATAGCCCTAAGAGTCTTTTTCTTTGTGAGTCATAAGGATCTCATAAGAGTATTTTCTTCTTACGAGTCGAGAAGATCTCGTAAGTGTCCTTCTCCTCATGTGTCATAAGGATGCATGAGTGGGTCTTTTCCATAATGGTAGCTTGGTTTGCCAATGTAGGTTATTTTAAGTGCGGTTTTATCGCAAGTAGCCCACAGATCATATATGGTAGTCAATTTGGAGACCGGTCGCAAGGCAACTGATACTTAGGGAGAATTGCTCATCACAATTTCGAAGAGTGTAAAGCTTTTAGGGTCTTGACTTGGGAAGATAGGGAGCAGAACAATATTTTCACCATCGTTGTCTCAAATCAAAACTCTTTAAGCATAATATTTATTGAGAAAGCGACCATTTATAGGTCAAAATGGCATTTCTCCATGCATATTCATCAGCAATAGGCCCCACCTTGATAGACTTTGTTTATTATATACGAGCCTTCATAATTTGGCTCAAACTTCCCGTGTTTTGCACGGTTGGGGATCATTGGTCTCTTGACGACCAATACTAGTTCGCCTTTGCGAAATGATCTTGGTCTACTTAGTTTATCATATGCTAGCGTCAGTTTTTCCCTATGAGCCTCTAGACTTTGTTGTGCCAAAAGACGGGTTTCATCGAGGGCGTTGAGTTCTTCGAGCCGGAGATGGGTGTTTTCCTCATCAGTGAGCTCATGTTAGATCGCCATTCATAATGAAGGGAGTTTGATCTCTAGTGGAAGCACCGCTTCGGTGCAGAACACTAGTGAGTATGGTGTTGTCTTCGTGGTTGTCTTGAACGTTGTTCGGTATTCTCAAAGAGCTTCGGGTAATCTTTCGTGCCAATCTTTGTTGTTCTTGGACACCGTCTTCTTGATGAGCTTGGTCAAAGTCTTATTGAAGGCTTCAGCAGATCATTGGCTCAGGGATTGTAGACGGAAGAGTATTTGTAGTCTATTTTGTGTTGCTACGCAAAGCGACTTATCTTGTAGCTTCTGTATGCTGGCCCATTGTCCGAGATTATTCATCGCGGGACTCCAAACTGGTATATAACATGGGTTTTGAAGAAGTGTAGGATATTCTCCATCTTCACTTTTCTCAACGGTACGGTTTCTGCCCATATGGAGGAGTCAGTGGTCGCCAAGATGAACCAATGTCCTTTAGACAATGCCAGTTTGATAGGGCGAATTATGCATGTCCCCCACATCTCAAAAGGCCAACTAGTTATGGTTAGATGCAGAGGATTAGGATGTTGATGGATGAAGTCGTCATGTATCTGACAAGAGTGGCATCTTTTGGCGTACTCTATGCAATCCTGAATCATTGTGGGCCAATAGTACCCCATTCTTTTGATCTTCAGCTTCATCTTCGGACCGACTTGATGAAATCCGCAAAGTCCGTCATGGATTTCTTAGACATCTTTCTTTGCTTCCTCCTAGGCATCGTAGTCATAAATGGTCGAAGGACCTTTTGTACAACGTACTATCAATGAAGGTGAATGAAAGAGCTCGTTTTACGAGATGGTGTTTTTATGACGCGTCTTCAGGTACTCGTTGAGACCCAAAGTAGTCGATGAAGTCTTCTCGCCAGTCTTGTTCTTTTTCTGCTTGAAGAACATTTTCTTCGGATATTTCCATTGGAGACTCTGAAGGTATTTCTGCAGGCGCTAGGATCTTTCGACTTTGTATAATGATCCTTACGTCATCGAGATTTTCATCTGCTAGCTCTTTCACCAATTTGGATAATGCATCTACTTTGTTGTTTTCCACTCGCGGTACGCTCTCCAGCTTGTATGATGGAACTTGCTTTTGAAGCTCTTTCCCCTTTATGTCATACCTTATTAACTCAGGCTTGCATGTGTTGTAATCGCCATTGACTTAGCTAACGATCAATAGAGAATCTCTATAGATGTGAGGATCCTAATGCCCATGCCGATCGCGATTTCGAGACCGGCTATGAGAGCTTCATATTCCGCCTAATTGTTCGTTCTAGGTTCCGAAAATGAGATCGCGAAACGTAATATTTCGCCTTGCGGGGTAATAAAGATAAGACCTATCCCAACTTTGATTATGGGGGTGTTCTTCCTTCGCGCTTTCATTGAAGATGCTCCGTCAAAGTAGAGTTCCCACTGACACTTTTCTATCTCTTCTTTCTCCCTGATGATTGCGTTGAATGCATGTTCATCCGGTAATTCGCATTTTAGCGGGGAGTCGACTAAGATGGGATGCTCAGCCAGGAAGTCTACGAACTCCATTAACAAAATGACCCATTTGGTAACTCTTCCTGTCAGTATGGCCCGTGTCATTAAGTATTTGAGAGGGTCCGTCTTTGAAATGAGATGGACTTCATGCGCCAAAGTGTAATACCTGAGTTTCATGATTGCGAAGACCAGCGCCAGGAAATGTTTCACGATGGGTGAGTAGTTGCACTCTTCCCCTAGCAAGACTCGACTTAAGTAGTACAAATCTCTTTCTTTTCCCTGCTCATTCTCTTGTGCCAATAAAGCGCCTAAAGAGTTATCGAGTGTGGTTGTTTATAGAATGAGGGGTTTCCCTATGACGAGAGCAGCTAACACCAACGGATTGTGTAGGTATTGCTTGATTTCTTCTAATACCTTTTGACATTTTTCGTCCCACACGAAAGGGTTTCCTTTCTTCAGGAGATGGCTGAAAGGACAACATTTGCCAGATGGCGGATTATAAATCCCAAGAATTTTCTAGATGAAACTCCAAAGGTGCATTTCAACGGGTTCATCTTCAGGTTGTACTTTATGAGTCATTCGAAAAGAATTCTGATATGCCCCCAGTGTTCCTCATACGACTTACTCTTGAACACAATATCATCTATATAGCATTCGACGATTTCATGGATCAAGCCATCAAATATCTTCTTCATTGCTCTTTGGTATGTCGATCTAGCATTCTTCAATCCGAAGGACATTACTTTGTAACAGAAGATGCCCATCGGGGTGCGAAAGGCCGTGTGCTTTTGGTCTTCGGGATCCATCTTTATCTGGTTGTAGCCAGAAGACCCATCCATAAGTGAGAAGACTTCATGACTGGTATGGGGAAATCGTCTTTTGGGCATGCTTTATTTAAGTCTCAGAAGTCCACGCAAATTCGGACTGACCCGTTCTTTTTCATCACGGGTACGATGTTAGCTACCCAATCGGGGTATTGTACCTCATGAATGAAGCCTGAGTCAATTAGCTTCTTGACTTCGGTGTTGATGCTCTTCTCAAGTTTGAGCATCATCCTTCTTGGTTCTTACTTTACGGGCTTTGGCCCCGGCGTTATAACCAATTTGTGTACTGCTATTTCTAGATCAAGACCCAGCATCTCGGAGTAATTCTATGTGAAGCATTCTCTGTACTCCATGAGTATGGTTTTCAAAGTAGCCACTTGTTCTTCGGATAGCAGCTCACTGACAAACGTAGGTCTTGGATCATCTTCCATTCCCAAGTTTATCTCCTTTAAGTTATCTGTCGTGGTATGAATCCCGTCTTCCAGCTCTTTCGGCGCTAGTGGCATTTCTAATATCTCTTCATCTTCATTGGTGAAGGACTCAGAGAATCCGAGCATTTCTTCATTTTCTCTCTCGCTCGAAATTCTTATTGTGCGGCAAGTGTAGGTTTGTTCCCATCTTTTAGATCGGATATATCCTAAACCGGTAGTGTCCATTTTCCCATTGGGTTTGACTCTATGAGGCTCCGGCACTTCCCAAATCCTTTTGTAGAACTGGGTTTCTCGAACAGTCTGCTCGAAGGGTATTCCTTAACACCTTAGGAAGTTCCTCAAACTCTTTGTGAAGTACTTCAGCATGCGGATGGGCTGCAACCTATCGAGGGTTGGATCGACTCCATGCCAGATTTCCCTTTCTACTTTGGTCTCTTCGGACTTGTAGAACAGAATTCCTTTCACCCCTCTATATTTAGGAGGCACGTAGAATGTTACCAGCTCCTCTACATTATCGGTGCTGATTGTATCGAGCTCCTTATAGCATTGAGGCGGGGCCATAGTGATGTGTAGAGCTCGGTCCGCCTTGTCAAGGGTTTTTAATAAGGGATGAGTGGAGACCACTATCCCAATATCTTCAAAATCGCTCCTGAAGACTGGAATGGTGGCTGCTTGATTTTTCTCATCGTTTCCCGACTGAGGTTGAACTGGGAGTGTTCTATCTTCTTCTTTCTCGGAATCGCTTTCGAAGACCTGGATAGTAGCTACTTACTTCTGCTTGCTCCCTCCTTCTGATGTGGGTTTACCGCATCTTTCGGTGTCTTTGAAGTCAAGCAAGAAATACTTGGCATCTTCATATCTGTGTATTTTGTTCACAGAGAAAGGATTGAGTTCTTCTCTAATTACGTGTTCTTTGTTATCCTTGAAATAATTCATGCATTGATGTTATGTAGCAGGGATGATATTGTATTCATGCAGCCCGGTTCTACTGAGCAGGGCTTTGTAACAAGTTTTTGCACCGATCACGTGGAATTTGACATCCGTGACCAATTGTCCGAATCGGAGCATCAACCCTACAGACCTACAGGTTCGCGAGGATTGGGAATCAAACCCGATGATTTTAATCCTTTCTCTGGTGAGATACTTAATATCCATGGCCAACTCTTTCAACACCTTTACGTTGAGCAGATTGACTGAGAATCCGTTGTCGACGAGGATCTTGTTTATCCTTACGTCTTCGCAATACCCGGCAACATACAACGGTCGGTTATGCTCAAATGTTCCCAGCAAGAGATCTTCTCGCTGAAGGTTATATCGAGGGTATGGACTTCCGCCAATTCGTCCTTCATGCTTTCTTCGGCAAAGAAGTCTTGGAATTGGTCAGGCTCGTTTAAAGCCTTGATGAGAGACTCCCGTAGCTCTTTTGACAGGAGTAAAGCGTCATATATACTCAAGTGCGATAGCAACTTCTTTAAACGGGCCAGGACGTTGTAGTCCACCCTAGTCTTCTAAGGTGGGTCCTTGGCAGTTAAATCTTTAGTAACTCCTTCATTTACCTCGATCTCTTCAGTTTTTTTCTCTTTTCCTTTATCTTGCTTCTTTGAAAGCTTGTTTGTAGGTCCGAGATTTTTCTTAGGAAGGGTGCGGTTGCGCAACTGAGTGTTGCCGCAGTCTTCCGTCTTTTCTTCTTTTTTCGAGTCAGAGCTTATGAATAATGGAGGACTGAAAATGACTTCATCTTTAGAGTCACTCCCAAAAATGGGCACTTCATGATCTCTTTCTTTTGGAGGTTGGGCCTTATTTAGGTGGCCGTTGACTTGAGAAATGATTTGGCAATTTTCCACTATAGATGTCGTTTTGTCGCCTGCTTCAGACTTGTCGTTCTCAAGCCGACGAGCGTAGGCCATCTGCTTTTCCTTCTTTATCTTTATTTTATGGGCAACATAGCCCTGTCACCATTTCCTAAATGCATTGCATTCGTCAATGGGGTATGAGATTCTCCGGAGATAAAGACAGTATTTCGAGTGCTCCTTCCCGCCATTGAAATACGGCGCTCCAGAACTATATAGCAAGAGGGGTGGTAGTCGCATTCCTATTGACAGGGCCACTCGAAAGCGCCTCTCATCTCAAGTTTTGCTTAGATGCTTGCCAACATGTGAGATCATTTTGAAATTTTCTTTTCGTTCTTATTCTCGAGCCTTTCTTTTCTACCGGCTCCTTTGACTTCTATGAGCGGCATAACCCCGCCACCACTTTCCAAATGCTTTGCATTCTTTGGTGTGAGGTAAGACCCTCTAATGATATAGGAAATATCTTAGGTGTTCATGAAAGTCTATCCTAGCACCACCATGAGGTTTAAACGGGTATCAAGCATGCAATTTTTAAAATTTCTCGGTGCTAAGCTAGACTAACTAAGGATCAAACTAGAATATTAGGGTTAACTAAGATGATATCACAAAAACTAGCTAAGAGAAAGATGCTACAACCTTTGTAGACCATGTCATTCTCTTCTTAAGCTCCGTGTAGTAGTCCACGCGACTCCACTAGGCTCCACTTAAAATTGGATCGAGCTTCCTTTGCAATCTTCGTGCCGAAGATGATCCACCCGAAGCTCCGCTAATCCAAGCTACCTCTTCACTAAACTCTTTAATGAAGGAAACACACTACACTTAATTGCTAATCAAGTGTAGGATGGTGAAGTAGGGGTTTTGTTTGCTCACTAGAGTTCTCACAAGTTCAAGATTTCACAACTCATATGAGGGATTGAGCTTGGAGGAGGTGAGGAAGAGGATAGAGAGAGCTAGAGAGGAGAACTCATCATATGAGCTCAAGAAAAAATGGCTAAGGCAAAAATGAACCAACACCAAAAATGGCTCTACACTTGCTCACTTATTGAAGCATGGATAAATTTCCAATAAATTTATTCAACTATGCTTCAATAGTGTTGCAAGACCAATATATAAATAATAAAAGCCATGTCTTGCCCATCCCTCAAAAGTCTCCCCATTTTTCACTTCATTTTCTATTTTCACAAAATAGAAAATCTAACCATGCTTCATATAATATATATATATATAAAGAAAACAATTAGTGAGCATAATATTAGTTAACATATAATTATATCAAATATAAATATATATCAAATTATTAAATCAACACTTGATTTAATAATCCGGTTATATCACATATAACCGACTAATATCATTTCTCTGTTTATCACATTATCAAATCAATACATGATTCAATAATCCAGTTATATCACATATAACCTAACCGATATCAAATAACCGCCAAATTAGAATACGGTATCGCAAACTCGTATTTAATCAGGCCCCCGCACATATCAGTATATGTGCCCTACTTCGTTTCGCCTGAACTAGGAAACTTCTGTGTGAGACTCTAAAGACTCGTCAGGTAATGATCACATCAGTTACCACAAACCGTCAGCGGTACTAGCTGGACGTAACGGCTACCCAGGTATTGAACGAATAGAAGATCAACAAGCAAGCTTGTCCAAACTGTAAGTCCACGTTACCCTTCCCGGTTCTTTCGGGCTTGCGGAAATGGTGAAAAACGATTTTTTCTTTGGGGTAACATGGACTCAAAATACGGATCTTTGTTAAACAACTATCTAACAACCTAACTAGGAGTTTTACCTACTCGGTTAGGGGGTTATACCTTAACTTGAACTCCTTCTCTTAGACTCCTTGTGTTGGTCGGATGGTTCTCTCCTCGTCGTCTCCTTGTGCCGAAGATGGATCCACCTGAAAGCTTCTACCTTTGGCTCCAACCTCAATATTGAGGAAACTAGAACACTTGGTTTGCTAGACCTTGTATACTAGGATGAGTAGAGAAGTGTTTTAGGTTTTATCTCTATGGTTCTTGCTTCTCAACACGTGAGACAATAGAACCATGGACTAGAGCGAGCAAGAGGAAGAGGGAGAGCTTGAGGATGAGAGAGAATGAGAATGATAGAATGAGCAAGCCTTTTCTCACCCTTGCTCTCATAATCCAAAATAATCATAACCAATAATAATAATTGAGTATTATGTGATGGTTCATATCATATCAAATGGCAATATCATTTCATTTACTCATTTTTGTAAAGTATAACAAGCAAGCAAAAGTCTTTGCCATGAAATGATAGCCATTGTAATGATGATGGTCAACTAGTCCAACCCAGTCAACCAGTCAACAAAGTCAACAAGTCAACAAAGTCAACCTTTCAACCCAACCATGGCACAATAATACTTAATTAATATTATCATTAATCATATTTCTTATTCTCATTAGGGTTTAGCAAAAGTCAACAGTCAACAACCCTAATGAGAATCCTCTGCCTCTGTCTCTGTCAACCGTGCATACACACCCGCATCCGCGTTCCGAGGAACACGAATACAAACGAGATAAAACCAATCCCAAAACGTACACTAGGATCTGGCTTAAACCAAAGCACGCTAGTGATAACTGCCCGGACACTAAACGTGCACAAGTGCACGGATGTGACCGAACCCTGTCGCAAAACCATGCGACCTCTACTCTTTTGCCTAAAGGCGAATAGCTTTCTGTGTGGGACTCTAAAGACTCGACACTACGCTGGCAGTGGATTTAACCACAGACCGCAAGCGGCACTAGCTGTGCATAACGGCCCCCAGGTAGATGCCGATAAGAAGACGGACGAGGTGGAACCCATCTGAACTCCTACTGAGCCTGAATGTGACAATCTGCGTACAGTCCGGTCTGTTCGTCTGAGAATATCGCATGGCGGGCCTAGGGGGCGGTAAACGTCAGTCCCCTAATAGCGGTACAAGTCGTGTCGGAGTGTAGCCTAGAACACCCTGAGATAACACTGGAAACCTACCAGTATATCTCGCTTGCCCTGGCCAAGGACTTTGTGTAATGGCTCTCCTAGACACAGCGCGATATCAACCCCCAATACCGGGAGAGACGAATCCTGTCTAACCGTCACTGCCTCCAAGTGCTTCGGGACTGCACCCAACTACTACCTGTTTGCACGACTCCTTTGAGCCGTGGTAGGGTAGTAATCTAAGTACAGTGGAAACACACTCGAGGCGAAGTGACAGTGTCAAGTAAGCGGACTAAGCTGTACTCATGACACCTGGGAACTGATAACTGACGATAGGTATAGTACCAACCAACAGTTCCCGATGAGTCCTGTCCAGTGTACTCGTAACCTAACGAGCACCCGCATACTATCTCAAGTACGACGTACTGACGGCTGTGGGACAGACCGTCTCCAATGCTGGGATGAGAAGCGCATACGCTAGTCTACTCCGGAGTATCGATGCCCTGTCTCGATAGTCCTACGACTAGGGACCTGCATAAGGATGTGCTTGTGGATTACCCAGCCTCCACCAGTGTGACTGCCATCACAACGCTGGTAATCAAGCAAAGATCCTAAGGTCTCCACTAATGTGTATAGGTGATATACTAAAAGAAACACATGTACACATTAAAGTAGAAACAAACCAAGTAGCATACTACTATTTTGAGCAAGATTGTCTATACAAGGTGAATATCCCAAGCTTCCATTAAGTAATATACAACTAGTATGATACAGTAATAGCCTCTAGGGCATATACACTAACAATCTCCCACTTGCACTAAGGCCATGTACTGGCGTATCGAAGACCTATCATCTCGATCAGCCGCTCGAACTGAGCCTGGGGTAAGGCCTTTGTGAGTGGATCAGCAGTGTTATCTTCCGTAGTAACTCTCCGAACCTCGATCTCCTGGCGACCTACGATCTCCCTGATCAGGTGATATCGCCTCAAGATGTGTCTGGACTTCTGATGGGACCTGGATTCCTTCGCTAAAGCTATAGCCCCGTTGTTGTCGCAATACAGAGGTATTGGATCAACAATGGAAGGAACCACCTGAAGTTCTATCAAGAACTTCCTTATCCAGACGGCTTCTTTTGCGGCATCTGCAGCAGCGATATATTCCGCTTCCATCGTCGAGTCAGCAACGATTTCCTGTTTGGAACTCTTCCAACACACCGCCCCTCCATTGAGGGTAAAGACATAACCCGACATGGACTTGGAATCATCCTTGTCACTCTGGAAGCTGGAGTCAGCAAAGGCCTCGATCTGGAGGTCTTTTCCGCCATACACCAAGAACATCTCCTTAGTCCTTCTCAGGTACTTGAGAATGTTCTTTACTGCTATCCAGTGCTTCTCCCCAGGGTTTGACTGATACCGGCTTACCACACTCAGTGCATAAGCTACATCTGGTCTGGTACACAACATCGCATACATTATAGAGCCTACCGCAGAAGCGTAGGGTATAATAGACATGCGATCCCTTTCCAAATCAGTCTTGGGAGACATCTCTTTGGAGAGGGTGATCCCGTGACAAGCCGGTAAATTACCGCGCTTGGAATCTTCCATACTGAATCTTTTCAGTATGGTGTCGATGTACCTGGACTGTGAAAGTCCTAATATCCTCTTGGATCTGTCACGATAGATCCGGATCCCCAGAATGTAAGAGGCATCACCCAGGTCTTTCATGGAGAACCTGTGTGACAAGAACCCTTTGACAGATTGTAGCATAGGAATGTCATTTCCTATTAAGAGAATGTCATCCACGTATAAAACGAGGAATACGACAGTTCTTGCTACAAATCTACTATAGATGCATGGTTCATCTGGATTTTTGATAAAGCCAAATTCTTTGACCGTCTCATCAAAACAGATGTTCCATCTCCGCGATGCCTGCTTTAGTCCATAGATGGACTTAAGCAACTTGCACACCTTTCCGCTGCTCCCACTCTGAATGAAACCCTCTGGCTGGTCCATATAGACACACTCCTCTAAATTTCCATTTAGAAAAGCGGTCTTTACGTCCATCTGCCAAATCTCATAATCGTGGAAGGCAGCAATGGCAAGAAGGATCTGAATGGATTTCAGCATAGCCACTGGAGAAAAGGTTTCGTCATAGTCCAAACCAGGTCTTTGACGAAAACCCTTTGCAACAAGTCTAGCCTTATAGGTCTCAACCTGTCCATCTACACCAATCTTCCTTTTGAAGATCCACTTGCATCCTACGGGTTTTACCCCATCTGGAGCAACGTCCAACGTCCATACTTTGTTGGTGTACATGGACTCCATTTCGGTCCGCATTGCATCCAGCCATTTTACCGAGTCAACGCTCTGAATGGCCTGCTGGAAGCTAGTCGGCTCATCACTATCAATGATGCAATCCTCTCTATCCCCGTCTATGAGAAAACCATAGTATCTCTCGGGCGGATGAGACTGCCTACTACTCCTGTGGAGCGGCGCAGGAATGTCCTGATCTTTCGAACCCTCTGGTTCTACTAAGCTTTCAGTAATAGCTCGTGGTTCTGGAATTTCTTCCAGTTCTATTGCGCTTTCACTTATCTGATTTTCCAAAAACTCAGTTTCCAAGAAGTGGGCATGACAAGAAACAAAAACCTTTTGTTCCTCTTCGCAATAGAAGAAATATCCCTTGGAGTTCTTTGGATATCCCACAAACTTGCACTGTACTGAGCGTGCCTCGAGTTTGTCTGCATGCTGCTTTTTAATAAAAGTTGTACATCCCCATGTGTTAATGTGCTTAAGATAGGGTTTCTTCCCACACCACATCTGATATGGTGTGGTAGGCACAGTCTTAGTTGGAACTCGGTTCAAAAGGTATGCAGCTGATTCTAGTGCATACCCCCAGAATGATCGCGGTAACTCAACGTTACTCATCATGGAACGTACCATATCCAATAGGGTCCGGTTCCGTCTCTCCGATACACCGTTATGTTGCGGAGTGTATGGAGGAGTAAGTTGAGAGAGAATTACATTCTCTTTTAGGTAATCCAGGAACTCGGCACTCAAGTATTCACCACCTCGATCAGATCTCAGTGTCTTAATACTTTTGTCGGTTTGTTTTTCTACTTCATTCTTATATTCCTGGAATTTTCCAAAGGCTTCGGATTTATGTTTCATTAAGAAGACATATCCGTACCTTGAAAAGTCATCCGTAAAAGTAATGAAGTAAGAATAACCGCTTCGCGCATGCGTAGACACTGGACCGCACATGTCGCTGTGTACGAGTCCCAAGAGCTCGCTCGCTCTTACTCCGTGTCCAGTGAATAGAGTCTTTGTCATCTTTCCTTTGAGACAGGATTGACAAGTTGCATATGATTGATATTCGAACGGATCCAAATATCCTTCTGTATGTAACTTCGTCAACCTTCTCTCATTGATGTGACCCAATCTACAATGCCATAAGAAAGCCTGATTTGTTTCCGGAGACTTTCTTTTGTGTGTATTCTGGACATTGAAAATCTGTGGTTGGTTTAATACGTATATACCATTACTTAATGTACCTGACCCAATAAAAACTTGATTAAGGTGAATGTTTACAACATTGCTTACAAATGCAAATTCATAACCTTCTTTAGATAATAAAGATACAGATATGATATTACAGGTTGCATTGGGTACAAAATAACAATCACGCAAAACCAAAACATGTCCATCTGACATTCCCAGGTGATAGTCCCCCACGGACTCAGCATCCATGCCAGCTCCGTTTGCAACTCTGAGGGTCATATCACCTGCCTTCAAAACCCTACGCTTTCTCAGTGCCTGCAACGAATTACAGATATGAGATCCTGATCCGGTATCCAATACCCAGAAAGTAGAGTTTATTGATAGACAGTTTTCAATAACATACACACCTGAAGCTGAAGCCGCAACTTGCTTCAGATCCTGGTTTCTGGCCTTCCAAGCCCTGCAATCCTTTTTCCAGTGTCCACTCTTGTGACAGTAAAAGCATTCTTCCTTCCCACAAGCTTTCTCGCTACCTTTGTTGCCTTTGTCTTTCCCTTCGTATCCACTTTACTAACACCGCCCCTTGGTTTGGTGGGGGCTTTCTTCTTCTTTCCCTTGGCTTTCGCCTTGGACCTAGAAGAGGAAGATCCTCCTACAAACAAAGTGGATGTTTCCCTACCTTTCTGTTGGGTGCCCTCTGCACTCCTCAGCATGTTGAGGAGTTCTGAAAGTTCAACTTCTTTTTCTTGCAAGTTGAAGTTCAGGATAAACTGGGCGTAAGTGGAAGGAAGGGACTGGAGAATCAAGTCCGTGTAGAGCTCGTTCTCTAACGTGGTCCCAAGGTCCGCGAGCTCCTCAATGAAGCCAATCATCTTAAGCACGTGTTCCGCTACCGATGATCCGACGGCCAATCTCGCCGAAAACAGCTTTTTCGAGACTTCGTATTTGGCGATACGGGATTGCTCTCCATACAGTTCTTTTGTATGGAGAAATATGGATTCAAGGTCCATATTCTCGTGCCTCCTCTGATGTTCATTGTCCATAGAGGCAAGCACGAGGCACTTGGCCTTCGCGCAATCGATTTCCCAGGTCTTACGGATTTCCTTATTCGCGACGTTGGTTTTGGGACCTGGGACAGAGGGAGCTTTGGTGGTAAGGAGATACCCCAACTTGTCATAAGTGATTGCCATTTTGATATTCCTGAGCCAATCTTTGTAGTTTGGCCCTGTCAGTATGTTTTTATCTAGTGGTAACTTAAGTCCAGTCATGATGTTTGGTCGCTGCAATTAGGAGAGAGAGAAGAAACACTTTAGCATGATGCTCTTGAAAGTTTAGAGTGGTTTTTAATTTGTCTAAACAGGATGGCTCCCACTGTCTCTCGAATCCCTCCTCAAACCAAAAAGGAAGAATTAGTCGGGATCAATCTCACCGTACAATACTTGCTTAACCGTTCAGCCAGGCCAGTGTTGGTACTTCGAGGGAGGTTTTCCAACGCTTTCGCGAAGTTCCTTAATTAAATAACCTCTTTTCCCTGTAGGCGTAGCCCCGCTAACACCTTTCTAGACAGCTACTTAGTTTATAGCATTGATCATTAAGTGAGAAATTTCCTGAGGAGTAGCATATACTCACAGTAGGATCGGGATCCAAATATCATCGCGTAACAAAACTGAAGGAATCCTACCAGAATCGTCACACTCCAAATGGTATGCGGCGCTAGCAAGTTTCAGTTTCTTTTGAAACTCCCGATATGGATTTTTGTCCCATGCTCTTATGACCTTGACTTTGGCCAACAAATCATAAGTCACATGTCAAGTTCTACCCGTCATTCTCCAGGTTAATTTGAACCCACCCGTACCTATCCTTGACTTTGGCCAACAAGGCAGTACGACTGTCCCAAACCAACACATTTATCTATGCTGCATATGAATACCCAATAGCTACCAATCACTATGCATTGACTTTGGCCAACAAACATAGCTTGTATACTATTGACTATCCATGTGAAACGACGGAGGGCTACGAATGGTTTTGGCGAAACCGTGAACGTAGTGAACTTGATATAATCGATAGAACGAGATAACTTTTAAAAGGAGTGGCTTAAGCTCCGCGTTTAAAAGTTGTTTTTGAAAAGAAACCGAGTGGTTTTGAAAGTGTTCCAACGACTCTACTTTGGTTTATTTTCTTGCATTAATTTAATGTGTCATATCATTTAATCATACCATTGCAGAAAACAACGAAAATATAACGTACGCTTATGCCATCCGCATTCGCCACGGGGCCCCGTCATTACCCGTTAGGTTACTTAACTAACGACAGAGCGGGGGCTGGACTAGCGCGGATGCAAAACATAAGCAACGCCTAAATAGATATCATATATAGATATATACATTCGTCACATGCAATGATAGCCATTCCAGATCACAGATGAACACATTGGATATACTAGGAATCCGCATTCCGTACGAGCCTATAACGAAGAGCGGATTACACGGTCGCAATGAATAGCCAAGACCCCACCCTAGACCCCTACGGGTGCGGCAAACTACCCGCCAAGTACCCGAAGCGAAGCAACCTCCTTCAACATCGTGAGTAGGCCACTCGGCACTATGAGATACCCGGTAGTTTGTGCACCCCACCTTGGGTCTATCCTAGGAGCAAAAACAGTAAAAGAAATTATACAATGACGGCTACAACCCCATCCCGGTTGTGCATCCATATAAATAATATTACATCAATTACAAATTACATGAATTGAAAGAAAAAGAAAACTCTCATCTCACAACCCCCCGGCTATTCATCCGCGACAATCCAATGAATTCATATACACATACCATCAACATTACAGATCACAGATATGTATAACCCCCACTAATCGACGTATAGCGATTAGCAGACGTTCAATACATATATCACATCACAGATATAACCCGTTAGCTTAAGTCTTTAGAAGTTCGATCAAAATACAGATTTTTAAACCCCAAAAACAAATTTTGCTTTCTGGAAAATCTGGGCAGAAAAATCATATTCCAAAAATCCCAAAATACCCTAGTAAATACACTGCAGCAAAGCCGATCCACGGCCGAGTCAACTCGGCCGCGGATCCGCGGCAAGAAGCTGTTCTTGCCGCGTTTCCGCGGTGAGTTGGTCGGTTCTGTGGATCGTTTTTCTGCAGTGTACACTAAAAACCCTGAGTAGATTTTTGGTATATGTTAAATAATTTTTACAGCAGTTTAAAAATCGACAGAAAGTTTGAATTCCGGGCATGTTTCGTGACTTTTTCTCCGATCGACCTTCTAGTTACTTTGCTAACATGTTAGATAGTGTTTAACTAGGCTCTGATACCACTGTAAGTCCACGTTACCCTTCCCGATTCTTTCGGGCTTGCGGAAATGGTGAAAAACGATTTTTTCTTTGGGGTAACATGGACTCAAAATATGGATCTTTGTTAAACAACTATCTAACAACCTAACTAGGAGTTTTACCTACTCGGTTAGGGGGTTATACCTTAACTTGAACTCCTTCTCTTGGACTCCTTGTGGTGGTCGGATGGTTCTCTCCTCGTCGTCTCCTTGTGCCAAAGATGGATCCACCTGAAAGCTTCTACCTTTGGCTCCAACCTCAATCTTGAGGAAACTAGAACACTTGGTTTGCTAGACCTTATATACTAGGATGAGTAGAGAAGTGTTTTGGGTTTTATCTCTATGGTTCTTGCTTCTCAACACATGAGACAATAGAACCATGGACTAGAGAGAGAGCAAGAGGAAGAGGGAGAGCTTGAGGATGAGAGAGAATGAGAATGATAGAATGAGCAAGCCTTTTCTCACCCTTACTCTCATAATCCAAAATAATCATAACCAATAATAATAATTGAGTATTATGTGATGGTTCATATCATATCAAATGGCAATATCATTTCATGCACTCATTTTTGTAAAGTATAACAAGCAAGAAAAAGTCTTTGCCATGAAATGATAGCCATTGTAATGATGATGGTCAACTAGTCCAACCTGGTCAACCGGTCAACAAAGTCAACAAGTCAACAAAGTCAACCTTTCAACCCAACCATGGCACAATAATACTTAATTAATATTATCATTAATCATATTTCTTATTCTCATTAGGGTTTAGCAAAAGTCAACAGTCAACAACCCTAATGAAAATCCTCTGCCTCTGTCTCTGTCAACCGTGCATACACACCCGCATCCGCGTTCCGAGGAACACGAATACAAACGAGATAAAACCAATCCCAAAATGTACACTAGGATCAGGCTTAAACCAAAGCCCGCTAGTGATAACTGCCCGGACACTAAACGTGCACAAGTGCACGGATGTGACCGAACCCTGTCGCAAAACCATGCGACCTCAACTCTTTTGCCAAAAGGCGAATAGCTTTCTGTGTGGGACTCTAAAGACTCGACACTACGCTGGCAGTGGGTTTAACCACAGACCGCAAGCAGCACTAGCTGTGCGTAACGACCCCCAGTTAGATGCCGATAAGAAGACGGACGAGGTGGAACCCATCTGAACTCCTACTGAGCCTGAATGTGACAATCTGCGTACAGTCCGGTCTGTTCGTCTGAGAATATCGCATGGCGGGCCTAGGGGGCGGTAAACGTCAGTCCCCTAATAGCGGTACAAGTCGTGTCGGAGTGTAGCCTAGAACACCCTGAGATAACACTGGAAACCTACCAGTATATCTCGCTTGCCCTGGCCAAGGACTTTGTGTAATGGCTCTCCTAGACACAGCGCGATATCAACCCCCAATACCGGGAGAGACGAATCCTGTCTAACCGTCACTGCCTCCAAGTGCTTCGGGACTGCACCCAACTACTACCTGTTTGCACGACTCCTTTGAGCCGTGGTAGGGTAGTAATCTAAGTACAGTGGAAACACACTCGAGGCGAAGTGACAGTGTCAAGTAAGCGGACTAAGCTGTACTCATGACACCTGGGAACTGATAACTGACGATAGGTATAGTACCAACCAACAGTTCCCGATGAGTCCTGTCCAGTGTACTCGTAACCTAACGAGCACCCTCATACTATCTCAAGTACGACGTACTGACGGCTGTGGGACAGACCGTCTCCAATGCTGGGATGAGAAGCGCATACGCTAGTCTACTCCGGAGTATCGATGCCCTGTCTCGATAGTCCTACGACTAGGGACCTGCATAAGGATGTGCTTGTGGATTACCCAGCCTCCACCAGTGTGACTGCCATCACAACGCTGGTAATCAAGCAAAGATCCTAAGGTCTCCACTAATGTGTATAGGTGATATACTAAAAGAAACACATGTACACATTAAAGTAGAAACAAACCAAGTAGCATACTACTATTTTGAGCAAGATTGTCTATACAAGGTGAATATCCCAAGCTTCCATTAAGTAATATACAACTAGTATGATACAGTAATGGCCTCTAGGGCATATACACTAACACAAACTCCCATGAAGCTTATAAGTAACACTTATCGTACAGTTCGGTCTCTTCATCTGATATATCGCATATCGAGTCTTAGGGTGGAATCATCAGACCCCAATAACTTGATAAGTCATGCCGATGTGTATCCTATGACTGTACGAGAAACTACTGATAACTCTTACCAGTAAATCTCATCAACAGCCCTGGCCAGGGACTTCCTGTTATAGCTAATCGAGCATAGCGCAACATCAACTCCCTATACCGGGAGAGACAAAACCCCTCCTATCGATCATTGCCTCCATGTGACTCAGGACTGTACCCAAAATTCACCTATTTGCATGACTTCTTTGAGCCATGGTAGGGAAATCAAAGCACGGTGGAAACCGCACAAGACTCTATGACGATCTTGGATCTACAGACTAACATGTACCAATGTCACCAAAGAACTGCTATCTGATGATAGGTATAGTACCATCTAGGAGTTCTCGACGGGTCCTGTTCGGTGTACTCATTCTCTAATGAGCACCTGTGTATAATCTTTGATGTCAAACACTAATGGATATAGGATCAACCATCGCCCCTTACAGGGTCAAGAAACGTACACACTAGTGCACTCTGGAATATCGATGCCCTATCTCGATACTCCCTCGACTAGGAACTATTAAAGGATGTGTTTGTAGACTACACAAGTCCCAGTAGTATGATCTGCATCATAGTCCTGTTAGTCAAGAAAACATCCTAAGGGCTTTATCAACATGTATCAGAGAGACGGTATAATAATAATACAAGTGTACATGTTAAGATAAAGAGCAACCAGATAACATACTATCATGTCGAGCAATAAAGTCCTCTATATATATGTCCAAGCATCCACTATATCATACAATAATAGCTTCTAGGGCATATATATTCCTAACAATCTCCCACTTACACTAAGGCCAGTTGTTGTAGAATCTCATACCCAACATCCCAAAATGTCTCTCAAACTGTGTCTGGGGGAGGGCCTTTGTGAGAGAATCTGATGTGTTATCCTTCGTTTCAACTCTCTTGACCTCTATCTCCAGGCGATCTACTATCTCCCTGATTAGGTGATACCGTCTAAGAATATGTCTGGATCTCTGATGGGACCGGGGTTCCTTGGCCAAAGCCACAGCTCCATTGTTATCACAATACACAGGTATTGGATGCTCAATGGATGGAACCACACCAAGTTCATCTATGAACTTCTTCATCCAGACAGCCTCTTTGGCAGTATTGTTGGCAGCGATATATTCAGCTTCCATCGTCGAGTCTACTATAGTATCTTGCTTGGAACTCTTCCAACATACCGCCCCTCCATTGAGGGTGAAAACAAAACCCAAGACCGACTTACTGTCGTCCTTATCACTCTGGAAGCTCGAATCAGTAAAGGACTCCACCTGGAGTTCACCGTTAGCATACACCAAGAACATTTCTTTAGTCCTTCTCAATTACTTAAGAATGTTTTTCACAGCTGTCTAGTGTTTCTCCCCTAGATCCGATTGATACCTACTCACTACACCTAGTGAGTAAGCTACATCCGGTCTGGTACATAACATCGCATACATGATAGACCCGACTGCCGAAGTATAGGGTATCCCTTGCATGCGAGCCCTCTCCAAATCAGTCTTGGAAGACATCTCTTTGGAGAGAATGATTCCTGAACAAGCGGGTAAATTACCACGCTTAGAATCTTCCATACTAAACCTCTTTAGTATGGTATATATGTACCTGGATTGGGACAATCCCAACATCCGCTTAGATCTATCTCTATAAATCTTTATTCCCAGTATGTAGGGGGAATCACCGAGATCTTTCATGGAGAACTTGTGTGATAAGAAGAGCTTGACCGAGTATAGCATAGGAACACCATTTCTATCAAGAGTATGTCATCCACGTACAATACGAGGAAAACAACCTTACTATCTACTACCTTCTTATATATACATGGTTCATATACATTTTTTATAAAGTCAAACTCTTTGATAGCTTCATCGAAACAAATGTTGCAGCTCCGTGATGCCTCCTTTAATCTATAGATTGATTTAAGCAGCTTGCACACGCTTCTGCTGCTCCCACTGTCTACGAAGCCCTCTGGCTGTGTCATGTACCTGCTCTCTTCTAAATCATCATTTAGAAAAGCGGTCTTGACGTCCATCTGCCAGATTTCGTAGTCATGGTATGTAGCAATGGCAAGTAGGATCCTGATGGACTTAAGCATAGCCACTGGAGAAAAGGTTTCGTCATAGTCCATACCTGGTCGTTGACGAAAACCTTTAGCTACAAATCTAGCTTTGAAGGTCTCAACCTTTCCATCTACACCAATTTTCTTCTTAAAGATCCACTTGCTCCCGATGGGTTTTACCCCTTCAGGAGCAACTTCCAAAGTCCATACTTTGTTAGTGTACATGGATTCCATCTCAGATCGCATAGCATCCAGCCATTTCACAGAGTCTCCATTTGTGATGGCCTGCTCGAAACTAGTTGGGCCATCATCTTCCATGATGCAATCCTCGCTCCCACCGTCTACAAGAAAACCGTAGTATCTTTCAGGTAGATGAGGAACCCTACTAGATCTGCGGAGTGGCTGGGGTTTGTCGAGGACTATTGAATACTCCGGTTCTACCAAATTGACAGTTATAGTTTGTGTAGCTGGAACTTCTTCCAGTTCTACCTCATTGCCACTAATTTCTTTCATAAGAAATTCCTTTTCTAAAAAGGTGGAATATTGAGAAACAAACACCTTTTGTCCATCAGTGTGGTAGAAGATATATCCATATGAATCCTTTGGATATCACACAAACTTGCACAAAACAGACCTTGCCTCGAGTTTGTCCGGATTCTACTTTTTAACATAGGCTAGACAATCGCATATCTTAACTCGTTTAAGAGATGGTCTCTTCCCATTCCATATCTCATATGGAGTGGTAGGCATGGATTTGGTCGGAACCCTATTCAATAGGTATGCAGCTATCTCAAGTGCATAACCCCAAAAGGTAATAGATAACTCAGCAACACTCATCATAGAGCGCACAATATCTAATACAGTGTGATTCCTCCGCTCCAATACTCCGTTGTGCTGTGATGCATACGGAGGAGTAAGCTGAGAGAGAATCCCATTCTCTTTTAAATAGTCACAGAATTCCGTACTCAAGTATTCTCCTCCTAGATCAGATCGAAGGATTTTAATACTTTTACCCGTCTGGTTCTCTACTTCGTTCTTATATTCCTCGAATTTCTCAAAAGCTTCAGACTTGTGTTTCAAAAGGAACACATATCCGAATTTTGAGAGATCATCGGTGTATGTAATAAAGTACGAGAAACCATTCCTGACATGTGTAGACATAGGACTACATGCATCACTATGTATCAGTCCCAAGAGTTCACTAGCTCTTTCTTCGTGTCCAGTAAACGGAGTTTTAGTTATCTTGCTTTTGAATCATGACTCGCAAGTTTCATAAGATGTAAATTCGAACTGATTCAAATATCCATTTTTATGCAACTTAGCTAGTCTTGTCGCATTGATATGACCTAGTCTACAATGTCACAAGAAGAATTCGTTCATTTCTAAACTGTTCCTCTTGTTTGTGTTCTGTATACTTAGAACTGTTTTGTGATTTAGAACGTATATACCGTTATACAACGCACTATACCCAATTAACACTTGATTTAGGAAAACATTCACAATATTTTTGGTACGAAATAACAGTCGCTCAGAATCATTGTGTTACCACTTAGTAATACAAGGTGATATTTACCAACCGTTTTGTCTGCAACAATTACACCATTCCCTTCTCTGAGGAACATATCATCTTTTCTCAGTTCACTACCTCTGCTTAACCCATATAACAAATTACATACGTGGGATCCTAATCTGGTATCCAATACCCAGGACGTAGAGCAAACTGAGAAACAGTTCTCGGTAACGAACACACCCGAAGAAGATGCATCAACATGCTCCTTCTTCGTTTTGGGTGGCGTGGGAATCCGGGTATTCTATTATTTCTTGCTCAGACTTATGACAGTCATAAGATAGAGCGGAACCTAGCCCAGTATAATAAGTGAGTTCGGTCAATACATCCATATTATTATCTTGATTAAGGCGTGTCATTGGTCGCTACCAGGAGAGAGAGAAGGATAATCACTTTTGCATGCGCTCTTTGCAAGATTAGATTGGTTATTATCTTATCTAATCAGGATGTCTCCCATTGTTTTTATCAAATCTTCCTTCAAACCCTAAAAGGTAAGATTAGCCGGGATTAATTACACCCTACAAGTTCACCAATCGTTCGGCCGGGCAGGTATTGGTACTCCGAGGGAATCTCCCCATGCTTTCGCATGGAACTAATTAAATAACCTCATTTCCGCAGGGGCATAACCCCGTTAACACCTTTCTTAGATACCTAATGGATCGGCTAATTGTAAAGTGGAAAACTCTCTCAGGATTAACACTTACTCGCAGTGGGTATCGGGATCCAACTATCTCATAGAAGGTATGCAATCTCTTTGCAAATTTCAACACTTGAAATTCCTAATATCTGTTTTTACCCCTACAAACTTATGACCTTAACAAGGTCAACAAATCATAAGCGCTAGCCAAGTTCAGCCTGTCATTTCGTGATTGAATTAAACCCACCCGTAGACCCTTAACAAGGTCAACAAAGTCGTACGACTACTCTAATCCAATCGCATCACATGCGGCAAATAAGCACTAATTAGCTACAGCACACTACGCCTTGACATGGTCAACAAACGCAGCACGAATACTAAATAGCGCTTATTTGAAATGATGGAGGGCTACGACCGGTTTTGAAGAAAACCTTTAATGTAATGAACTTGATATCGTTATAGAATCTAGTGATTTAAAAAGAAGTGTTTTTTATAGCTTTTGCTAGTTTTGCTAAAAAGGTCACTCCCGGTAAAGGGACCTCAGCTCTTTCATCATCGAATGAGGTGCAGGATATTCATCAAGAAATACCACTATGCAAAACAAAAACTAGATAAGCTATTAAAACAAAACCGATTGGTTGTAGCATTTACTAGTTTTGCTAAAGAAGTCACTCTCGGTGAAGGGATCTCGGCTCTTTCCTCATCGAATGAGGTGCTGGATATTCATCAAGGAATACCACTATACAAAGCAAGAACTGGAGCTACCTTTTTAAAATTTCGATTCTACAATATCTTTAAGTTTCTTTTCTTTTCATTAATCTCGTTAATGAAGTCCCATCATTTATGTTTCCCTAAACATCACAGAAAAGAACTGAAAATAGAACGTACGCTTATGCCATCCGCATTCGCCACGGGGCCCCATCATTCACCATTAGGTTACTTAACTAACGGCAGAGCGGGGGCTGGACTAGCGCGGGTGCAAAACATAAGCAACGTTTATTATATATCATATATATAATATAGCATTCGGCTCATGCAGTTATATGATCACATCACAGAACCAAGCAGCGGAAGTCAACATATGAAATATTGGATAAACTACGAGGTCCGTGTTTTAAATTTAGCCAGTAATGAAAAACACGAATTCCACGGTCATGATGAATATCCAAACCCACATCCCTAGACCTCTACGAGAGCGGCAAGGAACCCTGCCAATTCTAGAGTTAGGAGACCCGGTCTCGACTCCTCGGGATGGTCTCCTACTGAACTCTAGAACTCGGTTACTTGTGTTTCCCGCCTTGGGTCTATCCTAATACGGAAAAGTAAATAATATACATTAATGGTGACATCATCCTCAACCCGGAAGTGTCCCAATAAAAGAATTTTACATACAATTTTTACATGAATGAAAATTGAAAAACTCTCATCTCACGCAAAAAAAAACCCGACTATTCAATCACGATGATCCAATATAACATATCACAGCAACACATAATATCACATGTCATCAACGCAAATAAATATGCATATCCCAAATTCCGTTGACATATAGCAACGAGATCGGGGATACACCACATATTACACTTACGGTCGCAGAAAAGAAATGAAAAACTACAATATTTAGAATCCGCAAATACCTTAGACATCATAAACCCGAAATATCTCATATTCCAAATTTCATGCCTAACCCTATAAACCTTGCATTTTAGTCTCAAACTGAAAACTCTTTTCAATAAGCAGTCGGATAATTCAACAAAATTCCTGACTGTCGTTCGCGTACTATACGCGATTGCGACGGAGTTTTGATCCGAATCAAAACTCTGTGGCAATCGATGAACCAAGACTAAAACGCTAGATTTATAAAACACTAACTAGTTTTCTCAAAACTAATTGTTGTGGATTCCAAATATTGTATCACATACATCATAATCTATACGACGCTAAACATTTCGATCGATTTCTCAAACACCCACAAATTCCAGAGACCTCAACAACTTGAGTCTCATTAAAAATATCCAGAAAGTGCTAAATATTAGTGGAGCAACAGAAGAAAACAAAATCCCAAAACACCCTAAAAGTGCGGCGGAACCGTGGCCAAACAAGGGTTTGGGCTACGGTTCCGTGGCGCTTTGTAGGAGTTAGGGGTTCAAATTTCTTGGGGCTCCACTAAAAAGCCTGCATGATTTTCTGCATATTTTTAATCACTATAATTTCAACTTTTGAAAAACGGACAGAAACTTGAGAAAATCCGACTTCGAAAATTCGATCGAACACTTTAACATCGTAAAGAACTTCCCTAAAGTTCTAGCTTGGCTCTGATACCATGAAAGTTTACCCTAGCACTACCATGAGGTTTAAACGGGCATCAAGCATGCAATTTTTAAAATTTCTAGGTGCTAAGCTAGACTAACTAAGGATCAAACTAGAATATTAGGGTTAACTATGATGATATCACAAAAACTAGCTAAGAAAAGGATGCTACAACCTTTGTTGACCGTGTCCTTCTCTTCTTAAACTCTATGTAGTAGTCCGCGCGACTCCACTAGGCTCCACTTGAAGTTGGATCGAGCTTCTTTTGCGATCTTCATTCCGAAGATGATCCACCCGAAACTCCGCTAATCCAAGCTACATTTTCACTAAACTCTTTAGTGAAGGAAACACACTATACTTAATTGCTAATCAAGTATAGGAGGGTGAAGTAGGGGTTTTTTTTGCTCACTAGGGTTCGCACAAGCTCAAGATTTCAAAATTCATGTGAGGGATTAAGCTTGGAGGAGGTGAGGAAGAAGATGGAGAGAGCTAGAGAGGAGAACTCATCATATGAGCTCAAGAAAAAATGGCCAAGGCAAAAATGAACCGACACCAAAAATGGCTCTACACTTGCTCACTTATTGAAGCATGGATAAATTTCCAATAAATTTATTCAACCATACTTCAATAGTGTTGCAAGACCAATATATAAATAATAAAAGCCATGCCTTGCCCATCCCTCAAAAGTCTCCCCATTTTTCACTTCATTTTTTATTTTCACAAAATAGAAAATCTAACCATGCTTCATATATATATATATATATATATATATATATATATATATATATATATATATATATATATTAAGAAAACAGTTAGTGAGCATAATATTAGTTAACATATAATTATATCAAATATAAATATATACCAAATTATTAAATCAACACTTGATTTAATAATCTGGTTATATCACATATAACTGACTAATATCATTTATCTGTATATCACATTATCAAATCAACACTTGATTCAATAATCTGGTTATATCACATATAACCTAACCGATATCAAATAACCGCCAGATTAAAATACGGTATCACATACTCATATTTAATCAGGCCCCCACACATATCAACATATGTGCCCTAGTTCGTTTCGCCTGAACTAGGAAACTTCTGTATGAGACTCTAAAGACTCGTCAATACGACAGAAGTAGGTAATGATCACATCAGTTACCCACAAGCCTTCAGCAGTACTAGCTGGATGTAACGGCTACCTAGGTATTAAGCTAATAGAAGATCAACAAGCAAGCTTGTCTAAACTCCCATGAAGCCTATAAGTAATACTTACCGTACAGTCCGGTCTCTTCGTCTGATATGTCGCATATCGAGGCTGAGGGTGGAATCGTCAGACCCCAATAACTTGATAAGTTATGCCAATGTGTGGCCTATAACGGTACGAGAAATTACTTATAACTCTTACCAGTAAATCTCATCAACAGCCCTGGTCAGGGACTTCCTGTTATAACCAATCGAGCATAGCGCAACATCAACTCCCTATACCGGGAGAGACGAAACCTCTCCTATCGCTCATTACCTCCATGTGACTCTTCGACCCAATTTTTGAATACGAAGCAATCTTCAATCAGGTGACTTATAACCTGATGGTATGGACAATAGTTGGGGTCGTTGACCACGTTTGCTTGTGTTGGTCGCCGTGGTTCAAGCAGCGACAATATGTGATTCTTTATGGCAAGGTCAAATAGTTTCTTTGTCTTGTCACGATGAAAAGATTATTCGTGCACCATCTTCTCTTCAAAAGTTGGACCCGAACGGTTATTATTCTGATGGCTTGGTGCTTTGGAGCCGTCCTGCTATTGTTGAGTACTGGCGACAAACGCCGCATTGTTATTGCCCTTGTTGCCTTAAGATTCCCCTTCTGCAGAGGAGGAGATCTGGTCATTTCTCTCCAGTTGAACCACTTTGTCAAGGAGTTCTTAATATGTAGTGGGTTTAGCGAAGGACAAGAATGGGTAAACCTTCGATCACAAATCGAGGGTGCCTATGAACAACCCGATAGCTGGAGCTTCAGCGATTAGCTACTCACACTTTGAGGCGGGATTTCTCCACCGAATAGCATATTGTACCATCGTTTAATTTGATCTTCTCTTTTCGTTGATCGGTGCAGAGATTGCAGTGCGCTCGCTCGCGCTGGCAAACTTATGTGTAAACAATAGCTCCATATCGGCGAAAGTCTCTATAGAGTCGTTTGGAAGCTCTGAATACCATTTGAAGGCTGTGTCTGCCAAACTGCTGACAAATTGTCGGAGGAGCAACTTATCATCATCTCCGGTGTTCCCACACATTGCTTTGAACTGTATGATGTGTTGATGGGGGTTCCCTGTTTCCTTGAAGATGTTGAATTTCGGGATCTTATATCCCATAGGGTACTACTTCGGGTCGTACCATGCTGGGTATGGTCGACCTGTTTGAACCAGCTTAACGACTGCTTCACTGGCAGAGTGGAGTTTGATGTGTTAGGTGATATACTCATTGAGTTTTGACTTTGAAATCATATCGTATTTTGCTGCTGAAGGGGCTTGCATAAAGCTTCTAGCATCTCCCTTCTCATTATCGGGGACCATTGGCGATTCTTCTGCCGGCGGATCTGACTGCTGAGACATCATTCCACACATTTTCTGTAGGAGAAGAGCTATATTGTTCATATTGGCAGTCATCTCCGCCGCTTCTTTCTCATTTTTACCAAGAGCATGTTTCAAAGAGTCGGCATTCGGTTCTTGCCCTTCCGGATCTTCTTTTTCATCTTCCGAGCGCACGTTTGACGGCGGGCTGACAAGTGTCGCGGCCTGTGTGGTATTTCTTGTAACTCTTGTTGCCTTTGAGCTTGTAACATAGTCAAGGACCGAGTATGAGGCCTATGACTGGTAGAAGTGTTGTTTTCATTTCCATTCACCATACGCACGGTGTGAGTTATTTCAGTTCCATACCTAGGGCTTTTGATGTCTCGCCTCTTAGGATTTACCTTGGGCGATGGAGATCTTTCTGGCCTTTGCCTTTCAGAAAGGGCCGCTATAGATTTGGAAGCCGAGTTGTCAGCCTTTAGCTGCTTCCTGAGCTTTTCCGATCTTGGAGAGGGATTAATGACGGAACCACGAACTTCCTTCTAGACCTTGTAAATTCTTGAAGATAGTTGTGGTGAGAACATCAACTTTTGCTTGTTTGACACCCCCATAAGTGGTGGAGACTTCTTCAAGACAGCGGTAGGCAAATTTCGCCTAACCATTCTTAGAGGCTCGAAGCTGTTCTCTATTAGGACATCCTCATTGATGGTCGAGTCGGATGTTGGTGGAGCCCATCCCGACAGGGTGATGCCCCCGGCCTTCCTTATTTGGCGCCAATAACATCGTCGAAAACTCCTTGAAGCAGGGACCTCTTCATCTTTAGGACTCTTACCATCATGCCCCTTGTTTGGAGCTTGGTCTTCAGAGGGTGTCAATGTAACATTTCAGAAAAATAAAATATTATTTTTGGGGACTTTTATAATTAAATAATATTATAATGAATATTTTAATGTTTCGGTATAATTAAATACCGATAAATTGGGAAAAAATTGGAAAATTATAGAAATACTAAAAGAGGGTGTTTTATGTAAATTATGCAAATTTTAAGTTTTTATGATTAATTTGACAATAATTTAGGGCTAATCGCGATTAAAAATCGCTTATCGGATTTTAAGCTTGTTTTGTGCAAAACATGCACAAGTCTTTTTCATGAGTTACATTTTTCTTTATCATGGCATTCTTCATGATTCTTGCATGGTTGTTAATTAGAGAGAATGAGAAAAAGAAAAGAAAAGGAAAACATTTAAAAATGTGCATAGTGTGAGGTATGGGCATGAGAGAGAGTGGTGAGAGGGTCAACCTTGGTCATAGCTTTCCCTTCTTCATTATTTCCTCTTCAACTTCCTCTCCTCTTTAGCCCATGGCTGAAGATCATCTCCCTCTTCATCAAACCCTCACAGACATCTCATTTCCCTCATCAAAACCCCATCTTCCCTTCACAAAATATGTGCACAAGCTCTCAAGCAAACCATTGGACCAAGAAAGCTTGCGTTTTGGCGCTGTAGGAGTTTCATGAGTGCCAAACGAGGTAATCCCTTCACACTTAGTGTAGTTTTTCATTCACTTTAAACCATATATGTGTTTAGTTATGATTCGGTGCGATTTGGTGAACTTTGAAAATTCTAGTTAGGGTTTAGGGTGTGATTTGAGTAGAGATAGTGTAATTGAGGTGTGATTGAGGACTACAACCCCTGTAGTGATGTTATTATGGATTAAAACCTTAGATAAACCCCAGGTTGCGAACTTTAAATTCTGCAGATACGGAAAATTGTGAGAATTGTGTAGGGAAATTGGAATCTGCTATCACCCGGAGCCTCTAAAAAATTATTTTGCAAACACAGAGGAGTGTGCAGGCACCTAGGAAGATAACCCTAAGACCCAAGCCCTTGAGTCCATTCCCTGGCCGCAAATTTAATCCCTCTGGCCGCAATTTGCGGCCAGACCTGGCCCAATTGGGTTCGTGTTTCTTCCATGGCCCTATATCCAGAAAAATAGGCCCTTGGTATATGCAAAATTGTCTGATTTGACCTAGGGTAGAATCTGGGACCTTTTTCCCTAGTTGCTGTTTTGATTCGTGTTTTCATTTCTCGTATTATGAATTCTGTATTTGCGTATTTGTGTTTTACCTCGATCACTTGACGTTTGTACGTCTATATCGAGTGATATCGGGTTGATTTGCGAGAGCTAACCATAGGTCCTAGCCTATAAGCTTTAAGCGTATCGTTTTGGTTTTCGCGTGTCGTTTTAGTCTTGATTTGGTTTTAATGCGATGCGATACGTGTGACATGTAGGTACCCCAACGGTGATTCGAGGTGATGAAGAAAATGAAGGCGACGTCGACACCGACACGCAGGATTCAAGGTGAGTAGATTATATCTACGGGGGAAGTCGGGTGGATGGCGTATAGCACCCCCGCAGTTCGATATTTAGTATAGTATATATATACTATATATGATAACTTATTATGTGTCGTGGATATTTGAGATGAGATTAGGTGTACTATGGTTGGATTAGGGCGTAGAGGTAAACTAGTATAGTTCCTAGTTGCGAACCCTAGAATAGGTTTACACCCACACGCACACACATGCTTACTTGTTATAGTTATACCTGGATGATGAGGATAGTGGATGATATTGGGAGATGAGTCGATGAGATTGGGTATAGTGCCATGAGATCGGTGATCTGATGTGGTTCGTATTTGGGATACGACATGAGAGTTTAGTGGGCCTTTGGACGTGTGTTCCACACACGCATTTATATTTATATAGACGGTATCGATTTGTACTAGACTTAGATCAGTACCCCAGATCATGAGATATGATGATAAGGATACCAGATAATTGATGAGATGAATGTGATATTGACCCGTACCCAGCTTTTGGGATGCCGTACGATGATTTACCGTACGAGCTTTATATTGATGATAGATCCGCACTCATGACTCGGGATGTCATATGATATTGTATCGTACGCGGTACCTTTGAGGCGGGATCACCGACTATTATATTTATATATATATATACACATATATATCGACTCAGATTTAGGTGGTTTCCATACCCCTCCTGATTGACTTGCTAATTAGAGCTGTAGTTTTGCTAGTAAATGTTAGGCCAGGCCGATGTCATACCTATTTCAAAACTAACGAATCGGGAGTATTTTAAAGACAGGCAAGGGATTCTATGGATATTTTCAAAAGACGCATCTTTTCTTAAAAACACCGTAGCCCTTATTTTACTAAAATCCCCGATTCGTCTTATTTCAAATGGCAAACTGTATGACATTTTTATGTTGATGCAGATGCGTCACTATTCCGTTTATTAGTCGATTCCTGCATATTCTTGTTATTCGCATCGCATTGCATGTGCAAATGGTTATTGTTATATTAAACTCATACTGTTAGGACACCAGCACCATTATCGATGATGCATATGTTCCACGTACACCTGCTTGCCGGCTCACACACTTCATCATCGATAATTGCCATGTCACTACACTGTAGTACTGTTGCATTCAGGATATGATCCCTTGCATGGCATACTTGTGTGCATACCTATTGTACACCCATACGTGCATACATACGTATTCACACATACATAGATGATTCTCGCTGGATTTGGAGATTTGGGAACCGCAAGATACTCTTTAAAACTGATTCATTTTAAAAGAGCGGTTTCCCTCAATATGTGCATATTACTATTCAATATTGCATGATATACTGATATGCTTACATTTCTTTTACATGTCGCATACATCATGCTTTTGATTATACGCATTGAGATATGTTGTTTCCATGATATTTCTGGATTTGGGAACCGCGGATATTTCAAAAGAGAGTATGTAATTGTTTTAAAAACCCGATTACCCTTGATATGATATTTCAGTGCGTCCACCATGTGTTTTCTCGGTGCTGAGAGCGACGTGTAAAACCCGATTCGAGGAGGCGGATGAGGCCGATTGCGGGTACATGGTGGGCCCGGTATGGTACCCCGGGGCAAGAAAGGGATGATGTGTATACAGACGGTGATCCTGGCAGAGGGACTACTACCTATCGGTGATAGTATTTGGGCTCGGCGGATATCCGGAGGATACCGACCGGAGTCGAGTGATGATGTGGGCCGATCCGCACTGACGGAGCCCGATATATTAGGATTTACGTGCCAATGCTAGGCACTGGTTTCATGATGTTTTCGAGTGTCGATGCTAGATACTCAGATTCCATGATTTTGATATGTCGCGAGCGGCACATGTTGATTTATATCCTCATATTTCCATGCATATGCTTTATGATATTTACATGCATGATGTTTATTGTCATTGGGTGACACGTGGACGATTTCCACATACATATATTGACATTGATCACATAGTTGGATGATATCCACTTTTTCATAGACTTCATGATATAGTCGACATTGATCATACCTCATACTTATGATATGTTATTACCTGAGGCACTGGCACGAGTGTAAATCTACGCTAGCGCCCCGGCAGTCTACAGACGCCAAAATGCGGAACAAAAACTTTTTAACTGGCGCTATCGTATACTTTAACCCGGATCTGCCATTATTGCTAAACTAACAAACTGTAAAGAGTGTAGAAAGGTTATACCGAACGATCCGAGTCCTTCGTTCTTCAACCATCATCCCACGCTCCGTTGCGGCTGCTCCGATCTCGTCGATCTCCGATATCCTCGTCGAGGTGGCACCACATCACTGATTCTTTAAACGGGCTCCCGCCTCTGACTTGAGGCAACTCGATCGTCAAGTTTGCTAAAAGAGACGACCAAGAATGATGTAGAGAATGAGTAGATGACTTTGTCTCACTTCGTCCAAATCCGTGGACGATCGGTTAATGAAGTTGCCGAGGGAATTGGGTGATGGAATGAAATGGACTGTAAAATTCCATGCACCCCAAATTCTATCATATCTTTTCAAGTGAAACAACAAGTGAGTGTTAAGAGAGTGGAGAGAGAGGGCCGGCCATATATAGCAAGAGGGAGGTGACCGTAGGAGAGGGGGGGTGACCACAAGAGAAAGCTTCTCACTCAAAATATCTTAACCAAAACAAGAATCATTAAAACAAAGCATGACACACATAAACACCTCATCCATTCATTAATGCAACCATTAATGTCAAGATGACTCATAAGCCACTTCATCACTTCTAGAACCTTCTAGAATGATGACTCACTCCATCTGAAGAAAAGATAAATCCGTCTTTAACCGAATGTTAAAAGACGGCTGATAGAAAACTGGAAACTGGAAACTGGCAACTTCCAAAAGTGATCCTGAAACGACTTTCAGGATAACCCCGAAACTGTATAAATATACCCGCATTTGTATTACGACCGAATACAAATGCAACTGAGACAAACATATTATACCTACTCAATATAATACTCGGATCCGGCTTAAACCAAAGCCGACCAGTATCATCTGCCCGAAAAATAACACGTGCGTAAACGCACGTGCATTTTCCGAACCCTGCCATAAAACCATACGGCCTCTACAACGTTTCGCCCGAACTTGGGAAACTGTCTGTGGGGGACTCTAATGACTCGTCAGTACCCTGGCAGTGGGTTTAACCACAAACCGTCAGCGGCACTAGCAATGCGTAACGGCTGCCCATGGACTGACCTCAAGGGATGCCGATGAGCGCACTCATCCGGAAAACCCTACTGAGCCTAACAGTGACAATGTATATACAGTCCGGTCCGTTCGTCTATGAGTATCGCATATCTGCCTAGGGGGCTAGTAACGTCAGACCCCCAATAGCAGTATAAGTCGTGTCGGAGTGAAGCGCAATAACACCCTGAGATACTACTGGAGTACCTACCAGTAAATCTCCTGCCACGGCCGTGGGCTTTGTGTAATGGCTCTCCTAGACACAGCACGATCTCGCCCCCAATACCGGGAGAGACGAATCCCCTGCCGATCCGCTCACGTGCCTCCATATGGCTCGGGACTGTACCCAAAAACTACCTGTTTGCACGACTCCTTTAAGCCGTGGTAGGGTAGAAATCAAAGCACAGTGGGAACTCACACGAGACAAATGACGACCTCAGGTCGATGAACTAACCTGTACACATGTCACCAGGGAACTGCTATCTGACGATAGATATAATACTAACTAGCAGATTCCCGGCGAGTCCTGTCCGGTGTACTCATAACCCAATGAGCACCTGTATACATCTTAGGTGATCCAACTGACACCAGTGGCTTGTGAGACCGGCCACCGCCCCTCGTCGGGGTCTCGACTGTATACACTAGTCTACTCCGGAGTATCGATGCCCTGTCTCGAAACTCCCACGACTAGGGACCACAATTAAGGATATGCGTATAAACCACCCAACTCTCACGTATATGATCGCCATCATACTGTTGGTGGTAAAGCAAGATCCTAAGGGCTCTATCAAAATGTAACATGTAATCAGTCACCTGAACATGTACACGACTGATAAAGGCAAACCAGATAGCATACTATCATCTTGAGTAAGACTGTCCTACCGGTATAGGTCCTCCGCAATCATTGCAATCACGTACCTGTGATCCAATAATTGACTATGAGGGCACTATCTCCAACAACGAGCACTTGGCACTACACTCATGTATAGATGTTACATTGCCACCTTATCATGCTTCAGACTTATTCATTGAGGTTTATATATATATTGATCGTATTGACCTAGGATTGTGTCATACATACGATTTCTGCTCTGTGATGTTTTCTATTCACGAGTTGGCAACTCACCCCCGTTGTGCCACAGTTCTTGCAGGTTTTGCCGTACAGGTTCCATTGCGGCTTTCTGGCACACTGCTTCCCTCACGGGTGATTTGCTTTGGTAGGTGGATTCTTTTGCATCAGAACCACCATTGTATATGTATTATTCAGTTGTATCTAGAAATTCCATCAACCAAACTTGTATATTATTTCGACCTTAGAGTCGCGCGTTGTAGCATTATGGTTTTCATGCTGATTTTGAGTTTTCCTTGAGTTTTGATCCTCGCCCTTCGGCGTTGTATATTATACTGCTTGCGTGGTTATGACCGTCGATTGACGAAGAGCTAGCTCCCGCTTGGGGATGCCTTTTATCATTGTATATATGTTATTCTTGTTGTACCCCGTTCGGGGCCAGTATTTACAAAGGAAACTCTGCCGAAATTTTCAGAAAAGATATTGAGGATTTAAAATGTATATTCGGCATACTTATTTAGCAACCTTGTTTTAAAACATGTTTTCTTCGCTTCTTAAAACTAGTTTTCCTTATTTAGTCCTTAAAAATGGTTTTAGATTTCTATGCTTTTGGCTTACTTGGATTAGATGGGGTCCTATAGACTTCATATGATTCAAGTGCCAGTCACGTGCTATTTTGGGTCGTGACAAAGTTGGTATCAGAGCGCTAGGTTAACCTTGGTTCAAGTCTAAGTTTGACTATGCGGAGCCTAGAGCATTTATATATATACGGAACTTGTAAGTCGATGTAGTACACCCCAGTACTTATGGGGAGGCGGAATTTTCAAAAACGATCAAGTTTAAACAACGAACATCGACTAACCGCTTGAATCGAAGCTAAACAAACAATAACCAAACACATAGCTAAACTAAACTATAGTGTTAAGGGATTATACCGATCGAAACTAGTCCTTCGTCTTTGTGTCCTCCTTTGTTCTCCTCGACCTTCTCTAGGTAGTAGATGATCCACCCGAGAGCGAAACTCCAAGCTAAACCTCTAAGCTTGAGGCAACTAAGCAACTTTGATTGCTAATCAAAGATGGAAGGATGATATAGAATTAAGGTTATGGATGCTTAAGTCTAACTAAACCTTTGTTCTCAACACATGAGGATTAAGGTTAGTATCTTGAAGATGAGAGCTTGAGGAGAGAGAATATGAGATAAGATAATGAGAGAAGAGAGAGAGTGTATCATAATATTATGAAGCATTCTTATTTTTCAATAATGAATAAAAAGAAATGAATAAGCATGCTTCATGAAATATCTAGTGGTGATTCATTAGCATGAGTCATTAAGCAATAAATGTGCATTAATGAAATGAATGAATCACCACCATGACTCACTCTCTTATCCAAAAGAAACCTCCTTAGTCACATCTTCTAGAAGCTTCTCGAGTAATTACGAGAACGCCCCTCCGATCCGTAAAAATACGGAAAAACTTTAGACTGTAAAAATCCAATAACCGGATACCAGTAACTGGCTTAAACCAAAGCCGACTGGTAAAAACTGTCCGAAAGTCGTACGCGCGTAAACGCACGTATGCGTCCGAACCCTTTGTCGCAAAACCATGCAACCTCTATATCGTTTCGCCTGGAGTAGGAAACTCTCTGTGTGGGACTCTAGAGACTCGACTACTACGCTGGCAGTGGGTTTAACCACAGACCGCAAGCGGCACTAGCTGTACGTAACGGTCCCCAGGTAGTTGTCGATAAGAAGGCCGATGAGTAAACCCATCCGAACTCCTACTGAGTCTGATGTGACAATCTCCATACAGTCCGGTCCGTTCGTCCAAGACTATCGCATATCGGGCCTAGGGGGCGGCAAGCGTCAGTCCCCTAATAGCGGTATAAGTCGTGTCGGAGGGAAGCCCATTACACCCTGAGAAACTACTGGAACCTACCAGCAAATCTCGCTTGCCCTGGCCAGGGACTTTGCGTAATGGCTCTCTGACACAGCACGATATCTACTCCCAATACCGGGAGGGACGAATCCTGTCTAACCGCCACTGCCTCCAAGTGCTCGGGACTGCACCCAACTGCTACCTGTTTGCACGACTCCTTTGAGCCGTGGTAGGGTAGCAATCTAAGAACAGTGGGACACACTCGAGGCGAAGTAGCAGTGTCAAGTCTGCGGACTACGCTGTACTCATGTCACCTGGGAACTGTTCACTGACGACTGGTATCAAACCAACCAACAGTTCCCTGTGAGTCCTGTCCGGTGTACCCGTAACCTAACGAGCACCTGTATACTATCTCCAGTACGACGTACTGACGGCTGTGGGACAGACCATCTCCCCAACTGGGATGAGAAGCGTACACACCAGTCTACTCCGGAGTATCGATGCTCTGTCTCGATAATCCAACGACCGGGGACCTGAATAAGGATGTGCTTGTAGACTACCCAGCCCCCACTAGTGTGACTGCCATCACAACGCTGGTAGACAAGCAAGATCCTAAGAGCTCTATCAATACGTACACTCACATATTAAGATAGAAAAACCAAGTAGCATACTACCATGTTTAGCAAGACTGTTATATACATGTGAATATCCCAAGCTTCCATTAAGTAATATACAAGCTAGTATGATACAGTAATGGCCTTCTAGGGCATAAACACTAACAATCTCCCACTTGCACTAGGGCCATGTACTGGCATATCGCAGACCAATGATCTCGAGCAGCCTCTCGAACTGAATCTGAGGAAGGGCCTTCGTGAATGGATCAGCAATGTTCTCTTCTGAAGCAACTCTCCGAACCTCGATCTCCTGACGATCAATGATCTCCCTGATCAGGTGATACCGCCTCAAGATGTGTCTGGACTTCTGATGGGACCTTGGTTCCTTCGCTAAAGCTATAGCTCCGTTGTTGTCGCAATACAGAGGTATTGGATCAACTATGGTAGGAACCACCTGAAGTTCTGTTAGGAACTTCTTCATCCAGACTGCTTCTTTTGCGGCATCGCAAGCAGCTATATACTCCGCTTCCATCGTCGAGTCAGCAACGGTGTCCTGCTTGGAGCTCCTCCAGCACACCGCCCCTCCATTGAGGGTAAAGACATAACCCGACATGGACTTGGAATCGTCCTTATCACTCTGGAAGCCGGAATCAGCAAAGGCCTCCAACCTGAGGTCTTTAGCGCCGTAAACCAAGAACATCTCCTTAGTCCTCCTCAGGTACTTGAGAATGTTCTTTACTGCTATCCAGTGCTTCTCCCCTGGGTCTGACTGATACTGGCTTACCACGCTCAGTGCGTAAGCTACATCTGGTCTGGTACACAACATCGCATACATTATAGAGCCTACCGCAGAAGCGTAGGGTATAATAGACATGCGTTCCCTTTCCAAATCAGTCTTGGGAGACATCTCTTTGGAGAGGGTGATTCCGTGACAAGCCGGTAGATTACCGCGCTTAGAATCTTCCATACTGAATCTTTTCAGTACAGTGTCGATATACCTGGACTGCGAAAGTCCCAACATCCTCTTGGATCTATCACGATAGATCCGGATCCCCAGAATGTAAGAGGCATCACCCAGGTCTTTCATGGAGAACCTGTGTGACAAGAATCCTTTGACAGATTGTAGCATAGGAATGTCATTTCCTATCAATAGAATGTCATCCACGTACAAGACGAGGAATACGACACTTCTGGCCACAACTTTACTATATATGCACGGTTCATCTGGATTTTTGATAAAGTCATATTCTTTGACTGTCTCATCAAAACAGATGTTCCAACTCCGCGATGCCTGCTTTAGTCCGTAAATGGACTTAAGCAGCTTGCATACTTTCCCGCTGCTCCCACTCTGATTGAAACCCTCTGGCTGATCCATATAGACGCTCTCTTCTAAATTTCCATTCAGAAAAGCCGTCTTTACGTCCATCTGCCAGATTTCATAATCATGGAAGGCAGCAATAGCAAGAAGGACCCGAATGGATTTGAGCATAGCCACTGGAGAAAAAGTTTCGTCATAGTCCAAACCAGGTCTTTGACGAAAACCCTTTGCAACAAGTCTAGCCTTATAGGTTTCCACCTGTCCATCTACACCAATCTTTTTCTTGAAGATCCATTTGCATCCTATGGGTTTTACCCCATCTGGAGCAAAGTCCAAAGTCCATACTTTGTTGGTGTACATGGACTCCATTTCGGTCCGCATTGCATCTAGCCATCGTACCGAGTCGCCGCTCTGGATGGCCTGCTGGAAGTCAGTAGGTTCATCATCTTCTATGATGCAATCCTCTCTATCCCCGTCAATGAGAAAACCGTAGTATCTCTCAGGCGGATGAGACGGCCTACTACTTCTGCGGAGGGGTGCGGGAATGTCCTGTTCTTCTTGAACCTCTGGTTCTATCAAACTTTCAGTAACAGCTTGTGGTTCTGGAATTTCTTCCAGTTCTATTGCGCTCCCACTCTTCTGATTTTCTAAAAATTCAGTTTCTAAGAAGGTGGCATGACGAGAAACAAAGACCTTTTGTTCCTCTGCGTAATAGAAATAATATCCCTTGGAGTTCTTTGGATATCCCACAAGCTTACACAGTACTGATCGTGCCTCGAGCTTGTCCACATGCTGCTTTTTTACAAAAGCTGGACACCCCCATGTCCTAAAATGTTTTAGACAGGGTTTCTTCCCACTCCACATCTGATATGGTGTGGTAGGCACAGTCTTGGTTGGAACCTGGTTCAAAAGATATGCCGCTGATTCTAGCGCATAACCCCAGAAAGATCGCGGTAACTCAGCATTACTCATCATGGATCGTACCATATCCAATAGGGTTCGATTCCGTCTCTCCGATACACCGTTGTGCTGTGGAGTGTATGGAGGAGTAAGCTGAGAGAGAATTCCTTTCTCTTTTAGGTAACCTAGGAACTCGGCACTTAAGTATTCTCCACCTCGATCAGATCTTAGTGTCTTAATACTTTTGCCTGTTTGGTTTTCCGCTTCATTCTTGAATTCCAGGAATTTCTCAAAGGCCTCTGATTTATGCTTCATTAAGAAAACATATCCATACCTAGAGAAATCATCTGTAAAAGTAATGAAGTAGGAATAACCACCTCTCGCATGTGTAGACATTGGACCGCATACATCACTGTGTATGAGTCCTAAGAGCTCGCTCGCTCTTACTCCTTGTCCAGTGAATGGAGTCTTTGTCATCTTTCCTTTGAGACAAGATTGACAAGTGTCATAAGTTTGATATTCGAACGTGTCCAAATATCCTTCTCTATGCAACTTAGTCAACCTTCTCTCATTGATGTGACCCAGTCTACAATGCCATAAGAAAGCTTTATTTAAATCTGGAGACTTTCTTTTTAGTGTGTTCTGGACATTGAAAATTTGGAGTTGGTTTAACACATATATGCCGTTATTTAGAGTACCGGACCCAATCAAACCATGATTAAGGTGGATGTTGACAACATCTCTTACAAACGTGAAATCATAACCTTTATTTGATAACAAGGAAACTGATATGATATTACACGTTAAGCTGGGTACAAAATAACAGTTATGTAAAACCAAAATGTGTCCACTCGTCAATCCTAGGTGATAATCCCCGACGGACGCAGCTCCCACGCTAGCTCCGTTAGCAACCCTGAGGATCATATCACCTTCCTCCAGCACTCTACGGTTTCTCAGTGCCTGCAATGAATTGCAAATATGAGATCCTGATCCGGTATCCAATACCCAGGAAGTAGAGTTGATCGACAGACAATTCTCAATTACAAACACACCTGAAGTCGAAGCCACAGCTTGCTTCGGTTCCTGGTTCTTGGCGTTCCACGCCTTGCAATCCTTCTTCCAGTGCCCTTTCCTGTGACAATGGAAGCACTCATCCAGGCCAACTACCGGTGCTGCAATCTTTTTCTTTCCCTTCTTTCCCACCTTACTAACACCTCCTCTAGGTCTGGGTGCGGCCTTCTTCTTCCTTCCTTTGGCCCTAACCTTGGACCCGGAAGAAGATGCTCCGCCAACAAACATAGCGGGTGTTTCCCTTGCCTTCTGCAAGGTGCCCTCCGCACTCCTTAACATGTTCAGGAGTTCCGCAAGTTCAACTTCTTTTCCTTGAAGATTGAAGTTGAGGATAAACTGGGCGTAGGTGGGAGGAAGGGACTGGAGAACAAGGTCTGTATAGAGCTCATTATCCAAAGTCGTCCCAAGGTCTGCGAGCTCTTCTATATAGCCAATCATCTGTAGGACATGTTCACCTACCGATGACCCGACAGCCAACCTCGCTCGAAACAATTTCTTTGAGGTCCCGTATCTTGCTATACGAGATTGCTCTCCATAAAGTTCCTTTGTATGGAGAAATATGCCATCTAAGGACATATCCTCGTGCCTCCTCTGATGTTCATTATTCATCGAGGCAAGCACGATGCACTTGGCTCTCGCGCAATCTAAATCCCAGGTTTTGCGGATTTCCTTATCCGCATCACTGGATTTGGGACCAGGGACAGCAGGTGCCGTAGCGGTGAGGATGTACCCCAATTTGTCGTAGGTCAAGGCCATCTTGACATTCCGCAGCCAATCTTTATAGTTTGGCCCCGTCAGTATATTTTTCTCTAAAAGTAACTTAAGTCCAGTCATTTTCAGGGTCGCTGCAATTAGGAGAGAGAGAAGAAAACTCTTTAGCATGATGCTCTTGCAAGTTTAGAGTGGTTTTTAGTTTATCTAAACTGGATGGCTCCCACTGTTTCTCGAATCCTTCCTCAAACCATAAAAGAAGAATTAGCCAAGACTATTCTCACCGTACAATACTTGCTTAACCGTTCAGCCAGGCCGGTGTCGATACTTCGAGGGAGGTTTTCCAACGCTTTCGCGAAGTTCCTTAATTAAGTAACCTCTTTTCTCTGGGGGCGTAACCCCGCTGACACTTTTCTGGACACCTACTAGGTTTATAGCATTGATCGTTAAGTGACGAATATCCTGATAAGTATCAAGTACTCACAGTAGGATCGGGATCCAAATATCATCGTCTGATAATGTTGTAGGAATGCTACCAACATTCATCAAACTCAAAATGGTATGCATCTCTTTGCAAATTTCAGTTTCTTTAGAAATTCCCGATATAAGTTTTTGCCCCATGCTCTTATGACCTTGACTAAGGGCCAACAAATCATAAGTCACATGTCAAGTTCTGCCCATCATTATCCTGTTGATTTGAACCCATCCGTATACTCTTGACTAAGGGCCAACAAAGTAATACGACTGTCCCAAACCAACTCATCTATCTATGCAACAAATGAATACCCCAGCAGCTACCAATCACTATGTCTTGACTAAGGGCCAAACAAACATAGCTTGAATACTACTGACCATTCATAAGAAATGACGGAGGGCTACGACTGGTTTTGGCGAAACCGTGAACGTAGTGAACTTGATATAACCGAAGGAACCTGATAGCTTTTAAAAGGAGTGGTTAAATCTCCGCATTTAAAATTATCTGTTTTAAAAATAACCGAGTGGTTTCTTTTAAATTGTTCCAACGATTTAAACTTTGGTTTGTTTTACTTTGCATTATAGATAATGCGTCCCATCATTAACCTATCATTGCAGAAAACAACGAAAATACAACGTCCTCTTATGCCATCCGCATTCGCCACGGGGTCCCGTCATCACTCGTTAGGTTACTTAACTAACGACAGAGCGGGGGCTGGGCTAGCGCGGGTGTAAAACATAAGTGACGTCTAAATAGCTATCATAATATAGATATTTTACATTCGTCTGACGCAATGATATTCATTCCAGAACACAGATAAACAATATTGGATTTGCAAGCAATCTGTATTTCTTTTGAGCCTGCAAGAAAAGACAGATTACACAGTTGTGATGAATAGCCGTTACCCCACCCTCGACCCCTACGGGTACGGCAAACTACCCGCCCGGCAGTTTGTGTACCCCACCTTGGGTCAGTCCTAGGAGCAAAAACAGTAAAATGAAATAATACAACGGTGGCTACGACCGCAACCTGGAAGTGCCCCGCAAAAAAATAATATTACAACAAATTACATTTACAACAAATGAATTAAACAAATAACCCATTGCTAACCCCGGCTATACACCACAACAGTCCAATACAGTTTATATGCACAAACAGATATAACCATTTCAGAAATGTGCAACCCCCTGCCAACCGACATACTAGCAGTTAGGGGAGGTTTACGAACACATTAAACAATCACAGATATAATCCAATACGCAAATACTGTACAATTCGATCGAATAAACAACTTCAATATTGCTCCAAAATCTGCTCTGTTAAACAGTAACCTGAGCAATAATTAAATATTCCAGAAAACCCAAAACACCACAGGGGACCCACCCAAAAAAAAACGAGTTCCTGACTCGTCAACTCGGCCGCGGTTGCGCGGCGGATCGGTGGGATCCGCCGCCCTTCCGCGGCACTGTAGACGAATCAGAAGCCCAAATTTTTTGGGTGTTCTCCTGTGGTCATGTCAAGCTCTCTGAACACACCTGAAAAATTTTCTGACTTGATTTTAACTTCGACAGAAACTTGACAGAATTAGGGTTTTGCGGCTTTGTTTTTCCGTTCGAAATTCGTACAAATTTGCAATTAAGTTATATATTGTTTAGCGAGGCTTTGATACCACTGTAAGTCGATGTAGTACACCCCAGTACTTATGGGGAGGCGGAATTTTCAAAAACGATCAAGTTTAAACAACGAACATCGACTAACCGCTTGAATCGAAGCTAAACAAACAATAACCAAACACATAGCTAAACTAAACTATAGTGTTAAGGGATTATACCGATCGAAACTAGTCCTTCGTCTTTGTGTCCTCCTTTGTTCTCCTCGACCTTCTCTAGGTAGTAGATGATCCACCCGAGAGCGAAACTCCAAGCTAAACCTCTAAGCTTGAGGCAACTAAGCAACTTTGATTGCTAATCAAAGATGGAAGGATGATATAGAATTAAGGTTATGGATGCTTAAGTCTAACTAAACCTTTGTTCTCAACACATGAGGATTAAGGTTAGTATCTTGAAGATGAGAGCTTGAGGAGAGAGAATATGAGATAAGATAATGAGAGAAGAGAGAGAGTGTATCATAATATTATGAAGCATTCTTATTTTTCAATAATGAATAAAAAGAAATGAATAAGCATGCTTCATGAAATATCTAGTGGTGATTCATTAGCATGAGTCATTAAGCAATAAATGTGCATTAATGAAATGAATGAATCACCACCATGACTCACTCTCTTATCCAAAAGAAACCTCCTTAGTCACATCTTCTAGAAGCTTCTCGAGTAATTACGAGAACGCCCCTCCGATCCGTAAAAATACGGAAAAACTTTAGACTGTAAAAATCCAATAACCGGATACCAGTAACTGGCTTAAACCAAAGCCGACTGGTAAAAACTGTCCGAAAGTCGTACGCGCGTAAACGCACGTATGCGTCCGAACCCTTTGTCGCAAAACCATGCAACCTCTATATCGTTTCGCCTGGAGTAGGAAACTCTCTGTGTGGGACTCTAGAGACTCGACTACTACGCTGGCAGTGGGTTTAACCACAGACCGCAAGCGGCACTAGCTGTACGTAACGGTCCCCAGGTAGTTGTCGATAAGAAGGCCGATGAGTAAACCCATCCGAACTCCTACTGAGTCTGATGTGACAATCTCCATACAGTCCGGTCCGTTCGTCCAAGACTATCGCATATCGGGCCTAGGGGGGCGGCAAGCGTCAGTCCCCTAATAGCGGTATAAGTCGTGTCGGAGGGAAGCCCATTACACCCTGAGAAACTACTGGAACCTACCAGCAAATCTCGCTTGCCCTGGCCAGGGACTTTGCGTAATGGCTCTCTGACACAGCACGATATCTACTCCCAATACCGGGAGGGACGAATCCTGTCTAACCGCCACTGCCTCCAAGTGCTCGGGACTGCACCCAACTTCTACCTGTTTGCACGACTCCTTTGAGCCGTGGTAGGGTAGCAATCTAAGAACAGTGGGACACACTCGAGGCGAAGTAGCAGTGTCAAGTCTGCGGACTACGCTGTACTCATGTCACCTGGGAACTGTTCACTGACGACTGGTATCAAACCAACCAACAGTTCCCTGTGAGTCCTGTCCGGTGTACCCGTAACCTAACGAGCACCTGTATACTATCTCCAGTACGACGTACTGACGGCTGTGGGACAGACCATCTCCCCAACTGGGATGAGAAGCGTACACACCAGTCTACTCCGGAGTATCGATGCTCTGTCTCGATAATCCAACGACCGGGGACCTGAATAAGGATGTGCTTGTAGACTACCCAGCCCCCACTAGTGTGACTGCCATCACAACGCTGGTAGACAAGCAAGATCCTAAGAGCTCTATCAATACGTACACTCACATATTAAGATAGAAAAACCAAGTAGCATACTACCATGTTTAGCAAGACTGTTATATACATGTGAATATCCCAAGCTTCCATTAAGTAATATACAAGCTAGTATGATACAGTAATGGCCTTCTAGGGCATAAACACTAACAGAACTTACACTTAGTCGAGGGGGTATTATACCCGAACTTTCGTCGCGTAGGATGACCCTTGGTTGATGGAGTAGGTTGCTTGAGTAGAGTGACGTACCGTACGTATGTTCCGTGGCATATTTACAATACGCTACTCCGCTTAAGAGACCTTAGGATGCACATTTCCTTGCACAGTATTATATTCATTCCTATGATCTATCCTCATAGATACTGGTTATGATTTTGCTGCCACGATTACACGAGCAAAGAGAGCTACGGCTAGAGTTGCGTTAGCTTGAGCTCGTCATGGACGAGGACTGACCAGGGCGTGATTCCAGAGACATACGATTGCATAGGGAAGCATCGTCTTATTGTGTTTTCGCGCCATGAGCGTTTGATAGATCGCCTTTACGAGATTTCCCGGATGTGCTGATCGGCACCAGAGGATCAGGCTACTGCTAGAGGCCAGCCAGAGTGTGATGACCATTGATATATCGCTTATTCATGGTGATTGAGGCGTTGTTCAGCGTACATAAGAATGAGCCAGTTGCTACTGCAAATGACGAGATATCGCCTAGATGTTGGAGCTACTGCAGCATGAGCATATACTTAAAGATGTGATGGAAGGTCGCTAGTCACCCGAGGATGAATGACTAGGACATGTGGTTCGTTCGCTTACCCCGATGTGAGGTCATCAGATAGATCGATTCTAGCTAGAGACGACTTCACGCAGATTCGTTGAGAGTCGATAGAGACGATCGAATGTCAGGAACCCGATTCCAAGTTTAAAGTATTCGGAAGACAATGCAAGTAATGCTATGGACCCTCTAGAAGAATGAAACCCTAACTCGACGTAATGACCATGGAACGCCTTCGAACCTTAGGGTTTGCGGCAGTTTAGCGGTGCCATTTGTGAGGCTTGTGTTTGCCCTTCTACGGTTGGTCCACAGGTGCTGTGATATGTACCGGAATACTATTAAACTGTACTCAAGATGTTGATCTCTTGGGGGATTATGAGGTTCTGACGAATCGATCGGATGATTCGACATCATTCGGATATCATGTGATGGGATACATTGCTTGGGAGACTCCAAATACGAGTATAGCCGTTGGAGCACAGTCCATGCAGCCCCGAGAAGACGAGCTGTTGTTACTCCCCGTTAAGATTAAAGGTCGGATATGTCTACAGAGGCGTTGGGATGCGACCAGCTTCCGAGAAAATGCTGTGCTGAGGACGCGGATGTCCAAAGAGCGAGAAAGGATTTTGCAAGAGTACCAGCCTCCGTACAGTTCGGCATAGGCGAGATCGGAAGAGACCTTGAGCAGGATTCCTTCCAGGACACTGCTACGATAAGATTTGCACCAGGATCAGATGTGTGATGTGCATTCAGAGGACCAGAGGTCGGCGCCAGTGACGTGCGGCTTTACGAGTAGTCGCGAGTATTGACCGAGAAATGACCAGAGAAGTGCCAGGACGGAATCGTCCCCGTTAGCACACCTGACAGGGCCGATGAACCGATGGATCGCGAGATTGGTAATCTACAGAGAAGATAAGGGCCCAGAGACAAAGGACGCCAGACCGTGAGCAAGAGGCAAGTAGATATCTTGCGCTGCTAGCATTGGATGCACCGACACCTTCTCGACTTTGAAGGAAGATATATCGACGACGGTATTTATGATTTGTGATTTGGTGATTTGATTATCACGTATCCGTTACCTTGGATTTCAGTATTTTGGGCGATCTATTTGCATGATTTAGTCATGATGACTGAGTTTCATGATATTTGTTTTCGTGCACCATGGTTGCACCTACTGAGTATTCATATTTTGTGCATAGTTATTATGCTTGAGGTATTGATTGTGATTTCATGCCTATTTTATGCCGGTGATTTGATTTACACTTCCAGCATAGATTTCATGCACTTTTAGTGTTTTGATTTGATTTTTGCATGCTGATGCACATGGTTGTGAGATTATATACCGCGGTATACCTGATCTGGATGGAGCTGTATTGTATACCGTCGATTTCGATTCTGATTTTGATGTTGATTTCGTGATTTCGTGCATGATGGATGAACCGATTTGGATTTTCGCGCATGTTGGGCGCATGTTATGAGATGCGATTTTGGTGCACACCAGATGCGCTAAATCGAGATTCTTCGTGCATATCAGATGCACCTGATTTTGCTGTCAGACACACACGTTGCCTATGACAGATGTTTCGTGCACACCCATTGCACCTAGATGTTGTTTCTGTGCACATGTATGGCACATATATGGATTTTGATTTCCGTGCGCACCAGACGCACGTATCATTTATATGCACATTTTTGTGATTGATTTCTTATGGAGCAGTACGTTTTTATGATATTTGCTATATATTTTTGTACTGAGCAGGACTAGTCAGAGGACAGTACCTGGATATATTTTGCATGTATTGATAACTATCGAAGGGATTCCCAAAAAGCGAGCTATAGTCTCAGTATTTACCTACGTGTCTGATATGACACGACACGTTTAAAATAAGGAAACCCTTCTAAACAGTTTTCAAAACGGCGGAACGTACATATTAAACAAAAGATATATACATATATGGTTATTTTCTTACAATAGACGTCCGCCACTGTGCAGTGTTATGCGCATTGCACAGCGACTTGAAAAGGTTTGGTATGCATTTCCTTCAGATGGTTACATATATAGATTTGATGTTTACATGTATAGTTCTGATTTATATCATTTTGGTTTTATTTCGGATTTGACATTTGTGTCTTTACCACGATTCCTAAGATTGCGAGATACTTGACGAAGTTTTGTTTTCGAGCTATCTACTCATTGTCCATGCGCATGCATTGCGCTGTTATGCGTTTTATGTATTGATGATTTCGGAGCCCCGACGATTTGAACTTTTTACTGAAATGTTTTAGTATTTGAGGGGTTTAAATTTAAATTCGGGGACCGAATTTCTTTAAGGGGGGAAGATTGTAACATTTCATAAAAATAAAATATTATTTTTGGGGATTTTTATAATTAAATAATATTATAATGAATATTTTAATGTTTCGGTATAATTAAATACCGATAAATTGGGAAAAAATTGGAAAATTATAGAAATTACTAAAAGATGGTGTTTTATGTGAATTATGCAAATTTTAAGTTTTTATGATTAATTTGACACTAATTTAATGCTAATCACGATTAAAAATCGCTAATCGGATTTTAAGCTTGTTTTGTGCAAAACATGCACAAGTCTTTTTCATGAGTTACATTTTTCTTTATCATGGCATTCTTCATGATTCTTGTATGGTTGTTAATTAGAGAGAATGAGAAAAAGAAAAGAAAAGGAAAACATTTAAAAATGTGCATAGTGTGAGGTATGGGCATGAGAGAGAGTGGTGAGGGGGTCAACCTTGGTCATAGCTTTCCCTCCTTCATTATTTCCTCTTCAACTTCCTCTCCTCTTCAGCCCATGGCTGAAGATCATCTCCCTCTTCATCAAACCGTCACAAACATCACATTTCCCTCATCAAAACCCCATCTTCCCTTCACAAAATATGTGCACAAGCTCTCAAGCAACCCACCGGACCAAGAAAGCTTGCGTTTTGGCGCTGTAGGAGTTTCATGAGTACCAAACGAGGTAATCCCTTCACACTTAGTGTAGTTTTTCATTCACTTTAAACCATATATGTGTTTAGTTATGATTCGGTGCGATTTGGTGAACTTTGAAAATTCTAGTTAGGGTTTAGGGTGTGATTTGAGTAGAGATAGTGTAATTGAGGTGTGATTGAGGACTACAACCCCTGTAGTGATGTTATTATGGATTAAAATCTTAGACAAACCCCGGGTTGCGAACTTTAAATATTGCAGATACGGAAAATTGTGAGAATTGTGTAGGGAAATTGGAATCTGCTATCACCCGGAGCCTCTAAAACATTATTTTACAAACACAGAGGAGTGTGCATGCACCTAGGAAGATAACCCCAAGACCCCAGCCCCTGAGACGATTCCCTGGCCGCAAATTTAATCCCTCTGGCCGCAATTTGCGGCCAGACCTGGCCTAATTGGGTTCGTGTTTCTTCCATGGCCCCATATCCAGTAAAATAGACCCTTGGTATATGCAAAATTGTCTGATTTGACCTAGGGTAGAATCTGGGACCTTTTTCCCGAGTTGCTGTTTTGATTCGTGTTTTTGTTTCTCGTATTATGAATTCTGGATTTGCGTATTTGTGTTTTACCTCGATCACTTGACGTTTGTACGTCTATATCGAGTGATATCGGGTTGATTTGCGAGAGCTAACCATAGGTCCTAACCTATAAGCTTTAAGCGTATCGTTTTGGTTTTCGCGTGTCGTTTTAGTCTTGATTTGGTTTTAATGCGATGCGATACGTGTGACATGTAGGTACCCCCATGGTGATTCGAGGTGATGAAGAAGATGAAGGCGACGTCAACACCGACACGCGGGATTCAAGATGAGTAGATTATATCTACGGGGGAAGTCGGGTGGATGGCGTATAGCACCCCCGCAGTTCGATATTTAGTATAGTATATATATACTATATATGATAGCTTATTGTGTGTCGTGGATATTTGAGATGAGATTAGGTGTACTATGGTTGGATTAGGGCGTAGAGGTAAACTAGTATAGTTCCTGGTTGCGAACCCTAGAATAGGTTTACACCCACACGCACACACATGCTTACTTGTTATAGTTATACCTGGATGATGAGGATAGTGGATGATATTGGGAGATGAGTCGATGAGATCGGGCATAGTGCCATGAGATCGGTGATCTGATGTGGTTCGTATTTGGGATACGACATGAGAGTTTAGCGGTCCTTTGGACGTGTGTTCCACACACGCATTTATATTTATATAGACGGTATCGATTTGTACTAGACTTAGATCAGTACCCCAGATCATGAGATATGATGATAAGGATACCAGATAATTGATGAGATGAATGTGATATTGACCCGTACCCAGCTTTTGGGATGCCGTACGATGATTTACCGTACGAGCTTTATATCGATGATAGATCCGCACTCATGACTCGAGGATGTCATATGATATTGTATCGTACGCGGTACCTTTGAGGCGGGATCACCGACTATTATATTTATATATATATATATATATATACATATATGTCGACTCAGATTTAGGTGGTTTCCATACCCCTCCTGATTGACTTTCTAATTAGAGCTGTAGTTTTGCTAGTAAATGTTAGGCCAGGCCGATGTCATACCTATTTCAAAACTAACGAATCAGGAGTATTTTAAAGACAGGCAAGGGATTCTACGGATATTTTCAAAAGACGCATCTTTTCTTAAAAACACCGTAGCCCTTATTTTACTAAAAAAAAACCGATTCTTCTTATTTCAAATGGCAAACTGTATGACATTTTTATGTTGATGCAGATGCGTCACTATTGCGTTTATTAGTCGATTCCTGCATATTCTTGTTATTCGCATCGCATTGCATGTGCAAATGGTTATTGTTATATTAAACTCATGTTGTTAGGACACCAGCACCATTATCGATAATGTATATGTTCCACATACACCTGCTTGCCGGCTCACACACTTCATCATCGATAATTGCCATGTCACTACACTGTAGTACTGTTGCATTCAGGATATGATCTCTTGCATGGCATACTTGTGTACATACCTATTGTACACCCATACATGCATACATACGTATTCGCACATACATAGATGATTCTCACTGGATTTGGAGATTTGGGAACCGCAAGATACTCTTTAAAACTGATTCATTTTAAAAGAGCGGTTTCCCTCAATATGTGCATATTACTATTCCATATTGCATGATATACTGATATACTTACATTTCTTTTACATGTGGCATACATCATGCTTTTGATTATACGCATTGAGATATGTTGTTTCTATGATATTTCTGGATTTGGGAACCGCGGATATTTCAAAAGAGAGTATGTAATTGTTTTAAAACCCCGATTACCCTTGATATGATATTTCAGTGCGTCCACCATGTGTTTTCTCGGTGCTGAGAGCGACGTGTGAAACCCGATTCGAGGAGGCGGGTGAGGCCGATTGCGGGTACATGGTGGGCCCGGTATAGTATCCCGGGCTAAGAAAGGGATGCTGTGTATACAGACGGTGAGCCTGGCAGAGGGACTACTACCTACCGGTGATAATATTTGGGCTCGGCGGATATCCGGAGGATACCGACCGGAGTCGAGAGATGATGTGGGCCGATCCGCACTGACGGAGCCCGATATATGAGGATTTATGTGCCGATGCTAGGCACAGGTTTCATGATGTTTTCGAGTGTCGATGCTAGACACTCAGGTTCCATGATTTTGATATGTCGCGAGCAGCACATGTTGATTTATATCCTCATATTTCCATGCATATGCTTTATGATATTTACATGCATGATGTTTATTGTCATTGGGTGACACGTGGACGATTTCCACATACATATATTGACATTGATGACATTGATCACATAGTTGGATGATATCCACTTTTTCATAGATTTCATGATATAGTCGACATTGATCATACCTCATACTTATGATATGTTATTACCTGAGGCACTGGCACGAGCACTTGGCACTACACTCATGTATAGATGTTACATTGCCACCTTATCATGCTTCAGACTTATTCATTGAGGTTTATATATATATTGATCGTATTGACCTAGGATTGTGTCATACATACGATTTCTGCTCTGTGATGTTTTCTATTCACGAGTTGGCAACTCACCCCCGTTGTGCCACAGTTCTTGCAGGTTTTGCCGTACAGGTTCCATTGCGGCTTTCTGGCACACTGCTTCCCTCACGAGTGATTTGCTTTGGTAGGTGGATTCTTTTGCATCAAAACCACCATTGTATATGTATTATTCAGTTGTATCTAGAAATTCCATCAACCAAACTTGTATATTATTTCGACCTTAGAGTCGCGCGTTGTAGCATTATGGTTTTCATGCTGATTTTGAGTTTTCCTTGAGTTTTGATCCTCGCCCTTCGGCATTGTATATTATACTGCTTGCGTGGTTGTGACCGTCGATTGACGAAGAGCTAGCTCCCGCTTGGGGATGCCTTTTATCATTGTATATATGTTAGTCTTGTTGTACCCCGTTCGGGGCTAGTATTTACAAAGGAAACTCTGCCGAAATTTTCAGAAAAGATATTGAGGATTTAAAATGCATATTCGGCATACTTATTTAGCAACCTTATTTTAAAACATGTTTTCTTCGCTTCTTAAAACTAGTTTTTCTTATTTACTCCTTAAAAATGGTTTTAGATTTCTGGTCTTTTGGCTTACATGGATTAGATGGGGTCCTATAGGCTTCATATGATTCAAGTGCCAGTCACGTGCTATTTTGGGTTGTGACAATCAATCGCTTGAAAACTGACTTCCTGAAAGCCGTCGGGGATTGAGGAGCCAGCATGTCAAAGACAGACCTTTTGGGAGTGGCTGGGATAGCAGGAGTCAGCCTCTTGAAGACTGAGTTCTTTGGTTTCATAGGGTTCTTAGATAGGCCTGCAAAGCTTGGGATCAGCCTGTTAAAGACCAACTCTTGAAGAGAAGATTCTTTTGGCATTGTGGCGTCGGTATTTTAGAGTGGAGGAAGTTGCCCGAATTGCAACCCATTCCACTCTTGCATTAGCTGAACAGTTGGAATGTTGAGCAATGGAGCCATGATCTGCCCAAAAAAGATCAGCTGAGGTGCAGTGATCTTAGAATCAGAGCTGTTGCAGAAAGCCATTGAAATCTGCATAGGAAAGAAAGCACCAGCTTCAGTCCTTATAAATCTAAGAGACTATGAACCGCGATTTTGTTCGCTAAGACACACGACACACAAAGTGTGGAGTGGGAAGAGAAAATTGGTCCCACCGGGCATGCCAAAACCTGTTTACTGCCGAAAACACAGAGACAGACTAGGTTAGAACGTCTTGCTTGAATTTGGGGGCAGATGCATGGATTGATCCATTCATTTCTCTAAGACACTAAGGGATTATAGTGTCATATTAAAGGTTTGAATAGATGCAACCAATGTAGCTGACTTCATATTCCCTCTCAGGGTGAGATGTTTATTGATTGTGGGGATGTATTTATCCTACAGGCATAAGCCCCTGTAATTAATTATATTATCGCGGACAATAACAACTTTCTACACTCCAGGTTGTTCTTTGTGTCTCGTGTCTTTTTCTTATTTGGTTTGCCCTTGGATTGTATACGGAGACTAATTTCATCGTCGCCCGTAGGGTGCGGATTAGTCCAAATCCGTGTATATTTTATATTTTTGTACAAGCATTGTTTGACTGGGCCCATGTTGGTATCTTGGTTTGCCAACGAGAGTGAACTTATGGTTCAATTCTCACATTATAAGGTCCATAAGTTCTTTTATTATAAAAGCATAAGCTTTATTTAGGGACACTTTAGTCTCATTTGAGAACTATGGTCTACCCAGATAGTTTAGGGAATATAGGCTCTGTCTAGGGACACTTAGTCTCATTTGAGAACTAGGTCAACTTAGGTGGCTTGAGAATTTTTTTCTCTATTGATCGTTTGGATCATAAGGGAAGCTTAAGCTTCAACACTTCGCCAATTTTGTTATGTCTTGGGTTCTGTTTGGCGCTCATGTACGCTTGGCGCTGGCGCACGTGCATTGCACATGGTGTGCCTTATACGTTGCATAGCTCATAGTGGGACATGGTGCTGGCTTTGGCGCTGGCGCACATGCGTTGCACGTGGAGAAGCACAATGAAACTTGGCACTAGCATACTTGGTGGGGTTTGACGCTAGCGCACATGCATTGCACATGGCGCTCTTGGCGCAACTTGGCAGAAATATCGTTGGCGCTAGCGAACGTGCATTGTTCGTGGCACGGCGCTTGTGTCACAACCCAAAATTTGGATGTGACCGGCACTTAAATTGTACAATATCTAAAGATAACTACACAACCTGAGTAAGCCAAAAACCAATATCAAAAACCCTTTTTGCGGAATTTTAGGAAAAATTAAATTTGTTTAAGTAAAAATCACAGATTTTAAGTATTTAAGATCTTAACAGTAATTTCCTATTGCAGTTATAATAAAAACAGTTATAAAGTGTTTAATTTGGTTGCATCTCTAATTGGGAGCAACGATACTAATAGTGGAAATCAATACATACTCATAATACGACAATAAAGAAGAATCTCAAACATAAATAAAAATAAATATCATTTAATACAACTAAACGATCTCATCTGTCGAAATAATATACATATAACCATATATCGTTCTAAGTCATTATACAGGGTCTGATGGAGATACTCTAGATTCAATATACAATACCAAAAGAGAAGGTTACTACATAGGTAACCCATCTAGCAAAAGATGCGATAAAAGCTGATAAGTGGATCTGCACTGCGGCTAACCGTCCACTCTACCCATGCAAGGAACCGTGGCACAATGGGGGTGAGTTGCCAACTCAGTGAATATAACTAACATATAACGGCTGATAATGTAAATATGACAAACTTGAACTAATTTCAACAATAGTGAATGCGATACATGATAACAAGTGGAGGAATGAATATGTAATACTCCATATATGAATCAAAACTGAAATCTCATCAATTATTTTCCAAATCATATTCATTTTTCTCCGTGCCTAATATCGACACAAATCTTCGGTGTTTCATCAGGCATCATTCCTCGAATGATCTTGTAACCAATAACACCGATCGGTATCATCTAGATATCCGCCGTGTTTCATAACTGTCTCCGGAATCGAGTATCCTCGTTAGGCTCCCCGTCTAAAGTGCGGCTATCCTGCCCCTGGGTCTCGATCGGGTCCACCATGTATCCAACTGTATCCCCACCGACTCAGTCTGAATAAA